>CP106732.1:44923593-46311154 GCA_025506655.1 Gossypium rotundifolium | reverse complement strand
AATTATACCTAAGTAAGTAGATAGTGTTGGCGGTCTTCTAGTTATCGGCGTATCCCGGCTCGACTCTTAAGCCCTATAAGACAAGGGAAAAAGAGAGGAGTAAGCTTAAAGCTTAATAAGTTCACATGTAAACAATATAACACTTTAAAATGAATGAACATTTTTATTACATTATTTGCTAAGCAAGAAATCAATCTACATTCAGTATTAGGATTACTCATTTCCTCCATTCACACATCCCAATCACATCACAAGCATGATGCATACATTCAATAACGGTTTCCCTGCACTAAGCATCACAAGGTCACTTAATGTAACATATCACCATCTCAAAATACATTACCCGGTGGTTTCGCACTTAGCCCACCATCAGTCTTCATTAAGGTGGTATCGCACATAGCCCACCAAGAAGGTTAATTACGGTGGTATCATACACAGCCCACCAAAAGGTTAACAGACGATGGTATCACACACAGCCCATCGTAATTAAACAACAAGGTGGTATCGCACTTAGCCCACCATCAAAATTTGATATAACACACCTACCTATCTATTTCATTATTCACACAAGAATTATTCATTAACTACCACTTTCTATCTACTTGAATTATACATGTTCTCAATTATGCTATGCACTGATTTACAATAATAATATGCATGTAAAATGCATCGTTTACACGTAAACTTACCTCGATGCAAAATGTGTTAGCTAGCGATTTACTCGATCACCTTGCCTTTCCCACGGTCAAGGTTGATTCTACGCTCTTCTTGATCTATAATAATGAAATTCGTTCATTTAGGACATTCTATGATTAATATACATCAAATTCTACACTTAGGCAAAAATGACTATTTTACCCTTATACCATGGCAAAATTACAATTTTACCCCTAAGCTCGTGAATCATTTTTCACCACATTTTCTAAATAAACAAGCATAGATGAACATTTATTTCTCTTACAACTACTCACCATTCCAACTATTTCATGCATTTATGATACAAATTGAATCTTTACATTCAAGCCCTATTTAGGTGTTTTCATGCTAACACCATTCATAAAAGTTGTTTCTCACCTCCCTACCATTCATTTTCTTCCATAAAAACTCAGCTAACAACATAAATACTCTCATGGAAAGTCTCTAGACTTTCAACCATATCTCAAATTAGTCTCCTCATTAGCTAGCTTAAGCTTTGGGGACTCCAAAAACACAAAAATCATCAATTAAAACCACCTAAATCACTTACTATCAAAGAGATGGCTTGGCTGAAAGTTTGAACTCCCAAATTCCCTATTTCCTCTTCAATTTTCGGTAGAAAGAGACGAATGAATAGTAAAAGATGATAGTTTTTCTCTTCCCTTTATTTTATTCATCTTTTCTCACCTAATTTCACCCAATTTGACTACAATTAATGCTCTTGTCCCCTTTTGCTATCTATGGCCGGCCAATACATCCTCTAGGGCCTAATTGCACTTTAAGAACCTCTAATTTAGTAATCTATGGCTATTGGACTCCTCTACATTGAAAAATAGAACTTTCGCACTTTATGCGATTTAGTTAGTTTTCACAATTAAGCATGTTATCACTCAAATTAAAGCACCAAAATTTTCACATAGCCATATATTAATACTATAACACATAAAGTAATACTAAAATAATTTTCTCAACCTCGGATTAGTGGTCCCGAGACCACTGTTCTGACTAGCCCCAAAATCGGGCTGTTACAGTAAATGAATGGGGAGACTTGCTTATTATTTTCATACAAGCTTACTAAGCTTTATAGCTTACTTTGTTTAATTTTTTGTGTTTTATAGTGATTTCAAAGCTAGCTCGGATTCGAGGATCGTCGGAGACTTCGTCACACTATCCAACTATTACATTGGTACTTTTGAAACTAAATTTTTGGCCATATGGCATGTATAGGATTTTGGTCATTTTGATATGTAATTGGTGTTGGATGTAGCCATTTGAGTTGGCTTATTTTGGTTGATTAATTTTGTGTATTGCCTTGTAATTTGGTTTATTTTGGAAAATATGGTGATATATATATGTATTAATGCTCTTTGGTGATGAGGTTTATATTTATTTATTGAATGCCTAGATGAGATATGGTAGTGAAGGTAGCAAATTGCTTAGTGCATGCCTTATTGTGGATTGGTATATTGAATACCATATGAGTGCATTAAGAGTTATGATATACATATGGTTTTAGGTAAAGTTGTGCATAATTGAAAATGATAAATTAGGTGTCTTGAGATTGTAAAAATTGTATGCTTTGAATTGGCATGTTTTGGTCTAAGTTGAACTTGAATTGGATGCCCATATATGCTTTGATTATGTGCCATTTGAGTTGTATAGGTGTGTGGAAAATTTGGATGGCAAGATGGCTTGGTAAATAGCCTATTTTTGTCCACACGGGCAGAGACGTGTGGCATAAGTTAGTATACCCTACAAGTTATGCATGGCCTAGCATAAGGTCTAGCACACGGACGTGTATGGCCGTTTTAAGCGCACAAGGGCTAGCCACACGGGCATGTGTGTTGGCCATGTGACCCAAGTTAGAGAGTTACACGGGTCGGACACGGGCTCAAACACGGCCATGTGCTCCCATTTTGAATGTCCACACGGCCTGTGACATGGGCGTGTTTTTGACCATGTGAGACACACGGCCAAGCCACACTGGCGTGTGTCCCCTGTTTTTAGCAAAAATTTTCTAAGTGTTATTAAAGTTTTCAAAATTATCGGTTTAGTCTCGATCCACCCCGAATGCATGTTTTGGGCCTCGTAGGCTTGTATTAGGGACGATATGAATGTTATTGATTGATAATTACATGAAATTAAAAATGTATGAGAAAATGTATGTGTAATTGTATAGTATGTTCGGTAATACTCCGTAACCCTATTCTGGTGTTGAATATGGGTGAGGGGTGTTACAACTGCTTACTAAATTCAATTCCATTTTCTTGTTTTATTTTATTTTTTATTAATATAATTGTTTATTGCTACAATTTCACTTTGTTTACTTTCCAAACATTTCCATCTCCCCTTATTTATTTATTTTTTCAGCAAGTTCGTCACGAGTCGTGGGCACGACTATTACCGTGACAATAATTCTGGTCACAAGAAAAGGCGAAATTAGATAACCAATCCCTATGTATTTGATCTTACCACTCTATATTTCTATTTAGTATTATTTTGTCGTAGGAATTTTTATTTGGTGGTTTCAACGCCTATCACTTATATAGCTTAGTAAGTTCATAAGTACTTAAACAAAACTTTTACATCAGTTTACAATTAAGTAAACATATGTAATTAATTTAATACGATTTCCTGTCAAGACATTTACAACAATAAGGCAAGCATTTCACGTATTGATCATATAATCTCTCAATCATTTAGTACGACATATTTTTGTATCATTCAGTAAGAAAGATCCAACATATAAATCATATTAACCAATTGATTATGTCAATTCATATTCACAATCATATACCATTTCTTTTAAACATATAATTCTCTCACCACATATCACGTTTACAAAGCGAGCGTTTCATACATATAACTATAAACTTTCCAATCATTTTAATATTGTTTCAAACCACTTGTAAACACACATTCATCATCTATTCAATTTCATCCCTTAACATTTCAATAATCATATAAACATATCATTTCCAAGTAATTTATGAAGTCAATACATATACTTTCTTTTAACAGATAGTCCGATGAACTATAGTAATATAATTTGGATACACGAGTAACTACACCACACCAGAGAGCATCATAATGCTATACAGAGGCACCATAGTACCGCAAGTTAGCTCAACTTCTACTCAAGATTGATTATAACACTATTGTAAATAATTGTAGTCCATTTAATATTCTTAATCAGATGTTGTTCTTGTCATAACCATTTGTTGAAAATGGGTAGCGACGCGATAGACTCGGGTTTTGAAAATGAAAAAGAAGGGAGTCGCCACTAATCTTTTTTGATGAGGTGTGATCGGGTCACCTCGTAAAATAGTTGTTTTAATAAACAGTTTGATTTATCAAAACAACGATTTTGGTCTACGAAATCCAAAAAATGAGTTCGGGAGTCGGTTACGCACGAGGAAGGGTTAGCACCCTCGATACGCCCAAAATTGGTACCAATATTGATTGATCAATGTCCTAATGTTGAAAAACTTTGAAATGATTCGAAAATAGATACTTTTATTTTCAAAACTTGAAGGGATCGGAAGGGACGCTAAGACTCTCTTATTTTCGAAGAGATAAAGCATCATGTCCAGTAAGTTAGGGCGTAATACTTTAGACTCTCGAAACTAAGCTCGGCTTCTAAAACTTGGTTTTATATTTGAAGAGGATCTCCCGTCATTTGTCCAACGAGAAAACAGAACCCAGTAAGTTAGGGCTAGTTTTCCCGAAAATCCAAATTAGGGATATTGCCTCTATTTTAAAAGAAAAAGAAACTTATCTCGAAGTATCTAAGCATCGAGTCCAGTAAGTTATGGCGCGACATTTCGAATTTCTGAGATTAAGTGTTTTGTTTAAAATTTGAATTGTGATTTTTTTTTAAAAAAAAAAAGATATTCCATTGTTTAACTTAAACGAGAAAAATCGGAACCCAGTAAGTTAGGGCTTGATTCTCTCGAATCGCTAATACGGAATATTGGTCGTTATAAAAATTGAGATGTCGGGAAGGATTAGTGAGACAAACGATGATAATATTGATAATAACAAATAATGAATAATAATAATATATGTAATGGTAAAAGGAAAGTATTATGACAATAGTATATATATCGACGGTGATAGAAAATAATGATAATGATGGAAATAATAAAATGATAATAAGTAAGGTAGTAATACATTAGTGATAATAATAATAGTAAAATGCTAATGATAACAAAGAAGGGATATAATAGTAATAATAATGTGCAAATAACAACAAATGATAATAATAATAGATGTAAAAATAATGATAGTAATAATAATAGAAAATAGTGATAATAAAAGAAAGTAGATATGTAAAATCAATGATATAGTAATAACAAGAATAATGAAAATAAAATAATAATGATAATAATTAAATAATGAAATAAAATAAAATAATGGTAAAAATGATAATAGTAATACCACTAATAATAACAAGATTATAGTAATAAATAAAGTAATAATAACAATAATGAATAGTAATAATAATAAAATAGTAATAATATGTACAATATAGTTATAGTTATAATAATAAACTTGGGGTAAAATATGTACAATATAATAATATAAATATAGTAGTAATAATAATAATAATAATAATAATAATAATAATAATAATAATAATAATAATAATAATAAGGTTAGTTAAATTAACAAAAGGATGAAAATAATAAAAGAGGACTAAACTGAGAAAGGAATAAAACCATAGGTCTAAATTAAAAAAAGGAACAGATTAAGGGCCCAAAATGAAGCGCGTAAAGAGAAGGGGGACCGTTTGGGAAATTATCCCCTAACTCCCATGCACTGTGTTTTGTGCAGGACCAAATTGGAACAGAAGAAAACACACTGTGGCAGATTTAAGAATAAGAAAAACTGAATTAGAAAGGTGAAGAAATGCGGAAGGGTCAAATGCGCAAATAGACCTTTGAAGAAAAAAACACGCGGATCCTGAGGCGGGTCGGGTCAACACGTGGATCTTGGCGGTGAAACGAGGTCGTTTTGGGGGTTAAAAGCCAACCCCAATACGACGTCGTTTTAAGGGGCTATATAAGGCCCAAAACCCAGAAAAAATTCATTTGTGCTGCCTGTTAAAAAAAAAATCTATTCTTCTCTCTTTTTCTCTGCAGAGGGGAGGAATTCCGGCCAGTCTGACGTCGTCCTCCGTCATGGCTGTGTGTTGCTCCCCACCACCGTACACTGTGGCTTAAAGGTAAAATTTTATCCCTTTTTTTTTTGCTTTTTATTTGTGCATGTATATTTTGATATTATAAGACCATTTTAAGAATAAAATAAGGTAAAATGAACTTATACAGTTTCGAAGGATAGGATAAAAAAAATGGAAAACAGAAGGAAACCTCGAAGCTTTTTCTCCTTTTCTCTTCGATTTGTTTGTCGTGTGTTCGTATTAGCCCTTGTTTGCTGATCTCTGGTATATGTTAAAAAGGGGAACCCCTTACAAACATTTTGAATCGGCTTTTATAGCCAATATTTTTTTTGCTTTCTGTCTCTTCCATTTTATTGCTTGCAGGCTTGGGCGGTGCTGGGCGGTGGATGGGACTGCTGGCGGCGTCAAACCTGTCAGGGATAGGTTTGGCAAGTGGTGGTCGTCAGAGGCTAGGGGCGGCACCTAGGGGGCTAAGGTTTTGTTTTTTCTTTTTCTGATTTGGCATTGGGCTAATTGGGCCTCGTTAGTTGTAATTGGGTTTGGGTCTTTTATTTTGTTTATTTCTGTTTATTTGGTGTTGGGCTTTTTGTTTGGGTTAATTAGGTTTAATTTTGGTTTGGGTTGAAAAACGGGCCCCATGCAAATTGGGCTTTCTACAGTTCTACTCACAATTTAATCTATTTTTTTAATTTTAATATCATATATATTGAATATGTTCTTATTATTAATTAGTTACAACAATTATATAATAACTAGAAATTCTATTACACTCATATAAATATAGAAATTATACATTTAAAATATAAGGTGCATTTAAAATTAATTTATTGTGTTTTTGGATATCTCACGTGCCATGGGCAACTTTACTCTAACATATCAACTAAACATTATTACATAATTGTTGAAATAATAAAAAATAAAAAAGGGGCTTGCGACTCCTTGCAAAATTTGTCCTTCACATGAGTGGGATAGGAAGCTAATATTTTGTATTTTAAGATATTTTACATCTAAGTCCCTAGTTTGAAATTTTGATTTAATTTCATTCTTAATTTGTAGTTTTAAATTTTTTAACCCTTTTTTTAAATATTTTCAAATTTAATTTACATCGTATGTGATTTTTTTAATTATTAATGCCTTTGTATGTATATGGTGAAGGGTCAATTTGTTGTATAATAATTCTAGTTATGTCTAATTACATGTCTCTTTTAATATAAATTAATTGTACAATAATTGGTAATTGATTTTCTAAAACTTCATCTTCTAAAGTAAGATGCATTTATATATAATTAAAATTCATATTAACATACAAATTAGAAATAGACCAAGACTAAAATTATTGTACAATTAATGTACATTAAAAGAGACATGTAACTAGACACAACTAAAATTATTATACAACAAATTGAATCTTCACCATATATATACAAAGGCATTAATAATTATAAAAAATCATATAATATGTAAACTAAATTCAAAAATATTAAAAACAAGGATTAAATAAAAATGTTGAAACTACAAATTAAGGATGGAGTAAAATGAAATTTTAAAATAAGGGACCTAAATGCAAAATATCCCAAAATGCAAAACACTAGCTTCCCTCCTCACTCACGTGAATGGCAAAATTTGCTAGGAGTCTGTTTTTGCCTGACTCCTTTTTTTTTTTTTAATACCTAGTTTGCCCTTCAAATTGTCAAAAAATATTTAATAGGTATATGAATTTTTTATCTATTTAGTATATGAAGTTTTATTCTGTCACCTAAATTGATATTTTAGCACTAACACAATTAATTTTATTAATATTTAATAAATTTATATAATATGCTTTTTATATGTTTTAATTATCTATATATTTATAAATTTATATTATATATATTTAAACTAATGATAGCCTAAAACTGATATTTTATATAAAAAATATATAAACTTACTAAATATATATAATGTCAAGACAAATTAATGGTGTTAATGCAAAGGTACTAATCAGATAACGGAATACAAATTCAAGTACTAAACATGTACAAAAATTTCAGATATCAACTAAATAATTTTAGACAAATTCATAAGATAAATTACGATCAACCCTTTTCTTATTTCTAACAATTATATAATAATTATTTATTCATATTTTGGAATAAAGTCACTCATGACATGTGCCACACTAAAAATCACTGTGATTTTCATATTATTTTGATAAATAATTTTATAAGATATACTATTTTGGGTATTACTTTTATATTGTTAAATAAAAACCCTTCAAAATCAGATTTAAAAAAATAACATTTTATTAGAATTGAAATCACGGAACAACCCTAAAAATGAACTATTTGTTAAAAGTCATTTAAGGCACCCAACCACAGTCTACTCCACCTTCTAATGGTTTTAGGATTGATCTGAAACCATTTGATGGTATTCTCAGCCCACCACCACAGGCTTAGGCCAGATAAGAGGATTTAAACCTAAATTTAATAACTATTTTTTACTTTGTAATAATTGTCTTTAATATTTTATATACTTGAATATAAATTTGATTATATCTATGTCCTCATCGTGTAAACCTAAATCTATTTAAAGGTCACTACCGTCCCAAAAATATCAGTCATTTCCAATATTCTGATTCTTGCTAGGAAGCAAAAACAAGTTCATATTACAAAAGCAAATGGAAGGAGAAAAGCTCTTCTCCAGCCATTTGGAATCCATACATTACAAAGCTTAATCCCCAAACCCCACTTTTTCTGTTCTTTTCTTCCTTTTGTCTCTCTCATAATAAAAATATATGCAATGAAATCTTTTTTACTTCTCTTTGAATTGTTCCATCACTTTCCCTTAAAGTACGTCTAAAGTCTAAAGCAATCCTATAGGAGGAAAAGAAAGAATAAGCAAAAAAGCAGTGTGGATGGAATGGAATAGAATTTGCATCCTCCTAAAGTTATTGAAGGGTTACCTAGGACCTTTTTCTATGCCTCCTTTCACTTAAGTGGATCACATTTATCTTTTTATTTTCAATGATAACAATTTTTTTGAGGGTAATGCTTATTATTAATTAAAATTATATTAAAAATAAAAATAAGCATAATTTAATTTTTTAATGTTTTAAATGAAGAGAAAATCATATATATATATATATATATATATATATATAACAAGTTACACATAAATTGGAACAAGTAGCACGACTATATTTTTTTATGTAATTTACATATTTTTAAAAGATATTTTCTATAATTATTATCTATTGAATTATAAAAGTTTATGTTTAAAATCAATGGTTAATTAGATAAACAAGAATTTGAAAAACAAATTCATTTAGTTTAACTTCAATAATTTTATTTCATTATTTATTAATTGTACTTAATTTTAAGTTAATTTTATGTTTATAATAAATATTTAATTAGGTAAAAATTTAAAAATTAAATAAATGTTTAATTAGATAAATAGAATTTTTAAAAAATCCATTTAAATTAAATTAAATTAAATTTTATTAAATTATATACTATTTATATTATATATTAGTATTTATTTATTTTTTGGTGAAAATATTAGTATTTATTTTAATTATTAGCCTATGCTAAATTTTAAACCCTATAATAGCTATTTTTAAGTTAATATTTTTTAATTTTATATTTAAAAAATAGTTAGCTAGATGAATAAAATTTAAAAAAATGGTTAATATCTTCTGATATTTTATAATCAAAATTTAAAATTTTAGTAAGGTAAATAATTACTATTTTTATTATTAATGTTATCTTTCAAACTGTCACAATTTAGCTGTACCTATACCGGATAACATAAATTAAAGACTTGCATCAGAAAATGAGTCATCAATACTGTAATTTTCTTTACTTCTGTTCTGCTTTCTATGTATTATATTCTCAATATTTATTTTTTTATTGAAATCGTAATCTCAATTTTCCACAATTTGTATATGCTTCTTTTTACAAGCCATTCAATTCTTTCGATGGAAGGGTCGAGTTCCTCTAAGATACCCAGATCACCACAATCATTTCTTGCTCCTGATTTGGAGAATAAATCATATCTGTAAGGTTGTTTTTCTTTTAACATTAACTATTTTTTTTTCGTGATTACTTTTTTATTTTCCAAACTAATTTTTTAAAGTCCGTAAATTTTTATTTTACAGTAACGCTGATGATCGCGAACAAGCTGATGGATTTCACAAGTCAAGCACTAGAATAAGAAGCTTAAAACAAAGATTAATGAATTATTTTGTAAAGATTGAACATGATTTTTAGAATAAACTAGTTTAATTTTTACATCTTCCATTTTATTTTAACTGTAATTTTGAATTTTTATTTGAAATATTAATTGTTTCTTTAATAATTAAATAAACAAATAATATTTTCATAGTGATTTTCGATTTCCTATAAGTATATCTTTTGCCCTACCTTATGATTAGTTATTAATTCATCTAATTTCCTATTGATGCAGATTGTTCAAAAATTAATGTAATATTTTTTTCTGAAACGTATTAATTATCATATTTTAATTATTCATCTTACGCTATTGTTTTTGTTATTATCCTTCTCATAATATTGAGCACGTCCAACAATATTTATATATTCCCGCTTTAAAGTTTAAACATATAATTTGCTTGCCATAACCCAATTAGTTTCATTAAGGAATATAATTACTGTTCAACTAAATTAATATATTTACTTAGCGCTTAAGAGTTTAAAAACTTTTCAACTTTTTCTTTAAAAATATCAATTAAATTCCTATTTTTTACTTAATTGGATATTTAAATTGTAAAAATATATCAATTAAATTATTTATTAAATACTTAAATTATGAAAATTCATCAATTAAATCATTTGACCACTGTTAATCGTTATGTTCTAACGTTGATCATCTTTTTATCGTTAACTTCTATTTTTTGGGGGTTGCTTATGTTAAATGGCACATCATATAACGCCATGCAGCAAAAGTTGCAAAGTGTGACTTTTTCTTATTCTTTTACATGAAAAAATGAATATATAAAATTATTATAAAAATTATCAAAATTTAAAAATATTTGAAAATTATAAGAAGAATAATTTATTAAAAATCAAAATCAAAAATATTTATTAAACATCTAGAAATTTATAAAATTTGAAAAGAGTCTAAAATTATTTAAAAAATCCAGAATTTAAAAATAATTATAATATTTATAAAGTTTTGAAAAGTGTTAAAATTAATAAAAATTCGAAGTACTTGAAATCAATAAACCCTAAGATGTGATGAAGGAAATCGAGGAGATCACTCAAACTCCAATGTTATTTTAAAATTTGTATACAATTTCGAAAAGAATATACAACTAATTTTAGTAAGACTCTGACTCTAATAATGTAAAAAATATCTTAAAATTTTAAATTTCACTCTATTTTTTTTATTTTTTATTTTTGTGAAAGAAGGAATAATACAAAATGAATAAACTAGACCTAAAACAAGGATCCTCAAACAGTCTTAAGCCTAGTCTCTGAGTACAAACTGTGTTGGCCTAACTATCAGCAATTAAGTTGTCCTTTTTGGGAATATGCTAAATTTCCCACTGCTTCACCATTTTTAGAGTCTAATGAATTCTCCTGATTATGGCAGAATTAGAGTTCCTCGAAGTATCTTCCATGATCGCGTTAATAGCTTCAATACTATCAGTTTGAATTAAGACCTTCTCAAAGCGTCTATTCAAAATAAGGTTCAACCCATCCAAGATTCCCCAAAGCTCTACCTCCAACACTGTACACTTACCCAAATATCTAGCGAACCCTATGATCCACTCCCCTTTATGATCCCTCACACAACCTCCATCAATTGCAAAGCCTTCGTCAATCCTAACCGAGCCATTGGTATTGAAACATACCTAGCTACTAGTTAGAGGCCAATTTGGAAGATAACTTTGTGATTCATGAGATGAGGTTAATGAAACTGAGGAATACTGCTTTCCCCAGCTAAATGAGATTTTAATTATCTCATCAACATTCCACGAAGTGCCTTGAAAAACAAAAAAGTTTTGATTCTTCCAAATACGCCACGAAGTAATCTCGAAGAGACACGACCAATCAATTCCCTCACCAAGGAAGTCATATGATTCTGAAAATTGTTCGTCATCCATTCAAGGAGAAATCCAGTGTAAAATCTCGAAAGAATTTATTGTGGAATGAATTTATCCCAAATGCCTCTGGTAGCTGACAATCTTTGAGTATATGTAACACATCCTCAAAATCATGTCCACAAAGACCACAAGCACTGTACTCCTTAAACCATACCTTACCCTTTCAGCATTTGTAAGAAAGCGTTGCTTTAGAACAAGCCAAATGAAGAAGTTGATTCGATGAAGGCCTTTAAACTTCCAAAGTATCCTCCAAAACTATTCTTTAGAGTTTAAAGTACTTTCGTGAACCTTTCTATAAGCACTTTTGAGAGAGAAAGAGCCGGTCGAGGTAGCTCTTTAAATAATTTTATCAGGACCCAACGAAGGATGTGGCGGTGGAACACTCATAATCTTGTTAATGATCTCCTTTGGTACCCACAGTCTAAAAATATCCAAGTTCCACGAGCCATCACCTACAGTCAAATTACTAAGGGAACAATCTAAATTAAGGTTAGTAGAGGAAGGAATAAAATTTACTAAGGGATAGCAATTTTGAATCCAGGAGTCTTGTAAACATTTAATACTATTCTCATCTCCGACCGACCAAACTAGATTCTCACGAATAAGGGACCAAACCTTAGAAATGGATCTCCATAAGAAGGAATAACGACCCCTTGATAACTTTTCTAGAAAACCGCTAGGGACTATATTTCGACCAAAGATTTGAAATGATGTTAAAACCAACCTTCATCAAGAAAAAAAGTGTTATAATCTTTCAACTGTCTAAGACCAAGACCTCCGTGAGGCTTAGGTTGACACACTGAATCCCAACTGACCAAGGCCATCTTAGAGCTACCATTATGATATCCCCAAACAAATTTCCTTACCATGTACTCAAACTCATCACAAATGCCTTTGGGAACCATCATCATCTCCATGAAGTAACTGGGAATCGAAAGCAAAATCGATTGGGCCAAAGTGACCTTACCAACAAAAGAGAGTTGTTTGGTATCCCAGATAGTCAATTTACTACGCACTCTATCCACCACGAAGCATAATGTGCTACTAGTAACCTTGTCATGTAAAAGTGGCACACTAAGATAATGCCTCAAATTAGTTATTTCTTGAAAACCAAAAAAGCCGCTTATATGCATCCCCAAGCTGTCATCCACACTCTTGGAAAAGAAAATATTTGTCTTCTGCATATTGATCCGGTGTCTTGAATAGTCACAAAATTCATCAAGAATGTCTTTCATGACCCAGGCTTGGTTATCATCAGCATGACCAAAAAGAATCAAGTCATCAACGAAGAAAAGAAGAGATAAAAGTAGGCCATCTCGAGCTAGTCTAATAGGAGACCAATTGCCAACTTCATTAGCGTTATGGATACTATGACCCAATCACTCCATATAAAGAATAAAAAAATAGGAGATAAAAGACATCCCTATCGAATGCCCCTAACTGGTCAAATTTTTTGCGTTCACAGTTCCACAAAACCTGCATAGTAAAGCTAGAAATTGCATACATAATAACATTTCGTAAAAGACTAGGAAAACATGCAGCTTGAAGAGACGCATCGATGAAATCCCAACAAACTCGATCATAGGCCTTCTCGAGGTCTATTTTGATAGCCATACATTTCATATTTTTATGTGTACCCCTCATGGAATGTATAACTTCTTGCACAATGACAATGTTATCAGTAATGTTCCGTCTTACTACAAAACTAGTTTGCTCAAGAGCTATAAGCCTCGAAAAAACCACTTTAAAGCGATTAGCAATGACTTTCATGACCATTTTGTAAAGGACAGAGCATAAGCTGATTGGCCGAAATTGAAAGAAGTCCTTCGAATTCTAAACTTTTGGGATAAGCACAATAAGAGATTTATTTAACTCCAAATCAATACATTTACCTTCAAATATCCCCTTCACCTACGTACAAACCGAGTCACTGACATGCTTCCACCGACTTTGATAAAACAAGACATGATACCCATCACTCCCTAGTGCCTTCAAGGGTTCTATATGAAAAAAGAGCAATTTTGATTTCCTCATCAGACACTGGTCTATTAAGGAAATTAAAATCTTCTTCATTAAGCCCTAAAAAGCACTCGAATGAAAATCTTTCCTTGACCCAAGATGTTCACCATACAAAGTGGAATAAAAATTGACCGCTTCAAGCTTCAATTGTTTATCATCCATAATCCACTCATCCAAACCATTTTTCAAAGAAGTAATTCTATTATGTTCAGGCCTCTTCAGATTACTCGTGTGAAAAGAATTTATGTTACGGTCCCCTAAACCAACCAATCACAGTGTGCCTTTTGCCGCCAAAGGACTTCCTCATGATGTAACACATTCCCCAATTCCTCTCTAATATCTATCTCCACTTGCTTAAGATAATCCGAGTTTGTCCTATCACGCTCAATCTCAATGTTCTCCAACTTACAAGACATGATCTTCTTACGGGTAAAAATATGGCCATACACCTCCTTGTTCTGAATATTAATCTGATAAGTAAACTTAGAATGCAAAGTCGACATGCTAGAAGATACATTCCAATTATGTTTGACAAAATTCGAAAAAGCCAATGCTTAACCCAACCCACTAAAATTTGAAACGTCCGTCCCCATGGAGAGTGGAACTCAGGCATAAGGGACAGTTTTAAAAGTCTATGATCGAATTGAGGCATGGCAGATGTGTCACCAAGGAGTTTGGAAAGTTTGCACTCCAAGCATTGTTACAAATTGCCCTGTCCAAGTGTTCAACAATCCCCCTTTTTGCCAAGTAAACTATGAACCTCGAAACCCTAAGTCTTGTAGTTGAGCGGAATCCATAAAACTACCAAAAAGGAGCACCTTTTCCCCATAATTTACCCTTTCTAGAGGAAATAATAGCATTGAAGTCACCAACCGCTACCCACGAAGACCCATCCACCAAAATAGTATCCTGCAAAGCTTCCCATAAATTCCTCCGTTTCTGACTATTAGGACTACCATACACAAAGGAGACCAGAAAGAGTTGCTTGAAGGAGCTATCAGTTACTTTTGTTAAGATTAATAGAGGATGACTTGGAAGTACCTCAACATTAATAGAGTCCCTCCACCCAATCCAAATGCCACCAAAAAACCCGACTGCTTCCACATGGTGTGAATTTTGAAAACCAAGCTTACCAATAATCAAATCCACTTTTTCACCACTAACTATTGTTTCTAATAGACTGATCAAATCTGGTCAATGTTCTCGATTATATTCCCGAAAAACTTGAATAAATTTCGAACTCGCACATCTATGATAATTCCAATAAAAATTAGTAAAATTTATAAATAAAATAAATATGAGTAAAAAAAGGCTAACCCCTTTCACAGAGTAGCAGAAGCTTCGTCACTGCCAGCTTTGGCTTCTGATTTATCTGAAGAAATTTCCACTTTTGTGCTAATAAACTTTGCCATAGATCCCATAGCTTCCAGAAGAGAGAATCGTGAACTACCCGCAGCTTTAAATCTTCCCCCACGCCTGCGAATAGATTTAATTATCGATTTCCCATTATTCCCACTTCATTTTTGGCTTTCAACACCATACCCTCTAGAAATACTTAGAAGGATTCCTATGCACCGTTAATAATCCTTTCCCCATTTTTGATTTGGAATTATTATCCAAATTCTCCTTGAAAGTGACTATTGTATGTCTTTTAGGGTCAAGGACATTAGAAATTAAATTCACTTTTACCCCATGCCGTCCTTCGAAAGTAGGATTCACATGTAAGGAGGTTGCCTTATCTTTTGGAAGAGAAACAGGATTAGTTGGGTTTTTTTGCATCAATCCCGTTGCCCCATTTGAACTCAAATCCAAGGAAATGGGATTCTGCCCCATTACTTACTACGGCCCACTATTTTCCCGCAAAATGCCCACTGCCTACTGGGGCCCAGGACACTCAAGCGTGAGGCTTGTTAGTTGTTGCGATTCAGCACCCTACTGCGACAGGCCTTCAACTCGCGCCGAATTCTGGCCCAACACCCCCAGGTCCTGCCCATCCTAAATCTCCCCCCGAAGGCCCTGATTTATTTCCTCACTGTGGCCCAACAGACCCTCATCTAATTTTCCTCAACCACCAACCCATTCCTCAATTCCAGCCCTCTGCCTTTTAAATTTTTAAGAAAGGCACCCTTATTAAACCTAATATTCATTGTCCCGTAGATGGTGCCCCCATATCTACCATTTGAGCCTCCATATCCAGAGAGGACAAAGCTCCAAATCTGGAACCTTCCAAAATTTCCCCCGAAATTATTGCTTTAAAGCCCACGATATTCGTCCTGTTTACGCCGAGATTTAAGTTCGACCACCATCCACGAATCGAAGGCTTAGCCTGTGGCCACCGGAACTTCACCCATCTTCGTCAGGACTGAATTATTGATTGCCAAGCTTGTAGAATTCTCTCCGCCACCGTGACTGCTCCAATCTATCAAAGAAGAAGAACACAAACTTTTAAGGTGACCATATTTTCCGCATGAAAAACATACCTCAGGTAATGCCTCAAACTCCACTCGTTGTAATCGACCGTTGACCCGAACTTGCGAGGTTAGAGTTTTCTCTAGATCAACAACCACGGCCATACGGGCAAACTGCCCTCTCGCACCACTGTCCATTTTAATGTCAAGTTTTACCACTTTCCCAATTAAACTTCCAATCTCTTCTAATGTTTTCTTTTGGTATAGAAACCCCGGCAGACCCGGAAAGCGAATCCAGGCTAATACCCCATTTGGGAAGGGTCTCAACGGGTCAAAGCCCAACGTCCGTAGTTGAACTGTGAGATGGTGCCCAAACACTATCCAGGGACTGTAGGTCAGCGCCACTTCATAATCAACCATGCTCTGGAATCTTACTAGGAATGCCCATTAGCCATATCCATTATATGAAAGGATTGTAAGGGTTTCTAGAGACAGACAATATGATTGTGTAGAACCCTACAACATATATTGTGCCCTAACAGCTTGACCACCAAAGTAGACTCCATATCTTTAACCAGAATCTTTTTTAGCTGATCCGAAAAGTCAATGCTAGGAATTCCATTGATGACAAGTCTAAGGATATCACCATCCTCAAACTCTAAATCGAGATTAGTGGCACCACCGAGAGAACCAGAACCCGACCCACCCAAAAGTTTATCTTTCCAGGTGACTCCACTCACCGGAGCCGAGTCAACTACCATATTCTCTGTTCGGCCATCATCTATCTCCTTAAACCTGACTTTTTTGGTGTTACGATCTACGATAGTGCCCTCACCATCTCTAACCTGATCACCGAACAAGGTTTCAACATCGTTCATCAAGGAATTTTAGAGAAAAAAACACTTAATTTGTTTATATTTTTGTTTAAATGTTGGAAGAAAATGCACTTAAATAGAGCAACCTCAGTACATTTGAATCCACATTTTCTTACTAATCAAGTTAAAGACTCAGTTACAACTAAAGAAATATAATATTAATAATTACACAAATGTTTTTAAATATATATAAAATGTAATCTTCAAATTATACAAAATTTCTAAAATTTTTAAAAAAATGATATTTTTAAATTTATAAAAAATGTTGCTTTATCTATAAAATTAACTTTTAATTTTCAACATAAATTTATAAGTTAAATTTATAGATAATGCTACAATTTTATAAATTTAAAATATAATTTTGTTAATTTTATAAATTTTCATATAATCTTAAAATTATGTTCCTTTTATATACATAAGTAATACATTTATGTAAAAATGTTATCATAAAAATTGAAAATTAAATACAAAATGGAGAAAGCACTGCTTGTCACAAATATATTAAATTATTTTATAATTTTTATAACTTTTATAAA
Source organism: Gossypium rotundifolium (assembly GCA_025506655.1). Classification (NCBI taxonomy): domain Eukaryota; kingdom Viridiplantae; phylum Streptophyta; class Magnoliopsida; order Malvales; family Malvaceae; genus Gossypium; species Gossypium rotundifolium. Next base: position 46,293,335 of record CP106732.1, on the reverse strand, counting down.
TATATGATATTTTTTAATAATACATTTTAGTGTATTTAAATCTATGTTTTTTGTACTGATTATAACATCTATGCTAATCAAATTAAATTTAAATTTGTAAAAATTTTCTATCATTTTTATATTCAATTTTATAATTTTATTTCAACTTTATAAATATAATTTAATAATTACTTAAGTTTTATATTATAATTTAATAAAAAATTACATGTATATGGAATATATTAAATTCTGTTTCACATTTGGACTCTCAAATCACTTATTAGTTTTAAAATATTTTATTTGTAAAATATTATATTATATTTTTTATCATATTATGTCGATTGAGTCTTAATTGATTAGCATGAATATCGCTACCAATACAAAAGATGTTAGTTCGAGTGTTCAAATATATTATTAAAAATGATCATATAATTTAAAAAGTTATAAAAATTACAAAATAATTTAATATATTTGTGAAAGTGGTCTTTCTCTAGTATTTGTATTTAATTTTTATCATAATATTTTTACATAAATGTTATACATATATTATATATATATGAAACATAATTTTAGGAAAATTTCTAAAATTAAAAATTTGATATTTTTAAATTTATAAAATTGTAGCATTATTTGTAAATATAAAATTTAAATTTATGTTGAAAATTGAAGGTTAGCTTTATAGTTACAATTTTATAACATTAAAAATATCAATTTTTTCAATTTTAGAAATTTTCGTATAATTTTAAGATTACGTTTCTTTTATATATATTTTAAAAATGTGTAATTATAAAGATTATGTTTCTTTAATTGTATATCATATTTTAATTTTTTGTCAAATCATAATATGCTATATAAATTTCGTATTAAAATATTTTTATTGGATTTTTATTTTATATGTCCAAATTTCATAAAATTATAACTATTTTCTAAAATTTTCAATGTCTTTATCTAAAATATTTATAATTATAATATATTTTATTTCAATATTGAGTTCAATCTCTTCAAATTGTTCTTTTTAAATTAATCTCATTATAGATTTTTATTATATTTGCTATTTTTGATAAATTGCCCAAAACTACCTATAGTCTTACCGTAATCCTTAAATAGGAGTATAATGCGCTTCAACGTAATCGAACTCACGTCCTCTTGCACTAATAACAATGTTTATGCTAATCAAGCTAAGACTCAATCAACATATTTAGAAATTGTTATGTAATATAAAATTTGTTACCTGATAATTCTTAAAGGTAAACTATAAAAATATTATTTAATTATGCCTTTTATTCTATTTTGGTCACTCAAGTATTATTATTTTAATTTAGTTGCTAAACTTTTCAAAATTAAATATTTTAGTCACTCTCCTATTAGTAAAGTTGATTAAAGCTTTTTATTGGTCTAATAACAAATTTAATACTATAATGCTTACACATTTTATCAATTTAATCTTAAATATATAAAAAAAATCATAAATTTAGACCTCAATATTTACAAAATTTGTCAATTTAGTTTGAATTCTAAAATTTAATAAATTTAGCCCTTAACATTTACAAATTTACCGATTTAGTTTTAATTCTAAAATTTCAAAAAAATATTTCTTTTAAAAAAAATTCATTTTTAATCCTTTATCAACTCTCTCACTAGCCACATCAATTTCATTTCTTTTCTTATGATACTCAAGTGATTTTTGGCCTTCAAATTTTTTGAACCAATTTGTAACACCTATTACCTGGTTTAGTCACCAAACTTGAGTAATAGGATGCTACAAACAAATACCAAACAATTAGCAAATAATTACATGTAAATTATAGATCGAAATCTCAATTAATTATCAACATATCATATATATAATCAAGTTTAACATGTAGTTCAATCAATTTTGGGTTAATATCGAGCGTACGAAAACTTAAAACCAACCTGATGCCAAACAAGGATCATTTTGAAACAAAAAAAAAAAGTTAAGAAAAATATGTAAACATGGGTTCACATGATCGTGTAGACAAGCCGTGCAATGGATTTATGTTGTGTGGGGTTGGGGTTACACAGTCGTGTGTACAACTATGCACACTCACCAAGGCCGTGTGGTTCAAAAGTGTAAATATTTAAAAATATGTCACGTGGCCGTGTCGTTGGACCGTGTAATAGATTGTGGCGGTGTGCACAAAAAATCATTCAAATCTTATAGACCACACAGCCATGTTTGGTGCCGTATAAGGCACACGGCCGTGTACCAGGTCTTGTGTACCTAGATAAACCTTTCAATGCCAGTTTTCTACACCTAGCTCAATTATGCCACAAGTCTGTTGAGAACTATGCCTATATTATAGTAAACATATAAATATTTTCTATTTATTTGAACGATGAATAAACAAATAAATTTAATTTCATATTTCACTATTAGTCTTTTATATTTTACATTTTATATTTTGCATGCATAGCGAAATTGTGACAAACAAATTTTTACTCATTGATTGTTTAAGTTCAAATTGAAGATAAGTGGCATTATAAGAACGTTTACATTGCCAGAAAGATAACTTACTTTAGTAGATAATCTAAATAAGTTTATAACCCCGTAAAAGAATCAAATTGATCATTTTTTTAAATACTAATAAGGATTATTATTGCATCGACAATTCCAATTGGGGAGATGGCTGGTCTTGGTTATTAAAACAGTTGATTCCACGGGTAGAGACATAGATGTTTTCATTAGTAGAATGATACATTTGATTGGACCCAAGATGAATTAATTATGAATCTGTTTATGAATTAATTCACTTGTTGTAACACTCCTTACTCGTGTTCAACACCGGAATCGGATACGAGGCATTATTGAACTTATCTTACTTAAATATACAACTTTGGGCTATAAGATTTTATTTCAACAAAAATCTTCTCATTCATGATCATACCATCCTAATTATAGGCCTACGAGGCCCTAAACATATATTCAAAAGGTTTTGGGATTAAACCGAAAATTTTTACGTGCTTAGAAAATTTTTGCCTGAACAGGGGCCACACGCTCGTGTGGAATGGAACATGCCCGTGTGGGCAGGCCGTGTGGTCACACACACCCATGTTCCTAAACCATGTGGAATTTATTTTCTAATTCAAACTTACAGGGTTTTCACATGGTCGGACACACACCCGTGTCCCTAGCCCATGTCTCTCACGCGGCCTCGACATGCCCGTATCTTAGCCCGTATGTCAAAACCATGACATTCTGTTTATAACGTCATTACTTCACTATGGTCACACGGCCAAGGCACACGCCTGTGTCCTTAGACCGTGTGTCAAATTAAATTCTTAATTTTAGGTGTAAACTTCACACGGTTTAGGTACACGTTTATGTCTATGGCCATGCCTCCTAAACGGTTGAGACACACGGTCATGTCTCTACCCGTGTGTTTACTACTAAGCATACTTGTAACACCCTTAACCCGAAATCATCGCCGGAATAGGGTTAAGAGGCATTACCGAACAATCTGAACATTTCATATCCATTTTGCGACATCAAGTCAATTATCCTTTAATCATATTTAAGCATAATCATATAGTCCCTTAATAAGGTCATAGAGACCTTAAACATGCTTTAAAATAGGGCCGGATTAAACCGAACACTTACCAAAATTTTTGAAATTCAAATATTTTTCTAAGTTATAGAGGTCATGCGCTCGTGTGGGTAGGCACACGGCCTCTGACACGTCCATATGTCTAAACTGTGGCAAAACAAGGCATACCTACTGACTTGTCCACACGGCTTGAGACATGCCCGTGTGCTTCACCCGTGGTCGAGCCTAACTTGCACCACACCGTCAGTCACACGCTCGTTTGTCTAGCTCTTTGTTGAGCCTGACTTGTTTCACTTAGCAAAGTTAAACAACACGGTCGAGACGCATGCTCGTGTGCTCAACCGTGTGGGCAATTATAGGCCATTTTCAAAGCCAATCTTGCCTCCCAAATCTTGAATTACCTATAAGCTTCAAATATCATACATCTATTGTAATACCTTTAACTCGAAATCATTGTCAGAATAGGGTTAAGAGGCATTACTGAACAATCTGAATATTTCATATCCATTTTGCGACAAGTCAATTATCATTCATTTATATTCAAACATAATCATATAGTCCCTTAATGAGGTCATTGAGACCTTAAATTTGCTTTAGAATAAGGCTGGGACTAAACCAAACACTTACAAAAATTTTTGAAATTCAAACATTTTTCTTAGTTATAGAGGTCACACGTCCGTATGGGTACGGCCTCAGACACGCCAATGTGTTCAAGCCGTGACAAAATAGGGCATATCTACTGACTTGTCCACATGGCCTGAGACACGCTCGTGTGCCTAACCCGTGATCGAGCCTGACTTGCACTACATGACCAGTCACACGCCCGTGTGTCCAGCCTGTGGTCGAGCTTGACTTGTTTCACTTATCAAACTTAAATAACACGGTCGAGCTACACGGTTGAGCCACACGCCCGTGTGCTCAACCGTGTGGGCAATTATAGGCCATTTTCAAGGCCAAACTTGCCTCCTACACATTGAATAACCAACAAGCCTCAAACCATATACATTTATACCACAAATGGCAACTAAAACATACCAATATATATGCATCAATTCTTCATCAACTATACCATCTATAATCATACTCAATTTCATCTCTCATTGGTTCATCCAAAGTACTAAAATTCACATCCCAATCATATAAATCAAGCATCATATAAACCTTACCACCATTAACATTTTAGACCACAATTTTCGTCAACAATTTAAGCATGAAACACACCATATTCATCCTTCATTTAACACACACATATATACATTAACATCATTCAACTTTCAAGCCATATCACATGGTAATCTTATACACATCAAAAAACATCATATCTACTAGCCTATAAATGCCATATATCAAATATATCCATCTTTAAAATGTACCAAAATAGGTAACCGATAGTGTGATAGAGCCACTAACAATCCTTGGATCCGAACTAGCTTTATTGACACTGTAAAATAGAGAAACAAATCACACAGTAAGCTTAAGAGCTTAGTAAGTTCGTAACATAATACAGTCAATTTAATAGCTCAAATACAATGAACCAAAAAAACTACCACATAGATCAATTCCTAAAGGTTTATACCATATCATTCCTAACCAATAATCTTACTCAACTGTTCATGAAATCATACACAATCTCATCAACCACAAATGTTCAATACATACCTTAGCCAACACATAGTTACTCACCATCCAAACTAATTCATGCTCGATATTGCATTTCGATTCAACCTTTATTATTCATTAGGTTTAATCGCACACTTAGTGCCCAATTTATAGTCGAAACTCGATTAACACCGCACACTTAGTGCCTCAATACAAAATCAAACGTAATTCGGTATCGCACACACAGTGCCAACCACGAAGCCGAAGCTTCTATTATTTTGCACACACAGTGCTAATCATCTCGGTCGCATTTCTAAATACGCAGACTTAGTGCCACATAACTCGACTCCTCACATAACATTTACAATTCAATAATATCATCCCGTTCATTTTGTAATATTAAGCATAGTTAAATTTACGTATTATGTCTGAACTTACCTCGAACGTCGAAATATCGAAACTAACTAATCAATCAAGTATTTTGTCTTTGCCTCGATCTCGATCCGAATCTCTCCTTTCTTAGTCTATACATATTCAAATTCAACTCATTCAATTACCAATTCATTCAATTTAGTCCAAACACATATTTAGGGCATTTTACAAAATAGCCCTTATATTTTCACATTTTGACACTTTAGTCCTTAATTCACAAAACCACAAAATACGCAAAATATCATTTCACCCATGCCTAGCTGAATTTTTCCTATGACCATACAAGTCCACACATTTCATTTATTTCACATTTTAGTCCTCCAATTTACTATTTTCACAATTTAGTCCAATTAACTCAAAATCACCAAAAATCCAAAGACAAACTATGTTAATCTATCACATAACTTTCATAATTCATCACCAAACTTCACAAAGCTCATGAATTCATCCATGGCACATTTCAAATTCATCATCAATTCACAAAATTTAAGCATGGGTTTTGTAGAGCATGAAGCAACGATTACAAAAACGTAGAAATCATCAAAAACCGAACAAAAATCACATACCAATTGAAGCTTGAAGTGACCGAATGTTTCAAAGTTTCGAAGCCCTATCTATTTTCCTATTTTCAGTTGAAAGAAACAAAGATGAACATGTTTTCATCCTTTTATTTTATTTAATATACTTTATATAATGTTTTACCATTTTGCCCTTTAATTAATCAACCATTTAACTAGCAAATATTAGGCCATTTATGTCAATCTCCACTATCCATGGTCTAATTACAACATAAGGACTTCTCATTTAGAAAGCCATGATAAATAAACACTTTAACAATCAGCACACAACTTTTACATTTTATGCGATTAAGTCTTTTTTCACAATTTGACACACAGTCGATAAAATTTTCACACAAAACTTTCACACAGGCTCAATCACATATTATAAACATAAAAAATAATATTAAAATATTTTTTCAATCTTGAATTTGTGGTCTCAAAATTACTGTTCCGACTAAAGTCTAAATCGGGCTGTTACATTTGTACCTCAAATGGCACTCAATCATACCAATATATGCACCATTTAATCAATATCTAAACCAATTGGTAACCAAACATCATTTCTACCCAAATAAGTCCATTCCAAAACACCATATTCACAACTCAATTTATATAACTATGCATCTAGTCATACCACAAATTCACACTTAAAATGCCATTCGCATCAACCAATTCAAGCATGAACTACACCATATTTATCACACACTTATCCAACACATATATTACTATGTCATTCAACCTTTAAACCATGTCTCATGGCAATATTTACATAACTCAAAACATGCAACATTCAATAGCTTATACATGCCATATACCACATATACTTATATTTTAAAAGTACCAAAAATTGATTGTCGATAACGTGGTAGAGATGCTGACGATCCCGGATCCGAGCTAGCTTTACTGACACTGTAAAATAGAGAAACACATCACACAATAAGCTTTCTAAGCTTAGTAAGTTCGTAATATAATACATATTACTCAATAATGCAACATTAATTCATAATTAAACCATCACATAGATAGATTCACAACTATTCAAAATACCATTCTCAACCATATACTTATACATTTATCTATTCAACCTTGAACAATATCATCAACCACATAGGTTCGAAACATACCTTTGCCAACACTTAGTTGACTAATGTTCTTGCTAATCAATGCTCGATATTATATCATAATCGCTGTTCACTATCTCTTCAATTCAATCACACACTAAGTGCCCAATTCATAGTCGAAACTAGATTAACACCGCACACTTAGTGCGTCAATTCATAGTCGAAGCTTAAATAACATCGCACACTTAGTGTCTCAATACAAAATCGAACGTAATTCTGTATCGCACACACAGTTCCAACCACGAAGTCAAAGCTTCTGTTATTTCGCACACACAGTGCTAATCATCTCTGTTACATTTCCAAATACGCAAACTTAGTGCCACATAACTCGATTCCTCACATAACATTTACAATTCAATAATATCATCCCATTCATTTTATAACATTAAACATAGTTAAATTTACATATTATGTCCGAACTTACCTCGGACGTCGAAATACCGAAACTAACTGATTAATTAAGTACTTTGTCTTTGCCTCGATCTCGATCTGAATCTCTCCTTTCTTGGTCTATACATATTCAAATTCAAATTATTCAATTACCAATTCATTCAATTTAGTCCAAACACATATTTAGGGCATTTTACAAAATAGCCCTTATATTTTTACATTTTGACATTTTAGTCCTTAATTCACAAAATCACAAAATGCACAAAATCTCACTTCACTCATGCCTAACCAAATTCTCCCTATGACCATACAAGTCCACACATTTTATTTATTTCACATTTTAATCCTCCAATTTACTATTTTCACAATTTAGTTCGATTAACTCAAAATCACCAAAAATCCAAAGACAAACTATGTTAATCTATCACATAACTTTCATAATTCATCACCAAACTTCACAAAGCTCATGAATTCATCCATGGCACATTTCAAATTCATCATCAATTCACAAAATTTAATCATGGGTTTTGTAGAGCATGAAGCAACGATTACAAAAACATAGAAATCATCAAAAAAACCAAACAAAAATCACATACCATTTGAAGCTTGAAGTGGCCGAATGTTTCAAAGTTTCGAAGCCCTATCTATTTTCCTATTTTCGGTTGAAAGAAACAAAGATGAACATGTTTTCATCTTTTGTTTTATTTAATATACTTTATATCATGTTTTACCAAATTTCCCTTTAATTAATTAACCATTTAACTAGCAAATATTAGGCCATTTATGTCAATCTCCACTATCCATGGCCCAATTACAACATAAGGAATCATTTATAAAGCCATGACAAATAAACACTTTAACAATCGGCACACAACTTTTACATTTTATGCGATTAAGTCTTTTTTCACAATTCGACACATAGTCGATAAAATTTTCACACGAAACTTTAACACAAGTTCAATGACATATTATAAACATAAAAAATAATATTAAAATATTTTTGACCTCATATTTGTGGTCTCAAAACCATTATTCCGATTAGGGTCTAAATTAGGCTGTTACAACTCTCTGCCCTTAGGGATTTTTGTCCTTGAAAATCTTACCAGTGAATAGGTTCGATATTGCTTTATCATAACATTTTCAGACTCTCACGTAGCTTCTCCAACTCCGTGTTTATGCCACAATAATTTCACCAATGGTATTCTTTTTTTTCTCAACTCTTTAATCTCACGTGCCAGAATTTGGATTGGTTCTTCACTATATGGCAAATCGGATTGAATTGCAACCTCAGTAGGAGTAATCACATGCGACGGATCAGATTTGTATTGTCGAAGCATCAATACATGGAACAAATCATGAATTTTCTCTAATTCAGATGGCAACATCTATCTATAAGCAACCGGTCCAATCCGTTTAATGTTCTCATACGGCCCGATAAACCTCGGACTTAGCTTGCCTTTTTGGCCAAATAGAAATATTTTCTTCCATGGAGATACTTTCAAAAATACTTTGTCACCAACCTCAAATTCGATATCTTTTCGTTTCAAGTTTGCATAAGACTTTAACGATCTGACGTTGCTTTTAAACTGTCACGAATCACTTTCACTTTCTACTCAGGCTCTTTTATTAAATCAACCCCGTGAATCTTATTCTCACTTAGTTCGGCCCAAAACAATGGAGTTCAGAATTTTCTACCATAAAGAGCCTCGTACGGTGCCATTTTAATACTAGATTGAAAACTATCATTGTATGCGAATTCAATCAATGGTAAATGCTTTTCCCACATTCTTTCAAACTCAAGAATGCAACATTTCAACATATTTTCAAGAATTTGAATGATTCACTCAGATTGTCCATCCATTTGCGGATGAAAAGTAGTACTGAAATGCAGCTTTGTGGCTAAAGCCTCTTGGAATTTCTTTCAAAATCGCGAGGTAAATCTCGGATCTCTGTCAGATATAATAGATAGTGGCACCCTATGCAACCTCACAATCTTAGAAATATATAATTAAGCTAATTTATCAAGGGAATAATCTATTCTCACCGGAACAAAATGAGCTGATTTCGTCAATCTGTCAACTATCACCCAAATTGCGTCTTTTTTTCCCGGAGATAAAGGTAATCCCGACACAAAGTCCATCGTGATCTTCTCCATTTTCACTCAGGAATCATTATCAGTTGTAACAAATTGTATAGGACCTGATGTTCAGCTTTAACTTGCTGACAAACTAAACATTTCGACACAAAGTTAGAGATGTCTCTTTTCATACCATGCCACCAATAAAACTGTTTCAAATCATTATACATTTTTGTACTCCACGGGTGAACAGCTAACCGATTACTGTGAGCTTTATTCAAAATCATTTGAATTAACTCTGAATTCCTTAGAACACAAATTCGATCTCTAAATCTTAAACAATCATCACTATCTACTCGAAATTCTAAATTAGAATTCAAACCACATTGAGTTCGCTTTGTCATCATCTCACTATCACTTTTCTGTGCATCACAAATATGATGTACGAACATCAGTCTCACTTTCAACTCAGCCAAAATTGAATCATTACACAGATCTATCTGAGCATTCATTGCTCGTAAAGCACATATAGACTTTCGACTCAAAGCATCAGCAACAACATTAGATTTACTCAAATGATAATCAATCACGAGCTTATAGTCTTTCAGCAATTTTAACCATCTTCTCTGTCACAAATTTAATTCTTTCTAAGTCATCAGATATTTCAAACTCTTATGATCAGAATAAACATGACATTTCTTACCAAATAAGTAGTGTCGCCAAATCTTCAATGCAAATACAATCGCAGCTAATTTAAGATCATGCGTCGGGTTATTCTTTTTATGCGGATTTAACTGCTTCGAAGCATAAAAAATAACTTTGCCTTCTTGCATCAACACACAGCCCAAATCATTCAACGATGCATCACTGTAAACTATGAATTCTTTACCAAACTCAGGTTGAACTAACACAAGTGCCTCTGTCAACAATGTTTTCAATTGTTCAAAGCTCTGCTGGCACTTTTCTGACCACTCAAATTTAACATCTTTCTGTAGTAACTTCTTCAATGAAGTCGCAATCATCGAGAAACCTTTCACAAACCATCTATAATATCCCGCTAGTCCCAGAAAATTACGGGCTTCTAACATATTTTTTTGAAGGTTTCCATTCTAGAATGGCTGAGATCTTACTCGGATCAACTAGTATTCTTACAGCTGACATAATATGTCTTAGAAAACTAACTTCACGTAACTAAAATTCACATTTGCTAAACTTTCCATACAATTGTTTCTCACGCAGAGTTTGTAATACAATTCTCAAATGCTCGGCATGTTGTATCTCATCATAGGAAAAAATCAAAATATCATTAATGAACACCACAACAAAGCTATCTAAGTACGGTCTGAATATCCGATTCATCAAATCCATAAACACTGCATGAGCATTCATTAGTTCAAAAGGCATTGTAACAGCCCGACTTAGGGCTTAGTTGGAATAGTGGTGCGAGACCACAAATTCAAAGAAGAAATATGTGTTTAAATGATTTTATAAGGCTTATGAGGCATTTGCATGGTGGTGTGAAAATTTCATGAAGAAATTTTATTAATTAGTGAACAAATGGTCCATTAGGACTAAATTACAAAGATTAGAAAATATGAGATTCTAGAAGATTTAAATATGAAATAGAATCATAAAAATTAGTAGAGGTCCTTATTTAGCAATTAGACCATTATTTGTTGAGATGGACAAAAATAAACATGGAAAGAAAAAATTTCAAGAAAGAGCATTAAGGGCATTTTGGTCATTTGGTTAATTAATGAATTAAAAAGGGAAAAACAAGTCAAAAATGGTGTCATATTCTTCATAAGGGTCGAAATTTTCAAGTTCTCCATAGCTAGGGTTTGTCCAACTTCCAAGCTCACTAGTAAGTGCATCCTAGCCCCATTTTTAATGTTTTTCATATTTTTAAAATCCTCGTAGCGTGGTTTAGTTTTTTCTAGCTATATTTTGAGTTAGGGTTTTTGCTTAAAAATTTACCCATGTATGAAATGCATGTATTTTGATGTTTTAAGGAAGATTATGAAAGTTTGATGTAGGATAAACATATTTTTCTAAGTGAATTTCATGAAAAATGCATGTAAGGACCAAATTGCAAAAGTAATGAAAATGGTCATAAATGGGTGAAATAGTAGAAATTGAAGGCTGTTATAGTTATGAATATGAATCAGCTAGGCTTGAAATATAAGAAAGTTGAATGAAAATCATTTTACGAGCCTAAGGATAAAAGTGTAATTATGAGAAAGTTTAGGGGCAAAATTATAATTTTGCAAAGTATGAATTATGAGTCAATTTAATTAATGTGAATATTAAACAAGTTAAATTGTCATTATAGATCAAGAAATGCGAAGCCCGGATCGAAACTGAGGCAAAAATAAGTTGAGGACTAAATTGCACAATAATATATATTTTGAGAATCGAGGTAAGTTTGTATGAATTTAAAGTTTTATATGTATTTCCATTAAATTACTTAATATGTTACTTAATATACATTATATTCTTGAAAAAGAATAATAATGCCTTGATACGAAAATCTATGAGTACAAGCAAATGGAAGTCCCGAGTGAAGTCTTGGAATAACGAGGATACCTATGTCATAACATGAGATAAAAAAAGCTCGTGTAAGACCATGTCCGAGAGATGATGTTGGCATCAAGGAATTTAGGTCCCCTGTAAAACCATGTCTGGGACATGGCATCGGCACCGAACGTAGATCCTGTGTAAGACCATGTTTGGGACATGGCATCGATATCGAATAAGGAAGGTCTCGTGTAAGACCATGTCTGGGACATGGCATCGACACCACATAAGGAAGGTCTCGTATAAGACCATGTCCGGGACATGGCATCGACACCATATGAGGAAGGTTCCATGTAAGACCATGTCTGGGACATGGCTTTGGCACCAAAGGATGATCTCGTGTAAGACCATTTTTGGGACATGGCACCGACATCAAGTTAAGGAATCCTGTGTAGGACCATATTTGGGATATGACATCAACATCATAAGACTATTCCAGGTAAGACCATATCTGGGATATGGCTTTGGTAACGAGGTACATGTTTGATGGGATTGAGGATCCTTTGTTATTTCGGGAAATTTAATGGGCAAAAGAGCCAAATGTGAAAGAAGTAATAAAAGACATAAGTTATTAAAGATAAGTAGTGAGCTAAGTTATTCAAGGAAGATAAAGAGTTTTTAATTAAGTAAGTTAAAGATTTGAATTTATGATTACTGTAGTAAAGGTGCTAAATTATGTGACTAAGTGATACAGGTACCATAAGTAAAAATACATAGTATGAGATTATATTGTGAAATGAGATGGGTAAAAGTAAGTATGAGTAAGTATGATTTTGCATTTAATACTTATATTGTTCATGTGTTATGAGAAAGATGAGCTGTTTTGAGTATTTATGTTGATACATAAGATTTCATGCAAACTTACTAAGCTATATGCTTACCTTTCTCTTTTCCCTCTTTTCTTGTAATTTCACCAAGCTAGTTCGGGAACCGAAGGACGTCGGAGCTAGGATCACACTATCGACCATTATTATGGTATAGTAAAGTTTATTACTTTGAGTATGGCATGTATAGGAGTTTGATCATTTTAGTCATGTCACATTGTGAGCAAAAGGCTTGGTTACTAAGATTATGCATTCTTTTGTATATGGCCAATAGAAAGTGGTTAATATTTATTATGTATCCTTTCATGATGATAAGTTTATGCACTTAAGTTTATGAAATGGATGGAATAATTGAGTTGTTTGAGAGGGTATAAGTGTGTTGATGTTTCAGGGTGGCAATTTGCTTGAAAATAGCCTCACATTATCCACATGTGTAGACACACGGGAGTGTGTCTAGGTCGTGTGCAACACACGGTCAGCCCCATAGGTGTGTTAAGAGGCCGTGTGTCCCCTACACCAATTTACGAGAATGTGATTCGTCACACGGGCCAGCACACAAGCGTGTGCCTTGGCTGTGTGCTATTAAGGATTTAATGACGTCACAAACAGAGAGCTCCATGGGTGGGGACACGGGCTTGTCTTGGCCTTGTGAAGGACACGGGTTATAAACACAGGCGTGTGCTCAGCCATGTGAAATAAATTAGTGTCGACCACGGGTGTCGAACACAAGCATGTTTTAGGGCACACGGGTGTGTCCCTTGGACCACACGGGCGTGTGGTCCCTATTTAGGAAAAAAGTTTTAAGAGCTTTTAAGTTCCTGGATGAATTCTGAATCCCTCCTAACATACAATTAGGGCTCCGTAGGCCCATTGTATGGACATTATGATTGAAAAGAAAAGTTTTTAAGATGTAACGAAATTTTATGGCCCGAAATTGTAAGATTAAGTAAGATTAAGTATAGTAATGTCTCATATCCGATCCCGGTGTCGGACTTGGGTAAGGGGTGTTACAGGCATAAATAAGAATTCATAATGTTCATACCTCGTTCTGAAAGTAGTTTTCGACACATCTGATTCTTTAACTATCAACTGATAATGGCCCGATTTCAAATCTATTTTCGAAAACACTATAGCTCCTTTCAGTTGGTCAAACAAATCATCAATACGAGGCAACGAATATTTATTCTTTATCGTCACTTTTTCAACCGCCGGTAGTCAATACACATTCTTATAGTGCCCTTTTTCTTTTTCACAAACAACACAGAAGCACCCCAGGGCGAAAAACTCGATCGTGTAAATCCTCGGTCTGTCAACTCTTGCAACTGAGACTTTAACTCTTTCAATTCTGTTGGTGTCATTCTATACGAGTTATAGAGATAGGAGTCGTCCTCAATATTAATTCAATACCAAATTCAACTTCTCGGATCGGATGTAATCCTAGTAGTTCTTCAGGAAACACATCAAGGAATTCACAAAACACAGGCACTTATTCAACTTTCTTTTCAGTTACTTTTGTATCAATCACATATGCTAAATAAACTTCGCAACCTTTTTTCACAAAGTTCAAAGCTTTCATCGAAGATATATCAGCCGACAACCCATTCAACTCACTGGATTCAATTCGAACTATCTCACCATTCTGACTTTTCAAATCAATACTCTTTCATTTACAATTCACAATAGCATGATGCAAAGTCAGCTAATCCATACCTAGAATGATATCAAATTCATCAAAAGGTAGCAACATCAAATTAGCCAGAAAGCATGTATCCCGAAACATCAATGGGCAATTCTTGCACACTTTATCCACCAAGACACACTTGCCTAAGAGGTTCTATACTCAAATCATAAATTCAGTAGACTCAACAGGTAAAGTCTTACTTGATACTAGATTCAAACACACATAGGAATGAGTAGAACTTGGATCTATCAATGTAATCACATCAGTATCAAATAGAGTAAAAGTACCAGTGATGACATCTGAAGATGGCGCCTCTTCTCATGCGCGTATAGCATAGGATCGGGCAGGTGCTCTCGCCTCGGATCTCACAATTGTATCTGTCATTCCTCTTTGACTTCCACTCACATTTTCGGTGTTTTTGGGTGGTCTACCCCTAGCCGTTGTGTTACTTGGTCTCACACTCTGAACATTTTCTTCTTCAACTAACTTTGGGCAATCTCGAATGAAGTGATCTCGTGATCCACATTTGTAGCAAGTTCTAATATTGTACTTGCCCTAGTATTCTCCCACATGTTGCCTTCCACATTGTCTACACTCAGGTTTGTTGCTTTTGGCACTTCCAACACTTGATTCAATTGGAGCTTGAGTTCTCGAACCAACACTTTGTCTCGCACGATTTCTACTCGGATGTCCAAATGAAGCATTTGGATAATTGCTCGCATCTCTAAATCTCTTACTGAAGGTTGGGACAACTTACTAATCAATCTTTTTCTTTCATCTCTAGCCTCAGAATCAGCTTTCTTCTTTTCTTTACTAAGCTCCTCGACTTTGCAGGCTCTTTCTGTAACACCCATAACCCGTATCCGTCGCCGAATTAGGGTTACGGGCATTACCAGATAAATAATAACTTTTATTCAATCAATTAAATCATATCTAATCAAACTTAAATAATGATATGCATATAAGCAAACAATTACATTTACATATAACATACTTATTCTACTAAAGCCAAATCATATACGGTTCAAGCATTGACAAACATAAGCTGAACATGCAAAATACATTTTGTTAAAATTTCAAAATAATGCAAGTACCGTAGGCCTCATTTACAATATCTTTAGTTACTTAGGAAACATTCAAGCAAATAACCCAACTGTATCTATGATTGCGAAAACATGATTCAATTATCATCATATACGAACTCACTTTAAGGCCGAATATACCAGCATAAAAGACATTAGCAAATGTCCAAACTTACAAGCTTAATATACATCATATAAATACATATCTACTTATTCAAATATACAATGTTTCATATATGCAATTATATGTACCTAGCTCCTACCAAAGTTCGAGAAGAACCAAATAATCAATCAAATTAATGATTACATGAATTCATTTGTATGCACATAGTTAGATTCATATACAGACATTTATACTATAAATGTATAAGATCATCTCAACTCATGCATTTTTATCATTTCCAACAAATCATATTATCGAACTATTTAAGTACCTATTCGGCCTATACCCATTATTTCAACCAAATAATCATACCAAAACTCATATATATATACACCAAACGTTACACATTTACCAATAGCATGTGTCATTTCACATTTTGCCAAGAATGAATTTAAGTCCTCATCAAACATAATTGAATACAAAACATAAATATAACCAACACATCACACTTATTTTCTATGACTAATTTCACATTATTAAAACATTATCTTATCCCATAATGCCATTACCTACAAAACCAAATTATACTTATTATATGCGCCTATACCATAGCCGAATATAAGCTAAATGATATTCACACATAATCATATAGTCCCTCAGTGAGGTCATTGAGACCATAAACATGCTTTAGAATAGGGTCGGGACTAAACCAAACACTTACGAAAATTTTGAAATCTAAACATTTTTCTAAGTTGTAGAGCTCACACGCTCATATGGGTAGGCCGTGTGCCTCACATGGCCTCAGACACGCCCATGCGTCCAAGCCATGGCAAAATAGGCCATACTTACTGACTTGTCCACCCGGCCTAAGACACACTCGAGTGCCTCACCCGTGGTCGAGCTTGACTTGCACCATACGGCCAGCCACACGCCTGTATGTCCAGCCCGTGGTCGAGCCTGACTTGTTTCACTTATCAAACTTAAACAACACGGTCAAGCCACACGCTGTGAACTCAATCGTATGGGCAATTATAGGCCATTTTCAAGGCCAAACTTGCCTCCCACACCTTGAATCACCTACAAGCCTCAAACTATATGCACTTATACCACAAATGGCAACCAAAACATACCAATATATATGCATCAATTTTTCATCAACTATACCATCTATAATTATACTCAATTTCATCTCACATTGGTTCATCCAAAGTACTAAAATTCACATCCCAATCATATAGATCAAGCATCATATAAACCTTACCACCATTAACATTTTAGACCACAATTTTCATCAACAATTTAAGCATGAAACACACCATATTCATCCTTCATTTAACACACATATATACATTAACATCATTCAACTTTCAAGCCATATCACATGGCAATCTTATACATATCAAAACACATCATATCTACTAGCCTATACATGCCATATACCAAATATATCCATCTTTAAAATGTACCAAAATAGATAGCCGATAGTGCGATAGAGCCACTGACGATCCCCGGATCCGAGCTAGCTTTATTGACACTATAAAAAAGAGAAATAAATCACACAGTAAGCTTAAGAGCTTAGTAAGTTCGTAACATAATATATTCAATTTAATAGCTCAAATACAATGAACAAAAAGAACTATCACATAGATCAATTCCTAAAGGTTTATACATATCATTCCTAACCAATAATCTTACTCAATTCATGAAATCATACACAATCTCATCAACTAAAAAGGTTCAATACATACCTTAGCCAACACATAGTTACTCATCATCCAAACTAATTCATGCTCGATATTGCATTTCGATTCAACCTTCATTATTCATTAGGTTTAATCGCACACTTAGTGCCCAATTTATAGTCGAAACTAGATTAACATCGCACACTTAGTGCCTCAATTCATAGTCAAAGCTTAAATAACATCACACACTTAGTGCCTCAATACAAAACTGAACGTAATTTGGTATCGTACACACAGTGCCAACCACGAAGCCGAAGCTTTCTGTTATTTCGCACACATCTCGGTCACATTTCCAAATACGCACACTTAGTGCCACATAACTCGATTCCTCACATAACATTTACAATTCAATAATATCATCCCATTCATTTTATAACATTAAACATAGTTAAATTCACGTATTATGTCCGAACTTACCTCGAACGTCGAAATACCGAAACTAACTAATCAATCAAGTACTTTGTCTTTGCCTCAATCTCGATCCGAATCTCTCCTTTCTTGGTCTATACATATTCAAAGTTAACTCATTCAATTACCAATTCATTCAATTTAGTCCAAACACATATTTAGGGCATTTTACAAAATAGCCTTTATATTTTCACATTTCGACACTTTAGTCCTTAATTCACAAAATTAAAAATACACAAAATCTCACTTCACCCATGCCTAGCCGAATTCTCCCTATGACCATATAAGTCCACAAATTTCATTTATTTCACATTTTAGTCCTCCAATTTATTATTTTCACAATTTAATCCAATTACCTCAAAATCACCAAAAATCCAAAGACAAACTATGTTAATCTATCACATAACTTTCATAATTCATCACCAAACTTTAGAAAACTCATGAATTCATCCATGGCACATTTCAAATTCATCATCAACTCACAAAATTTAAGCATGGGTTATGTAGAGCATGAAGCAACGATTAAAAAAAACGTAGAAATCATCAAAAACCGAATAAAAATCCAAAGACAAACTATGTTAATCTATCACATAACTTCCATAATTCATCACCAGACTTTAGAAAACTCATGAATTCATCCATGGCACATTTCAAATTCATCATCAACTCACAAAATTTAAGCATGGGTTATGTAGAACATGAAGCAACGATTAAAAAAAACGAAAATCATCAAAAACCGAATAAAAATCACATACCAATTGAAGCTTGAAGTGGTCGAATGTTTCAAAGTTTTGAAGCCCTATCTATTTTCCTATTTTCGATTGAAAGAAACAAAGATGAACATGTTTTCATCTTTTTGTTTTATTTAATATACTTTGTATCATGTTTTACCATTTTGCCCTTTAATTAATCAACCATTTAACTAGCAAATATTAGACCATTTATGTTAATCTCCACTATCCATGGTCCAATTACAACATAAGGACTTCTCATTTAGAAAGCCATGACAAATAAACACTTTAACAATCAGCACACAACTTTTACATTTTATGTGATTAAGTCCTTTTTCACAATTCGACACACAGTCGATAAAATTTTAACACGAAACTTTCACACAGGCTCAATCACATATTATAAACATAAAAAATAATATTAAAATATTTTTTTGACCTCGAATTTATGATCTCGAAACCACTGTTCTGACTAGAGTCTAAATCTGGCTGTTACATTTGTACCTCAAATGACACTCAATCATACCAATATATGCACCATTTAATCAACATCTAAACCATTTACTAACCAAACATCATTTCCACCCAAATAAGTCCATTCCAAAACACCATATTCACAACTCAATTTATATAACTATGCATCTAGTCATACCACAAATTCACACTTAAAATGCCATTTGCATCAACCAATTCAAGCATGAACTACACCATATTTATCATACACTTATCCCACACATATATTACTACGTCATTCAACCTTTAAACCATGTCTAATGGCAATATTTACATAACTCAAAGCATGCAACATTCAATAGCTTATACATGCCATATACCACATATACTCGTATTTCAAAAGTACCAAAATTGATTGCCGATAGTGTGATAGAGATGTTGACGATCCCCAGATCTAAGCTAGCTCTACTGACACTGTAAAACAGAGAAACACATCACACAATAAGTTTTCTAAGCTTAGTAAGTTCCTAATATAATACATATTACTCAATAATGCAACATTAATTCATAATTAAACCATCAAATAGATAGATTCACAACTATTCACAATACAATCCTCAACCATATACTTATACATTTATCTATTCAACCTTGAACAATATCATCAACCACATAGGTTCGAAACATACCTTTGCCAACATTTAGTTGACTAATGTTTTTGCTAATCAATGCTTGATATTACATCTTAATCGCTATTCACTATCTCTTCAATTCAATCACACACTAAGTGCACAATTCATAGTCAAAACTAAAATAGCATCGCACAATTAGTGCCTCAATTCAGAACCGAATCTTTAATAACATCGCACACTTAGTGCCTCAATACCAAAGCCGAACGAATTCGGTATCGCACACACAATACCAATCGCAAAGCCGAAGCTTCTATTATTTCGCACACACAGTGCTAATCATCTCGGTCACATTTCCAAATATGCACACTTAGTGCCACATAACTTGATTCCTCACATAGAATTTATAACTTAATAATTTCATAATTAATCATTTCATAACATTTAAACATAATTAAGTACACGTATTATATCCGAACTTACCTCGGACGTTGCAGTACCAAAATGGTTGATTAATCGAGCACTTTATCTTTGCCTCGATCTCGATCAGAACTTCTCTTTTCTTGGTCTATACATATTTAAATTAAACTCATGCATCATCACTTTTCTGAGCATCACAAATCTGACGTACGAACATCGACTTCACTTTCAACTCGACCAAAATCGCACTATCATCACACAGATCTATGTGAGCATTCATTGCTCGCAAAGCACATATAGACTTTCGGCTTAAAGCATCAGCAACAACATTAGCTTTACCTAGATGATAATCAGTCACAAGTTCGTAGTCTTTCAAAAATTCTAACCATCTGCTTTGTGGCAAATTCAATTCTTTCTGAGTCATCAAATACTTCAAGCTCTTGTGTTCGGTATAAATATGACATTTTTCACCAAATAGGTAGTGTCACCAAATCTTCGGTGCAAATATAATTACAGCCAATTCAAGATCATGCGTCGGATAGTTCTTTTCATGCGGCTGTAACTGTCTCGAAGCATAAGCGATGTCTTTGCCTTCTTGCATTAGCACACAACCCAAACCATTCAACGATGCATCACTGTAAACTATGTATTCTTTACTAGACTCAGGTTGAACTAACACAGGCGCCTCTGTCAACAATGCTTTCAACTGGTCAAAACTCTGTTGGCACTTTTTTGACCACTCAAATTTAACATCTTTCTGTATCAACTTCGCCAACGAGTCGTAATCACCGAAAAGCCTTTCAAAAATCGTCTATAATATTCCCCTAGTCCCAGAAAACTACGCACTTCAGACACATTTCTCGGTGGTTTCCATTCAAGAATAGCTGAGATCTTACTCGGATCAACTCGTATTCCTGCAGTTGACACAATATGCCCCAGAAAACTAACCTCACGCAACCAAAACTCACATTTGCTGAATTTTGCATACAATTGCTTCTCACGTAGAGTCTGTAATACAATTCTCAAATGTTCGGCATGTTGCGTCTCATCACAGGAATAAATTAGAATGTCATGAATGAACACCACCACAAAGCGATCTAACTACGGTCTAAATATCGAATTCATCAAATCCATAAACATTGCAGGAGCATTTGTTCGTCCAAAAGGCATAACTAGGAATTCATAGTGTCCATACCTCATTCTGAAAGTAGTTTTTGACATATCAGATTCTTTAACTCTCAACTGATAATAGCCCGATCTCAAATCTATTTTCGAAAACACTATAGCTCCTTTTAGCTAATCAAATAAGTCATCAATACGAGGCAACAAATATTTATTCTTTATTGTAACTTTGTTCAACTGCTGGTAGTCAATACACATTCTCATAGTGCCATCTTTCTTTTTCACAAACAGGACAGAGCACCCTGTATAGAAACTTCGGTCGTGCAAATCCTCGATCCATCAACTCTTGCAACTCGGACTTTAACTCTTTCGATTCATTTTGCCATTCTATACGAGCTATCGAGATAGAGTCGCCCCAGACTAATTCAATACCAAACTCAACTTCTCAGACTGGAGGTAATCCCGGTAGTTCTTCAGGAAACACATCAGAGAATTTACAAACCATAGGTACAGATTCCAATTTCTTTTTGTCACTTTTGTATCAATCACATAAGCCAAATAAGCTTCACAACCCTTTTTCACATAGTTAAAAGCTTTCATCGAAGATATAGTAGCTGGCAACCCATTCAAATCATTAGATTCAATTCGTACTATCTCACCATTCTGACTTTTCGAATCAATACTCTTTCATTTACAATTCAAAATAGCATGATGCAAAGTGAGCCAATCCATACCCAGAATGATATCAAATTCATCAAAAGGTAGCAACATAAAATTAGTCGAAAGCATGTATCCTGAAACATCAATCGACAATTCTTGTACACTTTATCCACCAAAATACACTTGTCTAAGGGGTTCGAGACTCTAATCACAAATTCAGTAGACTCAACAAGTAGAGTCTTACTTGTTACTAGATTCACACACACATAGGAATGAGTAGAACCTAGATCTATCAATGCAATCACATCAATATCAAATAGAGTGATAGTACCAGTAATGATGTTTGGAGATGACGCTTCCTCATGAGCGCGAATAGCATAAGCTCGGGCAGGTGCTCTCGCTTTGGATCTCACAGCTTGTATCGATAGTCCCTCTCTGGCTTCCACTTACATTTTCGGTGTTTCTGGGTGGTCTACCCTTAGCCATCGTATTATTCAGTCTCGTACTCTAAACATTGTTTTCCTCATTAACTTTGGATAGTCTCGACTGAAATGATCTCGAGATCCACACTTATAACAAGTTCTATTATTGTACTTGCCCCAGCATTCTCCAACATGTCATCTTCCACACTGTCTACACTCAGGCTTGTTGCTTTTAACACTACCAACACTTGATTCAATTGGAGCTTGAGTTCTCGGACCCACTGTAACGCTCTAAAATCTCGAAACCTTAATTTCTATGCACTAAAGTTGGTATGTATGTGTAGCACTTAGAATATTAATTTTGAGGTATTACCATGTTTATTTGAAGTCTTAAGGATAGGGCAAACCATAGGAAAAAAGTTAATTTTGCCTTAGTGGGACCCTAGTCTTAGGCTTTAGGCCTCTTAAGCAGGTTAAAAGGAAAATAGGACACAAGTGGGCCTGTGGTCCAATGGTAAGATGGCATCACTTGGGGAGCTACAAGGTGGCGTGAAGAGGTCCAATGTTCGAGTAGTGGTAAAGTATTTTGGGAGTGTTTATTTTGCATAGTGGACGGCCAAGTTGTGTTGAATTTTAACTCTTTCGTTGGAGTGTTTGACTTGATCTTGTGAGTTGATAGAGGAGAAAATTCAGATGAGATGGAGGAATTATCAGAGAGAAAAGTTAAGAGATGAGGAGTGTGGATGTGATGGTGCCGAATAAGACTTTGGGGGAAGGGAGTTTTGACTTTTGGCTATAAAAGGAGGGTGCCGAATCCCTTTGAGAGGTTCTTGGAAATTTTATTTTGTCCCCTCAACCGAATTCTTCCATTTGTCGAAAAAAAGAACCCATCATTCTTTTTGCCAAAAATTCCTATTAGTGTTGTGTTCTTTTTCTTTCTCTGAAAGCTGAATACACCTTTATATCAAATAACCCTACTTGTGTCGATTTTTAGTTATTTTTTCTTCATCACAAATAGATTTTTACCCACTTTTAGTCAAGTTTAAAATTCGAATCTTGTTCAGTAGCTATCTAGGCCGCAGGATGAAAGGAGGGTTTCGGTAAGTATTTAGTCAATCTTCTTAGTGAGTTTTATTAAAAGCTGAAGGGCTATCTAACCTCTCATTGTCGTTAACTTTGTATTAACAAGGGCAAGGTTCAGAGATCACAAACGTGGTAGGTAAGGATGGTTAGCAAGAGGTAAGTGCACTCGTCTTGGTTGTGGTTTAGTAAATGGCCGAATATAATATGGCTTATAGGGGTGACTTATGTGGAATATGGGTCACTTGATTTTGACGATATATGTTGGGGTGCAATCTAGGGGATAATCAAAATAGTAGCAAAGGAAGGGCTACTAGAATGTGTGGCACACGGTAAGGTTATGGTGAGGTTTCAATTTCAGATAAAGTGTGTATTAAGCCATGATTAATCATTGAGTGATATCGATTGTACATTTGTGATTAAGGGGTTTGCAGCATGCATGGCTACCAAATATGTACAAACACTACACACACGATATCGGTAACGTCTAAAAGTCGAAAAGCCAAAAGTGGCTAAATGGGCCTGTCGAACTTGTGGGCCCAAAACGATAATATTTGATATGTGAGCATAAATAATGAATTGGCATGAACGGTTGTATGATTGGATCGTAATTGAGCCCAATGGGCTATATGAGCATGAAATTGGCTTGATGGGCTATATGAGCATGAAATTGGCTTAATGGGCTATATGACATGAAATGGGCTTAATGGGCCTTATGAGATTCTAGAAATATATGTTAGGGTTTAATGGACTCTAGGCCTAGTTTGAAAAACTCTTGTAATAATCAAACATGTTTGTGGACAAGTCGATAGGTTAAGGTGTGGCAATAGACATATGCATGTCTAGGATTGGATCTAGGGAGAGCTTGGTACTTAAGCGGTCCTAGTGACCCACCTCCTCTTCTCTGGTATTCTACTTGGTGCATAGTGTCTGTTCACTTTAGCTGCGAGGACTTGTTGATGGGCGAAATTTCATAGCTAAAACTCGAGATGCAAGAAATTACGAGAATACCCTTGTAGGGTAAAATTACGAGAATACCCTTATGTGATGAATATGAATTTTATGGATGTTACTCATGTGCATGCTGCATTCATATGATATTCTGTTTAGGATGCATATGGGTGGGAATCATGGTACGGAGGAAGAATTTGAGGATCACATAGTCACTTGACGACCGTGGATCCACCGATGGCTTTAAGCCCATTATATGATTAGTAGCTTTGTTGCAACGTTGAGTAGTGCAGCTGTTGGTGCTACCTTTGGAGTGTAGCGGATGGGTGGGTCGATTTAGAAATCTCCACAGGTGCATAAAGTTGGAAGGGAAATGGTGTGTAGCGGAATGATGTTTGGGGAGGGTTTTGCATAACCTTGTTTCCATATGAAATGATATGAGGTCATTGTAGGTTAAGGCCCAAGACCACCAATTGTGATAGGGCTTAGGCCCAATGTGATAATTGTATATTGAATTGAATGGCAAGGGTTGTACACACTGAGTTTCAAAACTCACACCCTTTTATTTAATGTTTCAAGTGATGCACAGTGGACGGTTCGACGTGGAAGGGGACTCGGAGATGGCCACATTGCAAGTGATTTAGATGTTTTGTTACTTTATTTCGTATAACTTTATTATTTTAATCACTTCATTTTCGTTGGGTTGTAATAAGGCCTTGTAACTCTAAATTGACTGTACTTATGGGTTTTATTATTACTGTTTATTTATTAAACTTAATTTAATTTCTTAAGATTAAACATGATTTTCGAAATAACTCAACATATGGACGTTTTATTAAAATATGGGCTTTTCATCTTAACTTAACAAGATTCAAGAGTTTTGGGCTTCTAAACCTTAAACCTAAATTTATTGCTAAACAAAATCGTATTGAGATTTTTCTTTGATGTGACATTATCAGATTCGGCCATTGCGTCTAGGTCGGGTTTGGGGGTGTTACACCAACACTTTGTCTCACTCGGTCTCTATTTGAATGTCCAAACGTAGCATTTGAACGACTGCTTGCATCTTTAAATCTCTTTGTCGAAGATTGAGACAACTTACTCATCGATCTTTTTCTTTCAACTCTAGCCTCAAAATCTGCTTTTTTCTTTTCTTTGCTAAGTTCCTCAGCTTTGCAGGCTCTTTCAATTAACACAACAAATTCATTTATGTCAAGAATTCCAACCAACAATTTAATGTCTTCATTTATCCCTTCAATGAAACGTTTACATAGTAGCTTCGGTTGAAACACATTCCCGTGCATATTGGCTCAATCTCACAAATTCTTGCTCATACTCATTAACAGACATGCGGCTTTGTTTCAGCTCAAGAAATTCTTTACATTTCTGATCAATGAATCATTGATTGATATATTTCTTTCTGAATTCAACTTGAAAGAAATCCCAAGTGATTCTCTCTCTCGGAATAACAAATATCAACATTTTCCACCAATTATAAGCCATATCTCTCAACAAGGAAACATCACATTTAACATATTCATCGGGAGTCAAATACATCTCATCAAATACTCGAATGGTATTCTCGAGCCAAAACTCAACTCGTTCGGCATCATCATCAGCTGTGGCCCTAATATCTTCGGCCTCATACTTTCAGATTTTATCTACAAGAGGCTTATTCAATTGGATCGGATCTGTCACTTGTGGCATAATAGGTACTTGGGGGGTAGAGGTTGTGGAGCAGCCGGATTCATTCGAACGAACTCCGAGAACCACTCACTCATCATTCAGAAGAAGGCTTGCTTAGCCTCTTCTCCCTCACTACTATCATTCAGCTTAGATGTGGCCAGCGCAGTCCCTTGAGTGAGAGCAGGCACATTACTCTCTACATCGTCAGTAACTGCTCGATCGGGTCCATTTACTATACGAGAACACATTTTCAACTGCCAAGCTTCATCATACTATCGCAATTATATATTTGGCATGTATAACTAGACTCACACGCTACACGTTAGTCTTAGAATCGACTAAAACATATCTCTGATATCAATAAAATGTAACACCCCTAACCCAAAATTGTTGCCAGAATAGGGTTAAGAGGCATTACCGAACAATCGAAACATTTCATATCATTTTGCGACACCAAGTCAATTATCATTTAATCATATTCAAATATAATCATATAGTCCCTTAATGAGGTCATCGATACCTTAAACATGCTTTAGAATAAGGCCAGGACTAAACCAAACACTTACGAAAATTTTTGAAATTCAAATATTTTTCTAAGTTACAAAGGTCACACGCCCGTGTGGGTAGGCCGTGTGCCTCACACGGCCTCAGACACGCCTATGTGTCCAACCCGTGGCAAAACAGGGCATTCCTATTGACTTGTCCACACGACCTGAGACACGCCCGTGTGCCTCACCCATGGTCGAGCCTGACTTGCACCACACGGTCAGTCACACGCCCGTGTGTCCAGCTCGTGGTTGAGCCTGACTTGTTTCACTTGGCAAACTTAAACAACATGGTCGAGCCACACGCCCGTGTGCTCAACTGTGTGGGCAATTATAGGCCATTTTCAAAACCAATCTTGCCTCCCACACCTTGAATTACCTACAAGCTTCAAATCTCATACATTTATACATCAAATGGCACTCAATCATACCAATATATGCACCATTTAATCAACATCTAAACAATTTACTAACCAAACATCATTTCTACTCAAATAAGTCCATTCCAAAACACCATATTCACAACTCAATTCATATAACTATGCATCATCTAGTCATACCACAAATTCACACTTAAAATGCCATTCTCATCAACCAATTCAAGCATGAACTACACCATATTTATCATACACTTATCCCACACATATATCACTACGTCATTCAACCTTTAAACCATGTCTCACGACAATATTTACATAACTCAAAACATGCCACATTCAATAGCCTATACATGCCATATAACACATATACTCATATTTCAAAAGTACCAAACATTGATTGCCAATAGTGTGATAAAGATGCTGATGATACCCGGATCCAAGCTAGATTGACTGACACTATAAAATAGAGAAACACATCACAGAGTAAGCTTTCTAAGCTTAGTAAGTTCGTAATATAATACATATTACCCAATAATGCAACATTAATTCATAATTAAACCATCACATAGATAGATTCACAAGTATTCACAATATCATCCTCAACCATATACTCATACATTCATCTATTCAACCTTGAACAATATCATCAACCACATAGGTTCGAAACATACCTTTGCCAACACTTAGTTGACTAATGTTCTTGCTAATCAATGTTCGATATTACATCTTAATCGCTGTTCACTATCTCTTCAATTCAATTGCACACTAAGTGCCCAATTCATAGTCGAAACTAAAACAACATCGCACACTTAGTGCCTCAATTCAGAGCCGAAGCTTTAATAACATCACACACTTAGTGCCTCAATACCAAAACCGAACGTAATTCGGTATCGCACACACAGTGCCAACAACAAAGCCGAAGCTTCTATTATTTCGCACACACAGTGCTAATCATCTTGGTCACATTTCTAAATACGCACACTTAGTGCCACATAACTTGATTCCTCACATAGCATTTATAACTCAAGAAGCTCATAATTAATCATTTCATAACATTTAAACATATTTAAGTACACGTATTATATCTGAACTTACTTCGAACGTCGCAATACCAAAACGGTCGATTAATCGAGCACTTTGTCTTTGCCTCGATCTCGATCTGAACTTCTCTTTTCTTGGTCTATACATATATTTAAATTCAACTCATTCAATCACCAATTCATTCAATTTAGTTCACACACACATATTTAGGGCCTTTTGCAAATTAGCCCTCACATTTTCACATTTCAACACTTTAGTCCCTATTTCATAAAATCACAAAATACACATAATTTCACTTCACCCATGCCTAGTCGAATTCTCTCTATGTTCATACAAGTCCACACATTTCATTTAATTCACATTTTAGTCCATCAATTTACACTTTTCTCAATTTAGGCCAATTTACTCAAATTCATCAAAAATTCAAAGACAAAATATGTTAATCTAACACATATCTTTCATAATCCATCACCAACTTCACAAAGCTCATGAATTCATCCATGGAAAATTTCAAATTCATCATCAAATTCTAAAATTAAAGCATGGGCTAGCTAGAACACAAAGCAACGATCACAAAAATGTTAAAATCACTAAAAATCGAGCTCAAAACACTTACCAATTAAGCTTACAAGTGTCGAACCCTAAAAGTTCATCAATGGTTTTCTTCTTCCTCTATATTCGGCCAAAAGAAAGATGATAACATGGTCATTTAATTCATTTTTGTTTTATTATACTAACATTACCAATAAATTTCCAATTCTACCCTTAATGAATTAACCATTAAAACATATAATGGTTGTCCATATTGGTCCACTATCAATTATAATGGTGTAATTTCCATTTAAGGCCATTACATTCAAAAGCCAACCCATTTAAGTACTTTAACAATCAGCACAAAGCTTTTACATTTAATGCGATTAAGTCCTTTTTCACAATTCGGCACACAGTCGATAAAATTTTCGCACGAAACTATCACACAGGCTCAATCACATATTATAAACATAAAAATTAATATTAAAATATTTTTCTGACCTCAGATTTGTGGTTTCGAATCCACTGTTCCGACTAGGGTCTAAACTGGTTTGTTACAATACTGACTTGTAAGCCTACCATGCATGGGGACACACGTCCAATTAACATGCCCATAGGGCTGACCGTGTGTCACACACGGCCTAGACACACTCTCATGTGTCTACCCGTGTGGACATTTAAAAGGCTATCTACCAAGCCAAATGCCACCCAGTACAACAACCATTCTTTCACCAATCCAATCCAACACATAGCAGGACTATAAAGCACTTCTATGGACTCAAAATCAATACATCCACACAAGTATACACTTCATAAAATTCATTATAATTGAATATATATAAACTTGTCAAGTATTGGCCCGATTCTAAAGTCCACTTACAAAATGAATTTATCAACATTAATAGCCAACACTTTGGCTAACAAATGTGACATAACAAAAGAGACTAGGCCCTATACATGCCATAATCAAAATGAATCTAACTTGGCTATACCAAAGAGTAGTCGATAGTGTGATTTCTGTACTCCGGCGTTCCACGAAATCTCGAGCTAACTTGGCAATGCTACAAGGAAGAGGGGAATGAGAGGGGTAAGCATAAAGCGTAGTAAGTTTGCATGAAATAATTAGCAACATTAAACTAATAATGTCATTCATCCATTTCATTTAATAAAACACAACTTTTAAGCTCATTTCCATAACTTAATCATACTGGCTCTTACCAATTATATAACATGCCACATATCGTGAACCATTCTCATGAATTACTCACATATACCTGTATCATCTCATCACTTGGTATTAGCATTAATCTCATCTCTAGCATAAGCTTAACTATTTACCACATGTAAATTACTTGGGATATTCAAGGATATATAATCATCCTCATTCACATAATTATGACACCATTGCCACATCCCAGATGTGGTCTTACGTGGGGTCACTTCTAGATGCCGATGCCATATCCCCGATATGGTCTTATACGGGATCTCATATCGATTGTCGATGCCATATCCTGGATATGGTCTTATACGATTATCATATTCAATGCCGATGCCATATCCTAGATATGGTCTTATACAGGATCTCCATTCGGTGCCTAGGCCATATCCCAGACATGGTCTTATACAGGACCTTACCAATCTCATGTCTCATTAATAATATACTCACCTTCACCATAGTCCATCCGGGACTTCAACTTCACAATTTTCACCATTTTTTTTCATTCAACATCATAACTCGAATTTATAGAAATATTGTACAACATTGCTAATATCAATCATTTAGAAATTTAATAACATGATGTTGAATTTATTGCACACAAACTTACCTCGATTTTAAAATAGGCTAGATTGTCGATCTAGTCCGATACTTTATTCTTTCCTCATTTGGGGTTAATTCTTTGTTCTTCTTGATCTATAATAGCAAATTAGCTCATTTAATTATCACATTACTAATGCATTTTAATAATCATGCTTTGGCAAAATTACTATTTTACCCTTAGACTTTCACAAATTGACCATTTACCCCTAGGCTCAAAATTAATTCTAATTAAATTTATCTCTTTAACGAGCCAAGGTGAACATTTATTATTCTTATGGAAGCCCTCAATACTCATTATTTCACACATTTACCACAAGTTTCATAACCTTTACAAAAAGGTCCTTTTTGGTGTTTTCATGGAAACACCTTTCACAAATATTATTTATCTAACAACTAAGATTCGTTTTCTTCCATAAAAAAGGAAGCAAAAAACTTAAAAGCTCTCATAGTAAAACTCTAAAATTTTCATCATTTTGCAAGATAGTTCCCTCTTTAGAAAGCTTACGCTTTAGGGGTCCCAAAAATACAAATATTATCAAGAAATGATCACTAAAATACTTACTTGTTAAGAGAAGAGTGTGCTAAAATTTTTGAAGCTTTCAAAACCCTATTTGCTGCTAATTTTCAATGGAGGAATGATGGAGAAAAAATGATATCTTTTCTTTCTTTATTTTAATATAAAATCCCAATTTAGTCTACCTAATCCACCTACTTGACCAAATTTTGACCTCTATTGTCTCCTATGGCCGGCCAACCATCATTTAAGGGGCTAATTGCCTTTTAAAAACCTCCAATTAATATTCTATGGCTATTTGACCCGTTTAGCTTATAAATTAGAACTTTCACACTTTATGCGATTTAGTCCTTTTTCGCGATTAAGCATGAAATCGCTAAAATTAAAGCACCAAAATTTTCATGCAGCTATATAATCATGCTCTAATTCATAAAATAACATAAAAATAAGTGTCTCTGACCTTGGATTAGTGATTTTGAAACCACTGTTCTGACTAGCCCCTAAATCGGGCTGTTACAATTCTCCCCCTTAAGGATTTTCCCGAAAATCTTACTGATGAAAAGGTTGGGATAGTGGTTTCTAATAGCCTCCTTAGGCTCCCATGTAGCCTCTTCTATTCCATGACTATGCCATAGCACTTTCACAAGGGCTATACTTTTGTTTACTGTTTGACCTCTCGTGCCAAAATTTTAACCTGTTCTTTGCCATAAGTCATGTCCGGTTGAATCTCTATCTCTGATGGTACAACCACATGTGAAGGGTCTGAATGGTATCGGCTGAACATGGACACGTGGAAGACATCATGAATCTTTACCAGCTTACGTGGCAAGGCCAGACAATAAGCTACTGGTCCTAACCTCTCGGTAATTTCATAAGGTCCGATAAAACGTAGACTCAATTTGCCTTTTCGGCCAAATCTGAGGACTTTTCTCCATGGTGATACTTTCAGAAACACTTTATAACCTACTTGGAACTCAATCTTTTTCCTTTTATGTCCAAATAGGACTTTTTTCTATCTGAGGACGCTTTTAGACATTCACGTATCACCTTTACTTTCTCTTCAGTTTTCCTGACCAAATTGACTCCGTGTACCTGATTCTTTCTAAGTTATGTCCAATACAAGGGCATTCGACACTTACACCCATACATTGCCTCATAAGACACCATTTTCAAACTTGACTGAAAACTGTTATTGTAAGCGAATTCCACCAATGGTAAATATTTTTCCAAATTACCTTAGAATTCCAAAACACAACATCGAAGCATATCCTTAAGTATCTGTATTACTCTCTCTGACTGTCCGTCAGTTTGCAGATGGGAAGATGCACTGAAGCTCAATTTTGTACCTAAGGTCTCTTGCAACTTTTTCCAAAACCGTAACGTGAATCTCGAATCTTTATCCGAAATAATTGACAACGGTAATCTATAAAGTCTTACTATCTCTGACACATACAAATCCACCAACTTATCAAGAGAATAATCAACTCGTATTTGTATGAAATGGGCTGACTTCGTAAGTCTATCGACTACAACCCACACATCTTTCCTCCTCGGTGACAACGGTGAACTCGTCACGAATTCCATAGTTATACAGTCCCATTTCCACTCGGGAACCATAATAGGCTAAAGTAGACCCGAAGGTACTTGGTGTTCAGCTTTCACTTGCTGACAAATTAAGCATTTTGACACAAACTCCAAGATGACTTTCTTCATACTCGGCCACCAATACCATTTCTTCAAGTAGTTATACATCTTAGTGCTACCCGAATGTACAGATAGGCATCCACTATGTGCCTCGTACAAAACAGTTCGAATGAGCTTATCATTTCTCAGTACACAGACTCTATCTCTGAACATCAAACATCCATCAGAATTAATTCAAAAATTGTACTCAACACCTGACTCGCATTGAACTCTTTTGGCTTGCAAGTCACTGTCATCTTTCTAAGCTTCACAAATCTCTTGGAGAAATAATGGTCCAGCCTTCAACTCGACTAAAATAGAACCATCATCTGACAAAGCCATCCGTGTATTCATGGCTCTCAGCACAAACAAGGATTTTCTGCTCAAAGCATCGGTGATCACGTTCGCCTTTCCTAGATAATAGTAATCACTAGCTCATAATCCTTGACCATCTCTATCCATCTTCATTGCCTCAAATTCAGTTCCTTTTAAGTCATCAAGTATTTTAGGCTCTTATGGTCGGTGAATATCCGACACCTTTCACCATATAAATGGTGTCTCCATATCTTTAATGTAAACACAATAGTAGCCAACTCTAAATCATGGGTCGTAATTCTTCTTGTGCGATTTTAATTGTCTAGAAGCATATGCAATCACCTTGACCTCTTGCATAAGTACACAACCCAATCCATTCATGGATGAATCACTATAAACCACAAATTCTCTTCCCGGCTCAGGTTGCACCAAAACAGAGCCTCAGTCAACAACGCCTTTAGTCTTTCAAAACTCTGTTGGCACCTTTTATCCATTCAAACTTTACATCCTTCTGTAGCAACCTCATCATCGGAGTAGCTATCATAGAAAACCCCTTGACAAAACACCTATGGTAGCCAGCTAGGCCTAGAAAACTCCTAACCTCAGTTACATTCCTTGGTGGCTTCCATTCCACAATATCTGAGATCTTACTCGGGTCAACTCTAATCCCATCTCTCAAGACAATGTGCCCCTAAAATCCAACCTCCTTAAGACAAAATTCACTTTTACTAAACATGGCATATAACTGTTCATCTCTCAAAATTTGCAGAACCGTTCTCAAATGCTCGACATGCTCATTCTCATCCCGAGAGTATACCAGTATATCATCAATGAAGACCACAACAAATTTATCCAAATATGGCCAAAAAATGCGATTCATCAAATCCATAAAGATTGCAGGAGCTTTGGTTAAACCGAAAGACATGACCAAAAATTCGTAGTGGCCATACCTTGTCCGAAATGTAGTTTTCGGCACATTTGAGTCCTTGACTCTCAACTGGTAATATCCAGACCTCAAGTCTATCTTGGAAAATATCGTGGCTCCCTTCAATTGATCAAATAAATTATTGATTCTCGGTAATGGGTACTTGTTCTTCACAGTTACCTTATTGAGTTACCGATAATCTATGCATAACCTCATGGAACCATCTTTCTTCTTCACAAATAATACAGAAGCACCCCAAGGAGAGAAACTTGGTCTTGCGAAGCCTTTATCCGTTAGTTTTTGCAACTGTGTCTTCAATTCTTTTAGCTCAATTGGAGCCATTCTATATGGAGTAATAGAAATAGGAGCGGTACCAGGAGCTAACTCGATCCCAAATTCAATCTCTCTAACTAGAGGTAACCCTGGCAATTCCTCTGGGAAAATAGCTGGATACTCGCATACTATGGGTATCGACTCAATTTTCAACTCAGTCTCTTTAGCATTCATCACAAAGGCGAGGTAAGCTTCGTACCCCTTTCTTAAATACTTCTGAGTCAATAAAGAAGATATCACTATTGGCAATTTGTCTCGCTCATTTGATTCAACACGGATATGATTCTCATTTTCACATTTTAACTCAATAAACTTCTTTCAACAATTCACTATCACATCATGAGTAGCTAACCAATCCATCCCAAGGTTGACATCGAACTCATCAAACGGTAATAACATGAGATTAGCATGAAAAAAATGACCCCTAATCATCAATGGGCAACCTTTGCATACTCTATCGACCAATACACATTTTCCTAGGGGATTTGACACTCTTATCACAAATTTAGTAGACTCTATAAGCATGCTCATGCTAGAGATAAATTTCACACAAATATACGAATGGTTAGATCCCGAATCAATTACAGTTATAACATGAGTATCATAGAGAGAAAATGTACCCGTGATCATGTTGGGGGAGAACGCTTCTTCGCGAGTGCGAATGGCATAAGTTCTCGCCGATGCTCTACCCTCTACTCTTGCAGTCTGCTATCTAGATGAATTCTTGCTACTCATTTCATTTCCTGGGTTTTTCTATGGTCTTCCCTAGCAGTACTTCCCGGTGATTGCATTTTGAGACTTCTCTTTCCCACCCACCTTGAGGCAATCTCTGATAAAATGGTCTAGAGACCCACACTTGAAACAAGGTTTCTCGTTTGCTCGGCACTCACCAGAATGATGTTTGCCACACTGTGGGCATTTCACTTACTCAGTTGGGCATTGCCAACACTAGCAACCGAAGTAGTCTGAGCCTTAGACCTCAGGTATGGTCTACTTTTACTTCTGTTTGAAAACCTGGCTGAAGTAACTGATCGAGCAGTGAAATCCCTTGATTTTTTAGTTGAGGATTGGTATGACCTACTTAAATGTCTCTTCTTCAAGTCACGATACTCAATTTTAGCTTTCTTTTTCTCTTTGACTAGTTCCTCAGTCTTACAGGCTCGATCTACAAGCATGACAAACTCTTTTAGTTCGAGGATGCCAACAAACAAACAGACATCCTCATTTAACCCATCCTCAAATATTTTGCACATGATGGCTTTTGTTGATACACACTCTCGAGCGTATTTGCTGAGCCTTACAAACTCATGCTTATATTCAGTCACCATCATTCGGCCTTGCTTTAACTCCAAGAACTCTTTTCCTTTTTGGTCGATGAATCTCTGACTAATTTACTTCTTCCGAAATTCTTCTTGGAAGAATTCCCAGTTAACTCTCTCCTTGGTACCATCGACACAAGGGTGTTCAACCATTGATAGGCCAAATCTCTCAAGAGAGTTACCACACACTTCATGCACTCTTCAGGTGTGCATGATAACTCGTCGAATACTCGGATGGTATTCTCAAGCCAAAATTTTTCCCTCTCCGAATCGTCCTCTTTGCTAGCCCAAAATTCCTCTACTCCTTGTTTCCAAATCTTATCAACCAGAGGCCTTTCTCTTCTTACTACCTCTACCACTTGAGGAGCTACAGTAGTAGGTTGAGGAATAGGTGTGGGTGGAGGGGGTTGAGCATTAGGATTTACTCGAATATACTCGGTATACTAGTTGCTCATAATATGGAGAAAGGCTTCTCGAGACTCTTCTCCTTGACCCATAGTCTCGAGTCTACTCTCTACTAGCACGGTCCTTTGCGCGACAGTCGGCACATTACTTGCAACATCATCGGTTGTATTTCGATTAGGATCAGTATCCATTTACTATATATAAAAAACACAATTCAAGTCATCAGGAGTCATCACACTATCATTACACAAATACTCTTACATATATCATGTATAGCTAGACCCATACTTACGCTACCTTAGTTTGAGAATCGACTAAATCGTAGCTCTTATACCACTAAATGTGACACCCTTTTCCAATGTTTAACACCGAAACTAGATACGAGGCATTACCAAACTTATCTTCCTTAAACAAAGAACTTTGGGCTATAAGTTTTTATTTCAACATAAATCTTCTCATTCATTGTCATACTATCCTTATTATGGGCCTGACGAGGCCCTAAACATACATTCAGAAGGTTTCAAGATTAAATCAAAAACTTTTACGCGCTTAGAAAATTTTTACCTAAATAGGGGCCACACGCCTGTGCGGGTAGGCCGTGTGGTCACACACGCCCATGTTCCTAACTCGTGTGGAATTTATTTTCTAATTCAAACTTACAAGGGTTTTCACACGGTGGGACACACGCCCGTGTCCCTAGCCCGTGTCCCTCACATGGCCTTGACACACTTGTGTCTTAGATCGTGTGCTAAAACTATGACATTTTGTTTATGACGTCATCACTTCACTATGGTCACACAGCCAAGGCACACGCCAGTGTCCTTAGATTGTGTGTCGATTAAATTTCTAATTTTAGGTGCAGACTTCACACGGCCTGGGCACACGCCTATGTCCATGGCCATGCCTCCCACACGGCTGAAACACACGGCCGTGTCTCTGCTCATGTGTTTACTACTGAGCATATTGACTTGTAAGCCTAGCATGCATGGGGACACATGACCAATTAACACGCCCATAGGGTCGACCGTGTGTCACACACGGCCTAGACATACGCTCGTGTGTCTACCCGTTTGGACATTTAAAAGGCTATCTACCAAGCTAAATGCCATCCTGTACAGCAACCATTCTTGCACCAATCCAATCCAACACATATCAAGACTATAAAGCACTTCTAAGGACTCAAAATCAATACATCCACACAAGCATACACTTCATGAAATTCATCATCATTGAATATATATAAACTTGTCAAGTATTGGCCCTATTCCAAAGACCACTTACAAAATGAATTTAGCAACATTAATAGCCAACATTTTGGCTAACAAATGTGACATAACAAAAGATACTAGGCCCTGTACATGCCATACTCAAAATGAATCTAACTTGGCTATACCGAAGAGTAGTCGATAGTGTGATTTTCGTACTCCGATGTTTCATGAAATCTCAAGCTAACTTGGCAATGCTACAGGAAGAGGGGAATAAGAGGGGTAAGCAGCTTAGTAAGTTTGCATGAAATAATTATCAACATAAAACTCACAATGTCATTCATCCATTTCATTTAATAAAACACAACTCTTAAGCTCATTTCCATAACTTACTCATACTTACTCTTACCAATTACATAACATGCCACATATCGTGAACCATTCTCATGAATTACTCACATATACCTGTATCATCTCATCACTTGGTATTAGCATTAATCTCATCTCTAGCATAAACTTAACTATTTACCACATGGAAATTACTTGGGATATTCAAGGATATATAATCATCCTCATTCACATAATTACAACACCAATGCCACATCCCAGATGTGGTTTTACGTGGGGTCACTTCTAGATGCCGATGCCATATCCCCGATATGGTCTTATACGGGATCTCATATCGATTGTCGATGCCATATCCTGGATATGGTCTTATACGATTCTCATATTCGATGCCGATTCCATATCCCAGATATGGTCTTATACAGGATCTCCACTCGGTTTCGAGGACATATCCCAGACATGGTCTTATACGGACCTTACCAATCTCATGTCTCGTTAATAGTATACTCACTTTCACCATAGTCCAACCGGGACTTCAACTTCACAATTTTCACCATTTTTTTCATTCAACATCATAACTTGAATTCATAGAAATATTGTACAACATTGCTAATATCAATCATTTAGAAACATAATAACATGATGTTGAATTTATTGCACACAAACTTATCTCGATTTCAAAATAGGCTAAAATGTCGATCTAGTCCTATACATTGTTCTTTCCCCGGTCAAGGTTAATTCTTTGTTTTTATTGATCTATAATAGCAAATTAACTAATTTAATTATTACATTAACTAATGAATTTCAATAATCATGCTTTGGAAAAATTACTATTTTGCCGTTAGACTTTCACAAAATGACCATTTTACCCTTAGGCTCGGACATCAATTCTAATTAAATTTTTCTCTTTAACGAGCCTAGGTGAACATTTATTACTCTTATGGCAGCCCTCAAAACTCATTATTTCACACATTTACCACAAATTTCACAACCTTTACAAAAAGGTCTTTTTTGGTGTTTTCATGGAAACACCTTTCACAAATGTTGTTTATCTAACAACTATGATTCATTTTCTTCCATAAAAAAATACAGAAAAAAACTTAAAAGCTCTCATGGTAAAACTCTAAACTTTTCATCATTTTGCAAGATAGTCCCCTCTTCAGAAAGCGTAAGCTTTAGGAGTCCCAAAAGTACAAATATTATTAAGAAATGATCACTAAAACACTTACTTGTAAAGAGAAGAGTGTGTTGAAATTTTTGAAGCTTTCAAGCCCCTATTTATTGCTAATTTTTGATAGAGGAAATGATATCTTTTCTTTCTTTATTTTAATATAAAATCCTAATTTAGTCCACCTAATCCATCTACTTGACCAAATTTTGACCTATATTGTCCCCTATGGCCAGCCAACCATCATTTAAGGGGTTAATTGCCCTTTAAAGACCTCCAATTAATATTATATGGCTATTTGGCCCCTTTAGCTTATAAATTAGAACTTTTGTAATTTATGCGATTTAGTCCTTTTTTGCGATTAAGCATGAAATCGCTAAAATTAAAGCACCAAAATTTTCATGCACCTATATAATCATGTTCTAACTCATAAAATAACATAAAAAAAATTTTATCCAACCTCAGATTAGTGATTCCGAAACCACTGTTCTATTAGCCCTTAAATCGAGCTGTTACACTTGTGACATTCATGGTGTGATTCACCTAAATCCCGAGTTAGTCACTGACCATGCCTATACAACTCATGTGCTTTGATATAAGTAGAGGCTTATGCTCTAAAGATGATCGAGCCCATTGCTAGTATATTTGGTACATGACTTGTGTATGGCGTGGCTTTACTAGTAGCAGTGGAATTTATAGCTCAATTAAAAGGTTAATCATATCCTCTCATTCGCATTGTGTGGATTGATAAATATGGAATGTAGCCATATATTGGTTGTTCTCGAATGAGCATGTAATGCCACTAACTCATATCTATCGTCGTAGTAGGGTTACAAGGTATTACCGATCAATACATATCATTTAACATACATAACTTATACATTTATGCATTCAGACTCAAATACCATTTAATCACAAACACATTGTCCCTTCTAAGGCCTACGAGGTCTTAAACATACTTTATAAGTGGTTCGAGACTAAACCGATAACATATGAAAATTTTGGAAACTTAAAAATTTCAACAATACAGGAGTTACATGCCCGTGTGAACAGGCCGTGTACCTCACACGGCTCTAGACACGCTCGTGTCTCAAGCCGTGTGGAAATAGGGCATACATACTGAATTGGTTCACACGGTCAACCACACGCCTGCATGTCTAGCCTGTGTGCCCTTCGAAGTGGCCACACACGATCGTGTGCTAGGCCGTGCCAAACCTATAGGGTATACTGACTTATGCAACACGGTCAAGTCACACGCCTGTGTGCTAGGCCGTGTGCCAATTAGGGGGTATACTGACTTGTACCACACGGCCAGTCACACGCCCGTGTGTGAGACCTGTGGAGCATACTGACTTCAATTCAATTTCAACACCAGGGGACACATGGCCGTGTAACATGACTGTGTGTCACACACGGCTGAGACACACACCCATGTCTCTGCCCGTGTGGACAAAAATAGGCCATTAGCAAGGCCAACTTTAATGTACTTACATAAGGCAAAATGGTACCATTTCTATGCACAAAGGGCAGCCGAATCAATCTCAATTCATGTATAATTAATACCATTATAATTTTATCTATTCCATTTCTCAAATCACTACCATTTACTTAGCCAATTACATGCCAAAATAATGTCAAACAATATGGTTCATTTACCATAATTCACATAACCATTATAACTTTCATAATGTCTTGGTTACAACCATGCCAAAAACAAACCAAAATAAGTCATCACTCATGGCTATATATATACAAACCGAAACATATACATTTACAAGCCATTTCTAATAGCCAAACACACATCAATATTAACCTCATTTACAAGCCAAATCTCATGGCTATGATCACAACCAAAATACCACATCTAGCCTATACATGCCATATACCATAAATGTATAATTCAAAAGTACCAACTTAGATGTTTGATAGTGCGATGATGTTCTCAACGACTCCCGGATCCGAGCTAGCCTTGATTCACTATAAAACATAGAAAAATAACACAAAGTAAGCTTCATAGCTTAGTAAGCTCGTATGTGAATAACTTATTTCATTAAATAAATGAAAATCAACCAACTACATATGACAAAACCATATACATATTAACTAAAAACCTTTCTTATGTCTCAAAACATGATCAAATACAAACTCATCAAACTTTCACTATTTAACTCTCGTACTAACCTCTTTCTCAACCACATCATTCGTTTACCCGTTGAAACATTCAGAATAGAAATTGGATACTCAGGAGTCTAGTACGATAAGTCGTATACCATGGCTTGTACCAAAATCAAGATAACTTATCCAAAGAACTATTACCATGGCCCGAAGCCAAATCGGTAAAATACGCACCCAAAGTGCTAATATCATGGCTCGAAGCCAACTCAATGTATCACTTACTGACATGTCAATAGTATCCAAGACTATTCTTAAGGTTCAACTGGGCTTTCACACTTTTCGTTTCTATCATCGAATGCATCCATAAAGTCGTTTTCACAAATCATACATTATCCATAATCCCGTTTTAACAATTTGTGAAATAATAATGCATTTTAACATACATTTATAATGTAATCATCCCATACGAACTTACCTCGTATTTGGAATTGACGGATCGGGTTGACTATTCAATAACCTTACTTTTCTCCCGATCTAAATCAAAATTCTTTCTATCTTGATCTATATGAATTCAAAATTAAATTATTTATTCATCTACTCATTCAATTAATCCAAAAATACACATTTGGGCATTTTTACACATTAGCCACTAAACTTTTGCATTTAATCAATTTAGTCCCTATTTCACAAATACAAAAAATTCACACAATTCAACAAAACCCATGCTTGGCCGAATTATATATAGGTCCTTAGCAGCTCAAAATGTTCATTTATTCACACTTTTACCCACATAATTTTAGAAATTCTTAATTTAATCCTTTTTTGACATTTTTGTCAAAAATCACTTTACAAAGCTAGTAAATCTATCAATAAACCTTCATAATCTATCATGAATCATAAATTACTTTAGCATTCAACAGTGGAAACATGTTAAATCTTTAACAATTTTGAAATCTAAGGTATGGGCTAGCTAGAATACGAAGCAACGATCTCAAAAATATAAAAATAATCAAAAACGGATCAAAAACACATACCTAATTAATGAAAATAGAAGTACTGAACTTGAAGGTATAAAAATGGCTTCTCAAGCCCTAAAATTCGATTGTAAAAGATGATATGAAGGTAAAATTTTGTTTTGTTTTATTTAAAATATGATAATTATGCTAATTACCATAATAACCTTAATGAAAAACCATTTAAAACATCCATTAAATGTCCATATATGTCCACTCACCAATTTAATGGTCTAGTTACAACATAAGGACCTTAACATTAAGGTTCTATAGCTATTTGACACCTTTAGCTAATAGAACAACACATTTGCATTTTACGCGATTTAGTCATTTTTCTCAAATTAAGCATTCGATCGATAAAATTAGCTCACGAAATTTTTCCACATATCAAATAACATGCTGTAAATACCGAAAATAATATTAAAATTATTTTTTGACATCAGATTTGTGGTTTTAAAACCATTATTCTGATTTAGCTAAAATCGGGTTGTTACAATTCTTCCCGCTTAAGGATTTTTTCATAGCATCATTCGGGTTTCCATTTAACTTCTTCAACCCCGTGTCAATGCCATAATACTTTCACTAACACTATTTTCTTATTTCTCAACTCTTTGATCTCATGAGTTAAAATTCGAATCGATTCTTCAGCATATGACATATCAGACTGAATTTCAACCTCGATCGGGAAAAGACATGTGAAGGGTTAGATCCGTATCGTCAAAGCATTGACACATGAAATGCATTATGTATTTTCTTTAACTCAGATGGTAAAGATAGTCGATATGCCATTGGCCCAACTCGCTCAGTAATCTCATACGGTTCGATGAATCACGGACTCAATTTCCCTTTCCGACGAAACCGCAATATCATTTTCCACGGCGACACTTTTAAAAACACTTTATCCTCGATCTAAAACTTAATATCTTTTCGTTTCAAGTCTGTGTACGATTTCTGTTGGTCCAAAGCTACTTTCAAACTATTACAAATTACTTTCACTTTTTCTTCAGTCTCTCTGATTAGATCAACCCCGTGAATCTTATTTTTGCTAAGCTTAGTCCACTACAACGGTGTTCTACATTTACGACCGTATAGAGCTTCGTACGATGCCATCTTTATACTCGATTGGAAGTTATTATTGTTAGCAAATTCAATAAGCGATAGATTTTTCTCCCAGCTTGCCTTCAAAGTTAAGAATGCAACAACGCAACATATCCTCAAGTATCTAAATAACTCGTTCGGATTGACCATCCGTTTACAGGTGAAACGTAGTGCTAAAATGCAACTTTGAACCCAAAGCTTCCTGTAATTTCTCCCAAAATTGCAAAGTAAATCTTGGATTTCTATTCAAAATAATAGATAAGGGAACATCATGTAATCTCACAATTTCGAAAATATACAAGTCAGCTAATTTGTCAAGCGAGAAATCTATACAGACTAGAATAAAATGAGTTGATTTCGTCAATCTGTCAACAACAACCTAGATCGCATCTTTCTTTTTTGGAGTAAGGGAAAACCCAATAGAAATCCATTGTTACTCTATCCCACTTCCACTCAGGAATCATAATAGGCTATAATAAACCTGATGACACTTGATGCTTAGCTTTGACTTGCTGAAAAATCAAACATTTCGAAACAAATTTTGAGATATCCCGTTTCATGCCTTGCCACCAAGAAAGCTATTTTAAATCATTATACATTTTTGTAATTCCCAGATGTACTGATAAACAACTACTGTGTACTTCGTTTAGAATCATCCGAATGAGCTCAAAATTTCTTGGTACACATATTCTATCACAAAACATCAAACAGTCATCAGGCCCTATTCGAAACTCTGAATTAGAAGTCGACTTACACTGAACTCATTTTGCTTGCAATTCATTATCAAATTTTTGAGCTTCACAAATCTGCTGTAAAATAATAGTCTTGCTTTCAACTCGGCTACTATCAAACCTTCGTCAGACAAAGCTAATTGTGTGTTCAAAGAACATAAAGCAAATAAGGACTTTCGGCTCAATGCATCAGCAACTACGTTCGCTTTTCCTGGATGATAATCAATCACTAATTCATAGTCTTTTAGCAATTCTAGCCATCTCTGCTGTCTCAAATTCAAATCTTTCTAAGTCATTAGATATTTCAAGCTTTTGTGGTTGGTATAAATATGGCATTTCTCACCAAACAAGTAAGTACGTCAAATTTTCACTACGAACACTATCGGGGTTAACTCTAAATCGTGCATCGGATAATTCTTTTCGTGTAGCTTCAACTGTCTCGAGGCATGATCATATGTCAGAGTCTTAAAAATTTATAAAAAGAATGATCGAACCTAGAAACTAACTAAGACAATGATGGAGGCAAGCGCACCTATCAGATAGTAGTATAGTTTAGTGGCAAGATCGGATTGTCGAACCCAAAGGAACCAAAAGTACTAATACTAACTTTCTTTTTTTTATTTAACCTAAAAATTAAAGGAGTTGTTGGTTAATCTAAAATTAACTAACTACTAAGCTAAATATTCTAAGACAAAGAGAATGAAATGGGGAAATACTTGGGGGAAAAACCAATTGATTAAGACAATACCCGAGGAAGAATCCACCTAGACTTCACTTGTTATTTAACTCTGAACCAGATGATTTATTCACTTGACTTGATCCATAGGATTCCCTAATTTATATTAATACCTCTTTCGAGGCTACTAACGTCTAACCATAGGTTGATTAATTGAAATTTCTTTCTAATTAAAACCCCTAAGATTGCATTAACTCGATCTATGGACTCCTATAGTAGGTTTGACCTTAATCCGACAGATTTACGTCATTCTATTTCTAGGGTTGCGATCAACTCCGCTTAACTATGCTAGATCTACTCTTAGGCAGGGACTTTTGCTCCACCACCTAAGCACATCAGTACTTGAATCAATATCCTGGAATATTAGAATAAGAATTAAGAACACATAATGAAGAACAAATCAAGTATTTATCATA
Organism: Gossypium rotundifolium; assembly: GCA_025506655.1. Classification (NCBI taxonomy): domain Eukaryota; kingdom Viridiplantae; phylum Streptophyta; class Magnoliopsida; order Malvales; family Malvaceae; genus Gossypium; species Gossypium rotundifolium. The sequence goes on along the minus strand of CP106732.1, from coordinate 46,248,403 downwards.
CAGCTTAGAAAAAAATAACAAGATTCATCTTAGGTTTCATCCCCTTCAGGTATTTGAGAGGTTTAGTTCATAATTATAAAAGAATACATCTCAGAAGAAAATATAAAACAAAACATAAAGAAAACCCTAAAACCCCCTGAAGGAATTAAATGAGAGATTCTCTGTCTTGAGTATAATTTCGGCATCTTGAGATGAATCAACTGGCTTTCTTCGAGTTAATCCCACAGTTTGGCCTTTCTGGCTTGGCTCTTTGGCCTAGCTGAACGCCCTGCTAAACGCTGCCTTTAAGGTTGGCCTCTAGGGTGCTTATATAGGCTTTTAGAATGGCTTTCTTTGCCTCTAAGTACCCTATTCTGAATGAAACTCTTCTTTGCTGCAGCATGGACACGCCCATGGCACACGCTTGTGTAAGTCGAGGTCAGGCCGTGGTCGAACCTGTGAAAGAGGCACGACAGTGTATTTTGGAGGACAGGCCGTGTGTAATTTGTACCTGGCCTATTTTCTCTGATTTTGGCCCGTTTCTCGTTCCTTTCATCCTCCGATGCTCTCTTGAGTATAAAACATGAAAACAAGGGATTAGGAGCACCTATTTCCATAATTGAAGGGATAAATCATCCAAAAACATGCTAAATGTGGGATTAAAATATGTTCATATTATGGTTTATCAAGGCATAAGCTACAACTTTACCTTCCTGCATCAAAACACAACCCAGGCCATTTAACGATGCATCACTAAAAACTACGAATTCTTTACCCAACTCAGGCTGAACTAACATTGGTGCCTCTGTCAATAATGCTTTCAACTGCTCGAAGCTCTACTGACACTTTTCTGACCACTCAAGTTTAACATCTTTATGAAGCAATCATGTCATCAGAGTCGCAATCCTCGAGAAGCCTTTCACAAATCTTCTATAATAGCCGGCTAGACCCAGAAAACTATGGACTTCGGATACATTTCTTGGAGCGTCCAATCTATAATTGCAGAAATTTTGCTTGGGTCAACTCGGATACCTGTGGTTGAAACTATATGTCCCAGAAAACCAACCTCTCGTTGCCAAAACTTACATTTTTGAACTTTGCAAATAATTATTTATCTCTTAAAGTTTGTAACACGATTCTCAAATGCTCGGCATGCATCATGAGAATAAATCAAAATGTCATCAATAAACACAACTACGAATCAGTCTAAGTACGGCCTGAAAATTTGGTTTATCAAGTCCATAAAAACAACAGGTGCATTTGTTAGTCCGAAAGGCATAACAAGAAATTCATAGTGTCTGTACCTTGTTCTAAATATTGTCTTTGGCTTATCTGAGTCTTTAACTCGCATATGGTAATAACCTAATCTCAAATCAATTTTCGAAAACACTGTTGCCCCTTTTAACATATCAAACAAATCACCTATTCGTGGAAAAGGGTATTTATTCTTGATCGTCACTTTGTTGAGCTGTCGATAGTCTATACACATTCTCATCCTGCCATCTTTCTTTATCACAAATAACACCGGTGCACCCTAGGAAGAGAAACTCGGTCTAGCAAAACCTCTATCTGTCAACTCTTGCAACTGAGTTTTCAATTCTTTTAACTCTGTCGGAACCTGTACGGAGCTATCGATATCGACGTTGTTCTCGGTACTAATTTAATACCAAACTCAACTTCTCTGATAGGTGGTAAACTCAGTAACTCTTCAGGAAATACATCTGGATACTCGCACACAACTGGTACTAATTCAATTTTGTTTCTGTCACTTTCATATCAAGTACATAAGCAAGATAAGCTTCACATCCCTTTCTCATAAATCTCAGAGTTAACATAGACGAGATCATAAATGGAAAACTATTCAGATCATCAGATTCAATTCTAATATTCTCCTTATTCTAACATTTCAATTTAATTATCTTTCATCTACAATTCACTATAGCATCATTCGCTTTGGCAGAACCTACATAGTGTTGACGAGGCCTTAACGAGGGCAAAATTGGAAAGCCATGTTGACTTAATATTTTAATAGAGGGATTTTATTAATGTTGTTGCATCTCACCAATTATGTTCTACTTTAGTCCATTTAGTCTTTTAATTGATCTCATCAATTTATGGGGTTTATTATTATAAAATTTTAATATATTTAAAATTGGCATGCTTTAGACATTCATAGCATCTCATACAAGAATAAATAAAGTAATAAATAAATGCAATAGTTATAGCCCATAAACTAAGGTGGTTCAACCCAAACCAATGGGAGAACCAAAAGGAAACCTAAAGGTGTAAGTCGTTTCACAAGCTATCGGTCCACACTAGTTGTCCCATCTTCCTTCTCATCTAGCCCACAGTAACTCTTGCAAATTACAATATGCAGAAACTTGTTTTACATACGAGAGAATAAGATGAGAAGAGAAATACAAGAGAATAGTAGTAAGGCACGGCACCAAGGCCGTATTTATAAAAAAAATTACAACCTTTTATCAAATGGGTCATCGGGCTATAACTATGCATTTCAAACACCGTGCATGTAAAAAATAGCATACATAATTCAATGTTTTGCTAAGGTGAATTATAAGATATCCTTTCAATCTTTTGTGGCCCACCAAGTTTTTTTTATTTTTTGTTTTACAAAACATACTGTAAGAAGAAGGGTTTGGTTGGTTTTAGCTCAATCAAGGTATGTTTTGAGCTTGATTTTTGATAATTTTTATGTTTTTGTGATCGTTTCTTAGTTTACTATCAAACCCATACTTTAATTCTAGAATTCGATGAATTTTGAGATGTCCCATTGATGAACATGTGAGCTTTGTGTTGTTGATTAGTGAAAAATGAAAGCTTAATGTTGGGTTAACATATTTTGTATTGAATTTTTGGTAAAATTGAGTAATTTGGGAAAAATTGAGAAAAGTGTAAATTGAGGGACTAAAATGTGAAATAAATGAAATGTGTGGGCTTGTATTAGCATGGGAAGAATTCGCTAAGCTCATGTGAATAGAAATTTGGTGTATTTTGTGATTTGATGAATTAGGGACTAAAGTGTCGAAATGTGAAAATGAGAGGGCTATTTTGCAAAATGCCCTAAATTTGTGTGTTTGGACTAAATTGAATGAATTGGTGATTGAATGATTTAAATTTGAATGTGTATAGACCAAGAAAGGAGAGGTTTGGGTCGAGATAGAGGCAAAGACAAAGTGCTCGATTAATTGACCGTTTCGGTATTTAAATGTCCAAGGTAAGTTTGGATATAATACTAGTTGTAAACTATATCTATATGATGTGGATTGAATGAATATATCTATATAACTAAGAGATTTGAAATTCTATGTGCTGAATTGAATTAGAGGGCACTAAGTGTGCGAAATTAAAAATGAGACAGAGATGATTAGCACTGTGTGTGCGAAAAGATAGAAGCTTAGGCTTATCAAATTGGCATTGTGTGTGCGATACCGATATAAGTTTGGTTTAACATATTGGCACTAAGTGTGCGATGATGATTATGTTTCAATCATGAAACTAGTACTAAGTGTGCAAATAAATCAAAAGAATAGCAAAGATTTAACGATATGTAATATCGAGCTATTGAGTAACATGAATGGTGAGTAACTATGTGTTGATCAAGGTATGTTTGAACCTATGTGGTTGATGATAGTATTAGGAGTTGAAAGAATAGATATTTGAGTTTGAGGTTGAGATTGACAATGTGCCTAGTTGTGCCTTTTATCTATGTGATGGTATAAATATATATATATATGATGTGATATTATTGAGTAGTATGTATTGTATTTTGAACTTACTAAGCTTTTGAAAGCTTACTGTGTGATTTGTTTCTCTGTTTTATAGTGTCAGTAAAGCTAGCTCAGATCCGGGGATCGTCAGCATCTTTATCACACTATCGGCAATCTATTTTGGTACTTTTGAATATGTGTATATTTGAATATGGCATGTATAGGCTAGTTGTTTTGAAACATGTTTGAGATGTGTAAATAGCCATGTGATGTGGCTAGATAAATGTTGGTAATGTGCATGAAAGATTATAGTTTATGAAGTATATTTTGGTATAGCTTGATGGCAATGTAAATGTCTTATGAATGATAAGCTTAGTGATGGATTGATGTCATTGAGATCTAGTGATATTGTGGAAGAATCATGCTTGGTTATGCATGTGTTTTAGTTGTGCAATTTGATATACCAATTGACATGATTAGAAATAAGATTGGATGGGATGATATGTTGATCATTAGATATGTATTTGGTTATCAAATTGTGTGTGAAAATAGGCTTGTATGTGCTTGTAGGTATGACCCAAGTGTGGGTGGCATTTTGGCCTTACAAATGGCCTATTTTGCATACACGGCCAAGGGACACGGGAGCGTGTCTCTACCATGTGGTTCAAGGGTCACTTCGAAGTGTGTTTGGGCAGGTTACACGATCGTGGTATACGGGCATGCCAGCTGGCCGTGTGACCAAGTCAGTAGCTAGCTTAATTTCACACGGCCATGGCACACAGGCGTGTCTGGTAGCCGTGTGGACAATTTAGTATGTATGCACTGTTTTGGCATGGCCTGTACACAAGGGCATGTCTGGTAGCCGTGTGAGGCACACGGCTTGACCACATGAGCGTGTGACCTCTACAGTGTTGAAAAATATTTAAATTTTTGAAAATTTTTGTAAGTGTTCGATTTAGTCCTGACCTCTTTCTAACACGTGCTTAAGGTCTCGTAGACCTCAATAAGTGACTATATGATTATGTTGCTATATGTTTTAATGATGATTGACTATGTGTTGTAAAATGAAGGTGAAATGTTCTGATTGTTCGGTAATGCCTCTTAACCCTATTCTGACAACGATTTCGGGTTAGGGGTGTTACACCATACATTGATATAAACACTTTCAAAAGGTACCAAAATATGATTTAATAGTGTGGTGACAATCCTCAATGATCCCCGAGCCTTCGTAGCTTTAACGATCTATAAAACGAAGCAAACACACACAAAGTAAGCTTTCAAAAGCTTAGTAAGCCATATACAAATAAGCTTAACATTAAACATTCATAATCATATCAAATGCAAGATCATTAATATCTCAATTGCAATTTCATAATTCTTCTTTGACTCATTTGTTTAGCCATTGCTTACCAACAATACATATCTCTAAGTAACTCATTGGATCCTAGCTCATTCATACATATACCACATTTAGTCTCAAAAAGACTATGCACATATCTCACTTGAGCAAATTCACATATACTCACCTTTCATATCAGTAATGTATTTCGATTTAGACCGTGGTCGTAATAAAGGGTTCGAGACCATAAATCTGAGGTCATAAAAAAATATTTTAATGATATTTTCTTTGTGAATGAGATGTGACATAGCCTATGTGAAAATTCTATGTGATAATTCGATTGTGTGTGTGTCGAATTAAGAGAAAAGATTAAATTATATAGAGAGTAAAATGCTGTGTGCTGATTTGTGAGTACTTAAATGTTGTTGGCTTACTAAGGAAGAGGCCTAATGTTGTTATTATACCCATTTGTAGATAGTAGATGAATGAAAGGCAAATATGCCCTTATTATATGTTTGTTTTAATTAAAAGTTTAATGGATATTTTAGTAATTGAATATTATGTGTTTATATTATAATAAACAAAAGAAGAGATGAACATTATCATCTTATTTTGGGTGTCGAATATTGGAAGAAAGAAAAGAGAAATTTTGTTAGGGCATTCGGCTATTGTCTTCTTTGATTAAGGTGAGTTTTGACTTCGATTTTTGATAATTTCTACATTTTTGTGATCGTTGCTTTGTGCTTTACAAAACCCATGCTCAAATTCCATGTATTGATGATGTTGTTGTGATGAGCCATTGATGAATGTTTGAGCTATGTGCTAGTTGATTTTGAAATATGAAAACTTGGTGTTGGATTAACATAGTTTGTATTGGGATTTTTGATGAAATTGAGTGTTTTGGGCTAAATTGTGAAAAGTGTAAATTGAGGAACTAAAATGTGAAATAAATGAAATGTGTGGACTCCTATGAGACTAAGGAGAATTCGACCTAAGCATAGTGTAATGAAATTTTGAGTATTTGATGATTTTGTGAGATAGGGACTAAAGTGTCGAAATGTAAAAATGTGAGGGCTATTTTGTAAAATGCCCTAAATATGTGTGTTTGGATTAAAATGAATGAATTGATGATTGAATGGATTGAATTTGAATGTGTATAGACCAAGAGAGGAGAGGTTTGGATCGAGATCGAAGCAAAGATAAAATGCTCGATTAATCGACCGTAGCGATAGTTCAACATCCGAGGTAAGTTCGGATATAATATGTGTACTTAGCTGTGTTTAAATGTTGTGAAACTAATGGTTATGATATTATTGATTTATAAATGTTATGTCAGAAATGAATCTATGTGGCACTAAGTGTGCGCATTTGGGAGGGTAACTGAAAAGATTAGCACTTTGTGTGCGAAATAATAGAAGTTTCGACTTTGTGATTAGAACTGTGTGTGCGATATCGAATCGAGTTTAGTTTTGTATTAAGGCACTGAGTGTGCGATTATAAGAAATAAATAGCACTGTGTGTGCAATGATATGAAAGCTTCGGCTTATTGAATTGGCACTGTGTGTCGACATCGAGGCAAGTCGAATAAAAGAGTAGACATTAAGTGTGCGATTATAATTAACGATTAGCACTATGTGTGCGAAACAATAGAAGCAATGGCATTAAGGAATAGCACTGTGTGTGTGAAATGATAGAAGTTTTGGCTCATCAAAATGGCACTATGTGTGCGTTATCGATATAAGTTCTGTTTAACATATCGGCACTAAGTGTGCGATGACAAATAGGCTTCTGTTGTCAAATTGGCACTAAGTGTGCAAATTCATTTGAGTAATAGCAGATGTTGAAATAGAGGTAAAATCAAGGAAATTGAGTTGTATGAATGGTGAGTAACTACGTGTGGATCAAGTATGTTTGAATCTATGTGGTTGATGATAGATTTAAGAGTTGAATGAATAGTTAATTAAGCATGTGGTTGAGAGTAATATTGTGCTTAGTTGTGTCATTATCTATGTGATGGTTGGATAGTATGATTAGTGATTAACTAAGTGTTGGCAAGGTAGGTATGTTACCTATGTGATTGGTGAAATTTGAAGTGAAAGAATGGAATGCTATGTGAGTATTGAATAAAGTTGAACTTGTGTACCATTGATAAAATACCTATGTGATGGTTAAATGTGTATATTGAATTGGTTCATTGAGTTAATTGTTTTATAATTCAAACTTACTAAGCTTTGGAAAACTTACTGTGTGATTTGTTTCTTTGCTTTGCAGGGTCAGTAAAGCTAGCTCGGATCTGGGATCGTCAGCTTCTCAATCACACTATCGGCATTCTATTTTGGTACTCTTGAAAGGATGTATATAGTTGTAATATGGCATGTATAGGTTGGTCATTTGAATCATGTTTGATTTTGTAAGTAGCTGTGGTATGTGGCTAGATATGTGCTAGTTTTAGCGTGAATGGTTTTGAGATATTTGAATCACGGGGGTGTCATCTAACCATGGTACACAAGTTAGTAGCTGGCTTTAATAGTATACGGCCATGGCACGGGCGTTCTTACAGGTCGTGCAAGAAATGGCAGTATATGACCTTATAGGACACGACCTTAGCACACGGGCGTGCTTGTTAGCCGTGTTGATTTTGGCAGTGTGTAGCCACGGAGAGGTCACACGGGTGTGTAATGTAGCCGTGGGAGAGGCACGGCCTACCCCACGGGCGTGTCTCCCTTGTATTCTAGAAAAATTTCAATTTTTCATGAAATTTTATATGTGTTTCGGTTTAGTCTCGACTCCGTTTATAAGCATGCTTAAGGTCTTTATGACTCGTTTAAGGGACACTATGATTGTATATGAATGTGTTTGATGATGTTTGACTTTGTGTCGTGAATGCGAGGTAAAATGATCCTATTGTTTGGCAATGCCTCTAAACCCTATTCCAGCGACGATCTCGGGTTAGGGGTCTTACACATACTCAAACAAAGTATTCATCTCCAGCGTACCTGAGTTAATTTCACATTTTATATAGTCTTTCATTTCTCAAAATTTCTCGTTGAACCATTCAGAATCAAATAGGATACTCGGATAACTCAGAACACTAGTACAATGCCAACGTCCGAGACGTGGTCTTACATGTAATCAAATATCAATGCCACTGTCCCAGACATGGTCTTACATGAATCAAATACGATGCCAATGTCCCAAACATAGTCTTACATGTAAATCTCAAATCAATGCCAACGTCCCGGAAGTGGTCTTACATGATATCACATATCGGAATCCCTATGTCATGACTTATGAATCCTATCTATTCCTAAGGTTCGTACGGGACTTTTTCCTTTTTGGATTCCACACGTATATCATTCAAGCCAGCCATTCATCACAATTCAATATTGCATGAACATGAATAATACAACTTAAATACATGTATTTGTATATAGACTTACCTCGTACGAATATAGACGGATGAATTCAACTATTCTATCACTTTCGACTTTCCTCGATCCAAATCCGTTTTCTTTGGCTCTTGATCTATACATATTCAAATTTAATCCATTTATTCACCAAATCATTCAATCCAATCCAAAAACACACATTTAGTGTAATTTACAAATTAGCCCTCACATTTTCACATTTTGACATTTAAGTCCCTATTTCACAAAATCACAAAATACACATATTTTCTTTGTACCCATGCTTAGCCAAATTTTCAACATGATCATACAAGTCCATAAAATTCATTTATTTCACATTTTAGTCCCTCAAAATATTATTTTCATAATTTAGTCCAAATTACTCAAATTCACCAAAAATCCAAATACAAAACATGTTAATCTAACACATATATTTCATATTTCATCAACTAACATCACAAAGCATACAAAACCATCAATGGCACATTTCAAATTCTTCATAAAATTCCAAAATTAAGACATGGGCTTTGAAGTATTCGAAGTAACGATTACAAAAATGTGGAAATTATCAAAAATCGATTTAAAAACATACCTCAATCAAGCTCAAACCTAGTCCGAATATAACAAAGCTTCAAACTCTTTCTTTTTTTCCAAGAATCGGTGAAAAGATGAATATAGTGGCTTATTTTAGCCTTTTATTTTTTATAATTTCTTTAATAATAAATTTCCAATTTTAACCTTTTAATTAAAACATATAATACATGTATACTTCATACTCTTTACCGTCCATACTATAATTATATTGCTTAATTCCATTTTAAGGCCTTCATATTAAAAGAACAAAGCAATTTAGCTCTTTAACAAATATCAATGCACTTTTTCATTTTATGCGATTTAGTCCTTTTCTCAAATTAAGCACATAAACGGACAAATTAATGCACGAAACTTTCACACATGCTTAATCACGTACTGTAAACACCAAAAAAAATATTAAAATAATTTTATGACTTCAGATTTTTGGTCCCAAAACCACTATTCTGACTAGGGTCTAAACCGAACTGTTACACTTTCATATGTATGTTTAGGGCCTCGTAGGCCCATAATTTGGAGGTTATGAATATGAATGAGAATTTTTAAGTTGAAATGAAATTTTATAGCTAGATGTTGTACGTTTAAGCAAGTTAAGTCCAGTAATGCCTCGTATGTTGTCCCAATGTCAGACACGGGTAAGGGGTGTTACATTTAGTGGTATCAGAGTTACGATTTAGTCGATTTTCGAACTAACATAGCGTAAGCATGAGTCTAGCTATACATGCCATACACGTGAGTGTTTACATAATGATAGTGTGACGACTCCTGACAATTTAAATTGTGTTTTATAAAGTAAATGGATCCCGATAGAGGTGTGGCGAATGATGTAGAAGGTAACGTGCCAGCTCCAGCCGAAGGGACGGTGTTGAATAAAAATTAGAATAGACCTACGACTATGAGTTAGAGAGGAGGAGAAGAGGCTAGGGAAGCCTTTCTCCACATGATGGATGCATGGTATATGAAGTTTGTTCATGCAAACCCGAATGCACAACCCCCTTCACCCCCGCCTATTCCTCAGCCTACCCCTGTAGCTCCCCAAGTGGTAAAAGTGATAAGAAGAGAGAAGCCTGGTTGATAGAATCTAGAAACAATGAGTTGAGGAATTCTGGGCTCGTAAAGATGCCGATCTGGAGAAGGAAGGACTTTGGCTTAAAAATACCATCAGGGTATTTGATGAATTATCTTGCACACCTGAAAATTGCATGAAATGTGTAGTTTATCTCTTGAGAGATTCAGCTTATCAGTGGTGGAATACCCTTGTTTCAATTGAACCAAGGGAAAGGATCACGTGGGAGTTTTTCCAAGAAGAATTTCGGAAGAAGTACATTAGCCAAAAATTTATTGATTAAAAAAGAAAGGAGTTCCTTGAACTGAAACAAGGTAGAATGATAGTAACTGAATATGAGCATAAATTTGTAAGGCTCGGCAAGTATGCTCGGGAGTGTGTGTCCTCTGTAGCCATCATGTGTAAGAGGTTTGAGGGCGGATTAAATGAAGATATCCGATTGTTTGTTGGCATCCTAGAATTGAAGGAATTTGTTGTGCTAGTGGACAAGGCTTGTAAAGCCGAGGAGTTGGTTAAAGAGAAAAGAAAAGCTGAGATGGAGTCTCATAACTCAAGAAAGAGACAAATGAACAAGTCATTTCAATCTTCATCCAAGAAGTCAAGAGATTTCCCTACTCGATCAGCTACTTCAGCTGGGTTTTCAAATATAAGTAAGAGTAAACAGTACTCAGGGATTAAAGTTCAAACTACCTCAGTTACTAGTGTTGGGAACACTTGACCTAATAGACTGGAATGTCCATAGTGTGGTAGACGTCATCCCGGTGAGTGCTGAGCCCATAAGAGAGCTTGTTTTAAGTGTGGTTCCCAAGATCATTTTACTAGAGAATGCCCCAAGATGGCTAAAAAGAGAATATTCAAAGTGCAAGGTCGGGAAGCACTACTAGAGGGAGACAACAGAAAAACCCAGGAAGTGGAATGAGAAGTAAGAGTACACCCAGAGAGCAGGCTGCAAGATCTGAGGGTAGAGTGCCTGTGAGGACTTATGCCATTCACGCTCGCGAAGAGGCGTCATCCCCTAATGTAATTACGGGTACATTTTCTCTCTATGATACTAATGTTGTTGCTTTAATTGATCTGGGATCTACCCACTCATATATTTGCATGAAATTAGTATCTAGTATGAGCATGCCTGTAAAGTCTACAGAGTTTGTGATAAAAGTGTCCAATCCTTTAGGCAAAAGTGTATTAGTTGATAAAGTATGCAAAGATTACCCATTAATGATTAGAGGTCATTATTTTAAGGCAAATCTCATGCTATTTCCATTTGATGAATTCGATATAATTCTTGGTATGGACTGGTTAACCACTCATGATGTGATAGTAAATTGTGGAAAGAAATACATTGAATTGAGATGTGAAAATGGGGACACTCTTCGTGTTGAATCAGATGAACGAGACAGATCGCCAGTAGTAATTTCTCATATGACTGCCTAAAAATATGTAAGAAAAGGGTATAAAGCCTATCTTGCCTTTGTGATGAATACCAAGGAAACTGAGTTAAGAATTGAATTAGTACCGATAGTATGTGAGTATCAAAATGTATTCCCAGAAGAATTTCTAGGGTTGCCTCCGATTAGAGAGGTTGAATTTAGCATTGAGTTAGCTCCTAGTGCTGCACCTATATCGATTGCTCCATACAGAATGGCCCCAACTAAGTTGAAGGAATTGAAGGCATAGTTGCAAGAGTTAATGGACAAAGGTTTTGTTAGACCGAGTTATTCTCAGTTGGTTGCTCCAGTGTTATTTATGAAAAAGAAAATGGTTCCAGGAGATTATGTATAGATTACCGGTAGCTTAATAAGGTACCGTGAAGAATAAGTACCCATTGCCAAGGATCGATGATTTATTTGATTAATTGAAGCGAGCCACCGTGTGCTCCAATATTATGGTTCCCAAGTGGAAATGGGATCAAATTGCTATGGATTTTGTAACAGGTTTATCGTTGATACCGAAAAAAAAGATGCAGTATGGGTCGTTATTGATAGACTTACAAAGTCAGCTCATTTCATACCAGTACGGGTTGATTTTTTGCTTGATAAGTTGGCAGATTTATATGTGTCAGAAATAGTAAGACTTCACGAAGTATCGTTGTCAATTATTTTGGATAAAGATCCGAGATTCACATCACGGTTTTGGAAAAAAGTTGCAAGAGGCCTTAGGCACAAAATTGAGCTTTAGTACAGCTTTCCATCCGTAGACCGATGGTTAGTCGAAAAGAGTAATCCAGATTCTTAAGCACATTCTCCGGTGTTGTGTTTTGGAGTTTCAAGGCAGCTGGGAAAAGTACTTACCATTAGTAGAATTTGTGTAATAACCTGATTTTAGGGCTAGTCAGAACAGTGATCTCGAGACCACTAATCTGAGGTTGAGGAAAATTATTTTAGTATTATTTTATGTGTTATGGCATTAATATATGGCTATATGAAAATTTTGATGCTTTAATTTTAGCAATTGTATGTTTAATTGTGAAAAAGGACTAAATCACATAAAGTGGAAAAGTTCCATTATAAGTGGTAGAGGTGTCTAATAGCCAAAGAATATCAAATTGGAGGTCCTTAAAGTGAAATTAGGCCATTAGATATGTGATGGTTGGCCATAGAGCCTAGGGAGACAAGGAGATTAAATTTTGGTCAAATTTGGTGGAATTAGGTGATGAAATAATGAATAAAATAAGATAAAAAGATAAGATATCATCTTTTACTATTCCTTCTTCTTCTACCACCGAAAATTTAGAGGAAATAAGGGTTCTTGGACTCCAAATTTTCAGCAAAACAAGTCTCTTGTAAGTAAGTGATTTTGGTGGTTTTATTTGATGATTTTCGTACGTTTGGAATCTTCAAAGCTTGAGCTAGCTAATGAGGGGACTAATTTGTTAAATGGTTGAAAGTTTAGGGATTTTCCATGAGAGAATTGATGTTGTTAGCTGAGTTTTTATGGAAGAAAATGGACGTTAGGGAGATGAGAAATAACTTTTGTGAAGCGTGTTGACATGAAAAAACCTGAAAGGGGGCTAAAATGTGAATGTTGTAATTTGGTAATAAATGCATGAAATGGTTGGAATTATGAGTAGTTGTAAGAGTAATAAATGTTCATATAGGCTTGCTTAATGAGAAAATGTGATGAAAATTGATTTATGAGCCTAGGGCAAAATCATATTTTTGCCATAGTAAAAGGGCAAAACGGTCATTTTTGCCTAAGTAGGGATTATGATGTATTATGATTAGAAAATGATTGAATGGGTGAATTTTGTTATTATAGACCAAGAAGAGAGTGGAATCAACCTTGACCGGGGAAAAGGAAAGGTTATGGAATAGACCGTTGATTAAAGCATTTTGCACCGAGGTAAGTTTACATGTAAACGATGCATCTTAAATACACATGTTGTTACTTATTGATGCATTACATGATTGAAAACTTATATGATTCAGAGGGATTAATTTTGGTAGATAATAAAAAATTTTCGTATGAACGTTGAATTAGATATGTAAGTGTGGAATATTACCCGTAATAATTAATGGTAGGTTGGGTGCAATACCACCCTAATTATTCTTGTTGGTGGGCTATGTGCGACACCACCTTATTACTTGTTTACGATGGGATATGTGTGATACAATCGTTTAGATTATCATTTGGTGGGCTATATGCGATACCACCTTAAATATTCTTAATGGTGGGATATGTACGATACCACCGTAAATATTCTTCTTGGTGGGGTAAATATTCTTCTTGGTGGGTTATGTGCGATACCACCTTGTTAAAGATTAATGGTGGGCTAAGTTTGAAACCACCAAGTGTTTGGCATTGCTATTGTAACATCCCAAAGTTGGGCCTAGTCGGATTGGGCCCAATGAGCCTTGGAGGTAGTAGCGTTTAAAATTTTTGAGAATAAGAGAATGATACTAAGGCAAGTTGGACCTATTAGGTGAGTGATTTTGGAAGGTTAGGGGGCTTTTATGAAGTTCCGGGTTAAAGTTAGGCCATAGGAAAAATTTTGGTTTTAGGTGAAAAAAAAACCCTGGGAGTTGGTAGGTAGGCTTTAAGAATAAAATGTAGGGAAAAATGACAAGTGGAGTGTGTGGTGTAGTGGCAAAGTGACGCCACTTAAGGAGCAAGGGGAGTGACACCATAAGAGGAAGGAAGGAGGTCCAAGGTTCAAGTCTTGGTGCTTGCATTTTGGCTTTCTTTTTAAATGGATTTTTGAATTTGGCCATAGGACTTATATTTAGTTGCGCATGATTTTAGAAACAAGGAGCTAGTTGGTAAAGTGGCTAGCAGCGTGGATTATGTTATAGGGGAGCCTGGGTTCGAATCTCATGAGAAGCAAGGGAGTATTTATTTTGCTAAGATGGGGCGACAAGAGTTTGAGTTGGATTTAAACTCTGCTAGTGAAAGGATCCCACATCGGAAAGATATAAAGAAGGGAGGTGAGAAGCTAGCTATATATAGAGCATTCTATGAGGAGAGTTAAGATACCTTGGTGGGCGTTGGGCATAGGAGCTTCAGAATTCCTATCAGGTGTGTACTCTCTCTATTATAGTTATAGAGCGGCAAATGCCGATAAGGCGGTCACACGGCAATGGTAGCCACACGAGCGTGCGAGCGCATGTATGGGGCTTCAATGCGATAGTTGAGGCCATCAGTAGTGTTCTTGCGGGTGTGGGCTGTTGGGCTACGATGGCTGAAAAGGGCCAAGTGGGCCTAATGGGCTCGGGGGCCCATATGAGTAAATTGTATGATTGAGTAGAAGATAGTGAACTAGACTATATGAATCTCATACATGTGGCTAGGTTTGGGCTAAATGGGCCACATAAGTGTGTGGGTCCAATTAGGCCAAGAATGGGCCTTTGGCCCATTCGCATCATTATCTTTGTTAGAATGCTTGAGTAGTTCGAGGCGACAGTGGACCTTCTGTTGGGTCGTTAACACCCTGATTTATAAAAATACCGAAATACCCCTAATTTGTAAAATTATCGAAATACCCCTAATTTGCAAAATTATCGTAATAGCCCTAGTTTGAAAAATTACTGAAATACCCCGTTTGTAAAATTACTAGAATACCCCTAGTTTGCAAAATTATCGAAATACCTCTAGATTGCAAAATTACTGAAATACCCTTAGCGGGTAAATTACGAAAATGCCCTTGGTAGGTAAATTACAAAATACCCTTGGTAGGTAAATTACGAAAATACCCTTAGCAAGTAAATTATAGAAACACCCTCGATGGGTAAAATGATCGATATGCCTTTAGAGGGCAAAAATGATGAAAACACCCCTACATGTTATATGATTATTCTTGTATGTGATTTATGATTGTTATCGTATGGTTATTATTGTATGTTGCACTCATGTGTTATTATGTTGAATGGGGATGGGATTATTCGAAAGGGGAAGTGCAGATAGGATCGCATGGTCGCTTGACGACTGTGGATCCACCGAAGGCTTTTAGCCACCGAGCAGCTATGTTGAACCTATAAGTTAGTGCCACAACCAGTGCTACATAAGGAGTGTAGGGATGGATGGGTCGATTAAATCCCCACAGGAGTGTAGGGTTGGACAGGAGACGGAGTGTAGGGTTGGTATGATCATTAATGCATTGCATACATGGTTTTATTTGCGATGGGCTCAGGCCCAGATAAATATGATTTGTGACATTTATGGGTTAAGGCCCAACTGAGGCTTTTTTGGGCTAAGGCCCAATTGCCACTGTTACTAAAATGGGCTTCGGCCCAAACTATTGTGATTCATGTTCTTATTGATGAGGGTTATGCACACTGTGTTTTCATAAACTCACACCCTCTTTTTAATATTTTTTTCTCAAGTAATCCTCAGTAAGTGGTTCGACGTGCTAGAGGACTCAAAGGTGGCTACACTACGAGCAGTTTTGGACTCTAGTATTTTACTTATTTTTAACTTGGGTTAATATTTTGTAATAAGGCCTCTTAAATTCGGTTTTAGTTTTGGATTTTTAGTTTATTATGTTTTAAATCGCTAAACTTTGTATCACGGTTTTCCAAAATAATATCTCGCTTTCAAAATACTACGCTTTCGTGAATAGGTCATAAACATCACGTTTTCATAAGTCAGTCATTTTAATTAAGTTTTCGCAACAAACAAAGTTTTTTTAGGTAATAACTTTTTAATAAATGTCGATTAATAACAACCAAAGGCAAACTGGGATTTTAGTTTTAATATCAAGAAAGGTTTTCAAATGGAACCATGGTTTCTTGAAAAGCACCCCAATGTGACACGCCAGATTTAGGCCTAACTTCTAGGCCGGGTTTGGGGTGTTACATTTAGTGGTATCAAAGCCTAGGTTGTAAAACTCGGGCTATGAGATGGGTTTTAGTGTTTATTTTAAAGATGTTTACAAATGATTTTTGAAGTAATTTTGAAAGGTTTTTGTGTGGCACACCGAGTCTCCAACGTCGGACCAAGTAAGTTCTCTTATCTGTTTTAAACTGTTACTACTCTAGGTAGATACTGGGCTTACTTTAGATGATAGACTATACTAAGGCCCGTAGGAGACTAAAAACTATAGTGAGCTGGCAATTTCGAAAATAACTCTTAACTACTACTTCCATAAAACATTTGTTTAATTACTAGAACTATGAGCTAAATTCATAAAATTTGTAATTCAAATAATTAGGACTAGAGTGCGCAGCAGAAGTGTAGTGGTATATCCGGTATTGTGCGGCTATGTGATAGTTGGAAATTTTGGGGATGAAATTTCTTTAAGGAGGGTAGATTTGTAACATCCCAAAGTTGGGCCTAGTAGGATTGGGCCCAATGGGCCTTGGGGTAATAGCGTTTAAAATTTTTGAGAATAAAAGAATGGTTCTAAGGCAAGTTGGACCTATTAGGTGAGTGATTTTGGAAGTTTAGGGGGCTTTTATGAAGTCCCGGGTTAAAGTTAGGCCATAGGAAAAATTTTGGTTTTAGGTGAAAAAAACCCTGGGAGTTGGTAGGTAGGCTTTAAGAATAAAATGTGGGAAAATGACAAGTGGAGTGTGTGGTGTAGTGGCAAAGTGATGCCACTTAAGGAGCAAGGGGGTGACGCCATAAGAGGAAGGAAAGATGTCCAAGGTTCAAGTCTTGGTGCTTGCATTTTGGTTTTCTTTTTAAATGGATTTTTGAATTTGGCCATAGGACTTATATTTAGTTGCGCATGATTTTAGAAACAAGGAGCTAGTTGGTAAAGTGGCTAGCAGCGTGGATTATGTTATAGGGGAGCCTGGGTTCGAATCTCATGAGAAGCAAAGGAGTATTTATTTTGCTAAGATGGGGCGGCAAGAGTTTGAGTTGGATTAAAACTCTGCTAGCGGAAGGATCCCACATCGGAAAGATATAAAGAAGGAAGGTGAGAAGCTAGCTATATATAGAGCATTCTACGAGGAGAGATAAGATACCTTGGTGGGCATTGGGCGTAGGAGCTTTGGGAGCGCGGTTTAGTAGCTTTAGAATTCCTATCAGGTGTGTACTCTCTCTATATAGTTGTAGAGCAGAAAATGCCGATAAGTCGGTCACACGGAGATGGTAGCCACACGAGCGTGCAAGCGTATGTGTGGGGCTTCAACGCGATAGTTGAGGCCATCAGTAGTGTTCTTGCGGGTGTGGGCTGTTGGGCTACGATGGCCCAAAAAGGGCCAAGTGGGCCCAATCGGCCCGAGGGCCCATATGAGTAAATTGTATGATTGAGTAGAAGATAGTGAACTAGACTATATGAATATATGTGGCTAAGTTTGGGCTAAATGGGCCACATGAGTGTGTGGGCCCAATTGGGTCGAGAATGGGCCTTAGGCCCATTTGCATCATTATCTCTGTTTAGAATACTTGAGTCGTTCGAGGCGACAGTGGACCTTCTGTTGGGTCGTTAACACCCTGATTTGTAAAAATACTAAAATACCCCTAGTTTGTGAAATTAGCGAAATACCCCCAGATTGCAAAATTACCAAATACCTCTGATTTGTAAAATTACCGAAATACCCCTAATTTACAAAATTATTGAAATACCCCTGGTTTGTAAAATTACTAGAATACCCCTGATTTGTAAAATTACCAAAATACCCCTAGGTTATGAAATTACCAAAATACCCTTGGTGGGTAAATTACGAAAATACCCTTGGTAGGTAAATTACGAAAATACCCTTGGTAGGTAAATTACGTAAATACCTCGATGGGTAAAATGATCGATATGCCCCTAAAAGGCAAAAATGATAAAACGCCCCTACATGTTATATGATTATTCTTGTATGTGATTTATGATTGTTATCGTATGATTATTATTGTATGTTGCACTTATGTGTTATTATGTTGCATGGGGATGTGATTATTCGAAAGGGGAAGTGCAGATAGGATCGCATGGTCGCTTGACGACTGTGGATCCACCGAAGGCTTTTAGCCACAAAGCAGCTATGCTGCACCGATAAGTTAGTGCCGCAACCGGTGCTACATAAGGAGTGTAGGGATGGGTGGGTCGATTAAATCCCTACAAGAGTGCAGGGTTGGACAGTAGACGGAGTGCAGGGTTGGTATGGGCATTAATGCATTGCATATGTTGTTTTATTTGAGATGGGCTTAGGCCCAGATAAATATAATTTGTGACATTTAAGGGTTAAGGCCCAACTGAGGCTTTTATGGGCTAAGGCCCAATTACCACTATTACTGACATGGGCTTTGGCCCAAACTGTTGTGATTCATGTTTTTATTGATGAGGGTTATGCACACTGAGTTTTCGTAAACTCACACCCTCTTTTTAATATTTTTTTCTTAGGTAATCCTCAGTAAGCGGTTCGACGTGCTAGAGGACTCGGAGGTGGCTACACTACGAGTAGTTTTGGACTTTAGTATTTTACTTATTTTTAACTTGGGTTAATATTTTGTAATAAGGCCTCTCTTAAATTCTGGTTTTAGTTTTGGATTTTTAGTTTATTATGTTTTAAATCTGCTAAACTTTGTATCACGATTTTCAAAAATAATATCTGTTTTCAAAATACTACACTTTCGCGAATAGGTCGTAAACATCACGCTTTCATAAGTCACCATTTTAATTAAGTTTTCGCAACAAACAAAGTTTTTTAGGTAATAACTTTTAATAAATGTCGATTAATAATAAACAAACAAACTGGGACTTTAGTTTTTAATATCAAGAAAGGTTTTCAAATGGAACCATGGTTTCTCGAAAAGCACCCCAATGTGACACGCTAGATTCGGGCCTAACTTCTAGGCCGGGTTTGGTGTTACATCTATGAATGATTTATTGTGAAATTGTTATGTGTTGTATCATGTGATCTTATGGTAATAAGTGGAGGAATATATGTTAATGAATGTGAGCATTATGTTGTGATATGGTTAAAATGTGGTAAGAGATGAATGAGTAAGCGTGATCTTGAATTCTGAAAAGCTATGTATTGATTAGCTATGTATTGATTAGTATATAGTATGATGTTTATTGCTTACATGCAAACTTACTAAGTTTTAAGCTTACTCCCTTTCTTTTCCCTTGTTTTATAGTGTTAAAGAGCTGGGTCGGTATACAAAGATAATTGGAAGACCACTTACACTATCAGCTCATCTCGGCATATTTAGAATTAACATTTTGAGTATGGAAATGGCATGTATAGGGGCTAGACTAGGTATATTATTTTGTTATTATGGCCAAATGTGTTTGCTCCTTATAGATGAAATCTTTTGTATATTGCCATAGTAAATGGCTCTTTACTATCAATCAATGATAAGAAGAGGTTATTCATGATAGTGTAGAGTGTATGAATGGTTTGTTTGGTTATGAAAATGTATGATTAAATTGTTGGTGGAGGGTGAATTATGCTTGAGTGAGTTAGGGTGATGAAAGATCTTGGCAAATATCATTGTTCTTGTCCACACGGGTAGGCACACGGCCGTGTGTCTAGGCCGTGTGTGACACATGGACAATTGCATGGGTGTGTGAGTAGGTCGTGTGTCCCCTTGCATGTTAGAATTGCAAGTCAGTAAGTTCAGTAGTAAACACACATGCAGAGACACGGCCGTGTGTCTCAGCCGTGTGGGAGGCACGGCCACAGACATGGGCGTGTGCCCAGGCCGTGTGAAGTGTACACCTTGAATTTGGAATTTAAATCGCCACACGGTTAAAGCACACGGGCGTGTGACGGGTTGTGTGAAATAAGTCAGTGTCGACCACAGGTACAACACATGGGCATGTGGCAGACCGTATGATGCAAGTCAGTGTCGACCATGGGTGCAAAGCATGGGCGTGTGAAATACCACACGGATGTGTCCCATTTCACACGGGCATGTGGGCCCTGTTTAGGTAAAATTTTTTTATTTATTTCTAAAACTTTCTGGAAGTATGTTTAGGGCCTTGTAGGCCCATTATAAGTACGTTAGAGACGTGAACAAAAAGTTTTAATTTGGAATAAAATTTGATAAAAAATTGTATGACCATATGAGTTAAGTGCGATAATGCCTCATACCCAGTTATGGAGTAGAATACGAGTACGGGGTGTTACATTTAGTGATATCAGAGCTATGGTTTAGTCGGTTCTCAAACTACCATAGCATGAGTTAGAGTCTAGCTGTACATGCCATAAGCGTATATTGATAGTGTGGTGGCTTCTGACAATTCTAAACTTTATTTTTATATAGTAAATGGATCCCGATCAAACGGCTGCTGATGACACAGCTAGTAACGTGCCGGCTCCCGCTCAAAGGACCGCGCCTGTAGAGAGTGGACCTAAGACTAGGGGTCAAGGAGAAGAGGCTCGAAAGCCTTTCTCCAAATGATGAGTAACTGGTACACGGAGTATGTACGAGTGAACCCTAATGCTCAACCTCCTCCACCTCCTCCTATACCCCAGCCAGTTCCTATGGCTCCTCAAGGTATAGATGTAGTGAGGATGATCAAGCCTCTGATAGATAAGATTCGGAATCAAGGGGTTGAGGAATTCAAAGCCAATATAGACGATGACCTTGAGAGGGCAGAGTTCTGGCTTGAGAACTCGATGAGAGTATTTGATGAACTCTCCTACACACCTAAGGAGAGCTTAAAATGTGCTGTGTCCTTGCTAAGGGACTCGGCATACCATTGGTGAAAAATATTGACGTTGGTGGTTACAAGGGAGAGAGTGATGTGGGATTTCTTTTTGGAAAAGTTTCAAAAGAAGTATATAAGCCAAAGATTTGTGGACCAGAAAAGGAAAGAATTCCTTGAATTGAAGCAAGGAAAAATGACTATGGCAGAATATGAGTGTGAGTTTGTTAGGCTCAGCAAGTATGCACAAGAGTGTGTGTCTATAGAAGTTAACTTGTGCAAGAGGTTTGAAGATGGGCTAAATGAGGATATTAGACTGTTAGTTGGGATTTTGAAATTAAAAAGAGTTTGTGGTGTTAGTTTATCAGGCATGTAAGGCTGAATAACTGAATAAGGAATAGAGGAAAGACATGAGTGAGGCCCGAGATGCGAGAAAAAGGCCAATGACTAAATCATACTAAGCTCAATCGAAGAGGTCCAAGGAAATGAACCCCTAGATGACAGCGTCAGTTGGACATTCACATTGAGATCGAGGTAACACATACTTGGGCTCGAGAGTTAAAACCACTTCGATGGCAAGTGTGGGAACCCGAAGTCCAAACCGGAGTGTCCAAATTGTGGTAGGCAGCACACTAAGGAGTGTTGGGGAAACAATCAGAATTGTTACAAGCGCGGTTCACCCGACCATTTTATCCGGAATTGTCTAGAGAGGGAGGAGAAAGAAGGAAAGCAAGATGTGAGATCAAGCAATGTACCTTTGAGGGCAGATCACAAAAGAGCCCGGGAGGTGGGACTAGTAGTAAAGGTGCACCCGGAGATTCTTCTGTGAGACCGAAGGGTCAAGCACCTGCAAGGACCTATGCCATTTGCGTTCGCGAGGAGGCATCATCTCCAGATGTTGTAACGGGTACTTTTCTCTTCATGACACCTCTGTTATTACTTTGATTGATCCGGGGTCTACCCATTCATACATTTACATGAAATTGGCATCTAGTATGAGCATAATTGTTGAGTCTACGAATTTGTAGTAAAAGTGTTAAACCCGATAGGAAAACATCTGCTAGTTGATAAGGTGTATAGGAATTGTCCTTTGGCAGCTAGAGGTCATTATTTTTGGCAAACCTTATGTTGTTGCCGTTTGATGAATTTGATTTGATTCTTGGCATGGATTGGTTGACTGCCCATAATGTTTTATTGAACTATGGTGGCAAGTTTATCGAATTAAAATGGGAAAATGGGGATGTCATTTGGGTTGAATCAGGTAGATCGAATAATCTCCCAATGATAATTTCAACTATGGTAGACGAGAAGTATTTGAGGAAAGGATACGAGTCTTATCTTGCTTTTGTGTTGAATACTCAAGAGTTAGAGGTAAAGATTGAATCAGTGCCAGTGGTATATGAATAT
Source organism: Gossypium rotundifolium (assembly GCA_025506655.1). Taxonomy (NCBI): domain Eukaryota; kingdom Viridiplantae; phylum Streptophyta; class Magnoliopsida; order Malvales; family Malvaceae; genus Gossypium; species Gossypium rotundifolium. The sequence goes on along the minus strand of CP106732.1, from coordinate 46,225,860 downwards.
CCAGATGTGTCCCCGGAGGAGTTACCTGGATTGCCTCCAGTTAGAGAGGTCGAGTTTGGAATTGAGATAATTTCGGGAAGGGCACCGATTTCGGTTGCCCCATATAGGATGGCACCATTGGAGTTGAAAGAACTGAAGGTTCAGTTGCAAGAGTTAACAAATAAGGGTTTTGCAAGATCGAGCAATTCTCCGTGGGGTGCTCCAGTACTTTTTATGAAAAAGAAGAATGGGTCGATGAGATTGTGTATAGACTACAGATAGCTCAACAAGGTAACAGTGAAGAATAAGTATCCTTTGCCAAGGATAGATGACTTGTTTGACCAATTGAAGGGAGCTACGGTGTTCTCCAAGATAAACCTAAGGTCTGGTTATTATCAGTTGAGAGTTAAAGAGCAACATGTGCCGAAAACTGCATTTCGGACGAGGTATTACCATCATGACTTTCTTGTCATGCCACTTGGTCTAACGAATGCCCCTGCGATTTTCATAGATTTGATGAATCGCATCTTCCAACCATACTTGGACAAATTTGTAGTCGTTTTTATTGACGACATATTAGTCTAGTCTCGGGATGAGAGTGAACATACGGAGCATCTAAGAATTGTCTTGTAGACTTTAAAAGACAAGCAGTTGTATGCTAAATTTAGCAAGAATGAGTTTTGGCTCCGAGAGGTCAGATTCCTAGGGCACATTGTGTCGGGTGATGGTATTAGAGTTGACCCGAGTAAGATCTCAGCTATTGTGGAGTGGAAGCTGCCAAGAAATGTGTCGGAAGTCAAAAGCTTTTTGGGTTTAGCAGGGTACTACCGATGGTTCGTAAAGGGTTTGCATGATTGCTACCCCGATGACGAAGCTGTTGTATAAGGATATTAACTTTGAATGGACTGAGAAATGCCAACAGAGCTTTGAGAGATTGAAAACATTCTTGACTGAGGCACTGATTTTAGTACAACCTGAGTCGAGCAAGGAGTTTGTAGTATATAGTGATGCATCATTTAATGGACTCGACTGTGTGTTGATGCAAGAGGGTAAGGTAGTAGCTTACGCCTTGAGACAGCTAAAACTGTATGAGAAGAATTATCCGACTCATGATTTAGAGTTGGCTGCAATCGTTTTCACTTTGAGGATTTGGCACCATTATTTATATGGTGAGAAGTGTCAAATCTTTACGGGTCATAAGAGTTTGAAATACTTGATGGGTCAAAAGGACTTGAATTTACAACAATGACGGTGGCTCGAATTATTGAAGGATTATGAACTGGTAATTGATTACCATCCAGGGAAAGTGAATGTAGTTGCGGACGCCTTAAGCAGAAAATCTTTGTATGCTTTGAGAGCTATGAGTACTAACTTAGCATTGTTTGATGATGGAGTTATATTGGCCGAGATGAAGGCTAAACTGTTATTTAATCAGCAGATATGTGAAGCTCAAGAGAATGATAGCGAGCTACAAGCTAAAATAGCCCAGTGCGAGTTGGGAAATGATTCTGATTTTTTGGTGAGTTCAGATGGTTATTTGATGTTTCGTGACCGAATTTGTGTACCTAAAGATGATGAGTTGATTCGAAAAATTTTGCATGAAGCACACAGTGGTCACTTGTCAGTACATCCCGGTAGCACAAAAATGTACAATGATCTGAAGAAGTTTTATTGGTGGCCGAGTATGAAAAGGGACATCTCAGAGTTCATGACAAAATGTTGGGTATGTCAATAAGTGAAAGTCGAGCACCAAGTACCTTTGGGATTACTTCAGCCGGTGATGGTTCTCGAGTGAAAGTGGGATCAAGTCACCATGGATTTTGTAATGGGGTTGCCTATGACTCCGAAAAAGAAAGATTCTGTGTAGGTTATTGTTGATAGACTGACGAAGTCGGCTCACTTTATACCGGTACGAGTAGATTATTTGCTTGATAAGTTGGCTGAGCTGTATATTGCTAAAGTGGTGAGATTACATGGAGTGCCTATATCTATTATCTAGGATAGAGATCCTAGATTTACTTCGAGATTTTGGAAGAAGTAGCAGGAAGCCTTGGGTACAAGGTTGAATTTTAGTACTACGTTCCATCCTCAAACTGACGGTCAATCTGAAAGAGTGATTCAAGTTCTTGAGGATATGCTCCGATGTTGTGTGTTAGAGTTGGGAGGTAGTTAGGAAAGATATCTACCTTTGGTTGAGTTTTCTTACAACAATAGTTATCAGTCGAGTATACGGATGGCACCGTAGAGGCTTTATACGGTCACAAGTTTCGAACTCCCTTATAATGGACCGAGCTCAGTGAAAAGCAAATTCATGGGGTTGATCTAGGTAAAGAGATCGAGTAGAAACTGAAAATAATCCGTAATAGTCTGAAGGCCGCTTCAGACTGATAGAAGTCATACTCAGATTTGAAAAGAAAAGAAATCGAGTTTCAAGTGGGTGACAAAGTATTTTAGAAAGTGTCCCGTGGAAGAAAATATTGAGATTTTGTAGAAAGGGAAAATTGAGTCCACGATTCATAGGGCCGTATGAGATTACCGAAAGGATTGGCCCAGTGGAATACCGGTTAGCCTTTTCGGTAGAGTTGGAGAAAATACACAATGTGTGTTGCGGCGATATCGTTCCAATCCTTCGCATGTGATCCCTCCAACGGAAGTTGAGATACGATCAGGCATAACTTATGAAAAAGAGCCGATTAAGATATTGGCTTGGGAGGTTAAATAGTTGAGGAATAAGAGCATAGCTTTAGTAAAAGTGTTATGGAAAAAACATGGTGTGGAAGAGGCTACGTGGCAACTAGAAGAAGCCGTGAGGAGACAATATCCAAATCTTTTTATCGGTAAGATTTTCGGGGACAAAAATCTCTAAAGGAGGGGAGAGTTGTAATAGCCCGATTTTGGGGCTAGTAGGAACAGTGGTCTCGGAACCACTAATCTGAGGTTGAGGAAAATTATTTTAGTATTATTTTATATGTTATGGCATTAATATATGGCTATATGAAAATTTTGATGCTTTAATTTTAGCAATTGTATGTTTAATTGTGAAAAAAGGACTAAATCACATAAAGTGCAAAAGTTCCATTATAAGTGGTAGAAGTGTCTAAAAGCTAAATAATATCAAACTGAAGGTCCTTAAAGTGAAATTAGGCCATTAGATATGTGATGGACAGCCATATAGCATAGGGAGACAAGGAGATTAAATTTTGGTCAAATTTGGTGGAATTAGGTGATGAAATAATGAATAAAATAAGATAAAAAGATGAGATATCATCTTTTACTATTCCTTCTTATTCTACCACTAAAAATTTAGAGGAAATAAGGGTTCTTGGACTCCAAATTTTCAGCAAAACATATCTTTTACAAGTAAGTGATTTTAGTGGTTTTATTTGATGATTTTTGTACTTTTGGAATCCCCAAAGCTTGAGCTAGCTAATGAGGGGACTAATTTGTTAAATGGTTGAAAGTTTAGGGATTTTCCAAGAGAGCATTTATGTTGTTAGCTGAGTTTTTATGGAAGAAAATGGATGTTAGGGACACGAGAAACAACTTTAGTGAAGGGTGTTGACATGAAAACACCTAAATGGGACTAAAATGTGAATGTTGTAATTTGGTAGTAAATGCATGAAATGGTTGGAATTATGAGTATTTGTAAGAGTAATAAATGTCCAACTAGGCTTGTTTAATGAGAAAATTTGATGAAAAATGATTTACGAGCCTAGGGGCAAAATCATAATTTTGCCATAGTACAAGGGCAAAACGGTCATTTTTGCCTAAGTAGAGATTATGATATATTATGATTAGAAAATGATTGAATGAGTGAATTTTGTTGTTATAGAACAAGAAGAGGATGGAATCAACCTTGACCGAGGAAAAGGCAAGGTTACGGAATACACCGTTAATTGACGCGTTTTGCACCGAGGTAAGTTTACGATAAACAATGCATCTTAAATACACATGTTGTTACTTATTGGTGCATTGTATGATTCAGAACTTATATGATTCAGATGGATTAATTTTGGTAGATAATGAAAAATTTTCGTATGAACGTTGAATTAGATATGTAAGTGTGGAATATTACCCGTAGTAATTAATGGTGGGCTGGGTGGGATACCACCTTAATTATTCTTGTTGGTGGGCTATGTGCGACACCACCTTATTACTTATTTACGATGGGTTGTGTGCGATAATATCATTTATATTATCATTTGGTGGGCTATGTGTGATACCACCATAAATATTCTTAATGGTGGGCTATGTGCGATACCACCCTGTTAAATATTAATTGTGGGCTAAGTGTGAAACCATCGAGTGTTTGGAATTGCTATGAATGATTTATTGTGAAATTGTTATGTGTTGTATCATGTGATCTTGTGGTAATAAGTGCAAGAATATATGTTAATGAATGTGAGCATTATATTGTGATATGGTTGAAATTTGGTAAGAGATGAACGAATAAGCATGATCTTGAATTGTGAAAAGCTATTTATTGATTAGTATATAGTAAGATGTTTATTGTTTTCTTGTAAACTTACTAAGCTTTAAGCTTACTGCCTTTCTTTTCCCTTGTTTTATAGTGTTAAAGAGTAGGGTCGGGATACAAAGATAATCGGAAGACCACTTACACTATTAGCTCATCTCAGTATATTTAGAACTAACATTTTGAGTATAGTAATGGCATGTATAGGGGCTAGACTAGGTATATTATTTTGTTATTATGGCCAAATGTGTTGGCTCCTTATGGATGAAATCTTTTGTATATTGCCAAAGTAAATGGCTCTTTTCTATCAATCAATGATAAGAAGAGGTTATTCATGATTGGGTAGAGTATATGAATTGTTTATTTGGTTATGAAAATGCATGATTGAATTGTTGGTGGAGGGTGAATTATGCTTGAGTGAGTTAGGGTGAGCTTGGCAAATAGCCTTGTTCTTGTCCACATGAGTAGGCACATGGGCATGTGTTTAGGCCGTGTGTGACACACGGTCAATTGCATGGGTGTGTGAGTAGGCCGTGTGTCCCCTTGCGTGTTAGAATTGTAAGTCAGTAAGCTCAGTAGTAAACACACGGGCAGAGAGACGATTGTGTGTCTCAGCCATGTGAGAGGCACAGCCATGGACATGAGCGTGTGCCCAGGCCATGTGCAGTCTGCTCCTTGAATTTGGAATTTAAATCTCCACACGGCTAAAGCACACGGGCGTGTGATAGGCCGTGTGAAATAAGTTAGTGTCGACCACGGGTACAGCACACGAGTGTGTGGCTGATCGTGTGATGCAAGTCAGTGTCGACCACGGGTGCAAAGCACGGGCATGTGAAATACCACGTGGGCGTCTCCCATTTCACACGGGAGTGTGGCCCCTGTTTAGGTAAAATTTTCTTAAGTGCATAAAAGTTTCTGATTTATTTCCAAAACTTTTCGAAGTATGTTTAGGGCCTCGTAGGCCCATTATAAGTACATTAGAGATGTGAATGAAAAATTTTTAATTTGGAATGAAATTTGTTAACCCAAAATTATATAACCATGTGAGTTAAGTGCGGTATTTCCACATACCTAGTTCCGACGTAGAATACGGGTAAGGTGTGTTACAATTTGCCTATAATAACAGTTTTTAGTCAAGCTTGAAAATGGCACCTTACGAGGCATTGTATGGGAGTAAGTTCGAACGCTTTTATCTTGGGCTGAACTCAGAGAGAATCAGATTCACGGGGTCGACTTGGTCAGAGAAACTGAAGAGAAAGTAAAAGTGATACATAAGTGCTTAAAAGTCGCTTCTGATAGACAAAAGTTCTGTGCGGATTTGAAACAGAAAGAGATTGAGTTTCAAGTAGGTGATAAAGTGTTTCTGAAAGGGTCACCATGGAAAAAAGTTTTCAAATTTGGCCGGAAAGGCAAATTGAGTCCGCGCTTTATCAGACCATATGAGATTATCGAGAGGATGGGGCTGGTAGCTTATTGTTTAGCATTGCCATCTGTAGGAGAATATTCATGATGTATTCCATGTGTATATGTTACATCGCTACCGATCAAACCCTTCGCATGTGATTTTACCATCAGAGGTAGAAACTCGACCGGACATGACTTATGGCGAAGAGCCCGTTAAGATTTTGGCACGAGAAGTCAAACAGTTGAGAAACAAAAGTATAGCCCTTGTGAAAGTACTATGGCAAAGACATGGGGTAGAAGAGGCTACATGGGAGCCCGAGGAGGCTATGAGAAACCAATATCCCAACCTTTTCACCGGTAAGATTTTCGGGGGCGAAAATCCTTAAGGGGGAGAATTGTAATAACCCGATTTAGGGGCTAGTCGGAACAGTGGTTTCAAACCACTAATCTGAGATTGAAGAAAATTATTGTAATATTATTTTATGAGTTACGACATGATTATATAGGTGCATGAAAATTTTGGTGCTTTAATTTTAGCTATTGCATGCTTAATTGCAAAAAAGGACTAAATCGCGTAAAGTGCGAAAGTTTAATTTTACAAGCTAAAGGTGGCTAGAAGTCATAGAATATTAATTGGAGCTCCTTAATGTGAAATTAGACCCTTAGAAATAGGGTGGACGGCCATAGGGGACAATCAATGTCAAAATTTGGTCAAAGTTGTAGATTAGGTAGATTAAATTGAGGAAATAAAATAAAATAAAGAATGGAAAAGATATCATCTTTCCTCTCTTCTTCTCCACCGAAAATTAGCAGTAAAATAGGGGTTGAGAACTCAAAAATTTTAAGTGTTTTAATGGTCATCCTTTGATAATTTTTATACTTTTGAGACCAATGTAGCTTGAGCTAGCTAATAAGGGGACTATTTTGCAAAATGGTAGAAAACCTAGGGTTTTTCCATGAGAGCATTAGTGTTGATTTTTGAAATATTATGAAAGAAAATGAGTCTTAGTTGTTAAATAAACAACTTTTGTGAAAGGTGTTTCCATGAAAACACCTAAAAGGACCTTTTTGTAAAGGTCATAAAATAGGAGGTAATTATGTGAAATAATTAGTATTGTAAGTTGTTATAAGAGTAATAAATGTTCAGCTAGGCTTGTTAAAGGAGGAAATTTAACTAGAATCGAATCACGAGCCTAGGGGTAAAATCATCATTTTGTGAAAGTCTGAGGGCAAAATGGTAATTTTGCCAAAGTATAATTATTGAAATGTATTGATTAATGTGGTAATTAAATGAGCTAATTTTCTATTATAGATCAAGAAGAATGAGGAATTAACCTTGATCGAGGAAAAAGGTAAGGTTTCGGACTAGATCAACAAATGGGCCTATTTTGGTATCGATGTAAGTTTGTGTGTAATAAATTCAACATCATGCTAGTATGATTTTAAAATGTTCGATATTCGTGAAGATGTATAATATTTCGATGAAAATGAGTATTGATGTTCAATGAGAAAATGAATAAAATTTATGATGTTGAATTCTTGATTGGACCTTAAGAGGTGAGAGGATACCATTATCAAAACATGAGGTTGGTAAAATCCCGTATAAGACCATGTCTGGGACATGGCCTCGATACAGAATTGAGATCCCGTATAAGACCATATCTGGGATATGGCATCGACATCAAGATGTGACCCCATGTAAGACCATATCTGGGATATGGCATTGGCGCCGTGTTTATGTGTATGATGTTGATTATGTATGTAACACCCCAAACCCGGCCCAAACATTACAATCGAATTTGGTTTGCTACAGAGAAAACATTTTTTTGAAAACCATTTTAAAATCGATTTAAAATTTTGTTTAAATGCCTTTCAATTTCAATTCTCTTTGTTAAAACCAAACTTAATTTGTTTAAAATATTTATTAAGTCGAATTGTTTACGACTTCAAATGTACCGATGGCACTTTAAAACATTTTATGCTTAATTTGAGAAAACATGTGCATCCGCTTTAACATCATCAAATAGTTTAAACAAAACATTCAAAACATGCAACAATAACAAAAATAATTCTAGGAGGCCTTATTACATCTTAAATAAAACAAACCAATGTAAAAATAATTAAAATTCAAAGTTCTTTATATCTAATGTCCACCGCATGGCCACCTCGAGTCCATCCTGTTCCTCATCCGCAATCTACGAGTCACCGAAAAATTAAAGGAGAAGGTGAGTCACCAAGACTCAATGTGTAACCTTCCCGATTTAGTGCAACTACATACACAAATCATAACCAATTAATATGCATAAGTTTAAGATGCACCCATCCTAACCATCCAAACGCCTTTCTCTACCCCGTGTGGAACCAAACCACTGGTGGTGCCAAACCACTGGTGACATATAGTCACAAATGTGATACCAAATCACTGGAGATACCAAATCTCTGGTGTCCGAGGACACAATTTGAATGATGGGGCCAACCCATCGTGTGATACCAAATCACCGCGACGATCCCATATCTCAAAGTGGGGCCAACCCACGGTGGTTTCAACCACGAGGGACAAGTCGCCATGAGGTGCCAAACCTCCGAGGTACCAAACCTCTGGTGACCGTAGTCACAATGTGTTACTAAAACACCGTGTCCGTCGACACGAATATCACTGCCCCCTCCACTCATCAACCCACATCAAGCAAATACATGCTTTTACAATAATCATACTAAAAGGTTTATTTAACAACATTAATAAATTTATCATTTGCCATATAACAATTAATACACATACCAAATGTGTCATGCTTCCCAAAAGCATCAAATAATAAACTCAAAGCAATAAAGACTTACCCGAGTCCTAGTTAATACCATGATGGTATTACATCCATGTCTACACAAATCGATTAGGCATAATATAACACTTAGCATATTAAAAAGTTATAAGATGTGTATGTACACACCTGATATTAACAAGAGTCCTAAATCTCGAATAGACAAATCGGCCACACAAGTTTTCCTTGCCCCTATATTCGGCCAAACACTAGGTTAGTGCCATGGCCTATTCGGCCAAACCAAAATAATTGAGAAGGGTTCCTTGTGAACCCTGAAACCTTACCTAATCGCCTTCGAGTACTATCTACGGCAACCGGTACACGAATCTGCTTCACTTCCCTACAATCGGCAACCATTAAATAATAGCCTTCGACTTTAGAATAATCAAAAAAATAATCCCTTAAAATAAATCCTTACCACCTTTGACTTACCAACCTTTGATTGCTAGAGATATATAGGGCTTAAATCAATCGCTTCCAAAGTCCCAAAGAGCCTATCTTTCAAAACCGATTGTACAAAAATCAAAGAAAACTACCCTTGAATATTCGCCAAAACAAAGACTATAAGAGAGGAAGAAGATTCTGCTATGGTTTTGAATGAAGATAACAAAAGATATTATGGAGAAAAGAAATAGAGTATGTGAGTAGCAAAGAAAATGAGAATGAGAGGGAGAGGATTCGATTTTAAAAATAATAGAAGAAAAGAAAAGAAAAGAGGATTTGGGAAAGAAAGAGGTTCGGTCAAGAAGAAAATAAAAGGAAAAAGTGATGTTGAGCAAATACCAAAAGTAAGAAAAGAGGAAGAGAGATGGGAGAAAGAGTACACAAAAGTGCAAAAGATGTTTTCGGTTTCAAAGGAAAAGATGAGAGAAAGAAAATATAAATTTTGGTTCAAACAAAATGAAGACTAACCAAAAGCAAAACTTGCACAAAATGTACAATACTCATTCGGCCAAACAAAGGATTTTTGGAGAGGGAAAACAAAAATGCAAAAAGATGTTCAAAAGGAGAATTGGCCAACTATTCCCCCCAAGCTACCTAACAAAATTCGGCCACCCCCTAGACACCCATACCGTCCACATTCAAGCACTAAAAGCATAGGAATTGTTTCCAAAACATTTTCCACAAGCCAAGCCTTTTGTCCCCTCAATATACCATAACTTCAAGATATCCTTCCATAACCTTAAGAATCTTATCCCATAAATTAAGCTTTCCTTAAACAAAATTCAACTTACCAAAAGTTATTAGTCCACCTATCATAAATAAGTTTGACCGCCATCAATGCTAATACACAAAAATAAACCTTCAAAATGCTAAACATACCACTCGAACCTCTAACCTCAAGATACCTTTCAAGCTCCTTAACCATCTTGCCACTTACTCCTCTTATGCTATAAATGAACACTTAAATTAACTTAAGTGCTAAGCTCACTTAATCTTACTTCATTAAATAAACCATACTAAAATTTATTCTAACTTCCTAATTAAAATCCAGCCTTCATAAGACTATGCTAACACACAAAATTCATACCCAAGCCAACACAAAAAATAATATTCTAATTTTCCTAAAGCCCAAGGTCCAAATGGCCCAATCCTACTAGGCCCAATTTTGGGATGTTACAGTTCTACCCTCCTTAAAGAAATTTCGTCCTCGAAATTTCCTACTAGCGATCCATCGTACAGTCTAACTCACCGTACTACGCTCTTGCTACCTTAAAGAAGTCCCAAGTGAGATCTTCTGCTACAGCACCATTCCGAACCGTGAGCCACCATCGATATGACTCATCCTTGAGAAGTGACACCGCCCCTTTCAGTTTCTCCTCATTTGTCAAATCTATCTCATCCATGATTCTTTCAGTCGATTCTAGCCAATACTCACCAGATTTGGTGCTACACCAGATACACCTCAAAAAATTCAGCGCCAGTTAGCTCAAGTCTCTGCACGATTTTGAGCTCCTCCACCTCCACCCATTCCAGCTACCCTTTCCAAAACCCGCAAAGATCGCCAGACACCTTTGCATCATCACCCGTCTGATCCTGCTCTTGGCTCCAAAAGTTGGGGTGGTGGTGGTATATCGTTCTCGATCCTCGACCGACTGACGAGTTAAACATCATCATCCTACCTCTTCAAGGCCCACGACGGCCACGTCCTCTAAAGCTCATTCTAACTATCGTACTTTAATCGATTAGGAAATTTTATGAATTAGTACATGTTTCACTTGGTTATTCATGAGAAATTTTATGATAAGAATTTAATAGAGATTCTTTCGATCAAATAGAGTTTTAAGTCTTCTATCTAGTTTACATGTAAAAGTACATTCATTCCTAATACCTTTCATACCTATGCACTCTTTGGGCATTTCGTCTGCTTTCTAACCTGGGGTATTTTCGTCATTTTCCTACAAGGGTATTTTCTTAATAAACCTAATAAATTTGAAAACTTTAATAAATCAAATCATTTTGAAATTTTAAAAAATTGAAGAGTATTTTGAAAAATTCTTCAATTTAAAGGTATTGCAAAATTTTGAAACTAGGGGTATTTTGGTAATTTTGTCAGTCGGGGGTAATTTTGTAAATTTCCAAAGTTAGTTATATTTTGAAATACAAGATTTTCTGCTACTTTTGCAAAGTAAGAAGATTTTATTGAAATCGGGGTAATTCGGTAATTCTAAAACCAAGGGCATTTTCGTAATTTTGCCCCAGGGGTATTTTCGTCATTTTCCTACAAGGGTATTTTCTTAATAAACCGAATAAATTTGAAAACTTTAATAAATCAAATCATTTTGAAATTTTAAAAAAATTGAAGAGTATTTTCGAAAAAATTTTCAATTTAAAGGTATGGCAAAATTTTGAAACTAGGGGTATTTTGGTAATTTTGTCAATCGGGGGTAATTTTGTAAATTTCCAAAGTCAGTGTATATATTTTGAAATACAAGATTTTCGGTTACTTTTGCAAAGTAAGAAGATTTTATTGAAATCGGGGTAATTCGGTAATTCTAAAACCAAGGGCATTTTCGTAATTTTGTCACTAGGGGCATTTTCGTAATTTTGGTAAACCGGGAATATTTTGAAGATTTTTCCAAAATAAATTTTTACTGCTATTGATAGGAGTATCATAACGATTTTTTTAAAACTTAGAGTTTTCATAAAATAGGGTTAATCCCTTTCGGGTTTTATTTAGTGTGTTTAGCCTATGACCGAGTCCTCTTGGTTAGGGTGAACCGAAAGCTACGCACTGGTAGGATTCCTCGAAGAGGAGGTGAGTCATGAGGACCGCTTAAATACCAAGCTCTTCCGGATCCAATCCTAGACATGCGAACTGTGGTTACCACACCCTAACTCCTACGACTAGGTCGTAGGTTTGTTTAATTAGGCTCTTAAAGTCTTATGTCTTTGTTTGGGGTAACTAGTCCTAAAGTTTAAAGTACTTATCACTATCTACGTTCCATGCTTCCTACCCTTCTACAGAAAATAAATCATACAGAAGTTAGAAGTACTTACCTGGGCGGATTGGTGCCGGAGACTCGGTGCCATGCTTATTCAAAACCAAAATATTTCAAATAGGCCTACTAAAAACATTTTTGGGCCTTGGGCCCCCACAGTCGAGCTTTGAACTGGGCTCTGATACCAATTTGTAACACCCCAAACCCGGCCCAAACATTACAACCGAATTTGGTTTGCTACAGAGAAAACATTTTTTTGAAAACCATTTTAAAATCGATTTAAAATTTTGTTTAAATGCCTTTCAATTTCAATTCTCTTTGTTAAAAACCAAACTTAATTTGTTTAAAATATTTATTAAGTCGAATTGTTTACAGACTTCAAATGTACCCGATGGCACTTTAAAACATTTTGCGTTTAATTTGAGAAAACATGTGCATCCGTTTTAACATCATCAAATAGTTTAAACAAAACATTCAAAACATGCAACAATAACAAAAATAATTCTAGGAGGCCTTATTACATCTTAAATAAAACAAACCAACAGAAAAATAATTAAAATTCAAAGTTCTTTTATATCTAATGTCCACTGCATGGCCACCTCGAGTCCATCCGGTTCCTCATCCGCAATCTACTAGTCACCTGAAAAATTAAAGGAGAAGGTGAGTCACCAAGACTCACTGTGTAACCCTTCCCCTATTTAGTGCAACTACATACACAAATCATAACCATTTAATATGCATAAGTTTAAGATGCACCCATCCTAACCATCCAAACGCCTTTCTCTACCCCGTGTGGTACCAAACCACTGGTGGTGCCAAACCACTGGTGACATATAGTCACAAATGTGAGACCAAATCACTGGAGATACCAAATCTCTGGTGTCTGAGGATACAATTTGAATGATGGGGCCAACCCATCGTGTGATACCAAATCACTGGCAGACGATCCCATATCTCAAAGTGGGGCCAACCCACGGTGGTTTCAACCACAGGGACAAGTCGATATGAGGTGCCAAACCTCTGGAGGTACCAAACCTCTGGTGACCGTAGTCACAATGTGTTACCAAAACACTGGTGTCCGTCGACACGAATATCACTGCCCCCTCCACTCATCAACCCACATCAAGCAAATACATGCTTTTACAATAATCATACTAAAAGGTTTATTTAACAACATTAATAAATTTATCATTTGCCATATAACAATTAATACACATACCAAATGTGTCATGCTTCCCAAAAGCATCAAATAATAAACTCAAAGCAATAAAGACTTACCCGAGTCCTAGTTAATACCATGATGGTATTATATCCGTGTCTACACAAATCGATTAGGCATAATATAACACTTAGCATATTAAAAGTTATAAGATGTGTATGTACACACCGATATTAACAAGAGTCCTAAATCTCGAATAGACAAATCGCCACACAAAGGGGACAAACAATGTCAAAATTTGGTCGAAGTTGTAGATTAGGTGGATTAAATTGAGGAAATAAAATAAAATAAAGAATGGAAAAGATATCATCTTTCCTCTCTTCTTCTCCACCAAAAATTAGCAGCAAAATAGGGGTTGAGAACTCAAAAATTTCAGCCAAGCTTTTCTCCTTGCAAATAAGTGTTTTAATGGTCATTCTTTGATAATTTTTATACTTTTGATACCAATGTAGCTTGAGCTAGCTAATAAGGGGACTATTTTGCAAAATGGTAGAAAACCTAGGGTTTTTCCATGAGAGCATTAGGGTTGATTTTTGAAATATTATGAAAGAAAATGAGTCTTAGTTGTTAAATAAACAACTTATGTGAAAGGTGTTTCCATGAAAACACCTAAAATGACCTTTTTGTAAAGGTTGTAAAATAGGTGGTAATTATGTGAAATAATTAGTATTGGAAGTTGTTATAAGAGTAATAAATGTTCAGCTAGGCTTGTTAAAGGAGGAAATTTAACTAGAATCGAATTACGAGCCTAGGGGTAAAATCATCATTTTGTGAAAGTTTGAGGGCAAAATGGTAATTTTGCCAAAGTATAATTATTGAAATGTATTGATTAATGTGGTAATTAAATGAGCTAATTTTCTATTATAGATCAAGAAGAATGAGGAATTAACCTTGACCGAGGAAAAGGTAAGGTTTCGGACTAGATCAACAAATTGGCCTATTTTGGTATCGATGTAAGTTTGTGTGTAATAAATTCAACATCATGCTAGTATGATTTTAAAATGTTCGATATTCGTGAAGATGTATAATATTTCTATGAAAATGAGTATTGATGTTCAATGAGAAAATGAAGAAAATTTATGATGTTGAATTCTCGATTGGACCTTAAGAGGTGAGAGGATACCATCATCAAAACATGAGGTTGGTAAAATCCCATATAAGACCATGTCTGGGACATGGCCTCGGTACCGAATTGAGATCCCGTATAAGATCATATCTGGGATATGGCATCAACATCGAGATGTGATCCCATGGAAGACCATATCTGGGATATGGCATTGGCGCTGTGTTTATGTGTATGATGTTGATTGTGTATCATCGGGTATTCCAAGTGATTTATAAGGATAAATAGTTAAGCTTATAATAAGATGAAATTAGTGCTAAAGCTATGTAATGAAGTGATACAAGTACATGTGAGTAATTCACGAGAAATGTTTACGATATGTGATATGACATGTAATTGGTAAGAGTAAGCACGAGTAAGTTATGGCAATGTGCTTGAGACCTTGTCTTTTTATTCAATGCAATAGATGGATGACATTATGAGCTTTTATGTTGCTATTTATTTCATGCAAACTTACTAAGCTTCATGCTTACCTCTCTCATTTCCGTTTTCCTTGTAGTATTGCCAAACTAACTGGGGAATCATGGGACGTTGGAGTTCGAATCACATTATCAACTTCTCTTTGGTATAGCATAGTTTGATTAATTTTGAGTATGGCATGTATAGGAAATTGGTTATTTTGTGTTATGTCATATTTGTTAGCCAATGTGTGGCTATTAATGTTATTCAATTAATTTTGTAAATGGCCATTGGAAATTGGCCAATACTTGATGAGTTTATATATTCAATGATGATGAAGTTCATGATGTGCATGCTTGTGTGGATGTCTTGATTTTGGGTTCTTAGAAGTGCCTTATGCTTATGATGTATGTTGAATTGAATTTCTATAAGTGTGGTTCCTTTGTAGGGTGGAAATTAGCTTGGTAGATAGCCTTACAATTGTCCACACGGGTAGACACATGGGCATGTGTCTAGGCCGTGTGTGACACACGGGTAGACAAACGGACGTGTGTCTAGGCCATGTGTGACACACGGTCAGCCCATGGGCGTGTTGATAGGTCGTGTGTCCCTATGCATTCTAGGTTGGCAAGTCAGAATACCCAGTAGTAAACACACGGGCTGAGACACGGCCATGTGGGAGACATGGCCTAAGACATGGGCATGTGTCCGGGCCATGGGAAGTTTGGACCTGAAATTTAGAATTTAATTCGACACACAGTCTAAAGACACGAGTGTGTGCCTTGGCCGTGTGACCTTATTGAGATGATGACGTCATAAACAGAATGTCAAGGTTTTCACACATGGGTGAAGACACGGGCGTGTCATGGCCGTGTGAGGGACACGGGCTATGGACACGAGTGTGTGTCAGGCCGTGTGAAAGCCCCTGTAGGTTCGAAATGAAAAATAAAATTCACACGGATTAGAGACATGGGCGAGTGTGATTACAAGGCCTACCCACACGGGTGTGTCCCTCTTCACACGCGTGGTGGGCCTGTTTTGTGTCCAAATTTTCTAAGTGTTCAAAAGTTTTTAGTTTGGTCCCGAATCATTCTGGGTGCAAGTTTAGGGTCTCGTAGACCTATAATAAGGACATTAAGGTCTCGAATGAAAAGTTTAAATTTGAAAAGAAATTTTATGGATCGATGTTGCATGATTGAGCAAGTTAAGTACGGTAATGCCTCGTACCTGGTTCAAGTGTCGAATACGGGTAAGGGGTGTTACATATTAACATGCATAATTAAGTTACATGAAGTTACGTTAATATTCATCCGTACAATAAATTCTACTAATCTGAAACATTTTCTTTTCCTCGATCTAGCTTCGAATTTGAGTTGTCTGAATCTATATAAATGAATTTAATCATCAATTTATCACATTTCATATTCAATTGGATTCAATTTATATCATGGGCAAAATTACCATTTTACCCCTAAACTTTTCATAAATTTCAATTTCATCCCTAGGCTCAAAAATGAAATTCATGCAATTTAATCCTTATTCCAAGCCTAACAAAAATTTTAAAATAACATTTACAGCACATCTATTTCATAAAATTTAGAAATTTTCTTCAATTTTCACAACTTTACAATTTAGTCCCTAAATCACAATTTCATCAAAATTCACTTTGTAAAAGTTGTTTATCTATCAACAACCTTTCATTTTCTACCATAAATTTCAAATTTTTAGCATATTCATCCATGGAATAACTTCTATACTTTGATAACTTTTCAAATTAATCCCCAAAATAGATAGATTAGACTATCCCGGTTTCAAAAGTATAAAAATTACTAAAAACGGAGCAAGAATACTTACCCAATTAAGCTTGATTAGCTTCTTCTCTCTCTCCTAAGGTTTCCATGTATTTTGAGGATGAAGATGATAATAATATGATGATATTTCTTATTTACTAATTTATCATCTTGTAATTATTTAGATTTCCAATTTAGTCCTTGCCTTTTTTCTAAATTTCCATGGATGATTCATCAAAAATATCTACTAACTTTTCTTTAATGGCCTAATTACCATATAAGGACCTCAAATTTTGAATTCCATAGCTATTTGATCTTTATAGCTACTAGAATTCAACTTTTGCATTTATGCAATTTGGTCCTTTCCGTAATTAAGCACATAATCGGTAAAATTTTCTTATCAAAATTTTCATATGACATTCCTATCATAATGCAAACCATGCAATAATATTAAAATAAATTTTGTTTTCGGCTTGGATTTGTGGTCTCGAATCCACTGTTCTAATTTCATTGAAAATGGAATTTTACAAGCACTGCCAAATTCAATTCTCAAAATCTGATCCTGCCTAAGCCAGAAATAATTGAGAATAACAGACCGGTTAGTTGAAGCAGTGAAAAGTAGACCTTTTAAGCAATTTATTCTTACCATTATAGTTATTTTACATTCTGTAAAGATAGGATGTATTCTGCATTCCTCTATAAGAAATGATGTTTCAATTGAGCTGATGCAGAGGAGATGTATCTGAATTCCTAAGGATTTGTTGCAAATGTATATAGCAAATAAAATAACTGTCATGCTATACAAAAGAAGGGCTTCAACCTAAATTCTCTAGTCAATATAACATTAAATGAAACCTAACTTCTAATTTTGCCTCCAATAGTTTATCTTCACCATGCAATTTGAATGACGGAGTAAAGAGAAAGCACGAATTACATGTAAGCATCTCAATAAGCTCTGTAAGTAGAGTAAACACTTTTTCAATAATATTATGCCATATCATGGAAGGTTTTACTAGACCAACAACATCCAAGGAAGAAACAACGACATCGAACATGAAAACCCAAATATGCAAACAATGTTCAATTTTCATTGAGGCAAATTTTCAAAATGACATTTTAACAAATATGCAAACAACCAAATTCAGACAGCAGAGTAATGAGCTTCACTACAAAATAAAATTTAACTTCAAACCCAAAACAAACAAAAAAAAAAACAAAATAAAAAATTAAACTTACCAAAAAAAAAAAGGAAAGTTCAAATCAAGAGTAGAATTTAAAGGGAATCACTAATGCACTGATAGAGCAATTAGCGAATAGAAGAAAATTATAGTCTTTATAGATACAATTGCAACAAATCCCAACTTGAAAGAAATCACATGCTCATCAAATTTTAAGTTATATCCTCTATTAATTAAGTTTATTTTTGTTGTCTCCAACAACAAAATTGGAATAATAAAACAAGGATTGAGAAGGAAGAGATTAATACGTTAGTTACAATTGACTCTCTGCAATTTAATTCTAGTCCATAGGCTTCCCATAAGAGAAAATGAAACATCATCTCCCCCAAAATATAGAGATTTGGGAGTTGAGTTGTAGCTTATTTTTTAGAAAATTTAAAGAAAACACATTACCAGAAACTCCTTCTAAAACAAAATTTGATGATTCCAAGAATAGAAACAAAACAAAATTAAACTTGAAAAGAAATTTTTTTTTAACCTGAAAGTGTATTGTTGTGATAAAATAAGCAACTTTGAATGTGTTTGCAGATTTAAAGTGCAAAGGAGATTTTGGGAAGAATTTTCTTTATTTCTATTCGACGATGGTCAGAATGACTATTCAAAACCCTCACTACTAAATCCCTATTACGCATTTGAGGGAATAGAAACACTTTAAGTAATCCAGCCGAATGAAGAATCGGTGAACCAAACAATAACATTATTGTTCATCCAAGAATAACGAAGGAATGGTTATTCCATTCCCCCAACTAAACATAGTGTAAGTTTGAAGAGTTTATAATTGCACTTGGAGTTGTTGATTGTAAGCATGCTCGAGGGAAAAAGTAAAAAAAGTAGTGCATCTTACATAAATTTATTTTTCTCTTTTGATTTTAGTTTTTACTTAATCAAATAATTCAGTTTTGTATTTTATAGGAGATTAATTTGGCCAGTTCTTAGAGACTTGACAATAAAATCAGGAAGAATTTGTTTTGAGTAGTTGCACTTTTTTATGGGCAAGTTAGTAATTTTAACCCATAAATTTGCTATACTTTGATTTTTATTTTTATTTTTTAGTTTAGAAGTAATAAAAATCAATCTTTCTCCAATTTGTTCCTATTACTATCTTATTTCATATTGCAACAGTGTTATCTTTTACTCTCTTTTTTGAATGAAAAACATTACAAAAAATTACTTAGTGATACATCCAGGGCCTAAAGAGGCGTTACAAAAAATTGGATACAACCATTATTACTAATTAACATTTTGGCTAGGCTATCAGCCTCGTTATCATGATCTATAGACACATGCTAAATTGACCAAAAATTCATTTTAGCCAAAAGTAAGATGGTTCTCCTAACCAAAGCAGAATTCGACATCCTGGTAACCGTTTCTCCAATTTTTAGTTTAGAAGTAATAAAAATCAATCTTTCTCCAATTTGTTCCTATTACTATCTTATTTCATATTGCAACAGTGTTATCTTTTACTCTCTTTTTTTGAATGAAAAACATTACAAAAAATTACTTAGTGATACATCCAGGGCCTAAAGAGGCGTTACAAAAAATTGGATACAACCATTATTACTAATTAACATTTTGGCTAGGCTATCAGCCTCGTTATTATGATCTATAGACACATGCTAAATTGACCAAAAATTCATTTTAGCCAAAAGTAAGATGGTTCTCCTAACAAAGCAGAATTCGACATCCTGGTAACCGTTTCTTGAATAGCTTGTATCGTCTCTTGACTGTATGATATAATTAAAACTCTGTCAAATTCTTTACCAATAGCAAATGCCACTCCTTCAAAAATTCACCAAAATTCAACATAAAAAACTGAACAATTGCCTATCAATTGGTTATACCCAATAAACCAATTCTCATATTTATCACGAAGTACTCACCAATCGTAACAATCCCAGAACTATCTTTTACAACTCCGTCGAAATTTAACTGAATCCAATTACCCACCTTAGCTGGAACTGCTAATGGAGCTTGCCGGTTAGGCTCATTTAACCTGCAGCAATATTCTTTTCTTTTCTTTTTTGTTTCACGGAGATGAAATAATAATTAAAAATCTTAATGAGAAATTTACAATAGTCAATTATGAAAATTGCAAGAGAGCATGCAATTTCCAAGTAATTTCCAAGACTACTATAATGTAAGTTATCTTTTATCTATATATTAAACGTCGTTAGTGGCTTTTACCACAAGACTCTTTCAAAATTTTTATTAATTTCATTTGTGTTTAAAAAATGATAAACTTATAATTATACAAGGAAATAAAATACTTAATAAAATCTAATGGTATAATGATAATTTAACCTCTCTTTTTTTAATAAAATGTCGGTATGCTTTTATTGCTATACAAAAGCAATGCAAGAAAAATATTGCCTCTCGGGCATCCAACAGTCAAAACATCAAAAACCTGAAAAATTCCATCATTTTCCCTCACACTCTCGCGCATACCAGGCAAAAACGCTTCAATTCGTGACAGAAACTCGACGAAATGCTCTAGTTTGAAGCGATCCAAGCAAACGCTAACTAATATCCTTTTCTCTAGCACTCTTTTTCAACCCAGCTGGATCCGTTAGGTGATTCTGCGTGTTTGATTTAACCTTATCTTTTAATTTTCATTGAAATGACTCGTCGTATAACACCTTCATAAATCAATATTAATTTGACCCCAAAATGCTACAATATTTCATAATAAAAAGATGCAACCATCCTTCGTTCAACAAATTCATAGAGACAACCAACAAAGGTTTATTGCAATCGTAAGATCCAAAATATTTTAATGAAAAAAATGAAAATTCAAATTTTGGAGACAAAACATTATTAAGGGAGATCATTTTGAATCTCATATATAAATAGTAAAATTAATATAAAAACAAATTGATAGAAAAAAACTCCCTATACCTAATTTCTATAGGTATTTTAAATAATGGTCATAGTTAAAAAGAAAAAGAAAATCAAACTGGAAATGATTTTCGGTTCTTGAGAAAATCAATTTAGTTTATTAAACTCAATAGTCAAATTATTAAAATAATAAAAATATTTAAAATCCTATTATATGTATATGCGTAAAAATAAAAAATTTAAAATATAGAAGTGTGTTTAAAAATAACAAATAATAAATAATGAAATTCGGTTTAGTGATAAATTTAAGATCTTATTAATCTAATTGGTGTGGATTTAAATTCTATAATATACATATTTTTAATTTTTATTAAAAAATTAAAATACCCTAAAACAATATAACTTATTTTTATTACAGAAAGACATTCCCGTAATTTCTTTATCTATGTTCGATTAACTTATGATACCAATTAAGTTAGAGACTTAAATAATAGTATAGTTTTTGCATAGGGACTGTTGTCTCATCCTAGGTAATTATTCTGGACTCACATGTAGCATTTTTGTAAGGGTACGTCTGTTTACGTAGTCATGAAAAGAAAAATGAAGAAGAAACACCTTGCATGGTGGTTTTGGGTTTAAGAAGAAAAAAAAATTACGGTGTAATATCCCTAAAACTAGGTCTAAAAGTTTCGTGTATATTTTTTGGGTTTTGAGTGTGAAACTAGAAATTTATGGGGTGTCTAGTAATTTTTAATTTAATTTAAGAGTTTAATTTCATCTAAAATCAATTAACCAAATAATCCAGAGAAATAAAAATAGTTTTTGGAAATTTATTTTAAAGTAGTTAAATAATTAATTTGGGTCGAAAAAGAATTTTAAAATAATTTTTAATTGGGGGTTAATTTGAGTTAAATTTAAATGTTAATTAAATTGGATTTAATTGTAAAATAAAGGAAATTTTGGAGTACTTATTTGGCAAATAAACCTTAAAATTCAGAATTTGGAGGGAAAGGATCAATTGGTAAAGTAAGGGAAATGTGAGAGTGGCCATTAGGTAAATTTCTCAATTTTTAAATTTCTAGTGGGTTATTTCAATTTTAAATACAATGCATCTAGCCTATTTTTCACACCATTTACATCAAATTAGAGAGCTATAAAACTCATTTTCTTTGCATGGTTTTAAAGATCTATCATCAGAGAATAGATCCAACCAATTTTCTTCTCAAAATACTCTCAATTCACCCAAAATTATTCTCAAAAGTAGCCAAAAATATTCTAAAATTTCTCAAGATTCTTGAATCAAGATTTTCAATAAAAGGATTTAGAATGAATCAAAGGATTTAGAATGAATTAAAGGTAATTATTATTTATAAACTTATTTTTATGATGATTAGAAGCAAATTTACATGATTTGAGTGAAAAATTATGTGATTTTTTTATCAATGTCATCACCTTCAAAAGCTTAAGGTGCTTTAATGGTGGATTTTAAATTTTGAGAGGAAATTCACAAATCAATGGATGCTCCAACTCGAATGGATCTATTAAAAGGTTTTGGGTCTTATTTATCAAGATTAAACATGATTTGTGAGGTAATTTGAAGAAATCCGAATTCCATCATCTTCATGCACCAATTTTTTGAATTTTTGTGAAATTGATGCTTAGTATATATGTATTTGGTATATTATTGGTGTTTGGAAGTTATTAGGAGGGCTGAAGAGATCGATTTTGTGAGGAATCGAGTTTTCGACTTAATGTTACAAATCTGATAAGGTTTTTTTTTTTTGTGAGAGAATTCCAATTAGTATAGTTATTTAAAATTTGTGTTTATTATAGCATTGGAAAGGTGGTAATGTCTACTTTACCTCTGTTGAAGCTCTGAATCTTGAAGAGGATCGAGATACTCGGAATTGAAGCTTTGAATTGCTTAGTTGATCACTTTTTGTGATAGAATAAATTTTTTGGTGAGTGTTTCTAAAGGCGATTTGGTAAATTGACCCTCAATTATGTTTAATTAGTAGCTTAATTAATTATTTCAATTAATTAATTATGATTGAATGATTGATTTTGCAAGATTGGTATTAAATGTGCAAAAAATTGAATTTGTATTGAAAAATGGTAAGTAAGCTTTGGGTGGTGTTTGTGCTATTTAATTAAATTAATTTTAGGGATGATTTAAAACATGTATACTGAATTTTTTTATCATGATATGTTGGTGTTACAATTGGTTATTGAATATGGGAAATTGGTAAATGAATTGCTTGATTTAATTGGATGCTAAATGGCTATGTTACAAGTTATACATAACATCTTGTCACATTAAATTGAGCACAATAATGACTGATTTATATGCTATGTTTGACTAAATATATTGGCAACATGCATGGTGGATCGATTAGATATAGTTGGCATGCCATAGGATGTTTGGGTACTCATCTTTATTGGTGACATTGTGAGCATATGGCTCTTGGTAGACTAATTTGTTTGGAGTAGATAAGGGAGTGTTGAGCATAAGTCCCCATTCATTGGGTTATTTGAGGCGCTATAAGGGAGCGTGTGCTTCGGCCCACTCAACTCGGTTGACTGTATTTGATATTTGTGGGAGTTCGGAGATCCGTTTATCCGATGTATGATCATCTGATTAAGCCATGAGAAATGAATGCCAATATATTTATGTGTGATTGTTTCTATATCAATTGATGATTTTATTTTTGGTATTGAAAATGCTTATGGAAATTAAATTGACATGTTTAATTATTTTGACTGATAATTGGTGAATGATTGGTTGTGAATTAAGCGTGAATTGGATGTTAATTTACTAGTCGTTTCTATTAACATTACACCAAAACAGACTCTTAGCGGCATTTTTAGTGGCGTTTTAAAGAAAACGCCGCAAATATTACACATTAGTGGCGTTTGAATGAAAACGCCGCAAAAAAAAATGAGCAATAGGGCGTTTATTTCCAAAACTCCGCTAAAAAGGATAAATAGTGGCTTTTTTCCCTAAAACGCCGCTATAAATCAGAGCATTAGCGGCGCTTTTGGAAAAACGCCGCTAAAGGTCAGAGCATTAGCGGCGCTTTTGGAAAAACGCCGCTAAAGATCAGAGCATTAGCGACGCTTTTGCAAAAACGCCACTAAATGTCAGAGCATTAGCGGCGCTTTTTCACAAACGCCGCTAAAAGTTGTTCATATTTTTTTCTTATTCTTGCTTTGAATTATATTTTATTTTGATAAATTCACTTATAAGCAATGAGAAAGTTTCATTTTAGTTACTTAATTATGAAAAGTTACAAATTGCTAACTAAACAATTTAAAAGTTTTCATTTAAGTTACAAATTAATCTATTAAAATTGATTTAGGGTTTGATGTTTAGTATGTTAATTTCATGGTTTAGGGTTTGTTATTTTAGTGTATGGGTTTAGTGTTTTAATGTTTGTTATTTGGGTTTATTGTATAGTGTTTAATATCTTAGTGTTTACCGGTATTTGGGGTTTAAAGTTATAATTAAGAGTTTAGTGGTTTGAATAGGCTGACTAGGGTTTCGAGTTCAGTATTGCAAGATTTAGTGTTTAGAGTTTATGGTTTAAGGTTAGTCTTAGGATTAGAGTTATGGCTTGAGTTTATGAAAAAATAATAAATTAATATAATATTCAAAATTAAAAAATTAAAAAATTATTATTTAAAATAAATTTAACTTTAAGGTTAAAATGCAATGTAAGTTTAACTTTAAGGTTTCGGTGTTAGATTCTGTAGTTATGACAAGCGTTTAGGGTTTTAGGGTTTAATGATTTAAGGTTTAAGGTCTATGATTTTAGGGGTTACAGGTTTGAGGTTTAGGGTATGTGTTTAGGACTTAGGATTTTACGGTTTAAGGCTTTGATAAAAACGTTAATGATTAATCTTAGATTTTTTAGAATATAAATCAAAATAAGATAAATATAAATTATTATTTTAAAAAAATATATATGAAAATGGATTAAATCCCAAAAGCATACATGAACAATGGTTTAGTGTGCAATTGTATACATGAACTTTAATTTGATCCAGATCTTGTAAAATATTAACACAATTATTGATATAATTAACATCATTTTTATTTATATATTGCATACATAAAATTTATATTTATTCAATATAAAAATATATTGATGTATTTATATTTTAAAATAATGTGTATGATTAAATCAAAATTAAAGTTTCAACTATACATTTAAACCACAATTAGAATTTCACATCTAAAATTACACATTAAACCAAAATTCATATATAATTATGAGATATATCTATATCAAAATTTAGGTGTATATATATAATTAAATGCCATTTATATAAAAATCTAAACAACTAATACAGACCATATTTAAAAAATAATGTTGATGTAAAAAGAAAGAAAAAGAAATCAGTAAAAGAGTTAATAATGGTAATTAAATTTTAAAATTTAATAATAAAATTTAAAAATTTAAAAATTAAAAATTAAAAACTTAAAACTTAAAAACTTAAAAACATAGAAAAGCATAGTAATAGTGGCGTTTTAAAAAAAATGCCGCAAAAAAATAAAGCTATAATGGCGTTTTTAGAAAATGCCGTAAAAAAATAAACTATACCAGCGTTTTTTAATAAAATGCCACAAAATTTCTCGTTCATTATCCCTGTTATCGTTCCCCAAAACCTAAATTTGTTTAAGTCCCCAATATTTCCATATTACCGGTTCCCCAAAATCCCCAAACCAAAATCCCCCACCGATCTTCCTTATTCAATCTCGATTTCTCCCTCTTTCTCCCTAAATGTCGAAGTTCAGGAAGCTTAATCGACCCACTGGTCATCGCATGTCCATGCTCAACACATTGAAACTACAGTTTCAAAAAATCGAACAAAAAATGAAAGCCCCTCAACTCTCTTCTTCTTCCTCTTCTACTTCTCCTTCTCAAGCGGTTGCCAAAGTTATTCTTTCCATTGACCCTCGTGTTTCCAGTGATGATAATGACTCCTCTTCTCCTCAGGTTTCCATCCTTTTAAACAATAGCATTGTGCTGATTTGTTAGGTTTGTTTCATTACATGCATTCGTCTTTCTTTCTCCTTTTTTTTTTTTTCTGTTTCTCTTTATCTTATGTGATTTTCAAGATTTTTTTTTTGCTTATCTGGGTTAATGGGGTTATAATTGGATTTAATAATGAGTGATGAGGTAATATACTTAACACTTATTTAGATGATTGTAGTGATAAATTGCTTTTTTTTTAACGATTGAATATTTGGCGCATTTTACTCTTTAAATTTTTCGGATTGAGAAGTAGAAAGATTTGTCATTTTCATTTGTATTATTTGAAAAATTATATGGATATGTAAATGGTAATTTTGTGTTGGAACAGAATGCTTAAGGCATGTAATCTCCAATGCGCTTCCCAAAGGATTTGGTAAAGTTCCCTTTCCTCCAAGAAATGTAAGTTAAACTCTTTCCACATTCTTTTCCATGACACTCCTTCATCAAATTCCTTCTTACGAACATAAATAACTTACTGTCAATGTTGTTGCGGTGATCTCACCCGCAACTTCCTCAATGGCACAATACCTCCAGTGGGGTTCCATGCACTTGTCAACATGTAAGTGAAATTCATGGTTGTTTTATAGTTAGCCTTGTTGCTAAATGATTTTGCATTATGATACACCAAATGTATATGAAATTCATAGTTGTTTTTGTTGTTGTTTTAATTATTATTCTACATAGGCTTGATGCTGATAACAACAGTCATAGAGTAATGATGTTAGTTGAAACCATGAGATTGTCTTGACCTGAATGGGTGTTTAAAGCTCTTGATATTGTATAAAAAAAGTTGAAACCATGAAATTTTAAGTAAGTTAAGACAATAACTGTTGATGTTGGTTCCCAAACTATATAAACAAATTTAGGTTCTTGTCTTTGAACAATAAATCTAAAGGCAAACATCTTTTTGGGAAACTCCAATACTTTTGTATTTTTGTTATTGTTTTATTTTAACCCAATTTGTCATTGGGTTTCAATTCAACATTCGTACATTTTTCAGGTTTTCTTCTTTCTTTTTCTTTTGACCCTTTTTGTCTCCTTCAACTCCTTCTTTTGACAAGTTTTTCTTATATTGGGAGGTATCGAATATATATAGACAATTATTTTATATATATATATATATTTGCTTCAGTTGACTTCTTCCTTCCTTCTATGAAAACTGGTTGATTTCTAAATAAAAAGTATGGGTTATATATATATGATTTCTATTCAAATTTTTTTCCCTTGTCCTTTATCACCACTGTTCTTCCTTTGGAAAAAGAAAAAAAGACTCCTGGTCATGAAAATGGAGATTAATTTGTTGGCAGAATCTCATTGTTGAGCATTATTGATGTAGGATAGGTAGGCTAGCTACATTCAGCTGCAAACACCAAGGATGACATCCGACTTGCCTAATGTACCTTCCATGTATGATTTTCTTTGTGTTTTTCTTCTCCCAAGCTCTACTATTTTGTTATATATGTATTGAATTTGTTGATTGAATTTTTTTCTAATAATGCAGGCGCGATCCTGATTTCATGGAGCTGGTATGGGAAAATGGTCAAGTTCTCATTCGAGGTTTATCGTAAGTACATTTTAGCTTTTCTTTTGAAAATTATATATATATATATATATATATATATATAGATATAGATATATATAAACTCTTTTCTTGTAGGTTGTTGTATTGTTGATATTCTTTGCTTACTTAGCTATTCTTTGGATCTATATTACCGGAAAACTTGTTCTGAGTCATATTACAAGATGGGTCTCATCTCTATTGCACCGCAATGGTCTCAATGTTGATAATCTTTGTAATGACTAATTCTTTATGCAATATGATTTGTTTAATTGATCTTTTTCCCCCAAATTTTGAACAGGATTGCGAGCTTTTCTTTTGTTAGTGGGGCTTCTTGGGATTGGGTCTAAGATGAATTTTGTATCACCGACGATATGTTTTTACTAGTTTGCTACTAATGGAATCTGATTTTCCATGTATCTTTCTTTGGTTGGCATTTTGTTAAGCTTCTATTTGTGTATATTATTAATATCAGTATGCAAAAAATGTACTTTAAGTATGCTTTTTTGACTTTTTTCTTTTCTCGTGAATTTTGGTTTGGTTTCTATATAATGCAATTCATTTACCAATTGAGGCGAATTTAACTCACATCACTCAAATATTGAAGATCTTGCTTTTCTTCTTCATTTCCTAATATTTTTTCATATGTGATTCACCATTTTGAATATTTTAGAGTGATTCAGAGGGCATGCTTTGCAACTAAAAGGCAAGGGATTTATCTTATATGTATGTGGTCATACTATTTCGTTTTACGGTTGTATGTTGTTGAATTGCTAGCTGGACATATTGCTTTTAAACCCCGGAAACAAGGGATTTGAGATTTTGTATCTTTCAATGCAAAACTTTTCAAAGGGCTATTTTATGCAAATGTTTGCGGTAATATTCGACAGAGGACTTGAGTCATTATCGACAACTTTCATATTCGGTTTTCTTGTAAGTTCTTGTCAATTTTCCGATAGGTTGTTTTAGGCATACGTAATCTTGAAACTCCTTAGAGTCTAATTCATATTGGTAGAACATTGGGAGCATGCATATATATTCAAATATAACTTGGTTTATGCTATATCAAATGTTTTTAAATCTTGGAACTTCTTTTTAAAATTATTGGCTTGCTGAGATTCTCCCTATGGAGTGACAATATAAAAAATGCACAAATTGTCTGCAAATGTGAAGAAGTCAACTCATGACTTTGGCAGAATTGTTGCACAGGATGTATATTAGCCTCCGTGGCGTAACTATAGGCTATTGTTTACACTTTAATCTTCTTTTAATATCTTTTTCTTTCCTTGGTGTGGAGTTGCTATTTATTTAATTTTCTTTTTCTCTAATTTGTCTTTCCATTTGCCATCTCTTTTTCAGACTCTTCTATTTATTTAATTTTCCTTGTGTTGTCAGGACTTTTTCTTTCCATGTGTTACTACTTATTTTATTATAAATTTTTATTTTGGTGGGCAAAACACCGCCCCACCCAACCTTGTTGCCATCTCTAAGCAGCTGGCTATTTCAATTGTCATTATTAGCCATCTTCACTTTAATGTGAAGTTGTTGACATAAAATGTGCTCATTTACTTTGTTTTTTCTTTTAAAGTACTTGTTTACTTTGTTACTTTGTTTATTTAAGGGTCATGTATAGCACCTTGTAGGCAAATCAGCCTATATTGTAGCCGTTTGCCCTCCCCTGCTAGAGTTCTTTTTTATCTACTCCATTTGCATCGAACGATATGCATATTTGCTATAAGCTAAGAGGAGATGTTTTGGGAGTGTTGAATGGGTTAATCTAGTTGACTTTTGTTGGCCTTGACAAAATAATGAGAGCTGAAAATCTTATTTTCTGTGGAGAGCAATAGAGATTGAGCATGGTGCTAAGACTTTCTTTTTAACATAGGTGTATCATAATGGAGCTGGCATCTTCTCTTATTTCAGGGGTAGAGGAGGACCTTATTGATTTTATCTATGTCTTAATAAAGCAAACTTTTCAGGTATATAATATTCTCATTCTCTTATTGTGTTATTTTTTTACATACTAATCTAGCCTTAAAATGTTCACTAACCTCTTTTAGTAAACAAATGAGATCGGTCATCATGAAGCATATTATGCTTTAAGAAGAATTTTGAAGGGCGTTGTACATAAACTTGCAGACTTAATGACTCGCACTAGTGGGAACACATCTAATACAAACCATGTTAGTCTTCACTCAACTATTTTTGCTTGTTCCCTTATTGAGAAGTATTGTGGTTTTAAATTTATCAAAATACTATTTGTGTTATGATGTTTTACTTGAATTTAAGTTATTGTTTCATCAAGTTCTTTGTTTTCTCTACTAAAATTTACTCTTGCATGCTCTTGTTGATATATCGCTTGTACTTTTTGATACGTTGTTCATCTGACATGTACTTGAATGAACTCGCAAAGAGTGGCTAAGTTTTGGTAAAATGAAGGGATTGCTAATTCAAAAATACAAATGATAAGTGTAAAAATTAAGTATTTGGTTTGGCACAATGAAGGCTTTGTTGTTTTTCTTATCTTTATTTATGTTCGCAAACTTGTTCATTTAGTTGGCATGATCGGCATTATAAGATTGTCAAGTAAGATGAAACCGCATATTCCTCTCTTTACGCACGATTAATTTTAATACCAATTTTAATGCATTTAGTTTGAAAAGTATGCTATGTTTGCCATATTTTATATGTCCATGTTGCATCCAAATAATTTATCGATTATGGTTTAACATCATGACAACAAAATGTCATATTATGTTTTACTAATCCTATGTTTAAGGTTCATTACTTGACTTGTGATTCTTGTATCTTCCATGGTGATCACCGGAAAACTATTAATATCATTTTTCTGTTATAATTTACGCTTTAATTGTGTAGGATCGTGATTCTTCGTTACGAGCCGGAGAAGATGCCGACTCTTTTGCCTATAACCCTTGCTGTTGATAACTTAATGCATTCAAACATGTGGTTGGTACCCATATTGAAAGATTATGTCGTTGGAGCATCTCTTAGCTATTATATGTAGCATATAGTAATGCTAAAGGATTTGTATAAGAACTGTTATCAAAGTAATGCTGAAGGATTTGCTTAAGCGGGTAGAGGGATAGGAATGGATTTGTATATAAATTTTTATCCAATCAACGCTTGTTTGCATGCTGTGATAATAGTGTTTTCTATTGCATGCTTCTTTTTTATATTTGCTCTTTTTTATAATATTTTAATTTTTTTTATTTTCCATGATCTTTAGTGGCGTTTTTACAAAAAACGCCGCTAAAGATATGGCTTATAGCGGCATTTGGAGAAAAAAAGCCGCTAAAGGTCATGTTTTTAGCGGTGTTTTTGGGAAGTGTCGCTAAAGATTCTGCTCTTTAGCAGCGTTTTTATTTGGGAGTGCCGCTAAAGGTCATGACCTTTAGCGTTTGTGGTAAAAGCGCCACTAAAGGTCATGGTCTTTAGCGGCGTTTGTGAGAAAAACACCGCTAAAAGTCATGACCTATAGCGGCATTTGTTTTAGCGGCGCTTTTATTAGTGGTGCTTATAAACGCCGCTAAAAGCCTAAAAAAACACCGCTAAAAGTCTGTTTTGCTATAGTGTAACATTCACTGAGCTTTTTAAAGCTCACACCCTCACAATTCATGTAAATAATCATTGGGATTGAGGAGCTGAGTAAGAGAGTAAACAATTGAGCAATGATTTTTTAGTTCAGCGACTACAACATGTTGGTTCAAACAACACTTCTGATTTCAGCTTGAATAGTGATGATCTGTTGTGTTTCAAAGGTCGATTTGTGTGCCTAATGATAAGGAGTTGAGACAGTCGATCTTACAGAAGGCGCATAGTAGTCCGTATGCTACGCATCTTGGTGGGAATAAAATGTATCGGGACTTCCGAGAACTCTATTGGTGGCCCGAATGAAACATACCTTCCCTACGATTCGATTCTGTTCCCACAAAACTTTTTATGGGAGGTATCTGCACAGTGAGGGAATTCCCTAATGTTTTTCCCGAAGAATTGCCCGAAATACCTCTAAATAGAGGGGCGGAATTTAATACTATAATATATTAAAAAATCAAAGATTTAAATGTCGGGTTTTTTAGTATTATTCAACTTGTATAATTGAATTGCAAAATTAACCAAAATTTTTTATTTAACTGAATCATGATAGGCTTTTTTTTTTTTTTTTTTTTATGGAATAAGTGATGATGATGTCAGTATCTACTTTAGACTACTCATTTATATGATACACGACACCTATTCTTTTAGTGAAATTTTTAAAAATAAAGCAATAATAGATAAGAAGTTAACATAATGGTTATTTAAAAGATATGATAGATAAATAATTTTGTCTTTTAGTAAAATATTTATTTAATTTTAATATATTATTTTTAATTAAATTGTTGATATTTAACCCAGATACTACATTAGAAAATTTAACATATTAGTTATTAATTAAATAATAAAAATTAGTAATTATATATGTTTGAAAATTGTTATGCTTCAGTCTATACATAATATTTAGATCAATGTAATTGAAATCAATGAAATTAATTGATTTGATTGGTATACATTAAAATTCACTTATATAATTACAATGAAAAATTTTAGATATGATGTTAAAATTTTAAAATAATTAAACTAAATAATATTTAAATAATTTAATATAACTATACATAAAATATATTTTAATTTTAAATAAATTTAATAATTAATAAATTATTTATAAATTTAATTATACATGAAATATTTTAAAATTTTAAAATTTTAAAATAATAAATAGTATTTAAATAATTTAATATAATGCATAAAATTCAAATTTTTATATATAATTTAAATAATTAATACATCAATAATAATATTTTGATAATTCACGTTTCAAAACATAAAACCCAAAAGTTGATGGAAGAAAGAAGCCTTTTTCGGCCTAAAAATGAAATCACATAGTGATTTTCATACCCGACAACTTTTCTTTTTTCTTTTTTCTGAAAATATCCGACAACATTAACGTGGGAAAGGAAATACAGCATCTGGGATCCAAGATTTCCCATTACACGACAAACATCACATGACCAAACTGTGGCAGATCAACAAAATCAAACCTTACCCCCCCACTCCTCATCATTTTTATTGTTCTAATTATTACATTAATTTATACGGTACACAAGCCTAATCGGTAATCACATGGTAAAGCTAGACTTGCGATCATGATGATCATCAGGAATCTCCGATGGACAGTAGTTCCTGATGGCAGTGAGGGTGTAGGGTGAGGTGTCCAGCGCCAACCATTGCTCCACCGTGAACTGCTGCTGGCTACAAGGTGTATGGACGCCTGTCATGGTGACCTCCAAGTAGTTACAGTACCATCCATGGCCCGTACCCGACCCATCCGAGGTCAAGTTCATGGAACATACAGGGGCACCCAAGCAATGACCCTTACCGGAGAAAATGTCCAAGTTACCCCTCTCGAAATAGTCGTGTCCTGGCTCCATTAACCCACCCCATGTTTCCAGGTTGTTGATCTCGACGGACTCGCCGTAGGCATCTTCGAGTTTTAGGCTGATGATGGAGTCGGTTCCGCCTTTGATGATAGATCCCGTTCTTATGTACACCGAATATACACAATCTTCATCGTCCTGCATGCAAGGGAAGAAAAGAGTTTAGAGACGGGATGTGGATGTGGAGGGAATTATAGGGGTTGTAGAAGGGTACTTACGGCAAGTGCGGTGGTCGAGAAAGAGAATAGGAGGAAGAAAGGGAGTATCAACTGCGCTGGGATCGCCATTGTGTTTAAAACTTTTTGATGTTCCTTGGAATGATAATTATACTTGTTGTGTATAAATAAATGCAAGTTCTGGACGGCATGCTCTTTTTTAATATAATTATATTTGTCAGAAAAGATGGATCTAATACAATCAATTATATTAAATGCATACCAATAATTTTGTTTGCCCTTAGATGATGATATGTTTATTTAAAATATAATTAAATAAATCCATTTTTAAAAAATTTAAATGATAAGTCTGATTCAATAATAATATATAAAAATGTAAATTACTCTACAATCACTTACACCTTGTTTGGTTTAATGTAATGACAATTCCATTATGACACGGTTCAAAACTCTATAGGAAAACAGTCGCTTGGTTGGTTGAATGCTCAAAACGCCGAATGGCGATTCCGGGCTCATTCTAAAAATCGCCGAATAGCCATTCAAGGGAGGAGGTACCGAATTGGCTATTCCAACCTCTCCATCGAATGACCCTTATTTTCCCCTTCGAAAATACCTTTTCTTAGTCTGAAATTTCTCAACGGTTTCAACTTGTTTTTTCTTTGGTCATTCGACAATCTCAAGCTCAAATCAACCTAAAAGGAAGCAAATCAACTTGAAGGCCAAATCAACTGGATTTTGTTGTAAGTTCAATTCAACTAGGGTTTGTTTTGCATTTTGATTGATTTTTTTTTTGTTTCTGATGATTTGTCCAAGGGGAATTGAAATGGATTCTGCAACTGTTCACGAGGAGATCGATTCATTCTTTGAGTCAACTCCTCCTCTCAAAGATTCTGCTAAAATCACCAACAAATTGAATCAGTTCATCCAATTTGATTCTCCTTCAGGTACAGTACCTGAAGCCAATCAATTCTGCATACGTTTTCCCCTACCAGATATTTGTTTGTATATGTATACCATTTTGTATTTTTCATGAGAAGGAAAAGGGAGGATGGTTGAGGAGCTACTAAAGCGATGCCCAAATCTTAAGAAAATTATTATTTTTAAGGTTATTTCAAAAGCCAAGTCACATAAGGAATGCTAGGTATTGGCCAAATTCACCTCATTTATTATTCGACTCATGAGGAAATACATGCATGTAGATGCAATTTGAATGAGTAAAGTTCTCTCAATTGAATTTCTAAACTCAAGTCTTGTATCAGTTATGAATTATATGAGCAGATATGCAGGTAGATTTTACAGAATGCAAATCCCAAACATCTTCACTTGTGTCATTTTTTATATAAAGTAAAATCCCCAATGTTCTTTTTGGTCCAAACTAGCTGTTTCTTTTAGTAATTGTGCTCTGCTTGGTTCTTCACTTGTGTTTTCGTCTTTTTTAGCCAACTTTTAACACACTACTCATTTAGCTTGAATTCTCGTGGAGCAGCTTAAATTGATCAATTAGAAATTTAAAGTTGGTTTTCAGGGACAACTGATGTTTATTGTTATTGCAGATTTTGTGAGAATTGAAGCTATCATCATTAAGAAAATTAAAATAGAGCATAAATATGTTTTGATGCAATGGGTTGATATTTGGTTAGTTTTATTGCAGTAAAAGCCTTAAATGAGATAAAAGCATCACTTGGTGGAGAGTTCTATTTGCATGGATCGGGTACGATCCTTGTGGTGATGGTGATTTACCGTCTTGGTTTGGTGTAACATGTTCGACTCAAAGAGACTATAAAGTTGTTACTGAACTGTATGTATCATATCTACTATGCATTCTGTTTTTGCTTAATATGCTTATTAGTGAAAGGGATGTGTCTTTGCTTCACAAATGCCATCTAATGAACAATGCAAATGCCTTTTGCTATTGATTCTTGTTCTATATTTCATTCCAACTTGTATCTATATCTTATGTTACTGTAACACCCCAAACCCAACCCAGACGTTATGGCTGAATCCGGCATGTCACATTGAAGTGTTTTTGCGAAAACTTTGTTTTCATTGAAAACCCTTCTTAAAGAATTTTGATTAAAAACCCAGATTATAGTTGTCTTCCAAAACGATATGTATTTGGAAATCTGTCTTTTTGATTATAAGTTAACAAGTATTAAAAATAAAACTTTTTACCAGCGGAAGCTTAATTTTGAATAAAAACCATTGTTTCTAGAAAAAGAACTTGATATAAATTCAATAGAAAGTAAAGTAATCAATGTAACGATAAGCAGAGGGAGGCCTTATTACGATCCGAACTTAAAATAATCAAAATACTTTAAACTATAAAGAAAATTAGGAAAAACAAAAATGTCTTGCTAGCTGGCCACCTTTGAGTCCCTCCATCTATCGAACCTGTAACATCCCTTACCCGTAATCCCCGCCAGAATTGGGCACGAGGCGTTACTGTAAAAAACTACTTGATCACCACTTAGGCTCAACGCGACTACTCTCCTTGAGTCACTACAACAACCTCATTTTCGACTTACGAGACCTCACTCGTACATACCAGGGCTTTCGTGGCTATATCGAAACTCCTATGATCCATAAAATTTCTTTCTCAACTAAACAGGGAGTATAAGCCCATGTTGGAAGACACACACACCCGTGTGTAGTCTCACATGCCCATGTGCCCAAACCGTGCCCAAAAACCTCATCATTCTGCCAAAGGCCCACGGCCAGGGTACATGCCCATGTGGAATAAGACACGCCCGTGTACGATCAAGACATGCTCGTGTCTTCCACCCGTGGTCGACACTAACAAATTTCACACGGCTTGGACATGCCCATGTGGTTAGTCCGTTGTAACAGTCCAAATTTGACCCAAATCGAAACGGTATTTCGGGACCACGAATCCAAGTCTGAGAATTTTTTAAAATATTATATTCCATGCTCATTATGTGTGAATTTATGTGTGTGAAAGTTTCTTAGAAAAATTTTATCGTTTAAGTGTTGAATTTAATAAAAAGGACTAAATCGCGTAAAGCGTAAAAGTTGCATTCTTTAGTGTAAAGTGCTAGAATGATGATGGCTTCTTAATTTGAGGTATTAAGTGGGTAAATAACCCATTTTACAAGTTAGTGGATGGCTTTTGACTAATATGCCATTATTATATGTGATAGTTTATTTTTATTTAAAGGTTATATTAGTAAACTAGTAAATAACATATTATATACATAATAAAATAAAGGAAAAAGCCATTATCATCTTATTTTTTTCTTTGGCTGAATGTGGGACAAAGAAAAATGGGTTTCATTTCCTTTGATTTTAGGCAATTAGAAGTGTAAAATCAAGGTTAGTTTGATTTCGGTTCTTGTTAATTTTTACGTTTTTGAAATCGTTGCTTCGAACCATAGCTAACCCATGTTTTAATTTGTAAATCTATGCATTATTGATGTTCAGCCATTGATATACTTATGTGGTTTATGATATTTGATGATTTTAAATTTAAGATAGGTTAAAGATTGATATGTTTTGTATTGGAAGTTTTAGTGAAATTGAATAAATAGGGCTAATTTGTAAAAATAAAAATTTAGAGAGACTAATTTTCAAAATGAATGAAGGAAATGGACTTGTATAGTCCCTGGGAGTATTCGGCCCTTAAGTGTTATGGTGAAATTGGGTGTATTGTGTGTTTTATGCAAATTAGACTAAATGATAAAAATGTGAAACATTGGGGGTGAAATGGTAATTTGCCCATTTATGTGCTTTGGGATTAAATTTAAATGAAATGTACTTGAATGAGATTATTTTTGATATGTTTAGATCAAAAACAAAGAAAATCGAATTTGAATCAGGAAAAGACGAAGGTTACGGAATAGCCGGTTTAAGTCGTCCGTTCTTAATCGAGGTAAGTCCTTAAGCTGAAATATATTGAAGAAATAAGTATGAGTGTGTCAAATAATGATGTTTGGTAAATTTGAATGTATATCTATGTCATAGCCGAGTGTAAAATAATCACATTGAAATGGATATGTTTGGAAATATAACATGAATGTGTATACTTGATATGATATGTGAATTGTACAATGAAGTAAGGATTTTTATTTGTGTGGTGTGAATCATCCTAGTTGAATTTTCTATGTGACCGAATTATGAAATGTGTATGGAAGTATTAACTATATTTAATTCGGCTTATTGCCTAGCAGGCCTTGTGCCGGTGATTTAATTCGGGCTTGTTGCCTAGCAGGCCTTGTGCCGGTGATTTAATTCGGGCTTAATGCCTAGCTGGCCTAGCACTAGTGTATGTGATTCGGGCTAAGGCCTAGCAGGTTCTGTACTAGTGTATTGACATTCCGAGCTCAGATTGTGTAACAACAGAGTATAAAATGAATTAATAAAGTCTAAGCTTTCGAAAATGAATCATAGTGATTCGGCCTTGAGGTAAGTGTTTCTTACATACATGTTGTATATAATGTTAATGAGCTAGTGAAATGAAGTAATAAGTTCATTATGGAATGGTGGTTGGAAGATATATAGATATTATACTATGTGATGTTCAATTATTTGAAGATGTACGAGCGAATGGAAATGTAGAACATGTATAATTAAGTATATATATTATGTGTTGGCATGTTTGTTAATGATACATCTTGGTGAGAAAATAAGAGCTGATAGACGAAATGATATAATGAAATTTGGAAATGGTAAATATATATGTTGATATGTGTACTTTTAAATGATTCGAATTGTAGGTTAAAACATTTGGATGAATAAAGTTATATTGTATTTGCTTAGGACTTACTAAGCTAGTAAGCTTATTCCGTGTGTGCTATTTGTTCTGTTTTATAGATTTCGATCGAGGTACGGGCATCTGAGGATCGTCGAAACAGTCAACCACACTATCATCCCTTTTTGGTACTTAATATTAGTTTTGAATTGAAGGCATGTATAGGTTAGACTATAGCCTAAACTAATGATATTCGGTCTTGTTAATGATATGCCATGCGAAAATGGCTTGAATTTTATGCTTGGATTTGATCTTGGTTTAAGCTCATTTTGCTTAATATGCTACATGACATACATGAATGGTTTTTATTTTATTTATACAATATGATTTGTATTAGTATGTGTGTTTATGATATGTTCTCCCATGGGATAGCTATTGATGTCGTGAAAGTGTTGTATAGACATGACTATGGTATGTGAAATTGGCATATAAGGGTTAATATGAATGTTCGAAAACGACTCCATTGGACATAGTCTTATATACGTAAAACACGTAATTATTAAAGGATGCATGTTTGGTTTAATCTTAAAGTCACTTTATGTGCATTATATAGGAACAAATGTATATGTCTTGTATGCCGTGTATGTGTAAATAATATGTTGGTGAACTAGGTATATTATGAACCTATTGGTTGGAACCGAAAATAAGAAATGGTATGTTAATCAAATGGATGTGAATTAATGGTTTAGTTGTTGGTTACTTTAGCATATAGTAAATGGTTAATGATGAGCATGGTTTATGCTTAAAATGATTTAAATTCATATAGTCATATGCGAATGGACTTATGACAAGGAAAGAAGTATGTTTAATCTTAAATGATAATTGTTTATATCTGGTATATGTAAATTATAACTTTTTTCGTGCGGATGTTTTAACTTAAAACAATGTACAAAGCATGTTTGCTCATATTGACTAATATCAATGTCACGCATGTGGGGGATCTTAAAGTTGTGAAATATGGTTCATCTAGTTTTGGAAATGTGTAAGTGCTGGGTTAAGAAATGGTACAATTGATATTTGACAAATGAAATAGGTATATTGATTCACATCAGTTATATGAAATGCATTAACATATGTTTGAAATTTTTTTTATGTATGTGCATATAATTTGTAAGGTAACAAGTCAATTGATGTTTTGATTGTTCGAATGTTATATGAGAAGTAAATTATTATATACGATTGGATTGTGGAGTTTTCAAAATATGTGAATTACGACTATCCAGATGTGTGCTTTGTTAGGAAATGCCTCGTAACCCAAGTCCAGTGACGGATACGGGTTAAAGGTGTTACATTTTATTGGTATCAGAGCTACGGTTTAGTCGGTTCTAGGACTATCGTAGCGTGTGTGAGTCTAGCTATACATGCCTTTATTGTATATTTGATAGTGTAGCAATTTTTGACATTTCAAACTGTGTTTTATATAGTAAATGGATTCCGATCCTGACAGAGCCGTAGCAGATGATGTAGAGTGTAGTAGCTTTTGATCGTGCATGCGGATCGGTAGATAGACTCTCGACCTATCTCGGGTAGCCATGAGGGAGAGGCTAAGCAAGCCTTTTACCAGATGATGAATGAATGGTTTACCCATTTTGTTTAGAATAATCCGACTGTACAACAACCTCCACCCTCAAATAATCTAACTCTGGTACCTTCAGCACCCCCGATGATGGATTTGATGAGATCTAGTAGGCCTCCTATTGATAAAATTAGAAAATATGAGGCCAAAAAATTTAAAGCTAATGATGATGATGACGCTGAGCGAGCTGAGATGTGGCTTGATAATACCATTCGCGTACTTGATGAGTTATCCTGTACTTCAGAGGAATGCCTAAAGTGTGCTATATCTCTACTTCGGGACTCTGCCTACCATTGGTGGAAAACACTAGTGTCAGTAGTTTCGAAAGAAAAAGTGACTTGGGACTTCTTCCAGATTGAGTTCTAAAAGAAATATATCAGCCAGAGATTCATTGATCAAAAATGTAAAGAATTTCTTGAACTGAAACAGGGGAGAATGACCGTGATAGAATATGAGCAGAAATTTGTCAGACTCAACAGATATGCTAGAGAGTGTGTTTCTTCTGAAGCCATTATGTGCAGAAGATTTGAAGACGGTTTGAATGAAGACATAAAGTTACTTGTGGGCATTCTTGAGATTAAAGCGTTTGTGGTACTGGTCGAGCGAGCTTGCAAAGCTGAAGAGCTCAAAAAGAGAAAAGAAACGCTGAGATAGAAGCTAAAGACACTCGTAAAAGATCATTGAGTAAAACTTTCCATTCGACATCTAAGAAGCTCAAAGATGACTTTAACCGACATAAGACTACTCTTGACCTGACTAGACGAGATCGACCTTCAGTGAGTTCTCAAGCCACTTCGATGGCTAGTGTTGGTAATGTTCAATAGGATCGGATTGAGTGCAAGCATTGTGGAAAATGGCATTCTTGGAGTTGTAGATTTTGTGATCGGTCTTGTTTTAAATGTGGATCGTCAGATCATTTTATTTGAGAGTGTCCGATGCTAGCCGAGCAAAATATCGCTCAGAATACTAAACCGAGCAACGTGTCAGCATGGGGTAGACCACCCAGACATTCAGGCAATGTAGGTGGCAGTTAGAGAGGGATGAAGGACACTGCAGTTCGATCAGAGGCTAAAGCTTTAGCTAGAGCTTATGCTATACGAGCCAGAGAGGATGCTTCTTCCCCAGATGTCATTACTGGTACTTTCACACTTTATGATACT
The DNA here is from genome assembly GCA_025506655.1 of Gossypium rotundifolium. Classification (NCBI taxonomy): domain Eukaryota; kingdom Viridiplantae; phylum Streptophyta; class Magnoliopsida; order Malvales; family Malvaceae; genus Gossypium; species Gossypium rotundifolium. Next base: position 46,185,371 of record CP106732.1, on the reverse strand, counting down.
ACTATGATTGCATTGATTGATCCTGGTTCGACTCATTCATATGTGTGTGAAACTCTAGTAACCAATAAGACTTTACCTATCGAGTCTACTAAGTTTGTAATTCGTGTGTCCAACCCTTTGGATAGATGCGTACTTGTTGATAAAGTGTGTAAAGGTTGCCCATTGATGATTCAGGATTCGTGTTTTTCGGCCAATTTAATGTTGTTACCCTTCGACAAGTTTGATATAATTTTGGGAATGGATTGGTTAACTTTGCACGATGCAGTGGTGAATTGCAAAAGAGAGATCATTGATTTGAGGTGTCAGAACGGTGAAACCATCTGAGTTGTGTCTAGTGATTTAAATAGGTTACCTACAGTAATATCCTCAATGTTAGCCAGCAAATATGTGAGAAAAGGATGTGAAGCTTACCTGGCTTATGTACTGGATAATAAAGTGTCCGAAAACTAGATTGAGTCCGTACCAGTTGTGTGTGAATACCCTGAGGTGTTCCCTGATGGATTACCGAGTTTTTTGCCAATACGAGAGATTGAGTTCGGCATTGAATTAGTACCAGGGATGACTTCGATTTTGATAGCTCCATATCAGATGGCACCTACTGAGTTGAAAGAGTTGAAAGCATAGTTGCAAGAGTTGACAGATAGGGGTTTTGCACGACCGAGTTTTTCTCCTTAGGGTGCGCTAGTTTTGTTTGTGAAAAAGAAAGATGGGACTATGCGAATGTGTATTGATTATCGGCAGTTAAATAAAGTGACAATAAAGAATAAATACCCGTTGCCTCGAATAGACGATTTGTTTGACCAGTTGAACGGGGCTTCAATGTTTTCAAAGATTGATCTGAGATCGGGTTATTATCAGCTGTGAGTCAGAGATTCTGATGTGCCTAAGACTGCATTCCGAATGAGGTACGGACATTTTGAGTTTTTGGTTATGCCTTTTGGGCTTACTAATGCACCTACTATTTTTATGGATTTGATGAATCGAGTTTTCAGACAATATTTGGATCGGTTTGTAGTAGTGTTTATTGATGATATCCTGATCTACTCCAAAGATGAAACCGAACACGCTGAGCACTTGAGATTAGTGTTACAGACTTTACGAGATCAGTAGTTGTATGCAAAGTTCAGTAAGTGTAAGTTCTGGATGAAGGAAGTCAGCTTTTTGGGTCATGTTGTTTTAGCTTCAGGTATTCGGGTTGATCCGAACAAAATATCGACTATACTTGATTAGAAACCTCCAAAGAATGTCTCCGAAATTCAGAGCTTTTTGGGACCTGCGGGATACTAGAGACAATTCGTCAAAGGCTTTTCCATGATAGCTACACCTTTGAAAAAGCTGCTATAGAAAGATGTTAAGTTCGAATGGCCGAAAAAGTGTCAGAAAAGTTTCGATCAGTTGAAAGCCCTTTTAACCGAAGCTCCAGTGTTAGCTTAGCTTGAATCGGGTAAAGAATTTATTATTTATAGTGATGATTCTTTAAATGGTTTGGGTTGCATTTTGATGCAGGAAGGCAAAGTTATAGCCTATGCTTCGAGACAATTGAAGCCTCACGAAATAAATTATTCGACTCATGATTTGGAACTTGCAGATATAGTTTTTGCTTTGAAAATATGGCGTCATTACTTGTTCGGAGAAAAATGTCATGTTTATTCAGTTCACAAAAGCTTGAAGTACTTAATGACTCAAAAAGATTTGAACTTGCGATAACGCAGATGGTTAGAACTGTTGAAAGACTATGAATTAGTAATTGATTACCATCCGGGGAAAGCTAACGTTGTTGCAGATGCACTAAGTCAAAAATCATTGTTTGCTCTTCGTGCTTTGAACGCACATGTGAATATGTCTGATAATGGTTCGATATTAGCCGAGCTAAAAGTGAGATCAATGTTTATTCAACAAATTTGTGATGCACAAAGATCTGACAAAGACTTGATTGCTAGACTAGTGCAATGTGAAAATGGTGAAGGGTCAGAGTTTCGAATCGATGCAAAAGGTTGTTTGAACTTCAATGGCCGAATATGTGTTCCAAGAATGTGGAATTGATTCAGACGATTTTGAACGAAGCTCATAATAGTCGATTATCGGTTCATCCAGGTAGCACAAAAATGTATAATGATTTGAAATAGTTCATTGGTGGCTTGGCATGAAATAAGATATATCTGAATTTGTTTCAAGGTGCTTAATTTGTCAACAAGTAAAAGCCGAGCATCAAGTGCCTTCTGGGTTACTTTAGCCAATCATGATACCTGAGTGGAAATGGGATAGGATCACTATGGATTTTGTATCCGGTTTGCCTCCCACACCGAGCAAGAAAGATGCAGTTTGGGTTATAGTGGATCGATTGACTAAATCAGCTCACTTTTTGCCAGTTTGTGCAAATTATTCACTTGATAAACTTGCTGAATTATATGTATCACAGATAGTGAGGTTACATGGTGTGCCAAGTTCCATTGTTTCAGATAGAGATCCAAGGTTCATATCGCGATTTTGGAAGAAGTTGCAAGATGCTTTAGGTACTAAACTCCACTTTAGAATAGCCTTTCATCCGCAGACAGACGATCAATCCGAGCGAACTATTTAGATACTAGAGGATATGTTGAGATGTTGCATTCTCGAGTTTGAGGGTACGTGGGAATGATACCTACCTTTGATTGAATTTGCTTATAATAATAGCTTTCAATCTAGTATCAAAATGGTGCCTTACGAAGCTTTGTACGGCCGTAAGTGTCGAACTCCATTATACTAGATCGAGCTCAATGAGAACAAGGTACACGAGGTCGATTTGATTAAAGAGACTGAACAGAAAGTGGCTATAATCAGAGATAGTTTGAAAGCTGCATCAGATCGTCAAAAGTCCTACGCTGATTTGAAACGTAAAGACATTGAATTTTAGGTCGAGATTGGGTATTCTTGAAAGTTTCTCCGTGGAAGAAAGTACTCCAATTTGGTCGGAAAGGCAAACTGAGTCCGAGATTCGTCAGACCGTATGAAATCATCGAATGTATTGGGCCTGTTGCTTATAGATTAAAATTGCCTCTGAATTAGAAAAGATACATGATGTATTTCACGTTTTGATGCTTCATAAATACATATCAGATCTGTCACATGTGATCACTCCGTCAGAGGTTGAAATTCGATCCGATATGACTTACGAGGAAGAACCAATTCGTATTTTAGCTCGAGAAATGAAAGATTTGAGAAACAAGAGAATTCCATTAGTGAAAGTTTTATGGAATCGGTGCGGAGTTGAAGAGGCTACGTGGGAGCCTGAGGATTCAATGAGGCAACAATATCCGAATTTGTTTAACGGTAAGATTTTCAGGGACGAAAATCCTTAAGGGGGAGAGTTGTAACAGTCCAAATTTGACCCAAATCAAAATGGTGGTTTCGGGACCATGAATCCAAGTTTGATAATTTTTTAAATATTATATTCTGTGCTCATTATGTGTGAATTTATGTGTGTGAAAGTTTCGTAGAAAAATTTTATCGTTTAAGTGTTCAATTTGATAAAAAGGACTAAATCATGTAAAGCGTAAAAGTTGCATTCTTTAGTGTAAAGGGCTAGAATGATGATGACTTCTTAATTTGAGGTATTAAGTGGGTAAATAACCCATTTTACAAGTTAATGGATGGCTTTTGACTAATATGCCATTATTATATGTGATAGTTTATTTTTATTTAAAGGTTATATTAGTAAACTAGTAAATAACATATTATATACATAATAAAATAAAGGAAAAAGCCATTATCATCTTATTTTTTACTTTGGTCGAATGTGGGAGAAAGAAAAAGGGGGTTTCATTTCCTTTGATTTTAGGCAATTAGAAGTGTAAAATCAAGGTTAGTTTGATTTCGGTTCTTGTTAATTTTTACGTTTTTGAAATCGTTGCTTCGAACCGTAGCTAACCCATATTTTAATTTGTAAATCTATGCATTATTAATATTCGGCCATTGATATACTTATGTGGTTTATGATATTTGATGATTTTAAATTTAAGATAGGTTAAAATTGATATGTTTTGTATTGGAAGTTTTAGTGAAATTGAATAAATAGGGCTAATTTGCAAAAATAAAAATTTAGATAGACTAATTTGCAAAATGAATGAAGGAAATGGACTTGTATAGTCCCTAGGAGTATTCGGCCCTTAAGTGTTATGGTGAAATTGTGTGTATTGTGTGTTTTATGCAAATTCGACTAAATGATAAAAATGTGAAACATTAGGGGTAAAATAATGATGTTTGGTAAATTTGAATGTATATCTATGTCATATCTTATGTTACTGTAACACCCCAAACCCGACCAGATGTTGTGGTCGAATCCGGCGTGTCACATTGAAGTGTTTTTACGAAAACCTTGTTTTCATTTAAAACCCTTCTTAAAGAATTTTGATTAAAAACCCAGATTATAGTTGTCTTCCAAAACGATATGTATTTGGAAATCTGTCTTTTTGATTATAAGTTAACAAGTATTAAAAATAAAACTTTTTAACAGTGGAAGCTTAATTTTGAATAAAAACCATTGTTTCTAGAAAAAGAACTTGATATAAATTCATTAGAAAGTAAAGTAATCAATGTTACGATAAGCAGAGGGAGGCCTTATTACGATCCGAACTTAAAATAATCAAAATACTTTAAACTATAAAGAAAATCAGGAAAAACAAAAATGTCTTGCTAGCTGGCCACCTTTGAGTCCCTCCATCTATCGAACCTGTAACATCCCTTACTCATAATCCCTGCCAGAATTGGGCACGAGGCGTTACTATAAAAAACTACTTGATCGCCACTTAGGCTCAACGAGACTACTCTCCTTGAGTCACTACAACAACCTCATTTTTGACTTACGAGACCTCACTGTACATACCAAGGCTCTCGTGGCTATATCAAAACTCCTATGATCCATAAAATTTCTTTCTCAACTAAACAGGGAGTATACACCCATGTTAGAAGACACACACGCCCGTGTGTAGTCTCACACGCCCATGTGCCCAAACCGTGCCTAAAAACCTCATCATTCTGCCAAAGGCCCACGGCTAGGGCACACGCCCATGTGGAATAAGACACACCCGTGTACCCTCAAGACATGCCCGTGTCTTCCACCCATGATCGACACTGACAAATTTCACACGTCTTGACATGCCTATGTGGTTAGTCCGTTGTAACAGTCTGAATTTGACCCAAATTGGAACGGTAGTTTCAGGACCACGAATCCAAGTCTGAGAAATTTTTAAATATTATATCCCGTGCTCATTATGTGTGAATTTATGTGTGTGAAAGTTTCGTAGAAAAATTTTATCGTTTAAGTGTTGAATTTGATAAAAAGGACTAAATCGCGTAAAGCGTAAAGTTGCATTCTTTAGTGAAAAGTGCTAGAATGATGATGGCTTCTTAATTTGAGGTATCAAGTGGGTAAATAACCCATTTTACAAGTTAGTGGATGGCTTTTGACTAATATGCCATTATTATATGTGATAGTTTATTTTATTTAAAGGTTATATTAGTAAACTAGTAAATAACATATTATATACATAATAAAATAAAGGAAAAAGCCATTATCATCATATTTTTTCTTTGGCGAATGTGGGAGAAAGAAAAGGGTTTCATTTCTTTGATTTTAGGCAATTAGAAGTGTAAAATCAAGGTTAGTTTGATTTCGGTTCTTGTTAATTTTTACGCTTTTGAAATCGTTGCTTGAACCGTAGCTAACCCATGTTTTAATTTGTAAATCTATGCATTATTAATGTTCGCCATTGATATACTCATGTGGTTTATGATATTTGATAATTTTAAATTTAAGATAGGTTAAAGATTGATATGTTTTGTATTGGAAGTTTTAGTGAAATTGAATAAATAGGGCTAATTTGTAAAAATAAGAATTTAGAGAGACTAATTTGCAAAATGAATGAAGGAAATGGACTTGTATAGTCCCTGGGAGTATTCGGCCCTTAAGTGTTATGGTGAAATTGGGTGTATTGTGTGTTTTATGCAAATTGGACTAAATGATAAAAATGTGAAACATTAGGGGTAAAATGGTAATTTGCCCATTTATGTGCTTTGGGATTAAATTGAAATGAAATGCACTTGAATGAGATTATTTTTGATATGTTTAGATCAAGAACAAAGAAAATCGATTTGAATCGAGGAAAGACGAAGGTTCATGAAATAATAGGTTTAAGTCGTCTGCTTCTTAATAGAGGTAAGTCCTGTCGAAATATATTGAAGAAATAAGTATGAGTGTGTCAAATAATGATGTTTGGTAAATTTGAATGTATATCTATGTCATATCCGAGTGTAAAATAATCACATTGAAATGGATATGTTTGGAAATATAACATGAATGTGTATACTTGATATGATATGTGAATTGTACAATGAAGTAAGGATTTTTATTTGTGTGATGTGAATCATCCTAGTTGAATTTGCTATGTGACCGAATTGTGAAATGTGTATGGAAGTATTAACTATATTTAATTCGGGCTTATTGCCTAGTAGGCCTTGTGCTAGTGATTTAATTCGGGCTTATTTCCTAGCAGGCCTTGTGCCGTGATTTAATTCAAGCTCAATGCCTAGCAGGCCTAGCGCCGGTGTATGTGATTCGGACCAGTGTATTGACACTCTGAGCTCAGATTGTGTAACAACAGAGTATAAAATGAATTAATGAAGTCTAAGCTTTCGAAAATGAATGATAGTGATTCGGCCTTGAGGTAAGTGTTTCTTACATACATGTTGTATATAATGTTAATGAGCTAGTGAAATGAAGTAATAAGTTCATTATGGAATGGTGGTTGGGAGATATAAAGATATTATACTATGTGATGTTCAATTATTCGAAGGTGTACGAGCGAATGGAAATGTGGAACAGGTATAATTAAGTATATATATTATGTGTTGGCATGTTTGTTAATGATGCATCTTGGTGAGAAAATAAGAGCTGATAGATGAAATGATATAATGAAATTCGGAAATGGTAAATATATATGTTGATATGTGTACTTTTAAATGCTTCGAATTGTAGGTTAAAACATTCGGATGAATAAAGTTATATTGTATTTGCTTAGGACTTACTAAGCTCGTAAGCTTATTCCGTGTGTGCTGTTTGTTCTATTTTATAGATTTCGATCGAGCTACGGGCATCTGAGGATCGTCGGAACAGTCAACCACACTATCATCCCTTTTTGGTACTTAATATTAGTTTTGAATTGAAGGCATGTATAGGTTAGACTATAGCCTAAACTAATGATATTTGGTCTTGTTAATGAAATGCCATGTGAAAATGGCTTGATTTTTATGCTTGGATTTGATCTTGGTTTAAGCTCATTTTGGTTAATATGCTACATGACATACATGAATGGTTTTTATTTTATTTATACAATATGATTTGTATTAGTATGTGTGTTTATGATATGTTCTCCCATGGGATAGCTATTGAGGTCATGAAAGTGTTGTATAGACATGACTATGGTATGTGAAATAGGCATTTAAGGGTTAATATGAATGTTCAAAACGACTCCATTGGACATAGTCTTTTATACGTAAAACACGTAATTATTAAAGGATGCATGTTTGGTTTAATCTTAAAGTCACTTTTATGTGCATTATATAGGAACAAATGTATATGTCTTGTATGCAATGTATGTGTAAATAATATGTTGGTGAACTAGGTATATTATGAACCTATTGGTTGGAACCGAAAATAAGAAATGGTATGTTAATCAAATGGATGTGAATTAATGGTTTAGTTGTTGGTTACTTTAGCATATAGTAAATGGTTAATGATGAGCATGATTTGTGCTTAAAATGATTTAAATTCATATAGTCATATGCGAATGGACTTATGACTAGGAAAGAAGTATGTTTAATCTTAAATGATAATTGTTTATATTTGGTATATGTAAATTATAACTTTTTCCGTGTGGATGTTTTAACTTAAAACAATGTACAAAGCATGTTTGCTAATATTGACTAATATCAATGTCACGCATGTGGGGGATCTTAAAGTTGTGAAATATGGCTCATCTAATTTTGGAAATGTGTAAGTGCTGGGTTAAGAAATGGTACAATTGATATTTGACAAATGAAATAGGTATATTGATTCATATGAGTTATATGAAATGCATTAACATATGTTTGAAATTTTTTTAATGTATGCGCATATAATTTGTAAGGTAACAAGTCAATTGATGTTTCAATTGTTCGAATGTTATATGAGAAGTAAATTATTATATACGATTGAATTGTGGAGTTTTCAAAATATGTGAATTATGACTGTCCACATGTGTGCTTTGTTAGGAAATGCCTCGTAGCCCAAGTCCGGCGACGGATATGGGTTAGGGCTGTTACATCCGTGGTCTATCCTGACTTAAAATGCTAACATGTAGGGGACACACGGCCAGGTTGCACGCCCGTGGGCTGACCGTGTGTCACACATGGCCTAGACACACGCCAGTGTGCCTACCCATGTGGACAAGAACGAGACTATTTGCCAAGTTCTTTACATTCCCTTAGCTCATACCACATAACTTTATTCATCATACTAATAAGCAATTCATGATTTCAATATAAACTCCCATAAGTAACTCATAACTTCATAAATGATAAGGTGAGCCATCAACCTTGGAAATTTACAAAATAATTGTCTTAACAAGAACCAATACACCTTTGGCCAAAATAACAAAATAATCTAACTAGTTTAGCCCCTATACATGCCATACACAAAATCACTAAGTTTAAATATACCGAGGTGAGCAGATAGTGTGGGCGAACTCCTAGTTATCGACGTATCCCGGCTTGACTCTTTAGCTCTATAAATCAAGGGAAAGAAAGGGGAGTAAGATTTAATCTTAGTAAGTGTAACACCCTTATCCCGTGTTCGATCACTGAATTAGGGTTAAAGGCATTACCAAATAGATCGAAAACATTTACAGAATTAATCATTCAACCATTCATCAATATCAATCATAATGTCCCTTAAGTAGGTCATCGAGACCTTAAGCATGCTTATAAAATGAGTTGGGACTAAATCGAAACACATAAGTAATTTCTTGAAAATTTGAAACTTTTCTAACATGCAGGGGACACACGGCCGTGGGGGTAGGCCGTGCCTCACCCAAGGCTACTTGACACTCCCGTGTGTCCTCCCCGTGGTAGTATACTGCCAAAATCAACACGGTCACCAAGCACGCCCGTGTGCTAAGGCTGCGTACTAATAGATCACATACTACCATTTCTCACACAGCCACCAAGCACACCCGTGTCGAGGCCGTGTGCAATTTAGGCCACATTCTGTCAATTTACCCATGGCCTTAGGCACACCCGTGTGACATTATAGGCCCTTTTACAAGGCCAATATGCCACCCACTTAGGGTCTTCCTACAAGCAATATATACCTAAACATAATATACATATATGGCAACCAAAACATATTAAATGGTTCACTTCATCCATACATTCAATACCAATTCCATTCATACCAAATTACAAACTAAATCCTACATCATTTCAAACATGTATCATCCATTTGCTTAACAAAAACTTAACCATTTCATATGCATCAAAACATATTAAATATATGCTTCATAACTCATTCATTCAAACATTTATCAACTCAAAAGCTTGCCAATACACATGGCCATGCTCACTTCATAAACATATACACCTATCTAGCCTATACATGCCATAATTAGCCATATACATTTTCAAATGGGTACCAAAATAAGTTTAGTACTGTGATGACGATCCTTGACATTCCTGAGCCTTCAGTAGCTTTGACGACCTATAAAACAGAGAAAATACACACACAGAGTAAGCTTTCCAAAAGCTTAGTAAGTCATATACAAATAAACTTGGCATAAAAAGCATATATGCAATTTGATGCATTTGCACATCTCATTCACTTAACAATTTATCATGTATATGCTTGATTCATACTTATGACTACATTGGTCACATTTATCCATTCAAAACTCATTTGAAGCACATAGCTCATTCATAATCTTCCTTGCATCTCATTCACATTATCCTATTCAAACATACCTTTCTTCAAATCAAAGTCATATGCATACTTGCCATTCATGCATACTTAATGCACATTCAACGTACCTGAATCGGATATTAATTCACTTAATGGATCATAGCTCGGATATACCATTCACATTGCAGACTTGCCCGTTGAACCCTTAGGAACCTAGTAGGATACTCAAAAAGCTCAGAATAGTAGCACAATGCCAACGCCCTAGACGAGGTCTTACATGCACTAGTATATCGATGCCACTGTCCCAGACAGGGTCTTACATGTACACATCATAACAATGCCAACGTCCCAAACGTGGTCTTACACGAGTCAATATGATGCCGATGTCCCAGACATGGTCTTACTCATAAAGTTCATATTGATGCCTACGTCCCAGACGAGGTCTTTTACATATAATTCATATCGATGCCTAAGTCCCAGCGAGGTCTTACATGAAATTTTGAATCGACGCCAATGTCCCGGATGTGGTCTTACATGATAAAACAGAGCAGATACCTATGTCATGACATAGCTAATCCTATCTATTCCTAGGTTCGTACGGGACTTCTCGTTTTAATCACTATATCGAACTTATTTCAAAATTCACGCACTTAGCATCTCATACTCATTCATTTTCATCGATATACATATGAATACATATATTCAATTCAATACAGATAAGTCTATTTGCATAGTGACTTACCTTGGATTTGGTTTATCGAACGGAAACGGCTACTCTGTTACTTTCGTTTTCCCACGATCTAAATCCGTTTTCCTTGGTTCTTGATCTAAACACATCCAGAATTAACCCTTTTATTCACTATTCCATTCAATTCAATCCATATACATATATTTTGGGCCATTTACAATTTATCCCTCATATTTGCGCACTTTATCAATTTAGTCCATTTTACTCAAAACATCAAATATACACAATTTTTTCACACATATGCATAGCCGAACCTCCCTAGGGGCTATATAAGTCCACATATTTCATAAAATTCACAAATTAGTCCTCTAAAATAACATTTTCACATTTTACCCCTATTTAGCTAAATTTATCAAAACTTCAAGAACATAACATGTTCATCTAGCTCAAATCTTTCATATATCACTATTAAACATCACAAATCACATGAGTGCATCAAAGTCTCATTTCACAAACATCATCAATCTTCAAAATTGAAGCATGGGTTTAGAATCATTCGAAGTAGCAATTACGAAAACATAGAAATTATCAAAGACCGAATCAAATTCATAACTTAATTTTGGCTTGTAAGTGCCGAATGCTTAGCCAAAGTTTTCTTTATTTTTCTTTAGTGTTTTTCGGTCAATGAAGAGTAAATAAAAGATGGACACTCATCTTTTGTTTCTTTAATCCAATATCATTTATTCAATTACTAAAATGCCCATCCATTAAACATATAAAACAAACTAATACTATGGTTATTTAGACATTCCATCCTCCACTATCTCAATGGTGGCATATTTTCCATATAAGGCCTCCATTTATACAAAGTCACAACATATAAGTGCTTTAGCAAATAGCAATTTACTTTCACGTCAATGTAATTTCATCCTTTTGTCAAATTAAACACACAGACGAACAAATTAGCTTATGAAATTTTAGCACATGCTAATTCAAATATCAACGGCACAGAAAATAATATTAAAATATTATACGGACTCGAATTTGTGGTCCTAAAACCACTGTTCTTACTAAGGTATAAATCGGACTGTTATAATTCTCCCCCTTTAGGGATTTTCGTCCCCAAAAATCTTACCATTAAACAGAGTTGGATATTGTTGTCTCATTGAATCTTCAGGCTTCTACGTAGCCTCTTCTAATCCGTGTCGATTCCACAATACTTTCACTAATGGAATTTTCTTGTTTCTTAACTCTTTTACTTCACAAGCTAAGATACGGATTGGTTCCTCTTCATATGTCATATCAGATTGGATTTCAATTTCAGATAGGGCAATCACATGTGACGGATCAGACCGATATCTATGGAGCATCGAAATGTGAAATACATTGTGAATCTTTTCTAGTTCAGAGGGTAACTTCAATCTATATGCAACAGGCCAAACACATTCAATGATCTCATACGGTCCGATGAATCTCAAACTTAACTTGCCTTTACATCCGAATCGGAGTATTTTCTTCCACGGAGACACTTTCAGAAATACTTTGTCGCCGATCTCAAATTCTATATCTTTTCGTTTTAAGTCTTCATAGGACTTCTGACGATTAGATGCTGCTTTCAAACAATTTCGAATCAGTTTCACTTTCTGTTCGGTATCTTTTATCAAATGGACCCCATGTAACTTATTCTCACTGAGTTCAGTCCAATATAGAGGTGTACGACATTTACGTCCGTACAAAGCTTCATGAGGTGCCATTTTGATGCTCGTCTGAAAACTATTTTTATACGCAAACATGATCAACGACAAATACTGTTCCCACGAACCAATAAACTCAAGTATACAGCATCGCAACATATCCTCTAAAATTTGAATGACTCGCTCGAATTGACCATCCGTCTGTAGATGAAAAGCTGTACCGAAATGCAATTTTGTGCCCAAAGCTTCTTGCAATTTCTTCCAGAACCTTGATGTGAATCTCGGGTCTCTATCTGACAAAATGGATAGTAGCACCCCGTGCAATCTCACAATCTCAGAAATATGAAGCTCGACTAATCTCTCGAGTGAATAGTCAAATCTTATCGAAATAAAATGGGCAGATTTCATCAATTGGTCAACTACGACCCAAATCGTATCTTTCTTTTTTGGAGTTAGAGGTAACCTAGAAACAAAGTCCATAGTTACTCTATCCCATTTCCATTCAGGAATCAGAATCAGTTGTAACAACCCAGACGAAACTTGATGTTCAGCTTTTACTTGCTGACAGACTAAACATTTCAAAACAAAATCGGATGTCTCGTTTCATGCCAGACCTCTAATAGTGTTGCTTCAGATCATGATACATCTTTGTACTTCCTGGATGGACAGATAGGCGACTATTATGTGCTTCATTCAAAATCAATTGAATCAGCTCTGAATTTCTCGAAACACAGATTCAATCTCAAAATCTCAAACAATCATCAACAACTCGAAATTTAGATTCAGAATTCAATTCACACTGAGCTCGTTTCAACAATAATTCATTATCAACCTTCTAAGCGTCACATATTTGCGGTACAAATAACGATTTTGCTCTCAATTCAACTATCATAGAACTATCATCAGACAAATCTAACTGAGCATTCAAAGCACCTAGTGCAAACAATGATTTTCTACTCAGAGCATCTGCAACAACATTTGCTTTCCCCGGATGATAATCTATCACCAGCTCATAATCTTTTAACAATTCAAGCCATCTTCTCTGATGCAGGTTCAAATCTTTCTGGGTCATTAGATATTTCAGACTTTTATGATCTGAAAACACATGACATTTCTCACCGTACAAATAATGATGCCAAATTTTAAGTGTAAACACAATCGCAGCGAGCTCAAGGTCGTGTGTCGGATAATTCTTTTCATGAGGCTTTAATTGTCTCGAATCATAAGCTACCACTTTGCCCTCTTGCATCAAAACACATCTCAGACCGTTTAATGAAGCATCACTGTATATAATAAATTCCTTACCCGATTCTGGTTGTACTAACACTGGAGCTTCTGTTAACTGAGTTTTCAACCGATCAAAACTTCTCTGACATTTATCCGACCATTCAAATCTGATATCTTTCTGAAGTAATCTTGTCAACGGAGTAGCTATTGTTGAAAAGCCCTTTACAAATCTACGGTAATAACCAGCTAAACCCAGAAAACTGTGAACTTTAGATACATTTCTCGGAGGTTTCCAATTCAGAATAGCAGAAATCTTGCTCAGATCAACACGAATCCTAGAAGCTAACACAATATGCCCCAGAAAACTGACCTCATTCAACCAGAATTCACAGTTGCTGAATTTTGCATACAATTGCTTTACTCTCAAAGTTTGCAACACAATTTTCAAATGTTCTGCATGCTCATTCTCATCACGTGATTAAATCAAAATGTCGTCAATGAATACAACAACAAATTGATCCAAATACGGTCTAAAAATTTTATTCTTCAAGTCCATAAAGATAGCAAGAGAATTGGTTAGTCCGAATGGCATAACTAAAAACTCATAATGCCCATACCTTGTTCTGAAGGTAGTTTTTGGAATATCTGAATCTTTAACTCTCAACTGGTAGTATCTCGATCTCAGATCAATCTTTGAAAATACAGTAGCTCCTTTTAACTGATCAAACAAATCATCAATTCTGGGCAAAGGATATTTGTTCTTTATAGTCACCTTATTCAACTGACGGTAATCGATACACATTCTCATCGTGCCATCTTTCTTTTTCACAAAAAGAACAAAAGCACCCCAAGGCGAAAACCTCAGTCTAGCAAATCCTCTATCAGTCAATTCTTGTAGCTGTGACTTTAACTCTTTCAACTCCGTTGGTGCCATTCTATACGGAGCTATTGAAATAGGTGTCGTACCCGGCAACAATTCAATACCAAATTCAACTTCACTAATCGGAGGTAAACCCGGTAACTCTTCAGGGAACACATTAGAAAAATCACAAACAATGGGTACTGATTCAACTTTCTTCTCAGATACTTTTGAATCAATCACATAAGCAAAATATGTAACACCCCTATCCCGTGTCCGATCACCAGATTAGGGTTAAAGGCGTTACCGGACAGATCGAAAATATTTACAGAATTATCACATAGTCATTTATCAATCTCAAACATAAACTCCCTTAAAAGGTCATTGAGACCTTAAACATGCTTGTAAACCGAGTCGGGACTAAACTGAAACACATACAAGATTTCATTAAAATTTAAAACTTTTCTAAAATACAGGGGACACACGGTCGTGGGGGTAGGCCGTGCCTCACCCACGGCTATTGGACACTCCCGTGTGTCCTCCCCGTGGTGGTATACTACCAAATTCAACACGGTCACCAAGCACGCCCGTGTGCTAAGGCTGTGTACTACTAGATCACATACTGCCATTTCTCACACGGCCACTAAGCACACCCGTGTCGAGGCCGTGTGCAATTTAAGCCACATTCTTCCAAATTACCCACGGTCTTAGGTACACCTTGTGTCTCAACCGTGTGATATTATAGGCCATTTTACAAGGCCAATACGCCACCCATTTTGGGTCTCACCTACAAGCAATACATACCAAAACATAATATGCTTATATGGCAACCAAAACATATCAAATGGTTCAATTCATCCATACATCCAATACCAAATCCATCCATACCAAATTGCAAATTAAATCCTACCTCATTTCAAACATGTATCATCCAATTGCTTAACCAAAACTTAACCATTCCATATGCATCAAAACATACTAAGTATATGCTTTAACTCTTTCATTCAAACATTTAACAACTCAAAAGCTTGCCAATACACATGGCCATGCTCACTTCATACACATATACACCTATCTAGCCTATACGTGCCACAATTAGCCATATACATTTTCAAAAGGGTACCAAAATAAGTTTTTGTAGTGTGATGATGATCCTTGACAATCCCGAGCCTTCAGTAGCTTCAACGACCTATAAAATAAAGAAAACACACACAGAGTAAGCTTTCCAAAAGCTTAGTAAGTCATAGAAAAATAAATGCATTGGCACATATATATATATTTTGATCACTTAGCAACTATCACATATATAACTTGGTTCATAAACTTATGGTCACATTTGCCACATTCAACATTTTAAGATTCACATTCTCATTTTCAATCATACTCTTCTTCATATCAAAGTCATATAGATACTTACCTTTTATACACACTTGATGTGTATTCAACGTACTGAAACGAATAATCTCTCACTTATTGGTCATAGCTCGGATATACCATTCGTATTATAGACTTTCCCGTTGAACCAATAGGAACCTAGTAGGATGATTAGAAAGGTCAGAATAGTTGTACAATGCCAGCGTCCCAGACGACGTCTTACATGCACTCGTATATCAATGCCACTGTCTCAGACAGAGTCTTACATGAATCAATACGTTGCCGATGTCCCAGACACGGTCTTACTCGTACAGATGATAATGATGCCAATGTCCTAGATGTTGTCTTACAGAGTCGATATGATGACAATGCCCAGACATGGTCTTACTCATAAAGTTCATATCGATGCCTACGTCCCAGACGAGGTCTTACACAAAATTTCAAATCAACGCCAACGTCCCAGACGTGGTCTTACATGATAAAACAAAACAGATATCTATATCGTGACATGGCTAATCCTATCTATTCCTAGGTTCATACGGGACTTCTCGGCTTTATCACTATATCGAACTTATTTTTGAATTCACATACTTAGCATCTCATACTCATTCATTTTCATTGAAAGACATATGAATACATATATTCAATTCAATATAGATAAGTTTATTTGCATAGTGACTTACCTCGGATTTGGTTTATCGAACGGAAGTAACTACTCGATTATTTTTGCTTTCCCACGATCTAAGTCTGTTTTCCTCGGTTCTTGATCTAAGCATATTCAGAATTAACCCTTTTATTCACCATTCCATTCAATTCAATCCAAAAACACACATTTAGGGCTATTTGCAAATGAATCGCCATATTTGTACACTTTGACAATTTAGTCCATTTTTCACAAAACATCAAATTCACAAAATCCACACACACACACATGCTTGGCCAGACCTCTCTAGGGACTATATAATCCCAAATATTTCATCAAATTTGCTATTTAGTCCTTCAATTTACCATTTTCACAATTTAGCCCTATTTAGCTAAATTCATCAAAACTTCAAGAACAAAACATGTTCATCAAACACATATCTTTCATTTTTCATTCTCAAACATCACAAGCTTGCAAAACCATCAATGACATATTTCACATACATCATCAAAACACAAAATCAAGGCATGGGTTTTGTAGCTTTCAAAGCAACGATTGCAAAACGTAGAAATTATCAAAAATCGAAATCAAAACTTACCTTAATTTAAACCTTAAAGTAGCTGAATGTGCAAAACTCAAACCCTTACTTCTTTCTTTTAATTTTCGGCTAGATGAATGAATAAAAGATGATCACTTTCATCTTTTTGTTTTATTATTATAACATTAACACATATTTTACTAATTTACCCTTTATCAAATAACATTTGATACATATATTTATCAAGGTTATATTAGTCCAACAACTATCCACTATCTAAATATTGACATAATTGCCTCATAAGGCCTCCACATTTAAAAGCCACATCAAATAGGCACTTAATCAATTAGAAGGCCACTTTTACACTTTATGCGATTTAATCCTTTCCTCAAATTAAACAATCAAACGGACTAATTAGCTTAGGGAATTTAAACACATGCTTAGTCACATATCAACGGCACAAAAAATAATATTAAAATATTATACAGACTCAAATTTGTGGTCCCAAAACCACTGTTTCGACTAGGATATAGATCGGACTGTTACAAAATATGATTCATACCCCTTTTTCACATAACTCAGAGCTTTCAAAACAGATATCACAGCAGGCAATCCATTCAAATCATCAGACTCAATCCGTACAATCTCATCATTCGAACTTCTTAAATCAATAGATTTTCTTTTACAGTTCACAATGGCATCATGCATTAACAACCAATCCATTCCCAGAATAATATCAAACTCATCAAACAGTAAAAGCAACAGATGAGCAGGGAAACAGATATCTCAAAACATTAACAGACAGTTCTTGCATACTTTGTCTACAAGGACACTTTTACCTCAGGGGTTTGATACTTTTATAGTAAATTCAGTAGACTCTATAGGCAAAGTCTTACCATATACTAAATTCATGCATATGTATGAATACGTAAAACCAAGGTCTATTAAAGCTTTCACAGAAGTATCTTAAAGAGTAAAAGTACCCGTTATAACATCAGGTGATGAAGCTTCTTCACAAGCTCGGATAGCATACACTCTTGCAGGCGCTTGGAATGGTGGAAATGTGCAAGTGTACACAATCGTAACAAGTAATAAAGTGACAAGTAAATGTCAAGTTATTGTACCCACAGGGACTGTAAAAGAATTATTTATGAAAATGATTTCAAACACTTTGGTGACAGAAAAATAGTTGGTTTTGGGAAATATTTAAAATGAAAAGAAAAACAAAATAAAAATAAAATAAAACAAAGTTCTAGTGCACGATTTCAAAAACTGATTTTAATCAAGATGATATAATTGTGTTGGATTAATAACATTTCTTACCTTAGAATTATTAAGCTTGTGTTTATACTCGTTAAAATATGGCAACTCGGTAATTTGCTAACTTATGAACATACTTACAAATAAAAATTAGTTCATCTCTTGTACATATTCCTATGTCAATTTGACCGACAAAACAGATTTATAAAAGTAAACATGTTATTGCACATACATACTTATTAAATTAAACAATCTCTCGCATATTCCTATGTCAACTCAAATGATTAATTCAACCTAATAAGCATATAAAAGATCATGTGAAGTAACAAAGTATTTTTACCTTGAAACGATTTAATCACAAAAATCCTGCAAGTTATGCTGGGCATACATATCGTCAAATACAATGCTAATTTAATCTTCATCTACCTTAGAAGAATTAAACATGCATAGATTAAGTATTGTGTCCATTAATTACAATTTCAATGCGTTTAAATAATTAACTCATAAGCTATCTAAACAATTATAATGCCAGATAACTTAACATGATTTTACTTAATCAAACATTTCACCGAGGGCTTTAACAACATAAACACAATTTTAATAATCTAAGAGGGCAAAATGAAATCAACCCCATACGAATTAAATTCAAGCTAAATTTATCAAATTAAACATTTCAAAAGTATGAATATTCATAAGCATGTTTGTCAAAACGACAACAAATAATTTAAAGTGATAGGAAACAAGAATGGCTTGTCTGATTGATCCCTTCTTCGTTCTTCGTTATCCTCGGCTATCAAGGGGGCTTATGAACACTTCAATTTCTGCTTCGAATGGCTGGAAAACACCTCTTTTTCAAGGGGGAAAATTGGCACAAGAACACCAAAAAGGGAGAAGGGAAAATGGAATTGAGAGAAAGTGAGAGAGGAGAATGTTGGATGCTTGAGGTCTGTTTTGAATGAGCAGCTAGCGGCTGTATTTATAGGTGTTAGGCGCTGCTAAAAATAGCAAAAAATCAGAAGCAAGGGAGTCCCACTTGGCCAGCCATCCCATGTGGCAAAGTTGATGGATTCAACATTGCTAAAATTAGCACGGGCAAATCTTTAAAGCCATGAATTTTGGAGGGGTTTGAATGGGATTTTGAGAAGTCTTCAAGGGCTTCTTTGCAACTCATTTAATCAGCTAACAAGCTGATTTGTACCAGCCTATGGACGGTTTGGGCTACCCAACTCTTTGCTTGGTTCGGCTCAACCGGTTTGGTTCAGCTGATACGGTTCAACTGGGCCTTTTTCATAATTAATTAAGATTAATTTATTTAACCCAAATTAAATTGGGAATAAATTAAAATTAATTATATTATGATTAAATGTTCATAACTGGACCGTCTTGGGCTGAAAATAAATTCACCTTGATATTCCATATTGCTTCTCGATTTTGTTCTTCGAGCAATGTCTGCCGAGCTGATTTCTGCCATTTGTGCGAATCTGTCGAAAATAGTCAAAATAAATCAAAATTTACTATAAAATTAATTAAAATTCATCATGTTCATATTTTTAACACAATTTAATTATTTTTCGACAAGAATTTACTCAAAACCACATGAATTTGGGTCAAAAGGGCATGAAAATGTATAAGTTTTCGTGTTTCCACACCCCCAAACTTAATTCATTGCTCGTCCCGAGTAATGCACAAATTTGAAAAGAATTTTCTCGGAAACACCATCCTTCAGAACAGCTCTTTTCTCAAAATTATGAATTGGATATACTTAAGCTCAAAAATAAGAAATTCAATAATTGTGCTACTTAAGCATTCATATCATTCAAATTACTCTCTACAATTATTATACTAGCAAACTCAGACCAAATGTTTCTTAATAAAGACATGTTACTTGCTACCAATTTGATTTTAATTCCTTATTCAAAAAGTAAACTGTAATCATTAAGCTTAACTAGTGTCTTCATATTTGAACAGAGCAATTTCTCTCCACTAATGTAGATAACGTTGGAATTTTGAATCAATAGGTCTTTAATAAGGTTGTAACGTGGCTTGGCTTAGGGGTAGATAAAAGATAGTTAAATTTTTGGCTTAAAAACCCTAGACTCAGCTTAAGATCGAACCTTTGAAACCTCCAACCTTGATACCCAACTTGTGCTCTTTCGATCACTTATTTCATTTTGAGTACATGTTTTTTTTTTTTTTTTCGTTTTTTTAGCATACAAGTTCAAACTCGAGCACTTGCTTCATGTACTACAATTTTTCGAGCCATTAATACTTCTTTCCAACTCCCCAAACTTATTTTCAAGCAATCTTCTGAATAGTACTGAGTCTAGTGCCTGGGAAAATTTTAGAAGTGATGAAGAGAAAATTGATGGCTAAATATTGCATAGGTCCAAATAAAATTAGGCCATATAGTCTCAAAATTGGGTTTCAAAGGATAATTTTACCAAGGTCGCCTTGAAAGGCTCAACAGTCCAAACAACAGTTGCCTAAATCATTTTCAATATTCCATGTTTCCTAGGATTTCGCCTCGAGAAATTACTAAGTCAATTCTAAAGACTTAAGCTTTCATGCATGCTTAATTTTTTCGTAGGTAACTAAAAATTTTATGGTACAAGTTTACATGCTTTATTAAAAATACATTCACATCTTTATTAAGCTAACATAATAATTTATTGAAATAATAGAACTTTATTAATGCTGAAGTTTAGCATAATTAACAAAATCTCAAATTATTGAAAAAAAATATGTCCTAAATCATAACTAAAAGAAAATTTTATTCTGAATTCAAATTTAGAGTCCCTACTTAAAGTGAACAATGTCCTCATTGTTTAAAGTGAATAGATACTATACACCAGGTAGGAAATTTAGACAAGAGGAGGTGAGTCAAATTGACTGCTTAAGTATCGGGCTCTCTCTAAAATCCAATCCTAGACATGTATATATCTATTGCCACACTTTAGCCTTTGTGACTTGTTCCTATCTCTTGTTTTATTGTGTGGAAATGAAAATTCCTAATTAACCTAATCCTAAAAAAATAATAAAAAAATAAATGAGAGTTGAAGTCCTCCCCTTTTATTTATTTGCCGGTCCTTCCAAGTTTTACTCATCTTTTGCTCCATTAGTATTGCCTCTGCATGAATCGCCTTGCTCCTTCTTCGATGATGAAACCTATGGTTCAAATATGAAATCTGGAAACTCAGGCACAAAAATAAATGGGTCATTATAAATTTTCTTAAGGGCACTCCTCATCGAATCATCTCTTATTTTTGCATATCTCCAGTAGGCTTGTTGCTGCCATTGCACTTGTTGTATCAAGTGCATCAGCTTCAATAGCTCATCACGGTGATCTGGCTAGGTGGTGGAGCTCTAAACATTGAGGGTTCGATATTAGGTTCAGCTTCTGGTTCCATTGATTTTGCCTCATTAGGGACTTCAGTTGATTGCTCTAGCGGGATTTCTGTGGGTTCATCTTCTGCCTTTTTGAGATCCTCACTTTATTCAATTCTTTGCTGAAGAACAGAATCTCCTGTCACTCGGTAGAGGTCCCAATCGATGATTGTGCCTTGACAATACTCTATCTTCTTTACGTCCATAAGGAGTTTTGCTTTTAAGCATAGAATTGTGATTGTAAAAGGGAAATAGGCAGGGCCAGAACATCTAACGGCACAATTTCACATCTCTCTCAGAATGATTTTACCCACATCAATGGTCTTTCCAGTTAAAATTGAATATAACAGGACCATTCGTTCTAATGAAATTGTAGTCCCATGCGAACTAGGCATAAGGCTGAAACAAATGAAATAGAACCATACCTTCGCAAGTGGTGTCAAATACTCTCTTCGACATGTGTGGATTCCTTGCTTTGACACAGTCCATTTAGAACATGGCACTGTAAGTTCCTCGAGGATTTCTTGAAGATTTTCAGGCTTAATATTGCTCAACAGAGAGGAATATTCATCGTTGTCGAAATCAGGTAATTCAAAGAACTCGTTAATAGCATTAGAATTTATGGGTACCTTGATTCTGCGGACTGGAACTTCGATCAATTTGCTTGAAGTTAAGTTCACGTAGAATTCACGAACTAGTTCTTCATCCACACTTGGTCTCTTTTCACAAAACAATTCCCAATTGGGTGCTTCAGCAACTTGACAAATACATGCCATAAAGTCTCTGTAGTTGCTTTCTTTCAAAGTGAAGCCTTTCTCTAGATGCATCTGTTGATTTTTGAAGATACTCTCATATCTTACTTTGGCTTCTTCACAATGAAATTTACTTTGTGGTTTGTCAATTTGAGCGGAGGCACGAGTTCTTTTGCGAGTCATAATTAACCACCTTTCTCGTAGAATTTAAGAACTCTTAAAATAAATAAAAAACTAATGAATCAAAAGGGAGAATTTAAAGGAGGGTTGGCTTAGGTTGGAGGAAGGGAGATGTGCGCATAGGCGCACAAGGCAGCAAGTAGGTGGCGCAATGGGGCTGCAGCAGTGTCGGGTCTTGGCACAGGCGGGAGCTGGTGTTGGCGTGTCTGGAGCTGGAGCTGCTACTGTTGACCGAATGGAGGCTTAGGGACTTAGGGGCTTGCGGCACTTGGTGTTTTGGTGGATGATGAGTGAATGGGGTGCATCAATGATGCAATTTATAGATGGAGGAGTATAAATTGGAATAGAACTCTTAGAATAATTAAAGCATTAAAAATAAGAGTCCCCTTCTAATTTTACTCATGATAAACAATAATTAATAATTAAATAAACACACATGAATTATCAATTGCTATTTATTTGGCAAGATAAATACAAAATAAATTTAACTCTAATCCTAAGCTAAGTTGATAAAAGTTAATATATAAATTATAATAAATATAATTATATATTAAAGTTTATCAATAATTTGAAAGAAAGAAAGAAAGAAAATATTGATAAAAAGGACTTAATCGCGTAAAAGGTAAAAGTGGCATACTAAAGTGTAATGTACTAGTTTGAGCATGGCTTTTAATATGAAGTGTTAAATGGGTAAATAACCCATTTTTAAGTTAGTGGGTTGGTATATGACATAATTAACCTTAAGTTTTATATTATATAATTTTATGATATAAGGTTAAAATCATATTATATGTTAATTAAAACATAAAAAAATGGATATTTTCACTCATCTTTCTTGGTCGAATATTGAGAAACACAAGGGGAGCTAAGTTCTTTGAATTTTCGGCAATATCCAAGCCAAATTCAAGGTAAATTCTTAGTCGATTTTTGTAAATTTTTACGTTTTTGAGATTGTTGCTTCGAAACGTAGCCGACCCATGTTGTAATTTTTGAATCTGAGCATGTCTAAGGTTCGCCATTAGTATTCTTATATGATAATTGATGTTTGATGAATTAAATTTAATGTTAGGACTTAGATTGATAAGTTTTGTATTGAAATTTTGGTGAAAATTGAGTAAATAGGACTAATTTGTAAAATAAAAAATTGAGAGGGCTTAAATGCTAAATAAATGAAAGAAATAGACTTATAATGCTAGTGTGAATATTCGCCCTTGTATGGTTTTGCTAAATGTGTGTATTTTGTGTTTTAGGCAAAAAGGATTAAATTGTAAAAATTTGAAATAGTAGGGGTAAAATGGTACATTGCCTATTTAGGTGCTTAGGGACTAAATTGAGATGAAATGTGCTTGAATGAGCTAAATTTTAATGTGTTTTAGATCAAGAGCAAAGAAAAGCAGTTTAGATCTAGGGAAAGATGAAGGTTCTCGAATAGCCGATTTGTACTGTCTATCGACAAGCGAGGTAAGTCCTTAAGCAAGTGTATACTAAAGGAATATTTATGAACATTGCATATGATAAAGTTAGGAAATTTAAAGCATAAAATGTATGTCGGCGAATGTGGTAGTATAAATTGATAATGAGTTTAATTTGTTAAATGTGATGTAAGTAAGTAAGTTTGGTTTGATAAATGAAAGTTGTATGAAGTATATAAGTTGTGGTGATTTAAGTATTAAGTAAAGTGTATTGAAATGTTAAATCGTTGAATTAGGGCTAAATTCCTAGCGTGCCTAGTCTGGTGACATGTTAGGGCTTATTGCCTAGCGAGCTTCGTGCCGATGATCTATTTCTGCTCTAATGCCTCAGCGTGCTTCATGCCGATGATCTATTTTGGGCTTTAATGCTCAGCGTGCTTCATGCTTGATCTATTTCGCTCTAATGCTAGCGTGCTTCATACCGTGAACTATTTGGGCTTTAAATGCCTAGTAGGCTTTATGCGTGATATGCTATAAATGGAGATTACGAGAATCAAACAAGGTGAGATGTATATCTAGTTTTGTGCTAAAGGTTCGGGTAAGAATTTGCCTACTATATTAGTAAGAAAGAAAGTGAGTTGAGTTCTTTTCGATTTGAATCAATTTGATGTGTAGAAAGGGTCAATTGATACCTACAAGATAAGATCGAAACTTGTTGAAAGCAAACACAATATCAAGTAACTCTTTTTCTGTTACCGTATAGTTCAGTTGAGTTCCGGCTAGAGTTCTACTTACGTAGTAGATAAGATGAAAAACTTTGTTCCTTCGATGGCCCATGACAGCTCCAATGGTGAAGTCACTTGCGTCACACATTAATATGAATGGTGAATCCCAGTCTGGTGCGACGATTATGGGTGCCGTGACTAATCGACTCTTCAGATCGTTGAAAGCTTTTAAGCATACCTCTGTAAACTTGAATATTGAGTCTTTCTCCAAGAGCTTGCATAAGGGTTTAGCCACTTTGGAGAAGTCTTTGATAAATCTTCGATAAAAACCAGCGTGACCCAAAAAGCTCCTAACACATTTTATAGATGTTGGAGGTGGGAGTTTCTCGATAACATCTACTTTTGCTTTGTCTACCTCGATCCCATGTGTAACAGACCGAATCTGACCCTAATCGAAACGGTGGTTTCGGGACCACGAATCCGAACCCGAGAAATATTTAAATATTATATTTAGTGTTTATTATATATGAATTTATGTGTGGGAAAGTTTCGTAGAAAAATTTTATCGTTTAAGTATCGAATTTGATAAAAAGGACTTAATCGCGTAAAAGGTAAAAGTGGCATACTAAAGTGTAATGTACTAGTTTGAGCATGGCTTTTAATATGAAGTGTTAAATGGGTAAATAACCCATTTTTAAGTTAGTGGGTTGGTATATGACATAATTAACCTTAAGTTTTATATTATATAATTTTATGATATAAGGTTAAAATAGTCATATTATATGTTAATTAAAACATAAAAAATGGATATTTTCACTCATCTTTCTTGGTGAATATTGAGAAACACAAGGGAGCTAAGTTCTTTGAATTTTCGGCAATATCCAAGCCAAATTCAAGGTAAATTCTTAGTCGATTTTTGTAAATTTTACGTTTTGAGATTGTTGCTTGAAGCGTAGGCAACCCATGTTGTAATTTTTGAATCGAGCATTTCTAAGGTTCGGTCATTAGTATTCTTATATGATAATTGATGTTTGATGAATTAAATTTAATGTTAGGACTTAGATTGATAAGTTTTGTATTGAAATTTTGGTGAAAATTGAGTAAATAGGACTAATTTGTAAAAATAAAAATTTGAGAGGGCTTAAATGCTAAATAAATGAAAGAAATAGACTTATAATGCTAGTGTGAATATTCGCCCTTGTATGGTTTTTGCTAAATGTGTATTTTGTGTTTTAGGCAAAAAGGATTAAATTGTAAAAATTTGAAATAGTAGGGGTAAAATGGTAAATTGCCTATTTAGGTGCTTAGGGACTAAATTGAGATGAAATGTACTTGAATGAGCTAAATTTTAATGTGTTTTAGATCAAGAGCAAAGAAAACGAATTTAGATCGGGGAAAGATGAAGGTTCTCGAATAAGCGATTTGCACGGTCTATCGACAACCGAGGTAAGTCCTTAAGCAAGTGTATACTAAAGGAATATTTATGAACATTGCATATGATAAAGTTAGAAATTTAAAGCATAAAAATGTATGTTGGCGAATGTGGTAGTATAAATTGATAATGAGTTTAATTTGTTAAATGTGATGTAAGTAAGTAAGTTTGGTTTGATAAATGAAAGTTGTATGAAGTATATAAGTTGTGGTGATTTAAGTATTAAGTAAAGTGTATTGAAATGTTAAATGCGTTGAATTCGGCTAAATGCCTAGCAGCCTAGTCTTAGGTGACATGTTCGAGCTTATTGCCTAGCGTGCTTCGTGCTGAGTGATCTATTTCTGCTCTAATGCCTAGCGAGCTTCATGCCGTTGACCTATTTCGGGCTCTAATGCCTAGCAGGCTTCATGCTGGTGATCTATTTTCGGCTCTAATGCCTAGCAAGCTTCGTGCCGGTGAACTATTTCGGGCTTTAAATGCCTAGCAGGCTTTATGCCGGTGATATGCTATAAATGGAGATTCTGAGAATCAAACAAGGTGAGATGTATATCTAGTTTTGTGCTAAAGGTTCGTAAGAATTTTCCTACTATATTAGTAAGAAAGAAAGTGAGTTGAGTTCTTTTGATTTGAATCAATTTGATGTGTAGAAAGGGTCAATTGTTCAAGTTCGATATCATATAATATTGAACCTTTCATTGATGTGAATATACATAGCTTATATGTGAAGTTGATAAAGTATATGTTTAGAATGATATAGTGATGATAATTGATATCAAAGTTTACCTTAGTATTCGGCTAGTGTATTATATATATATATATATAAAAAAAATTACGTACAATTTTATTAGTTGAAGATTAAGGTGTTTACCTGTGTGTTCATTAAAAGTGTATGTGCTTAGGACTTACTAAGCTAGTGAGCTTACTCTGTTTATGTTTGTGTTCTATGTTATAGATTGATTATACAACTACAGGCTCAGGGGATCATCAAGACAGTCGACCACACTATCACCCTCTTTGGTATAGTCATGTTTTGTAAACTTTTGAATCAAAGGCATGTATAGATTTTGTTTTGATAAATAATGAATGATGTCAGTTTGTAAATATAAATATGGCCTTGCGAATAAGGCTGTTGCTTTTGGTTAAGTTTAAGTTTCATATTTGATATGGTAGCTTGCATCAAATACCTTTGAATATGTGATTTCGGTTATGTTTTAAATCATACACGGGAAATGATCATATGATATATATATATATATATATATGGTAAAATATTGGGATAAATATATACTTAGGTATAAAGGAGTAAATGTGAATGTTCAAAGATACCATGCGAAAATAGTTATCTTATTTTGTTTTAGCTGACTTGTTTATGCATGGTAAAATATATATATGTATTCATACTTGTAATGTCATTTGTTAATGTTTAAATAGGTATGGCTTTGTGGTAAGCATTAGAGTAAAATTCTATACTTGAAAGAATACCTATGGTACACATAAATGCATGTAAACTAAGTTCAATTCGGGCATATCATATAGTAAAGAATTAAATGAACATAAGTACTACTATTTGCATGCATTGTATGTTAAATGCATAAATAAAATACTAGGTTATAAGTTGTTCTTGTTTGAAGTTTAGATTTACATTTGAAGGCTAATTAAATTCGATTATGTGAAATAAGTATTGAGGTATGATTATGTAGTTATAATTACATAAATATATATATATGTATGTGAGTAATCGACATTGCCAAATGGGATGGATGAATATGTGAATTGATGAATAGGTTGACATTTAGGTACATGATAAGATATAATGAAAATGGTTACATATATGAATGATATGATTTTAAGTGATAATGTAATAAGAGAATTATGAAATCCATAATGACGTATGCTTATGTAATTTGTAATAGTGAATAATTCATTGAATAATGAGTCATTAGTTATTATTGAATTTTATTTGTGAAATATTACTAAACGTTTTGGTATTTGACTAGGGATAATGCTTTCTTTTCGATAGTATGATTTGGTATATTATATTTAAGTGGTAACATGTATAAAAGTGCATTTGATGAGTGTTAAGGTCGGGTAATACCTCGTAACCTTA
Organism: Gossypium rotundifolium; assembly: GCA_025506655.1. Classification (NCBI taxonomy): domain Eukaryota; kingdom Viridiplantae; phylum Streptophyta; class Magnoliopsida; order Malvales; family Malvaceae; genus Gossypium; species Gossypium rotundifolium. The sequence continues at coordinate 46,157,129 of CP106732.1, read as the reverse complement.
TTTTGGCGACGGATACGATTTAGGGGTGTTACATTTTATTGGTATCAGAGCTACGGTTTAGTCGATTCTAGGACTACCGTAGTAATGCGTAAGAGTCTAGCTATACATGCCTTTGAATTTTATATGTGATAGTGTGGTGACTTCTAACAATTTCCAATTGTATTTTATATAGTAAATGGATTCGATCTCGATAGAGTCAGTGGCGATGATGTGGAGAGTGTCGCTACTGGTCTCGCACATGGATCGGTAGCCATTAGACTCTCAACGATACGGGTAACCACGAGGAGAGGCTAAACAAGCCTTCTACCAAATGATGAATGAATGGTTTACCCAGTTTGTTCGTAATAATCCGGCTGTACAACAACCTCCACCCCGAATAATCGACTCGGTACCTTCAAGACTTCGATGATAGATCCAATGAGATCTAGTAGGCCTCCGCTTGATAAAATCAAGAAATTTAAATGAGGAATTCAAGGCTAATGATAATAATGATGCGTAGAGAGAATGAAATGTGGCTTGATAACACTATTCGGTACTTGATGAGCTATCCCGCACTCAGGAAGAATGTTTAAAATGTGCTATATCTTTACTTGAACACCGCCTATCACCGTGGAATACACTAGTATCGTGGTTCCAAAAAAAAAGTAACATGGTATTTCTTCCGAATGAATTCGCAAGAAATATATCGGCCAGAGGTTCATCGACCGAAACATAAAGAATTTCTTGAACTAAAAGCAGGGGCAAATGACCGTGATGAAATATGAAAGAAAATTTGTCGCTCGGCAGATATGCTAGAGAGTGTGTTTCTACTAAAGCTATTATGTGTAAAAGATTTGAAGATGGCCTGAATGAAGATATAAAGATGTTTGTTGGCATTCTTGAAATTCAAGAGTTCGTGACTCTAGTTGAATGAGCTTGCAAAGCTGAAGAGCTCGGGAAAGAGAAGAGAAAGGCGTCTGAAGCGGAGACATTCGTAAAAGGTCTTTGGGTAAGGTCTTCCATTCCACATCCAAGAAGTTCAGAGATGACTACAACCGGCATAAAGCTACTACAGATCCACCTAGACGGGATCGACCTCCTGTGGACTCCCGAGCTACCTCAATAGCCAGTGTTGGAAATGTTCCACAGAATAGAGTTGAATGCAAGCATTGTGGAAAATGGCATTCTGAGAGTTGTAGAGTTCGTGATCGGTCCTGCTTTAAATGTGGATCTGCTAGTTGAAGTGTAACCGTAGTTGGTCTAACTTCTCCTATCCCTAACTTCCTAAATATTGACATAGGCATCAAGTTGATACTTGCACCTAAGTCACATAATGCTTTACCACAATAAGTTGATCCAATATTGCATGGTATGGTGAAACATCCAGGATCCTTCAACTTTGGTGGTAGTTTGTTCTGAAGATATGCACTGCATTCCTTCATCAGAGCTACCGTCTCAAATTCTCCAAGTCTTCGTTTCTTTGACAAGATATCCTTCATGAACTTGACGTAGTTCGGCATTTGCTCAAGTGCTTCGACCAATGAGATGTTGATGTGTAGTTGCTTGAGTATGTCAAGGAACGTCCTGAATTGAATCTCTGCTTCGGCTTCTGAAGTCTTTGAGGGTAGGGTGATGGTGGTTTCATTACTGGAACTGGTTCTAGTTGATTCACCTTTGGTGGTAACTCTGCATCTAACGATGTTGTTGGTTGATCAGAATTGACTGGGCCTGAGGTTACTTTGCATGGTTTTGCAGATATCAGTTCTGGTGAAACTGGGGTTTCAACACTTGGTTGAACTTCTGAGTCTTGAACATCAGCTTGTTCCTTTTAAACCACGACATTGTTGGGCTCTACTATATTTCTGCTCCTCAATTGCAGTGTTTTGCAATGTTCCTTCCCTAGATTTCTCAGATTTTCCGTGTCACTAGGTAAAGCACCTTGTGGTCGGTTCCTAAGTTTAGTTGCAAGCTGGCCCACTTTGTTCTCCAAATTCTTTAATGTAGCTGCTTGGCTCTAGATTAAAGCATCGTTCTTTGTTAGATATGTCTTTGGCAAACTTTCTAGGCTATTAGATGCTTCAGCTTGAACTAGTTTCTAAACTTGTTGTGGAAAATTAGGTGGCTGGGTCGATCTGGGTTGGGTGTAAGTAGTACTAGTTCCAGCCCCTTGGTTACTCCAGGAAAAATTTGGGTGGTTCCTCCACGATGGGTTATAAAAATTTTGATTGCAGCCCTTGCCTCCCTCGGTTTTGGTTTTGATTACTATGTAGTACATAGATTCTGGGTTCGACGGACATTCTTCAAACAAATGTCCCTCCCCATAATACACACAGGCTATATTCTCAAATTGATTAGGCGGCTGTGCTGCAAAACTAGTAGACCCATTAGTAGTAAGATTTTTAAGCATTGAGGATATCGATGATACCTGAGATGCGAGTGAAGTAAGAGCGTCTACTTCATGAATTCCAACTACTCGTCTTCCTGACACTGCTAGACTGGTTGGCCATTGATAGTTGTTGCTGGCAATCCTCTCGATAATTTCATAATCCTCATTATAAGACTTAGAAAGGAGAACACCATTAGCAGAGGCATCCACTACCATCCTTGTGTGAGCATTGAGACCATTATAGAATGTCTCAAGTTGAATGAAATGAGGAATTCCATGATGAGGGCACTTTCGTAATAACTCTTTAAATCTTTCCCATGCATCATACAAGGACTTGTCATCCATTTGGTGGAAAGCAGTGATCTCATTCCTCAGGTTAGCATTTTTGCTAGGCGGAAAATACTCTTGCCATGTAGAAATGGAGTTCAGTGGCAATGAATTCAACCAGGCACGAGCTCTGTCCCTTAACGAATATGGGAACAACTTCAATCGTAAGGCATCTTCAGAAACTCTGGCTAATTTGAAAGAATCGCTTACTTCCATGAATAGTCTTTAGTGAAGATAAGGATCTTCAGTAGGCATTCCGTTGAATTGGCCCACTATCTGAAGCATCTGGAACATGACTGGCTTCAGCTCCAATTATTTTGTCTCAATTTTGGGTCTTCTAATACCCGAATTAAGATCGTTAAATACTGGCACGGCATATTGTCTTAAGGCTCTATCCCTATCATCAACAATAAGGATAGGATTCTGAGCAGGGTTTGTTCCGTTTCCTTGGTTCATATTCTCGAAATTCATCTCTTCGGTCCTTCTCTAGTTCGCTTGTTTCATTCGTTGTCGAAAGGTTCGTTCTATTTTAGGGTCTACAGGGAGTAAGTCAATAATCTGGTCAATACTCATAAACACCTGAAATAATCACAGAAAAGTTGAGCAAGTAAAAAATTTAAATAAAAATAAATAAACCAAAATGTAAAAAAAATTCACAAATAATGGCTTTGAAAACACCCCCAACAGCGGCGCCAAAAACTTGGAACGATGGAAATGTGCAAGTATACACAATCGTAACAAGCAATAAAGTGACACATAAATGTCGAGTTACCATACCCATAGAGATTGTAAAAGAATTATTTATGAAAATGATTTCAAACACTTTGGTGACGGAAAAATAGTTGGTCTTGAGAAATATTTAAAAACGAAAGGACAAACAAAATAAAAAAAATAAAACAAAGTTCTAGTGCACGATTTCAAAAACTGATTTTAATCAAGATGATATAATTGTGTTGGATTAATAACATTTATTACCTTAGAATTATTAAGCTTGTGTTTATACTCATTAAAATATGGAACCTCGGTAATCTGCTAACTTATGAACATACTTACAAATAAAAATCTGTTCATCTCTTGCACATATTCCTATGTCAATTCGACCGATAAAACAGATTTATAAAAGTAAACATGTTATTGCACAGACATACTTATTAAATTAAGCAATCTCTCGCATATTCCTATGTCAATTCAAACGATTAATTCAGCTTAATAAGCATATAAAAGATCATGTGAAGTAACAAAGTATTTTTACCTTGAGACAATTTAATCACAAAAATCCTGCAAGTTATGCAAGGCATACATATCGTCAAATACAATGCTAATTTAATCTTCAACTGCCTTAGAAGAATTAAACATGCATAGATTAAGTATTGTGTCCATTAATTACAATTTCAATGCGTTTAAATAATTAACTCATAAGCTATCTAAACAATTATAATGCCAGATAACTTAACATGATTTTACTTAATCAAACATTTCACCGAGGCCTTTAACAGCATAAACACAATATTAATAATCTAAGAGGGCAAAATGAAATTAGCCCCACATGAATTAAATTCAAGCTAAATTGATCAAATTAAACATTTCAAAAGCATGAATATTCATAAGCATGTTTGTCAAATCAACAACAAATAATTTAAAGTGATAGGAAACAAGAAACAAATCGGTGGCTCTCCGTGGCTTGTCTGATTGATCCCTTCTTTGTTTTTCGTTGTCCTCGGCTATCAAGGGGACTTATGAACACTTCAATTGCTGCTTTGAATGGCTGGAAAAAACCTCTTTTCCAAGAGGGGAAATCGACACAAGAACACCAAAAAGGGAGAAGGGAAAATGGAATTGAGAGAAAGTGAGAGAGGAGAATGTTGGATGCTTGAGGTCTGTTTTGAATGAGTAGCTAGGGGCTGTATTTATAGATGTTAGGGGCCGCTAAAAATAGCAAAAAATCAGCAGCAAAGGATTCCCATTTTGCCGGCCATCCCATGCGGCAAAGTTGATGGATTCAACTTTGCTAAAATTAGCATGGGCAAATCTTTAAAGCCATGAATTTTAGAGGGGTTTGAATGGGATTTTGAGAAGTCTTCAAGGGCTTCTTTGCAACTCATTTAATCAGATAACAAGCTGATTTGTACCAGCCTATGGACGGTTTGGGCTACCCAACTCTTTGCTTGGTTCGGCTCAACCGGTTTGGTTCAGCTGATGCGGTTCAACTGGGCCTTTTTCATAATTAATTAAGATTAATTTATTTAACCCAAATTAAATTGGGAATAAATTAAAATTAATTATATTATGATTAAATGTTCATAATTGGACCGTCTTGGGCTGAAAATAAATTCGCCTTGATATTCCAAACTACTTCTCGATTTTGTTCTTGACGGTTATGCCAAGTCGATTTCCACCCTTTGTGCGAATCTGTCAAAATAGTCCAAATAAATTAAAATTTACTATAAAATTAATTAAAATTCATCATGTTCATATTTTTAACACAATTTAATTTTTGTATAATATTCAATTATTTTTCAACAAGAATTTACTCGAAACCACATGAATTTGGGTCAAAAAGGTCATGAAAAAAATATATAAATTTTTGTGTTTCCAGCGCTCTAGCTTCAGATCTTACCACATGTCTCTCGTGCACCTCTAACTACCACTAACATTTCTTGTATTCTTTGAAGGTCTACCTCTCGCAGGTGCATTATCAGATCTCAAATTCTAAATAGTCTCTGGTTTGACAGGCTCAGGGCAATCACGGATAAAATGATCAAGTGATCCACATCTGAAGCAAGCTCTGTCATTTAATCTACAGCTTCAGGATGTCTTCTTCCACAATGTTTACATTCGGTTCTCTCAGATTGAACATTACCAATACTAGCCACTAAAGTTGCTGGGTTTGTGGAACTCATTTGCGATCTAGCTCTATTTCTGTTTAAATGTCTCACATTTTCTTTGGAATGACTTTGATCATCTCTGTATCTCTTTGAAGCAGATTGAAATCATTTATTCTGAAATCTCTTTCTTGTATCTCGAGCTTCAGACTCAGCTCTGCTTTTATCCTTCCCGAGTTCTTCAGCTTTGCAAGCTCGGTCAACGAGTGTAACAAACTCTTTTATTTCTAGGATCCCAACCAGTAAACGGATATCTTCATTAAGACCATCATCAAATCTTTTGCACACTATAGCTTCGAAAGATATACACTCTCGGGAAAATTGACTTAGTCGCACTAATTTTCGTTCATATTCTGTAACAGTCATACGTCCATGCTTTAGTTCCAGAAATTCTTTTCATTTCTGATCGACGAATCTCTCATTGATATATTTCTTCCGGAACTCAATCTGAAAGAAATCCCATGTAACCCGTTCTCTAGGAATAACAGAAATTATGGTTTTCCACGATTGATAAGCCGCATCTCGAAGTAACGATATAACACACTTTATGCATTCTTCCGAAGTCAGGGACATCTCATCAAATACCCGAATAGTATTTTCAATCCATAATTCAGCTTTTTCAGCATCATCATTATTGGTAGCTCAGAACTCTTCAGCCCCATACTTATGGGATCTTGTCAACCTGAGGCTTATTTAATAGATTTGGATGCACAACCAGTGGCATAATTGTAGTCTGAGGGGGATTAATCGGGGGCGGACGTTGCAAAACAATCGGGTTATTCTTTATGAACTGAGTGAACCACTCACACATCATTTGGAAGAAAGCTTGTTTAGCTCCTCCCTCCTGACCGCTTCTAGTCGGTCTCGGATTAGAAGGCTCTGTCCCTTGCGTGGGAACAGGTGCATTACTTTCTATGTCGTCAGCTATGGCTCTTTTGGGATCCATTGCTATACAGAAATCACATTTTACACGTCAGGATTCATCACACTATCACAGTTCAAATATATGGCATGTATAGCTAGACTCTGACACGCTACATTAGTCCGAGAATCGACTAAACCGTAGCTCTGATGCCAATCAAATGTAACACCCCTATCCCGTGTCCGATTATCGAATTAGGGTTAAAGGCGTTACCAAACAGATCAAAAACATTTACAGAATTAATCGTTCAACCATTCATCAATATCAATCATAATGTCCCTTAAGTAGGTCATCGAGACCTTAAGCATGCTTATAAACTGAGTCGAGACTAAATCAAAACACATAAGTAATTTCATAAAAATTTGAAACTTGGGACACAGGGCCGTGGGGGTAGGCCGTGCCTCACCCACGACTACTGGACACCCTCGTGTGTCCTCCCCATGGTAGTATCCTGCCAAAATCAACATGGTCACCAAGCACACCCGTGTGCTAAGGCCGTGTACTAATAGATCACATACTGCCATTTCTCACACGGCCACCAAGCACACCCGTGTCGAGGTCGTGTGCAATTTAGGCCACATTTTGCCAATTTACCCACGGTCTTGAAGTACGCCCATGTGCCTCAAACGTGTGACATTATAGGCCCTTTTACAAGGCCAATATGCCACCCACTTAGGGTCTTCCTAAAAGCAATATATACCTAAACATAATATGCATCTATGGCAATTAAAACATATCAAATGGTTCACTTCATCCATACATTCAATACCAATTCCATTCATACCAAATTACAAACTAAATCCTACATCATTTCAAACATGTATCATCCATTTGCTTAACCAAAACTTAACCATTTCATATGCATCAAAACATATTAAATATATCCTTCATAACCCATTCATTCAAACATTTATCAACTCAAAAGCTTGCCAATACACATGGCCATGCTCACTTCATAAACATATACACCTATCTAGCCTATACATGCCATAATTAGCAATATACATTTTTAAAAGGGTACCAAAATAAGTTTAGTAGTGTGATGACAATCCTTGACAATCTTGAGCCTTCAGTAGCTTCGACGACCTATAAAATAGAGAAAATACACACACAGATTAAGCTTTCCAAAAGCTTAGTAAGTCATATACAAATAAACTTGGCATAAAAAGCATATATGCAATTTGATACATTTGCACATCTCATTCACTTAACAATTTATCTTGTATATGCTTGGTTCATACTTATGACTACATTGGTCACATTTATCATTCAAAACTCATTTGAAGCACATAACTCATTCAAAATCTTCCTTGCATCTCATTCACATTATCCTATTCAAACATACCTTTCTTCAAATCAAAGTCATATGCGTACTTACCATTCATGCATAGTTAATGCACATTCAACGTACCTGAATTGGATATTAATTCACTTAATGGATCATAGCTCGGATATACCATTCGCATTGCAGACTTGCCCGTTGAACCCTTAGGAACCTAGTAGGATACTCAGAAAGCTCATAATAGTAGTACAATGCCAACGTCCCAGGCGAGGTCTTACATGCACTAGTATATCGATGCCACTGTCCCAGACAGGGTCTTATACTTACAGATCATAACGATGCCAACGTCCTAGACGTGGTCTTACACGAGTCAATATGATGCCGATGTCCCAGACATGGTCTTACTCATAAAGTTCATATCGATGCCTATGTCCCAGACGATGTCTTTTACATATAATTCATATTGATGCCTACGTCCCAGACAAGGTCTTACACGAAATTTCAAATCAACGCCAACGTCTTGGATGTGGTCTTACATGTTAAAACAGAGCAGATACCTATGTCATGACATAGCTAATCCTATCTATTCCTAGGTTCGTACGGGACTTCTCGGCTTAATCACTATATCGAACTTATTTTAGAATTCACACACTTAGCATCTCATACTCATTCAGTTTCATCGATAGACATATGAATACATAGATTCAATTCAATACAGATAAGTCTATTTGCATAGTGACTTACCTCGAATTTGGTTAATCGAACGGAAACGGCTACTCTGTTACTTTCGCTTTCCCGTGATCTAAATTTGTTTTCCTCGGTTCTTGATCTAAACATATTCAGAATTAACCCTTTTATTCACTATTCAATTCAATTCAATCCATACACATATATTTTGGGCTATTTACATATTTTGGGCTATTTACAATTTAACCCTTATATTTGCGCACTTTATCAATTTAGTCCATTTTACTCAAAACATTAAATATACACAATTTGTTCACACATATGCATAGCTGAACCTCCCTAGGGACTATATAAGTCCACATATTTCATAAAATTCACAAATTATTCCTCCAAAATAACATTTTCACATTTTAGCCCTATTTAGCTAAAATCATCAAAACTTCAAGAACATAACATGTTCATCACTCAAATCTTTCATATATCACTATTAAACATCACAAATCACATGAGTTCATCAAAGTCTCATTTCACAAACATCATTAATCTTCAAAATTGAAGCATGGGTTTAGAAGCATTCGAAGCAACGATTACGAAAACATAAAAATTATCAAAAATCGAATCAAATTCATACCTTAATTTTGGCTTGTAAGTGACGAATGCTTAGCCAAAGTTTTCTTTATTTTTCTTTAGTGTTTTTCGGTCAATGAAGAGAAAATAAAAGATGGACACTCATCTTTTGTTTCTTTAATCCAATATCATTTATTCAATTACTAAAATGCCCATCCATTAAACATATAAAACAAACTAATACTATGGTTATTTAGACATTCCATCCTCCACTATCTCAATGATGGAATATTTTCCATATAAGGCCTCCATTTATACAAAGTCACAACATATAAGTGCTTTAGCAAATAGCAATTTACTTTCACGTCAATGCAATTTCATCCTTTTGTCAAATTAAACACACAGACGGACAAATTAGCTTATGAAATTTTAGCACATGCTAATTCAAATATCAACGACACAGAAAATAATATTAAAATATTATACGAACTCAAATTTGTGGTCCTGAAACCACTGTTCTGACTAAGGTATAAACCGAACTGTTACAATTCTCCCCCTTAGGGATTTTCGTCCCCAAAAATCTTACCATTAAACAGAGTTGGATATTGTTGTCTCATTGAATCTTCAGGCTTCTACGTAGCCTCTTCTAATCCGTGTCGATTCCACAATACTTTCACTAATGGAATTTTCTTGTTTCTTAACTCTTTTACTTCACAAGCTAAGATACGGATCGGTTCCTCTTCGTATGTCATATTAGATTGGATTTCAATTTCAGATGGGGCAATCACATGTGACGGATCAGACCGATATCTATGGAGCATTGAAATGTGAAATACATTGTGAATCTTTTCTAGTTCAGAGGGTAACTTCAATCTATATGCAACAGGCTCAACACATTCAATGATCTCATACGGTCCGATGAATCTTAGACTTAACTTGCCTTTACGTCTGAATCGGAGTACTTTCTTCCATGGAGACACTTTCATAAATACTTTGTCGCCGATCTCAAATTCTATATCTTTTCGTTTTAAGTCTGCATAGGACTTCTGACGATCAGATGCTGCTTTTAAATAATCTCGAATCAGTTTCACTTTCTGTTCGATATCTTTTATCAAATCGACCTCGTGTAACTTATTCTCACTGAGTTCAGTCCAATATAGAGGTGTACGACATTTACGTCCGTATAAAGCTTCATAAGGTGCCATTTTGATGCTCGTTTGAAAACTATTGTTATAAGTAAACTCAATCAATGGCAGGTACTGTTCCCACGAACCAATAAACTCAAGTATACAACATCGCAACATATCCTCTAAAATTTAAATGACTTGCTCAGATTGACCATCCGTCTACAGATGAAAAGCTGTACTAAAATGAAATTCCGTGCCCAAAGCTTCTTGTAATTTCTTCCAGAACCTCGATGTGAATCTCGGGTCTCTATCTGACACAATGGATAGTGGCACCCTATGCAATCTCACAATCTCAGAAATATGAAGCTCGGCTAATCTCTCGAGTGAATAGTCAGATCTTACAGAAATAAAATGGGTAGATTTCGTCAATCGGTCAACTACAACCCAAATTGTATCTTTCTTTTTCAGAGTTAGAGGCAACTCAGAAACAAAGTCCATAGTTACTCTATCCCATTTCCATTCAGGAATCAGAATCGGCTGTATCAACCTAGACAAAACTTGATGTTCAACTTTTACTTGCTGACAGACTAAACATTTCAAAACAAAATCGGATATGTCTCGTTTCATGCCAGACCTCCAATAGTGTTGCTTCAGATCATGATACATCTTTATACTTCCCGGATGGACAGATAGGCGACTATTATGTGCTTCATTCAAAATCAATTGAATCAGCTCAGGATTTCTCAGAACGCAGATTTGATCTCGCAATCTCAAACAATCATCAACAACTTAAAATTTAGATTCAGAATTCAATTCACACTAAGCTCGTTTCAACAATAATTCATTATTAACCTTCTGAGCGTCACATATTCGCTGTATAAAAACAATTTTGCTCTCAATTCAGCTATCACAGAACTATTATCAGACAAATCTAACTGAGCATTCAAAGCACTTAGTGCAAACAATGATTTTCTACTCAGAGCATCTGCAACAACATTTGCTTTCCCCGGATGATAATCTATCACCAGCTCATAATCTTTTAACAATTCAAGCCATCTTCTCTGACACAGGTTCAAATCTTTCTGGGTCATTAGATATTTCAGACTTTTATGATCTGAAAACACATGACATTTCTCACCGTACAAATAATGATGCCAAATTTTAAGTGCAAACACAATTGCAATGAGCTCAAGGTCATGTGTCGGATAATTCTTTTCATGAGGCTTTAATTGTCTCAAAGCATAAGCTACCACTTTGCCCTCTTGCATCAAAACACATCCCAGACCGTTTAACGAAGCATCACTGTATACAATAAATTCCTTACCCGATTCTGGTTTTACTAACATTGGAGCTTCTGTTGACAGAGTTTTCAACCGATCAAAACTTCTCTGACATTTATCCGACCATTCAAATCGATATCTTTCTGAAGTAATCTTGTCAATGGAGTAGCTATTGTTGAAAAGCCCTTTACAAATCTACGGTAATAACCAGCTAAACCCAGAAAACTGCGAACTTCAAATACATTTCTCGGAGGTTTCCAATTCAGAATAGCAAAAATCTTGCTCAGATCAACACAAATCCCAGAAGCTGACACAATATGCCCCAAAAAACTGACCTTATTCAACCAGAATTCACATTTGCTAAATATTGCATACAATTGCTTTAGTCTCAAAGTTTGCAACACAATTTTCAAATGTTCTGCATGATCATTCTCATCACGTGAGTAAATCAAAATGTCGTCAATGAATACAACAACAAATTGATCCCGATACGGTCTGAAAATTCTATTCATCAAGTCCATAAAGACAGTAGAAGCATTGGTTAGTCCGAATGGCACAACTCAAAACTCATAATGCCCGTACCTCGTTCTGAAGGCAATTTTCAAAATATCTGAATCTTTAACTCTCAACTGGTAGTATCTAGATCTCAGATCAATCTGTGAAAATATAGTAGCTCCTTTTAACTGATCAAACAAATCATCAATTCTAGGCAAAGGATATTTGTTCTTTATAGTCACCTTATTCAACTGAAAGTAATCGATACACATTCTCATCGTGCCATCTTTCTTTTTCACAAGCCGAACAGGAGTAACCCAAGGTGAAAACCTCGGTCTAGCAAACCCTCTATCAGTCAATTCTTGTAGCTGTGACTTTAACTCTTTCAACTCCGTTGGTGCCATTCTATACGGAGCTATCGAAATAGGTGTCGTACTAGGCGACAATTCAATACCAAATTCAACTTCCCAAATTGAAGGTAAACCCGGTAACTCTTCAGGGAACACATTAAAAAAATCACAAACAATGGGTACTGATTTAACTTTCTTCTCGGATACTTTTGAATCAATCACATAAGCAAAATATGTAACACCCCTATCTCGTGTCCGATCACCAGATTAGGGTTAAAGGCGTTACCGGACAGATCAAAAACATTTACAGAATTATCACATAGTCATTTATCAATCTCAAACATAAAGTCCCTTATGAAGGTCATTGAGACCCTAAACATGCTTGTAAATCAAGTCGGGACTAAACTGAAACACATACGAGATTTCATTAAAATTTAAAACTTTTTTAAAATACAGGGGACACACGGCCGTGGGGGTAGGCCGTGCCTCACCCATGGCTATTGGACACTCCCGTGTGTCCTCCCTGTGGTGGTATATTGCAAAATTCAATACGGTCACCAAGCACGCCCTTGTCCTAAAGCTGCGTACTACTAGATCACATACTGCCATTTCTCACATGGCCACTAAGCTCACCCGTGTCGAGGCCGTGTGCAATTTAAGCCACATTCTACCAAATTACCCACGATCTTAGGTACGCCCGTGTGTCTCAACTGTGTGACATTATAGGCCATTTTACAAGGCCAATATGCCACCCATTTTGGGTCTCACCTACAAGCAATACATGCTAAAACATAATATGCTTATATGGCAACCAAAACATATCAAATGGTTCACTTCATCCATACATCCAATACCAAATCCATCCATACCAAATTGCAAACTAAATTCTACCTCATTTCAAACATGTATCATCCATTTGCTTAACCAAAACTTAACCATTCCATATGCATCAAAACATACTAAGTATATGCTTTAACTCTTTCATTCAAACATTTAACAACTCAAAAGCTTGCCAATGCACATGGCCATGCTCACTTCATAAACCTAGACTCCTATTTAGCCTATACATGCTATAATTAGCCATATACATTTTCAAAAGTGTACCAAAATAAGTTTTTGTAGTGTGATGATGATCCTTGACAATCTCGAGCCTTCAGTAGCTTCGACGACCTATAAAATAGAGAAAACACATACACAGTGGAAGCTTTCCAAAAGCTTAGTAAGTCATATACAAATAAACGCATTGGCACACACACACACACATATATATATATATATTGATCACTTAGCAACTATCACATATATAACTTGGTTCATAAACTTATGGCCACATTTGCCACATTCAACATTTTAAGATTCACATTCTTATTTTCAATCATACTCTTCTTCATATCAAAGTTATATAGATACTTACCTTTTATATACACTTGATATGCATTCAACGTACCTGAAACGGATAATCACTCACTTATTGGTCATAGCTCGGATATACCATTCGTATTATAGACTTGCCCATTGAACCAATAGGAACCTAGTAGGATGATCAGAAAGCTCGTAATAGTTTTACAATGCCAGCGTCCTAGACGAGGTCTTACATCCACTCGGATATCAATTACTATCCTAGACAGGGTCTTACACAAATCAATACGTTACCAATGTCCCAGACACGGTCTTACTCGTACAGATCATAACGATGCCAACATTCCAGACATGGTCTTACACGAGTCGATATGATGCCAATGTCCTAGACATGGTCTTACTCATAAAGTTCATATCGATGCCTACGTCCCATACGAGGTCTTATAGAAAATTTCAAATCAACACCAACGTCCCAGACGTGGTCTTACATGATAAAACAGAACAAATATCTATATCGTGACATGGCTAATCCTATCTATTCCTAGGTTCATACGGGACTGCTCGGTTTTATCACTATATCAAACTTATTTCAGAATTCACGCACTTAGCATTTCATACTCATTCATTTTCATCAAAATACATATGAATACATATATTCAATTCAATACAGATAAGTTTATTTGTATAGTGACTTACCTCGGATTTGGTTTATCGAACGGAAATGGCTACTCGGTTATTTTTGCTTTCCCGCGATCTAAGTCCGTTTTCCTCGGTTCTTAATCTAAGCATATTCAGAATTAACCCTTTTATTCACCATTCCATTCAATTCAATCCATAAACACACATTTATGGCTATTTGCAAATTAACCCTCATATTTGCATACTTTGACAATTTAGTCCATTTTTCACAAAACATCAAATTCACAAAATCCATACACACACATGCTTGGTCGGACCTCTCTAGGGACTATATAAGCCCAAATATTTCATCAAATTTTCTATTTAGTCCTTCAATTTACCATTTTCACAATTGAGCCCTATTTAGCTAAATTCATCAAAACTTCAAGAACAAAACATGTTCATCAAACACATATCTTTCATTTTTCATTCTCAAACATCACAAAGCTTGTAAAAACATCAATGGCATATTTCACATACATCATCAAAACATAAAATCAAGGCATGGGTTTTGTAGCTTTCAAAGCAACGATTGCAGAAACGTAGAAATTATCAAAAACCAAAATAAAAATGTACCTTAATTTAAACCTTAAAGTAGCCGATGTGCAAAGCTCAAACCCTTACTTCTTTCTTTTAATTTTTGGCTAGATGAATGAATAAAAGATGATCACTTTCATCTTTTTATTTTATTATTATAACATTAACACATATTTTACTAATTTACCCTTTATCAAATAACATTTGATACATATATTTATCAAGGTTATATTAGTCCAACAACTATCCACTATCTAAATATTGGCATAATTGCCTCATAAGGCCTCTACATTTAAAAGCCACATCAAATAGGCACTTAATCAATTAGAAGGCCACTTTTACACTTTAAGCTATTTAATCCTTTACTCAAATTAAACACTCAAACGGATTAATTAGCTTACAGAATTTAAACACATGCTTAGTCACATATCAATGGCACAGAAAATAATATTAAAATATTATACAGACTTGAATTTGTGGTCTTGAAACCACTGTTTCGAGTAGGGTATAAACCGAACTGTTACAATTCTCCCCCCTTAGGGATTTTCGTCCCTGAAAATCTTACTGTTAAACAAATTCGGATATTGCTGTCTCATTGAATCTTCAGGCTCCCACGTAGCCTCTTCTAATCCTTGTCGATTCTACAATACTTTCACTAATGAAATTTTCTTGTTTCTTAACTCTTTCACTTCACGAGCTAAGATACGGATCGGTTCCTCCTCGTATGTCATATTAGATTGGATTTCAATTTCGGATGGGGTAATCACATGTGACGGATCAGACCGATATCTATGGAGCATCGAAATGTGAAAAAATTGTGAATCTTTTCTAGTTCAGAGGGTAACTTCAATTTATATACAATATGCCCAACACGTTCAATGATCTCATACTGTCCGATGAATCTCGGACTTAGCTTGCCTTTACGTCCGAATCGGAGCACTTTATTCC
This sequence comes from Gossypium rotundifolium, assembly GCA_025506655.1. Taxonomy (NCBI): domain Eukaryota; kingdom Viridiplantae; phylum Streptophyta; class Magnoliopsida; order Malvales; family Malvaceae; genus Gossypium; species Gossypium rotundifolium. The sequence goes on along the minus strand of CP106732.1, from coordinate 46,141,323 downwards.
ACGGAGACACTTTCAGAAATACTTTGTCACTGATCCAAAATTCTATAACTTTTCATTTTAAGTCTGCATAAGACTTTTGACGATCAGATGCTGCTTTCAAACAATCTCGAATCAGTTTCACTTTCTGTTCGGTATCTTTTATCAAATCGACCCTGTGTAACTTATTCTCACTGAGTTTAGTCCAATATAGAGGTGTACGACATTTACATCCATACAAAGCTTCATATGGTGCCATTTTAATGCTCATCTGAAAACTATTGTTATACGCAAATTCGATCAATGACAGGTATTGTTCCAAGAACCATTAAACTCAAGTATACAACATCTTAACATATCCTCTACAATCTGAATGACTTGCTCGGATTGACCATCCGTCTGCGGATGAAAAGCTATACTGAAATACAATTTCATGCCCAAAGCTTCTAACAATTTCTTCCAGAACCTCGATGTGAATCTCGGGTCTCTATCTGACACAATGGATAGTGGCACCCGTGCAATCTCACAATCTTAGAAATATAAAGCTCAGCTAATCTCTCAAGTGAATAGTCAGATCTTATCGAAATAAAATGGGCAGATTTCGTCAATCGGTCAACTACGACCCATATCGCATCTTTTTTTCTCGGAGTCAGAGGCAACCCAGAAACAAAGTCCATAGTTACTCTATCCCATTTCCATTCAGGAATCAGAATCGGTCGTAACAACCCAAACGGAACTTGATGTTCTGCTTTCACTTGCTGACAAATTAAACATTTTGAAACAAAGTTAGAAATGTCTCGTTTCATGCTAGACCACCAATAGTGTTGCTTCAAATCATGATACATCTTTGTACTTCCCGGATGGACAGATAGGCGACTATTATGTGCTTCACCCAAAATCAATTGAATCAACTCCGAATTTCTTAGAATACAGATTCGATCTTGGAATCTCAAACAATCATCAACAACTTAAAATTCAGATTCAGAATTCAATTTGCGCTGAGCTCGTTTCAACAATAATTCATTATCAACCTTCTGAGCATCACATATTTGCTGTACAAATAACGGTTTTGCTCTCAATTCAGCTATCACAGAACTATCATCAGACAAATCTATCTGAGCATTCAAAGCTTGAAGTGCAAATATAGACTTTCTACTCAATGCATCAACAACAACGTTGATGATAATCTATCTCAAGCTCGTAATCTTTTAACAATTCAAGCCATCTTCTCTGACTCAAGTTCAAATCTTTCTAGGTCATTAGATATTTCAAACTTTTATGATCTAAAAACACATGACATTTCTCACCATATAGATAATGACGCCAAATTTTAAGTGGAAACACAATCGCAGCGAGCTCAAGGTCGTGCGTCGGATAATTCTTTTCATGAGGCTTTAATTGTCTCGAAGCATAAGTTATCGCTTTGCCTTCTTGCATCAAAACACATCCCAGACTGTTTAACGAAGCATCACTGTATACAACAAATTCCTTACCTGATTCTGGTTGTACTAACACTGGAGCTTCTGTTAACAGAGGTTTCAATCGATCAAAACTTCTCTAACATCTATCCGACCATTCAAATCTGATATCTTTCTGAAGTAATCTTGTCAATGGAGTAACTATTGTTGAAAAACCCTTTACAAATCTACGGTAATAACCAGCTAAACCCAACAAACTACGAACATCAGATACATTTCTCGGAGGTTTCCAATTTAGAATAGCAGAAATCTTGCTCGGATCAACACGAATCCTAGAAGCTAACACAATATGCCCAAGAAAATTGACCTCATTCAACTAGAATTCACATTTGCTGAATTTTACGTACAATTACTTCTCTCTCAAAGTTTGCAACACAATTTTCAAATGTTCAGCATGCTCACTTTCATCGCATGAGTAAATCAAAATGTCGTCAATGAATACAACAACAAATTGATCTAGATACAGTCTGAAAATTATGTTCATAAAGTCCATAAAGATAGCAGGAGCATTGGTTAGTCCAAATGGCATAACTAAAAACTCATAATGCCCGTACCTTATTCGAAAAGTAGTTTTCGAAATGTCAGAATCTTTAACTCTCAATTGGTAGTATCCCGATCTCAAATCAATCTTGGAAAATACAGTAGCTCTTTTAACTGATCAAACAAATCATCAATTCTAGGCAATGGATATTTGTTCTTTATAGTCACCTTATTCAACTGACGGTAATCGATACACATTCTCATTGTGCCATCTTTCTTTTTCACAAACAAAACAAGAGCACCCCAAGGCGAAAAACTTGGTCTAGCAAACCCTCTATCAGTCAATTATTGTAGCTGTGACTTTAACTCTTTCAACTCTATTGGTGCCATCCTATACGTAGCTATCGAAATATGTGCCATACAAGGCAATAATTCAATACTAAATTCAACTTCACAAATCGGAGGTAAACCCAGTAACTCTTTAGGGAACACATCAGAAAAATCACAAGCAATGGGTATTGATTCAACTTTCTTCTCGGATACTTTTGAATCAATCACATAAGCAAAATATGATTCATACCCCTTTTTTCACATAATTTTGAGCTTTCAAAACGGATATCACAGCAGGCAATCCATTCAAATCATCAGACTTAATCCATACATTCTCATCATTCGGACTTCTTAAATCAATAGATTTTCTTTTACAGTTCACAACGGTATCATGCATGAACAACCAATCCATTCCCAAAATAATATCGAATTCATCAAATGACAAGAGTATCAGATCAGCAGGGAAACATATATCTCAAAACATTAACGGACAGTTCTTGCATACTTTATCAACAAGGACACTTTTACCTAAGGGGTTTGATACTTTTATAGTAAACTTAGTAGACTCTACAGGCAAAGTCTTGCTGAATACTAAATTCATACATATATATGAATGCGTAGAACTAGGGTCTATCAAAGCAATCACAGAAGTATCATAAAGAGTGAAAGTACCAGTTATCACATCAGGTGATGAAGCTTCTTCACGAGCTCGGATAGCATACGCTCTGATAGGCGCTCTAGCTTTAGATCTGACAACATTGTCTCTCGTAGTTCTCTGACTACCACCAACATTTCTTGTATTCTTTGATGATCAACCTCTCGCAGGTGCATTATCAGATCTCAGATTATGAATAGTCTCTAGTTCGACAGGCTCAGGGCAATCACGGATAAAATGATCAAGCGATCCACATCTGAAGCAAGCTCTATCATTTAATCGACAACTTCCCGGATGTCTTTTTCCATAATGTTTACATTTGATTCTCTCATATTGAACATTACCAACACTAGCCACTAAAGTTGCTGGGTTTTTGGAACTCGTTTGCAATCTATCTCTATTTCTGTTCAAATGTCCCGCATTTTCTCGGGATCGACTTTGATCATCTCTGTATCTCTTTCAAGCAAACTGAAATGATTTATTTTGAAATCTCTTTCTCATATCTCGGGCTTCATTTTTAGCTTTTCTTTTATCTTTCCCAAGTGCTTCAGCTTTGCATGCTCGATCAACGAGTGTAACAAACTCTTTTATTTCTAATATCCCAACTAGCAAACGGATATCTTTATTAAGACCATCTTCTAATCTTTTGCACATTATAGTTTCGAAAGATATACACTCTCAGGCATATTGACTTAGTCACACGAACTCTCGTTCATATTCAGTGATAGTCATTCGGCCCTGTTTAAGCTCTAGAAATTCTTTTCGTTTCTGATCAATGAATCTCTCACTGATATATTTCTTCCTGAACTTGGTTTAAAAGAAATCCCATGTAACCCGTTCTCTTGGGACAACAGAAATTAAGGTTTTCCACCATTGATAAGATGCATCTCGAAGTAATGATACAACACACTTTATGCATTCTTTCGGAGTCAGAGACATCTCATCAAAAACTCGAATAGTATTTTCAATCCAGAACTCAGCCTTTTCAGCATCATCAGCATTAGTAGCCCAGACTTCTTCAGTCCCATACTTATAAATCTTGTCAATCTGAGGCTTATTCAATAGATTCGAATACATAACGGTGGCATAACTGTAGTCTGAGGGGGATTAACCGATGGCCGACGTTGTGAAACAGTCGGGTTATTCTTTACGAACTGAGTGAACCACTCACTCATCAATTGGAAGAAATCTTGTTTAGCTTCTCCCTCTTGACTGCTTGTAGTCGGTCTCGGATTAAAAGGCTCTGTCCTTTGCGTGGGGGCAGGCGCATTACTTTCTACGTCGTCAGCTAGGGTTCTTTCAGGATCCATTGCTATACAGAAATCACATTTTACACGCCAGGACTCATCACACTATCACAGTTCAAATATTATGGCATGTATAGCTAGACTCTGACACGCTACGTTAGTCCGAGAATCAACTAAATCGTAGCTATGATACCAATCAAATGTAACACCCCTATCCATGTTCAATCACCGGATTAGGGTTAAAGGCGTTACCGGACAGATTAAAAAAATTTACAAAATTATCACATAGTCATTTATCAATCTCAAACATAAAGTCCCTTAAGAAGGTCATCGAGACCTTAAACATGCTTGTAAACCGAGTCAGGACTAAACTGAAACACATATGATATTTCATTAAAATTTAAAACTTTTTCTAAAATACAGGGGACACACGGTCGTGGGGGTAGGCCGTGCCTCACCCACGGCTATTGGACACTCTCGTGTGTCCTCCCTGCGTGGTATACTACCAAATTCAACACGGTCACCAAGCACGCCCGTGTGCTAAGGCCGTGTACTACTAGATCACATGCTGCTATTTCTCACACGACCACTAAGCACACCCGTGTCGAGGCCGTGTGCAGTTTAAGCCACATTCTGCCAAATTACCCACGGTTTTAGGTACGCCTGTGTGTCTCAACCGTGTGACATTATAGGCCATTTTAGAAGGCCAATATGCCACCCATTTTGGGTCTCACCTACAAGTAATACAAAATATAATATGCTTATATGGCAACCAAAACATATCAAATGGTTCATTTCATCCATACATCCAATACCAAATCCATCCATACCAAATTGCAAACTAAATCCTACCTCATTTCAAACATGTATCATCCATTTGCTTAACCAAAACTTAACCATTCCATATGCATCAAAACATACTAAGTATATACTTTAACTCCTTCATCCAAACATTTAACAACTCAAAAGCTTGCCAATACACATGGCCGTGCTCACTTCATAAACATATACACCTATCTAGCCTATACATGCCATAATTAGCCATATACATTTTCAAAACGGTACCAAAATAAGTTTTTGTAGTGTGATGATGATCCTTGACAATCCCGAGCCTTCAATAGCTTCGACGACCTATAAAATAGAGAAAACACACACAGATAGTAAGCTTTCCAAAAGCTTAGTAAGTCATATACAAATAAATGCATTGGCACATATATATATATATATTGATCACTTAGCAATTAGCAACTATCACATATATAACTTGGTTCATAAACTTATGGCCACATTTGCCATATTCAACATTTTAAGATTCACATTCTCATTTTCAATCATACTCTTCTTCATATCAAAGTTATATAGATACTTACCTTTTATACACACTTGATGTGCATTCAACATACCTGAAATGGATAATCACTCACTTATTGGTCATAGCTCGGATATACCATTCATATTATAGACTTGCCCGTTGAACCAATAAGAACCTAGTAGGATGATCAAAAGCTCGAAATAGTTGCACAATGCTAGCGTCCCAGACAAGGTCTTGCATGCACTCGGATATCAATGCGACTATCCCAGACAGGGTCTTACACGAATCCATACATTGTCGATGTCCCAGACACGGTCTTACTCGTACAGATCATAATGATGCCATCTTAGATGCCAATGTCACAGACAAGGTCTTACTCATAAAGTTCATATCGATGCCTACGTCCCAAACGAGGTCCTACATGAAATTTCAAATCAATGCCAACATCCCAGACATGGTCTTACATGATAAAACAGAATAGATATCTATACCGTGACATGGCTAATCCTATCTATTCCTAGGTTCATACGGGACTTCTCGGCTTTATCACTATATCGAACTTATTTCGGAATTCACACACTTAGCATCTCATACTCATTCATTTTCATCGAAAGACATATCAATACATATATTCAATTCAATACAGATAAGTTTATTTGTATAGTGACTTACCTCGAATTTGGTTTATCGAACAGAAACGACTACTCGGTTATTTTCGCTCTCCCGTGATCTAAGTCTGTTTTCCTCGATTCTTGATCTAAGCATATTCAGAATCAACCCTTTTATTCACCATTCCATTCAATTCAATCCATAAACACACATTTAGGGCTATTTGCAAATTAACCTTATATTTACACACTTTGACAATTTAGTCTATTTTTTACAAAACATCAAATTCACAAAATCCACACACACATATGCTTGGCCGGACCTCTCTAAGGACTATATAAGCCCAAATATTTCATCAAATATTCTATTTAGTCCTTCAATTTACCATTTTCACAATTTAGCCCTATTTAGCTAAATTCATCAAAACTTCAAGAACAAAACATGTTCATCAAACACATATCTTTCATTTTTCATTCTCAAACATCACAAAGCTTGCAAAACCATCAATGTCATATTTCACATACATCATCAAAACACAAAATCAAGGCATGGGTTTTGTAGCTTTCAAAGCAACGATTGCAGAAACGTAGAAATTATCAAAAACTGAAATCAAAACTTACCTTAATTTAAACCATAAAGTAGCCGAATGTACAAAACTCAAACCTTTACTTCTTCGTTTTAATTTTTGGCTAGATGAATGAATAAAAGATGATCACTTTCATCTTTTTATTTTATTATTATAACATTAAAACATATTTTACTAATTTACCCTTTATCAAATAACATTTGATACATATATTTTTCAAGGTTATATTAGTCCAACAACTATCCACTATCTAAATATTGGCATAATTGCCTCATAAGGCCTCCACATTTAAAAGCCACATCAAATAGGCACTTAATCAATTAGAAGGCCACTTTTACACTTTATGCGATTTAACCTTTTGCTCAAATTAAACACTCAAACGGACTAATTAGCTTACGAAATTTAAACACATGCTTAGTCACATATCAACGGCACAAAAAATAACATTAAAATACTATACAGGCTCAGATTTGTGGTCCCGAAACCACTGTTTCGACTAGGATATAAACCGGGTTGTTACAAAATATGATTCATACCCCTTTTTCACATAACTCAGAGCTTTCAAAACGGATATCACAGTAGGCAATCCATTCAAATCATCAGACTCAATCTGTACAATCTCATCATTCGGACTTCTTAAATCAATATATTTTCTTTTACAGTTCACAACGGCATCATGCATAAACAACCAATCCATTCCCAGAATAATATCAAACTCATCAAACGGCAAAAGCATCAGATCAGTAGGGAAACAGATATCTCGAAACATTAACGGATAGTTCTTGCATACTTTGTCTACAAGGACACTTTTACCTAAGGAGTTCGATACTTTTATAGTAAATTTAGTAGACTCTACAGGCAAAGTCTTACCATATACTAAATTCATGCATATGTACTAATGCGTAAAACCAGGGTCTATTAAAGCTAGCATAGAAGTATCATAAAGATTAAAAGTACCTGTTATAACATCAGGTGATGAAGCTTCTTCACGAGCTCGGATAGCAAACGCTCTGGCAGGCGCTTGGAACGGTGGAAATGTGCAAGTGTACACAATCGTAACAAGTAATAAAGTGACAAGTAAATGTCAAGTTATCGTACCCACAGAGACTGTAAAAGAATTATTTATGAAAATGATTTCAAACACTTTGGTGACGGAAAAATAGTTGGTTTTGAGAAATATTTAAAAACGAAAAGAAAAACAAAATAAAAATAAAATAAAACAAAGTTCTAGTGCATGATTTCAAAAATTGATTTTAATCAAGATGATATAATTGTGTTGGATTAATAACATTTCTTACCTTAGAATTATTAAGCTTGTGTTTATACTCGTTAAAATATGGCAACTCGGTAATCTGCTAACTTATGAACATACTTACAAATAAAAATCCGTTAATCTCTTGTACATATTCCTATGTCAATTCGACCGATAAAATAGATTTATAAAAGTAAACATGTTATTGCACATACATACTTATTAAATTAAACAATCTCTCGCATATTCCTATGTCTATTCAAACGATTGATTCAACCTAATAAGCACATAAAAGATCATGTGAAGTAACAAAGTATTTTTACCTTGAAACAATTTAATTACAAAAATCCTGCAAGTTATGCAAGGCATACATATCGTCAAATACAATGCTAATTTAATCTTCAGCTACCTTAGAAGAATTAAACATGCACAGATTAAGTATTGTGTCCATTAATTACAATTTCAATGCGTTTAAATAATTAACTCATAAGCTATCTAAACAATTATAATGCTAGATAACTTAACATGATTTTACTTAATCAAACATTTCATCGAGGTCTTTAACAGCATAAACACAATTTTAATAATCTAAGAGGGTGAAATGAAATCAACCCCACACTAATTAAATTCAAGCTAAATTGATCAAATTAAAAATTTCAAAAGCATGAATATTCATAAGCATGTTTGTCAAAACAACAACAAATAATTTAAAGTGATAGGAAACAAGAAACAAATCCGGTGGCTCTCCGTGGCTTGTCTGAATGATCCCTTCTTCGTTCTTTGTTGTCCTCGGCTATCAAGGGGGATTATGAACACTTCAATTGCTGCTTCGAATGGCTGGAAAACACCTCTTTTCCAAGAGGGGAAATCAGCACAAGAACACCAAAAAGGGAGAAGGAAAAATGGAATTGAGAGAAAGTGAGAGAAGAGAATGTTGGATGCTTGAGGTCTATTTTGACTGAGCAGCTAGGGCTGTATTTATAGGTGTTAGGGGCTGCTAAAAATAGCAAAAAATCAGCAGCAAAGGAGTCCCACCTGGCTGGCCATCCCATGTGGCAAAGTTGATGGTTCCAACTTTGCTAAAATTAGCATGGGCAAATCTTTAAAGACATGAATTTTGTAGGGGTTTGAGTGGGATTTTGAGAAGTCTTCAAGGGCTTCTTTGCAACTCATTTAATCAGCTAAAAAGCTGATTTTTACCAGCCTATGGACGGTTTGGGCTACCCAACTCTTTGCTTGGTTCGGCTCAACCGGTTTGGTTCAACTGATGCGGTTCAACTGGGCCTTTTTCATAATTAATTAAGATTAATTTATTTAACCCAAATTAAATTGGGAATAAATTAAAATTAATTATATTATGATTAAATGTTCATAATTGGACCGTCTTGGGCTGAAAATAAATTAGCCTTGATATTCCAAATTGCTTCTCGGTTTTGTTCTTCGAGTAGTGTCTGCCGAGCTGATTTCCGCCCTTTGTGCGAATCTATCGAAAATAGTCAAAATAAATCAAAATTTACTATAAAATTAATTAAAATTCATCATGTTTATATTTTTAACACAATTTAATTATTTTATAATATTTAATTATTTTCTGACAAGAATTTGCTCGAAACCACATGAATTTGGGTCAAAAAGGGCATGAAAAAGTATATAAATTTTCGTGTTTCCACACCCCCAAACTTAATTCATTGCTCGTCCCGAGTAATGCACAAATATGAAAAGAATTTTCTTGGAAACACCTTCCTTCAGAACAACTCTTTTCTCAAAATTATGAATTGGATATACTTAAGCATAAAAATAAGAAATTCGATAATTATGCTACTTAAGCATTCATATCATTCAAATTACTCTCTACAATTATTATACTAGCAAACTCAGACCTAATGTTTCTTAATAAAGACATGTTACTTGCTACCAATTTGATTTTAATTCCTTATTCAAAAAGTAAACTACAATCATTAAGCTTAACTAGTGTCTTCATATGTTGAACAGAGCAATTTCTCTCCACTAATGTAGGTAACGTTGGAATTTTGAATCAATAGGTCTTTAATAAGGTTGTAACGTGGCTGGGCTTAGGGGTAGATAAAAGATAGTTAAATTTTTGGCTTAAAAACCCTAGACTCAGCTTAAGATCGAACCTTTGGAACCTCCACCCTTGATACCCAACTTGTGCTCTTTCGATCACTTATTTCATTTTGAGTACATGTTTTTTTTAGCATACAAGCTCAAACTCGAGCACTTGCTTCATGTACTACAATTTTTCGAGCCATTGATACTTCTTTCCAACTCCCCCAAACTTATTTTCAAACAATCTTCTGAATAGTACTAAGTCTAGTGCCTGGGAAAATTTTAGAAGTGATTAAGAGAAAATTGATGGCTAAATATTGCATAGGTCCAAACAAAATTAGGCCATATAGTCTCAAAATTGGGTTTCAAAGGATAATTTTATCAGGGTTGGCTTGAAAGGCTCAACAGTCCAAACAACTTTTGCCTAAATCATTTTCAATATTCCATGTTTCCTAGGATTTCGCCTCGAGAAATTACTAAGTCAATTCTAAAGACTTAAGCTTTCATGCATGCTTAATTTTTCGTAGGGAACTAAAAATTTTATGGTACAAGTTTACATGCTTTATTAAAAATACATTCACATCTTTATTAAGCTAACATAATAATTTATTGAAATAATAGAACTTTATTAATGCTGAAGTTTAGCATAATTAACAAAATCTCAAATTATTGAAAAAAAAATATGTCCTAAATCATAACTAAAAGAAAATTTTATTCTGAATTCAAATTTTTGGTCCCCTACTTAAAGTGAACAATGTCCTCATTGTTTAAAGTGAATAGATACTATACACCAGGTAGGAAATTTAGACAAGAGGAGGTGAGTCAAATTGACTGCTTAAGTACCAGGCTCTCTCTAAAATCCAATCCTAGACATGTATATATCTATTGCCACACTTTAGCCTTTGTGAATTGTTCCTATCTCTTGTTTTATTGTGTGAAAATGAAAATTCCTAATTAACCTAATCCTAAAAAATGAAATAATAAAAAAAAAAAAATGAAAGTTGAAGTCCTCCCTTTTATTTATTTGTCGATCCTTCCAAGTTTGACTCATCTTTTGCTCCATTAGTATTTCCTCTTGCATGAATCACCTTGCTCCTTCTTCGATGATGAAACCCATGGTTCAAATATGAAATCTGAAACTCGGGCACAAAAATAAATGGGTCATTATAAATTTTCTTGAGGCACTCCTCATCGAATCATCTCTTATTTTTGCATATCTCCAGTAGGCTTGTTGCTGCCATTGCACTTGTTGCATCAAGTCCATCAGCTTCAACAGCTCATCATGACGATCTGGGCTAGGCGGTGGAGCTCTAAACATTGAGGTTTCGATATTAGGTTCAGCTTCTGGTTCCATTGATTCTGCCTCATTAGGGACTTTAGTTGATTGCTCTGGGGGGATTTCTGTGGGTTCATCTTCTGCCTCTCTGGGATCCTCGCTTTCTTCAATTCTTTTCTGAAGAACAGAATCTCCGGCCACTCGGTAGAGGTCCCAATCGGTGATTGTGCCTTGACTATACTCTGTCTTCTTTACGTCCACAAGGAGTTTTGCTTTTAAGCATAGAATTGTGATCGTAAAGGGAAATAGGCAGGGCCAGAACGTCTAACGACACAATTTCGCATCTCTCTCAGAATGATTTTACCCATATCAATGGTCTTTCCAGTTAAAATTGAATATAATAGGACCATTCGTTTTAATGAAATTGTAGTCCCATGCGAACTAGGCATAAGGCTGAAACGAATGAAATAGAACCATACCTTCGCAAGTGGTGTCAAATACTCTCTTCGACATGTTTGGATTCCTTGCTTTGACACAATCCATTTAGAACCTGGCACTGTGAGTTCCTCGAGGATTTCTTGAAGATTTTCAGGCTTAATATTGCTCAACAGAGAGGAATATTCATCGTTGTCAAAATCAGGTAATTCAAAGAACTCGTTAATAGCATTAGAATTTATGGGTACCTTAATTCTACAGACTAGAACTTGGTCAATTCGCTTGAAGTTAAGTTTGCATAGAATTCACGAACTAGTTCTTCATCCATACTTGGTCTCTTTTCACAAAATAATTCCCAATTGAGTGCTTCAGCAACTTGACAAATACATGCCATAAAGTCTCTGTAGTTGCTTTCTTTCAAAGTGAAGCCTTTCTCTGGATGCATCTGTTGATTTTTGAAGATACTCTTGTATCTTACTTTGGCTTCTTCACGGTGAAATTTACTTTGTGGTTTGTCAATTTGAGCGGAGGCACGAGTTCTTTTGCGAGTCATAATTAACCACCTTCCTCGTAGAATTTAAGAACTCTTAAAATAAATAAAAAAACTAATGAATCTAAAGGGAGAATTTAAAGGAGGGTTGGCTTAGGTTGGAGGAAGGGAGATGTGCGCATAGGCGCACAAGGCAAAGCAAGCAATGTGGCGCACAATGGGGCTTGCAGCAGTGTCTGGTCTTGGCTCAAGGCGAGGCTGGCGTTGGCGTGTCTTTGGAGCTGGGCTGCTACTATGTTGGCGAATGGAGGCTTAGGGACTTAGGGGCTTGCGGCACTTGGTGTTTTGGTGGATGGGAAGTTGAGTGATGAGTGAATGGGGTGCATCAATGATGCAATTTATAGATGGAGGAGTATAAATTGGAATAGAACTCTTAGAATAATTAAAGCATTAAAAATAAGAGTCCCCTTCTAATTTTACTCATGATAAACAACAATTAATAATTAAATAAACACATATGAATTATCAATTGCTATTTATTTGCCAAGATAAATATAAAATAAAATTAACTCTAATCCTAAGCTAAGTTGATAAAAGTTAATATATAAATTATAATAAATATAATTATATATTAAAGTTTATCAATAATTTGAAAGAAAGAAAAAAATATTTATTTTAGATGCCTTTTAAAAATATTTACAACAGGAGGCACCTAGTTTTTATTATTTATGAAAATAGCAACCAAATTTTGAAAATAATTCAATTAAGTCCTTAGACTTAATGAAAATTTGAAATTGAGTTGCAATTTAAGACTTGGGTCAAAATTGACCTTTTTATTTGAAAAACTAAAAATTTATTTTGCTATTTAGGGGCTAATTCTTTGGAAAATTATGCAAAAATCAATTCCCAGGAAAGATTGGAGGGGTCACAAGCGGTCCCGCTTAAGTTCCAATCTCCTAGACAGAATTTATTTGAGCATAATAAACCCAAAAATATTCCCTAAGTAACTTATTGGAAGCGATAAAAACTAAGGGTTAGATAAACTGAATGAGATTTTATCCCGTTTAGGGTTTCCTCCGTAATAATGTTTCAAACGCTGAGCATTGACCTGAAAATTACCTCTCTTACCTTGGAGTTCAATAACTCCGTATGGATAGACGCGATGAATTGTAAATGGACCGGACCAACGTGACTTCAACTTACCAGGAAATAATTTTAATATGGAATTAAATAACAAGACTTGCTGACCTGCTTCAAATTCTCGAACTCGGATATGCTTGTCATGCCATTTCTTGAGTCTTTCTTTGAGTAATTTGGCATTTTCATATGAGAACATTCAAAATTCCTCTAGCTCGTTGAGTTGGAGCATTTGTTTCTCTTTAGTAGGCTTGAGATCCAAATTGAGTTGTCGAAGAGCCCAGTAAGCTCTATGCTCTAACTCCAGAGGTAGATGACATGCTTTCCCAAAGACCAACCTGTAGGGTGACATTCCTAAGGGTGTCTTATATGTTGTTCTGTAAGCCCATAAAGCATCATCTAGTCTCTTGGACCAATCTCGTCGGTTCGGGCAAACTACCTTCTCAAGTATGCCTTTGATCTCTTTATTTGCTAGCTCAGCTTGCCCATTTGTCTGCGGATGGTAAGCTGTAGCAACCTTGTGTTTCACTCCATGTTTATCTAGCAACCATTTTAACCACTTGTTCACAAAGTGGGTCCCTTCATCGCTGATAATAGCTCTAGGGGTTCCAAACCTTGTGAACACGTGTTTCTGCAAGAATTTCATCACAACCTTGGCATCGTTCGTCGGATACGCTTCAGCCTCAACCTATTTGGACACATAGTCTACTGCTACCAATATGTACTTGTGACCAAAAGACGGAGAGAAAGGACCAAGACAGTCAATACCCCAAACACCAAACAATTCTACTTCAATGATATTTGTTCGAGGCATCCCATTTCTATTAGTGACATTTCCAACCCTCTGACATCAATCACAACTCTTCACATAGGCATATGCATCCTTGAATAGTGTTGGCCAAAAGAATCCAGCTTGTAATACTTTGGCCGCTGTACGAGTACCTCCAAAGTGTCCCCCACTAGGAGCTGAGTGACAATGGTATAAAATCTTCAGTATTTCATCTTCGGCCACACATCTTCTAATCATCTGATCTGCACACCTTTTGAACAAATATGGCTCCTCCCAAAAATAGTACTTCACCTCGTGAAGAAACTTTTTTCTTTGCTGATATGTTTTATCAATCGGCTTCAAACCACAAGCTAAATAGTTAGCAAAATCAGCAAACCAAGGAGTATTGTAGGCATGATTTACCTTTTGTATGTGTTCATCTGGAAATGTCTCTTGGATCGGTAAAAGCGGAGAGTTTTCCTCTTGCAGCTCTAATCTGGACAAGTGATCCGCTACTTGGTTTTCTACTCCCCTTCGATCTTGAATTTCTAGATCAAAATCTTGAAGTAAAAGTACCCATCGGATTAATCTCGGCTTAGCATCTTTCTTGGCTAATAAATACTTAATCGCGGAGGGGTTCGTATAGATGATCACTTTGGTACCTACAAGATAAGATCAAAACTTGTCGAAAGCAAACACAATAGCAAGTAACTCTTTTTCTGTTATAGTATAGTTCAGTTGAGTTCCGACTAGAGTTCTACTTGTGTAGTAGATAGGATGAAAACTTTGTTCCTTCGTTGGCCCATGATAGCTCCAATGGCAAAGTCACTTGCGTCACACATCAGTATGAATGGCGAATCCCAGTCTGGTGTGACGATTATAGGTGCCGTGACTAATCGACTCTTCAGATCGTTGAAGGCTTTTAAGCATTCCTCATTAAACTTAAATATTGAGTCTTTCTCCAAGAGCTTGTATAAGGGTTTAGCCACTTTGGAGAAGTCTTTGATAAATCTTCGATAAAAATCGACGTGACCCAAAAAGCTCCTAACACCTTTTACAGATGTTGGAGGTGAGAGTTTCTCGATAACATCTACTTTTCCTTTGTCTACCTCGATCCCATGTCTCGTTATCCAATGACCTAGAATAATTCCTTCTTGTACCATAAAATGGCATTTTTCCCAGTTGAGTACAAGATTCAATTCTTCGCATCGCCTTAGTACCTTCGCTAGATTGGCTAAGCAATCCTCGTAAGTATCTCCAAATACTTAGAAATCATCCATGAAAACTTCCAAATACTTCTCAACCATGTCAGTAAAAATAGACATCATACATCTTTGAAATGTAGCTGGTGCATTACATAAACCAAATGGCATGCGTCTAAATGCAAATGTACTGTACGGAAAGGTGAATGTCGTTTTGTGTTGATCTTATGGTGCTACTGTAATCTAATTATACCCTGAGTATCCATCAAGAAAATAGTAGTAATCTCGTCCTGCGAGTCTATCCAGCATTTGGTCCAAAAACGGCAGAGGAAAGTGATCTTTCCTAGTCGCCTTGTTCAGCTTCCGATAATCAATGCAGATTCTCCATCCCGTAACTATCCTAGTTGGTATCAACTCGTTGTTCTCATTCTCCATGATCGTGATACCTCCTTTCTTCGGCACGCACTAGATTGGACTCACCCATGAACTGTTTGAGATGGGGTAAATTATACCCGCATCCAACCACTTGATAATTTCTTTTTTTACTACATCTTTCATGATGGGGTTCAGTCTCCGTTGTCCATCAATTGTTCCTCTCTCGCCATCTTCTAATATGATCTTGTGCATGCATATAGATGGGCTAATACCACGAATATTGGCTATGGTCCATCCGATAGCCTTCTTGAATTGTTTCAAAACTATAATAAGTTTCTCTTCTTGTTCCGTAGTTAATAACAATCACAGGCAGAGTAGAGGCATTACCTAAATAAACATATTTTAAGTGTGAAGGTAATACCTTGAGTTCTAATTTAGGTGGCACCTCGATTGATGCTTTTGGCTGCATGTAATCTCTTTTCTCCAACTCTAAAGATTCAAAACGGGATTGTGGATTAAATCACTTTTGATTAGCTTCTAGGAAAGTTGAGTATTCCTCCTCCTCTTCCTCATTTGGGGGATTCGACGTCAGAATTCTTTCCAACGGGTCCTCAATTCAGTTAAGTTCCTTCTCTACTATTAGTTCCTCTAAATCGACTACTGTAGAACAATCATCCATTGTGTCAGGAAATCACATTGACTTAAAAACATTAAATGTTACCTGATCATCTTGAACACGCATAGTCAGCTCGCCTTTCTGCACATCAATAAGGGTCCTTTCAGTTGCTAAGAATGGTCTTCCTAGAATGATTGGCACTTCTTTGTCTGCTTCAAAATCTAGAATTACAAAGTCAGCAGGGAAGATAAACTTATCTACACGTAACAATACGTCCTCAATTTTTCCTTCTGGATGGCTAAGGATCGATCTGCTGGTTGAAGTGTAACCATAGTTGGTCTAACTTCTCCTATCCCCAACTTCCTAAATATTGACATAGGCATCAAGTTGATACTTGCACCTAAGTCACATAATGCTTTACCACAATAAGTTGATCCAATGTTGCATGGTATAGTGAAACATCCAGGATCCTTCAACTTTGGGGGTAGTTTGTTCTGAAGATATGCATTGCATTCCTTCGTCAGAGCTACCGTCTCAAATTCTCCAAGTCTTCATTTCTTTGACAAGATATCCTTTATGAACTTGACTTAGTTCGGCATTTGCTCAAGTGCTTCAACCAACGGGATGTTGATGTGTAGTTGCTTGATTACATCAAGGAACTTCCTGAATTGAATCTCCTGCTTTGGCATCTAAAGTCTTTGAGGGTAGGGTGGTGGTGGTTTCATTACTGGAACTGGTTCTGGTTGATTCGCCTTTGCTGGTAATTTTGCATCTAACGACGTTGTTGGTTGATCAAAATTGACTGGTCCTGAGGTTACTTTGCATGGTTTTGCAGATATCGGTTCTGGTGAAACTAGGGTTTCAACACTTGGTTGAACTTCTGAGTCTTGAACATCAGCTTGTTCCTTTTCAACTTCAATAGTGTTGGGCTCTACTATCTTTCAGCTCCTCAATTGCAACGCTTTACAATGTTCCTTCCTCGAATTTCTCAAATTTTCCGTGTCACTAGGTAAAACACCTTGTGGTCGGTTCCTAAGTTTAGTTGCAAGCTGGCCCACTTAGTTCTCCAAATTCTTTAATGTAGCTACTTGGCTCTGGATTAAAGCATCATTATTTGCTAGATATGTCTTTAGCAAACTTTCTAGGCTATTAGATGCTTCAGCTTAAACTGGTTTCTAAACTTGTTGCGGAAAATTAGGTGGCTGGGTCAGTCTGGGTTGGGTGTAAGTGGTACTGGTTCCAGCCCCTTGGTTACTTCAGGAAAAATTTGGGTGGTTCCTCCATGATGGGTTATAAAAATTTGATTACATCCCTTGCCTTCCTCGGTTTTGGTCCTGATTACCTATGTAGTACACAGCTTCTGGGTTCGATGGACATTCTTCAAAAAAATGTCCCTCCCCACAATACACACAGGCTATATTCTCAAATTGATTAGGCGGGTGTGCTGCAAAACTAGTAGACCCATTAGTCGTAAGATTTTTAAGCATTGAGGATATCGATGATACCTAAGATGCGAGTGAAGTAAGAGCGTCTACTTCATGAATTCCAGCGACTCGTCTTCCTGACGCTGCTTGACTAGTTGGCCATTGATAGTTGTTGCTGGCAATCCTCTCAATAATTTCATAAGCCTCATTATAAAACTTAGAAAAGAGAGCACCATTAGCAGAGGCATCCACTACCATCATTGTGTGAGCATTGAGACCATTATAGAATGTCTCAAGTTGAATGCAATGAGGAATTCCATGATGAGGGCATTTTCGTAATAACTCTTTAAATCTTTCCCATGCCACATACAAGGACTCGTCATCCATTTGGTGGAAAGCAGTGATCTCGTTCCTCAGCTTAGCATTTTTGCTAGGCATAAAATACTTCATGAGGAATCTCTCGTCTAACTCTTGCCATGTAGAAATGGAGTTCGGTGGCAATGAATTCAACCAGGCACGAGCTCTGTCCCTTAACGAATATGGGAACAACTTCAATCGTAAGGCATCTTCGGAAACTCTAGCTAACTTGAAAGAATCACTTACTTCCATGAATAGTCTTAAGTGAAGATGAGGATCTTCAGTAGGCATTCTGCTGAATTGGCCCACTGTCTGAAGCATCTGGAACATGACTGGCTTCAACTCGAATTGTTGTGCCTCGATTTCGGGTCTCCTAATACCCAGATTAAGATCGTTAAATACTGGCACGGCATATTGTCTTAAGGCTCTATCCCTATCATCAACAATAAGGATAGGATTCTGAGCAGGGTTTGCTCCGTTTCCTTGGTTCATATTCTCAAAATTCATCTCTTCGGTCCTTCTCTGGTTTGCTTGTCTCCTTCATTGTCGAAAGGTTCGTTCTATTTTAGGGTCCACAGGGAGTAAGTCAATAATCTGGTCAATACTCATAAACACCTGAAATAATCACAGAAAAGTTAAGTAAGTAAAAATTTCAATAAAAATAAATAAACCAAAATGTAAAAAAAATTCACAAATAATGGCTTTGAAAACAGTCCCCAGCAACGGCGCCAAAAACTTGGAACGGTGGAAATGTGCAAGTGTACACAATCGTAACAAGTAATAAAGTGACAAGTAAATGTCGAGTTATCGTACCCATAGGGACTGTAAAAGAATTATTTATGAAAATGATTTCAAACACTTTGGTGACGGAAAAATAGTTGGTTTTGAGAAATATTTAAAAACGAAAAGAAAAACAAAATAAAAATAAAATAAAACAAAGTTCTAGTGCACGATTTCAAAAACTGATTTTAATCAAGATGATATAATTGTGTTGGATTAATAACATTTCTTACCTTAGAATTATTAAGCTTGTGTTTATACTCGTTAAAATATGGCAACTCAGTAATCTTCTAACTTATGAACATACTTACAAATAAAAATCCGTTCATCTCTTGTACATATTCCTATGTCAATTCGACCGATAAAACAAATTTATAAAAGTAAACATGTTATTGCACATACATACTTATTAAATTAAGCAATCTCTTGCATATTTCTATGTCAATTCAAACGATTAATTCAACCTAATAAGCATATAAAAGATTATGTGATGTAACAAAGTATTTTTACCTTGAAACAATTTAATCACAAAAATCCTGCAAGTTATGCAAGGCATACATATCGTCAAATACAATGCTAATTTAATCTTCAACTACCTTAGAAGAATTAAACATGCACAGATTAAGTATTGTGTCCATTAATTACAATTTCAATGTGTTTAAATAATTAGCTCATAAGCTATCTAAACAATTATAATGCCAGATAACTTAACATGATTTTACTTAATCAAACATTTCACCGAGGCCTTTAACAGCATAAACACAATTTTAATAATCTAAGAGGCGAAATGAAATCAACCCACACAATTAAATTCAAGCTAAATTGATCAAATTAAACATTTCAAAAGCATGAATATTCATAAGCATGTTTGTCAAAACAACAACAAATAATTTAAAGTGATAGGAAACAAGAAACAAATACGGTGGCTCTCCGTGGCTTGTCTGATTGATCCCTTCTTCGTTCTTCGTTGTCCTCGGCTATCAAGGGGGCTTATGAACACTTCAATTGCTGCTTCGAATGGCTGGAAAACACCTCTTTTCCAAGAGGGGAAATTGGCACAAGAACACCAAAAAGGGAGAAGGAAAAATGGAATTGAGAGAAAGTGAGAGAGGAGAATGTTGGATGCTTGAGGTCTGTTTTGAATGAGCAGCTAGGGGCTGTATTTATAGGTGTTAGGGGCTGCTAAAAATATCAAAAAATCAGCAGCAAAGGAGTCCCACTTGGTTGGCCATCCCATGTGGCAAAGTTGATGGTTTCAACTTTGCTAAAATTAGCATGGGCAAATCTTTAAAGACATGAATTTTGGAGGGGTTTGAGTGGGATTTTGAGAAGTCTTCAAGGGCTTCTTTGCAACTCATTTAATCAGCTAACAAGCTGATTTGTACCAGCCTATGGACGGTTTGGGCTACCCAACTCTTTGCTTGGTTCAGCTCAATGGTTTGGTTCAAATGATGCGGTTCAATCTTGCCTTTTTCATAATTAATTAAGATTAATTTATTTAACCCAAATTAAATTGGGAATAAATTAAAATTAATTATATTATGATTAAATTTTCATAATTGGACCGTCTTGGGCTGAAAATAAATTCGTCTTGATATTCCAAATTGCTTCTCGATTTTGTTCTTGACGAATATCTCTGACGATTTACGCTCTTGTGCGAATCATAGAAAATAGTCAAAACAAATCAAAATTTACTATAAAATTAATTAAAATTCATCATGTTCATATTTTTAACACAATTTAATTATTTTATAATATTTAATTATTTTTCGACAAGAATTTACTCAAAACCACATGAATTTGGGTCAAAAAGGGCATGAAAAAGTATATAAATTTTAGTGTTTCCAACGCTCTAGCTTTAGATCTTACCACAGTGTCTCTCGGGCACCTTTGACTACCACTAAAATTTATTGTATTCTTTTAAGGTCTACCTCTCACAGGTGCATTATCAGATCTCAGATTCTGAATAGTCTCTGGTTCGACAGGCTCAAGGCAATCACGGATAAAATGATCAAGCGATCCACATCTGAAGCAAGCTCTGTCATTTAATCTACAGCTTTCCGGATGTCTTCTTCCACAATGTTTACATTCGATTATCTCAGATCGAACATTACCAACACTAGCCACTAAAGTTGCTAGGTTTTTGGAACTCATTTACGATCTAGCTCTATTTCTGTTTAAATGTCCCGTATTTTCTCTGGAACGACTTTGATCATCTCTGTATCTCTTTGAAGCAGACTGAAATGATTTATTCTAAAATCTCTTTCTTGTATCTTGAGCTTCAGACTCAGCACTACTTTTATCCTTCCCGAGTGCTTCAGCTTTGCAAGCTCGGTAAACGAGTGTAACGAACTCTTTTATTTCTAGGATCTCAACCAGCAAACGGATATCTTCATTAAGACCGTCTTCAAATCTTTTGCACATTATAGCTTCGGAAGATATACACTCTCGGGCATATTGACTTAGTCACACAAACTTTTGTTCATATTCTATAACAGTCATACGGCCATGCTTTAGTTCCAAAAATTCTTTTCGTTTCTGATCGACGAATCTCTCACTGATATATTTCTTCCGGAACTCAATCTAAAAGAAATCCCATGTAACCCGTTCTCTCAGAACAACAGAAATTAAGGTTTTCCACCTTGATAAGCCGCATATTGAAGTAACATACAACACACTTTATGCATTCTTCCGGAGTAAGAGACATCTCATCAAATACCCGAATAGTATTTTCAATCTAGAATTCAGCTTTTTCAGCATCATCATTATTGGTAGCTCGGAACTCTTTAGCCCCATACTTAAGGATCTTGTCAACCAGAGGCTTATTTAACAGATTTGGATACACAACCGGTGGCACAATTATAGTCTGAGGGGGATTAATCGGGGGCGGAGGTTGCGAAACAGTCAGGTTATTCTTTGCGAACTAAGTGAACCAGTCACTCATCATTTGGAAGAAAGCTTGTTTAGCTTCTCCCTCTTGACCGCTTGTAGTCGGTCTCGAATTAGAAGGCTCTGTCCTTTGCATGGGAATAGGCGCATTAATTTCTACGTTGTCAACTACGGCTTTTTCAGGATCCATTGCTATACAGAAATCACATTTTACACGTCAGGATTCATCACACTATCACAGTTCAAATATATGACATGTATAGCTAGACTCTGACATGCTACGTTAGTCCGAGAATCGACTAAACCGTAGCTCTGATACCAATCAAATGTAACACCCCTATCCCGTGTCCGATCATCAGATTAGGGCTAAAGGCATTACCAGATAGATCGGAAACATTTACAGAATTAATCGTTCAGCCATTCATCAATATCAATCATAATGTCCCTTAAGTAGGTAATCGAGACCTTAAGCATGCTTATAAACCGAGTCGGGACTAAATCTAAACACATAAGTAATTTCATAAAAATTTGAAACTTTTCTAACACAAAGGGGACACACGGCCGCGGGGGTAGGACGTGCCTCACCCACGGGTACTTGACACTCCCGTGTGTCCTCCCCGTGGTAGTATACTACCAAAATCAACACGGTCACCAAGCACGCCCGTGTGCTAAGGCTGTGTACTAATAGATCACATACTGCCATTTCTCACACGGCCACCAAGCACACCCGTGTCAAGGCCGTGTTCAATTTAGGCAACATTCTGCCAATTTACCCACGGTCTTACGTATGCCCGTGTGCCTCAACTGTGTGACATTATAGGCCCTTTTACAAGGCAATATGCCACCCACTTAGGGTCTCCTACAAGCAATATATGCCTAAACATAAAATGCATATATGGCAACCAAAACATATCAAATGGTTCACTTCATACAAACATCCAATACCAATTCCATTCATACCAAATTACAAACTAAATTCTACATTATTTCAAACATGTATTATTCATTTTCTTAACCAAAACTTAACCATTTCAATGTATCAAAACATATTAAATACATACGTCATAACTCATTCATTCAAACATTTATCAACTCAAAAGATAGCCAATACACATGGCCATGCTCACTTCATGAACATATACACCTATCTAGCCTATACATGCCATAATTAGCCATATACATTTTTAAAAGGGTACAAAAATAAGTTTAGTAGTGTAATGACGATCCTTGACAATCCCGAGCCTTTACTAGCTTCGACGACCTATAAAACAGAGAAAATAAACACATAGAGTAAGCTTTCCAAAAGCATAGTAAGTCATATACAAAGAAACTTGGCATAAAAAGCATATATGCAATTTGATACATTTGCACATCTCATTCACTTAGCAATTTATCATGTATATGCTTGATTCATACTTATGACTACATTGGTCACATTTATCCATTCAAAACTCATTTGAAGCACATAACTCATTCATAATCTTCCTTGCATCTCATTCATATTATCCGATTCAAATATACCTTTATTCAAATCAAAGTCATATGCATACTTACCATTCATGCATACTTAATGGACATTCAACGTACCTAAATTGGATATTAATTCACATAATGGATCATAGCTCGGATATACCATTCGCATTGCAGACTTGCCCGTTGAACCCTTAGAATCCTAGTAGGATACTTAGAAAGCTCAGAATAGTAGTACAATGCCAATGTCCCAGGTGAGGTCTTACATGCACTAGTATATCGATGCCACTGTCCCAAACAGGGTCTTACACGTACAAATCATAACGATGCCAACGTCCCAGACGTGGTCTTACACGAGTCAATATGATGTCGATGTCCCATACATGGTCTTACTCATAAAGTTCATATTGATGCCTACGTCCCAGATGAGGTCTTTTACATATAATTCATATCGATGCCTACGTCCCAGACGAGGTCTTACATGAAATTTCAAATCAACGCCAATGTCCCGAATGTGGTCTTATATGATAAAACAGAGTAGATACCTATGTCATGACATAGCTAATCCTATCTATTCCTAGGTTCGTACGAGACTTCTTGGCTTAATCACTATATCAAACTTATTTCGAAATTCACGCACTTAGCATCTCATACTCATTCATTTTCATCGATAGACATATGAATACATATATTCAATTCAATACAGATAAGTCTATTTGCATAGTGACTTACCTCGGATTTGGCTTATCGAACGGAAGCTAAACTACTACTCACACTTTTGCTTTCCATGATCTAAATTTGTTTTCCTCGGTTCTTGATCTAAACATATTCAGAATTAACCCTTTTATTCACTATTCCATTCAATTCAATCCATACACATATATTTTAGGCTATTTACAATTTAACCCTCATATTTGTGCACTTTATCAATTTAGTCCATTTTACTCAAAACATCAAATATACATAATTTGTTCACACATATGAATAGCCGAACCTCCCTAGGGACTATATAAGTCCACATATTTCATAAAATTTACAAATTAGTCCTCCAAAATAACATTTTCACATTTTAGCCCTATTTAGCTAAATTCATCAAAACTTCAAGAACATAACAAGCTCATCTAGCTCAAATCTTTCATATATCACTATTAAACATCACAAATCACATGAGTTCATCAAAGTCTCATTCAACAAACATCATCAATCTTCAAAATTGAAGCATGGGTTTAGAAGCATTCGAAGCAACGATTACGAAAACATAGAAATTATCAAAAATCGAATCAAATTCATACATTAATTTTGGCTTGTAAGTGTCGAATGCTTAGCCAAAGTTTTCTTTATTTTTCTTTAGTTTTTTTTCGGTCAATGAAGAGAAGATAAAAGATGGACACTCATCTTTTGTTTCTTTAATCCAATATCATTTATTCAATTATTAAAATGCCCATCCATTAAACATATAAAACAAACTAATACTATGGTTATTTAGACATTCCATCCTCCACTATCTCAATGATGGCATATTTTCCATATAAGGCCTCCATTTATACAAAGTCACAACATATAAGTGCTTTAGCAAATAGCAAACTACTTTCACGTCAATGCAATTTCATCCTTTTGTCAAATTAAACACAGACGAAAAAAATTAGCTTACGAAAATTTAGCATATGCTAATTCACATATCAACAGCACAAAAAATAATATTAAAATATTATACGGACTCAAATTTGTGGTCTCGAAACCACTGTTTCAACTAAGGTATAAACCGGACTGTTACAGTAAGTTTATAGGTAAACAATATAACATTTTAACATGTATTCAACAATTTCAAAACTTTATATACTAAGCAAGAAACAATCTACATTCATGATCATGCTTACTCATTTCATCCATTCACACATTCCAACCATATCACTAGCATAATGCATACATTCATAGATAGGTTCCCCTGCACTTAGCATCACAATGTTACAATACACAGCACACCATAATCTCTTAGTTTATTACTTAGAGTCAATTTATTTGATGGTTTCGCACTTAGCCCACCTTTAGTTTTTATTGGGGTGGTAACACATTTAATCCACCAAAAGGTTTGTTACGGTGGTTTCGCACATAGCCCACCAAATGCTAAGTAGACGATGGTATCGCACAAAGCCCATCGTAAATAAGCAATAAGGTGGTATCGCACTTAGCCTACCAAAAGATAAATAGACGATGGTATCGCACAAAGCCCATCATAATTAAGCAATAAGGTGGTATCGCACGTACCCCCCCAAAAGATAAATAGACGATGGTATCGCACAAAGCCCATCATAATTAAGCAATACGGTGGTATCGCACTTAGCCTACCAAAAGATAAATAGACGATGGTATCGCACAAAGCCCATCATAATTAAGCAATAAGGTGGTATCGCACTTAGCCCCCCAAAAGATAAATAGACGATGGTATCGCACAAAGCCCATCTTAATTAAGCAATAAGGTGGTATTGCACTTAGCCCACCATCAAGTGTTGTCTTTACACTTTTATATGACTATTCCTTCATTCATACAATAATTATTCAATGACTACCACATTCAATCAACTTGAATCATATATGTTCTCAATCATGTCATAAACCAATTAGCAGCACAATGTATATAAGTAAATTGTATTGTTTACACGTAAACTTACCTCGATGCAAAATGTGTTAACTGGCGATTTACTCAATCACCTTGCCTTTCCCATGGTCAAGGTTGATTCCACGCTCTTCTTGATCTATAACAAAGAAATTCATTCGTTTAGCTCATTCTATGATCATAATGTATCAATTTCTACACTTGGGCAAAAATGACCATTTTGCCCTTATACATTGGCAAAATTATGATTTTGACCCTAGGCTCGTAATTTATTTTTCAACACATTTTCTCATTAAACAAGCCTAGATGAACATTTATTTCTCTTACAACTACTCAAAATTCCAACTATTTCATGCATTTATGACACAATCTCACTATTTGCTTTTAAGTCCTACTTAGGTGTTTTCGTGCAAACATCTTTCACAAAAGTTGTTTCTCATCTCCCTAACTTTCATTTTCTCCCATAAAAACTCAGTGAACATCATAAATACTCCCATGGAAAGTCCCTAGACTTTCAACCATATTGCAAATTGGTCCCCTCATTAGCTAGCTTAAGCTTTGGGGACTCAAAAAATACAAAAATCATCGATTAAAACCACCTAAATCACTTACTCGTAAGAAGATAGCTTGGATGAAAGTTTAAACCCCCAAATGCTCTATTTTCTCTTCAATTTTTGGGGGGAAGAAGGAGGGTGAATAGTGAAAGATGATAACATCTTTTACTCATCTTATTTTATTTATTAGCCACCTTACATCATCAAATTTGACCAAAATTTAATGCACTTGCCCTTTAGCTTCCTATGGTCGGCCAACACCTTCAATATGGCCTAATTGCACTTCAAAATCCTCCAAATTACATTCTATAGCTATTAAGTACCTTTATCTTATAAAATAGAACTTTCGCATCTTATGCGATTTAGTCTTTTTTCACAATTAAGAATGCTATTGCTAGAATTAAAGCACCAAAATTTCCATATAGCCATATATTAATACCATAATACATAAAATAATACTAAAATAATTTTCCTTAACCTGGGTTTATTGGTCCTGAGACCACTATTTCGACTAGTCCTTAAAATCGGGCTATTACAACTCTCCCTCCTTTAGGGATTATCGCCCTCGAAAAATTTTTCCAGTAAAGAGGTTTGGATATTGCTCTCTCATGGCTTCTTTCGGTTCCTACGTAGCCTCTTCTACACCGTGCCTTTGCCACAACACTTTTACTAAGGCTATGTCTTTATTCTTCAACTATTTCACTTCTCGAGCTAAGATTTTAATCGGCTCTCCTCATATGTCATATCCGATCGTATCTAAACTTCTGTTGGAGGAATCATATGCGAAGGGTCAGAGCGATAACGCCTTAACATTGATACATGAAACATGTTGTGGATTTTCTATAACTCTATCGGTAAAGCCACCGATATGCCACTGGCCTTATCCTTTCGGTAATCTCATACGGCCCTATGAATCTCGGACTCAATTTACCCTTTCGACCAAATCTCAATATTTTCTTCCACGGGGACACTTTCAAAAATACTTTGTTGCTCACTTGAAACTCAATTTCTTTTCTTTTCAAATCCGCGTACGACTTTTGTCGATCTTAAGCAGCTTTCAGACTATCCCGAATAACCTTCACCTTTCCTTCAGTCTCTTTAACTAAATCAACCGCATGGATTTGTTTCTCACTCAACTCAGTCCAATACAAGGGAGTCTGACACTTACAACCATATAAGGCTTCATACGGTGCCATCCATATGCTCGACTGATAACTATTATTGTATGCGAATTTGACCAAAGGTAGGTATCTTTCCCAACTACCTTCAAATTCTAACACACAGCATCGGAGCATATATTCAAGAACTTGAATTACTCTCTCAGATTGACCATCAGTCTGAGGATGGAATGCAGTGCTAAAGTTCAATCTTATACCCAAGGCCTCCTGCAACTTCTTCCAAAACCTCAAAATAAATCTCAGGTCTCTATCCGAGATAATAGATACAGGTACTCCATGTAACCTTACTACCTCCACAATATACAACTCATTAACCTTTCCAGCAAATAATCAATATGCACCGGTATAAAGTGAGCCGACGTCGTTAATCTATCAATGATAACCCATACAGCATCTTTCTTTTTCGGAGTCATAGGCAACCCCATCACGAAGTCCATGGTGACCCGATCCCACATCCACTCAGGAACCATCACTGGTTGAAGTAATCCCGAATGCACTTGATGTTTAGCTTTCACTTGTTGACAAATCAGACATTTTGTTACATACTCCGAAATATCTCTTTTCATTCCCGGCAACCAATAAAATTTCTTCAGATTATTTTACATTTTCGTACTGCCTGGGTGTACTGACAAATAACTACTATGTGCCTCTTGTAAAATTTTTTGGATTAACTCGTCATCTCTGGGTACACAAATTCTATCATGGAACATTAAGCAACCATCTGAACTTACCTGAAATTCAGAATCAACTCCTGATTCACACTTAGCTCTTTTAGCTAGTATCTCGCTATCATTCCTTTGAGCTTCACATATTTGTTGAACAAATAGTGGTCTAGCCCTCAACTCAGTCAGTATAGCACCATCATCGGATAATGACAAACTCGTGTTCATAGCTCTCAAAGCATACAAGGATTTTCTACTTAAAGCATCCGTAACTACATTCGCTTTCCCCGGGTGGTAATTGATCACTAGCTTGTAGTCCTTCAATAATTCAAGCCATCGTCGTTGCCGTAAATTTAACTCCTTTTGATTCATCAAGTACCTCAAACTCTTATGATACGTGAAGATTCGACACTTCAAACCGTATAAGTAATGTCACCAAATTTTCAACGCGAAAAATAATCGCGGCCAACTCCAAACATGAGTCGGGTAATTCTTCTCATGTGGTTTTAGCTGTCTCGAGGCATAAGCGACTACCTTACCCTCTTGCATCAACACACAATCAAGACCATTTAATGATGGTCACTGTAGACCACAAGCTCTTTTCCCGACTCAGGTTGTACCAAAACCAGTGCCTTTGTCACCAACATTTTCAATCTCTTGAAACTCTGTTGGAATTTTTCAGTCAATTCAAACTTAACATCCTTGTACAATAGTTTCATCATCGAGTAGCAATCATAGAGAATCCTTTCACGAATCGGCTATAGTACCTCGCTAAACCCAAAAAGCTTCTGACTTCTGACACGTTCCTCGGTTGTTTCTACTCTACAATAGCTGAGACCTTTCCAAGATCAACTCTAATACCCCCACCCGACACAATGTGTCCTAAGAACCCAACCTCTCGAAGCCAAAACTCGCTCTTACTAAATTTAGCATATAACTATTTGTTTCTCAAAATCTATAAGATAATCCTCAGATGCTCCGTATGATCACTCTTATCTCGGGAGTAAACCAATATGTCATCAATAAAAACAAATATGAACTTGTCCAAATACAGTCGGAAGACACGATTCATTAAGTCCATAAAAATCGCAGGAGCATTCGTTAAAACGAATGGCATGACCAGAAACTCATAATGGCCATACCTCGTCCGAAATGTCATTTTCGGAACATCTTGCTCCTTACCACTCAACTGGTAATAATCGGATCTCAGGTAAATCTTGGAGAACACCGTAGCTCCCTTCAGTTGATCAAATAGATCATTTATCCTCGGTAAAGGATACTTGTTCTTCACAATTACTTTATTGAGCTGTCTATAGTCTATACACAATCTCATCGTCCCATCCTTCTTCTTTACAAAAAGTACTGGAGCACCCCACGGTGAATAACTCGGTCTTGCAAAACCCTTATTCGTTAACTCTTGCAACTGAACCTTCAGTTCTTTCAACTCTAGTGGGGCCATCCTATACGGAGCAATGAAAATAGGTGCCATTCCCGGAACCAACTCAATTCCAAACTCGACCTCTCTAACCAGGGGCAATCCGGGTAACTCTTCTGGGAATACATCCAAATACTCACATACAACTGGCACTATTTCAATCTTAGCTTTAGACTATTGGGTGTTCAGTACAAAAGTGAGATATGACTCACATCCTTTTCTCAAATATTTCTCAGCCACCAAGGAAGAGATCATCATCGGTAAATTATCTAACTCACCTGATTCAACTCGAATAACATGTCCATTCTCACATTTCAATTCAATAAATTTACTACCACAATTCACTAAAACACTATGGGTATTCAACCAATCAATAAGAAGAACCAGATCAAAATCATCAAACAGAAACAACATAAGGTTTGCTGGAAAATAGTGACCCCTAATTGTCAAGGGACAATTCCTACAAACCTTGTCCACTAACACATGTTTTCCTAATAGGTTGGACACCTTTACCACAAATTTAGTAGACTCAATAGTCATATTCAAACTAGATGCCAATCTCATACAAATATAAGAATGGGTCAACCTTGGGTCAATCAAAGTAATAACAAAGGTGTCATAAAGAGAAAAAGTACCCGTTATTACATCTGGCAATGATGCCTCTTCTCAGGCACGAATAGCATAGGTTCTTACTGGCACCCGAACCTCTGGCCTTACAGTAGAGTCTCGTGATACACCTCTACCACTAGTCCCACCTCTTGGGTTCTTTTGTGGCCTACCTCTAGAGGATACATTGCTTGATCTCACTTCTTGCTTTTTCTCTTTATCATATCTTTCAAGGCAGTTTCGGATGAAATGGTTGGGGGAACCACATTTGTAACAATTTCGATTGTTTCCCCAACACTCCCCAGTGTGATGTTTACCACAATTTGGGCACTCCAGTCTGGACTTTGGATTGCCCACACTTGCCATCAAGGTGGCCTGAACTCTTGAACCGGAGTAATTGTTGCCTCGCTCCCTTTGCGAATAATCGACTAATGTAGTCACCCGAGGGTTCACTTCTTTGGACCACTTAGATTGAGCTTGGTAAGATTTACTCATCTATCTTTTTCTCGCGTCCGGGCCTCACTCACGGCCTTCCTATTTTCCTTACACAATTCTTCGGCCTTACTGGCCCTTTCCAATAATACCACAAACTCCTTTAGCTCTAAAATCCTGACTATGAGTCTAACATCTTCATTCAACCCATCTTCAAATCTCTTGCATAGGATAGATTCTGTGGACACACATTCTTGTGTGTACTTATTGAGCCGAACAAATTCGCGCTCATATTCCGCCACAGTCATTTTTCCTTGCTTCAGCTCAAGGATTCCTTCCACTTCTGATCCACAAACCGTTGACTTATATACTTCTTTTGGAACTCCTCCAAAAAGAAGTCCCACTCCCTTTAAGAACCATTGAGGGGTAACAGCCCGATTTTGGGCTTAGTCAGAACAGTGGTTTAGGGACCACAAATCCAACGTGGATAAATTTATTTTATTTATATTTTTATGGTCTACAATTTCATGGAATGATATCGTGAAAATCTCATTCGAAAATTTTGACGTTTGGGCACTCAATTTAGTCAAAAGGACTAAATTGTAAAAGTGTAAAAGTTGAGTTCTACATGTTAGACGTGTCCAATTGTTATGAAATTTTAAATTGGAGGTCCTTAAATGATAATTAGTCCATTGGTTAAGTTGTTGGACAAAATTGGACATAGATGGGTATGTTTCAAAAGATTTTTTTTAGGGACATTTTGGTAATTTAGTGAATTAAATGAATTAAAAACAAAATTTAAATGCCAAATTTGTCCATCTTCAAGCTTAGGCCGAATTTAACATGTGGGAAGCCATGGATAGGGTTTTCAAGCTTTCCAAGCTTCATGGTAAGTCCATTCTAGCCCTGTTTTTCATGTTCTTTACGTTTTTAGAGTCCCGGTAACTTGATTTAGCTTATTCTAGCAATAATTTAACCTAGGGTTCATATTTGGAAAAATACCCATAGGTGAAATGTGTTTATTTTGATGTCTTATGGCATAATATGAACCTTAGAATTATGTTAAAAACTTTTACTAAGCGATTTTAAGTGAAAGCGAGTAAAATGACATAATCGGCAAAAATGCCTAATGTACATAAGTGCATGTTAGAGCAAGAATTTGATGTTGCCATAGAAGGTAAAATTATCAGCATGTTATAAAACATAAGAATAAGGGATGAAGTTTAATTTTTGAGCCTAGGGCAAAATCATAATTATGCAAAAGTTTAGGGGCAAAATTGTAATTTTCCAAAGTTTGAGTTAGGGACTGTTTTGAGTAGTACATTAATTAAATAAGTGAAATGTGATGTCTTAGACCCCGAAAAATGAGATTTGGACCTAGAACGAGAGGGAAATTGAAAATCGAGAAAGTTGGTAAAATGGCCGTTTTGATATCGAGGTAAGTTCATATGTTTAATAAGCATTTAATTATGCATATTCGAATGATAAATTGATATTTTGGCCATAAATACTATAGTATTGAGTTTGGATATAATGATTAATGTTCGATAATAATTCGATATTGGAAAGAGAACTTGTATAATTTATATGTTAGACCATATTTTGTATTATGGCTTTGTATGATAACAAGAAAGTATTGACTAGCATAGTTTGATGAGAATAAGTTAAGTTGATGATGTGATGAGATTTAGAATGTAAGTATGTAAGTTTGTATGTAAATAATGTATCGTTTTTACTTACGTTTTCATATTTTGATAAATGGTATCAATTGTGGTGAATATTTGATGTAATTGACAAAATATCGACAAGTGAGAAATTTTCGGTTGAACCTTAGGAATAAAAATGGATACGAGTGACATGTTCACTTGAAACTTATGTGAATAAGTGGAATAAGTGATCCGGTGCTGGTCCGTGACGTTCTACCGGTGGTGAGTTATCCGATATGTGTTACGGATACTCGGCGACTTGTGTGAAGCAAGACCGAGTAGTTACGTATTGACCGACGACTTGTGTGAGCGGTCCAGATTGTGATTATGTGAAACAGTGCTGGTCTTATAAGTTCTACCGTTGGTAGGGTAATCCTGCATGTGTTGCGGATACGGCGACTTGTGTGAGCAAAGACCTTGAGTAGTTACGTATGACCGATAGCGACTTGTGTGAGCGCAGACATGATATGAATAGCTCGAGAACGAGCCTATGTGTGATAAGCGATATGAAGTAGCTTTGGCTACAAGTGTGGCACTATGTGCAATATTCCGATGTATCATTAATATTCCAATGAGTTCAACGGAAATTGACTAAGTGAAAATACAATATGGCTATATAATGACTAAGTGTAATTGAATATGATTATGTGATGAATAAGTGCAAGTATATGCGTGTAAAATTATGAGCAATGTGCTCGATATGTGATCGAACTTTGGTAAGATTGATACTGAGTAAGTGTTCCAATGAAAGTTACTATAAAGAAAACATGAAAGAGTGAAATTTAGAAATAAAAGCAGTTTTGGACAACAATGAGAGAGTAACTTTGAAAATCACCAAAATGGTAGAAATGGAATTAGTAGTTGAGTGAGATATGAAATTAAATATTATTGAGTCTAATTTCATATGAAATAAATAGAGAATGCAAAGAAATTCAGATACGAGATATTTATATTTTTGTGAGACTAGTTCGAGTAATTTGAGATCCCCTTACGACTTGGAAAAATCATTAAAAATTGTAAAAAATAATTTTGGGACATAATTTATATATTTAGATAATTAAACAAATTAAAACATCATTTGAATTCTTTACAAGGAGAAAATTGATTAAGTAGTGAAAAGGGGCCTAATAGTCAAGCAAAGAAACAGGGAAATTTTGATGAATAAATCAGATTAATTGGATTAGCCAAAATTCGGAAATTTTATGGTAGGAAGATATATGAGTCTAGTTTCATGGAAAATTATCGGTTTTAAATTGAGCTTTTAGCTCATGAAATAAATAATTTAGTGACAATGATTCAAGTAGATGATTAATGTGAACATGAGTAATAAGGTATAAGTATGTGATTTAATGATTGTATCAAATTGAAAACTTGTTGTGAGGATTTGTCATGTTGAGGCTTTGATAAGGCTACAAATGAGTAAGTTGGGAAAGTAAGAACTTAGCATTATTTATGCAAGTTATGACAGCTTAGTAGTAAGCTAAATTCATTGCTAATGCTTATTATTTTTACATGTGAACTTACTAAGCTTTATAAGCTTACCCCTTATTCTTTCCCATGTTACAGAGTCCTACTAAACAAGCTCGGGTTGGAGGTCGTCGGAGATCGCTTCACACTATCAAGCTATCAATGGGTATCTTTATTTATAAATGATTTAAACTATGGCATGTATAGGGGCCTGACTAAGTCATTTTGTATATGTGTTAATTAATTTGACAAAATGTATTGTTAAGTCTAGTAATGCCTCGTACTCGGTTCCGGCATAGGATACGGGTAAGGGTGTCCTCAAAGAAAGACACAAACAAGACTTTAAGCTTTCATCAGGTGTACAAGAGAGTTCATCAAAAACCCTCATTGAATTCTCAAGCAAAAACTCCACCCGCTCAGGGTCATCATCGATATTAGCTTGAAAATCTTCAGCCCCTTGCTTTCGAATTTTGTCTGCTGGGGGTCTAGTTGTCCTTA
The DNA here is from genome assembly GCA_025506655.1 of Gossypium rotundifolium. NCBI lineage: Eukaryota > Viridiplantae > Streptophyta > Magnoliopsida > Malvales > Malvaceae > Gossypium > Gossypium rotundifolium. Next base: position 46,106,959 of record CP106732.1, on the reverse strand, counting down.
CCATTTCTGCACCTTGGGGAGCCACAGGTACGGGCTGAGGTATAGGAGGAGGTGGAGGAGGTTGAGATTGGGGTTTGCTTGTACATACTCAGTGTACCAGTTACTCATCATTTGAAGAAAGGCTTCTCGAGCCTCTTCTCCTTGACCCCTAGTCTCGGGTTCACTCTGCAAAGGTGCAATCCCTTGCATGAGAGCCGGTGCATTACTAGTTGCGTCATCAGTAGCTGACTGATCGAGATCCATATACTATATAGAATAAATTTAAAATCATCAGAAGTCACCACACTATCATCATACGCTTATGGCATGTATAGCTAGACTCCTACACATGCTACAGTAGTCCTAGAACTTACTAAACCAAAGATCTGATACCACTAAATGTAGCATCCCTTACCCGTAATCCCCACTAGAATTGGGCACGAGGCGTTATTGTACAACACTACTTGATTGCCATTTATGCTCAACGCGACTACTCTCCTTGAGTCACTACAATAACCTCATTTTCGACTTACGAGACCTTGCTCGTACATACGAGGGCTCTCGAGGCTATATCAAAAACTCCTACGATCCATAAAATTTTTTTCTCAATTAAACAGGGAGTACACGCCCGTGTTAGAAGACACACACACCCGTGTGTAGTCGCAAACACCCATGTTCCCAAACCGTGCCTAAAAACCTCATTATTCTGCCAAAGTCCCACGGCTAGGGCACATGCCCATGTGGAATAAGACACGCCCGTGTACCCTCAAGACATGCCCGTGTCTTCCACCCGTGGTTGACACTAACAAATTTCACACGGCCTGAACACGCCCGTGTGGTTAGTCCGTAGTCTATCCTGACCTAAAATGCTAACATACAGTGGACACATGGCCAGGTTGCGCACTCGTGGGCTGACCGTGTGTCACACATGGCATAGACACACGCCCGTGTGCCTACCTATATGGACAAGAATGAGGCTGTTTGCCAAGTTTTTTACATTCCCCTAGCTCATACCACATAACTTTATTCATCATACTAATAAACAATTCATGATTTCAATATAAACTCCCATAAGTAACTCATAATTTCATAAATGATAAGGTGAGCCATCAACCTTGGTAATTTACAAAATAATTATCTTAACAAGAACCAATACACCTTTGGCCAAAATAACAAAATAATCTAACTAGTTTAGCCCCTATACATGCCATACACAAAATAACTAAGTCTAAATATACCGAGGTGAGCAGATAATGTGGACGGACTCCTAGTTATCGACGTATCCCGACTCGACTCTTTAGCTCTATAAATTAAGGGGAGTAAGCTTTAAGCTTAGTAAGTTTACAGGTAAACAATATAACATTTTAACATGTATTCAACAATGTCATAGCTTTATATACTAAGCAAGAAACAATCTACATTCATGATCATGCTTACTCATTTCTTCCATTCACACATTCCAACCATATCACTAGCATAATTCATACATTCATGGATAGGTTCCCCTGCACTTAGCATCACAATGTTACAATATACAACACATCACAATCTCTTAGTCTATTACTTAGAGTCAATTTATTTGATGGTTTCGCACCTTAGCCCGCCATTAGTTTTTATTGGGGTGGTAACGCACTTAGCCCAGCAAAAGGTTGGTTACGGTGGTATCGCACATAGCCCACCAAATGATAAGTATACGATGGTATCGGACAAATCCCATCATAAATAAGCAATAAGGTGGTATCGCACTTAGCCCACCAAAAGATAAATAGACGATGGTATCGCACAAAGCCCATCATAATTAAGCAATAAGGTGGTATCGCACTTAGTCCACCAAAAGATAAATAGATGATGGTATCGCACAAAGCCCATCTTAATTAAGCAATAAGGTGGCATCGCACTTAGCCCACCATCAAGTGTTGTCTTTACACTTTTATATGACTATTCCTTCATTCATACAATAATTATTGAATGACTACCACATTCAATCTACTTGAATCATATATGTTCTCAATCATGTCATAAACCAATTAGTAGTACAATGTATATAAGTAAAATGTATTATTTACACGTAAACTTACCTCGATGCAAAACGTGTTAACTGGCGATTTACTCAATCACCTTGCCTTTCCCACGATCAAGGTTGATTCTGCGCTCTTCTTGATCTATAACAATGAAATTCATTCGTTTAGATCATTCTATGATCATAATACATCAATTTCTACATTTGGGCAAAAATGACCATTTTGCCCCTATATATTGGCAAAATTATGATTTTGCCCCTAGGCTCGTAATTTATTTTTCAACACATTTTCTCATTAAACAAGCCTAGTTGAACATTTATTTCTCTTACAACTACTCAAAATTCCAACTATTTCATGCATTTATGACACAATCTCACTGTTTACATTTAAGTCATACTTAGGTGTTTTCATGCGAACATCTGTCACAAAAGTTGTTTCTCATCTCCCTAACTTTCATTTTCTCCCATAAAAACTCAGTTAACATCATAAATACTCCCATGGAAAGTCCCTAGAGTTTCAACCATATTGCAAATTTGTACCCTCATTAGTTAGCTTAAGCTTTGAGGACTCCAAAAATACAAAAATCATCAATTAAAACCACCTAAATCACTTACTAGTAAGGAGATAGCTTGGATGAAAGTTTAAACCCCAAAAAGCTCTATTTTCTTTTCAATTTTAGTGGAAAGAAGGAGGGTGAATAGTGAAATATGATAACATCTTTTACTCATCTTATTTTATTTATTAGCCACCTTACATCATAAAATTTGACCAAAATTAATGCACTTGTCCCCCTAGCTTCCTATGGCTGGCCAACACCCTCAATATGACCTGATTGCACTTTAAATCCTCCAAATTTCATTCTATAGCTATTAGGTAACTTTATCTTATTAAATAGAACTTTTGCATCTTATGCGATTTAGTCATTTTTCACAATTAAGCATGCTGTTGCTAGAATTAAAGCACCAAAATTTCCATATAACCATATATTAATACCATAATACATAAAATAATACTAAAATAATTTTCCTCAACCTTGATTTAGTGGTCTTGAGACCACTATTTTGACTAGTCCCCAAAATCGGGCTGTTATAGAACTGCCTACTGAGGATCACCTGAGAAAAATAAAAGAGGGAGTGAGTTTTCGAAAACTTAGTGTGTACGACCCTCATCAAAAAAATAGCATACATATCATATTATTAACATAGTAATATCATACATGCAATGCAGTGCAAGCCCTCCCCAAATAATCCATCCGATACACATCATCTCCGTCCCGCCGAAACACATCTGTGGGGATTTCTATATCGACTCACCCATTCGATACACATCAAGGGTAGCCCAGTTTCGGTACTACCAAATGTTGTATCAAAGATGCTAATCATATAATGAGCTTAAAAAGCCATCGGTGGATCCAGAATTGTCAAGCAACCATCCGATCCTCATATACTTCCTTCGTTCCATAATTCCCACCTATATGTAACCTAAACAGAATATCACAAGAATGCAACAAATGTACATGTACCATCCATAAATCTTACCTTCAAAACATAGGGGTATTTTAGTCATCTCACACATCAAGGGTATTTCGGTAATTCTACCCTACAGGGGTATTTTAGTAAGTCTTAATAGTATGGGTCTTAATTACGAACCTTGGCCCGTCAACAAGTCCTCACAGCTAAAGTGAACAGACACTACACACTAGGTAGGATTCCAGAGAAGAGGAGGTGGGTCATTAATACCGCTTAAATACCAAGCTCTCCCTAGATCTAATCCTAGACATACGTATGCATGTTGCCACACTTAAAACTTATGATTTGCTCATAGTCGCACTTAATAAATTATTAAAGTTGTATGTAAGGTTAAGCAATTTACAAATACTAAGTCCAAGACCCCTTACAAAGCCTAAAAAAATTCACATACATTCTTATGGCCCATCAGGCCCAATCTCATTTGTATGGCCCACTAGGCCCCAAATCACATTCATATGGCCCATCTAGACCAATCACATTCATATTGCCCATCTGGCCTAAATCAATTCCAAACCATGTAACCAACATGACTAGTTCATCACTTATTACCAAATTATCCTATTTTGAGCCTACGGCCTATCGAGCCCATTTTACCCATTCTGGTCCGATTGGCTCAAACATGGCCTAAGTCCATGAGATCGCTCATGGGGCCTCTAATAACGTATCAATTTCCCCTTACGAGTGTTTGCGCACTCGCAAGACTACCGTAGCCAAAATTTTGAGATTTCGTCATTTCAGCTTTTTGGGATTTCCCAATCCATTGTGTGTGTATAGTGTATGTACACACCTGGTAAATGAGACGTGTTACACTATCCTCAGCCTTGAATTTACAACCAATACCAACCTCCAATCAATCACACACTTAACCACAATATTAACCAAAAACCGAAGCCTTACCATAACCTTACCGTGTGCCACCAGTCCTAATAGCCCTTCCTTAGCTACTACTCACGAATATCCCCTAGATCTGCATCAATCTTAATCATTAGACAAAATAATATGTGACTTGTATCCACTTAAGTTACCCTTTTCCCTTACTATAGAATATTTGACCAACTTATCCCAAAATAAAGAACACTTACCGAAAAGCTGAAATGTATGGATAGCTTTTCGGTAGAGACTTGTAGATCTAAGCTTGATTTCAATATTTCCAAGATCTGATTGACCAAGAATCAAAGGAATGATGACAGCATGAAAGAGATTTGGTCACTAGAGTATTGCACAAGGTTTGGGGTGATGAAGAAAATGGCTCCAAGAGCAATGGTTTTCGTCTTTTGAAGCCACGAATATTCGGTCCCCAACAATTGAGATGAAGGTGGGACAAACACAAGCAATGGAGAAAGAAGAGACTGATTTTAGATTTAAGGCTTTAGGAGAGAAGAAAAGAAAACACATAAGGAAGAGGCAAGGTTTAGAACAGAAAAAGTGAAGGAGAATTCGGTAGAGCACTATAGTTGTCGAAATAGCACAAAGGGAATTCCAATTGCCGAAATAGCACAAAAAATTCAGCACCCCGTATTTCTACAAAAAACCAAAACTCTGCCTAGCCCCTAAAGTCCCAATCGACTCCAACTCTTTCCCAACTCATCTCCTTGTTTTTCTCACTGATAACTCCCCAATCCTTTTCCTAAATTTTCTCTTCTGATCACTCTCATTAGAGTCCATCATCACACCACATCCAACCTTCTAGAAGGCCAAAATTAAACTCCTAAATATATACTAAGCTAGGATTCGAACCTAGGATCTCCCTGCTAGCCCATAACACCACCTTTCTATACCCTAAGTGGCATCACTTAGCCACTCCACCAGAAAGCTCTTTGCTGCCATTTTTCCCTATTTTTATTTAAAAGCCCAACTACTCAGTGCCCTGGTTCCTTTAATAATAAACTAAAAATTCCTTTTCCTCAAAGTTCGAACCCAGAACTTCTCCAACACCCCTAGACACTTCAAGTTTATTAAACCCTTAAAGTCAACATATCATTTGTCATTTTCTTGCTTAAAAAAATTATGAGACCCAAAGCCCAAATCCCAATTCATCTAGGCCCAAGAACTCCCTTGGACTAACCCTAGGAAAGCCTTCCTCTGCTCATCTGTATACCTGGTTCCCACATACTTCTTCTGAAAGGCCTCTTTAACAAATTCCTAGGTCAGATTTTCAGCTACGGTACCATCACGAACAGTCAACCACCATTGGTACGCTTCATCGCGTAACAACGCCACCATTCCTTTCATTTTCCTCCTGAGTCAAATCAAGCTCATCCATGATGCGTTAAGTTGCTTCTAACCATTTTCGGTGTACTTTCGGTGCCACATTGGATACTCCTCGAAACATTTCGCTCCATTAGCTCGAGTCGTTCGGTTACCGACTTCGATTTCCTCCATTTCCTCCCTGCCCTACCACCAATTCCAAAACTCGCAGAGCGGCTGCGACCGACCTCTTCCCCCAAATTCGAGCCTGCTGCTCAACATTAACAAATTGGGTGGTGGTGGCGGTGGCATCTCATTGTCGGACCCTTGTCACGACCTAACGGAGTTCCGACACGGTCATCCTTCCTCTTCCTCGACCACGGCCCCCGTCCTCTAGAGCTCATTTTCTAGCGAGATCGATTAAGGAATTTTATGTATTAGTCATTGTTCCACTTATTTATCGAAGAAGTTTTATGAAAAAGAATTTAAGAGTGGTTCTTTCGTATCATACAACACATGTCTTTTCCATTCCTCCATTCATCCATCAAACAAATATGAACTTAGTTCATTCGGAGAAACGTTGTAGTTTTTGTTGTTTGTTGGTATTTTCCACTACCCGGGTATTTTCGTAATTTTGTCCTCTGAGGCATTTTCGTAATTTTGTCAAAATAAGGTTCCTTGATGTTTTTGTCAAGAATTTATTTTGAAAACTTCCAAAGTCTAGGGTAACTTGAAAAAAATTTTAAAGCAGGGGTATTTGGTAATTTTGACCTCGAGGGTATTTTGGTAATTTTACAAAATCACGGTATTTTGGTATTTTACAATTAGGGTTTTGAATGTTTATGAAATGTTGAAATTTTGGGTAAAGTTGTTGAGTAGTTGAACATTTTACAAACCAAGAGGCGTTTTGGTAATTTCACCCTAAGGGCATTTTGTGATTTTAAATAAATCAGAGTTTTTCGAAAATGTTGTAAAATAACTTTTCTGGATTTAAAAGAAAGTTTTAGGGTTTGTTGTTTTGTTCTTTCTTCTCTTTTTTTTTTTTGAAAACATGGCTAGTTCCTTTCGGGTTTTAGTCATTATGTTTAGCCTATAACCGAGCCCTCTTGGTCGGGTGAACAAAGCTACGCACTGGCGTGATTAGTGTGGAGAGGAGGTGAGTCACGTGATTGCTTAAATACCAAGCTCCCACCGAAACCATTCCTAGTCATGCGCACAGAGGTTGCCACACCACCGAGCCCTACAGGTTAGGGTGAGCTGAAGCTCGCACTGTAGGATTCTGAAGAGGAGGTGAGTCACTAGGGCTGCTTAAATACCAAGCTCTTCCGGATCCAATCCTAGACATGCGTACAAGGGTTACCACACCACTAGCTCGATGACTTAGCCATAGGTTGGTTTAGTACATTAAGTCTTATGTGTTTGTGTTTGAGTAGTCTAATCCTGGGTTCAAGTTCCTATCATTCTATTCTCGTTCCATGCCTATTCTACCCTTAAATAAATCACGAATCACACGTTTAGTTAGGGGTACTTACCTGTGGATCATGGGTTGGAGACTTAGGGGCCATGCCGTAAGCTTCGCTAAAAGAAAAGCATTTGGGCTTGAATTCAAAACGTTTTGGGCCTTAGCCCACAGTAGAGAGTTTAAAGCGGGCTCGATATTAAATCGAAACACCCTTTTAGGCCACGAGAATGGACCGGATCTGGTATGTTTCTAAAGTAAACCGATCTCAAAACTTTCGTTACTTAGAGAAAATTGTAGAGTTTTAGAAAAACCATTATTTTGAGTTGGGCTTAGATTGAAAACCCATTTATTTAATCTTGTAAATCCAATTTAATGTAACATGTTCAAAATAGTTCTTAGCAAAATATTAAAAGGTAAAGAAAGAAGGAAAAAAAAAACAAAGAATAATCCATTGGGCCTTATGGCCTTATTACATCAAGTAGGCCCAAAATAAAATTTAAAAGTATTGAAATTAAATAAAGTCCAAATTCGAATAAATTCTTCAATTGATGCATGGCCTCCTCATGATCTCTGGCCGGTCAAATCACTTTGCTCATCACCAAAAATAATTCCCACAATGGGGTGAGTCAATGCAGACTCAATGTGCACACAATACTATCATTCAATAAATCGGGCATTCATGTTCAAATCATCAATCCATATAATAATTATGATGCAACCCAAACCCAAAACCTATGCCATCCGCTACTCTCCACCGTACCAACCAACACAGTAGGGACTACTAAGTCAACCCTCCATCCGCTACTCTCCACGTTGTGTCATTAGACACTATTGTAACCGGTTACCAAAATTTCGCAATGTGACCGTAGTCGACATATTTACATAATGTGACCGTAGTCAACATTTTTCGTGGGTGAGACCAAGTCAACACTGTTCTCCCCTTTCACATAAATCCCGAATGCCCAAAACATATATACATATATAGCATAATTTAATTTCATGTTCATATTCTTATATTAGCATGTTATTAAATAACATTTTCACAATCCTATCGAAGTAGGAAGCGTGCCTTGGTACTTTTTGCCACATGTGTGGTGCATAGCCACATTCATATTATTTTCATATCATATATTAAAATACTTAGCCATAATATATCGAAGAATAGTAAGGGTACACACCTTTTAAGCTTAATAGGTTCCTTGATATCTCGAGAATCCAGATCAAATTTTTAGATCTGTTAATCCCTATATTAAGCCCATCCATTAACACACATTAATAAACCCTTTTAAACAAAACCAAATCCTAGTAGGATTTGTAAAAAAGCTTACCTTAGCCGATTGGGTATTTACACAAATCCGAAAACTTCGCTTTTCCTTTACTAATGGTTCGCCAACCTTAAAACTTCACAAAGGTTAGTTTTGACTTTTGAAAATTAAGGAATTAATTTAGATGATCTCACCACCATTGGCCGAATGTTTAGAGGCTTACCTTATAGATTTCCAAATCCGAAAGTTCCTTTTGTCTTGAATATCTGTCGAAATTCCTAAAATTCACATGTTAGATCCGATCTAACTTTAATAAGTAAGAAGTTGGCCTTTGGCCGATTGTGCCTCACCTTAAATCCTTGATTTTGAAATCCGAAACTCTCCCTTTTCATTCGCCATGAGACATAGAAAAGGTTATTTCCTTGTTCTTGATTAAAAGATTTTAGAAGAACAAAAGTTAATTGTTCTTACCTTAGATCCTTGCTTTTTGTAATTGATGATGGTAGAAATCTAAGGAATCATGGTGGATTCTACATGAACAAGAATGGAATTAGTACCTTGATTTTGGTAAAAAGAAAAGAATAGGAGTTGACTAATCCACGATCTTACCTCTTTTGATGTTGTGGATGATTCCTCTTCCTTAGAATCAATAAGGATTGAATTTTGATAGTAGAAGCGAGGAAGAAAATAGCAAAAGAGAGGATGGTTTCTTGCTTAGGAGAATTCGACAATGAGAGGGGAAGTGAGAGCAAAGTTTGACAAAGTTGATGAATGAGAGAAAGTCTCTCTTTTCTTCTTTTAAGCTGAATCGCTAGACCAAGAGTCCAAAACTTGGCCCTACTCCTTTACAAGTGATAATATTCCCATTTAATTATCACTTTATTAAATTAAAATAACCTTTAATCCATCCTTTAATTCCTTATTTATCTTGTAAAATAAATCCTCTATTTATCACTTTAATTTGACAAGTTTTAATGAAAATAAAACTCTCCCTTCCACACATGCATGTGCCGTCCATCCTAGCCTTGGAAAACAAAATTAAACTTTCAAAAAATGCTTTCCAAGTGACTCGAACTCATGCCATTTCCATAAACCTTAAGTGACACCTTGAGACCACTTTTCCAAGCCCGATTGTGTGTCAAAATTCACCATCTTTTTCTTTTAAGGCCCTCCTTGCCCTTATCTCCTATTTTGGGCTTTGAATTTTGTCATTAGGCCTTATTTCTAAGTTTCCTAAAATTTTCAGCATGCTCTGTAACTTGCCATTTTCCTTACATCCTCGGGTTTCCAAAATGTTTAGGTTTCCAAAATGTCTAAGTTTCCAAAATGTTCAAGTTTCCTAAATGTTCAAGTTTCCAAAATGTTCGTGTTTCCCGAAATGTCTAAGTTTCCAAAATGTCTAAGTTTCCAAAATGTCTAGGTTTCCAAAATGTTCATTTCCATTTTCATTTTCATTTCCATTTCCATTTTCATTTCCATTTCCATTTTCATTTCCATTTCCATGCATTTCTAGATTTCCAAAAGTATCAAAATTTATTCATAGTACTTGAAACTTGTCATTTCGTACAATTAAACTGAAATGCATAGGCCTATTTAGGATGTTACGGTTCTACCCCTTAAACAAAATTTAGTCCCCGAAATTTCCTAACTAAAATAGTTGAGGGTATTGTTGTCTCATCGCCTCTTACAGCTCCCACGAAGCTTCTTACATTCCATGATTGCGCCATAGCACCTTGACTAGAGGCTGCCTTCTTCGTAGTACTTTCACATCACGTTCCAAGATCCGAATTGGTTCCTCCTCGTATGATAAGTCGGCCTTAGTTCCACTTCTTCAATCGGTATCACATGAGATGGATCCGATCGATAGCGACGTAACATGGACACATGAAATCGTCATGCATTTGTTGCAATTACGGTGGCAACTCTAATTGGTATGCCATCGCCCAACTCGCTTCATTACTTGATAAGGCCCTATAAATCTTGGGCTTAGCTTTCCTTTTGCCAAACCTCATTACCTTCTTCCAAGGTGAGACTTTCAAGAACACTTGATCTCCCACTTCAAACTCTATTTCCTTTCGCTAAGGTCTCACGTCGACTTTTGCCTATCGAGGCTTCCTTCAACCGTGCAGAATTAACTCAACCTTCTCTTGGTTTACGCCACCAACTCTGGACCCAAAACTTCGGCGTTCTCCTAACTCGGTCCAACAAGTAGGTGTTCTACACTTCCTTCCATACAATGCTTCGTATGGTGCCATCCGAATCTTGGCTTGATAGTCATTGTTGTAGGCGAATTCAGCTAAAGGCAAGTAATCTTCCCAACTTCCTCGAAGATCCATTACACGACCTCTCAACATATCTTCTAACACTTGTATAACTTCGTTCGGATCGCCTGTCGATTGTGGATGAAAAGTCAGAGTGAAGTCGAGCTTAGTGCCTAAAGCTCGATGAAGTGCTTTCAAAATCGAGGCGTAAACCTTGGGTCTCTGTCGAGATGATCGACATTGGTACTCCATGTAACCTCACAATTTCCGCCACATACAACTTAGCCAACCAAGAGAATAATCCATTAATTTGGGATAAAGTGTGCGGACTTGGTCAACGGTCCACAATCACCCATACCGGTCCTTCTTAGTAGGCGTGAGGGAAGCCCACTAACGAAGTCCATGGTAATTCTTTCCCACTTCCATTGGGGAATTTCGATTGGTTGGAGCAATCTGATGGAACTTGGTGTTCACCTTAACTTCGACATGTCAAACATTTCCCCACAAATTCACCACTTCTAAGCTTGGTCCCACCACCAAAATTGTTCCTTAGATCTCTATATGACTTGATGCCTCCGGATGCATGGCGTAGGGGCTACCATGCGCTTCCCAAGAATCTTTTGTCTCAACTCCTTATTCTTGACATACAAACTTTACCCTTATAGCACAATACTCCTTCATTATTGACATCATAATCCTCTAATCCCCTTCTTGTACTTGTTGCAACTTAGTACTTAAATCATTATCGATAGCTGTCCCTCCTTCACTTCCTTTAGCCATGTGGGCTGACTTGTAACTCGCCAACAAAGCTTCCATCGTCATATAGACTTAAGTGAGCGAACAAAGCCCGTGGGTCCGCTACAACCTTCCGACTTAGGGCATCGGCTACTCGTTCGCCTTGCGGATGATACTCTATTGAGCAGTCGTAGTCCTTCAACAATTCCACCCACCTTCGTTGCCTCAAGTTCAACTCCTTCGAGTTAATAAATACTTAAGGCTCTTGTGGTGCATGTAGATAATCGACCTTTCTCCATAAAGGTAGTGCCTCCACACCTTAAGGGCGAAAACCACTGCTGCTAGCTCTAAGTCATGAGTTGGGTAGTTAAGCTCATGAGGCCTTAGCCTGCCGAGACGCATAAGCGACTACTTTACCATCTTGCATTAACACACGCCTAACCCCGTATCATATGCGAAGCATCACAGTACACCACAAATTCCTTTCCTGCCTCCGGCTGAATTAACACTGGAGCCTCTGTCAGTACCTTCTTAAGCTTTTCAAAGCTCTCTTCCTGCTTAGTAGTCCATTCGAAAGGTACTTCCTTCCTTAGCAACTTGGTTAAAGGCGCGGCTATTGGCGAGAATCCTTCCACTAACCTTCAGTAATAGCACTTTAAGCCTAAGAAACTTGGTTCACCACGGACCTAGGTGGCTTCCAATCCAACAACGCTTGATCTTCCTAGGGTCCACTCTTATTCCTCTGCGGATACCACATGCCCTAAGAATGCCACCTCCTAAGCCAAAATTCACACTTGCTGAATTTGGCATAGAGCTTTTTCTCCCTTAATACTTCCAACACGACTCGGAGATGCTCATCATGCTCCTCCTCCGACTTCGAATACACCAAAATATCATCAATGAACACAACTACGAATCTATCCAAGTAGGGTTGGAAAATCCGATTCATCATGTCCATGAACGCGGCTGGGGCGTTTGTCAACCCAAACGGCATCACCACAAACTCAAAGTGACCATACCTTGTCCTAAAAGCGGTCTTATGAATATCACCTCCTTCACCTTCAATCGATGGTATCCTCGGCCAGTAAATCAATCTTCGAAACATGCTGGCTCCCTTGGTGATCGAACAAGTCCTCGATCCTTGGCAAGGGATACTTGTTCTTAATGGTCACTTATTTAGTCGACGGTAGTCTATGCACATACGCATAGTTCCGTCCTTCTTCTTTACAAATAAGACCGGTGCTCCCCATGGAGACACACTGGCCGGATGAATCCACAGTCCAACAGTTCTTGTATCCGAGCCTTGAGCTCCACTAACTCCTTTGGTGCCATTCGGTATGGAGCGATTGACACGTGGAGCCGCCCCAGGTAGCAATTCAATCCCAAATTCCACCTCCCTCGTGCAGGGGTATTCCCGGTAACTCATCTGGAAACACATCTACGAAGTCCCTTACCGTCCTAACTCCATTAATGCCTTCCTCCTTTCCACCTATTGCACTTACGAAAGCTAGGTATGCTTTGCATCCTTTCTTAACCATTTTCTCAGCCTTCAGCGCCGAGACTACATTGGACAGGTAATTCCTCCTTTCTCCGATCATTACCACCACTTCATCCTCCGAGGTTCTTAGTTCCATACGTTTAGCTGCACAATCCAACACGGCTCGGTGTTCCACCAACCAATCCATTCAAGTATAAGCTCAAACTCTCCAGAAGGTAACTCCATTAAGTCCGCTCGAAAGTTCACCCTTGAATCTCTAGGGTACATTAGAAAGATCTTGTCTACCACTATAGTTTGGCCTAAAGGGCTTACTACGATCATCGACCTATCGAGAGTTCGAGTCTAGGCCTAGTGTTTTCACTACACTACTTGCAACATAAGAATGGGTCGAGCCCACATCAATCAAAGCAAAGTAGGGTTTGTCAAAATAAAAACGTCTGGGTTATTACGTCCGTAGCGTCTCCATCTTCCCTTGGCGCACCGCATAAACCAAACACAGTTGTCTTGCATCGATATTAGCATTAGTACCTCGACCACATGTGCCACGGCCTGCACTGCGCTACCACCACGGTTATTCAACCACGGCCCGTGGAGGCTGTCCGCCTCTCTAGATGCAGCTAGCATTCGAACTACCTACGGCTTTAAATGCAGTTGTTTGGGGTAATCCTAAACATATGATCCTTGGACCCACACCTATAGCATGCTCCTATCTTTTCCAACACTCCCTAGATGCCTCTTCCCACAATACTCACACGACGAATCGCCTGGGGTACATTCGCTTGTTGATTCTGTGGCCCATCATCCCGAGGCCTCTTGTAACCCTTTCTGACGACCCAAACCCTCTTTTGGTCTTATTCTTGTCCTGATCGCTTAGTAGCATCCTTAATCCCTCGGCCACTTTGGCCTTTTCTACCAAAACAGAATTCCGCTCGATGTGGTGCTATTATGAGTCTTAGGTCATTTCTCGGCCGTCCTCAAAAGCGAACACGCGTTCATGCTCGATCGCCACTACCCTCGAGCATAGCGGCTCAATCTCGAAATTCCGCCTCATACTCTGCGGCGGACTTACTCCCTTGGACTAACCTAGGAAAGCCTTCCTCTGCTCATCTCAGATATACGGTTCCCACATACTTCTTCCGAAAGGCCTCTTTAACAAATTCCCGTGTCGATTTTCAGCTCACGGTACCATCACGAGCAGTCAACCACCATTGGTGCGCTTCATCGCGTAACAACGCCACCATTCCTTTCAACTTTTCCTGCAGAGTCAAATCAAGCTCATCCATGATGCGTTACGTTGCTTCTAACCAAGACTCAGCTGTACTCGGTGCCACATTGGATACTCCTCGAAACATTTCTGCTCCATTAGCTCGGAGTCGTTCAGTCCGACTTTCGATTTCCTCCATTTCCTCCCCGCACGCCACCAATTCCAAAACTTCATGAGCGGCTGCGACATGACCTCTTCCCCCTTTGAGCTTTCTTTGCTCAACATTAACGGTGGGGGTGGTGGTGGCGGTGGCATCTCATTGTCGGACCCTTGTCCCGACCTAACGGGTTCCGACATCGGTCATCCTTCCTCTTCCTCGACCACGACGGCCACGTCCTCTAGAGCTCATTTTCTAGCGGCGAGATCTGATTAAGGAATTTTATGTATTAGTCATTGTTCCACTTATTTATCGAAGAAGTTTTATGAAAAAGAATTTAAGAGTGGTTCTTTCGTATCATACAACACACAGTCTTTTCCATTCCTCCATTCATCCATCAAACAAATATGAACTTCCGTTCATTCAGAGAAACGTTGTAGTTTTTGTTGTTTGTTGGTATTTTCCACTACCCGGGGGTATTTTCGTAATTTTGTCCTACAGGGGCATTTTCGTAATTTTGTCAAAATAAGGTTCCTTGATGTTTTTGTCAAGAATTATTTTGAAAACTTCCAAAGTCTAGGGGTAACTTGAAAAAAAAATTTTAAAACCGGGGGTATTTCGGTAATTTTTGACCTCAGGGGTATTTTGGTAATTTTTACAAAATCACGGTATTTTGGTATTTTACGAATTAGGGTTTTTGAATGTTTATGAAATGTTGAAATTTTGGGTAAAGTTGTTGAGTAGTTGAACATTTTACAAACCAAGGGCGTTTTGGTAATTTCACCCCTAAGGGCATTTTGTGATTTTAAATAAATCGTGAGTTTTTCGAAAATGTTGTAAAATAACTTTTCTCGGATTTAAAGAAAGTTTTAGGGTTTGTTGTTTTGTTCTTTCTTCTCTTTTTTTTTTTTGAAAACATGGCTAGTTCCCTTTCGGGTTTTAGTCATTATGTTTAGCCTATAACCGAGCCCTCTTGGTCGGGGTGAACCAAAGCTACGCACAGGCGGGATTAGTGTGGAGGAGGTGAGTCACGCGACCTGCTAAATACCAAGCTCCCACCAAACCATTCCTAGTCATGCGCAGAGAGGTTGCCACACCACTGAGCCCTCCAGGTTAGGGTGAGCTGAAGCTACGCACTGGTGGGATTCTGAAGAGGAGGTGAGTCACTAGGGCTCGCTAAATACCAAGCTCTTCCGGGATCCAATCCTAGACATGCGTATAAGGGTTACCACACCACTAGCTCAGTTGACTTAGCCATAGGTTGGTTTAGTACATTAAGTCTTATGTGTTTGTGTTTGAGTAGTCTAATCCTGGGGTTCAAGTTCCTATCATTCTATTCTACGTTCCATGCCTATTCTACCCTTAAATAAATCAGAATCACACGTTTAGTTAGGGGTACTTACAGTGGATTGCTGGTTGGAGACTTAGGGGCCATGCCGAAGCTTCTTAAAAGAAAAGCATTTGGGCTTGAATTCAAAGCGTTTGGGCCTTAGCCCACGTAGAGAGTTTAAAATGGCTCGATACAAATCGAAACACCCACACCCGCCACGAGAATGGACCGGATCTGGTATGTTTCTAAAGTAAACCGATCTCAAAACTTTCGTTACTTAGAAAATTGTAGAGTTTTTAGAAAAAACCATTATTTTGAGTTGGGCTTAGATTGAAAACCCATTTATTTAATCTTGTAAATCCAATTTAATGTAACATGTTCAAAATAGTTCTTAGCAAAATATTAAAAAGGTAAAGAAAGAAGGAAAAAAAACAAAGAATAATCCACTGGGCCTTATGGCCTTATTACATCAAGTAGGCCCAAAAATAAAATTTAAAAGTATTGAAATTAAATAAAGTCCAAATTCTGAATAAATTCTTCAATTGATGCATGGCCTCCTCATGATCTACCGGCCCGGTCCGTCACTGCTCATCACCTGAAAAATAATTCCCACAATGGGGTGAGTCAACAGACTCAATGTGCACACAATACTATCATTCAATAAATCAGGCATTCATGTTCAAATCATCAATCCATATAATAATTATGATGCAACCCAAACCCAAAACCTATGCCATCCGCTACTCTCCACCCGTACCAACCAACACACCGTAGGACTACTAAGTCAACCCTCCATCCGCTACTCTCCACGTTGTGTCATTAGACACTATTGTAAAAGTTACCAAAATTTACGCAATGTGACCGTAGTCGACATATTTAGCAATGTGACCGTAGTCAACATTTTTAGGTGGGTGAGACCAAAGTCAACACTGTTCTCCCCTTTCACATAAATCCAGAATGCCCAAAACATATATACATATATAGCATAATTTAATTTCATGTTCATATTCTTATATTAGCATGTTATTAAATAACATTTTCACAATCCTATCAAGTAGGAAGCGTGCCTTGGTACTTTTTGCCACATGTGTGGTGCATAGCCACATTCATATTATTTTTCATATCATATATTAAAATACTTAGCCATAATATATCGAAGAATAGTAAGGGTACACACCTTTTTAAGCAATAGGTTCCTTGATATCTCGAGAATCCAGATCAAATTTTTAGATCACATTAATCCCTATATTCGCCCATCCATTAACACACATTAATAAACCCTTTTAAACAAAACCAAATCCTAGTAGGATTTGTAAAAAAGCTTACCTTAGCCGATTGGGTATTTACACAAATCCAAAACTTCGCTTTTCCTTTACTAATGGTTGACCAACCTTAAAACTTCACAAAGGTTAGTTTTGACTTTTGAAAAATTAAGGAATTAATTTAGATGATCTCACCACCATTGGCGAATGTTTAGAGGCTTACCTTATAGATTTCCAAATCCCGAAAGTTCCTTTTGTCTTGAATATCCGTCGAAATTCCTAAAATTCACATGTTAGATCAGATCTAACTTTAATAAGTAAGTTGGCCTTTGGCGATTGTGCCTCACCTTAAATCCTTGATTTTGAAATCCGAAACTCTCCCTTTTCATTCGGCCATGAGACATAGAAAAGGTTATTTCCTTGTTCTTGATTAAAGATTTTAGAAGAACAAAAGTTAATTGTTCTTACCTTAGATCCTTGCTTTTTGTAATTGATGATGGTAGAAATCTAAGGAATCATGGTGGATTGACCATGAACAAGAATGGAATTAGTACCTTGATTTTGGTAAAAGAAAAGAATAGGAGTTGACTAATCCACGATCTTACCTCTTTTTGATGTTGTGGATGATTCCTCTTCTCTTAGAATCAATAAGGATTGAATTTTGATAGTAGAAACGAGGAAGAAAATAGCAAAAGAGAGGATGGTTTCTTGCTTAGGAGAATTAACAATGAGAGGGAAGTGAGAGCAAAGTTTGACAAAGTTGATGAATGAGAGAAAGTCTCTCTTTTCTTCTTTTAAGCTGAATCGCTAGACCAAGAGTCCAAAACTTGGCCACTACTCCTTTACAAGTGATAATATTCCCATTTAATTATCACTTTATTAAATTAAAATAACCTTTAATCCATCCTTTAATTCCTTATTTATCTTGTAAAATAAATCCTCTATTTATCACTTTAATTTGACAAGTTTTAATGAAAATAAAACTCTCCCTTCCACACATGCATGTGCCGTCCATCCTAGCCTTGGAAAACAAAATTAAACTTTCAAAAAAATGCTTTCCAAGTGACTCGAACTCATGCCATTTCCATAAACCTTAAGTGACACCTTCAGACCACTTTTCCAAGCCCGATTGTGTGTCAAAATTCACCATCTTTTTCTTTTAAGGCCCTCCTGCCCTTATCTCCTATTTTGGGCTTTGAATTTTGTCATTCCGGCCTTATTTCTAAGTTTCCTAAAATTTTCGCGCGGCTCTGTAACTTGCCATTTTTCCTTACATCCTCAGGTTTCCAAAATGTTTAGGTTTCCAAAATGTCTAAGTTTCCAAAATGTTCAAGTTTCCTAAATGTTCAAGTTTCCAAAATGTTCAGGTTTCCCGAAATGTCTAAGTTTCCAAAATGTCTAAGTTTCCAAAAATGTCTAGGTTTCCAAAAATGTTCATTTCCATTTTCATTTTCATTTCCATTTCCATTTTCATTTCCATTTCCATTTTCATTTCCATTTCCATGCATTTCTAGATTTCCAAAAGTATCAAAAATTTATTCATAGTACTTGAAACTTGTCATTTCGTACAATTAAACTGGAAATGCATAGGCCCTATTTAGGATGTTACAAAAACCCCCCACCCTTTTATTTTTTCACACAAAAGTCCTTACTCATTTTTCTCTCAACTTTCTCTCAAATTCTTCTCAAATTTCTCTTAAATTCCTTTAAACTTCCTCTCAAATTTCACAATAGTCCTTTAATATTTACAAAAAATCCCTTTTTAAAATTTTTTGAAATATATTTTTGATAAATTTTAAAATATTTGATCGTATTAGCAATGGTCGAAAAATTAATTTGTCTCGACAATAAACACATCTCCGTCGATCAAATAACAATGGTAAGTTTTAATTTTAATTTTTCAATACTATTTAATATTTTTTAGGTTTATGCAATTTTAATTAAATTTTAATTTATAATTTTTTAAACAATATGTAGATCGGGTGTTGCAATGCTATATTCACAATATGCCTGGTCCGCCATCGCCGTTGATCGAGAATTACCTGCAGGAAGCGGGTTTTTGGCACATGGCCACGATAGGCCGGGGGTGCAAGTTGGACCCGAAGTTAATCAATACGTTGATAGAGAGGTGGAGACCCGAGACGCACACTTTCCATATTCCATGCGGAGAGTGTACTATCACTTTGGAAGATGTGCATTTACAATTGGGATTGCCGATGGATGGGTACATAGTAACCGGGTCCGCAACTTCTGGTGATTGGGTAGCCGTATGCTACGAGCTTTTGGGTGCTATTCTGGATAACATTTATGGAGGTCAGATCGAGATGGGCTGGTTACGGGACATATTCCCAAAGCCGAATAATGATTCGATCGAAATAGAAAGAATATGGTATGCTCGGGCATACATTCTTGAGATGATTGGAGGCTATCTGATGCCGGACTTGTCACGAAACCTCGTACATCTGAGGTGGCTACTGAAACACGTTGATTTTAGAGCAGCCGGTGAATTGAGTTAGGGGTTGCCATGCTAGCAAAATTGTATCGAAAGATGTGTGGGGCGACGTGACCGAATAAAGCAAAAATCAGAGGTTGCCTATCACTACTGCAATCATGGGCACAGTTTCGATTTCCATTTTTACGTCCTCGAGTCGACCACCCATATACATTCCCACTCATAATGAGGTAAATTTAATATTAGATTTTACAATTATTACATAGATTTAAAATATAATTGTATGCTAAAAATTTATTTAATTAGGTGGAACCACTCGACGAGTTATGTTGGAATACCTACCTCGCTTGAAGATATACGGCTTCTATTAGAGCAACAGTCGGAATCACATGTAAGTATTAAATAAAATATATTTTCATAATAAAATAGTCATTTTTATTTCGTATTTAGAATTTAGTATTTCGTATTTAGTATTTAGTATTTAGTATATAACTAATATTTTTATCATGTTAATATAGTTTGAATGGACACCATACGAGGATCCGTCAATTCTGGCAGTAATTCCGGAGAGTTCTTTCAAAATCTGCACATTTGGTATGTGAAGGTCCCATTGATCAACTATGCCACCGTGGAGATGCACCAATCAGATCGGGTTTTGCGTCAATTTGGATTCGGACAACTGATTGCCGTGGCACCTGAAGTGCTCGATGATGAGCACAAAGTCGACTTACTGCAGTTGCATACGGATTGGCCAAGATTTTGGTCAGCATATAACGAATTGTGGGAGAACCGGTATGATTATATACCTACTCAAGAACCGATCATCGTTCCTGATTTAGCGTGTGTGCCGAATACATGCCATGATTTAGGATTCATGACAAGCCGTATTTATTTTCGAAAGAGGAGAGGTGACGACAACTTCGTGAACAAAGGGAATGATGGGGCCCTTTAAATCCAAAGAGAAGGGGTGATGAGACGGGACCATCAACAGAGCCAACAGAACCCCCGGGCCCATTAACGGCACCCACACAGTCACCAGGCCCAACACTTTAGCCGATGACACCCATATCACAGCCTTTTCAGATTAAGCCAAGTGCGTAGCCCTTATTTGTATCCTAACCCTTATATGTTTCCTTTTCCCAATCTCACGGCAGGTTGGAATGCATGGCTCGGTTCGAGTCCGTTCCCAACTACTCTGACTGGCCATCGATCTTGAGGCCGTAGTTGCATGAGGGATCGCATGAGGCGATGTTGGGGAGCTCTTCTTTTTACTAGTCTCCTTCGCTTTATGGGATTCAGACACCCCCGCCATGGTTTATGCAAACACCTCCCCAGTCATTATTTTATCAAGGTGGGTCATCCTCCCAACACCCACAACTGCACCCACTGCCAAGGAACCGAATCCACATGAGGTTCCACAATCCTATAGGAAGCTAGAAGAAGGAGGAATCCAGTAGCGTGCCATCGACCACCCCTATGTGGCAGATTAAGCAAAGACCAACATTGATTCGATCACTTTTTTTTTATTGTAATTTATTTTTATATCTTTAATAAAATAAAAGTTGTTTTTTATTTTTATTGTAATTTATTTAATTTTATATATTTAATAAAATGAAAGTTGTTTATTTTTATTGTAATTTAATTTTTATATCTTTAATAAAATAAAAGGTGTTTATTTTTTATTGTAATTTATTTTTATATCTTTAATAAAATAAAAGTTATTTTTATTGTAATTATTTTTATATCTTTAACCACGTTGTAGTTAACCCGTTCTTGATGCTATATTATTTCAATGCACCAAGAAAAGTATCCTTGTTGGAAAACTCTTTACCAACTTCTAATTCGCTTTGAATCAATGGCAAACTTATGCATCCACGGGTTACGTGTGGTAGTTCAGGGAACTCCAATGCATCGTCTTGACATAGATCGACATTATGCATGTGGGCTAGAGGCGAGTACGCCCTGAATCGCAAATCTTCTTCTTCTTTATCTAAACTGCCTTCAACATCTTCAGGTACGGTTGGAACAAGCTCCGGTTCAGAAAATAATGCAACTTCTGAACCACCGGGGCCGGGCTCTCGAGGTGGATCCACATCGGACTCATCATCCGACCCACCATCATCTGCAACGAATGAGGGCCCCTCGCCGGTAGATGTCATGGGGAGTACATTATCCATTCTTAAATAATTTTCATAATGTTCCCAATCATATATGGATTGCCAACCACTAGAAGTTGATAACGTTCCCCAATGCGTATTTCTAGCATCGAACATCGAAGGAACGATATGCATGTCCCATCTACCAACCGAGTGTTATACAGGGGTTGTGTTTTCCATACTACCACCAAACATAGGCACTTCCATGTTTTGCCTCCCACTAATAGAGTGTCAACTTGGGTCATGTATTACCCTCGAACAGCAGTAGATGTTGAAGTTGAAGGAAGATCACTTGGCGATGAAAATTGTACATATACCTCAAGATAAGGTGATCCACTGGCAAGATGAGTCTCCACTATTGCCTCCAAGCTCCGAAGACCTTTGATGTCGAATGAGTCATATCTTACCGGATCAACCGAAGCCCAAAATCTATACTTAATATATAGAACTTTCATTGGCGTTGTTTCGAAGATTTTACGCCTAATTCTTTTGCGAAGTAAAATCTATGTTCCGGTTAAAACCCAGTCGCGTTGTGTTCTCCGATAAATAGACAATACCATTTTAGGTGTCACAAACCTCACCATCATAGTAAATAACAACATTAATCGTTAACTCATCTTCAATTTGTATTTTAATTTTGCCTCAATTCCTGTTATGCAACCTGAGAATAAAATTTGGCTGATTTATAGTCTAAGAATTGCCAGAGAATACTGTAGCAAAAGAGCGTCCACGTGGGAGCTTTTTTCAGTACTCTTGCTGATAGTGCATCCTACTTGAAGCATTTTGGTCACTATTTGTTCAGAAACGTCTTTTCAAAATTATTTTGCTAGAGAATACTGTAGCAAAAGAGCATCCACGTGGGAGCTTTTTTCAGTACTATTGCTGACAGTGCATCCTGCTTGAAGTGTTTTGGTCACTTTTTGTTCATAAATGTCTTCTCAAAATTATTTTGCCAGAGACTACTGTAGCAAAAGAGCATCCACATTGGAGCTTTTTCCAGTACTCTTGCTGATAGTGCATCGTGCTTGAAGCATTTTGGTCACTATTTGTTCAGAAACGTCTTCTCAAAATTATCTTGCCAAATACTACTATAAAAAAAATTCAAATAATTTTTATTTTACTGATATATTTTTCTCAAAACCCTAAACTTAAAATTATTCTAATTAATTAACCCTAAAATCAAGTTCATTAATTTTCCCCTAAAAAACCTAAGACCCTAAAAATCCCTAAACCATAGCCCTAAAACCCTAAAAACTCATACCCTAACACAAAAACAGCTGAAAAGCCCATCAGGGGGTGAAGGGCAAAATCGTGTCCACAAGGGAGTGCTTTTGCCACATCTACACTCAAGGACGCGTTTTTCTCTGATGTGGCACAAAGCGCTCCCTTGTGGACGTGCTTTTCTGATTCATCCCTGAAAACACGCTGATGTGGACACGTTTTCGGGGGAAATGACCCTTTCCGGTAAATAATTATTTTTTGGCCCTTTTCCGTAATTTTTTTTAAAAATTGGTATATTTTGGTCATTTACCCATTAAATTATGTATTATTGTTTTTATTAAATAATATTTAATAATAATCCTATTAAAATTTAATAACAATAATCATCCTTTTAACAAAATTTCTGCTAAGGGTACTCTGGTCATTTCAGCATCTTTTCTTATGCTATTACAACTTTATTCCATTCAACCAAACAATTGAATTGCTATTACAGTTCTATTCTATTATAACTCTATTCCATTACAGTTCTACTCCATTACAGCTCTATTCCATTACACTGAACCAAACGTGGCCTTAATTTTTAAGGCATTTTTATTTTTATTATTCAAAATATTATTTTGTAATTTCATCACTTAACTTTTAATTTATTTTCATTTTAGTACTCAACATTAAATCTCTAATAGCGTTTGATTGTACACGCTCTATCATATTTATATTTTTATTTTAGTCACACAAAAATATCTTTTTTTAAGCATTGATTGTGTAACACCTCAAAACTCGGCTCGAAAGTTTTGACTGGATTCTGGAGGTCACATAGACCACCGAAATGGCCCAAAGCAGAATGGTGATCAACTTATGAAAACTATTTTCGAAAATCTTATTGCTAGCAATTTACAAACATTAAACCCTTTTTATCGCTTCAAACCAGTTTAAAATCAAGTTACTAATTATATATTAAATTTGTAATCAAATTAGAGTTGTAATTTGAGAAAAATTGAAACCCTAAATTAGAATTGCAGCGAAAAATTTAATGTCTTCTTTTAGTCAAAAAACCCATAGATCATTACCTTAAAAAATCATATGTTTATAAAATGAATAATAATAGTTTGGTGAAATTAAACCCATGCATGGCATCCAAAAATTTTAAACCAAAACCAAATAACCATAACCCAAACCACAGTTTATATAATCGGCTTACAAATTGATTAAAATCACCTGTAACACCCCAAACCCGGTCCAAACACTACAATCGAATCTTGCGTGCCACAGAAAAGAAAACGTTTGGAAACTGATTTGTTTTAGAAAAAAAAAAACGTTGTAAGATTTTTGAGAAAACGTTGAAGTATTTTGTATCGTGTAAAACATGTTGAAACTTGGTTTGGAGAAACTTAGTTTTCATATTGTTACTCCGTATTAATTACTTAGTCTTTGTATACAAAAAAAAAAAAAAAACAAGTATTTACATATCTTTTGAAAACATCCATTTCATTGCTTAATCAACATATCAAATAGAAACTTTAAAATCAACAAAATAAAAGAACCCAAATAAAACTTAAGCGGCATTATTACAAAACTGAAAACCAAAATTTAATAAAATAGCTAAGTCTGAATGGAAAACTTTGAAATAAACCAAATGCTGTGCATGGCCACCTCGACTCCGCTCCGGCTCTATATCCACGATCTAGGTCTGATCTGCAAAATGTAACGGAATGGGTGAGTCGTCTAGACTCAGTGTACAAATCCCCCTCCCAACAGAAGTTATGCTCTTACACAAATTCATACACTAATATGCAAGTCATGCAACCCATCCAACCTAAGCATCCATCCGGGTCTCCCAAATCTACCTCTTGTGGTACCAAACCACTGGTGGTGCCAAACACTGGTAACCGAAGTTACAAAAATATCACATGTGGTACCAAACCACTGGTAACCAAAGTTACAAAAATATCATATGTGGTACCAAACCACTGGTGGTGCCAAACCACTGAGACTTAGTCACAATTTTTAATATGCGCGGCCAAGCCATTGTGTGATACCAAATCATCGGTGACGATCGATAAATCATACTCCCCCTCCTCTCATCACCCATAACACATATTTATGGTAACAATATCAGTATGATCATGCTTAACATACGAAAATCATACATACAAAATATCATGCTCTCATAGATCACAATCAACGCGAGAAATAGTAACAACTTACCCGGCATCCTCGCTTTTACCCACAAGGGTAAATTAGTAACCATTGCCGTCATTCCGGCTTTTAACAACACACAACATTTACATATTAAGTATAGAAAGGGTGTAAGAGTTACACACCTAGTTTTCCTACTAATGTTTTTACTGATTCTATGCTACTGTCACTCGACACTACCACTATCGGCCTACGATCTACTTCCGATGTCGACCCACACTCCAAAGGCCAATCTCGCACTCCCGATACTGATTGTTTCTTGTACTTTGGCATTGGGTTTACAGATCCAACCCCTATTGCTTGACTATTAATATTGTCCATGATAACTCTTTGGTCACTAAACCAAACAACCCGATGAGATCTAATAAATAAACACAGTGTTTAAACGAAACTCTTACCTAGCTTTTGAATCCCGAAAGTCTTTACGAAAACATCACCACCAACCCACCTACATTCGGCCAACACCCATATATTAAATCAATCCCTGAAACTCAACCAATTGAGTACCATAAAACATTCGGCCAAAGGGAAAAGAACAAGAAAGGCCATTCGGTCGAACCTACCACCACCTACCTTCGGCTTTTTCACCAAATTGGCACCTTTGACTATAGCAAGACAAGATTCGGCTTCTAGGGGCAGAGAATGAAATCGACAGGGCCTTTGGAACAAACGATTCAGATTAGAACTTGATAAAAATAGAGAAATCGCAGAGAAGCCTGAAACTCACCAGATTAAAGAGGAGTATTCGGCTTATGGTGCACCTTCAGGAAAAAGAACCCACTCTTGTAGATTCGGCTATGGAGGAAAATGATGGGGACAAGGGTATTCAGCTTTGAAAGAAAAGACTGAAGAGAAAAAGAAAGTGTTGGAGAGTGGCGACAATGAAAATTTGAGACGATAGGAGGAGAGGATTTTCGGCTAGTAGAGTAGGTGAGAGAGATTAGAAAAGAAAAAGATTTAAGAAAGATGAACACTTTGGCTTACAAAATTTGGCTACATATGCACACACCTCAGAGCTAGAGTTTTAGTCAACTCTCCCCTCTCCTGATAGCCTTTATCCCTTATCTCATCCATCCATTATCACATCCCTTATCTTACCTTTAGAAGAGCCCACCTTAAAACCACCTCTTCCCCCTTAATTATCAGCTTTTACCACTTAAAATAAAAGAGATAAAGCTCCTAAAATGCAGCCTCTATGCCATCCACCCCTTCCCCCTTGAAGTGCCAAAATTTGACCCATCAATTTGGGCCCCAAGCGGCCACACCAGGCCCAAACTCCTCCCCCTTGTGACGCCACCCTCATGTCCACTTAAAGTACCTCCAAATTTTGGGCCACAAGCCCAACTTGCTACTAAACATAATAATTTACGAATAAATTACTACTAGCACTATTTTTAATCAATTTAACCAATATTTAAGCCCAACTATGAGCCCAATACACACCTCAAAGCCTTTAACCTACTAACTTATCCATGCAACATACCAAAAGCACAGACCCACCAAAATCAGGATATTACTGTTCTACCCCCCTTAAAATAAATTTTGGCCTCGAAATTTACCTGGTCAAAAGAGTTGAGGGTATTGTTGTCGCATAATATCTTCCGGCTCCCATGTTGCTTCCTCTGATCCATGGTTCCGCCATAATACCTTCACCAAAGGAACTGATTTTCTACGTAAAACCTTAACATCCTGATCCAGGATTTGCACTGGTTCCTCCTCAAAAGACAAGTATGGGCTCACCTCAATCTCCTCCACCGGCGCAACATGCGACGGATTCGAGTGATAGCGTCTAAGCATAGAAACATGAAACACATCGTGGATTTGACTCAACTCTGGTGGCAACTCAAGCTGGTAAGCCATTGGTCCTACTCGCTTCAACTCCCAATAAGGCCCGATAAACCTAGGGCTCAACTTGTCTTTCCTATCGAACCTCAGAACCTTCTTCCACGGCGGCACCTTTAAGAAAACCTTGTCACCTTCTGCAAACTCTATATCCTTTCATTTAAGATCGGCATAAGTCTTTTTCCTGTCCACCACTTCTTTCAACTTAGCTCGAATCACATTCACCTATCTTCTGTCTCCGCAACCAACTCCGGACCCAACAACTACCGCCCCCCAACTCTGTCCAACATGGATGGGTACGACACTTCCGACCATATAACGCTTCATATGGTGCCATCTGAATACTTGCCTGATAATTATTGTTATACGCAAATTCCACCAATGGTAAGAATTCTTCCCAACTGCCATTGAAATCCAAGACACAACCCCTTAGCATGTCCTTCAAAACTTGAATCACCCTCTCCGATTGTCCATCTGACTGGGGATGAAATGACGTACTGAAATCCAATCTTGTGCCTAGTGCCTGGTGCAAAGCCTTCCAGAACCTTGACATAAATCTAGGGTCTCTGTCCAAAATAATCGACACTGACACCCCGTGCAACCTCACAATCTCCACTACATATAATCTTGCTAACTTCTGAAGAGAATAATCCATACACATAGGTACGAAATGAACAGACTTCATCAGACGGTCCACAATCACCCAAATTGAATCCTTCTTGGTAGGCGTAAGGGGTAGCCCACTCACAAAATCCATTGTAATCCTTTCCCACTTCCATTGTGGAATCTTAATCGATTGCAATAGACCTGACGACAACTGATGTTCAGCCTTGACTTGCTAACATGTCAGACACTTACCCATAAATTCTGTTACCTCCCGCTTAAGGCCCAGCCACCAAAACTGCTCCCGCAAATCCCAGTACATCTTACTACCTCCCGGATGCATAGCATATGGACTGCTATGTGCCTCCTGCAAAATCTCCTGCCTTAACTCCACATCCTTAGGCATACACACTTTTCCCCAAAAACATAACACTTCATCGCCGCTCAGACTATACCCCTCCAATCCATCATTCTGCACTTGTAACCTTCGTGCACTCAAAACTTCATCCACCAATTATTTTTCCTTAACCTCGTTAATCCATGTTGGCTTCACTTGCAATTCCGCTAACAGGCTTCCATCAACATACAGACTAAGGTGAGCAAACATGGCTCTTAACTCTGCTACCACATTACGACTCAAGGCGTTCGCTACCACATTAGCCTTTCCCAGGTGGTACTCAATCGAGCAGTCATAGTCCTTTAACAGCTTAATCCACCTTCTCTGCCTCAAATTTAACTACTTCTGCATAAGAAGGTACTTCAAACTCTTGTGGTCCGTATACATGATAGACTTTTCTCCATACAAGTAAACCACTACGCAGCCAAATCCAGATCATGCATCAGGTAGTTTACTTTGTGAGGTTTTAACTGCCGAGAAGCATACGCTACTACTTTCCCCTCTTGCATTAGCACACATCCCAATCCTGTATGGGATGCATCACAATAAACCGCAAACTCCTTCCCGGCTTCCGGTTGAATTAACACCGAGCTTCAGTCAAAATCCTTTTCAACTTCTCAAAACTTTCCTGTTGCTTATCCGAACACACAAACGGAGCCCTTTCCTCAGCAACTTGGTTAATGGTGTCGCACTCAAAGAAAACCCTTCCACAAACCTTCTAAAGCACAAACATAAACTACAAATGCCTCACATCCTTTCCTTACCATCTTCTTCGCTTTCAGTGCAGACACCACATTAGATAGGTAATTCCTTCTCTCACCTATCATTACCACCTCTACACCCTCGATCGTTTTTAGCACCATGCGCTTAGCTGCACAGTCTAGTTCTGCCCGGTACTTAACCAACCAATCCATTCCTAAGATTAAATCAAACTCCCCAAAGGGTAGTTCCATCAAATCCACTTGAAACATGACCCCTTGAAGTTCCAGAGGTACATTCCTATATAGTTTGTCTACCACCACAGAGTGCCCTAGAGGGTTAACTACTATCATCTTCCTAGCAGATATCTCATAGGCTAAGTTCAAAGTTCCCACTACACTACTAGCAACATAAGAGTGTGTCAAACCAACATCAATTAAAGCAATGTAAGGCAACCCAGAAATTATAAATGAACCTGTTATGACGTCCAGTGCATCGCCCTCCTCTCGACGCTTGGCTACGTAAACCAACCCAGGCTGTCTAGCATTAGCACCTCTAGCACCTCGGCCAGGTGCTCCACGACCCCGTTCGTTACCATTTCCACCCCTACCTGCACCTCGACCCCTCTGTGGTTGCTGGCCATCTCTCCTGAATTGACCACGTCCTTGACCCTCAGCTTGAGTCCTGGCTAACTTCCGCGGATAGTCCCTTACCCGGTGCTCCAATGACCCGCACTCAAAACATCCTCTATTACCAGCCCAACATTCTCCCGAATGAGACTTCCCACATCGAGCACACTGAGGTGGACACTGAGCAGTAGCAGCAGGCTTTGCAGCTTGATCCGGCCCACCAAATCTAGCTCATTTCTGATCACTTCCACCAGACCCTGATGGCCCAAAATTCCTTTTATCCTTGCCCCTATCCTGATTCCGTTTCTCGGTCCGCTTCACCTCCTCAGCTATTTTGGCCTTTTCCACGAGAATGGTAAATTCCCTTTCATGCTGAGGTGCAATCAACACACGCAACTCATCTCTTAGCCCATCCTCGAACCTAACACAACGCTCATGTTTCGTAGCCCCCATACCCCGAGCATACCTACTCAACCTTAAAAATTTAGCCTCGTACTTGGGTATTGACTTATTCCCTTGCACCAAATTCAAGAACACCATACGTTGCCCATCAAGATAACCAATTTCACATACTTTCTCGATAGGTCGCCTAAAATAATCCTAGGTGATATCACCGGCCACTGCACCATCCCTGACCGTGAGCCACCACTGGTATGACTCATCCCAAGAAGAGATACTATCCCCTTCAACTTCTCCTCAACCGAAAAGTCTAATTCATCCATTATCCCTCTGTTGCCTCTAACCAGTACTTAGCTATGTTGGGAGCCACACCAGAAACTCCCTAAATACTTCTGCTCCATTTGCCCGGAGTCGCTCAGCCATAGATTTTTGGGCTCTTACACCCGCGCTTACCCCGGTAACTCTTTCCAAAGCTTGCAATACTGCGTTCGATACTGCATCGTTACCACCCGTCTAATCTTGAAACTCAGCTTTCGCCACCGGCAGATCCGGCATAACATTTTTGGACCCATGGCCAGACCCTGCTGGCTCCGACAATGCCATCCTACCCCTACCCCAGCCACGCGGTGGACGTCCTCGACCTCTTGTACTCATCTCCTCGTTCGCGTTTATCTGGTTAAGAATTTTATGAATTATTATCTATTTTCACTATTTATCCACGAACAATTTTATGAAAATAGTTTTTAAAGTGATTCTTTCGAATTTGAATCTATCTAAAGTTTCAGTTTCAAGCTTATGTCCTAGTTCTAAGTATATTCATCACACAAACAACATCCACAGACCACATTCCATGAACAGTGGTATTTTCGTCATTTCACTACCCGTGGTATTTTTGTAATTTTAACCTACAGGGGTATTTTTGTAATTTTCCAAAATAAAGTTTCAAGTGATTTTTTCAAAATAAGGGTATTTTGGAAATTTTTTGAAGTAGGGGTATTTTGGTAATTTTGTAACTCGGGGGTATTTCAGTAACTTTGTAAGTCAGGGGTAATTTGGAAATTTTACAAACCAGGGGTACTTTGGTCATTTTCCAAATCTAAGGTAGTTTTCACAAATCCAGGGGTAATTTGGTAATTTCAAAAGTAGGGTTTTTACAAAACAAGGTGGTTGGTCCCTTTCGGGTTTTAGTTATCGGATTTAGCCTGTGAACAAGTCCTCATGGTTAGGGTGAATAGTCACTACGCACCAGGTAGGATTCGAGAGAAGAGGAGGTGAGTCACTGGGACTGCTTAAATACCAAGCTCTCCCTGAATCCAATCCTAGACATGCGCATGGCTGTTGCCACACCCTAACTCAGCGACTTACTTCCAGATTTGTTCAATTATGCTTAAATCTTATTTAATTAATAAGTTGTATATCTAGCCCTATGGTCGATTAGTACTATCATGCTTAACTACGTCTAAAGACCACAAAGCCCAACATATATATCACAACAAGAGTTAGGGTACTTACCTGGGTGGATCGTGCCGGAGACTCAAGAGCCATGCTTTTCGGAAAAATGATCATTTCACAAACTTTTAAAACATATTTTGGGCCCTAAGCCCACAATCGAGCTTTTGAACTGGGCTTTGATACCAAAATGTGACACCCCAAACCCGGTCCAAACACTACAACCGAATCTGGCATGCCACAGAAAAGAAAACATTTGGAAACCGATTTGTTTTAGAAAAAAACCATTGTAAGATTTTTGAG
This sequence comes from Gossypium rotundifolium, assembly GCA_025506655.1. NCBI lineage: Eukaryota > Viridiplantae > Streptophyta > Magnoliopsida > Malvales > Malvaceae > Gossypium > Gossypium rotundifolium. Next base: position 46,075,723 of record CP106732.1, on the reverse strand, counting down.
AAAACGTCGATGTATTTTGTATCGTGTAAAACATGTTGAAACTTGGTTTGGAGAAACTTAGTTGTCACATTGTTACTCCGTATTAATTACTTAGTCTTTGTATACAAAAAAAAAAACAAGTATTTATTTAGCTTTTGAAAACATCCATTTCCTAGCTTAATCAACATATTAAATAGAAACTTTAAAATCAACTAAATAAAAGAACCCAAATAACACTTAAGCGGCCTTATTACAGAACTTAAAACCAAAATTTAATAAAATAGCTACGTCCGAATGGAAAACTTTGAAATAAACCAAATGCTGTGCATGGCCACCTCGAGTCCACTCTGGCTCCATATCCACGATCTAGGTCTGATCAGAAAAATGTAACGGAAGGGGTGAGTTATCTAAACTCAGTGTACAAATACCCATCCTAACAGAAGTTATGCTCTTACACAAATTCATACACTAATATGCAAGTCATGCAACCCATCCAACCTAAGCATCCATCCGGGTCTCCCAAATCTACCCCTTGTGGTACCAAACCATTGGTGGTGCCAAACAACTGGTAACCAAAGTTACAAAAATATCACATGTGGTACCAAACCACTAGTAACCGAAGTTACAAAAATATCATATGTGGTACCAAACCACTGGTGGTGCCAAACTACTGAGACTTAGTTATAATTTTTAATATGTGGGGCCAACCCACTGTGTGATACCAAATCACTGGTGACAGTCTGATAAATCATACTCCCCCTCCTCTCATCACCCATAACATATATTTATGGTAACAATATCAGTATGATCATGCTTAACATATGAAAATCATGCATGCAAAATATCATGCTCTCATAGATCACAATCAACGCGAGAAATAGTAATAACTTACCCGACATCCTCATTTTTACCTACAAGGGTAATTTAGTAACCATTGACGTAATTTCGGCTTTTAACAACACACAACATTTACATATTAAGTATAGAAAGTGTGTAAGAGTTACTCACCTGGTTTTCGTACTAACGTTTTTACTGCTTCTATGCTATTGTCACTCGACACTACCACTATCGGCCTACGATCTACTTCTAATGTTGGCCCACACTCGAAAGGCCAATCTCGCACTCCTGATACTGATCGTTTCCTGTACTTTGGCATTGGGTTTACAGATCCAACCCTACTACTTGATCATTATCATCGTCCATGATAACTCCTTGGTCACTAAACCAATCAACCCGATGAGATCTAATAAATAAACACGATGTTTAAACGAAACCCTTACCTAGCTTTCGGATCCCGAAAGTCTTTACTGGCTGTCACCACCAACCCACCTACATTCACCAACACCCATATATTAAATCAATCCACTAAACGTAACCAATTGAGTACCATAACACATTCGGCCAAAGGGGAAAGAACAAGAAAGGCCATTCGATCGAACCTACCACCACCTACCTTTGGCTTTTTCACCAAATCGGCACCACTGACTATAGCAAGGCAGATTAAACTTAGGGGCGAGAGTGAAATCGACAGGGCCTTTGGAACAAATGTGTCGATTAGAACTTGATAAAAATAGAGAAATCGTAAAAAAGCAAAATCCTGAAACTCACTAGATTAAAGAGGAGTATTCGAACATGGTGCACCTTCGAAAAAGAACCCACTCTTGTAGATTCGGCTATGGAGGAAATGATGGGGACCAGGGTATTCGGCTTTGAAAGAAAAGACTGAAGAGAAAAAGAAAGTGTTGGATAATGGAAGCAAAGAAAATTTGAGACAATAGGAGAAGAGGATTTTCGGCTAGCAGAGTAGGTGAGAAAGATTAGAAAAGAAAAGATGAAAGAAAGATGAACACTTTGGCTTACAAAATTGACTACACATGTACACACCTCGAGTTGGAGTTTGACTAACTCTCCCTCTCTGATAGCCTTTACCCTTATCTCATCCATCTATTATCACATCCCTTATCTTACCTTTAGAAGAGCCCACCTTAAAACCACCTCTTCCCCCTTAATTATCAACTTTTAACACTTAAAATAAAAGAAATAAAACTCCTAAAATGCAGCCTCTATGCCGTCCACCCTTCCCTCTTGAAGTGCCAAAATTTGACCCATCCACACCAGGCCTAAACTCCTCCCCCTTGTGACGCCACCCTCAAGTCCACTTAAAGCTCCTCCAAATTTTGGGCCACAAGCCCAGCTTGCTACTAAACATAATAATTTACAAATAAATTACTACTAGCACAATTTTTAATCAATTTAACCTAGATTTAAGCCCAACCCTGAACCCAATACACACCTCAAAGCCTTTAACCTACTAACTTATCCATGCAACATACCAAAAGCACAGACTCACCAAAATTAGGATATTACATCACCATACTAAACTTATGAAAAACTTATTTATACCAAATCAACACGAAGCATTCTAAGACCTCCGATGTGCCGTGTTCAAGATCAAGCTACACGAACTACAGTAAAACCTCTATAAAATAATACCCTTGGGACCCAAAAATTATTATTTTATCGAGATTATTAGTTTATGATAAATGAATATTTTATTAATTTATCGATAAATTAATATTTATTAATTTAGAGAATGTTTTATACTTTATGGATAGGTTTTTTGTTATTATCAAAATCAACATGCATGTAGGTGGAATGAATCTGTAACACCTTTAACCCGTATCTGTCCCCAGATTAGGGTTATAAGGCATTACTAGCTTAACACAGATCATAGCAACTAGTTACTATTTATAAAGTCATAACCGAAAGCATTAAAGATAACGATGTACTTTCATATCATGCTTAATCATTAATGCATTTAACTTAAATCTATTCAATCAAATTCACATATGTACATAAACTTGTTTCAACAATTAGTAAAAGTCACTATTCATTAGGTCATTTTAAAATTCCATTAGCCGAATATGCTTGTATTTATAAATACTTTACTTAAACAAATCATCAATTACCAAAATCGAACATGAAGCATATATATGCATATATATATTCAATTCCTATCAACAAGAAGTAAACCAATTTCTATATCAATTGCAGAACATCTAATCATAATATAGATCACTTCTCTTATAAGAACATAGTCGAATCAACAAGACCAAACATATGTCCCATATCCAAATCACATTCAACAACCACATATATCGAGCTTTACAAATGAATTAATCATAAGCTATATTTAATTACTTCATGCCAAACCATATATATATACTTATATATATCAAACATATCACAACTGAAAATGCATAAACATAATTATAATTTCAAGCCATTTTCGCATGGCTTACTTTTTACAATTTCAAAATGAACCCAAAAGACAAGCTAGTCTATACATGCCATAGTTTCAAAAACTCAACTAAAATTATATACCAAAGTTAGTTGATAGTGTGATACACTTTGACGATGATCCCCTAGCTCTCAACCAGACATCAGAATCTATAAAACAATTCAAATAACACATCCACAGTAAGCTATTATAGCTTAGTAAGTTATAAGCAATTACATATAACAATGCTATTAAATATTTTAAAAGAAAATTTACACATTTCATGACCTTTAACCTAATATTCCAGCATTCAATAATAGGCTTCACTCAAGTATATATTCCATTCCTCAATATAATACAATTGGATACCAAAATATTACCTTTCATAGCTCCAAAAACCACATATGCATACATTTAACAATTGATATTTTATACATGTTATGCTTACAAAAATCCATACTTATCATTCATATAAAAATATCTCATAGCATCAAAATTTACCAAAATCAATCTTTGAATTTATATTTACACCTACATTTATTGCTCATCAACTGAATTTAAGCATGTGAAATGTTCTGAAGTTCAATTTATAAGCTTAAAGTTTTCATGTCTGATTTTGCACACTTAGTGCTCGAAAGTTCAATTAGCACACTTAGTGCTCATTATCCGATTTTGCACACTTAGTGCTCGGAAGTTAAATTCACACACTTAGTGCTCGTTATTCGATTTGGCACACTTAGTGCCTATTATCCGATCTTCTCTCCATCCATACAAATACATATATCCTTATCTTCAAATACTATATATATATATATACTCATTTCCAATTCAACTCATTCATCCCATAGAACATTATCACATTTGAAATTATACATATATACACCTTATTCCAATACAACCATCTCACTTTTCATTATCACATTTAATCATATCATTGTTATATATATAATTATACACCTTCCATTCATATGAACCAAAGGCTTAAATGTCTTCCCCACACTTGGCTACATTATTAACAAGTAATTATACATTACATTAGGCTATATTCAACTCTCAAATTAATATCTCCATAGCTATATCATTAACATGTATACTTCATATTCGAATAAATTTAACTCTTAACCAATATCACATTGAACATAGCTACCTCTATTAAATACATGTAATTCATTATAATTAAAAGTTCAATTCAACTCAATTGCTTAAAAACTTACCTCGAGTATCGATGAATTTTATTTTCCCGACTATTCGATTAACTTCACCTTTCCCCGAACCACTCCTGATCCTTTTTGTTCTTGGTCTAAATAAATTACAAATTAAACTCATTCAACGTATTTTCATTCAATTTAGTCCAAAAACACATAATCGATAATTTATAAATTTACCCCGACATTTTACACTTTTTGCAATTTAGTCCCTATATCATAAAACACAAAATATGCAAAATTTGGCCACTCTTTTTTAGGGTCGAATATTCACACTCCTAATACTAGCTCAAACATTTCATTTATTTTGCTATTTAGTCCTTCAAAAATATATTTTTATAATTTAGTCCAAATTTCTCAATTTCATCAAAAATTCAAAGATTAAACTTGTTAATCTATCACATATAATTAATATATCAACATCAAATATAAAAAATAACAAGCTTCCTTCCATGGCAACTCACGAATTACATAATAACTTCCAAAATTTAAGCATGGGCTAGCTAAAACATTAAGCAACTATCTCAAAAATATAAAAATTATCAAAAACCAAAACCAATTCATACCTTAATCAAAGCTTTCTAATGCCGAAATAGCTTAAGGTTTTTCTTTTCTACTTTTCTTAGGCATTTGGTCAAGAAGATGAAGCAATTGCATGCCTTTCTTTTTGCTTTTATTTTATTATAACATAATGTATATTGTAATACATTATTATTAGTTTACTAATATAACCATTACTTAAAATTATAATAACACTTTAACTAATGGGCATTAATGTCCTTTATCGCCCAGTATAGCTTAGAATGGACAAATTTCAACTTTAATACTTCCTTTTTAAAAGAAAACATCAATCTAGCCCTTGTACATTAAACTATCAAAATTTTAATTTACACGATTACACCCTTTTCTTAAATCGGACATTCAAACGACGAAACTAAAACACGAAAATTTCACACAAGCAAATTCACACATAATAAACACAGAAAATAATTTTAATATATTTTTTTGACTCGTATTAGTGGTCCTAAAACCACCGTTCCGATTAAAGTCAAAATCGGGCTGTTACAACTCTCCCCTTTAAGGGATTTTCGTCCTTGAAAATCTCACCGGTGAATAGGTTAGGATAACATTCTTTCATTGAATCTTCAAGCTCCCAAGTTGCTTCCTCAACTCCATGCTTCTGCCACAGTACTTTCACCAATGAGATTTTCTTATTACGCAACTCTTTCACTTCGCAAGCCAAAATACGGATCGATTCTTCCTCATAAGTTAAATCAAACTGAATCTCAATTTCTGACAGACTAATCACATGATAAGGATCGAATCTATAACATCGTAGCATCGAAACATGGAAAACATTGTGGATCTTTTCTTACTCAGGTGGCAACCTCAACCTGTATGCAACTGCTTGATGCGTTCAATAATCTCGTACGGCCCTATGAATCTCGGACTCAACTTTCCCTTGTGACCAAATCTAAGTATTGTATTCCATGACGAGACTTTCAAAAATACTCGGTCACCCACCTGAAACTCTATATCATTATGTTTCAAGTCCGCATATGATTTTTGACGATCTGACGCTGCTTTCAAACCTTCTGGATCACTTTTACTTTCTGTTCGGTCTCTTTGATTAAGTCAACCCCGTGTATTTTGCTTTCACTTAGCTAGGTCCAATATAAAGGTGTATGGCATTTACGACGGTATAAAGCCTCATAAGGTGGCATTTTAATACTCGATTGAAAGCTATTATTGTACGCAAACTCAACCAAAGGCAAGTATCGTTCCCACGTACACTTGAAATTGAGAACACAACATCTCAACATATCCTCAAGTATTTGAATAATTCTCTCGGATTGGCCATCCGTCTGAGGGTGAAAAGTAGTGCTAAAATGTAATTTAGTACCTAATGCATCTTGTAGTTTCTTCCAAAATCGCGATGTAAACCTCAGATCCCTATCTTAAACAATAGAATTAGGTACTCCGTGTAATCGTACAATTTGAGAAATGTACAACTCAGCTAGTTTATGAAGTGTGTAATCTATTCGGATCGAAATAAAGTGAGCCGACTTTGTCAATCTAGCAAAATAACCCAGATTGTATCTCTGTTGCTCAATGTTAACGGTAGCCCAGATACGAAATCCATCGTTACTCGATCCCATTTCCATTCAGGTATCATGATCGACTGATGTAATCCAGATGGTACTTGATGCTTGGCTTTTACTTGTTGACATATCAAACATTTTGACACAAAATTCGATATATCTCATTTCATACTGTGCCACCAATAATGCTGTTTCAAGTCATTATACATCTTTGTGCTACCCAGGTGAACAAACAATCTACTATTATGAGCTTTATTACAAATTATTCGAATCAACTTAGGATTCTTTGGTAAACATGTTCGATTTCTAAACCGCAAACATCCCTCAGCATCAATCTAAAATTTTGAGTCAGTATTCGTACCACAATGATCTCTTTTTGCTAATAAATTATAATCAACCCTTTGAGCTTCGCAAATTTGTTGAACAAATAATGGTCTCGCTTTCAATTCTATTATAATTGCACCATTGTCAAGCATAGCCATATCTGCATTCATTGCGCTTAAAGCAAACAGTGATTTTTGACTTAAAGCATCAGCAACCACGTTAGCCTTCCCTGGGTGATAATCAATCACAAGCTTATAATCATTTAACAATTCCAACCATAGTTGTTGTCTCAAATTCAGATCATTCTAATTCATTAAGTACTTTAGACTTTTATGATCGGAATAGACATGGCATTTTTAACGAAATAGATAGTGATGCCATATTATTAAGGCAAAAACTATGATAGCTAACTCGAGATCGTGCGTCGGATAGTTCTTTTCATGCTACTTTAACTGTCTCGAGGCATAGGCTACTTATTTACCCTCCTACATCAAAACACAACCCAAACCATTCAAGGATGCATCACTAAAGATAACGAACTCTTTACCCGACTTTGGCTGAACAAGCACGGGAGCTTCGGTCAAATGAGCATTCAACTGATCGAAACTTTTTTGAAACCTTTCCGTCCACTCGAATCTAACATCTTTCTGAAGTAGCTTTGTCATTAGAGCTGTAATCATTGAGAACCCTTTCACGAAGTGTCTATAATACCGACAAGTCCTAAAAAACTCCGATCTTCAAAAACATTCCACGGTGGTTTCCAATCAAGTATAGCCTAGATCTTACTCGGATCAACCTGAATACATGATGTTGAAACAACATGCCCCAAGAAGCTAACTTCACGTGACCAGAACTCATATTTACTAAATTTTGCATACAACTACTTATCACGTGAATCTGTAACACAAGTCTCAAGTGTTCGGCATGCTCGGTTTCATTGCGCGAATAAATTAGAATGTCATCTATGAACACAACTACAAACTGATCTGAGATACTGTCTGAATATCCGATTCATCAAATCCATGAAAATAGTAGGGGCGTTAGTAAGTCTGAACTCCATCACCAAAAACTCGTAATGACTGTATCTCGTTCACAAAATAGTCTTAGGTACATTAAAATCTCTAGCTCGCAACTGATAATAACCTTATCTTAAATCAATCTTTGAGAATACTAAAGCTCCATTTAACTGATCGAATATATCATCAATGCACAACAATGTGTATTTATAATTTATGGTCACTTTATTGAGCTATCTGTAATCGATGCACATTCTCAAAGTTCCATCTTTCATCTTCACAAATAACACTGGCGCACCTCAGGGAGAGAAAATTGGTCGAGCAAAGCCTCTATCTGTCAACTCTTGCAACTAGGCTTTCAACTCTTTTAATTCGGTCGGTGCCATTCTATACGGAGCTATCGAGATTGGGATCGTCCCTGGTACTAATTCAATACCAAACTCTACCTCCCAAATAGGTGGCAATCCCTGTAATTCTTCTGGAAAGACATCCGAATACTCACATAGAACAGGTATAGATTCAATATTCTTTTAGGGTCACTTTATTATCAATCACATAAGCAAGGTAAGCTTCGCAACCCTTTCTCATATACTTTTGAGCCAACATCGAAGTTATTACTGCTGGTAGCCTATTTCAATTCATAGATTCTATCTGAACTATCACATTATTCTGGCACCACAAATCAATGGTCTTTCGTCTACAATTCACTACTGCATCATTCACGGTTAACCAATCCATACCGAGGATGATATCAAACTCATCAAATGGTAGTAACACTGTAACATCCTAAAATTGGACCTAGTAGAATTGGGCCCAATGGGCCTTAGGCATAGGAGTGTTTAAAATTTTTGAGAATAAGAGAACGACTTTAATGCAAGTTGGATCTAGTAGGTGAGTGATTTTGGAAGGTTAGAGGGCTTCTATGAAGTACCGGGATCAAACTTGGGCTTAGGAAAAATTTTGGTTTTAGGTGAATAAAACCCTGGGAGTTAGTAGGTAGGCTTTAAGAATAAAATATGAAGAAAATGACACAAGAAGAGCTTGTGGTATAACAGCCCGATTTTGGGGCTAGTCAAAACAGTGGTCTTGGGACCACTAATCTGAGGTTGAGGAAATTATTTTAGTATTATTTTATGTGTTATGGCATTAATATATGGCTCTATGGAAATTTTGGTGCTTTAATTTTAGCAATAGAGTACTTAAATGTGAAAAAGGACTAAATCGCATAAAGTGCGAAAGTTCTATTTTATAAGGTGGGGGTACCTAATCACTATAGATTATGAATTGGAGGATTTTAAAGTGAAATTAGGCCCTATTATATGTGTTGGCTGGCCATACAAGTTAAGGGGGACAAGAGCATTAAATGCTAGTCAAATTTGGTGGAAATTAAGGGATAAAATGAATAAAATAAGAGAAGCAAAAGATGTTATCATCTTTCACTATTCACTCATCTCTTTCCACTGAAAATTCAAGAGAGGATAGAGTTCTTGGAGGTTTAAACTTTCAGCCGCTCAATCCTCATTCAAGTAAGTGATTTAGGTGATTTTTGTTGATGATTTTTTTTTTACTTTTAGGGTCCCCAAAGCATAAGCTAACTAATGAGGTGACTAATTTGTGAAATCGTTAAAAGTTTAGAGACTTGCCATGAGAGAGTTTATGTTTTTAGCTGAGTTTTTATGGAAGAAATTGAATGATGGGGAGGTTAGAGACAACTTTTGTGAAAGGTGTTGTCATGAAAACACCTAAATGGGACTAAGTTGTAAATGTTGTAAATTGGTAATAAATGCATGAAATAGTTAGATTTGTAGGTTGTTGAAAGATGAATAAATGTTCAGCTAGGCTTGTTTAATGGGAAAATGTGATGAAAAATGATTTACGAGCCTAGGGGCAAAATCATAATTTTTCCAATATACAAGGGCAAAATGGTCATTTTTGCCTAAGTGTAGAATTTGATGTATATTAATCATAGAATCTCCTAAATGAATGAATTTCATTGTTATAGATCAAGAAGAGTGTGAAATCAACCTTGACCGTGGGAAAGGCAAGGTGATCGAGTAAATCGCTGGCTAACACGTTTTGTATCGAGGTAAGTTTACGTGTAAACGATGCATTTTACATGCACATTATTGTTGTTAATCAGTGCATAGCATAATTGAGAACATGTATAATTCAAGTAGATAGAAAGTGGTAGTTAATGAATAATTCTTGTATGAATGATGGAATAGATAGGTAGGTGTGTTATATCAAATTTTGATGGTGGGCTAAGTGCGATACCACCTTGTCATTTAATTACAATGGGTTGTGTCTGGTACCATCTTCTCTTAACTTTTCTGGTGGACTGTGTGTGATACCACCGTAATTAACCTTCTTGGTGGGCTATGTACGATACCACCCTAATGAAGACTGATGGTGGGCTAAGGGCGAAACCACCGGGTAATGTATTTTGATATGGTGATGTGTTACATTAAGTGACCTTGTGATGCTCAGTGTAGGGAAACCATTATTGAATGTATGCATTATGCTTGTAATGTGATTGGGATGTGTAAATGGAGGAAATAAGTAAGCCTAATCCTGAATGTAGATTGATTTATTGCTTAGCAAATAATGTTATAAAAATGTTTTATTCATTTTAGAGTTTTATATTGTTTCCATGTGAACTTACTAAGCTTTAAGCTTACTCCTCTCTCTTTCCCTTGTCTTATAAGGCTTAAGAGCCGAGCCGGGATACGCTGATAACTAGAAGACCGCCCACACTATCTACTTACTTCTGTATAATTAGATTAGTGATTTTGTATATGGCATGTATAGGACTAGACTAGTTAGATTATTTTGTTATTTTCACCAAAGGTGTATTTGCTCTTGCCAAGACATTAATTTTGTAAATTGCCAAGAATGATGGCATATGTTATCATTTATGAAATTTTAAAGTTATCAATGTGAGTGCATGTGGATTAAGAGAGGTTTGTTAGTTTGTTGAATAAACCCATGTAGAGTAAGATATAGGAATGCTAGAAGCTTGGCAAATAGCCTTCATGTGCCACACAGGTAAACACATAGGCGTGTGTCTAGGCCGTGCTAACCCTACACCTTATTATTATTACTAATTAGAATAGGCCACAGGCAAATCCCACGGTCGTGTGCATGAACCGTATAAGACACATGGTTAGGAGACACGAGTGTGTCCAACCCGTGCTAAATTAGTCAGTACCTCCCCACAGGCAAAAGACACGGGCATATTGTAAGGGTACACGGGTGTGCCCCCATTTCACATGGGCGTGCCCTATCCATGTGAGTTTTGGCAGAATGTTGGGGGTTTTGGGCATGGTGTGAGCATATGGGCGTGTGTGACTACACACGGGAATGTGTGTCATCTAGCATGGGCGTGTACTCTCTGTTTAGATGAAAAGAAATTTTATGGATCGTAAGATTTTTTATATGATTCCGAGAGTTCTCGTAGGTACGATTGAGATCTCATAGGTTGAGTGTGAAGTAGTTGAAGCGATTCGAGAAGAGTACTCACGTTGAGCCTAAGTGGCGATCAGGTAAATTGTTCGGTAACGTTTTGTGCCTGATTTCGGTGGGGATTACGGTAAGGTGTGTTACATGTGGTGTAGTAGCAAAGTGACGCCACATAAGAGGAAAGGGGGTGACTCCAAAAAGGAAGGAAGGAGGTCCAAGGTTCAAGTCTTGGCTCTTGCATTTTGGCCTTCTTTTTATATGGACTTTATAATTTGGCCAAAGATTTATATTAAGTTACGCATGGTTTTAGACACAATAGGAGCTTGTGGCCAAGTGGCCAAGTGGCTAGCGACGTGGATTAAGCTGCAAGGGAGCCTGAGTTCTAATCTCATGGAAAGCAAGGGAGTATTTATTTTGCAGATTGGACGGGAAGAGTTTGAGTTGGATTTAAACTTTACTGACAGAGGGATCCCACATTGGAAAGATACAAAGAAGGAAGGTGAGAAGCTAGCTATATATAAAGCTGTCTAGGAGGAGAAGGAGCATATAGGAATCGGAAAGATCAAGTATATAGGCATCGGAGTGCTCGGAGCACGATTTAGCAGCTTCAGATTCATATCAGGTGTGTATTCTCTCTACTCTTGCTGTAGAGCGGCAAATGCCGAAATGCCGGTCACACGACGATGGTAGCCACACGAGCATGCGAGTGCATGTGTAGAAGCTTCGATGCAATAGTGGAGGCCACCATGAGTATTCTTGTGGGTGAGGGCTGTTGGGCCACAATGGCTCGAAAGGGGCCAAGTGGGCCCAATGGGCCCGAGGGCCCATATGAGTAAATTGTATGATTGAGTAGTAGATAGTGAACTAGACTATGTGAATCTCATATATGTGGCTAGGTTTGGGCTAAATGGGCCACACGAGTTTGTGGGCCGACTTGGGCCGAGAATAGGTCTTAGGCCCATTCGCATCATTATCTCTATTTAGAATAACTGAGTCATTCGAGGCGACAGTGGACGTTCTGTTGGGTCGTTAACACCCTAATTTGTAAAATTATCGTAATACCCTAATTTTTAAAATTATCAAAATACCCTTGGATGGTAAAATTACCAAAATACCCCTGGTTTGTAAAATTATTGAAATACCCTAATTTGTAAAATTACTGAAATACCACTGGGTGGTAAAATTGCCAAAATACCCTTGGTTTGTGAAATTACCAAAATACCCCTAGTTTGTAAAATTATCGAAATACCCTTGGTTTGCAAAATTACCGAAATATCCTAATTTGTAAAATTATTGAAATACCCCTGGTTTGCAGAATTACCGAAATACCTCTAGGTTGCGAAATTACCGAATTACCCTTGGTAGGTAAATTACTAGAATACCCTCGGTGGGTAAAATTACCGCTATACTCTTAGGGGTTGATTAGCGTGATTGTGTGTAATACTCATACCTTTTTCCTGTTACTTTTAAGTATGTATATGCTCTGTTAAATGTCGAAACTTCGGCATTGGTTGTTACTTTACCCATGGAAGGTAAAAGCAAGACATCAGGTTAGTGACTCCTGTCTGTGCTAAATATGTGATTATACTGACATGATTATTTGAAAACTCTGAACATCTGATATATGTTGATATCTGTTGCATGCATACATCAATATTTTATGTTGCACAATGGGATATGCCATGATTAAGAAGGGAAGTGTATCTGGTGGCTTTTTCCATTTTTGCCTGGTGACTTTGTCACAACTATGATGATCTGGTGGCTTTTGCCATTTTAGCCTGGTGACTTTGTCACAACTATGATGATTTGGTGGATTTTACCATTTCAGCCTGGTGACTTTATCACAACTATGATGATCTAGTGGCTCTGCCACACTCTGTTCTGGTGGCTTTTGCCATTTCAGCCTGGTGATTCTATCACAACTTTGACGATGAGCAGCTAACTGCAACATGACTGCCATCGATGGTGTGTAGCAGATGGAGGGTTGATTGTAGAAATCCCCATTGGTGTGTTTGGTAGGTACGGGAGGTGTGTAGCGGATGGATATCTAGGTTGGGTCGGGATTTGCATCACATTACATTGATACCTGATTATCTGCTGTTCTTTCTTAAAAAGGGCTAAGGCCTAATCTGATTCTGAATGGGCTTTCTCCAAGGTGATTTTGTAAGGGCTAAGGCCCAGATGGTATTTGAATGGGCTCGGGCCCAATTATGGTTCATGTGGGGTAATTGCACACTGAGTTTTCGTAAGCTCACCCCCTCTTTTTATTAAATGTTTCAGGTAATTCCCAATGATAGAGGATTGGGAACCGTGGAGGACTTGGAGGTGGCTATACATCGGAGATACTACTCGTGAACTTTAGTAATTTTGATTTTTACCTTATTTTAAGATTATTTATTTTGGGTTAATATTTTGTAATAAGGCCATTGGTTTATTTTTCTAAGTTTTCATTTATAACTGTTAAACTTATAAATACAGGGTTTTCTTACAACATTAGCAATCGTTTTCTAAAATATCATGTTTACACAACGATACAAGTTGAACTTTCATAACAAAATAGTTTTTCAAATAATAACAACTTTTAAACGGTCATTTAGCAAATCGCGTTTTTCTCAAACAAACAATGAACTTGGAGCTCAAAAATCTGATAAAAGTTTTCTAAACAATTGCTTAGCTTTTCAACTTCCTTCAATGTGACATGCCAGATCCGAGCCTAACTTCTAGGCCGGGTTTGGGGTGTTACAAACATCAAATCAGCTGGAAAACATGAATCTTGAATCATCAAAGGGCAATTCTTGCACACCTTGTCAACTAATACATACCGACCTAGAGGGTTTGAAACCAGAATCACAAACCCAATAGACTCAACAGGTAGAGTCTTACTGGATACTAATGTTTCACACACATAGGAATGAGTTGAACCGGGGTCAATCAAAGCAATTACACTAGTATTAATGAGAGTAAATATACGGTGATGACATCTAGAGATGAGGCCTCCTTTCGCTCGAATGACATAGTCTTTAGCTGGCACACGATCCTCTGATCGAATAGTTGTATTTGTAGTCCCTTTCTGAGTGCTGTTCCTACCTCTTGCACTTCGAGGTGGTCTACCTCTAGCTGCAGTACCGCTCGGTCTTGCACTCTGAGCATTATCCTTCTCAGATAACTCTAGGCAATCCCGAGTGAAGTGATCCTTCGAACCACCCTTGTAGCAAGCTCGGCTGTTGGACTTGCTCCAACATTCACCAAAATGTCTCCTACCACACTATTGACACTCGGGTTTATTTGGTCGAGTATTGCCAACACTACCAATCGAGGTAGCTCGTGAACTCACTGGTGGTCGTTCTCGTATAGAGATCCCTATATTAGCTTTGGACCGGCTATTGTCATTTTTGAACTTCTTTGATGTCGATTGAGAAAATTTACCCGCTGATCTCTTACGAAATCTCTAGCTTCAAACTCGGCTTTTTGTTTTTCTTTCCCTAGCTCTGTGGCTTTACAAGCTCACTCAACAAGTACCACAAACTTATTTATTTCGAGTATACCAACCAGTAATTTTATGTCTTCGTTTAATCCTTCTTCAAATCTTCTACACATAGCAGCCTCAGATGAAACACACTCATGGGCGTATCGACTAAGTCTTACAAACTTGTGTTCATACTCGGATACAGTCATACGATCCTGTTTAAGCTCGAGAAATTCCTGCTTCAAATCTATGAATCGCTGGCTAATGTATTTCTTACGAAACTCCATCTGAAAGAAGGCCCAAGTGACTCATTCTTTTGGAACAATCAAAACCAGAGTGTTCCACCAGTAATAGGCAGAATCTAGTAATAAGGATATAGCACATCTCAGACACTCATCAGGTGTACAAGATAGTTCATTGAAAACACGAATTGTATTATCGAGCCAAAATTCAGCTCATTCGACATCATCATCCACTTCAGCTTTAAACTCTTGAGCCCCATGTTTTTTGATTTTGTTGATTGGGGCTTATTTATTCTCTCAGAATTTATGATCGGAGGTACCATAGGTACTACAGGTGTAGTATTTGGATTCGGGGGTTGTTGAGCAGCCAAATTTTTCCGGATATACTGATTAAACCAATCATTCATTATGCTAAAGAAGGCTTGCTTAGCCCCCTCATCTTGGTTACTCATAGCTGGTTGAGATTCAACCGGCGCGGTCCCTTACGCGGGAGCAAGCACCACACTCTCAACATCATCGACTATGACTCGCTTGAGATTAGGATCCATTACTATATTAAAGAAGAAAAACATATTTCACGGTCAGAAGTCATCACACTATCACAGTAAAAATTATGGCATGTATAGCTAGACTCACACGCACTACGTTAGTCCGAGAACTAACTAAATCGTAGCTATGATACCAATCAAATGTAACACCCTTAACCCGTATCCTATGCCGAATTAGGGTTACAAGACATTACCAGGCTTAACACAAATCATAGCAACTAGTTACTATTTATAAAGTCATAATCGAAACCATTAAAGATAATTATGTACTTTCATACCATGATTAATCATTAATGCATTTAACTTAAATCTATTCAATCAAATTCATATATGTACATAAACTTGTTTCAACAATTAGTACAAGTCACTATTCATTAGGTCATTTTAAAATTCCATTAGTGAATATGCTCATATTTATAAATACTTTACTTAAACAAATCATCAATTACCAAAATCGAACATGAAGTATATACACACACACACACACACACACACACATATATATATATATAAATTCCTATCAACAAGAAGTAAACCAATTTCCATATCAATTGCGTAACATCTAATCATAATATAGATCAATTCTCTTATAAGAACATATTCAAATAAACAAGACCAAACATATGTCCCATAATCCAAATCACATTCAACAACCACATATATTGAGCTTTACAAATGAATTACTCATAAGCTATATTTAATTACTTCATGCCAAAACATATATACATACTTATATATATCAAACATATCACAACTGAAAATGCATAAACATAATTATAATTTCAAGCCATTTACGCATGGCTTACTTTTTAAAATTTCAAACCGAACCCAAAAGACAAGTTAGTCTATACATGCCATAGTTTCAAAAACTCAACTAAATTTATATACCAAAGTTAGTTGATAGTGTGATAGGCTTTGACGATGATCCCTGAGCTCTCAACCAAACTTCAGAATCTATAAAACAATTCAAATAACACATCCACATTAAGCTATTATAGCTTAGTAAGTTATAAGCGAGTACATATATCAATGCTTTTAAATATTTTAACAGAAAATTTACACATTTCATGACCCTTTAACCTAATATTCCAGCATTCAATAATAGGCTTCACTCAAGTATATAATCCGTTCCTCAATATAATACAATTGCGTACCAAAATATTACCTTTCATAGATCCAAAAACCGCATATGCATGCATTTAACAATTGATATCTTATACATATATTACTTACAAAAATCCATACTTATCATTGCAATAAAAATATCTCATAGCATCGAAACATACAAAAATAAATCTTTGAATTTATATGTACACCTACCTTTATTGCTTATCAACCGAATTTAAGCATCCGAAATGTTCTGAAGTTCAATTTATACGCTTAAAGTTTTCAAGTCTGATTTCGCACACTTAGTGCTTGAATGTTCAATTTGCATACTCAGTGCCCATTATCCAATTTCGCACACTTTGTGCTCAAAGTTAAATTTGTACACTTAGTGCCCATTATCTGAATTTGTGCACTTAGTGCTCGAAAGTTAAATTCGCACACTTAGTGCTCGTTATCCGATTTCGGACACTTAGTGCTTAGAAATTCAATTCGCATAATTTAGTGCCTATTATCCGATCTTCTCTCCATCCATACAAATACATATATCCTTATCTTCAAATACTATATATATATACTCATTTCCAATTCAACTCATTCATCCCATAGAACATTATCAGATTCAAATTATACAAATATACACCTTATTCGAATACAACCATCTCACTTTTCATTACCACATTTAATCATATAAGTGTATATATATATATATATATATACCTTCCATTCATATGAACCAAAGGCTTAAATGTCTACCCCACATTCGGCTACATTATTAACAAATAGTTATACATTACATTTGGCTATATTCAACTCTCAAATTAATGTCTTCATAGCTATATCATTAACATGTATGTATGCTTCATATTCGAATAAATTTAACTTTTAACCAATATCACAATGAACATATCTACCTCTATTAAATACATGTAATTCATTATAATTAAAAGTTCAATTCAACTTAATTGCTTAAAAACTTACCTCGAGTATCGACGGATTTTGTTTTCCCAACTATTCGATTAACTTCGCCTTTCCTTGATCCACTCCTAATCCTTTTTGTTCTTGGTCTAAATAAATTACAAATTAAACTCATTCAACGTATTTTCATTCAATTTAGCACAAAAACACATAATAAAAAATTTACAAATTTACCCCTGATATTTTACACTTTTTGCAATTTAGTCCATATATCATAAAACACAAAATATGCAAAATTTGGCCACACTTCTTTAGGGCCGAATATTCACACTCCTAATACTAGCTCATACATTTCATTTATTTTGCTATTTAGTCCTGTAAAAAATTTACATTTACAATTTAATCCAAATTTCTCAATTTCATCAAAAAATTCAAAGATTAAACTTGTTAATCTATCACATATAATTAATATATCAACATCAAATATCAAAAATAACAAGCTTCCTTCCATGGAAACTCACAAATTACACAATAAATTCCAAAATTTAAGCATGGGCTAGCTAAAACATTAAGCAACTATCTCTAAAATATAAAAATTATCAAAAACCAAAACCAATTCATACCTTAATCAAAGCTTTCTAATGCCAAAATAGCTTAAGCTTTTTCTTTTCTCCTTTATTAGGCATTAGGTCAAGAAGATGAAGCAATTGCATGTCTTTCTTTTTTTGTTTTATTTTATTATATCATAACGTATATTATAATACATTATTATTAGTTTACTAATATAACCATTACTTAAAATTATAATAACACTTTAACTAATGGGCATTAATGTCCTTTGTCACCCACTATAGCTTAGAATAGAAAAATTTCAACTTTAATACTTCCTTTTTAAAAGATAACACCAATCTAGCCCTTACACATTAAACTATCAAATTTTTAATTTACGCGATTATGCCCTTTTATTAAATCGGACACTCAAACGACGAAACAAAATCACGAAAATTTCACACAAACAAATTTACAGATAATAAACACAGAAAAAAATTTTAATATATTTTTTGACTCAGATTCATGGTCCCAAAACTACTGTTCTGATTAGAGTCAAAATCGGGCTGTTACAACTCTCCCCATTTAAGGGATTTTCGTCCTCAAAATCTCACCGGTGAATAGGTTAGGATAACGTTCTTTCATTGAATCTTCAAGCTCCCAAGTTGCTTCCTCAACTCCGTGCTTTTGCCACAGTACATTTACCAATGAGATTTTCTTATTACGCAACCCTTTCACTTCGCAAGCCAAAATACGAATCAATTTTTCCTCATAAGTCAAATCAGACTGAACCTAAATGTCTGACGGACTAATCACATGATAAGGATCGGATCTATACCGTCGAAGCATCGAAACATGGAAAACATTGTGGATCTTTTCTAACTTAGGTGGCAACATCAACTTGTAGGCAACTGGCCTGATATGTTCAATAATCTCGTACGACCTTATAAATCTCGGACTCAGCTTTCCCTTGAGAACAAATCTAAGTATTTTCTTCCACGGTGAGACTTTCAAAAATACTTGGTCACCCACCTGAAACTCTATATCTTTATGTTTCAAGTCCGTATATGATTTCTGACGATCTGACGTTGCTTTCAAACTTTCTCGGATCACTTTTACTTTCTGTTCGGTCTCTTTGATTAAGTCAACCCCGTGTATTTTGCTTTCACTTAGCTCATTCCAATATAAAGGTGTACGA
This sequence comes from Gossypium rotundifolium, assembly GCA_025506655.1. Taxonomy (NCBI): domain Eukaryota; kingdom Viridiplantae; phylum Streptophyta; class Magnoliopsida; order Malvales; family Malvaceae; genus Gossypium; species Gossypium rotundifolium. Next base: position 46,056,333 of record CP106732.1, on the reverse strand, counting down.
CAGTTACGACTGTACAAAGCCTCATAAGGTGCCATTTTAATACTCGATTGAAAGCTATTATTGGAAGTAAAATCAACCAAAGGCAAGTATCGTTCCCACATACTCTCGAACTCGAGAACACAACATCTCAACATATCGTCAAGTATTTGAATAATTCTCTCAGATTGGCCATCCGTCTGAGGGTGAAAAGCAGTGCTAAAATGAAATTTATTACCTAATGCATCTTGTAGTTTCTTCCAAAACTGGATGTAAACCTCGGATCACTCTCCGAAACAATAGAAATAGGTACTGTAATATCTGGGATTTTGGGCTTGTGCATTATTGCTTAATTGTATGAAGTAGCATGCCTATGTGTGTTTGAATGTGTTGTATAAATTTTTGAGAACTATAGAGTGTAGGTGAATGCCTTAGAAATTATCAGATTTTAAGTCTTGAAGTGGAGCCAAGCTTGATAGGCCTTAAGAGAATTTGTAGGAGAAGTAGGACATAAAAATTAGCTTGGTAAAGTGGCAGGAAGGCGCCACTTAAGGCTTTGGTAAGTGACACCACAAGCAGTGTGCAGGGACTAGGTTTGAGCAGCAAGAGGAGCAATTTTGGGCTACTTTTGTGTGAGGCAGCAAGAGAGTTGGACGGCATTGAGAGATTGGGTGGATGCGCATAAGATGTGATCAAATACTTTTTAAAATTTTGGCTAAGGGCAAGGATAATTCTTGACTCATTTAAATTATTTTAAATAGGTAAAGAAGAGAGAAAGTAGGAGAAAAATAAGGGAGCTGATAAGGGGAAGAGTGTTGGCCGGCCTAGGGACTCTTTTGAGGTGATTTTCGGCAAAGTTAGTAGGGGGATAGCCAAATTTCATAAAAGCATTTTAGCCTCTCTTTCGTCTACTCTTTCTCTCCAAAACTATCACTCATTCTCTCATTTTTTTTTCTTTTAACTTGTTCTAGCCGAAATCCCTCCCCAAAGATCACCATTGCCACAACTTCTTCAATTAAAAGACCACCTTTGTCAATTCTTCTGAGCATCCTTTCTTTCCTCTTTTGTGTTGGCCGAACCTCCCTCTTGTCATCTAAACGAAGTCACATCAAGTCTCAACCCTTTTTCTCTTCCTCTTTTCACCAATCTATCAAAAGCCAAATATACCAATAACCCCTAGCCGATTGCTCATTCAACCCCTAAAAGTCGAAACCTATTGATCACTATCTAGTCCACATAGTCGTGGTGTCGAGCGAGAGTGCGATCTATTTCAATATTAAGGGTAAGATCAAATGTTATTCGATTTTCAATCTTTTCTCTTTTAGCCAAAAATCTAGGAACTAATCCCATTAATGTTCTTTGGCCGAAACAATGAAGGATCTTTTGGGATTTCTATTGTAGCCGACTTCTAGGGGAGACCATTCAGGATTGGTTATCCAAGGTAAGTAAAGTGTGGTCTAGGCCGAAGGCCATTCATTCAAATGTTGGAATCAGATCTAACGTAGATCATGCAGGTATTTTGACATCTCCATTAACAAATAGCGATTTTGGGATTTAGATCCATAAGGTAAGAGGGCATGAACCTTCGGCCAAGGCCATATTTAGTGATTATTGATTGGTTGATTCTAACATTGAATTTTATGGAGGAGTATAATCTGTTTCAGTAGACTTTCTAGACTCAGTGAACACATTGGTAACCAGGTGTGTAGCTCTACACCAATTTCTAATAGATTTACGGTATTAATTTAATATGTGTGTTAATAAGAATATGAAAGATGTGGCTAAAGGTACCATTCAATGGTACGACATATTCAAGTACGTTATTCTCTAAAGATCTATTAATAGTATTATAAACTTCGAATGTGACATATATGAGAATTGGTTACGAATATGAATAAGGCATATGGCATGATATTCGCATGATTTGTATGACACATGGGGCATATGGGTGATAATAAAAAGGGGAAGTGATTTGGTGGTTTTTACCACAATATCTGGTGACTCATGTCACATAATCTGAATGTGGTGACTAATGTCACGAAATACTATCTGGTGACTTTGTCACAATTATCTGGTGGCTATGCCACAATTTATAAGGGTGATGTGCAAGTCGTCTGCAGCGACTGCCTTCGATGGTGTGTAGCGGATGGAGGGTCGATTTAGTAATCCCCGCGGTGTGATTGGCAGGACGGGTGATGTGTAGATGATGGTTATTTAGGTTTGGGTTCGGGATTGCATCATTGCCTATACTTGCTATGTATAATTTGACATGCCTAAATCGATTGGGAATTTGTGTTGGTTGTTGCACATTGAGTCTGTTGACTCACCCCTTTGTGGGATATCTTTTCAGGTGACACTCAGTAGATGGACCGGGTCGGCAGGAACTTTGGGGTGGCCATGCTTAGCTCAGCATTTATTTTATTTTGAATTTTTTTATATATTTAAGTATTTTGGATTTATTTTGGGTTTTGCTTTGATGTAATATGGCCATTACTATTAAACTGTTTATGCATGCATTTTATTTGTTTTAGTATGATATGATTTTTATCCAATCAAAGTTTAAGTAACTTTTCTAAAAAAATAAATTCTAAATGTTTTGACACTTGAACACCAACGATTTTCAATTTAGTGGTAAACCCTAAAACAACTAGGCATTTCTTTTAACTTATAGTTTTGAAATATAATAATAAGGTTTTAATAAAATCTAGTCTTCAAGAAAAACAATGTTTTCCCTTCGATCTCAACACAAATCTATTTCTCTTCAAAACCACCCAAATTTTCCAAAGTAACAAGCAAGTTTCTCAAATATTTTACTCAAGGAACAAACCAGATTCGTTTCTCAAGGCTTGTGGGCCGGGTTTGGGGTGTTTCAATTTTGGTATCAGAGCCCAATTTTAAACTCTCAGCCTTGGGTTTAAAGCCCATAATGTTTTCAAAATTGAGCCCAAATAAGTTTTTTGAAAATTTTTGTGAAATAAGCAGGTTTTTCTGGCATGGCACCTAAGTCTCCGACCCAAAGTCCACCAGGTAAGTACCCCTAACTGTTGTATGATTTATTGTATGACTTGTATGTGGGTATAATGGGAATGTAGATTAGTATATTAAGTTATTGAACCCTAGGATTAGCTTACTCCAACACAGAATTACATAAAACTTTAAAGCCTAATTAAACCAACCTGTGACTGAGTCACCGAGTTAGGGTGTGGCAACCATTGTGCGCATGTTTAGGTTTGGATTAAGGGAGAGCCTGGTATTTAAGCAGTCCTAGTGACTCACCTCCTCTTCGCTCGAATCCTACCAGGTGCATAGTGACGGTTCACCCTAACCAAGAGGACTCAATCACAGGCTAAATTCAATAATTAAAACCCAAAAGGGACCAGTCACCTTGTTTTGTGAAATTCTAAAGTCAAACCATGATTATAAAATTACCATATTACCCTTGAATCTTCTTACCAAGTATTTCAATTTTGTAAAAATACCAAAATCTCTACTTTGTGAATTTTTCAAATACCCTAATTTGAAAAATTACCAAAATACCCCTATAGGATAAAATTACAAAATACCCCTGGGTAGTGGAAAACAACAACAATGACAACTACAACACTTTTCTGTAATGAACGCAAGTTCATGAACGTGATGATTCAATGAATGAATTTGAGACTATGTGTGTGTATGAATTCGAAAGAACTACTCTTTAGAACTATTCAACATAAGACTGTTCGTGATAAATCAGTGGAACAAAAACTAATTCATAAAATTCCTTAACCAGATAAATGCGATTTAGAAGCATGAATTCTAGGGGACATGGTCGTAATGTGTGTGGCCGTGGTAGAGGCCGAATGATCGTGTCGGAACCCGTTAGGTCTGGTCAAGGGTCCGAAAATGAAATGCCACCACCACCAGCCGCTAATGTGGAATATCAAGATCAAACAGGGGATGATGCAGCATCACAGGCGATGCTGCGAGTTCTGGAAAGGGTGGCTAGAGCAGATGGAGGCATGGGAGCTCGAAAGTCTGTACCTGAGCGACTCCGAGCTAATGGAGCTGAGTTTTTTCGTGGTATATCTGGTGTAGCGCCCAATACTGCTGAGTATTGGTTGGAAGCGACGGAGTGAATTATAGATGATTTAGACCTGACTGCCGAGGAGAAACTGAAAGGGGTAGTGTCGCTACTCCGTGATGAGTCATACCAATGGTGGCTCACAGTTCGGGATGTTGCTGCCGCAGATGATCTTACTTGGGAGTACATTAAGGCAGCATATCAGAAGAAGTATATTGGGACCAGTTATGTAGATGCACAGAGGAAGGCATTTCTGAGACTAGTTCAGGGGAATAAATTCGTAGAGGAGTACGAGGTCAAATTCTTAAGGTTAATCAGGTATGCTCGAGGAATCGTGGCTACGGAGCATGAGCGATGTGTATGGTTTGAGGATAGACTGAGGGATGACCTGAGATTGTTGATAGCTCCACAGCAGGAGCGAGAATTTACCGTGTTGGTAGAGAAGGCTAAGGTAGTCGAAGGGATTAAAGAATCTGTGAGACATAATACAAACATGAATAGGCAAAAGAGAGGTTTTGGATCATCAGGGTCATCTGGGAATGTGCAAAAGAGGCCTAGAGTTGATGGGCCACGAGGTCAGCAGGTTATGACTGGAGGGCAGTATCGTACTTGTGCTCAGTGTGGAAAGATGCATCTCGGAGAGTGTTGGAAGAAGACAGGAGGATGTTTCAAGTGTGGGGCCAAGGACCACATGATTAAGGACTGTCCAATGAAAGCAGATGGGAGCCAACCAGCAGGTTCGGGTTTTAATCAGGCTGGAAGAGGTGGACAGCAGCCACCGTGGGGCCGTTGTCCGATTGGTAGAGGTAACAGTGCTAGAAGAGGATGGGGAACACTAGGCAGAGGTGTTGGTAATACAGAGGCAAGATAGCTGGGTCTGATGTATGCAGTTCACCGGAGGGAGGATGGAGATGCACCGGACGTCATAACCAACACATTTCTTATAGCTGACAAGCCTTGCTTTGCTTTAATTGATGTTGGCTCCACCCACTCTTATGTTGCATGTAGAGTAGTTGAAACACTAGGCATAGCCTCTGAACTGTCTAATAGGGAGATGACTGTAGTGAGCCCATTAGGTCAAACTGTAGTGGTGAATAAGATATTTTGGGTGTACCTCTAGAGATTCAGGAAGTGGTATTTCCTGCAAACTTGATGGAACTACCCTTCGGAAAATTTGATCTCATTCTTGGCATGGATTGGCTAGTGGAACATCGGGCTATATTGGATTGCACAGCTAAGTGAATGGAGTTACGGACCCCGGACGATGAGGCGATAATTATGATAGGAGAAAGAAGAAACTACTTGTCTAGCGTAGTCTCTATTTTAAATGTTGATAAGATGGTTCGAAAAGGGTGCAAGGCATTTTTGGCTTTCGTTAGTGCTTTGGATGCGAAAGAAGGGGGAGTTAGTGGAGTTAGAACAGTAAGAGAATTCGTGGATGTTTTTTCGGAGGAGTTACCTGGAATACCCTCGGATAGGGAAGTAGAGTTCAAATTAACTTGCTGTCTGGTACAGCTCCTGTGTCAATTGCCCCATACAGAATGGCAACAAAGGAGTTGGTTGAGCTCAAGGCTCAGATCCAAGAGTTGCTTGATCGTGGGTTTATTCGACCCAGTGTGCCTCCATGGGGAGCATCGGTCTTGTTTGTGAAGAAGAAGGACGAAACTATGCGTATGAGCATAGATTATCGTCAGTTGAACAAGCTGACCATCAAGAACATGTACCCATTGCCAAGGATAGACGATTTATTCGATCAGCTTAAGGGGGCCATGGTATTCTCAAAGATAGATCTAAGGTCTAGATATCATCAGCTTTAGGCAAAGGAGGCAGATATCCATAAGACAACTTTCCGGACAAGATACGGGCATTATGAGTTCTTAGTAATGCCGTTCAGATTAACGAACGCCCCAGCCGTGTTCATGGATATGATGAACTGGGTTTTTCAACCTTACTTGGATAGATTCGTCATTGTGTTTATAGACGACATCCTAGTGTATTCTAAGTCTAAGGAAGAGCATGATGAGCATCTCCGGATAGTGCTGCAAGTGTTAAGGGGAAAGAAGCTATATGCCAAAATCAGCAAGTGTGAATTTTGGCTTAAGGAAGTTGTTTCTTAGGGCATGTAGTATCTGCTAAAGGGATAAGGGTGGATCATCGGAAGATTGAGGCAGTGCTAGATTGGAAACCACCTAAGTCTGTGGCTGAGGTTCGTAGTTTCTTGGGATTGGCAGGCTACTACAGAAGGTTTGTGGAAGGGTTCTCCTCAATAGCCGCACCTTTGACGAAGTTGTTGAGAAAGGAGGTACCTTTCGTATGGATCGATAAGCAACAGGAGAGCTTTGAGAAGTTTAAAAGGGTTTTGACTGAAGCTCCGATTTTGATTCAGCCTGAGGTAGGAAAAGATTACATGGTGTATTGTGACGCTTCTCATACAGGATTGGGATGTGTCCTTATGCAAGACTGGAAGGTAGTCGCTTATGCTTCTCGATAATTAAGGCCACATGAAGTTAACTACCCGATGCATGACTTGGAATTAGCGGCAATGGTCTTTGCTCTTAAGGTATGGAGGCACTATTTATATAGAGAAAAGTCAGTGATTTACACAGACCACAAGAGCCTTAAGTATCTACTGACTCAGAAAGAGTTGAACCTGAGACAGCGAAGGTGGGTGGAATTATTGAAGGACTATGATTGTTCTATAGAGTATCACCCGGGCAAGGCAAATGTGGTGGCAGATGCCCTAAGTCGGAAAGTAGTGACGGAGTTAAAGGCAATGTTCGCACATTTGAGCCTCTATGATGATGGAAGTTTACTGGCAGAATTGAAGGTCAAGCCGTCATGGCTGAACGAGGTGAAAGAAGGACAGTTAGCAGACGAGGATCTAAGTGCTAAGTTGCGATAAGTGTAGTATGAGGAATTAGAAAATTTGGTGTAAATGGCGACGGAGTGCTGTGTTTTCATGGCAAGGTCTGTATGCCGAAGGATGAGGAGTTAAGGCAGAGAATTCTTTGGGAATCGCATAGTAGCCCTTATGCTATGCATCCTGGAGGTAATAAGTTGTACAAGGATTTACGGAACAGCTTACGTGGCTCGGTCTTAAGAGGAAGTTACCGAATTTGTAGGAAGTGCTTAATGTGTCAGCAAGTTAAGGCTGAACACCAAGTTCCGTCAGGATTGCTTCAGCTGATAAAGATTCCGCAATGGAAGTGGGAGAGAATTACCATGGACTTCGTTAGTGGGCTTCCTCTTACGCCTACAAAGAAGGACTCGGTATGGGTGATAGTAGATCGGTTGACAAAGTCTGCACATTTTATACCGGTGCGGGTTGACTATTCTCTATAGAAATTGGCAAAGTTGTATGTAGCTGAGATTGTGAGGCCACACGGTGTGTCGATGTCGATTATCTCAAATAGGGATCCGAGGTTTATGTTTCGGTTTTGGAAGGCGCTACATCAAGCTTTGGGTACCAGGTCAATCTGAGCGAGTGATCCAAGTGTTAGAGGATATGTTAAGGGGCTGTGTGATAGACTTCAGAGGGAGTTGAGAAGAGTTCTTGCCTTTAGCGGAATTTGCGTATAACAATAGCTATTAGGCAAGTATTTGGATGGCACCGTACGAAGCGCTATATGGACGAAAGTATCGCACCCCTACATGTTGAACGGAATTGGGGGAACGTCAGATTTTGGGTTCAAAAATTATGGCAGAATTGGAATAAAAGGTTAAGGTGATTCAGACACGGTTGAAGGAGGCATCTGACAGGCAAAAGTCATACGCAGATCTTAATCGGAAGGAGATCGAGTTTGCTGTGGAAGATTATGTGTTTCTTAAAGTTTCGCCTTGGAAAAAGGTAATGAGATTTGGATGCAAAAGGAAGTTAAGTCCCATGTTTATAGGACCTTATCTGGTATTGAAGCGAGTTGGACCAGTGGCATACCAGTTGGAGTTGCCTCCAAAGTTGAAGAAGATGCATGATGTATTCCATGTTTCTATGCTACGTCGTTACCGATCGGATCCATCTCATGTAGTGCCAGTTGAGGAGGTGGAGCTAAGACCAGATTTGTCGTACGAGGAGGAGCCAATTCAGATCTTGGAGCGAGCTGTGAAGGTATTGCGAAGAAAATCAGTTCCTTTAGTCAAAGTATTATGGCGTAATCATGGATCGGAAGAAGCTTCATGGAAGCCAGAAGAAGCAATGCGACAACAATACCCTCACTTATTTTAGCCAGGTAATTTCGAGGTTGAAATTATTTTAAGGGGGTAGAACTGTAATATCTGGGGTTTTAGGCTTATGCATTATTGCTTAATTGTATGAAGTAGCATGCCTATGTGTGTTTGAATGTGTTGTATAAATTTTTGAGAACTCTAGAGTGTAGGTGAATGCCTTAGAAATTATCAGATTTTAAGTCATGAAGTGGAGCCAAGCTTGATAGGCCTTAAGAGAATTTGTAGGAGAAGTAGGACATAAAAATTAGGTTGGTAAAGTGGCAGGAAGGTGCCACTTAAGGATTTGGTAAGTGACGCCACAAGCAGTGTGCAGGGCCTAGGTTCGAGCAGCAAGGGGAGCAATTTTGGGCTACTTTTTGCGCCAGGCAGCAAGAGAGTTGGACGGCATTGAGAGATTAGGTGGATGAGCATAAGATGTGATCAAATACTTTTTAAAATTTTAGCTAAGGGCAAGGATAATTCATAGGTAAAGAAGAGAGAAAGTAGGAGAAAAATAAGGGAACTGATAAGGGAAAGAGTGTTGGCCGGCCTAGGGACTCTCTTGAGGTGATTTTCGGCCAAGTTAGTAGGGGGATAGCCGAATTTCATAAAAGCATTTTAGCCTCTCTTTCGTCTACTCTTTCTCTCTAAAACTATCACTCCTTCTCTCATTTTTTTTCTTTTAACTTGTTCTAGCCCGAATCCCTCCCCAAAGATCCCCATTGCCATAACTTCTTCAATCAAAAGACCACCATTGCCTAATTCTTCTGAGCATCCTTTCTTTCATCTTTTGTGTTGGCCGAACCTCCCTCTTGTCATCTGAACGAAGTCGCATCAAGTCTCAACACTTTTTCTCTTCTTCTTTTCACCAATCTATCAAAAGTCCGATATACCAATAACCCCTAGCCGATTGCTCATTAAACCCCCAAAAGCCGAAACCTATTGATCACTATCTAGTCCACATACCCGAATATCTCAGTGGTGTCAGGCAGTAGTGAAGTCGATTTCAATATTAAGGGTAAGATCAAATGTTATTCGATTTTCAATCCTTTCTCTTTTAGCCGAAAATCTAGGAACTAATCCCATTACTGTTATTTGGCCAAAACAATGAAGGATCTTTCGGGATTTCTATTGTAGCCGACTTCTAGGGGAGACCATTCGGGATTGGTTATCCAAGGTAAGTAAAGTGTGGTCTAGGCCAAAGGCCATTCATTCAAATGTTGGAATCGGATCTAACATAGATCATGTAGGTATTTTGACATCTCCATTAACAGATATCGATTTCGGGATTTAGATCCACAAGGTAAGAGGGCATGAACCTTCGGCCAAGGCCATATGCCATATTTAGTGATTATTGATTGGCCGATTCTAACTTTGAATTTTAGGGAGGAGTATAATCTATTTCAGTAGACTTTCTGGACTCAGTGAACACGTTGGTAACCAGGTGTGTAGCTCTACACCAATTCCTAATTGATTTACAATATTAATTTAATATGTGTATTAATAAGAATATGAAAGATGTGGCTAAAGGTACCAATCAATGGTACGACATATTCAGGTACGTTATTCTCTAAAGATCTATTAATAGTATTATAAACATCGAATATGACATATATGAGAATTGGTTACGAATATGAATAAGGCATATGGCATGATATTCGCATGATTTGTATGACACATGGGGCATATGGGTGATAATGAAAAGGGGAAGTGATTTGGTGGTTTTTACCACAATATCTGGTGTCTCATGTCACATAATCTAAATGTGGTGACTAATGTCACGAAATACTATCTAGTGACTTTGTCACAATTATCTGGTGGCTATGCCACAATTTATAAGGGTGATGTACAAGTCATCTGCAGCGACTGCCTTCGATGGTGTGCAGCGGATGGAGGGTCGATTTAGTAATCCCGACGGTGTGATTGGCAGGTACGGGTGATGTGTAGAGGACGATTATTTAGGTTTGGGTTTGGGATTGCATCATTGCCTATACTTGCTATGTATGATTTGACATGCCTAAATCGATTGGGAATTTGTGTTGGTTGTTGCACATTGAGTCTGTTGACTCACCTCTTTGTGGGATATCCTTTCAGGTGACACTCAGTAGATGGACCGAGTCGGTAGGAACTTTGGGGTGGCCATGCTCGGCTCAGCATTTATTTTATTTTGAATTTTTTTATATATTTAAGTATTTTGGATTTATTTCGGGTGCCATTACTATTAAACTATTTATGCATGCATTTTATTTGTTTTAGTATGATACGATTTTTATCCAATCAAAGTTTAAGTAACTTTTCTAAAAAAATAAATTCTAAATGTTTTGACACTTGAACACCAACGATTTTCAATTTAATGGTAAACCCTAAAACAACTCGGCATTTCTTTTAACTTATAGTTTTGAAATATAATAATAAGGTTTTAATAAAATCTAGTCTTCAAGAAAAACACCGTTTTCCATTCGAACTCAACACAAATCAATTTCTCTTCAAAACCACCCAAATTTTCCAAAGTAACAAACAAGTTTCTGAAATGTTTTACTCAAGGAACAAACTAGATCCGGTCAAGGCTTGTGGGCCGGGTTTGGGGTGTTTCAGGTACTCCGTGTAATTGTACAATTTGAGAAATGTACAACTCAACTAGTTTATCAAGCATGTAATCTATACAGATCGGAATAAAGTGAGCCGACTTCGTCAATCTATCAACAATAACCTAGATTGTATCTCTATTACTCAGTGTTAGCGTAGCCTAGATACGAAATCCATCGTGACTCGATCCCATTTCCATTCAGGTATCATGATCAGCTGAAGTAATCCAAATGGTACTTGATGCTCGACTTTTACTTGTTGACATATGAAACATTTCGAAACAAAATTTGAAATATCCCGTTTCATACCGTGCCACCAATAATACTGTTTCAAGTCATTATACATCTTCGTCCGACACAGGTGAATAGTTAATCTACTATTATGAGCTTTATTACAAATCATTCGAATCAACTCAGGATTCTTTGGTACAGATATTCGGTTTCTAAACCGTAAACATCTCTCAGCATCAATATTAAATTTTGAGTCAGAATTCATACCACAATGATCTCTTTTTGCTAATAAATCATCATCAACCTTTTGAGCTTTACAAATCTTTTGAACAAATAATGGTCTCGCTTTCAATTCTAATATAATTTCCCCATTGTCAAGCATAGCCATATCTGCATTCATTGCACATAAAGCAAACAATGATTTTTGGCTAAGTATCAGCAACCACGTTAGCCTTCCTCGGGTGATAATCAATGACAAGTTTGTAATCTTTTAACAATTCCAACCATCTTCGTTGTCTCAAATTCAGATCCTTCTGAGTCTTTAAGTACTTTAGACTTTTATGATCGGAATAGACATGGTACTTTTTCTGACTCTGGCTGAACAAGCACGGGAGCTTCGGTCAAATGAGCATTCAACTGATCAAAACTTTTCTGACACCTTTCCGTCTACTCGAATCTAACATCTTTCTGAAGTAGCTTTGTCATTGGAGCTGCAACCATTGAGAACCCTTTCACAAAGTGTTTATAATAACTGCAAGTCCCAGAAAACTCTGAACTTTAGAAACATTCCACGGTGGTTTCCAATCAAGTATATCCGAGATCTTACTCGAATCAACCCAAATACCTGATGCTGAAACAACATGCCCCAAGAAGCTAGCTTCACGTGACCAGAACTCACATTTACTGAATTTAACATACAACTGCTTATCATGCTGAATCTGTAACACATGTCTTAAGTGTTTGGCATGCTTAGTTTCATTGCGCGGATAAATCAGAATGTCATCTATGAACACAACTACAAACCGATCTAGATACTGTCTGAATACCCGATTCATCAAATCCATGAAAATAGCCGGCATCACCAAAAAATCGTAATGGCCATATCTCATTCGAAAAGCAGTCTTAGGCACATCAAAATCTCTAACTCGTAACTAATAATAACCTAATCTTAAATCAATCTTCGGGAATACTAAAGCTCCATTTAACTGATCGAATAAATCATCAAGGCGCGACAACGGTATTTATTCTTTATGGTCACTCTATTGAGCTGTCTATAATCGATGCACATTCTCAAAGTTCCATCTTTCTTCTTCACAAATAACACTGGCACGCCCCAGGAGAAAAACTTGGTCGAGCAAAGGCTCTATCTATCAACTCTTGCAACTAGGATTTCAACTCTTTTAATTCGGTCGGTGCCATTCTATACGGAGCTATCGAGATCGAGGTCGTCCCTGGTACTAATTCAATACCAAACTCTACCTCCCGAGTAGGCGATAATCTCGACAATTCTGCCAAAAACACATCAGAATACTCGCATACAACAGTACAGATTCAATCTTCTTTTCGGTCACTTTATTATCAATCACATAAGCAAGGTAAGCTTCGCAACCCTTTGTCATATACTTTTGAGCCAACATCAAAGATATTATTGCTGGTAGATCATTTAAATCCGCGAATTCAATTCGAATATTCTCATTATTCTAGCACCGTAAATCAATGGTCTTTTGTCTACAATTTACTATTGCATCATGCACGATTAACCAATTTATACCGAGGATGATATCGAACTCATCAAATGATAGTAACATCAAATCAGCCAAAAAATATGAATCTCGAATCAGCAAAGGGCAATTCTTGCACACCTTGTCAACTAATACATACTGACCCAGAGGGTTTGAAACCCAAATCACAAACTCAGTAGACTCAACAGGTAGAGTCTTACTAGATACTAATGTTTCACACACAAGGAATAAATTGAACCAGGGTCAACAAGAGCAATAACACTAGTATTAATGAGAGTAAATATACCGGTGATGACATCTGGAGATGAAGCCTCCTCTCGGGCATGAATGGCATAGGCTCTAGCTAGCACATGAGCCTCTGATTGAATAGCTGTATCCGAAGTCCTTCTTTGAGTGTCGCTCCTACCTCTTGCACTTTGAGGTGGTCTACCTCTAGCCGTAGTACCGCTGATAAACCGTACAAGTAACATATTTTAATCCCACATTTAGTATGCTTTTGGATGATTTATCCCTAATTAATGTAAAAAGGTGCTCTTAATCCTTTCTTTTCATGTATGCTCAGGAAAGCACCTAAGGATAAAAAGAACGTAAAACGGGCTTAAAATGGACCAAATTGGGCCAACCCAAGAAATTGACACGACTTAGACTTCAAGCCACATGGTCATGCCTTACCATTTACTTCACACGGCCATGCCATGATTTACATGGTCGTGCCCTAATTGACAGAATCGAGACACGACTTGAAGATGACTTACATGGACGTGTGCCATGGGCGTGCCCCTACCGCGAGAAAGAGCAATTTCACTCGGATTTGGATGCTTGGAGGCAAAGAAACACATTCCTAAGTCTACTTAAACATCCTAGGAGGAATTCTACTTGAATTAGGATACTTAAGAGCCAAGTAAAGCATCTCAAAGCATATATAAACACCCAAGGTAGCAACTAAAAGGGGAGTTCGACAGAAGCTGAAGCAGGATGACTTTTTGGCAAAGGCTTTTGTCGAAGTTTTCATCTTTTAGGGAATCACTTGAAGATATCCAGTTGATCCATCTCAAGAAGCCAGAGCTCTATTCAAGACAGAGGATCTCTCATTCAATTCCTTCAGGGAGGTTTTAGGGATTTCTTATGTTTTGTTTTATCTTTTCTCTTGAGTTGTTTTCCTACTTTGTTATGAACTAAACCCTTCAGATACCTGAAGGGGATGAAACCAATGATGGATTTTGTTATTATTTTGTAAATTTATATGATAAATACTTAGTTTGTTCTTAATTATGTTGCTTAATTTAATCTAATGTGCTTAGGTGGAGGAGGACCCTGCCTGAGAGTAGATCTAGCATAATTAAGCGGAGTTGATCGGGCGCCTAGAGATAGTGTTACGAGATTTTACCGGATTAGGATGAAACCTAATATAGGAATCCATTGATCGATTTACTGCTTCCTTAGGGGGTTATTATAAGAGATCGAGAGTTCCACTAATTAACCTAAGGTTAGACGTTATTCACTTCGAGAGAAGGTTTAATATAGGTTAGGGAGTCTCACGAATCAAGCTAAGTAAAGAAATCATATGGTTTAGGGATAAATAATGAGTGAAGTCATAGGTGGATTCTTCCTGAGGGTATTATCTTTATCAACTGAGTTTTCCAAAGTCTTTTCCCAATTTATTCATTTATCTTTCCATTTTAGTTTAAATATTTCATTAGTTTTAGATAAATCAACCAATCACTCCATATTTCAGGCTAAATAATAGAAATAAAGAGAGTAGAATTACTTTTAGGTTCCTTGGGTTCGATAAGATATTCTTGCCTTAACCATACTACTGTTCGATAAGTGCACTTTGCCTCTATCGTTGTCATAGTTAGTCTACAGGTTCGATCATTCTTTATTAATTTTAAAACTAAACTATTTTGCAGTGATCAAGTTTTTGGCGTCATTGCCGAGAAACACTAAAATATTAAGAAAACTCTATTTCTATTACTTTAGCCAAAAATATTTTGATTTGCAATTTATTATTATGTTATTCTTTATTATTATTTCTTTTTACTTTGCTATTTCTTTCCTGTATTTTGCTTTTGGTAGAAAATTTTAGTCTATGGAAAAGATGGCACTGAATAATTATCAATGGCAAGGCATGGGGGCAATTCCTACTAAAGCAACCAGTGTTTTCAACCTCGACGTGGTCACCATGTTATCTAATCAGTTAAAGATGATGAATAAAAAGATTGATGATTGGTATAGTCCCTCGTAGGTACATCCAAAAATACAATATGATTTGAATCTAAGAGGCGTGGCGAATCCTAAGTACCTACCATACGGATATGGCATGGAAAACGAGCAACCTCACTATAATGGTAACTATTCTAGATATCAAAATAATTTTTATAGTGACACTTGTAATGCAGGTTGGAAGTACCATCCAAATTTCTCGTGGAATTACCAAAATAGCCAAAGATCGAAACTTCCTCCAGGTTTTCAACAACCACCTTACCGACAAGAAGAGGAGCCGAATCTTGAAGAGATGCTGTCGAATTTCATGGCAGCCACAGATTCTCGTCTCCAAAAGACTAAAGCAGCACTTGATGAACAACAAAAATAGATCAAAGGGATCAAGAATCAAGTTGGAGAACTTACTAGGTCAGTGGGACATCTTGAAAAGCTAATACGATCGCTAGGACATCTACCAAGTTACACCGAGGTTAACCCAAAGGAGCAAATTCAAGCCATCTCAGCTCAAGACAGAAGGGGTTAGATGAACCAAACTCAATACAAGAAAACAAGGTAGACTAAGGTAAGATAGAGGTAACACCAGAAAAGCAAAAACCGCTAATCAAGGAGTACCAACCTCGCATACCTTATCCCAAAGCAATGAAAAGAGACGATTCAGAGGAATAGTTTGGTAAGTTTCTTAAACTCTTAAAGAAATTACATATTAACTTCCCTCTCCTTGAAGCTCTTTTTCAGATACCAAACTCAAGGAAATTTTTAAGATAACTCTTGACCAACAAACTCAAATTAGACGAAGAGCACCACGTGGAGCTAAACGCAATGCGCTTAGCAATTCTACAAAATAAACTGCCACGAAAATTAAAATATCCAGGGAGTTTTACAATTCCATGTTTAATTGGTAGTTTATCTATTGATAATGCGTTAGCGAATTTAGGGCAAGCATCAATGTTATGCCTTACAAAATGTTTAAACAACTAGGTCTAGGGAAACCTGACAAACTAGGATGAGCATTTAATTAATCGATAAAACTATAAGAATTTCTAGGGTATAACGAAAAATGTTCTAATAAAATTGATAAATTCGTATTCCCAAAGAGACTTTGTCGTTTTAGACATGGATGAGGACAACACGATCCCCTTAATTTTAGGAAGTCCCTTTTTAACAACTGCCAGAGCTAAAATTGATATCTAGGCAGGAGAACTCATACTTCATGTAGGCGACGAGATAGTCACTCTTCAAGCTTTTGACTCGGCCAGAACATCAAGTGATAAAGGTGAGAAAGTAAATTCAGTTGATAACCAACTTGTCCAACCTTCATTGCAAGAAACACCACAAAGCTACAAACCTGAGCCAGATCATAGACCTCATACTAATAAAGAAGAATTACATGAGGAACCAGAACCACACGAAGTGAAACTGAAGGAAACCCCAGACGAGCTGATAGGAACAACAAATCATATCAAAATAGAGCATTAGGTATTGTTGAATAAAGAAACCCTCGAATCACCAATTCAGAACTCAAGGCAAATGAAGAAATCACTTTTGAGGTACTTAATGTCTTCCTATACGGCACAGTCGAGGTAAGCAATCCTAAATTCAATACTTTTGAGGTAAACATTACTCGACTTAAACATTATATCCATAACCGAGTTGATCGAATAAGAAAGGATTTCCACCTCCTCAAACCACCATGACCATACGAATGAGAGGTAAAGTCTAGCTGAGACTATAAACAAGCGCTTCTCCGGAGGCAACTTGTGCACGAACCCCATTTTTACATTTTTTTTATTTTTTTATTTTTTCTTTTCTCTTTCTTTTTAGCACCTAACCATAAACTAACCAAAGAGCAGATTTCTAGGCCACACGGCCCTACACACAGGCGTGCCCGTGGCCGTGTGGGAGCTAGGGGCTGAACCATGGGCATGTCGTTAGCCGTGCATAAACAGGGAATAAACTTCTTTCTCCAACACGGGCTGCAATACTAGTCCACGCCCGTGCCGATGCCCCGTGCGATGTTACTGACTTGTCAAGCACGGGCTAAACAAGGCCGTGCCTTTCAACCATGCCAACATTCTGACTTATCAAACACGGGAGGAGCACGCCCGTATTGAATGACCATATGAAAAAAGACACGGGCGTGCCACGACACCCATGGCCATGTCCGAACACCCTGAATGCGTTCAAAATTCAAAATCCCAAGACACGGGCTACATCTCTATTTAAACTTCATTCCCTATTTTGCTAGTTGTCTTTCATTTTCCATTATTTATTTTTGTTTTTATTTTATTTCATCATTATTTTTTATTTATTTTATTTTATTTTCTTCTTCTTATTCTTTATGATATTTAGATTTAGCTTAGGATACAATAAAACCAAGCCGGCTACTTCGAGGATTCAATTTCAAGCGGTTCGAGACGATTCTCCACGTTCACCTCCAATCTTATCCAGTTTCCTTTCATAGACTTCATCCAAAAATTCAGGAAGTGTTACTTCTCCCTTTCTCTTTTGATTTTATTATTACATAATTTTTTATCTATCTTTGTACATTGAGGGCAATGTACATCTTAAGTGTGGGGGGTAAAAGTACCTGACTTTTTGCATTATTCTCAAAATCCTGAATTTAGTCTTGTTTGAAAGTATTTTTCTCATATTACTAAGTAGGATGAAATTTCTTATGATGTATGATTTTTATTGATATGTTTTAGAGTAAGTCAGAGTTAATTGTGCATTGATGATGAAATATGAAGGATATTAGAGAATCGAGCATGATAAGTCTACTTTCTAAAAATTAAAAATTAATAGGTTGTTGACTGAATTTGAGTATCACTTTGAAGTTTGAAATTTACAGGGATTGAGGTCAAAAACACCAATAATTTTTTTGAGATTTTGAGCCTTATAGAGCATATATTATTTTTTGTGCTCACTTTATTGATTATGAGTGTGTCAATCTTAAACTATTATTCTAGAACTTACCTCGTTTATTCATGTCAAGACCACTCTTTTGATTTGATATATAGATATGATAAAGGCACGTAGGATTTAACCCACTTACTCCATAAAAATCCTACCTTCACAAATTAACCCCTAGTGAATCCTGTTGAATCCTAACAACCTTTTTATTGACTCACCCACTAATATTAACCCAAAACCCCTTTGTATTTGTTATCACCCTTTCTTTTAACTACCCTTTAATCGAGGTTTGATTTGATTAATTTACCAAATTATATTAGTTCAGTAGTTACATTTATCATTTATGATGTAATATCTTAGTTTGTTCTTAAAAAAAAGAAGAAGCTTAGAGCATTTAAAACTCCAATTGTTGAAGAAAAAGCTCGTATTAAAGTATTATCAAATTTCAAGTGACAAAAATACTCTTTATTATAGAGTAATTATCAATAGTAAGTATTATTAGTTTTCATTCGATGTAAATATTCATATTTAGTTCATTGTTTCTAGTTAGGTAAATTGTCAAGTCAGTCTCGATTCTAACCTTCTAATTCAGCCTTTATCCACACCTTTTAACCAAAGCCCCGTTACAACCCTGATTAAAGACCTTTTGATTTGTGTATCATCTTATATACAGTGGTGGAGATTTGATTTTCAGGCAAGCCTATGGGATTAACTTTTCAGGTTCGACTTATGAGTGCTTATTCTTGAACCTTAAACACTTCGAGTGATTTGAGTGAATATTTTGTGAGGATGTCAATCCTTGTCGATTTTGAATTAAAGGTAATTACTTAAATAAGGGAAAACACCTATGTTTTCGTACTACAAAGATATGACTTATCATAATTGAATCTTTAGGACTCTTTGAGTTGAATTATTGATGTATTAATTATCTATGAATTATGATGAGACATTGTCAATAGGAATTATGAATTGTGGAAAGTTTGTTTTAATTATAAGTTAAGAATTTTGCTTGAGGACAAGCAAAAGCTTAAGTGTGGGGGTATTTGATAAACCGTAAAAGTAACATATTTTAATCCCACATTTAGTATGCTTTTGGATGATTTATCCCTGGTTTATGTAAAAAGGTGCTCTTAATCCTTTCTTTTCATGTCTTATGCTCAGGAAAGCACCTATGGATAAAAAGAACGTAAAACGGGCTTAAAACGGACCAAATTGGGCCAACCCAAGAAATCGACACGGCCTGGACTTCAAGCCACACGGTTGTGCCTTGCCATTTACTTCACACGGCCATGCCACAATTTACACAGTGTTCCTCAATTGACAGAATCGAGACACAGCCTGAAGACGACTTACACGGGCGTGTGCCATGGGCGTGCCCCAGCCGCAGGAAAGAGCAATTTCACTCGGATTTGGATGCTTGGAGGCAAAGAAACACATTTCTAAGTCTACTTAAATATCCTAGGAGGAATTCTACTTGAATTAGGATACTTAGGAGCCAAGTAAAGCATCTCAAAGCCTATATAAACACCCAAGGTAGCAACTAAAAGGAGAGTTCGATAGAAGCTGAAACAGGACGACTTTTTGGCAGAGGCTTTTTACCGAAGCTTTCATCTTTTAGGCAATCACTTGAAGATAGCCAGTTGATCCACCTTAAGAAGCCGGAGCTCCATTCAAGACGGAGGATCTCTCATTCAATTCCTTCAGGGTTTTAGGGATTTCTTATGTTTTGTTTTATCTTTTCTCTTGAAATGTTTTCCTACTTTGTTATGAACTAAACCCTTCAGATACCTGAAGGGGATGAAACCTATGATGGATTTTGTTATTGTTTTCTGAATTTATATAATAAATACTTAGTTTGTTCTTAATTATGTTGCTTAGGTGGAGGTGGAATAGACCCTTCCTAAGAGTAGATCTAGCATAATTAAGTGGAGTTAATCGGCGCCTAGAGATAGTGTTACGAGATTTTGTCAGATTAGGGTGAAAACTAATATGGGAATCCATTGATCGATTTACTACTTCTTTAGGGGGTTATTATAAGAGAATGAGAGTTCCACTAATTAACCCAAGGTTAGACGTTATTCACTTCGAGAGAAGGTTTAATATAGGTTAGGGAGTCTCACGGATTAAGCTAAGTAAAGAAATCATAAGGTTTAGGGATAAATAATGAGTGAAGTCATAGGTGGATTCTTCCTGAGGGTATCATCTTTATTAACTGAGTTTACCAAAGTCTATTTCCAATTTATTTGTTTATCTTTGCATTTTAGTTTAAGTATTTCATTAGTTTTAGATAAATCAACCAATCACTCAATATTTTAGGCTAAATAATAGAAAGAAAGTGAGTAGTAGTACTTTTAGGTTCCTTAAGTTCGATAAGATATTCTTGCCTTAACTATACTACTGTTCGATAGGTGCACTTGCCTCTATCGTTGTCATAGTTAGTCTACATGTTCGATCATTCTTTATAAATTTTAAAACTAGACAGTTTTGCAGCTATCAACCGCTCGGTCTTGCACTTTGAGCATTATCCTTCTCAGCTAACTCGGGCAATCCCGAATGAAGTGATCCTATGAACCACACTTGTAGCAAGCTCAGCTGTTGTACTTGCTCCAACATTCACTAAAATGTCGCCTACCACACTGTTGACACTCGGGTTTATTCGATCGAGTATTGCCAACACTAGCAATCGAGGTAGCTCGTGAACTCACTGGTGGTCGTTCTCGTATAGAGATCCCTCTATTAGCTTTGGATTGGCTATTGTCATTTTTGAACTTCTTTGATGTCGATTGAGAAAATTTACCCGCTGATCTCTTACAAAATATCTAGCTTCAAACTCAACTTTTCGTTTTTCTTTCCCTAGCTCTGCGGCTTTACAAGCTCACTCAACAAGTACCACAAACTCATTTATTTCGAGTATACCAACCAGTAATTTTATGTCTTCGTTTAATCCTTCTTCAAATCTTTTGCACATAGTAGCCTCAGATGAAACACACTCACGAGCGTATCGGCTAAGTCTTACAAACTTTCGTTTAAACTCGGATACGGTCATACGACCCTGTTTAAGCTCAAGAAATTTCTTGCATTTCAAATCTATGAATCGCTGGCAAATGTATTTCTTACGAAACTCCGTCTGAAAGAAGTCCCAAGTGACTCTTTCTTTCAGAACAGTCGAAACTAGAGTGTTCCACCAGTAATAGGTAGAATCTCGTAATAAGGATATTGCACATCTCAAGCACTCATCAGGTGTACAGGATAGTTCATCGAAAACACAAATTGTATTATCGAGCCAAAATTTAGCTCGTTCGGCATTATCATCCACTTTAGCTCTAAACTCTTGAGCCCAATGTTTTCTGATTCTGTCGACCAAAGGCTCATTTATTCTCTCAGGATTTATGATCGGAGGTACCACAGGTACTACAGGTGGAGTATTTGCATTCGGGGGTTGTTGAACAGTTGGATTTGTCCGGATATACTAATTAAACCAATCGTTCATTATGCTAAAGAAGGCTTGCTTAGCCCCCTCAACTTGGTTACTCATAGCTGGTTGAGATTCAACTGGCGTGGTCCCTTGCACAGGAGCAGGCGCCACACTCTCAACATCATCAGCTATGACTCGCTTGAGATCAGAATCCATTACTATATGAAAGAAGAAAAACATATTTCGCGGTCAGAAGTCATCACACTATCATAGTAAAAATTATGGCATGTATAGCTAGAGTCACGCGTGCTATGTTAGTCTAGAACCGACTAAATCGTAGCTCTAATACCAATCAAATGTAACACCTTTAACCCATATCCATCATCGATTAGGGTTACAAGGCATTACTAGGCTTAACACAGATCATAGCAACTAATTACTATTTATAAAGTCATAACCGAAAGCATTAAAGATAATGATGTACTTTCATATCATTTTAATCATTAATGCATTTAACTTAAATCTATTCAATCAAATTCATATATGTACATCAACTTGTTTCAACAATTAGTAAAAGTCACTATTCATTTGGTCATTTTAAAATTCCATTAGCCGAATATAATCATATTTATAAAGACTTTACTTAAACAAATCATCAATTACCAAAATCGAACATGAACCATATATATACATATATATATTCAATTCCTATCAACAAGAAGTAAACCAATTTCTATATCAATTGCAGAACATCTAATCACAATATAGATCGCTTCTCTTACAAGAACATAGTCGAATCAACAAGACTAAACATATGTCCCATAATCCAAATCACATTCAACAACCACATATATCAAGCTTTACAAATGAATTAATCATAAGCTATATTTAATTACTTTATGCCAAAACATATATATATACTGATATATATCAAACATATCACAACTGAAAATGCATAAACATAATTATAATTTCAAGCCATTTTCACATGGCTTACTTTTTACAATTTTAAAACGAACCTAAAAGACAAGATAGTCTATACATGCCATAGTTTCAAAAACTCAACTAAAATTATATACCAAAGTTAGTTGATAGTATGATAGACTTTGATGATGATCCCCGAGCTCTCAACCAGACTTTAGAATCTATAAAACAATTCAAATAACACATCCACAGTAAGCTATTATAGCTTAGTAAGTTATAAACAATTACATATAACAATGCTTTTAAATATTTTAAAAGAAAATTTACACATTCATGACCCTTTAATCTAATATTTCAGCATTCAATAATAGGCTTCACTCAAGTATATAATCCATTCCTTCATATAATACAATTGCATACCAAAATATTACCTTTTAGAGCTCTAAAAACCACATATGCATACATTTAACAATTGATATCTTATACATATATTACTTACAAAAACCCATACATATCATTCCAATAAAAATACCTCATAGCATCGAAACTTACCAAAATCAATCTTTGAATTTATATTTACACCTACCATTATTGCTCATCAACCGAATTTAAGCATCCAAAATGCTCTAAAATTCAATTTATACGCTTAAAGTTTTCATGTCCGATTTTGCACACTTAGTGCTCGGAAGTTCAATTTGCACACTTAGTGCTCATTATCCGATTTCGCACACTTAGTGCTCGAAAATTCAATTCGCACACTCAGTGCCTATTATCCGATCTTCTCTCCATCCATACAAATACATATATCCTTATCTTCAAATACTATATATATATACTCATTTCCAATTCAACTCATTCATCCCATAGAACATTATCACAGTCGAAATTATACATATATACACCTTATTCGATTACAACCATCTCACTTTTCATTACCACATTTAATCATATCAGTGTTATATATATAAATATAAACCTTCCATTCATATGAACCAAAGGCTTAAATGTTTGCCCCACATTCGGCTACATTATTAACAAGTAATAATACATTACATTTGGCTATATTCAACTCTCAAATTAATGTCTCCATAGCTATATCATTAACATGTATGTATACTTCATATTCGAATAAATTTAACTCTTAGCCAATATAACATTGAACATATCTACCTCTATTAAAAAAATGTAATTCATTATAATTAAAAGTTCAATTCAACTCAATTGCATAAAAACATACTTCAAGTATCGACGGATTTTGTTTTCCCGACTATTCGATTAACTTCGCCTTTCCCCGATCCACTCCTGATCCTTTTTGTTTTTGGTCTAAATTTAATTTAGTCCAAAAACACATAATCGACAATTTACAAATTTACCCCTGACATTTTTCACTTTTTGCAATTTAGTCCATATATACCATAAAACACAAAATATGCAAAATTTGGCCACACTTCTTTAGGGCCGAATATTGACACTCCTAATACTAGCTCATACATTTCATTTATTTTTTTATTTAGTCCTTCAAAAATTTACTTTTACAATTTAATCCAAATTTCTCAATTGCATAAAAATTCAAAGATTAAACTTGTTAATCTATCACATATAATTAATATATCAACATCAAATATAAAAAATAACAAGCTTCCTTCCATGGCAACTCACGAATTACACAATAAATTCCAAAATTTAAGCATGGGCTAGCTAAAACATTAAGCAACTATCTCAAAAATATAAAAATTATAAAAACCAAAACCAATTCATATCTTAATTAAAGCTTTCTAATGCCGAAATAGCTTAAGGTTTTTCTTTTCTCCTTTTCTTAGGCATTCAGTCAAGAAGATTAAGCAATTGCATGTCTTTCTTTTTGGTTTTATTTTATTATAACATAATGTATATTATAATAGATTATTATTAGTTTACTAATATAGCCATTACTTAAAATTATAATAACACTTTAACTAATGGGCATTAATGTCCTTTGCTGCCCACTATAGCATAGAATTAACAAATTTAAACTTTAATACTTCCTTTTTAAAAGACAACATCAATATAGCCCTTGCACATTAAACTATCAAATTTTTAATTTATGCGATTACGCCCTTTTATTAAATCGACCACTCAAACGACGAAACTAAAATACGAAAATTTCACACAAGCAAATTCACACATAATAAACACAAAATAATTTTAATATATTTTTCTTACTCAAATTCGTGGTCCTAAAACCACCGTTCCGATTATGGTTGAAATCAGGCTATTACAGAATGAAAGTTAATTGGTTCATGTAACACACAAAAACAAAGAGTTAATTAATTGGTTCATGTAACCAAAAGGAAAAAAGTGTTAATGGTTTCAAAATCCAATACGTATATATTCATTAGATAGATTAAATTGTTTATTCTAAATAAACACATATATGTATCAAATATTATAATTCATATAATCTTTTCCTCTGTAACATCCTAAAATTTTGGATTCTATATTTTGCATTATTCCATGCGTTAGGCTAACTATGTATGTTAGTTGTGTATGTTTGGGGGCCCTAAAAGGCCTGGGGTCGAGTTGGGCCTTGGTAAAATTTTAGTGTTTGGGCACTTAAGGGGGAGAAGGTAGGTGGCATCATGGCATATGGGAAAAGGTGGGTAAAATGTTAGCACAAGAGGAGCTTGTGGCAAGGTGGTTGTGGCGTGAAAAGGGCAGAGAAGAGAGCTTGGTTTTGAATCCCACCTGTTGCATCTTGTTTAAATTATTTTGTGCTAAGCAGGTGAAGGTAGTAGAGTTCAGCATGGACTCTGCAAGAGGAGTTGAAGACTCAGTCAAAAGAATTTGAATGAGTGATGAGAAGGAATTTGAGGAGGAAATCAAGGAGCAAATTAAGGGGTTGAGGTGAGAGGGAGTAGTAACCGATTTTGGGGAAGTACATGGGGGGAGAAAGTCGGTCAAGAGGGTTTTTTGGGATTGGTAGTGCATTTGATTTTGGTAGGGGAAGTTAGTGCCGAAAATTCTGAAACATTTCTGTTGAACTTTTATGCGTTATGAGGTTCTTTTCTTTTTGGCCAGTTTGTGCATCTTCTCTTGTCAAAATTGCGATCATTAAGGGACTCCTCCTCTCCACTTTTCTTCATCTTTTCTTTCTGTTAGTCGAAACTTCCTTGCACCCCTCTTCTCTTCTGCTTTCTTTCATCTTCCTATACTATTCGTTTACCTTTGTATTACTGTAAGCCGAATCTCTTTTCTCTTCTTTGTGTGATTGATCATCTTTCTTTTGACTGAATCTGGTAAGTTTAAGTTCTTTCCTTTCCTCTCCTTTTCTTTTTTTCTTTGGCCGAATGTGTATCCCCACCATGTGTTGGTTTCGTTGTATCACTAATCGAAACTTCATCTCCCTTATCCTTCCTCCTTGTGACTTCCTCTTGTAGTGGCTAAAGGGAGTTGGTCGAATCTCTTCTTCTCAGTCAACTTGTCTATAATTAAGGTAAGGTGGTTCGTTCTCATTTTTTCGATTCACTCTTATGTCCTCCATAGCCGAAGTGTTTCTCTTTCACTTCCTCTTCGTTTACAACTAAACACTTCTTTGTTTCTCTCAACATGTCATCGTCGAATCTGTATGTGCTTGATTCTCTTTTAATCAAGGGTGATTGTACTTTGGAGCCAGCAATTCCTTCTCTGTTTTTTAATCGTTTGGACTTTAGGAAATAGTGGCAAGAGCCAAAACCCTAGTGCCATTTTTACTATAGTATTTTACTTATCGGCTTTTCCTCATGGATGTAAGTGATAACCAATCGAAAGGGGTATCACTAGGGAAACCTAAAGGGAGTGGTCTTATAAGCCCTGCTCTAAAGTTTAAGCATAAGGTAGTGTCAGCAGTTTGAGATTTCCACCGGTTTGTGGAAGGGAGACAACATCCGGTGCGAATAGGCAACTCGTGGTTATTTGCGATAGTGAGGGTAAGCGTTGTGAATCATTTGATTTAGATACGGATTGAGATCTCCCTTTTGTTAGTTATTTGTATAATATGTTGGTATAGGCAACGGCGATCAAGAGGGTATAGTTCTCTACGTAAGCAGGTGTGTAAACTCACACCGTAATCTTGTAGTTTAGTGATTCGCTGCAATGTTGGTAAAAACAAATCATCATTACTTGAAAGTCTAATAACCGGAATATTGCATGGAATCATATAATTCACGTAAATAACATCAGTTCTAATATTCTGTAAAATCGGTATTAGTAGGCTAATTTACCAAAATGCCCTTAGTGGGTCGATTTACAAAAATGCCCTTAGTGGGCCGATTTACCAAAATGTCCTTAATGGGCCAATTTACCAAAATGTCTTTAATGGGCTGACTCACCAAAATGCCTTACTAGGCCAGTTTACTGAAATACCCTCGCTGGGTTGAGTGCATGCTTTACACCTGTATTCACTAATATATATATATATGTTGCATCTTATCATATTGCATGGGGTGGGGATTTGAATGAAGAGCAGTGTAAACTGGTGGAATAGCCACAATTTACATATGTATTTGCGTAATTATGACTACAGTTGCTCAGCCACAAGTAACCTATGTTTAGCAGATTGACTGCAATTTGGTGTGAGCGGCAGGGTGGGTTGACTTGATCCCTACAGGTGTGATTGGATAGTCGGGGTGTATTGGATGGATGGGTTGGGCTGCATAAATCCATTACTTTACACTACTATGCTTAATAGGCTTAGGCCCAATTTAATGATGTATGGGCTCAGGCTGTGACAGTGACGGTAAGGGGATTACATACTGAGTTCTTATAACTCACCGCTCTTTCTTTACCCTCGCAGGTAATACTCAGCAATAAGGACTTGGAGCTTTGGATGACTCGGTGGAGGCCATACCGTAGGAGCATCGCTTGAGAAACTTCATAAATTTCTTTTCTGTTCTGTCTCATAAGAATATTTTTATTATCATGTGGGTTTAATATTTTGTAATAAGGCCTCTGGATTTAAATTTCTTTTAAGTTCTCATTTCTTCTATAATTATTATCACTTGTTTAATTTGGTGGTTTTTCTAAAGCTTTATCAACTGGTTTCCAAAATATCATATTTTTAACAAATAGTCAAATTCAATTTTCATAAAAAAGGTAGTTTTCAAGTTAATTATAACTATTATGCAATGAACACTGAGTAAAATGGACTTTTATAAACGACCAATCAACACGGAGTTTTCAAAAGTGATGAAAAGTTTTTCAATGATCGCATAGTTTTAATAACTTTTTTATGTGACACGCCAGATTCAGTCATAACGTTTAGGCTGTGTTTGGGATTTTACATTTTATGATATCAGAGCTAGGTGCAAAACTCGACTGTGGAATGGGTTCAAAAATGTTTTTTTCAAAGTTGTTTGAAACTTGGTTTTTAAATGTACGTCTTTAGTAGAAGTATGGCACCACGAGTATCCGGCACCAAATCCGTAAGTCTCTTTACTTTATGATTATTGTTGTGATAATGTTGTGACTGTAGTAAAAAATTGTACTAGACAGTAGTACATAGGAACTTCTAGCTCTAGGAGCTAAAACTATAGAGACTAAGACTTTAGGAATACGAATGCGATTCATGAAAACAACTTTTAAACTTACACTCCATAAGACATTGATTAATAAACATTGAATGACATACTGATTCATAAGATTTGTAATCAACTTAAATTGATTTGGTAAACAAGAGCACTAGAGGAGGTGGATGCGGTAAATGTGGTCGTGGTAGAGGTCGAGGTGCTGGGGTTGGGTCCAAAGCATCGGGGCACATGCCTTGAATGGACACACCTGCATCGCCCGTAACTGAGATTGGGTCACATGATTGAATGAGAGGGACGATGCTTTGTCCCAAGCCATGCTGTGGGTACGAAAAAGGGTTGTTGGGGCAAGTTCTGGGTCGGTAACTCGTGGGTCTATATCTAAGCGACTTAGATCGAATAGAGCCGAAGTTCTTAGCGGCATTTCGGGTGTAGCCCCAAATGTAGTGGAATATTGGCTTGAGGCTGTGGAACGGATTATGGATGACTTAGATTGCAAAGCTGAATAGAAATTGAAAGGGGTGGTGTCATTACTGAGGGATGAGGCGTATCAGTGGTGGCTCACTATTAAAGAAGGTAGTCAAGCTGATCGCATCACTTGGGATTTCTTTAAGACAGTATTCTAGGGAAAATATGTCAGGGTTAGCTATGTGGATGCCCGAAGGAAAGAATTTTTAAATCTGGTTTAGGGAGGTAAATTTGTGGCAACGTACGAGATGGAGTTTTTTCTTATGAGCCGGTATGCTCGGGGAATAGTGTCGACAGAATATGAACGTAGTGTGCATTTTGAGGATGGGCTGCGTGATGAGTTGAGAATATTGATAGCCCCGTAAAGAGAGAGGAATTTTGGTACATTAGTGGAAAAAGCTAAAATGGCTGAGGAGGTAAAATTCTCGGAGTGGAGAAATCGAGATAAGGAAAGGGCAAGAACAAAAGAGATTCTAGGTACTCAGGTCTTGCAAGAAGGTTTAAAAAAGGCCCAGGTTTGAGGGGCCAGCTCGAGTGGGTGTTTCAACTTCTATTAATCAGTTGCAGTCTTGCATGGATTGTAGGAAATTTCACTCGGGGGAGTGCTGGAAAAGAACCGGCGGGTGTTTCAGATGTGGATTTAAGGATCATCAGTTCAGAGATTGCCCTCGAGAGCCCGTTCAGACACAGGTAGTTCGTCACAGATTTGTACAGCTAGTGGGAGGCGCTCAGCAGCCACCGAGAGGTCGTCGGCCAATTCGAGGTGGATATGGTATATGGCGTGGTCACGGACTAGCGGGTAGGTGTACTAGTAACAGGGGTAACACAGATGCGAGACAGACAGGGTTGGTTTATGCGGCTAGACGGTGTGAGAATGGCGACGCATTGAACGTCATAACCGGTGCATTTTTCATATTTGGTGGACTCTTTACCTCTTTGATAGATATTGGATCTACCCATTCGTATGTTGCATGTACTGTGTCTGGAACTTTGGGTTTTAAATCCGAGATTGTTGCTAGATAAATGTTTATAATTAGCCCTTTAGGACAATCTGTGGTAGTGAAAAAGTTATTTAGGGATGTGCCCCTAGAAGTTCAGGGAGTAGTATTTCTGGCAGATTTGATGGAATTACCGTTCGATGAGTTTGACCTTATATTGGGCATGGACTGGCTAGTTAAGCACCGTGCAAACTTGGATTGTGCTGCAAAGTATAAAGTACTAAGAACTCTAGAGGATAAGGAAGTAATGATGATAGGTGAGAGAAGGAATTACCTATCCTATGTGATTTCTGCTTTAAAGGCTGAAAAGTTGGTACGAAAAGGGTGTGAGGCATTCCTACCTTACATCAGTGCTTTGGATGCTAGAGAGTTGTCAGTAGAGAGTGTTAGAACAGTGAAAGAGTTTACGGACGTCTTTCCTGAGGAGCTTCTAGGATTACCTCTGGATCGCGAGGTGGAATTTGGCATTGAGCTGTTGCCAGGAACGGCTCCGGTGTCCATCGTCCCATATAGGATGGCACCGAAGGAGTTGGTAGAACTTAAAGCTCAGATCCAGGAGCTGTTGGATCGTGGTTTTGTCTAACCAAGTGTGTCACCGTGGGGAGCGCCAATTTTTTTTGTTAAGAAAAAAGATCGGTCGATGCGTATGTGCATTGATTATAGGTAATTAAACAAGTTGATGATCGAGAACAAGTATCTACTACCAAGGATTGACAACCTGTTCGATCAACTATAAGGAGCTTCGATCTTCTCGAAGACAAACTTGAGATCGCGATATCATCAGCTAAAGGTAAAGGAGGCGAATATTAACAATACTGCATTCCGAACTTGATACGGACATTACGAGTTTTTGGTGATGCCATGCAGGTTAACAAATGCACCAGTTGCTTTTATGGACATGATGAACTTGGTTTTCCAACCCTATCTAGACCGGTTTGTGGTGGTATTCATAGACGACATTCTGGTATACTCAAATACTAAAGAGAAGCATGATTATCATCTTTGGGTTGTACTGTAGATATTAAGAGAAAAACAATTATATGCCAAGTTCAGTAAGTGTGAATTCTGGTTGAGAGAAGTGACCTTTTTGGGGCATATTGTGCCTGCTTAGGGGACGAGGGTTGATCCTCAAAAATTGAAGCTATTTTGGACTGGAAGCCGTTGAAGTCTGTGTTAGAAATCTGAAGTTTTCATGGTTTGGCTAGATACAATAGAAGGTTCATTGAGGGGTTTTCGTTGATTACTGCACCACTAACCAAGTTGTTATGAAAGGGAGTATTGTTTGTTTGGGCTGATAGGCAATAGGAAAGCTTTGAGAAGCTAAAGAAAATTTTGATTGAAGTGCCAATGTTGATTCAGCCTGAAGGAGGAAAAGAGTTTGTTGTATATTGTGATGCGTCACACACAGGCTTGGGATGTGTGTTGATGCAAGAAGGAAAAGTGGTAGCTTATGCATCTCGTCAACTAAGGCCGCATGAAGTGAACTACCTTACGCATGATTTGGAGCTAGCTGCAATAGTGTTCGCCCTAAAGATATGGAGACATTATCTGTATAGAGAAAGATCGATCATCTATACTGACCACAAAAATCTGGAATATCTCCTTACCAAAAAGGAGTTAAATCTCAGGCAGCTAAGATGGATAGAGTTGCTGAAGGACTATGACTGCTCAATTGAATATCACCCAGGTAAAGCCAATGGGGTAGCGGATGCCTTAAGTTGGAAGGTGGTATCTGAGTTGAGAGCTATGTTTGCCCATCTTATCCTTCATGTGGATGGTAGTTTCTGGCAGAGCTGCAGGTGAAATCGTCTTAGGTTAGTCAAATTAAGGAGAAGCAAGGGTCAGATGAGTCATTGGGTTTTCAGTTTCAGTAGGTAAAAAGTGGTGAAACAGTGGATTTTGGGCTGAATAGTGAGGGGATACTATGTTTCCGCAGAAGAGTTTGTATGCCGAAGGATTTTGAGTTGATACAGATGATTTTGCGGGAGGCGTGTAGTAGCCCATTCGCTATGCACCTCAGTGGAAACAAAATGTATCGAGACCTTCGTGAGCAATATTGATGGCCAGGGTTAAAATGAGAGGTTACCGACTTCGTGAACAAGTGTTTGATGTGTCAGCAAGTAAAGGCGAAACATCAGTTGCCTTCAAAATTGCTGCAACTGGTAAAGATTCCACTTTGGAAGTGGGAGCGGGTAGTCGATGGACTTTGTTAGTAGGTTGCCCCTGACGCCTACTAAGAAAGACTCAGTGTGGGTAATCATTGATCGGTTAACAAAGTCCGTTCACTTCATACCGATTCGTACGGATTCTTCATTACAGAAGTTAGCCAAGCTATATGTGGTAGAAATTGTGAGATTACATGGGGTGCCTATGTCTATTATATCAGACAGGGATCCTAGGTTTACATCACGATTTTTGAAAGCTTTACATGCAGCTTTGGGTACAAGGCTAGATTTCAGCACAGCGCTCCATCCACAAACTGATGGTCAGTCGAAGAAGGTAATTCAGATTTTAGAAGACATGTTAAGGGGCTGTGTGATCGACTTTAGAGGTAGTTGGGAAGATTTTCTACCATTGGCAGAATTTGAGGACAACAATTGCTATCAATCCAGCATTCAGATGGCACCATACGAGGCGTTGTATGGTCGTAGGTGTCATACCCCTACCTGCTAGACGGAGTTGGGTGAGCGATAGTTATTGGGTCTGGAATTAATCTCAGAGACAGAGGAAAAAGTTAAAATGATTTGGGCTCGGTTGAAGGAAGCTTCTGATAGATAGAAATCGTATGCGGATCTGAAGCGTAGAGAAATAGAATTTTCAGTGGGGGATCGCATCTTCTTAAAAGTCTCACCCTGGAAGAAGGTTCTAAGATTTGGACGGAAGGGCAAGTTGAGCCCCAGGTTCATCGAGCCTTATCGAGTTTTGAAACGTGTGGGGCTAGTGGCTTATCAGCTTGAGTTACATCCGAGTTAAGTTAGATCCATAATGTATTACATGTTTCGATGCTGAGGCACTATCGTTCGGATCCGTCTCATGTAGTGCCAGTGGAAGAAATCAAGGTAAGACCTGATCTGTCTTTTGAAGAAGAGCTAGTGCAAATTTTAGATTGGGATGTTAAGGTACTAAGAAGGAAATCGATTTCGTTGGTCAAAGTGCTATGGCATAATCACGGGTCAAAAGAATTCACATAGGAGCCAGAAGACACGATTCAGTGACAATAACCTCATCTCTTTTAATCATGTAAATTTTGAGGCCGAAATTTCTCTAAGGGGGTAGAACTGTAACATCTTAAAATTCAGGATTCTGTATTTTGCATTATTCTATGCGTTAGTCTAACTATGTATGTTAGTTGTGTATGTTTGGGGGCCCTAAGAAGGCCTAGGGTCGAGTTGGGCCCTCATAAAATTTTAGCGTTTGGGCACTTAAGGGAGAGAAGGTAGGTGGCGTCAAGGCATATGGGAAAAGGTAGGTAAAATGTTACAACAAGAGGAGCTTGTGGCAAGGTGGTTATGGCGTGAAAGGGGCAGAGAGGAGAGCTTGGGCTCAAATCCCACCTATTGCATCAAGTTTAAATTATTTTGTGCTAAGCAGGTGAAGGTAGTAGAGTTCAGCATGGACTCTACAAGAGGAGTTGAAGACTCAGTCAAAAGAATTTGAGTGAGTGATGGGAAGGAATTTGAGGAGGAAATCAAGGAGCAAATTATGGGATTGAGATGAGAGGGAGTAGTGGCTGATTTTGGGGAAGTACATGGGGGAGAAATTTGGTCAAGAGGGGCTTTTGGGGTTGGTAGTGTATTCAGTTTTGGTAAGGGAAGTTAGTGCCAAAAATTTTGAAATATTTTTGTTGAACTTTTATGCGTTATGAGGTTCTTTTCTTATTGGCCAATTTGTGCATCTTCTCTTGTCAAAAACCATGACCATTAAGGGACTCCTCCTCTCCACTTTTCTTCATCTTTTCTTTGGTGTTAACCGAAACTTCCTTGCACCCTTCTTCTCTTCTGCTTTCTTTCATCTTCCCATACCATTCATTTACTTTTGCAATACCATAACCCGAATCTCTTTTCTCTTCTCTACGTGATTGATCACCCTTTTTTGATCGAATTTGGTAAGTTTAAGTTCTTTTTTTTTCCTCTCTTTTTCTTTTTTTTTTCTTTGGCTGAATGCGTATCCCCACCATGTGTTGGTTTTGTTGTATCACTAATCGAAACTCCATCTCCCTTATCCTTCATCCTTGTGACTTCCTCTTGTAGTGGCTAAAGGGAGTTGGCCAAATCTCTTCTTCTCATTCGACTTGTCTATAATTAAGGTAAGGTGATTCATTCTCATTTTTTTTCTTTTCGATTCACTCTTATGACTTCCATAGCCGAAGTGTTTCTCTTTCACTTTCTCTTCGTTCACAACTAAACTCTTCTATGTTTCTCTCAACATGTCATCGCCGAATATGTATGTGCTCAATTCTCTTTTAATCAAGGCAGATTGAACTTTTGAGCCAGCAATTCCCTTATCTGTTTTCTAATCGTTTGGATTTCAGGAAATAGTGGTAAGAGTCGAAACCCCTTGTGTCATTTTCACTGTAGTATTTTACTTATCGAGTTTTCCTCATGGATGTAAGTGATAATCAATCAAAGGGGGTATTGCTAGGGAAACCTAAGGGGAGTGGTCTCGTAATCCCTGCTCCTAAGTTTAAACATAGGCCGGTGTCAGTAGTTCGAGATTTCCCACCGGGTTGTGGAAGAGAGCCAACATCCGGTGCTAATAGGCAACTTGTTGTTGTTCGCGATAGTGAGGGTAAGCATTGTGAATTGCTTGATTTAGATACGGATTGAGATCTCCATTTTGTTAGTTAATTGTGTGATATGTTGGTATAGGTGATGGTGATCAGGAGGGTATAGTTCTCTACGTAATCAGGTGTGTAAACTCACACCATAATCCTGTAGTTTCGTGATTTGCTGCAATGTTGGTAAAAACAAATCATCGTTACTTGAAAGTCTAATAACAGGAAGATTGCATGGAATCGCATAATTCCGTAAACAACATCAGATCTAAGATTCAGTAAAATCGATGTTAGTAGGCTAATTTACCAAAATGCCCTTAGTGGGTCGATTTACCAAAATGCCCTTAGTGGGCCGATTTACCAAAATTCTCTTAATGGGTCGATTTACCAAAGTGTCCTTAATGGGCCGATTTACTAAAATGTCCTTAATGGGTCGACTCACCAAAATGCCTTACTAGGCCAGTTTTTCGAAATTCCCTCACTAGGTTGAGTGCCTGCTTTACACTTGCATTCACTAATATATATATATGTTGCATCTTATTATATTGCATGGGGCGGGGATTTGAATGAAGAACAGTGTAGCCTGGTGGCATAGCCACAATTTACACATGTATTTGCATAATTATGACTACAGTGTCTTATCCACAAGTAACCTATGTTTAGCAGCTTGATTGCAATTTGGTGTGAGCGGCGGGGTGGTTTGGCTTGTTCCCTACAGGTGTGATTGGCTGGGCGGGGGTGTGTTGGATGGATGGGTTGGGCTGCATAAATTCATTACTTTGCACTATTACGCTTAATGGGCTTAGGCCCAATTTGATGACGTATGGGCTCAGGCCCAAACGGTGACGGTAAGGGGATTATATACTGAGTTCTTGCAACTCAGCCCTCTTTCTTTACCCTCACAGGTAATACTCAGCAGTAAGGACTTGGAGCTTTGGATGACTCGGTGGAAGGCATAGTTTAGGACCATCGCTTAAGAAACTTCGTAAATTTCTTTTCTGTTGTATCATAAGAATATTTTTATTATCATGTGGGTTTAATATTTTGTAATAAGGCCTATGGATTTAAATTTCTTTTAAATTCTTATTTCTGCTATAATTATTATTATCACTTGTTTAATTTTGTGGTTTTTCTAAAGCTTTATCAACTGGTTTCCAAAATATCATGTTTTTAACGAATCTTCAAATTTGATTTTCATAAAAAAAGTAGTTTTCAAGTTAATTATAACTGTTATGAAATGAACACTAAGTAAAATGGACTTTTATAAACAACTAACGCAACACAGAGTTTTCAAAAGTGATGCAAACTTTTTCAACGATCGCGTAGTTTTAACAACCCTTTTTATGTGACACGCCAGAATTGATCGTAACATTTAGGCCGGGTTTGGGGTGTTACATCGTCCATGGATTTTCATTTGAAAGGTGTAAAAAAGTCTACATTGACAGATGAGATGAGAAAAGCATTATGTGAGTACAATAATGGGCATCCCTCTTCAAGTAAAAAAGATTTGCAATATTGGGTTCAACAAACATTTGATCTCTTTGTTAGCCAATCAACAATATCAAATACTCTTAAAAGGTCAAATGAATATTTGTCAAAAGAGATAAAGAATAGAAATTTTAAAAGGCACAAATTAGCCAAATATCCCGAATCAGAGAAGGTATTGTATGAGTGATATCTCCAATATCAAGAGAAAGTAAACATGATTGGAGAAATGATTCAAGCTAAAGGAAAAGAGTTTCTGCAAAAAATGTATGGCGATGCAAATTCCGAATTTAACTTCTCTATTTGTTGGATAGATCGGTTCAAGGTAAAACATGGGATTAATTCTTATAAAAGATTTGGTGAAAGTGGTTCAGTTGTTAAGGAGAATATTGAAGATGCTTGTAACACCCCTTACCCGTATTCGAGCCGAAATAGGTTACGAGGCATTACCTGAATCACATCTTAACCAATCACACAATTCTGAGTCATAAAATTTGCGTCCAAATTAAAACCATCCATATTCAATCATAAAGTCCCTTATACAAGCTTAGAGGCCCAAAACATGTATTGGAAATAGTTCGGGACTAAATCGAGAACTTTAGAAATTTATAAAAAAACATAGAAGATTTTTGCTAATTGCAGGGCTTACATGCCCGTGTTGTCCAAGGGACAAGCCCGTGTGACACTGGGACACGCTTGTGCTTCAGACCGTGTTCAATTTAGGGTGCTATCTGACTTGTACCATCTGGCCATGCCACACGCCCGTGTGCTAGGCTGTGTAGCACACACGGCTGAGACACACGCCCGTGTCTCTACCCATGTGCTCAATTCTGGACATTCTGTTTTGCAACAACTAAGGTGCACGGCGGATCACATGCCCATAGGGACAAAAATAAGGCTATTTACCAAGCCATTTTTCCACCCTCACTTGCACTTATCTACACAACATCATATGACACAAATTTAAGCATATAAATGCAACCAAACACCCAAAAATAAGACAATAACATGTCATTCTTATACCATCATTTATCATGCTTAAAACATCAAACTTAACCCGTTAAAAACATACTAATTTCACATTCATGTCATAAATCACATTTCTATCATTCACCAAGTATACCATGATGATATCACCAAAGAAATTAGCACATATATATATATATATATATATATATGCTTAGGCTTACAACCATGATAGCCCAAATAAACCAATCTACATGGCCAAATATCAAAACAAGCCTTTGACAATTACAAGCAAACACAATGTCTACAATCAAAATGACACATATAACAAAATAACTAAGCCCTTATACATGCCATAAACTCAAAATACTTGAATTCATCAATACCCAAAGTAATAGCTTGATAGTGTGATAGGATCTCCTACGATCTCCAACCCGAGCTAGCTTAATAACCCTATAAGACATTGGAAAGGAAGGGGGTAAGCTATATCTATAGCTTAGTAAGTCCATATGAAAATAATAAGCAACTCTTACCAATAATTTACCAAATCTAACAATATAAACAAAAGATAGTACAAATTGCTATAAATCTCACAATTGTAATTTATTCAGTCACATTGGTTGCTCTATCAATTTGCATGCAAAGTTTAACATGTTTTGTCTTTACCCCAATAACCCTAATCACTCCATTGTCACAAATTACCACAATCAACCAATCATTTCATACCTCATAATAAAAATACAAATTAATTATGAGTATATACATTTCAAGCATATACTTCAACATCTTTCAATTTCCTAATCTCTTATCTTCCTATACTTCCATAACCTTTTTAATAGGCAATTATGCCAATCTTCCCTTTTTTTTTCTCATATCTGATAAAATACAATTGGTGTGAATAAAACATGCTATATCATAACTCAATTTAGCCCGAAAGCCAAACACATAATTGTCAACTGAATTTACCATGTATTTTATACATCACAAGTATTGATCAATAATCACAAGGTTTTCACAAAAACATCCCTATGGAAATCATGAACTCACAATTTCATGAAGTCAATGCTTATAAACTTTATGTGCATACTTGTACCAATTCGTATTACTTACATACTCTTTCTCTTCTTTGACATACCTTTTGAATTTACCGTTGAACCATTTGGAATACTAATGGATACTCGGGGATCTCATACACATAGTACCGTACCAATGCCATACCTCAAGTATGGTCTTACATGTAATCTCGCATCAATGCTGATAGCCCAACTATGGTCTTACACGAAGTCTCATATCGATGCCATATCCTAGATATGTTCTTACACAAAGTCTCATATCGATGTCATATCCTAGATATGGTATTACACATAATCTCAGTAACCCTAATATCATGACATTCGTATCCTATCTATTCCTAATGTTCAATCGGGACTTTCGCTGTATCAAATCTCTGTGGGTCATTTCCGTAATATTGTACTCAATAACATTCACATTTCATTTCAATAATATAGCACTTACCACAATTATATCAATTAAGCATTTATACACATATAATTTAATGCTTATTAAAAATATGAATACGAACTTACCACGGCATATAAACGACAAAAAGGATTAAATTGTCAAATACTCGTAATTCTCCCGTTCTAGGCTCAAATCTCGTTGTTCTTGATCTATAATATCACATTTAACTTATCTAATCATTATACTATTCAAATAGCCCAAAATCACATTATGGCAAAAAATATTTTTACCCCTAAACTATTGACATTTTACAATTTAGTCCCTAGGCTCGCAAAATGATTTTAATTTAATTTCTTCAAAACCCAAGCCTAGACGAACCATTTTCATACTCATAATAGCCCAGATTTCTCATTTATTCACATTTTCTACTCATTTTATAACTTTTACAAATAGGCCCTTTTTGTCATTTTTACCGAAAATCACTTAGCAAAAATCGTTTATCATACACCAAACATACATTTTCTACCATTAGACATCAAATACATACATGTTCAACATGGGTAAAAATTTAGACTTTGACATCTTATCAAATTAGTGGTAGAAATAGATAGATCATGTTACAAGGATTTCAAAAACATAAAAATAATTAAAAACGGGGCTAGAACGGAGTACAATCAAGCTTGGAAGTGGCCAAACCCTAGCTATGGCTTCCCCCTTATGAATTTCGGCCATGAGAAAGAAGATGGACAAAAATTGGCTTTTAATTTTGCTTTTTAATTAATTTAAATACCAAATTACTAAAATGCCCTTAATGAAAAACTTTGAAAACATACCAAACCATATCCATTTTTATCCACCAACTTAACCAATGGCCTAATTACCATTTAAGGACCTCTAATTTAAAATCGCATAGCAATTAGACACCTTTAACATATAGAATTCAAGTTTTATACTTTTTGACTTAAGTTTTCACGAAATCGTTCCATAAAACTGTAGACATAATAAAAATGAATTTTTATTTGTCAGATTTGTGGTCCCGAAACCACTGTTCTGACTAGACCCAAAATCGGGTTATTACAGCTCTCCCCCCTTTAGGGATTTTCGTCCCCGAAAATCTTACCTGAATATAAATTTGATTTCCACGTAAACTCCTCTATCTCATGACACTACCAAATAACCCTCACTAAGGTTATGCTTTTATTTCCCAACTTTTTAATCTCTCATGTCAAAATTGTGATCGATTCTTCGTTATACAACACATCGGCTGAATCTCAATCTCTATTGGAGAATTCACATTCAAAGAGTCCAATAGATACAATCGTAACATAGATACACAAAACACATTTTGAATATTTTTTGAAGGCAACACTTTTGGAAGCATGCTATCCCTGAATGGGATTTCATATCCTCATGTTTCAAATTCACTTACATTTTTTGA
The DNA here is from genome assembly GCA_025506655.1 of Gossypium rotundifolium. Lineage (NCBI taxonomy): Eukaryota > Viridiplantae > Streptophyta > Magnoliopsida > Malvales > Malvaceae > Gossypium > Gossypium rotundifolium. The sequence continues at coordinate 46,016,934 of CP106732.1, read as the reverse complement.
CAATTCTAAAGTGAATTCTAAACTGCCACGAATCACTTTTACTTTCTGTTCTATCTCTGATCGGATAGACTCTAAATCACCCGTTAGACAGTTCCTTTCATGTGACTTTAACCGTTTGAAAGCATAAACTATCACTTTACATCCTTGTATTAAACCACATTCCAATCCGTTAGATAGTGCATCACTGGAAAATCACAAATTCTTTACTCAATTTAAACTGGACTCAGAATCAGTGCTTCGGTTAACAATACCTTCAACTATTTTCAACTTTGCTAATACTCAACAGACCATTTAAACTTTCACAAATGTGATAACTTTATCAATCAAAACAACTTTAACTCATAATAATATCATCCAATTAGAACTGATCTAATAGGTACATTCTTGTATCACATCCTTTTTGAATATAAATTTTTCATTTAGACTGTTCGTCAATTTACCTATGAATGTACAATATTTTGTCTTCTTACCTGAGGGTAAACTTAATGCATATAACTCAAATTACTTTTCAACTGACCAGGTCACTCAGATAAAAACAATTGAGTCAATTTCAACTATCAAATAATATCATATCAAATATTCCCTTTTCATGCTGTTAAGACAACTCAAATATACAATCTTTCAAAATTTCCTCTCATGCTAGCCATGTAACACTCCAAAATCGGTCAAAACACTACAACAGAATCTGGCATGCCACGGGAAAGAAAATGTTTTGAAAACTGATTTGTTGACTTGTTAAAGAGAATTTCGTTTAACATTTTAAAGATAACGTCATTGGATCTTGTGATGTTTAAAACATGTTGAAACTTGTTCTAGAAAAACTTGGTTGCCTTATTGTTACTCCGTATTTAATACTTAGTCAATGTACACTTTAGAAAACGAGTATTTATTTAGGGATTAAAAACAACCAATTTATAATTACTGAGAACGCTTAACGAGAGTTAAAGAAACAACCAAATAAAACGTCCCACACTAATACCTAAGTGGCCTTATTATAGAACTGAAAACCCAAATTAAATAAAACAACTAAGTCCATATGGAAAACATTAAAACAGAACGAATGCTGAGCATGGCCACCTCGAGTCCACTCTGGCTCCATATCCACGATCTAAGGTTTATCTGCACAATATAAAGGAAGGGGTGAGTCACCTAGACTCAGTGTGTAAATCCCCAACCCAAAAGATGTTATGCTCTTACATAATTTCATATACAAATATGCATGTCATGCAACCCTTCAACCTAGATATCTATCCATATCTTCCAAATCTACCCCTTGTGGCACCAAACCACTGGTGGTGCCAAACCACTGGTAACCGAAGTTACAGAAATAAACATATGTGGTACCTAACCACTGGTGGTCCCAAACCACTGAGTCATAGTCACAATATTATAATATGTAGGGCCAATCCACTGTGTGGCACCTAACCACTGGTGACAGTCTGATAGATCATACTTCCCCATCCACTCATCACCCATATCACATGTTCTTGCTCACAATACAAGTATGATCATGCTTTAACATGTAAAATATTGTATAAAGAATGGCATGCACTTATAGATCACATTATAATTAACGCTAGCAACCATAACAACTTACTTGATATCCTCGTTTTTACCCAGAAGGGTAACTTAGTAATCACTGCCGTCACTTTAGCTTTTATCATCACATAACATTTAACATATTAAGTAAAGAAAGTGTGTAAGAGTTACACACCTGGTTCTTGTACTAGCGCTCTCACTGCTTCTATGCTATTATCACACGAGACTACCACTATTGGCCTACGATCTTTTTCTAACGTTGGCCCACACCCCGATGGCCAGTTTACACTCCTGATACTGATCGCTTCTTGTATTTAGTCGTTTGGTTTACGGATCCAGCCCTCCTACTGCGTGATTGTTATTTGAGTCCATAATAATCCCTTGGTCACTAAACCAATTAAACGATGAGATCTAATAGGTAATCATAATTCTTAAAATGAAACCCTTACCTAATTATCGAATCCCGAAAGTCTATAAGAAAGCGTCTCCACCCTACCTACACTCGGCCACTACGAAAGTATCAAACCAAATCGATAATCACAACCTATCTAGTACCTTATGGCATTCAGCCAAAGACAAAGGAACAAGAAAGTGGCCATTCGGCCGAACCTACACCACCTATCTTCAGCTTCCTTCACAAATTGGCACAAGAGATTATAGGGAGGAGAAATCGGCTTCTAAGAATGGAAAGTGAACATCAGCGAGATATTAGAGGAGTGATTCGATTTATGATCTAAAAATAATATTGAAGAAAAACAAAAAGAACTTACCAAACTAGGGAGGACTATTTGGCTATGGTGCACCTTTGGGAAAAACCAAACTTGAAGATTCGGCTATGGTAGAATGAAAGATTGATCAGGGTGTTTGGTTTTGGGAGACAAAGAATGAAGAGAAAAAACAAATTATTAAAGGATTGCGGCAAAGAAGAAAACTCACAAAAGAAGAAGGAAATTTCGGCTAGAAGAGAGAAATGTGAGAAAAAAATGGAAGAAAAAGATGATAACTTCGCTACAAATTTCGGCATGTCACACCCCCTTCTCAAAGTTTGATTTTCGGCCAACTCTTCCCTCTCCTGATAGCTCTTATCCTCCCTTATCCCCTTAATCTTTATCCTTCTTTCAAAAGAAACCCACCAAGCACCAACTCTTCTTCACACAATTTAACACATCGTCCATAAAAAGAAATAAAATTAGAACCCCTTATTTTCCTAACTTTGTGCTGTCCTCTTCCCCCTTTGAAGTGCCAAAATTTGACCCAAAAGCTTGGGCCCCAAATGGCCACACTTCGCCCAATCTTCCCCCTTAATAACACCAACTACATGCCCCTTACAGCATCACTAAATTTTGGGCCACAAGCCCAACTTGCTACTAAACATGGATACCTCACTTAAATTATGTCATGTAGCTCTTTATTAGAAAAATTAACCCAGGTTTAAGCCCAAACCTGAGCCCAATACATACTTCTAAAGCTCTAGCTAACACTGGCACTTAAAGTGCAAAGACCACCTAATTAGGATGTTACAGTTCTACCCCCTTAAAATAAATTTCGACTTCGAAATTTACCTGGTCAGAAGAGTTGAGGGTATTGCTGCCGCATGACGTCCTCCGGCTCCCATGTCGCTTCCTCTAATCCATGGTTCCACCATAAGACTGATTTACTACGCAAAACTTTCACCTCCCGAGATATCTGCACCGGTTCCTCCTCATAAGATAAGTCTGGGCTCACCTTAATTTCCTCTATCGACAAAACATGAGATGGATCTGAGCGATAGCATCTAAGCATGGAAATGTGAAACACATTATGGATTGGACTCAACTCTGGTGGCAACTCGAGCTGATAAGCTACTGGTCCCACTCGCTTCAATACCTGATAAGGCCCAATAAATCCAGGGCTTAGCTTGCCTTTTCGCCCAAATCTCAACACTTTCTTCCACGGTGACACTTTCAGGAAAACCTCGTCACCTACTACAAACTCAATATCCTTTCGTTTAATATCAGCATAAGACTTTTACCTGTCCGAAGCTTCCTTCAAATGAGCTCTAATCACCTTCACCTTATCTTCTGTTTCAGCAACCAACTCCGGACCCAACAACTGCCGCTCCCCCAACTCCATCCAATACGTAGGGGTACGACACTCCCATCCATATAACGCTTTGTATGGTGCCATTTCAATACTTGCTTGATAACTATTGTTGTACGCGAATTCAGCCAACGATAAAAATTCTTCCCAACTGCCTTTGAAATCCAAAACACAACACCTTAACATGTCTTCCAAAACTTGAATCACCCTTTTCGATTGTCCATCCTACTGGGGATGGAACGCCGTACTGAAATCCAACCTTGTACCCATTGTCTGGTGCAAAGCTTTCCAGAACCTTGACGTAAATCTAGGGTCTCTGTCTGAAATAATCGACACTGGCACCCCATGCAACCTCACAACCTCTTCTATATATAGTTCGCTAACTTCTGAAGAGGATAATCCACGCATACAGGTATGAAATGACCAGACTTCGTCAGACGGTCCACAATTACCCAAACCAAATCCTTTTTAGTGGGTGTGAGGGGTAGCCCACAAGCAAAATCCATCGTGATCCTTTCCCGCTTCCACTGTTGAATCTTTATTGGTTGCAACAATCTCGAAGGTAATTAATGTTCAGCTTTGACCTGCTGACAAGTCAGACACTTACCCACAAATTTTGTTACCTCACGCTTAAGGCCCGGCCACCAGAATTGCTACCGCAAATCCTGGTACATCTTATTACCTCCAGGATGCATAGCATATGGACTGCTATGTGCCTCCTGTAAAATCTTCTGCCTTAACTCCACATCTTTAGGCATACATACTTTCCCTTGAAAAACATAACACTCCATCGCTGCTCAGACTATACCCCTCCAATCCATCATTCTGCACTTGCAAACATCATGCGCTCAAAACTTCATCTACCAGTTGTTTCTCCTTAGCTTGATCTACCCATGATGGCTTCACTTGTAGTTCGCTAACAGGCTTCTATCATCATACAGACTAATGTGGGCAAACATGGCTTTTAAATCTGCCACCACCTTACGACTCAAAGCTTCTGCTACCACGTTAGCCTTTCCTGGGTGGTACTCAATCGAGCAGTCATAGTCCTTCAACAACTCGATCCACCTACTCTACCTTAAATTTAACTTCTTCTGTGTAAGAAGGTACTTCAAACTCCTATGATCCGTGTACACTACAGACTTCTCTCCATACAAATAATGTCTCTAAATTTTTAGGGCAAAAACCACTGCAGCCAATTCCAGATCATGCGTCAGGTAGTTCACCTCATGAGGTCTCAACTGTCGAGAAGCATATGCTACTACTTTCCCCTCTTGTATCAGCACACCTCCTAATCCTGTATGCGACACATCACAATAAATCGTAAACTCTTTCCCTGCTTCAGGTTGGATCAACACCAAGCTTCCGTCAAAATCCTCTTTAACCTCTCAAAACTCTCTTGTTGCTTGTTTGACCATACAAACGGAACCCCTTTCCTTAGCAACTTGGTTAATAGCACTGCAATCAGAGAAAACCCTTCCACAAACCTTCGGTAATACCTTGCTAAACGTAGAAAACTCTGAATCTCCGCCACATACTTCGGTGGTTACCAATCTAATACAGCCTCAATCTTCTGAGGGTCCACTCTAATCCCCTCAGCTGACACCACATGACCCAAGAAGGTAACTTCCTTCAACCAGAACTCACACTTACTAAACTTTGCGTATAAACGCTTTTCCCTTAAAATTTGCAACACCACCCGCAAATGCGTGTCGTGCTCCTCTTCTGATTTTGAGTATACCAGAATATCATCTATAAATACTACGATGAACCGATCCAAATACGGTTGAAACACCCAATTCATCATATCCATAAATAATGATGGTGCGTTCATCAACCCGAACGGCATTACTAAAAATTCATAGTGCCCATATCGAGTACGAAACACCATCTTATGGATATCTTCCTCCTTCACCTTAAGTTGGTGATATTTTGATCTCAAATCTATCTTGGAGAAGACTGATGCTCCCTTAAGTTGGTCGAACAAGTCGCCTATCCTCGGCAACGGATACTTGTTCTTAATTTTCAATTTATTCAACTGACGATAGTCTATGCACATTCACATGGACCCGTCCTTCTTCTTAACAAAGAGCACAGGCGCTCCCCACGGTGACACACTTGGCCGGATGAAACCTCGATCCAACAACTCCTAAATCTACGCTTTTAACTCCACCAACTCCTTTGGCGCCATTCTATACGGGGCAATGACACCGGCACTGTTCCCTTTAGAAGATTTATACCAAACTCCACTTCATGGTCCGGGAGCAAACTTGAAAGCTCTTGCAAAAAAACATCGATAAACTCTTTTACCATTCGGACACTTCCTATAGCCGATTCCTTACCTTCCAAAGCACAAACATAGACCACAAAAGCCTCACATCCTTTCCTTACCATCTTCTCCACCTTCAGCGTGAACACCACATTAGATAGGTAATTCCTTCTCTCACCTATCATCACCACTTCTTCACCTCATTGATTTCAAAGACCATGCGCTTAGTCGCACAAATCCAGTTCTACCTGGTGCTTAACCAACCAATCCATTCCTAAGATTAAATCGAACTCCTCGAAGGGTAGTTCCATCAAATCAGCTTGAAACACTACCTCTTGAAGTTTTAGGGGTACATCCCTATATAGTTTGTCTACTACCACAGAGTGTCTTAGAGGGCTAACTATCGTTATCTCCCTAGCAGCAGTCTCACAAGCTAAGTTCAAGGTTTCCACTATACTACTAGCAACATAAGAGTGCGTCGAGCCAACATTTATCAAAGTGGTATAAGGTAACCTAGAAATTAAAAACGTATCGGTTATTATGTCCGGTTCTTCGCCCTCTTCTCGATGCTTCACTGCATAGACCAACCCCGATTGTCTTGCATTAGCACCTCTAGCACCTTGGCTAGGTGTTCCACAACCTCAACCGTTACCATTACCACCCCTAGATACGCCTCGGGCCCTCTGTGGTTATTGGCCATCTCTCTGAACTGAGCACATCCTTGACCCTCAGTCTGTGTCTTAGCTAATTTCTGCACGCAATCTTTTATCTGATGCTCCATTGACCCACACACAAAGCACCCTCTACTACCAGCCCAACACTCTCTCGAATGAGACTTCCCACAACGAGCACACTGAAGTGGCCACTAAGCAGCAGCAACCGGCTTTGTAGCTCGATTCGTCCACCAAATCTAGCATTTTTCTGAAAACTCCCAGCAAACCCTGATGTCCCAAAACTCATTTTATCCCTACCTCTATCCTAATTTTGTTTCCTAGTTTGCTGCACCTCCTCAGATATTTTGGCCTTTTCCAAGAGAACGGTAGATTCCCTTTCTCGCTGAGGTGCAATCATCACCTGCAGCTCATCTCTTAGCCCGTCCTCAAACCTAATATAGCGCTCATGTTCCGTAGCCACCATACCCTGATACCTACTTAACCTTAAGAATTTCGTCTCATACTCGGGTACCGACTTACTCTCCTGAACCAAATTCAAGAATGTCCTTCGTTGCGCATCAGTATAACTAGCTCCCATATACTTTCTCTGATAGGCCGCCCTAAAGAAATCCCAAGTGATATCATCGACCACTGCATCATCCCTGACCGTGAGCCACCATTGATACGACTCATCCCGGAGAAGAGACACTATCCCTTTCAACTTTTTCTCACCGAGAAATCTAAATCATCCATTATACGCTCTGTCACCTCTAACCAGTACTCAACAGTGTTGGGAGCTACACCAGAAACTCCCTAAACACTTCTGCTCCTTTAACCTAGAGTCGCTCAGCCACGGATTTTCGGGCTCCTAAACCCACGCCTGCCCTAGCAACTCTCTCTAAAACTTGCAGTACTACCTAAGATACTGCATCGTTACCACCAGTTTGGTCCTGAAACTCTACTTCCACTGTCGACAGATCCGACATCACATTCCCTGACCCATGGCCAGACCCTGCTGGCTCTGACAAGGTTATCCTACCCCTACCACGGCCACGCGGCAGACGTCCACGACCTCTTGTACTCATTCTTCTCGATCGCGCTTATCTGATTAAGAATTTTATGAATTACTAATTCTGTTCACTGTTTATCCACAAACAATTTTATGAAAGATAGTTTTAAAAGTGATTCTTTCGAATTCGAACCTATCTATAGTTTCAGTTTCAAGCCTATCTCCTAATTCTAAGCACATTCATCATACAAACAACATTCATGAGCCACATTCAACTTGTAGAGGTATTTTCGTCATTTCACTACCCAAGGGTATTTTTGTAATTTTCCAAAATAAAGTTTCAGGTGATTTTTCAAAATAAGGGTATTTTGGTAATTTCATGAAGTAGGGGTATTTTGGTAATTTTACAACTCGGGGGTATTTTGGTAATTTGTAAGTCAGGGGTAATTTGGTAATTTTACAAACCAGGGGTACTTTGGTCTTTTTTTTCAAGTCCAAGGTAGTTGTTACAAATCAAAGGGTAATTTGGTAATTTCAAAACTAGATTTTTTTTTTACAAAACAGGGTGGTTGATCCCTTTCGGGTTTTAACTATAAGGTTTAGCCAGTGAACAAGTCCTCATAGTTAGAGTGAACAGTCACTACGCACCAGGTAGGGTTCGAGCGAAGAGGAGGTGAGTCACTAGGACTGCTTAAATACCAAGCTCTCCCTGAATCCTATCCTAGACATGCGTATGGTTGTTGCCACACCCTAACTCGGTGACTTACTCACAAGTTTGTTTGATTAGGCTTAAATCTTATGAAATTAAAGAGTTGTATAACTAGCCCTATGGTCCATCAGTACTATCATGCTTAACTACGTCTAAAACCCATAAAGCCCAACATCTAAGTATCATATCTAAGGTTAGAGTACTTACCTGGGTAGATCGGTGCTGGAGACTCAGGTGCCATGCTTTCCGAGATATACATCTCCCTAAAAAAAATCATTTTACAGAATCTTAAACATATTTTGGGCCTCAAACCCACAACCGAGCTTTTGAACCGGGCTCTGATACCAAAATGTAACACTCTAAACCTGGTCAAAGCACTACAACCGAATCGAGCATGCCACGAAAGAAAATGTTTTGAAAACTAATTTGTCGACTTGTTAAAGAGAATTCTATTGTAACATTTTAAAGATAACGTCGTTGGATCTTGTGTTGTTTAAAACATGGTGAAACTTATTCTAGAAAAACTTGGTTGCCTTATTGTTACTCCAAATTTATTACTTAGTCAGTGTACACTTTAGAAAACAAGTATTTATTTAGGGATTGAAAACAACCAATTCATAATTACTGAGAACGCTTAACGAGAGTTAAAGAAACAACCAAATAAAACGTCCCACACTAATACTTAAGCGGCCTTATTACAAAACGAAAAACCCAAATTAAAGAAAACAAATAAACTTAGAGTCCATATGAAAAACATTAAAAGCAATCGAATCTTGAGCATGGCCACCTCAAGTCCACTCTGGCTCCATATCCACGATCTAAGGTTTATCTGCAAAATATATAGGAAGGGGTGAGTCACCTAGATTCAGTGTGTAAATTCCCATCCCAAAAGACGTTATGCTCTTACACAATTTCATATACAAATATGCATGTCATGCAACCCTTCAACCTAGATATCCATCCATATCTCCCAAATCTACCCCTTGTGGTACCAAACCACTGGTGGTGCCAAACCACTGGTAACCGAAGTTACAGAAATAAACATATGTGGTACCTAACCACTGGTGGTCCCAAACCACTGAGACATAGTCACAATATTGTAATATGTGGGGCCAACCCACTGTGTGGTACCTAACCACTGGAGATAGTCTGATAGATCATACTTCCCCCTCCACTCATCACCCATATCACATGTTCGTGCTCACAAAACAGGTATGATCATGCTTTAACATGTAAAATATTGTATAAAGAATGGCATGCACTTATAGATCACAATATAATTAACGCTAGCAACCATAACAACTTACCAGATATCCTCGTTTTTACCCACAAAGGGTAACTTAGTAATCACTGCCGTCACTTTGACTTTTATCATCACATAACATTTAACATATTAAGTAAAGAAATGTCTAAGAGTTACACACCTGGTTCTCGTACTAACACTCTCACTGCTTCTATGCTATTATCACACGAGACTACCACTATTGGCCTACGATCATTTTCTGATGTCGGCCCACACCCCTATGGCCAGTCTTGCACTCCTGATACTGATCGCTTCTTGTATTTAGGCGTTGGGTTTACGGATCCAACCCTTCCTACTGCTTGACTGTTATTTGAGTCCATAATAATCCCTTCGTCATTAAACCAATTAAACGATGAGATCTAATAGTTAATCATAATGCTTAATATGAAACCCTTACCTAGTTATCGAATCCCGAAAGTCTTTAAGAAAGCGTCTCCACCCTACCTACATTCGGCCACCACGAAAGTATCAAACCAAACCGATAATCACAACCCATCTAGTACCTTATGGCATTCGGCCAAAGACAAAGGAACAAGAAAGTGGCCATTTGGCCGAACCTACACCATCTACCTTCAGCTTCTTTCACAAATCGACACAAGATATTATAGGGAGGAGAAATCGGCTTCTAAGAATGGAGAGTAAACATCAGTGAGATATTAGAGGAGTGATTTGGTTTATGATCTAAAAATAATATTGAAGAAAAACAACAAAAACTTACCAAACTAGGGAGGACTATTCGGCTATGGTGCACCTTGAGGGAAAAACCAAACTTGAAGATTCGGCTATGGGAGAAGGAAAGATGGATCAGGGTGTTCGACTTTCGGAGACAAGGAATGAAGTGAAAAAAGAAATTATTGAAGAGTTGTGGTAAAGAAGAAAACTCACAAAAGAAGAAGGAAATTTCGGCTAGAAGAGAGAAAAGTGAGAAAGAAAAAAGAAAAATGGAAGAAAAAGATGATAACTTGGCTACAAATTTCGGCATGTCACACCCCCTTCTCAGAGTTGGATTTCGGCCAACTCTTCCCTCTCCTGATAGCTCTTATCCTCCCTTATCCCCTTAATCTTTATCCTTCATTCAAAAGAAACCCACCAAGCACCAACTCTTCTTCACACAATTTAACACATTATCCATAAAAAGAAATAAAATTAGAACCCTTATTTTCCTAACTTTGTGTCGTCCTCTCCCCCCTTGAAGTGTTAAAATTTGACCCAAAATTTTGGGCCCCAAACGGCCACACTTGGCCCAATCTTTCCCCCTTAATAATGCCACCTACATGCCCCTTATAGCATCACTAAATTTTGGGCCACAAGCCCAACTTGCTACTAAACATGGATACCTCCCTTAAATTATGTCATGTAGCTCTTTATTAGAAAAATTAACCCAGGTTTAAGCCCAAACCTGAGCCCAATACATACTTCCAAAGTTCTAGCTAACACTGACACTCAAAGTGCACAGACCCACCTAATCAGGATGTTGCAAGTCATATATCTTTACACTGCATTAGCTCAAGTAAACAAAATATCTTGATTGAACTCATTGACCTTAATCAAACTTACCTGAGAAAAGAAAACCATTGTACAATTTGAGCTTGAGCTTCCACTATCTATACCTTTGCCGACGTCAATTCCTTTCATGAAAATTAAAGAAATCTTGATACCAAAATCACCATGTTCCTATGATCGAACTAGATATACAACCATAATAGACATAGTTATCACAAGCCGAAGAACACACTTTAAAGATGAGTCATGATTGATAATTTATGAAATAAGGTTGATAAGAAAATCGAGACAAAGAAATCCAAGATATTATATCATACTGAAAGTTTGAGAACAAAACTCATAAGAAAATAATAAAGATCTTGATGATTCCTAAGAGAAAACCAGAAGAAAAATAATGCTTATACGCTCTAGAATCAATTGTAACAGAGATAATATATTTTCCAAATATATATAGAAAACAAAACAACATCCAGTAGAAATAGAAGAATAGCCTCACATAACTTTTCACCAACAACTTTCATTCCAAACATAATAGAATAGAATCCTAAAGAGAGAGATAAGAAATGCTGCTCATGCACCAAACAGATCAACAATGCTCTCATCTAACATTATAAGCAGCTAGCATTCTCATACGATAAGAATTTCATCAGAAAACTAACAATCACATATATCTCTGACGATACATGACTATATATAAACCCAAGAGAGAACATCATAATCTATTCAATTACAACTGTTATACTCAGACATCTTTACGATTCAAATATCATTTCTCTAATTAATTCTATCATCACTAATCCCGTATTATTCCATTCACTAAAATAATACCCTATAAAATAATACCCTTGGGACCCGAAAAAAATATTATTTTATCGAGGTTATTAGTTTATGATAAATGAATATTTTATTAATTTATCGATAAATTAATAATTATTAATTTAGAGAATGTTTTATACTTTATGCACAGGTTTTTTGTTATTATCAAAATCAATATGCATGTAGGTGCAATGAATCTGTAACACCTTTAACTCGTATCCGTCACCGGATTAGGGTTATAAGGCATTACCAGCTTAACACAGATCATAGCAACTAGTTACTATTTATAAAGTCAAAACCGAAAGCATTAAAGATAACGATGTACTTTCATATCATGCTTAATCATTAATGCATTTAACTTAAATCTATTCAATCAAATTCATATATGTACATAAGCTTGTTTCAACAATTAGTAAAAGTCAATATTCATTAGGTCATTTTAAAATTCCATTAGCCTAATATGCTCATATTTATAAATACTTTACTTAAACAAATCATCAATTACCAAAATTGAACATGAAGCATATATATATATATATATATATATATATATATTCAATTCCTATCAACAAGAAGTAAACCAATTTCTATATCAATTGTAGAACATCTAATCATAACATAGATCACTTGTCTTATAAGAACATAGTCGAATCAATAAGACCAAACATATGTCCCATAATCCAAATCACATTCAACAACCACATATATCGAGCTTTACAAATGAATTAATCATAAGCTATATGTAACACCCCAAACCCGGTCAATACACCACGACCGAATCTGGTATGTCACTGAGGAAAGCATTTTGAAAAGAATCGAATAACAATTAAATTTTTGTGAAAAACTCTTTGAAAATTCTATATTTGTAGAAATCATGTGTATAATAAGTTTAAACTGATAATTTACTTTGTAATTTCATAACTAAAACTTTAAAACTTAGTTGATAAATCATAGGTTAGAAAACATTTATATCATTTTAAGAAAACTCAATTATTACTTTTGAAAACCATTTGCATTTTGAATGTAGAAACTTAATATTTGGAAATCATTAAAATTGTAGAAAACACTTAATCTATATTTTACTATCAAATGATTTATATTACTCGATGGTAAGATTTTAAAACCATTGCGTTGTTAATTATTTTAGAAAACTTTGGGCTCAATTATTAAATTATCCAAATAATTTATAAGCCATATTTAAAACATATCCAAAGCATATAAATAACCCAAAACATAATTAAAGAGGCCTTATTACAAACCCAAAATAAAACAAAAACCAACTTAAAATAAATTAAAGTACCCCAAATCAAAGTTCATAAAAAAAATCAAATTTTATTGCATGGCCTCCTCGAGTTCTTACGGCTCCTCATCCGCGATCTCACGAATCACACGAAATGATAAGGAGAAGGTGAGTCACTAAGACTCGATGCATAAATCCTTCCCCGATTAATGCAACATTCTTACACAATTTATAATCAAGCAACATATATAAATATATAAAATGCACCCAACCTAGCCATCCTTAACTTCTTTTCTACCCGTGTGGTACCAAACCACCGGTGGTGCCAAACCACCGGTGACCCAAAGTCACGATATCCAATAATGTGATACCAAATCACTTTGGTGACCAAAGTCACGAATAATCAAGTTGTGGGGCCAACCCACGTGTGATACCAAATCATGGCGGCGATCCCATATCTCAAAAGTGGGGCCAACCCACGGTGGTGCTAGACCACGGGGACGAGTCGCTATGAGGTGCCAAACCTCCGTGTCCCAAAGACACAAATGTGATACCAAATCACCGGAGGTGCCAAACCTCCGTGTCCAAAGACACGGATATCAAATCCTTCCCCTCCACTCATATTCCCAAACCAATGTATTAAGAGTATCAATCATGCCATCATACTTTGATATGATCATATAACATATTTAAATAATAGATCATGATATTAATCAACATATATTAACATCATATTGAAACAGACTTACGAATCCTTGCACATACCCATCAAGGTATCTTATCAAAATCTCATAGATTCCCACTTTAATAACATGTTTAGTTAATATGTATATAAGTATATAACCCAAATTATAAAGTGTGTAAGATACACACGACACTAACACAAGTACTAAAATCAAGATCCGATCTACCGCACTAGATCACCTTGTTCTACAATCACCAATACTTAGATTATAAAAAAGGCCATTCGCCAAACCACTAAATCCCAATGAGTTATCACTTGAAATACTAAGTCTTACCTAAAAGCTTACCCAAAATAATTGACAAAGAAACGAGGCTTAGATTGATTGCTTCCAACGTCCCGAGGAGCCTAAAAGAAATCAGTTTCTAAGAATGATTAGAACCTTGCAACAATTGCCCAAAATTCGGCCTTTGTCCATAGGAGAAACAACATAGAAATGATAAAAAGAATAAGGAAAAACGGCCTTAACACTTACCTATCTTCCAAAACCGTTTGAAGAAAGCCAAATGAAGTCCTACCCTTGAAGAAATTCGGCCAAGACAAATCAAAAGGATATGAGAAGTTTCGGCTATGGTTTTAGAATGAAGAAAGCAATTGATATTCGGCTCAAAAGAGATGAAGAATTAGTATGGCAAAGAAAAATGAAAAGGGAAGAAAGATGATTTGGCTTTAGCAACCAATGAAAGAAAAATCAAGAGGAATGGAGAAGAAAGAGATTCGCCAAGAAGAAAGTAAAAGAAATGTTGTGATTTTGAACAATATTCAAAAGAAAGAAAAGAGAAAATGGTATTAAGAGATTCGCCAACACCTATTTCACCAAAGAAGGAAAGTGCACAAAATGCACAAAGTTCAAAAGTAGTTTTGGTTTCAAGAGAAAATGAAAGAGGAATTGCAAAAGGTGCACAAAGAGAAGAATTGGTAAGGTTCAAAGGAGTTTCGATTTTGACACAAAGCAAAGGTTGAATGCCTACCAAGCTAGCCGAAAATGACTACTAATCAAAGAGAAATTTGGCACTAACTAGCTACCAACCAACCAAAAATTTGGCCACTCTCCCCCTAGCCACACATGCCGTCCACATACATGGACTTCTAAGTCAAAACTTACCACCCAATTCTTTCCATAACAAGACACCCTACATCATGCCTTATGTTCTCCCATTAGCCTTAAAACCATTGATTTCTTTCCCAAACCTCAAGCTTACCTTAAACTAATATTCAACTTGCCATAAAGAAAAATTTGAAAGTCCAACCTTCCATATGCAAAGCTTGACCGTCCATTAATGCTAGGATACACAAAAAATAAAGTCTTCAAAATGTTAATCATGCTACTCGAACCTCTAAACTCAAGCTACCCTTCATGCATCCTAACCACCTTGCCACTAACTCCACATGTGCTTAATTTAACACTTAAATTAACTTAAGTGTCAAGTTCACCTAATCCACTTCATTAAATTTTTAATACTAAAAAAAATTATTCTAGCTTAGCTAATAATTCGAAGCCTTCACTAGGCCATGCTGAGCACACAAACAACACTACCCGAGCTAACGCAAGCAACCAACTGATACACAAATTTTAGGATGTTACACTATATTTAATTACTTCATGCCAAACCATATATATATATACTTATATATATCAAACATATCACAACTGAACATGCATAAACATAATTATAATTTCAAGCCATTTTTGCATGGCTTACTTTTTACAATTTCAAAACGAACCTAAAAGACAAGCTAGTCTATACATGCCATAGTTTCAAAAACTCAACTAAAATTATATACCAAAGTTAGTTGATAGTGTGATACACTTTGACGATGATTCCCGAGCTCTCAACCAGACTTCAGAATCTATAAAACAATTCAAATAACACATCCACAATAAGTTATTATAGCTTAGTAAGTTATAAGCAATTACATATAACAATGCTATTAAATATTTTAAAAGAAAATTTACATATTTCATGACCCTTTAACCTAATATTCCAGCATTCAATAATAGGCTTCACTCAAGTATATAATCCATTCCTCAATATAATACAACTGCATACCAAAATATTACCTTTCATAGCTCCAAAAACCACATATGCATACATTTAACAATTGATATCTTATACATGCTATACTTACAAAAATCCATACTTATCATTCATATAAAAATATCTCATAGCATCAAAACATACAAAAATCAATCTTTGAATTTATATTTACACCTACCTTTATTGCTCATCAACCGAATTTAAGCATGCGAAATGTTCTGAAGTTCCATTTATACGCTTAAAGTTTTCATGTTCGATTTCGCACACTTAGTGCCCATTATCCGATTTTGCACACTTAGTGCTCGGGAGTTAAATTCACACACTTAGTGCTCGGTATCCGATTTCGCACACTTAGTGCCTATTATCCGATCTTCTCTCCATCCATACAAATACATATATCCTTATCTTTAAATACTACATATGTATATATATACTCATTCCGAATTCAACTCATTCATCCCATAGAACATTATCACATTTAGAATTATACATATATACACCTTATTCAATACAACCATCTCACTTTTCATTACCACATTTAATCATATCATTGTTATATATATATATATATATATAATTATACACCTTCCATTCATATGAACCAAAGGCTTAAATGTCCGCCCACATTTGGCTACATTATTAACAAGTAATTATACATTACATTAGGCTATATTCAACTCTCAAATTAATGTCTCCATAGCTATATCATTAACATGTATGTATACTTCATATTTGAATAAATTTAACTCTTAACCAATATCACATTGAACATATCTACCTCTATTAAATACATGTAATTAATTATAATTAAAAGTTCAATTCAACTCAATTGCTTAAAAACTTAATTCGAGTATCACGGATTTTGTTTTCCCGACTATTCGATTAACTTCGCCTTTCCCTGAACCACTCCTGATCCTTTTTGTTCTTAGTCTAAATAAATTACAAATTAAACTCATTCAATGTATTTTCATTCAATTTAGTCAAAAAACACATAATCGACAATTTACAAATTTACACCTGACATTTTACACTTTTTGCAATTTAGGTCCTATATCATAAAACACAAAATATGCAAAATTTGGCCACACTTTTTTAGGGTTGAATATTCACACTCCTAATGCTAGCTCATACATTTCATTTATTTTGTTATTTAGTCCTTCAAAAATTTATTTTTACAATTTAGTCCAAATTTCTCAATTCCATCAAAAATTCAAATATTAAACTTGTTAATCTATCACATATAATTAATATATCAACATCAAATATCAAAAATAACAAGCTTCCTTCCATGGAAACTCACGAATTACACAATAAATTCCAAAATTTAAGCATGGGCTAGCTAAAACATTAGGCAACTATCTCAAAAATATAAAAATTATCAAAAACCAAAACCAATTCATACCTTAATCAAAGCTTTCTAATGCCGAAATAGCTTAAGGTTTTTCTTTTCTCCTTTCTTAGGCATTTGGTCAAGAAGATGAAGCAATTGCATGTCTTTCTTTTTGGTTTTATTTTATTATAACATAATGTTTATTATAATACATTATTATTAGTTTACTAATATAACCATTACTTAAAATTATAATAACACTTTAACTATTGGGCATTAATGTCCTTTGTCACCCACTATAGCTTAGAATGGACAAATTTCAACTTTAATACTTCATTTTTAAAAGACAACATCAATCTAGCCCTTGCACATTAAACTATCAAATTTTTAATTTACGCGATTACACCCTTTTATTAAATCGGACATTCAAATGACGAAACTAAAACACGAAAATTTCACACAAGAAAATTCACACATAATAAACATAGAAAATAATTTTAATATATTTTTTTGACTCGTATTCATG
Source organism: Gossypium rotundifolium (assembly GCA_025506655.1). Lineage (NCBI taxonomy): Eukaryota > Viridiplantae > Streptophyta > Magnoliopsida > Malvales > Malvaceae > Gossypium > Gossypium rotundifolium. The sequence continues at coordinate 45,999,177 of CP106732.1, read as the reverse complement.
GTCCTAAAACCATCATTCCGATTAGAGTCAAAATCGGGCCGTTACAACTCTCCCCCTTTAAGGGATTTGTCCTTGAAAATCTCACCGGTGAATAGGTTAGGATAACATTCTTTCATTGAATCTTCAAGCTCCCAAGTTGCTTCCTTAACTCTGTGCTTTTGCCACAATACTTTCGCCGATGAGATTTTCTTATTACGCAACTCTTTCACTTCGCAAGCCAAAATACGAATCGGTTCTTCCTCATAAGTCAAATCATACTGAATCTCAATTTCTGACGGACTAATCAATGATAAGGATCGGATCTATAACGTCGAAGCATCAAAACATGGAAAACATTGTAGATCTTTTCTAACTCAGGTGGCAACCTCAACCTTTACGCAACCGGCCCGATACGTTCAATAATCTCGTACGGCCCTACAAATCTCGGATTCAGCTTTCCCTTGCGACCATCTTCCACGGTGAGACTTTCAAAAATACTCGGTCACCCACCTGAAACTCTATATCTTTACGTTTCAAGTCCGCATATGATTTCTGACGATCTGACGCTGCTTTCAAACTTTCTCGGATCACTTTACTTTTTGTTCGGTCTCTTTGATTAAGTCAACCCCGTGTATTTTGCTTTCACTTAGCTTGGTCCAATATAAAGGTGTACGGCATTTACGACCGTACAAAGCCTTATAAGGTGCCATTTTAATACTCGATTGAAAGCTATTATTATACGCAAACTCAACCAAAGGCAAGTATCGTTCCCACGTACACTCGAACTCGAGAACACAACATCTCAACATATCCTCAAGTATTTGAATAATTCTCTCGGATTGGCCATCCATTTGAGGGTGAAAAGCAGTGCTAAAATGCAATTTAGTACCCAATGCATCTTACAGTTTCTTCCAAAATCGTGATGTAAACCTCAGATCTCTATCCAAAATAATAGAAATAGGTACTCCGTGTAATCGTACAATTTGAGAAATGTACAACTCAGCTAGTTTATGAAGCGTGTAATCTGTACGAATTGGAATAAAGTAAGCTGACTTCATCAATCGATCAAAATAACCCAGATTGTATCTCTCTTGCTTAGTGTTAATGGTAGTCCAAATACGAAATCCATCGTGACTCAATCCCATTTCCATTCAAGTATCATGATCGACTGAAGTAATCTAGATGGTACTGGATGCTTGGCTTTTACTTGTTGACATATCAAACATTTTGACACGAAATTCGATATATCTCATTTCATACTGTTCCACCAATAATGTTGTTTCAAGTCATTATACATCTTCGTGCTACCCGGGTGAACAAACAATCTACTATTATGAGCTTTATTACAAATCATTTGAATCAACTCAGGATTCTTTGGTAAACATATTTGGTTTCTAAACCGCAAACATCCCTCAGCATCAATCTAAAATTTTGAGTCAGAATTCTTACCACAATGATCTCTTTTTGCTAATAAATTATCATCAACCCTTTGAGCTTCTCAAATCTGTTGAGCAAATAATGGTCTCACTTTCAATTCTGTTATAATTGCACCATTGTCAAGCATAGCCATATCTGCATTCATTGCACGTAAAGCAAACAGTGATTTTTGGCTTAAAGCATCAGCAACCACGTTAGCCTTCCCTGGGTGATAATCAATCACAAGCTCATAATCTTTTAACAATTGCAACCATCGTCGTTGTCTCAAATTCAGATCCTTTTGAGCCATGAAGTACTTTAGAATTTTATGATCGGAATAGACATGGCATTTTTCACGAAATAGATAGTGACGCCATATTTTTAAGGTGAAAACTATGGTTTCCAAACAAGTATAGTCGAGATCTTACTTGGATCAACCTAAATACCTGATGCTGAAACAACATGCCCCAAAAAGCTAACTTCATGTGACCAGAACTCACATTTACTGAATTTTGCATACAACTGCTTATCACACGAATCTGTAACACAAGTCTCAAGTGTTTGGCATACTCAGTTTCATTGCGCGAATAAATCAGAATGTCATCTATGAACACAACTACAAATCACGTAGTTTTAATAATTTTTTATGTGACACACCAGATTCGATCATAATGTTTAGGCCAGGTTTGGGGTGTTATATTTTATGGTATCAGAGCTAGGTGCAAAACTCGGCAATGGAATGGGTTCAAAAATGTTTTTTTTTTTAAAGTTGTTTGAAACTTGGTTTTTAAATGCACGTCTTTAGTGGAAGTATGTCATCATGAGTATCCGGCACCAAATTATGATTGTTGTTGTGATAATGTTGTGACTGCAGTAAAAAAATTGTACTAGACAATAGTACACAGGAACTTCTAGCTCTAGGAGCTAAAACTATAGAGACTGAGACTTTAGGAATACAAATGCGATTCATGAAAACAACTTTTAAACTTACACTCCATAAAACATTGATTAATAAACATTGAATGACATACTGATTCATAAGATTTGTAATCAGATTAAATTGATTTGGTAAACAAGAGCACTAGAGGATGTGGACGTGGACGCGGTAAACGTGGTCGTGTTAGAGGCCGAGGTACTGGGGTTGGATCCAAGCATCGGGGCACATGTCTGGAATGGACGCACCTGCATCACCCGTAACTGAGACTGGGTCACATGATTGAATGGGAGGGGATGATGCTTTGTCCCAAGCCATGTTGCGGGTATGGGAAAGGGTTGCTGGGGCAAGTTCTGGGTCGACAACTCGTGGGTCTATATCTGAGCGACTTAGATCGAATAGAGCCGAAGTTTTTAGGGGCATTTTGGGTGTAGCCCCAAATGTAGCGAAATATTGGCTTGAGGCTATGGAATAGATTATGGATGACTTGGATTGCAAAGCTAAACAGAAATTGAAAGGGGTGGTGTCATTACTGAGGGACGAGGCGTATCAGTGGTGGCTCACTGTTAAAGAAGGCAGTCAAGCTGATTGCATCACCTGGGATTTCTTTAAGATAGCGTTCCAAGAAAAATATGTCGGGGTTAGCTATGTGGATGCCCGAAGGAAAGAATTTTTAAATCTAGTTTAGGGAGGTAAATCTGTGGCAGCGTACGAGATAGAGTTTTTGCGTCTGAGCCGGTATGCTCAGGGAATAGTGTCAACAAAATATGAATGTTGTGTGCATTTTGAGGATGGGCTGCGTGATGAGTTGCGAATATTGATAGTCCCGCAAAGAGAGAGGAATTTTGCTACATTAGTGGAAAAAGCTAAAATTGCTGAGGAGGTAAAATTCTCGAGTGGAGAAATTGAGATAAGGAAAGGGTAAGAACAAAAGAGATTTTGGGTACTTAGGTCCTACAAGAGGGTTTGAAAAAAGGCCCAGGTTTGAGGGGCCAACTCGAGCTTCTACTAATCAGTTGCAGTCTTGCATGGATTGTGGGAAATTTCACTCGGGGGAGTGCTGGAAAATAACCAGCAGGTGTTTCAGATGCAGATTTAAGGATCATCGATTCAGAGATTGCCTTCGAGAGCCCGTTCAGACACAAGTAGTTCGTCACAGATTTGCACAGCCAGTGGGAGGCGCTCATCAGCAGCTGAGAGGTCATGGGCCAATTCGAGGTGGATATGGTATAGGGCGTGATCAGAGAGTAGCGGGTATGTGCTGGTAATAGGGGTAACACAGATGCGAGACAGCCAATGTTGGTTTATGCAACTAGATGGCGTAAGGATGGCGATGCACCGAACGTCATAACCGATACGTTTTTCATATTTAATGCACCCTTTTACCGCTTTGATAGATATTGGATCTACCTATTCATATGTTGCGTGTACTGTGTCTGGAACTTTGGGTATTAAATCAGAGATTGCTGATAGAGAAATGTCTCTAATTAGCCATTTAGGACAATCTATGGTAGTGAATAAGTTGTTTAGGGATGTGCCCCTAGAAGTTCAGGGAGTAGTATTTCTGATTTTATGGAATTACCGTTCGGTGAGTTTGACCTTATATTGTGTATGGACTGGCTAGTTAAGCACCGTACAAACTTGGACTGTGCTACAAAGCATAGAGTACTAAGAAATTTAGAGGATAAGGAAGTGATGATGATAGATGAGAGAAGGAATTACCTAGCCAATGTGATTTCCGCTTTAAAGGCTAAAAAGTTGGTACGAAAAGGGTGTGAGGCATTCCTAGCTTACATCAGTGCTTTGGATGCTAGGGATTTGTCAGTAGAGAGTGTTAGAATAGTGAAAGAGTTTACGGACGTCTTTCCTGAGGAGCTTCTAGGATTACCTCCATATCACGAGGTGGAATTTGGCATTGATTTGTTGCCAGGAACAGCTCCGGTGTCCATCGTCCCATATATGATGGCTCCGAAAGAGTTGGTAAAACTTAAAGCTCAAATCCAGGAGCTGTTGGATCGTGGTTTTATCTGACCAAGTGTGTTACCGTGGGGAGCGCTGATTTTCTTTGTTAAGAAAAAAGATGGGTCAATGCGTATGTACACTGATTATAAGCAATTGAAGAAGTTGACGATCAAGAACAAGTATCTACTACCAAGGATTGATGACATGTTCGATCAACTACGAGGAGCTTTGATCTTCTCGAAGATAAACTTGAAATCGTGGTATCATCAGCTAAAGGTCAAGGAGGCGGATATTAACAAGACTACATTCTGAACTCGATACGGACATTATGAGTTTTTGGTGATGCCATTCGGGTTAAAAAATCCACCAGTTGCTTTTATGGACATGATGAACTGGGTTTTCCAACCCTATCTAGATCGGTTCGTGGTGGTATTCATAGATGACATTCTGGTATACTCAAAGACTGAAGAGAAGCATGATTATCATCTTCGACTTATACTGTAGATATTAAGAGAAAATAATTATATGTCAAGTTCACTAAGTGTGAATTCTGGTTGAAGGACGTGACCTTTTTGGGACATGGTGTCTGCTAAGGGGATTAGGGTTGATCCTCGAAAAATCAAAGCTATTTTGGATTGGAAGACGTCGAAGTCTGTGTTAGAAATTTGAAGTTTTCTTGGTTTGAGTGGATACTACAAAAGGTTCGTTGAGGGTTTTCGTTGATTGCTGCACCACTAACCAAGTTGTTAGGAAAGGGAGTATCGTTTGTTTGGGCTGATAGGCAACAGAAAAGCTTTGAAAAGCTAAAGAAAATTTTGACTGAAGCGCAAATGTTGATTCAGCCTGAAGAAGGAAAAGAGTTTGTTGTATATTGTGATGCGTCATAAACAGGCTTGGGATGTGTGTTGATGCAAGAAGGAAAAGTGGTAGCTTATGCATCTCGTCAACTAAGTCTACATAAAGTGAACCACCCTACGAATGATTTGGAGCTACCTGCAGTAGTGTTCGCCCTGAAGATATGGAGATATTATCTGTATGGAGAAAGGTTGATCATCTATACTGACCACAAAAGTCTGAAATATCTCCTTACCAAAAAGGAGTTAAATCTCAGGCAGCGAAGGTGGATAAGGTTGCTGAAGGACTATGACTGCTCAATTGAATATCACCCGGGTAAAGCCAATGTGGTAGCGGATGCCTTAAATCGAAAGGTGGTGTCTGAGTTGAGAGCTATGTTTACCCATCTTAGCCTTTATGAGGATGGTAGTTTGCTGGCAGAGCTGCAGGTGAAACCATCTTGGGTTAGTCAAATTAAGCGGAAGCAAGGGTCGGATGAGCAATTGGGTTTTCTATTTCAGCAGGTAAAAAGTGGTGAAATAGTGGATTTTGGGTTGAATAGTGAGGGGATACTATGTTTCCGTGAAAGAGTTTGTATGCCAAAGGATTCTGAGTTGCGACAGATGATTTTGCGGGAGGCGCGTAGTAGCCCATACGCTATGCACCTCGATGGAAACAAGATGTATCGAGACCTTCGTGAGCAATATTAGTGGCCAGGGTTAAAACGGAAGGTTACTGACTTCATGAGCAAGTGTTTGAGGTGTCAGCAAGTGAAGGCAGAACATCAGTTACCTTTAGGATTGGTGCAACCGGTAAAGATTCTACTTTGGAAGTGGGAGCGAGTAACGATGGACTTTGTTAGTGGGTTGCCCTTGACGCCTACTAAGAAAGACTTAGTGTGGGTGATCATTGATCAGTTGACAAAGTTCGCTCATTTGATACCAGTTCGTACGGATTCTTTATTACAAAAGTTAGCCAAGCTATATGTGGCAGAAATTGTGAGATTACATGGGTATCTGTGTCTATTATATCAGACAGGGATCCTAGGTTTACATCACGATTTTGGAAAGCTTTACATGCAACTTTTGGTACAAGGCTAGATTTCAGCACAGCGTTCCATCCACAGACTGATGGTCATTCGGAGAAGGTAATTCAGATTCTAGAAGACATGTTAAGGGGCTATGTGATCGACTTTAGAGGTAGTTGGGAAGATTTTCTACCATTGGCAAAATTTGCGTACAATAATAGCTATCAATCCAGCATTCAGTATGGGCGTAGGTTTCGTACCCCTACATGCTAGGACGGAGTTGGGTGAGTGACAGTTGTTGGGTCTGGAATTAATCTTAGAGACAAAGGAAAAAGTTAAAATGATTTGGACTCAGTTGAAGGAAGCTTTTGATAGATAGAAATCGTATGCAGATCTGAAGCGTAGAGAAATAGAATTTTCAGTGGAGGATCGCGTCTTCTTAAAAGTCTCACCTTGGAAGAAGGTTCTAAGATTTGGACGGTAGGGCAAGTTGAGCCCCAGGTTCATCGGGCCTTACCGAGTTTTGAAATGTGTGGAGCCAGTGGCTTATCTGCTTGAGTTACATCCGGAGTGAAGTCAGATCCATAATGTATTCCATGTTTCAATGCTGAGGCACTATCGTTCGGATCTGTCTCATGCAGTGCCAATGGAAGAAATCAAGGTCAGACCTGATTTGTCTTTTGAAGAAGAGCCAGTGTAAATTTTAGATCGGGATGTTAAGGTACTAAGAAGGAAATCAGTTCCATTGGTCAAAGTGCTATGGCGTAATCATGGGTCAAAGGAAGCCACGTGGGAGCCAGAAGACACGATTCGGTGACAATACCCTCATCTCTTTTAATCAGGTAAATTTTGAGGCTGAAATTTCTCTAAGGGAATAGAACTGTAACATCCTAAAATTTAGGATTCTATATTTTGCATTATTCCATGCGTTAGGCTAACTATGTATGTTAGTTGTGTATGTTTGGGGGCCCTAAGAAGGCCTGGGCCGAGTTGGGCCCTGGTAAAATTTTAGGGTTTTGGCACTTAAGGGGGAAAAGGTAGGTGGCGTCAAGGCATATGGGAAAAGGTGGGTAAAATGTTACCACAAGAGGAGCTTGTGGCAAGGTGGTTATGGCGTGAAAAGGGCAGAGAGGAGAGCTTGGGCTCGAATCCCACTTATTGCATCGGTTTAAATTATTTTGTGCTAAGCAGATGAAGGTAGTAGAGTTCAGCATGGACTCTACAAGAGGAGTTAAAGACTCAGTCAAAAGAATTTGAATGAGTGATGGGAAGGAATTTGAGGAGGAAATCAAGGAGCAAATTATGGGATTGAGGTGAGAGGGAGTAGTGGTTGATTTTGGGGAAGTACATGGGGGAGAAATTTGGTCAAGAGGGGTTTTTGGGGTTGGTAGTGTATTCGGTTTTGGTAGGGGAAGTTAGTGCCGAAAATTCTGAAACATTTTTGTTGAACTTTTATGCGTTATGAGGTTCTTTTCTTTTTGGCCAATTTGTGCATCTTCTCTTGTCAAAAATCATGACCATTAAGGGACTCCTCCTCTCCACTTTTCTTCATCTTTTCTTTGGTGTTAACCGAAACTTCTTTGCACCCCTCTTCTCTTCTGCTTTCTTTCATCTTCCCATACCATTCATTTACCTTTGCATTACTATAAGCCGAATCTCTTTTCTCTTCTCTGCATGATTGATCACCCTTCTTTTGACCGAATCTGGTAAGTTTAAGTTCTTTCCTTTCCTCTCTTTTTCTTTTTTTTTTCTTTGGTTGAATGTGTATCCCCACCATGTGTTGGTTTCGTTGTATCACTAATCGAAACTCCATCTCCCTTATCCTTCCTCCTTGTGACTTCCTCTTGTAGCCAAATCTTTTCTTCTCATTCGACTTGTCTATAATTAAGGTAAGGTGATTCATTTTCTTTTTTTTTTTTCTTTTCGATTCGCTCTTATGTCTTCCATAGCCGAAGTGCTTTCTCTTCGTTCACAACTAAAATCTTCTCTGTTTCTCTCAACATGTCATCACCAAATCTGTATGTGCTCGATTCTCTTTTAATCAAGGCAGATTGTACTTTGGAGCCAACAATTCCCTTCTCTATTTTTTAATCGTTTTGACTTCAGGAAACAGTGGTAAGAGTCAAAACCCCTTATGTCGTTTTCACTGTAGTATTTTACTTATCGAGTTTTCCTCATGGATGTAAGTGATAATCAATCGAAGGGGGTATCGCTAGGGAAACCTAAGGGGAGTGGTCTCGTAACCCCTGCTCTTAAGTTTAAGCGTAGGGCGGTGTCAGTAGTTCGAGATTTCCCACCGGGTTGTGGAAGAGAGCCAACATCCGTGCGAATAGCCAACTCGTGGTTGTTCGCAATAGTGAGGGTAGGCGTTTTGAATTGCTTGATTTAGATACGGATTGAGATCTCCCTTTTGTTATTTAATTGTGTGATATGTTGGTATAGGTGATGGTGATCAGGAGGGTATAGTTCTCTACGTAATCAGGTGTGTAAACTCACACCGTAATCCTGTAGTTTCGTGATTCGTTGCAATGTTGGTAAAAACAAATCATCGTTACATGAAAGTCTAATAACAGGAATATTTCATGGAATCGTATACTTCACGTAAACAACATCAGTTCTAAGATTCAAAAAATTGGTGTTAGTAGGCTAATTTACCAAAATGCCCTTAATGGGTAGATTTACCAAAATGCCCTTAGTGGGCCGAATTACCAAAATGCCCTTAATGGGCTGATTTACCAAATTATCCTTAATGGGTCGATTTACCAAACTGTCCTTAATGGGTCGACTCACCAAAATGCCTTACTAGGCCAGTTTATCGAAATACCCTCGCTGGGTTGAGTGCCTGCTTTACACTTGTATTCACTATATATATATATATATATATATGTTGCATCTTATCATATTGCATGGGGCAGGGATTTGAATGAAGAGCAGTGTTGCCTGGTGGCATAGCCACAATTTACACATGTATTTGCGTAATTATGACTACAGTGTCTTAGCCATAAGTAACCTATGTTTAGTAGCTTGACTGCAATTTGGTGTGAGCGGCGGGGTGGGTTGACTTGATCCCTACAGGTGTGATTGGCTAGTCGGGGGTGTGTTGGATGGATGGGTTGGGCTGCATAAATTCATTACTTTGCACTATTACGCTTAATGGGCTTGGCCCAATTTGATGATGTATGGGCTCAGGCCCATACGGTGACGGTAAGTGGATTACATATTGAGTTCTTGTAACTCACCCCTCTTTCTTTACACTCAGAGGTAATACTCAGCAGTAAGGACTTGGAGCTTTGGATGACTCGATGAAGGCCATACTTTAGGACCATCGCTTAAGAAACTTCGTAAATTTCTTTTATGTTGTCTCATAAGAATATTTTTTAATATCTTGTGGGTTTAATATTTTGTAATAAGGCATATGGATTTAAACTTCTTTTAATTTCTTATTTCTGCTATAATTATTATTATCACTTGTTTAATTTGGTGGTTTATCTAAAGCTTTATCAACTGGTTTCCAAAATATCATGTTTTTAACGAATCTTCAAAATTGATTTTCATAAAAAAAAGGTAGTTTTCAAGTTAATTATAACTGTTATGAAATGAACACTGAGTAAAATGGACTTTTATAAACAACCAACGCAGCACGAAGTTTTCAAAAGTGATGCAAATTTTTCAACGATCGCGTAGTTTTAACAACCCTTTTAATGTGACACGCCAGATCGATCGTAACATTTAGGCCGGGTTTGGGGTGTTACATCCTCCATGGCTTTCCATTTGAAAGGTGTAAAAATGTCTACATTGATAGATGAGATGAGAAAAGCATTATGTGAGTACAATAATGAGCATCCCTCTTCAAGTAAAAAAGATTTGCAATATTGGGTTCAACAAGCATTTGATCTCTTTGTTAGCCAATCAACAATATCAAATACTCTTAAAAGGTCATATGAATATTTGTTAAAAGAGATAAAGAATGGAAATTTTAAAAGGCACAAATTAGCCAAATATCCTGAATTAGAGAAGGTGTTGTATGAGTGATTTCTCTAATATCAAGAGAAAGTAAACATGATTGGAGAAATGATCCAAGCTAAAGGAAAAGAGTTTCTGCAAAAAATGTATGGCGATGCAAATTCCAAATTTAACTTCTCTATTTGTTGGCTAGATAGGTTCAAGGTAAAACATGGGATTAAGTCTTATAGAAGATTTGGTGAAAGTGGTTCAGTTGTTAAGGAGAATATTGAAGATGCTTGTAACACCCCTTACCCGTATTCGAGCCGAAATAGGTTACGAGGCATTACCTGACTCACATCACAACCAATCACACAATTTTGAGTCATAAAATTTGAGTCCAAATTAAATCCATCCATATTCAATCATAAAGTCCCTTATACAAGCTTACGAGGCCCAAAACATGTATTGGAAATAGTTCGGGACAAAATAGAGAACTTTAGAAATTTATAAAAAACTTAAAAGATTTTTGCTAACTGCAGGGCTTACATGCCCGTGTTGTCCAAGGGACAGGCCCGTGTGACCCTGGGACACGCTTGTGCTTCAGACCGTGTTCAATTTAAGGGTGCTATCTGGCTTGTACCACCTGGCAGTGCCACACGCCCGTGTGGTAGGCCATGTAGCGCACACGGCTGAGACACACGCCCATGTCTCTACCCATGTGCTCAATTCTAGACATTCTGTTTTGCAACAACTAAGGTGCACGGCCGGATCACATGCCCGTGGGGACAAAAATAAGGCTATTTACCAAGCCATTTTCCCACCCTTACTTGCACTCATCTACACAACATCATATGACACAAATTTAAGCATATGAATGGAACCAAACACCCACAAATTAGACAATAACATGTCATTCTTATACCATCATTTATCATGCTTAAAACATCAAACTTAGCCCGTTAAAAACATACTAATTTCACATTCATGTCATAAATCACATTTCTATCATTCACCAAGTATACCATGATCATATCACCAAAGAACTTAGCATATATATATATATATATATGCTTAGGCTTACAACCATGATAGCCCAAATAAACCAATCTACATGGCCAAATATCAAAACAAGCCTTTGACAATTACAAGCAAACACATTGGCTACAATCATAATGACACATGTAACAAAATAGCTACGTCCTTATACATGCCATAAACTCAAAATACTTGAATTCATCAATACCCAAAGTAATAGCTTGATAGTGTGATAGGATCTCCGGCGATCTCCAACCCGAGCTAGCTTAATAACCCTATAAGACATTGGAAATGAAGGGGGTAAGCTATATCTATAGCTTAGTAAGTCCGTATGAAAATAATAAGCAACTCTTACCAATAATTTACCAAATCTAACAATATAAAATAAGATAGTACAAATTGCTATAAATCTCACAGTTGTAATTTATTCACATTGGTTGCTCTATCAATTTGCATGCATATTTTAACATGTTTTGACTTTACCCCAATAACCCTAATCACTCCATTGTCACAAATTACCACAATCAACCAATCATTTCATACCTCATAATAAACATACAAATTAATTATGAGTATATACATTTCAAGCATATACTTCAACATCTTTCAATTTCCTAATATCTTATCTTCCTATACTTCCATAACCTTTTTAATAGGAAATTATGCCAATATTCCCTTTTTTTCTCATTTTCGATAAAATACAATTTGTGTGAATAAAACATGCTATATCATAACTCAATTTAGCCCGAAAGCCAAACACATAATCGTCAACCAAATTTACCATGTATTTCATACATCACAAGTATTGATCAATAATCACAAGGTTTTCACAAAAACATCCCTATGGAAATCATGAACTCACAATTTCATGAAGTCAATGCTTATAAACTTTACGTACATACTTGTACCAATTCGTATTACTTACATACTCTTTCTCTTCTTTGACATACCCTTTGAGTTTACCGTTGAACCATTTGGAATACTAAAGGATACTCGGGGATCTCGTACACATAGTATCGTACCAATGCCATACCCCAGGTATGGTCTTACATGTAATCTCGTATCAATGCCAATAGCCCAAATATGGTCTTACACGAAGTCTCATATCGATGCCATATCCAGATATGGTCTTACACAAAGTCTCTTATCGATGCCATATCCCAGATATGGTATTACACATAATCTCAGTAACACTAATGTCATGACATTTGTATCCTATATATTCCTAATGTTTAACCGGGACTTTAGCTGTATCGAATCTCTGTGGGTAGTTCCCGTAATATTGTACTCAATAGCATTCACATTTCATTTCAATAATATAGCATTTACCACAATTATATCAATTAAGCATTTATACACATATAATTTAATGCTTATTAAAAATACGAATACGAACTTACCACGGCATAGAAACGGCAAAAAAGGGTTAAATTGTCAAATACTCGTAATTCTCCCATTCTAGGTTCAAACCTCATTGTTCTTTATCTATAATATCACATTTAACTTATCTAATCATTATACTATTCAAATCAGCCCAAAATGACATTATGGCAAAAATTATATTTTTACCCCTAAACTTTGACATTTTACAATTTAGTCCCTAGGCTCATAAAATGATTTTAATTTAATTTCTTCAAAACCAAAGCCTAGCCGAACCATTTTCATACTCATAACAGCCCACATTCCTCATTTATTCACATTTTATACTCATTTTATAACTTTTACAAATAGGTCCTTTTTGTCATTTTTACCGAAAATCACTTAGCAAAAATCGTTTATCATACACCAAACATACATTTTCTACAATTAGACATCAAAATACCTACATGTTCAACATGGGTAAAAATTTAGACTTTGACATCTTATCAAATTAGTGGTATAAATAGATTTACCATGTTACAAGGATTTCAAAAACATAAAAATCATTATAAACGGGGCTAGAACTGACTTACAATCAAGCATGGAAGTGGCCAAACCCTAACTATGGCTTCCCCCTTGTGAACTTCGGCCATGAGGAAGAAGAAGGACAAAAATTGGCTTTTAATTTGGCTTTTTAATTCATTTAATGGCCTTAATGAAAAACTTTGAAAACATACCAAACCATATCCATTTTTATCCACCAACTTAACCAATGGTCTAATTACCATTTAAGGACCTCTAATTTAAAATCGCATAGCAATTAGACACCTTTAACATATACAATTCAAGTTTTGCACTTTTTTCAATTTAGTCTTTTTAACTAAATTGAGTGTCCAAACGTCAAAATTTTCGAATTAAATTTTCACGAAATCGTTCCATAAAACTATAGACCATAAAAATACAATAAAAATAAATTTTTATTCTTCAGATTTGTGGTCCCGAAACCACTGTTCTGACTAGACCCAAAACCGGGTTGTTATAACTCTCCCCCCTTTAGGGATTTTCGTCCCCAAAATCTTACCTGAATATAAATTTGATTTCCACGTAAACTCCTCTATCTCATGACACTGCCAAAGAACCCTCACTAAGGTTATGCTTTTATTTTCCAACTTTTTAATCTCTCGTGTCAAAATTCTAATCGATTCTTCGTTATACAACACATCGGCTATATCTCAATCTCTATTGGAAAATTCATATTCAAAGAGTCCAATAGATACAATCGTAACATAGATACACAAAACACATTTTGAATATTTTTCCAATGCAACACTTTTGGAAGCATGCTATCCCTGAACGGGAATTTCATATCCTCATGTTTCAAATTCACTTACATTTTTTGACAATTCTAAAGTGATTCTAAACTGCCACGAATCACTTTTACTTTTTGTTCGATCTCTGATCGGATAGACTCTAAATCACCCGTTGGATAGTTCCTTTCATGTGACTTTAACCGTCTGAAAGCACAAACTATCACTTTACATCCTTGTATTAAACCACATTCCAATCCGTTAGATAGTGCATCACTGAAAAATCACAAATTCTTTACTCAATTTAAACTGGACTCAGAATCAGTGCTTCGGTTAACAATACCTTCAACTATTTTCAACTTTGCTAATACTCAACAGACCATTTAAACTTTCACAAATGTGATAACTTTATCAATCAAAACAACGTTAACTCATAATAATATCATCCAATTAGAATTGATCTAATAGGTACATCGTTGTATCACACCCTTTTTGAATATAAATTTTTCATTTAGACTAATCATCAATTTACCCATGAATGTACAAGATTTTGTCTTCTTACCTGAGGGTAAACTTAAATGCATATAACTCAAATTACTTTTCAACTGACCAGGTCACTCAGATAAAAACAACTGAGTCAATTTCAACTATCAAATAATATCATATCAAATATTCCCTTCTTCATGCTGTTAAGACAACTCAAATATACAATCTTTCAAAATTTCTTCTCATGCTAGTCATATATCTTTACACTGCATTAGCTCAAGTAAACAAAATATCCTAATTGAACTCATTGACCTTAATCAAAACAAAATATCCTAATTGAAGTCATTGATCTTAATCAAACTTACCTGAGAAAAGAAAACCATTGTACAATTTGAGCTTGAGCTTCCACTATCTATACATTTGCTGACGTCAATTCCTTTCACAAAAATTAGAGAAATCTTGATACCAAAATCACCATGTTCCTATGATCGAACCAGAAATACAACCATAATAGACATAGTTATCACAAGCCGAAGAACACACTTTAAAGATGAGTCATGATTGATAATTTATGAAATAAGGTTGATACAAAATCGAGATAAAGAAATCCAAGATATGATATCATACTGGAAGTTCGAGAACATAAGTCATAAGAAAATAATAAAGATCTTGATGATTCCTAAGAGAAAACCAGAAGAAAAATAATGCTTATACGCTCTGGAGTCAATTGTAACAGAGATAATATATTTTCCAAATATATATACAAAACAAAACAACATCCAGTAGAACCAAAAGAATAGCCTCACATAACTTTTCACCAACAACTTTCATTCCAAACATAATAGAATAGAATCCTAAAGAGAGAGATAAGAAATGCTTTCATTCACCAACTAGATCGACAATGCTTTCATCTAACATTATAAGCAGCTAGCATTCTCATACGATAAGAATTTCATCAGAAAACGAACAATTACATATATCTTTGAGGATACATGAATATGTATAAACCCAAGATAGAACATCATAATCTATTCAATTACAACTGTTATACTTAGACATCTTTACAATTCAAATATCATTTTCTAACTAATTTTGTCATCACTAATCCCATATTACTCCATTCACTAACGAAAATCAATCTGGAAGAAATTCCAACAATTACATACTTTAGACATCATACCTGATTGAGTCGATTAGTCGAGATTAATTTTTTCTTTAACGGTGACATCACGAAATCCAAATGATTTTTAGAATAACCTAACATCTTTTCCAGAATTGTATTCACTTGCCAAACTATTCTTAACTTTGACCACATTATTAGTCATTCAGCTACTGAACTCATCAGTCTCTTATGTGTGAGCTTATTCAACTTAAATCTTGTGAAATTTCGTTATAAAATACCACATTGGTAAGGGGGTGAGGTCATAAAGCCTTTCCTCGACTCTCATAAATACACACATATAACTTAGCATTCAGCATCAACATAATATCTTCACAATCACATAATTCACTTCAAGCTAATTAACATACATATTTATGTTACATGAACTTTCCGATTATCTTTATTCAAACAAGTGTACTTAAACATACATTCCATAAATCTTGAGTAAGTTTACTTATTGCATTCACTTAATCAAAAAAGTTAGACACATAGCATCATATGAATGCCAAACAAACATGGATGAGCTTATCACAATATAAACTTTCATTTCACTTCACCTTTCCATATTTCAAGAATAATTCCCATTGAACTATTGTAATTTCGATGGATACTCAAGTAGTATACTCAAGGTATGCATGTTAACAATCCGCCAATTCATATTCAAAAGTGCCCTTTTGGCACTTATTCATAGAGCACACTCTTGAGCCACATATGATATAACAGGATTGGTAGTCCAAGCTAAATCCTTTTAGTAACGTATTGCTCTAAAGGGCTTACTTTGGATTACCCGTCCGGGCTACATCCATTTTATAACTTATGCTCGAGAGGGCTTAATTTAGGATTACCCTTCCGGCTAAATCCTTTCAGTAACATTTAAAACATTTTATCCGTTTCATAAAATCACCATAATCCATCGAAATACAACGTTCAACCGAAACAATGACATTTTATCTATATTTCTCAACCTATGGTTATTTCATTTCATACATCATCACATATATATCATGAGCTCTTATTCATACCTTTCCAAATTTTGACTCATCACAAACACATTTTCAAATATCTTAATATCACTTTCAGCATTTTTGAAATTAGGTTGGTTGGAAAGCATCTCTGCCTCAACAAAACAATTTCACCAGAGTCGAGAGATATCACACTATCATAGGTAGTACTATGGCATGTATAGCTAGACTCACATACATTACGTTAGTCTGAGAATCGACTAAATTGTAGCTTTGATACCACTAAATGTATCATACCTTACCCATATTTGACGCTGGAACAGGGTACAAGGCATTACCTGACTCACATCACAAGCAATCAAACAATTCTAAGCCATAAAATTTGCTTCCAAATTAAAACCATCCATATTCAATCATAAAGTCCCTTATATGAACCTACGAGGCCCAAAACATGTATTGGAAACGGTTCGGGACTAAATTGAGAACTTTAGAAATTTTTACAAAACTTAAAAATTTTTGCTAAATGAAGGGCCCACATGTCCGTGTGGTCCAAGGGACATGCCCTTGTGACCCTAGGACACGCCCGTGCTTCAGACCTATTCAATTTAAGGGTGCTCTTTGACTTGTGCCACACGGCTGTGCCATACGCCTATGTGCTAGGCCGTGTAGTACACACGATTGGGACACGCTCCTGTGTCTCTGCCCATGTGCTCAATTCTGGACATTCTGTTTTGCAACAATTAAGGTGCAGGGGACACACGGCCAGATCACATGCCCGTGGGGCAGACCGTGTGTCACACACAGCCTGGACACACGCCCGTGTGTCTACCCTTGTGGAAAAAATAAGGCTATTTACCAAGCCATTTTGCCACCTTCACTTGCACTCATCTACAAACATCACATGACACAAATTTAACCATAAAAATGCAACCAGACACCCAAAAATAAGACAATAACATGTCAATCTTCTACCATCATTTGTCATGCTTAAAAATTTATACTTAGCCCGTTAAAAACATACTAATTTCACATTCATGTCATAAATCACATTTCTATCATTCACCAAGTATACCATGATCATATCACCAAAGACATTAGCACATATATATCTATACTTAGGCTTACAACCATGATAGCCCAAATAAGCCAATCTACATGGCCAAATATTAAAACAAGCCTTTGACATGTACAAGCCAACACAGTGGCTACAATCATAATGACACATATAACAAAATAACTAAGTCCTTATACATGCCATAAAGTCAAAATACTTGAATTCATCAATACCCAAAGTAATAGCTTGATAGTGTGATAGGATCTCCGGCGATCTCCAACCTGAGCTAGCTTAATAACCCTATAAGACATTGGAAAGGAAAAAGGTAAGCTATATATAGCTTAGTAAGTCCATATGAAAATAATAAACAACTCTTACCAATCATTTACCAAGTCCAACAATATAAACATAAGATAGTACAAATTGCTATCAATCTTATAGTTATAATTTATTCAGTCACATTGGTTGCTCCATCAAATTGCAAGCATATTTTAACATGTTTTGACTTTAGCCCAATAACCCTAATCACTCCATTGTCACAAATTACCAAAATCAACCAATAATTTCATACCTCATAATAAACATGCACATTAATTATGAGTATATACATTTCAAGCATATACTTCAACATCTTTCAATTTCCTAATCTCTTATCTTCCTATACTTCCATAACCTTTTTAATAGGCAATTATGTCAATCTTCCCTTTTTTCTCATATCCGATAAAATACAATTTGTGTGAATAAAACATGCTAAATCATAACTCAATTTAGCCCGAAAGCCAAACGCATAATCGTTAATCGAATTTACCATGAATTTTATACATCACAAGTATTGATCAATAATCACAAAGTTTTCACAAAAACATCCCTGTGGAAATCATGAACTCAAAATTTCATAAAGTCAATGCTTATAAACTTTAAATACATACCTATACCAATTCGTATTACTTACATACTTTTTCTCTTCTTTGATATACCCTTTGAATTTCCCGTTGAACCATTTGGAATACTAAAGGATACTCGGGGATCTCGTACACACAGTACCATACCAATGCCATATCCTAGATATGGTCTTACATGTAATCTCGCATCGATGCCAATAGCCCAGCTATAGTCTTACACAAAGTCTCATATCGATGCTATATCTCAGATATAGTCTTACACGAAGTCTCATATCGATGCCATATTCCAGATTTGGTCTTACACGTAATCTCAGTAACCCTAATTTCATGACATTTGTATCCTATCTATTCCTAATCTTCAGCCGGGACTTTCACTATATCGAATCTTTGTCTATCGTTTCCGTAATATCGTACTCAATAGCATTCATATTTCATTTCAATGATATAACATTAACCACAATTATATCAATTAAACATTTATACGCATATAATTTAATGCTTATTAAATATACAAACTTACCTCGGCATAGAAACGAAAAAAAAGAATTAAATTGTCAAATACTCGTAATTCTCCCGTTCTAGGTTCGAACCTTGTTTTTCTTGATCTATAATATCAAACTTAACTTATCTAATCATTATACTATTCAAATCAGCCCAAAATCACATTAGGGCAAAAATTACAATTTTGCCCCTAAACTTTTGACATTTTACAATTTAGTCCCTAGGCTCTTAAAATGATTTTCATCCAATTTCTTCAAAACCCAAGCCTCATTGAACCATTTTCATACTCATAACAGCCCAGATTTCTTATTTATTCATATTTTTCTTCTCATGTTATAACTTTTACAAATAGGTCCTTTTTAACATTTTTATCGAAAATCACTTAGCAAAAGTCATTTATCATACACCAAACATAAATTTTCTACCATTAGACATCAAAATAAATACATGTTGAACATGGGTAAAATTTTAGACTTTGACATCTCTTCAAGTTAGTGGTAGAAATAGATAGATCATGTTACAAGGATTTCAAAAACATAAAAATAATTAAAAATAGGGCTAGAACGGACTTACAATCAAGCATGAAGTGGCCAAACCCTAACTATGGCTTCCCTCTTGTGAATTTCGGCCATGAGGAAGAAGATGGACAAAATTGGCTTTTAATTTGGCTTTTTAATTCATTTATTTACCAAATTGCTAAAATGCCCTTAATGAAAAACTTTGTCGGATTTGTGGTCCCGAAACCACTATTCTGATTGGACCCAAAATTGGGTTGTTACAATGCTTTACCTCAAATAATAGCTAAATTGGAAAATTTTGATTGGAAGGATATCTATAATATAGATGAAACAGGCTTATTTTATCGTTTGCAAGCAGATCATTCGCTGGCTACAAAGCAATTAAAAGGAGGAAAAAAGGACAAGGAAAGACTTACTATTGTGGTTTTTGTTGCAATGAGGATGATTCAAGTAAAGTGCCTCTTTGGGTTATTGGTAAGTTTGCTAATCCTAGATGCTTTAAACATGTGAATATTGACAATCTTAACTGTCATTATCGTGCCAACAAAAAAACATGGATGACTCGATTAATTTTTCAAGATTTTGTTCGTTGATTTGATGCTAGAATGACTAGTAGAAAGGTGTTGCTTATAGTTGACAATTGCCCAGCCTATCCCTGGGTTATTGAAGGCTTGAGAAACTTTAAATTATTCTTTTTGCCTCCAAATTCAACATAAAAATTTCAACCATGTGATATTGGAATTATTAGAGCAGTCAAGATTTATTATCAGCATCGCTTTTATTCTAGCATCTTGGAAGGTTACGAGAAAGGAGAAATAAATCTTGAAATGATTAATGTATTGGATGCAATCTATTTTATTAATTCTGCTTGGAATATTGATGTGAAGCCTACAAATTTTGCAAATTATTCTCGACATTGCAAAATTCGATCCAAGGAGGATATGCCTCTTGAACAAGAAATTGGTGATGTTGAAGGCATTCATAAATTAAAAGAAGTAATTTCTTATTTACACTATAGAAATCCCATGGATGTTGAGCAGATTTTGAATTATCCTAGCGAAAATGAATCTTTGATGGAGTCACCTATGGATGAAGATATTATTCAAGGAGTAATGGATGTGTCAGCTAATGACGAACAAGATCCAGATGACAATAGTGTTTTATCACATGTTTCTCCAAAAGAGGCTTTTCTTGAAACACCCCAAACCCGGCCCATAAGCCCTGATCGGATCTGGCATGCTCCTTGAGTAAAACGTGGTTAAGTCTCGTAAGACACTTTGAAAATCGTGGTGGTTTCAAAGAAAATAGGTTTAGGTTGTTCTCAGGTTAAAAATTGAATTGTAATTTAATTTTGTACTTAAATCGATAATTTCATATTTCAAAAGTTACAAGTTAAAAAATACCGAATTTTAGAGTTTAATATTATTGTTAACTTGAAAAACCGTAGGTGTTTGAGTTTCAAAACAATTGATGTTGTTCGTATCATAGAAAAAACTTAAAACACATAAATAAAAGCAGTTAAGTGATAATGGCATTATTACATCAAATTAAAACCCAAAATAAACCAAAATAAACTTAATAAAAAAGCGAAGAAAAATTGAGTGCATGGCCACCTCTAAGTTCCCGCCAATTCGGTCCATTCATCGAGTGCCATCTACAAAAAGTTAGCCCACGAAGGGTGAGTCAACAGACTCGATTGTGTAACAACCATCACAGATTCCCAAAACATGCAAGGCATAATAAGTCACATAAAATAATGGTAAACCATGATGCAACCCAAACCACCTAGATCCAACCTCTACACATCACCGTACCTCACCGATCACTCCGTGGGATTACTAAATCGACCCTCCATCCGCTACACACCATCGAAGGCAGTCGCTGTAGTCAACTGCACATCGCCCTTATAATTGTGGCATAGCCACCAGATAATGTGACAGAGTCACCAGATTCATATTATGTAACATAGTCACTAGATAATGTGACAGAGTCACCAGATTCATATTATGTGACATAGTTACCAGATAATGTGACAGAGTCACCAGATATTATGGTAGGAACCACCAGATCACTTCCTCTTTCACATAATCACCCATATGCCCATGCAACATAGAAAACATGCCATTTTTCATACGATTTACCTTACCCCAAAATCATAACGGGATTCCACATATTTTCACATCAATGTTATTAAACATTATTTACAAGTGTTAAAGGGGTAACGTACCTGAATGCACTCTTACCATTGAATGGTACCCTTAGCCATATTTTCATATTTTCCTTAACACATATCTAATATTATCAACCTAGGGGGAATTAGTTAGGGCTACACACCTGATTATTCGTAGATCTAATTGAAATCCTGAAAATATCTCTGGTCCTTGGAGATGTCAAAATCCCTACATGGTATATGTTAGATTCGATTCTAACATTTAATGAACAAAGTAAATGGCCTTCGGCCTAAGATCACACTTCACTTACCTCGGATATTCAAATGTCGAATGATCTCCCCTTATATACAGCTACAAATAAATCCCGAAATCTCCTTTCAAAGTTTCGGCCAAAGAGAATAGGAGAGATTAGAGTCTTGCTTTTTGACAGTCAAAGAAAGGAAAGAACAGGAAACCAACAAAGAAGAGATCCCTGTCGAACAAAGTGACCAAAACGTAAATGGTTCACTAGCTCTAAATGTCGACAATAGGAGAAGGATGTTTTGGTTTTCAGCTCTTAGTGCTTAAGATCAATCGGCTATAGCCTGGAAATACCTTCAGCTTTTGATGATAGAAGGAATGGTGAGAAGAAAAAGATGAGGGAAAAAAGGTTACGGCTATGGTGTTTCGTCTTTTGGAGTTTACGAAAAAGAAGAGAGAATGAGGGACAATAAGATTCGACTGAGACTCCCAAATGGAGATGGAATGTTCAGCCACCAAAAGAATAGGTATAGAATTGAGTTTGAGAGGAAGAAAAGTAGTATAGGAGAAGGCTAGAAGAATTCAAAATGGTGTGCTTTGAGAGAGAGAGGTTTTGGCTAGAACAAGTTAAAAGAAAAGAGAAGAGAAAGTGATGGGTTTGATCTTATGGAGAGCAAAGAGAAGATGAAAAAGAGGCTGAAAGTGACCTTAATGGTCTTCTAAATTTGGCTTAAGGGATTTTGGTGACCGAATTTGTCATCCAAGAAGTCCCTTGGCCGGCCAACTCTCCCTCTCTCCACTCAATCCCCCTTTTCACTCTACCTTAGCCGAATCTCTAAGTTGTTAGACCCAATCTATACCTCCTTCATCAGAGTCCTTGTGCTGTCCACCACTGCCCTTCCTTGCTGAAAAATAAAACTCCAAAACGCTTCCTTTGCTGCTCGAACCTAGGCCCTTCTCACTCCCTGTGGTGTCACCTTACAAGGCCCTAAATGGCGCCTCCTTGCCACCTTACCACTGGGTTATTTGTGTCCTAAACCACACAATAATCTCCTTAAGGTCTAGCTCCTTTAGTTCCCCTTTTTGGGCTTAAAAATTCAATAACTTCTAAGCCTCCTACCTACATCCCAAGGTTCTTGAAGCCCTCAAATCACATTCTAATCATACTCAAGCATGCATTCACATACATTTAAGTAAAAATGCATAACCCCTAAATCCTAGATGTTACAGTTCTACCCCCCTTAAAATAATTTTGACATCGAAATTACCTGGCTAAAATAAGTGAGGGTATTGCTGTCGCATTGCTTCCTCTGACTCCTACGAAGCTTCCTCCGATCCATGATTACGTCATAACACTTTGAATAGAGGGACCGATTTCCTCCGAAACGCCTTCACATCCCGTTCTAGAATCTGAATCGGCTCTTCCTCATAGGACAGATATGGTCTCAGCTCCACCTCCTCAATCGATATCACATGAGATGGATTCGATCGGTAACGATGCAGCATCGAGACGTGAAACACATCGTGTATCTGCTCCAACTCTGAAGGCAACTCTAACTGATATGCAACTAGTCCAACCCGCTTTAGAATCTGATAAGGTCCAATAAACCTAGGACTTAGCTTTCCCTTGCAACCAAATCTCATTACCTTCTTCCACGGTGAAATTTTGAGAAACATATAATCTCCCACAGGAAACTCAATCTCCTTTCGCTTAAGATCTGCATGTCACTTTTGCCTGTCAGATGCCTCCTTCAACTGTGTCTGAATTACTTTAACCTTTTCTTCGGATTCTACCACAATTTCTGGACACAAAACCTGACGTTCTCCCAATTCTGTCCAACATGTAGGAGTGCGACACTTTCATCCATACAGCGCTTCGTACGGTGCCATCCGAATACTTGCTTGATAGTTGTTATTGTACGCAAATTTCACTAAAGGCAAGAACTCATCCCAACTCCCTCTGAAGTCTATCACGTAACCTCTCAACATATCCTCCAGCACTTGAATTACCTGCTTAGATTGGCCGTCCGACTGCGGATGGAATGCCGTACTGAAGTCCAATCTGGTGCCCAAAGCTTGATGTAATGCTTTCCAAAACCAAGATGTAAACCTTGGATCCCTATCCGAGATAATCGACACCGGCACTCCGTGCAGCCTCACGATTTCTGCTACATACAACTTTGTCAATTTTTGTAGAGAATAGTCAACCCGCACTGGTATGAAATGTGTAGACTTCGTCAATCGATCTACTATTACCCATACCGAGTCCTTCTTAGTAGGCATAAGGGGAAGCCCACTAACGAAGTCCATGGTAATTCTCTCCCACTTCCATTACAAAATCTTTATCGGCTGAAGCAATCCTGACGGTACTTGGTGTTCAGCCTTGACTTGCTGCCGCGTTAAGCACTTCCCTACAACCTCTGTAACTTCACTCTTAAGACCAGGCCACAAAAACTGTTCCCGTAAATCCCTATATAACATTGTTCCTCTAGGATGCATAGCATAAGGGCCACTATGCAATTTCTGAAGAATTTTCTACCTTAACTCTTCGTCCTTTGGCATACAGACCTTGCCCCGAAAGCACAACACTCCATCACCATTTACACCAAAATTTTCCAATTCCCTATTTTGTACTTGTAGCAGCTTAGCACTTAGATCTCCATCTACCAACTATTTCTCCTTTACCTGAGTTATCCATGTCGGCTTCACTTGCAACTCTGCTAGCAAACTTCCATCATCATAAAGGCTAAGATGTACAAACATTGCCCTTAAATCTGACACCACTTTCCAACTTAGGGTATCTGCCACTACATTCGCCTTGCCCAGGTGATACTCTATTGAGTAATCGTAATCTTTCAACAACTCCACCCACCTTCGCTGTCTCAAATTCAGCTCCTTCTGAGTTAGCAAATACTTCAGGCTCTTGTGGTCCGTGTAGATCACCGACCTTTCTCCATACAAGTAGTGCCTCCACATTTTTAGAGCGAAAACAACTGCCGCCAATTCCAGATCATGCGTCGAATAGTTAACCTCATGTGGCCTCAATTGTCAAGACTCATAAGCGACCACTTTCCCGTCTTGCATAAGGACACATCCCAATCCTGTATGGGAAGAATCAAAATATACCACATAGTTCTTTCCTGTTTCAGGCTGAATCAAAATCGGAGCCTTTGTCAATACCTTCTTAAGCTTCTCAAAACTCTCCTGCTGCTTATTCGCCCATACAAAAGGTACCTCCTTCCTTAACAACTTCGTCAAAGGTGCTGCTATTGACGAGAATCCCTCAACAAATCTCCTATAGTAGCCTGCTAGTCCCAAGAAACTACGAACTTTTGCCACAGACTTAGGTGGTTTCCAATTCAATACTGCCTCAATCTTCCGAGGATCCACCCTTATTCCTTCAGGAGACACCACATGTCCTAAGAACGTAACTTCCTTCAGCCAAAATTCGCACTTGCTAAACTTAGCATATAGCTTCTTTTCCCTTAACACTTGTAGCACAACTCGGAGATGCTCGTCATGTTCTTCCTCAGACTTAGAATACACTAGGATATCGTCTATGAACACAACGATGAATCGATCTAGGTAGGGTTGGAAAACCCGGTTCATCATGTCTATGAATGCAGCTGGGGCATTTGTCAATCCGAACGGCATTACCAAGAACTCAAAATGTTCGTACCTTGTCTAGAAAGCTGTCTTATGGATATCAGCCTCCTTCACCTTAAGCTGATGATATCCTGACCTTAGATCTATCTTCGAAAATACTGCGGCCCCCTTAAGCTGATCGAACAAGTCATCTGTCCTTGGCAACGGATACTTGTTCTTAATGGTTAGCTTATTCAACTGCCGGTAATCTATGCACATGCGCATAGTCCCGTCCTTCTTCCTCACAAATCGGATTGGTGCTCTCCATGGAGACACACTAGGTCGAATAAACCCACGATCGAGTAACTCTTGGATCTGGGCTTTGAGCTTTACTAACTCCTTTGGTGCCATTCGATAAAGAGCAATTGACAAAGGAGAGGCACCCGTAATAAGTCAATTCCGAACTCTACCTTCCTATCCGGGGGTAACCCAGGCAGCTCCTCCGGAAAGACATCTACAAATTCCCTTACTGTTCTAACTCCTCCTACAGCTGCTTCCTTAGCCTCTAAGACACTAATCAACATCAGAAAAGCTACACACCCTTTTCTCACCATCTTCTCTGCCTTAAGGGCAGATACCACATTTGACAAGCAATTTCGTCTCTCGCCCATCACCACAACTTCTTTGTCGTCAGAAGTTCTTAATGACATGTGCTTAGCAGCACACTCCACATTCGCATGGTACTTCACTAACCAATCCATGCCTAAGATTTGATCAAACTCCTCAAATGGCAATTCCATTAAGTCAGCTGGAAACTGCGCCCCCTGAACTTCCAAAGGTACTGCCAAGAGTTTGTCTAATACTACTGATTGCCCTAAAGGACTAAGTACAGTCATCTTCCTAGGTGCAGTTTGAGTTCATAGCGAGTTCGGACACCTTACTAGCAATGTATGAATGGGTTGACCCAATATCTATCAACGTAATAAAGGGTAATCCGAGATAAGGAATATACCGTTATGACATCAGGTGCATCACCATCCTTCCTCCGACGAACTGCATAAACTTGACCCGACTGTCTCACCCCTGTATTACCAACACCTCTGCCCGGTGTTCCCTGACCTCTTCTAGAACCATTACCTCTGCCAGTCCGACCACGACCCCGCAGTGGTTGCTGTCCACCCCATCCTGCCTAATTAAGACCCTGATCTGCAGGTTGGCTCCCGTCTATTTTCATAGGACAGTCCCTAATCATGTGATCCTTGGATCCACACTTGAAACATCCTCTCGTCTTCTTCTAACACTCTCCCAAGTGCATCTTTCCACACTGAGCACAAGTACAGTACTGTCCTCCCGTAACAACTTGCTGACCTAGTGACCCATCCGTTTTAGGTCTCTTTTGGACATTCCCAGATGACCCTGATGATCCAAAACCTCTCTTTTGCCTATTCTTGTTCGTGTTCTATTTAACAGACTCCTTAACTCCTTCGGCTACCTTAGCCTTTTCTACCAACACAACAAACTCCCGCTCCTGCTGTGGGGCAATCAACAATCTCAAGTCATCCCTCAGTTCGTCCTGAAACCGGACACATCGTTCATGCTCTGTAGCCATTAGACCTCTAGTGTATTGGCCCAACCTTAGGAATTTCACCTCGTACTTCACTACGGACTTATTCCCCTAAACTAACCTCAGAAACGCCTTCCTCTGCTCATCAATATAGTTGGTCCCAATATACTTCTTCTGATACGCCGCCTTAAAATACTCCCAAGTGAGATCATCTGCTGTAGCACCATCGCTAACCGTGAGCCACCATTGATATGACTCATCGTGGAAAAGTGACACTACCCCTTTCAGTTTCTCCTCGGTAGTTAGGTCCAAATCATCCATAATTAGCTCCGTCGCCTCCAACCAATACTCAGCCGTATTGGGCGCCACACTAGATATACCACGGAAAAACTCAGCTCCATTGGCTCGGAGTCGCTCGGGTACAGATTTTCGAGCTCCCAACCCTCCATCTGCTCTAGCCACCCTCTCAAGAACTCGCAGTATCACCTGCGATACTACATCATCTCCCGTCTGATCCTGATATTCAACACCAGTAGCTGGTGGTGGTGGCATTTCATTCTCGGACCCTTGACCAGACCTAACGGGTTCCGACACAGTCATTCGGCCCTTACCACGGCCACGCACATTACGACCACGTCCTCTAGAACTCATCCTTCTGAGTTACATTTATCTGATTAAGAATTTTATGAATTAGTTTTTTTTTGTTCCAGTAATTATCCACGAACAATTTTATGTAAAAAATTTAGGGGCAGTTCTTTCAATCATTTCAAGGTTTTCATTCCAAGTTTTCTACCCTAATTCAGAGAAAACACATTCATTCAGTAGTATTTACTACACACTTTCATCTTTCGAACATTTTTGTTCGTTCCAACCTAGGGGTATTTTCGTAATTTGTCCTATAGGGGTATTTGGTAATTTTCCAAATCAGGGTATTTTGAAATTTTGTAAAATAGGGATTTTTGGTATTTTTGGAAAATAGGAATATTTTGATAAAAGGAATCGAGGGTAGTATGGTAATTTTATAGACTGAGGGTATTTTTGTAATTTTACAAACCAGGGGCAGATCGATAATTTTGTAAAATATGGTTCCAAGTGATTTTACGAAATAAGGGTATTTTGGAAATTTTTAATTCGGGGTACTTCGGCAACCTTCCATACTGTGGGTAGTTTGATAATTTTACAAGTTAGGGGTAATTTGGTCAATTTGCAAATCAGGGGTATTTTGGTCATTTTTGAATCAAAGGTACTTTGGAATTTTATAACCAAGGTTTGACTTTAGGATTATACAAAACAAGGTGACTGGTCCCCTTCAGGTTTTAATTATTAAATTTAGCCTGTGATTGAGTCCTCTTGGTTAGGGTGAACCGTCACTACGCACTAGGTAGGATTCGAGTGAAGAGGAGGTGAGTCACTAGGATCGCTTAAATACCAAGCTCCCCTAATCCAATCCTAGACATGTGCTGTGGGTTGCCACACCCTTAACTCGGTGACTCACGCATGTGTTTGTTTGGTTAGACCTTAAATTTTATGTAATTCGATGTTGGAGTAAGCTAATCCTAGGGTTCAATAACTCCTAATCTACTAATCTACATCCCTATAATTCCCACATACAAATCACACAATGGTTATTGGTACTTACCTGGTGGACTTCGGGCCGGGACTCAGGTGCCATGCCAGAAAACCTGTTGATTCTTTTGTAAAACTCAAATTCAAAATAAAGAAAACGTTTTGGGCCCAAAAAGCCCTCAAGGCCGAGTTGTGAACCGGGCTCTGATACCAAATTGAAACACCCCAAACTCGACCCACAAGCCCTGACCGGATCTGGCATGCTCCTTGAGTAAAACGTGGTTAAGTCTCGTAAGACACTTTGAAAATCGTGGTGGTTTCGAAGAAAATAGGTTTAGGTTGTTCTCAGGTTAAAAATTGAATTGTAATTTAATTTTGTACTTAAATCGATAATTTCATATTTCAAAAGTTACAAGTTAAAGAAATACCAAATTTTAGAGTTTAATATTATTGTTAACTTGAAAAACCGTAAGTGTTTGAGTTTTAAAACAATTGATGTTGTTCGTATCATAAAAAAAACTTAAAACACATAAATAAAATAATTAAGTGATAATGGCCTTATTACATCAAATTATAACCCAAAATAAACCAAAATAAACTTAATAAGAAAACTGAAGAAAAATTGAGCAGTGCATGGCCACCTCTAAGTTCCTACCGACCCGGTCCATTCACTGAGTGCAATCTGCAAAAAGTTAGCCCACGAAGGGTGAGTCAACAGACTCAGTGTGTAACAACCATCATAGATTCCCAAAACATACAAGGCATAATAAGTCACATAAAATAATGGTAAACCATGATGCAACCCAAACCACCTAGATCCAACCTCTACACATCACCTGTACCTACCGATCACACCGTGGGGATTATTAAATTGACCCTCCATCCGCTACACACCATTGAAGGCAGTCCCTGCAGTCAACTACACATCGCCCTTATAATTGTGGCATAGCCGCTAGATAATGTGACAGAGTCACCAGATTCATATTATGTGACATAGTCACCAGATAATGTGACAGAGTCACCAGATATTATGGTAGGAACCACCAGATCACTTCCCCTTTCACATAATCACCCATATGCCCATGCAACATACAAAACATGCTATTTTTCATACGATTTACCTTACCCCAAAATCATAACGAGATTCCACATATTTTCACATCAATGTTATTAAACATTATTTACAAGTGTTAAAGGGGTAACGTCCCTGAATGCACTCGTACCATTGAATGGTACCCTTAGCCATATTTTCATATTTTCCTTAACACATATCTAATATTATCAACCTAGGGGAATTAGTGTAGGGCTACACACCTGATTATTTGTAGAGTCTTGCTTTTTGACAGTCAAAGAAAGAAAAGAACAAAAAACCAACAAAGAAGAGATCCCTACCGAATAGAGTGACCAAAACACATGTAACACCCCTAACCCGTGTCCGTCGCCGAATTAGGGTTACGGGCATTACCAGATAATCATTACTTTTATTCAATCAATTCAATCATATTTAAACAAGCTTATAATATAATACACATATATCATACCATTTAAATGCACTTTTATACTTATTACCATTTAAATATAGTATACCAAATCATATTATTGAAGAAAGGGTA
Source organism: Gossypium rotundifolium (assembly GCA_025506655.1). Lineage (NCBI taxonomy): Eukaryota > Viridiplantae > Streptophyta > Magnoliopsida > Malvales > Malvaceae > Gossypium > Gossypium rotundifolium. Next base: position 45,969,055 of record CP106732.1, on the reverse strand, counting down.
ATATCCTAGTCGAATATCAAGTCATTCAATAATACTTCACAAATAAAATCATTTACAACTAGTGACACATTACTCATTGAATCATTCACCAACAAGGACTAAATAAGCATACATCATTATGGATTTCATAAATTCCTCATTTCTTTATCATTTAATATCATACCATTTGTGTATGTAACCATTTTGCATTATAACATAACATGTTTATAAATATCAACCGATTCATCAATTCACGTTTTCATTCACCCCATTCGGCCATGACCATTTCCTACGTACATATACATATATACCTATGTAAATATAACCACATAATCATACCTTAATACTCATTTCACATAACCGAATATGGTTAGCATTCATATGTAAACCTAAACACCAACAAGTTCTACTCATAACCTATTATTATTTATTTATGCATTTAATATACACTACATGCAATTAGTGGTATCTATGTTCATCCAATTCTTAATTATAAAATATGCCTAATTCAACATAGATTACATGCATTTATGCGTACCATAAGTACTCTTATCAAATATAAAAGTTTTACTCTAAATACTTATCACAAAGCCATACATCTTTAAGCATTATCAATTGACATTACAAGTATAAATGTATATATATATATATATATTTATACATTTTACCATGCATAAACAAGTCAGCCATAATCAAACAAGATAGCTACTTTTGCATGGTATTTTTTTTTTGTACCTTCACATTTACTCCTTTATACCTAAGTACATATCCCAATACTATACCATATATATATATATATATATCATATGATAATTTTTCCATGTATGATTTAAAGCATGATCAAAATCACTTATCTATTGATATTTTAATGCAAGCAACCATATCATATATGAAACCTAAACTTAACCAAAAACTCAAAAGCAACAGCCTTATTCGCAAGGCCATATTTATATTTACAAACCGACATCATTCTTATTTATCAAAATAAAGCCTATACATGCCTTTGATTCAAAAGTTTACAAAACTATACCAAAGAGAGTGATAGTGTGGTCAACTGTCTTGGTGATCCCCTGAGCCCGTAGTTGAAATATTGATCTATAAAATAGAACACAACATAAGCAGAGTAAGCTCACCGGCTTAGTAAGTCCTATGCACATATACTTACAATGAACATACAATTAAACACTTAACTTTTCAAACTAATAATATTGCACATAAATTTCTCTATATATATATATATATATATATATCAAATACACTAGCCGAATACTAAGGTCACATTTGTATCTATTTTCATCACTATATCACTCGATCATATGCTTTATCAACTTCACATATATGCTATGTATATTCACATCAAATTGATTCATAACAAAAGAACTTAACTCACTTTCTTCCTTACTAATATAGTAGGCAAATTCTTACCGAACATTTAGTACATAACCATATATATATCTCACCTTGTTTGATCCTCAAAATCTCCACTTATGGCATATCAAGCACGAAGCACGCTAGGCGTTTAAGCCGAATTAAATCAAAAGCACAAAGCAAATAAATCAAACAAGCTAGGCATTATAGCCCAAAATAAATCAAAGCACGAAGCTCGCTAAGCATTATAGCCGAAATAAATCAATGCCGACGAAGCTTGCTAGGCATTATAGCTGAAATAAATCAAACCTGAAGCTGCTAGGCTCAAAGCTCAAACAATATTATTATCATCTCATAAACATTAAAGTAATGCTACCCAAAATAACATAAATCACACATCATTCAAATCACTTTAACATACCAACTCGTTTAGAGATATAACAACATTTCATTTCAAATTCACTATCACTTATAATTCACGTATTATATCGAATAACAAACCAAAACACTTATTCACATCACTTTAAATAAAATTCCAACCAATCCATACCAATACTTTCACATTCGGCTAACACAAGGTTTTATACAAAATTCTATTGAATAACATCATTTAACACATTCATAAATAATTCGATAACCTATACTTGCTTAAGGACTTACCTCGGTTGTCGATAGTCCGTGCGAATCGGCTATTCGAGAACCTTCATCTTTCCCCGGTCTAATTCTATTTTTCTTTGCTCTTAATCTAAAACACATTAGAATTTAGCTCATCTAATCGCATTTCATCTCAATTTAGTCCCAAAACACACAAATGGGCAAATTACCATTTTACCCCTAATGTTTCCCATTTTTACAAATTGGTCCTTTTTACACAAAACACAAAATATGCAAAATTTACCAACATCATAGCTTGGCCGAATCTTCCCCATAGCCATAAGTGTTCATGCATTTCATTTATTTCATGTTTTAGTCCTTCAAGAATTTTATTATTTTCAATTTAGCCTATATATACAAAATCACCAAAATTCCAATACAAAACTTGTAAATCTTTAACATACATTTAATCTAAAACCATCAAACATCAAAACTATCCAAGCATGTTAATGGTCAATTCTATATACATGATATTTTCAAAAATTACCACATGGGTTGTGTAGCATTTAAAGCAACCATTCCAAAATGTAAAAATTATAAAAACTAAGCAAAATACATACCCCAAATTAAGCTCCAAGTTGCGAAACCTTAAGCTCCAAAATGGAGTTTTCTCATCTCACATTCGGCTATGAGAGAATGAAGATGATGATGGCTTTATTTTATGCTTTGTTTTATATATACACTAACATTATTATAATATAATAACATAACATTATAATAAAATTTAAACTAACATATATTAGTAGTTGGCATGGCCATTGCCGTTCCTTACTATAGATTATGGGCTAATTGCCCTTTTAGGACCTCCACTTAAAAAGCCACAATCAAATTAGTACCTTTCACTTTAGCATGAAACTTTTACGTTTTTCTCGATTAAGTCCTTTTTATCAAATTAAGCACCTAAACGATTAAATTTTTCTACGAAACTTTCACACTCGCTAAATCACATATAATAAACACAAAATATAATATTAAAATATTTCTCGGGCTCAGATTCGTGGTTCCAAAACCACCGTTCCGATTAGGGTTAAAATTGGTCTGTTACAACTCTCCCCCTTAAGGATTTTCGTCCCCGAAAATCTTATCGTTAAACAACGTCGGATATTGTTGCCTCATTGAATCTTCAAGCTCCCATGTTGCCTCTTCAACTTCGTGCCGATTCCATAACACTTTCACTAAGGAGATCTTTTGTTTCTTAACTCTTTCATTTCCGAGCTAAAATACGGATCGGCTTTTCCTCATCGTCATATCAGATTGTATCTCAATCTCAGACGGAGCAATCACATGTGACGGATCTAATCTGTATCTACGGAGCATAGAAACATGAAATACATCATGTATCTTTTCTAATTCAGAGGGTAGCTTCAATCTATAAGCAACAGGCCCAACACGTTCAATGATTTCATACGGTCCAATGAACCTCGGGCTCAACTTGCCTTTCTAGCCAAAACGGAGCACTTTCTTCCATGGAGAAACCTTTAAAAATACTCCATCTCAATCAAATTCAATATCTTTACGTTTCAAATCAGCATAAGACTTTTGACGATCCGCGACTTTCAAATTGTCTCTAATAATAGCTACTTTCGATTCGGTTTCTTTAATCAAATCAACCCGTGTATCTTATTCTCACTGAGCTCATCCGATTATAATGGTGTTCGACACTTTCGCCCGTACAAGGCTTCATAAGGTGCCATTTTGATACTAGATTGAAAACTATTATTATAAGCAAATTCAATCAAAGGTAGGTACCGTTCCCACGTACCTTCAAACTCGAGAACGCAACATCTCAACATGTCCTCAAGTATCTAAATAGTTCGCTCGGATTGATCATCTGACTACGGATGGAAAGCTGTACTAAAATGAAGTTTAGTACCTAAAGCATCTTGCAACTTCTTCCAAAATCGCGATATGAATCTCGGGTCTCTGTCCGAAACAATGGAACTCGGTACACCATGCAATCTCACAATCTGCGTCGTACAATTCAAAGAAGTTTATCAAGTGAATAGTGCATGCGTCTTGGCACAAAATGAGCTGATTTAGTCAGCCTATCAACTATCACCCAGACAGCATCTTTCCTACTCGGAGTCATAGGGAGACCAAATACAAAATCCATTGTAATTCTATCCCATTTCCATTCAGGTATCATGATTGGTCAAGTAGTCTAGATGGCGCTTGATGCTCGACTTTTACTTGTCGATGATTAAGCACATAGAAACAAATTCAGATATATCCGTTTCATGCCGTGCCACCAATAGAAGCTGTTTCAAATCATTATACATCTTCATGCTACCCGGATGTATCGATAGTTGACCACTATGAGCCTCACTCAAAATCATCTCATATCAATTCGAGTTCTTTGGAACACACATTCGACTTTTAAAATTTAAACAATCATTTGCATCAATCGAAAATCGATTACGTACCTTTTCACAATCGAATTTGACTTGCAATCAAATCTTTGTCAACTTTTTGTGCATCACGAATTTCTTGAATAAACATCGGTCTTGCTCGTAACTTCGGCTATGATCGAACCATCACTAGACATAGCCATCTCGTGCATTCATTGCACGAAGAGCAAATAATGATTTCTGACTTAACACATCCGCAACAACATTAGCTTTTCTCGGGTGATAGTCAATCACCAATTCATAGTCTTTCAACAGTTCTAGCCACCTGCGTTGTCTCAAATCCAGGTCTTTCTGAGTCATTAGATACTTCAGACTTTTGTGATCCGAGTAAACATGGCATTTCTCGCCAAATAAGTAATGACGCCAAATCTTCAGTGCGAACACAATGGCTACAAGCTCTAAATCATGCGTCGGGTAATTTCTTTCATGTGGCTTCAATTGTCTTGAAGCGTAGGCTACAACTTTGCCTTCCTACATCAAAACGCAGCCCAAACCATTTAAAGAAGCATCAGAATAAACAACAAATTCTTTACCCGATTCAGTTTGAACTAATCTCGGAGCTTCATCAAAGGGCTTTCACCGATCAAAACTTTTCTAACATTTTTCGACCACTCGAACTCGACATCTTTACGCAATAACTTTGTCAGCGGGTAGCTATCATAGAAAAATCTTTCACAAATCGTCGATAGTAACCCGCAAGTCCCGAAAAACTTGAATCTCGAAACATTTTTGGTGGCTTCCAATCAAGTATAGCCGAGATTTTGTTCGGATCAACTCGAATGCCCGATCTTTGAAACAACATGTCCTAAAAGGCTGACCTCTTTCATCTAGAACTCACACTTACTAAACTTCGCATACAACTGATGATCTCGCAAAGTTTGTAGCACTAACCTCCAATGTTCAGCATGTTCAATTTCATCTTTGGAGTAGATCAATATGTCATCAATAAACACCACCACAAATCGATCCAAAAACTGTCTAAAAACCCGATTCATCAAATCCATAAAAATAGCAGGTGCATTAGTAAGTCCAAAAGGCATAACCGAAAACTCAAAATGTCCGTACTTCGTCCGAAATGTAGTCTTTGGCACATCTATATCTCTGACTCGCAACTGATAATAACCCGATCTCAAATCTATTTTTGAAAATACTGAAGCCCCTTTTAATATCATCAATCCGAGGTAATGGGTACTTATTCTTTATAGTTACCTTATTCAATTGCCGATAATCAATACACATTCGCATCGTTCCATCTTTCTTTCTCACAAAAAGAACTGGTGCACCCCAAGAAGAGAAACTTGGTCGTACAAAGCCCCTATATGTTAACTCTTGCAACTGTGCTTTCAACTCTTTTAGCTCAGTAGGTGCCATCCGATATGGAGCTATTGAGATCGGAGTTGTTCCCGGTACTAATTCAATGCCAAACTCAATCTCTCGTACTGGGGGTAAACCCGGTAGTTCTTCAGGAAACACATCTGAGTATTCACATACTATCGGTACAGATTCAATCTATTTTTCGGACAATTTATTATCCAGTACATAAGCTAAATAAGCTTCGCACCCTTTTCTCACATACTTTCGGGCTAACATTGAGGATATAACTGTAGGAAACCCACCTAAATCACTGGATTCAATTCTAATGATCTCACCATTCTGGTGTCTCAAATCAATAAGCTTTCTTTTGCAATTCACCACAGCATCATGCGAAGTTAACTAGTCCATTCCCAAAATTATATCAAACTCATCGAAAGGCAATAGCATTAAATCGAATGGGAAGCAAAAATCCCAAATCATCAATGGGCAACTTTTACACACTTTATTAACAAACACACATCTACCCAAAGGGTTGGATACGCGAATCACAAACTCAGTAGACTCAACTGGTAGAGTCTTACTGAATACCGTAGTTTCAAATATATATGAATGAGTCGAACCAGGATCAATCAATGCAATCACAGTTGTATCATAAAGGGTGAAAGTACCGGTAATGACGTCGGAAGCGGCATCCTCCTTAGCTCGAGTGACATAAGCTCTAGCGGAGCTCTAGCCTCGAATCGAATCTGCGTGTTTTTCGTCCCTCTCGACTACCACCTACATTGCGGAATGCAGGTGGTGCGCCCCAAGCTAATGCCTTTGCTTTGGTCTAGAATTTTACGCGTATTCGCTTTCACCTAACATCGGGCACTCTCGAATAAAATGGTCTGAGGATCCACATTTAAAGCAGGACCGATCACGAACTCTACAACTCCCAGAATGCCATTTTCCACAATGTTTGCATTCAACTCGATTCTGTGGAATGTTATCGACACTGGCCATCGAGGTAGCTCGGGAGCCCACGGAAGGTTGATCATGTCTAGGTAAATCTGAAGTAGCTTTATGTCGGTTGAAGTCATCTCTAAACTTCTTAGATGTTGAGTGAAAATTCTTGCCCGACGGTCTTTTACGAGTATCTCTAGCTTCTGTCTCAGCCTTTCTTTTCTCTTTCCCAAGCTCTTGACTTTGCAAGCTCGCTTCGACTAGTGTCACAAACTCCTTGATCTCAAGAATGCCAACTAGTAACTTTAAATCTTCATTCAAACCGTCTTCAAACCTTTTTTACATAATGGCTTCATTGATACACACTCCGAGCATATCTGCTCAATCGACAAATTTTTGCTCATATTCTAATCCTTGTCATTTTCCCTTGTTTCAGCTTCAAGAAATTCTTTTCGTTTACGGTCGATAAACCTCGATCGATATATTTCTTGCGAATTCATTCGGAAGAAATCCCATGTCACTTTTTCTTTTGGAACCACGATACTAGTGTATTCCACCGTGATAGGCGGTGTCACAAGTAATGATATAGCACATTTTAAACATTCGTCTGGAGTGCAAGATAACTCATCAAGTACCCGAATAGTGTTATCAAGCCACATTTCAGCTCGCTCTGCATCATCATCATCATTAGCCTTGAATTCTTACCCCAAATTTCTTGATTTTATCAGCAGGGGCCTACTAGATCTCATTGGATCTATCATCGAAGTCTTTGAAGGTACGGAGTTGGATTATTCGGGGTGGTGGTTGTTGTATGCAGTAGGATTATTCTCGAACAAATTGGGTAAACCATTCATTCATCATTTGGTAGAAGGCTTGTTTAGCCTCTCCTCGTGGTTACCCGTGGCGGTTGAGAGTCTAATGGCACCGATCCATGTACGAGACCAGTGCAACACTCTCCACATCATCACCTGACTCTATCGGGATCGGAATCCATTTACTATATAAAATACAATTGAAATTGTCAGAAGTCACCACACTATCACATATAAAATTCAAAGGCATGTATAGCTAGACTCTTACGTACTACGGTAGTCCTAGAATCGACTAAACCGTAGCTCTGATACCAATAAAATGTAACACCCCTAACCCGTGTCCGTCGCCGAATTAGGGTTACGGGCATTACCAAATAATCATTACTTTTATTCAATCAATTCAATCATATTTAAACAAGCTTATAATATAATACACATATATCATACCATTTAAATGCACTTTTATACTTATTACCATTTAAATATAGTATACCAAATCATATTATTGAAGAAAGGGCAATATCCCTAGTCGAATATCAAGTCATTCAATAATACTTCACAAATAAAATCATTTACAACTAGTGACACATTACTCATTGAATCATTCACCAACAAGGACTAAATTAGCATACATCATTATGGATTTCATAAATTCCTCATTTCTTTATCATTTAATATCATACCATTTGTGTATGTAACCATTTTGCATTATAACAAACATGTTTATAAATATCAATCGATTCATCAATTCACGTTTTCATTCACCCCATTCGGCCATGACCATTTCCTACGTATATATACATATATACCTATGTAAATATAACCACATAATCATACCTTAATACTCATTTCACATAACCAAATATGGTTAGCATTCATATGTAAACCTAAACACCAACAAGTTCTACTCATAACCTATTATTATTTATTTATGCATTTAATATACACTACATGCAATTAGTGGTATCTATGTTCATCCAATTCTTAATTATAAAATATGCCTAATTCAACATAGATTACATGCATTTATGCGCACCATAAGTACTCTTATCAAATATAAAAGTTTTACTCTAAATACTTATCACAAAGCCATACATCTTTAAGCATTATCAATTGACATTACAAGTATAAATGTATATATATATATACATTTTACCATGCATAAACAAGTCACCATAATCAAACAAGATAGCTACTTTTGCATGGTATTTTTTTTTGTACCTTCACATTTACTCCTTTATACCTAAGTACATATCCCAATACTATACCATATATATATATATATATATGTATCATATGATAATTTTTCCATATATGATTTAAAGCATGATCAAAATCACTTATCTATTGATATTTTAATGCAAGCAACCATATCATATATGAAACCTAAACTTAACCAAAACTCAAAAGCAACAAATTTTATTCGCAAGGCCATATTTATATTTACAAACCGCCATCATTCTTATTTATCAAAATAAAGCCTATACATGCCTTTGATTCAAAAGTTTACAAAACTATACCAAAGAGAGTGATAGTGTGGTCGACTGTCTTGGTGATCCCCTGAGCCCGTAGTTGAAATATTGATCTATAAAATAGAACACAACATAAATAGAGTAAGCTCACTGGCTTAGTAAGTCCTATGCACATATACTTACAATGAACATACAATTAAACACTTAACTTTTCAAACTAATAATATTGCACATAAATTTCTCTATATGTATATATATATATATCAAATACATTAGCCGAATACTAAGGTCACATTTGTATCTATTTTCATCACTATATCACTCGATCATATGCTTTATCAACTTCACATATATGCTATGTATATTCACATCAAATTGATTCATAACAAAAGAACTTAACTCACTTTCTTCCTTACTAATATAGTAGACAAATTCAGACTCCTACGGGAGGCGGTGAAATTTTCATAATGGGCTAAATCTCGACGAGTAATGCGCGTGGAGGTAGAAGGCCCACGGTCGTGAACTTCTTTTCCGGAGAAGAAGCAATGACGGTATCTGGGAATAAGCATCGGCTAACTCTGTGCCATGACCGCATCTGAGAGGATGCATGCGTTATCCTAATGATTGGGCGTAAAGCGTCAGAGGTGGCTTTTAAGTTCGCCGTCAAATCCTGAGGCTCAACCACAGACGGTGATGAAACTACCAAGTCGGAGTACGGTGAGGCGGAGAATTTCGATGGCGGTGAAATGCGTAGAAATCGGAAGAACACCAACGGCAAAAGCACTCTCTGGGCCGACAACGACATCGAGAGGCGAAAGCTAGGGAGCGAATGGGATTAGATACCCCATAGTCCTAGCCGTAAATGATGGATACTAGGCGTGTCGCGTGACCCGTCGCAATCTTTGTAGCTAACGTTAAGTATCCCGCTTTGGGAGTACGTTCATAAGAATGAAAGTCAAAGGAATTGACGGGGCCGCATGTCGTGGAGCATGTGGTTTAATTCGATGCAAAGCGAAGAACCTTACCAGGCTTGACATGCCGAATCCTCTTGAAAGAGAGGGTGCCTTGAACGCGGACACGGGGGTGCATGGTCGTCGTCATTTCGTCTTACAAAGGTGTTGGGTTAAGTCCATAGCGAGCGCAACCCTCGTGTTTAGTTGCCATTGTTGAGTTTGGAACCACGAAGCGGACTAGGTGATAAGCCGGAGGAAGGTGAGGATAACGTCAAGTCATCATGCCCTTACCCAACATTTAGTACATAACCACATATATATCTCACCTTGTTTGATCCTCAAAATCTCCACTTATGGCATATCACCCAGACGAAGCACGCTAGGCATTTAAGCCCGAATTAAATCATCAAGCACAAAGCACGCTAGGCATTATAGCGAAATAAATCACCAAGACGAAGCCTACTAGGCATTATAGCCCAAATAAATCACCGACGAAGCTCGCTAAGCATTATAGCGAAATAAATCACCAAAGACGAAGCTCGCTAGGCATTATAGCCCAAATAAATCAAACAAAGACGAAGCTCGCTAGGCTCAAAGCTCAAACAATATTATTATCATCTCATAAACATTACAAGAATGTCTGCCCAAAATAACATAAATCACACATCATTCAAATCACTTTAACATACCAACTCGTTTAGAGATATAACAACATTTCATTTCAAATTCACTATCACTTATAATTCACGTATTATATCGAATAACAAACCAAAACACTTATTCACATCACTTTAAATAAAATTCCAACCAATCCATACCAATACTTTCACATTCGGCTAACACAAGGTTTTATACAAAATTCTATTGAATAACATCATTTAACACATTCATAAATAATTCGATAACCTATATTGCTTAAGGACTTACCTCGGTTGTCGATAGTCCGTGCGAATCGGCTATTCGAGAACCTTCGTCTTTCCCAGTCTAATTCCATTTTTCTTTGCTCTTGATCTAAAACACATTAGAATTTAGCTCATTTAATCGCATTTCATCTCAATTTAGTCCTAAAACACACAAATGGGCAAATTACCATTTTACCCCTAATGTTTCCCATTTTTACAAATTGGTCTTATTTACACAAAACACAAAATATGCAAAATTTACCAATACCATAGCTTGGCTGAATCTTCCCCATAGCCATAAGTGTTCATGCATTTCATTTATTTCATGTTTTAGTCCTTCAAGAATTTTATTATTTTCAATTTAGCCTATATATACAAAATCACCAAAAATTCCAATACAAAACTTGTAAATCTTTAACATACATTTAATCTAAAACCATCAAACATCAAAACTATCCAAGCATGTTAATGGTCAATTCTATATACATGATATTTTCAAAAATTACCACATGGGTTGTGTAGCATTTAAAGCAACCATTCCAAAAATGTAAAAATTATAAAAAACTAAGCAAAATACATACCCCAAATTAAGCTCCAAGTTGCCGAAACCTTAAGCTCCAAAAATGGAGTTTTCTCATCTCACATTCGGCTATGAGAGAATGAAGATGATGATGGCTTTATTTTATGCTTTGTTTTATATATACACTAACATTATTATAATATAATAACATAACATTATAATAAAAATTTAAACTAACATATATTAGTAGTTGGCATGGCCCATTGCCGTTCCTTACTATAGATTATGGGTTAATTGCCCTTTTAGGACCTCCACTTAAAAAGACACAATCAAATTAGTACCTTTCACTTTAGCATGAAACTTTTACGTTTTTCTCGATTAAGTCCTTTTTATCAAATTAAGCACCTAAACGACTAAATTTTTCTACGAAACTTTCACACTCGCTAAATCACATATAATAAACACAAAATATAATATTAAAATATTTCTCGGGCTAGGATTCGTGGTCCCAAAACCACCGTTCTGATTAGGGTTAAAATTGGTATGTTACAACACAAATGGTTCACTAGCTCTAAATGTCGACAATAGGAGAAGGATGTTTTGGTTTTCGACTCTTAGTCCTTAAGATCAATGGACTATAGCCTGGAAATACCTTCGGCTTTTGATGATAGAAGGAATGGTGAGAAGAAAAAGATGAGGGAAAGAAGGTTACGGCTATGGTGTTTCGGCTTTTGGAGTTTACGAAAAAAGAAGAGAGAATGAGGGACAATAAGATTCGGCTGAGACTCCCAAATGGAGATGGAATGTTCGGCCACCAAAAGAATAGGTATAGAATTGAGTTTGAGAGGAAGAAAAGTAGTATAGGAGAAGGCTATAAGACTTCGACAATGGTGTGCTTTGAGAGAGAGATGTTTTGGCTAGAACAAGTTAAAAGAAAAGAAAAGAGAAAGTGATGGGTTTGATCTTATGGAGAGCAAAGAGAAGACGAAAAAAGAGGCTGAAAGTGACCTTAATGGTCTTCTGAAATTCGGCTTAAGGGATTTTGGTGACCGAATTTGTCATCCAAGAAGTCCCTTGGCTGGCCAACTCTCCCTCTCTCCACTCAATCCCTCTTTTCACTCTACCTTAGCTGAATCTCTAAGCTGTCAGACCCAATCTATACCTCCTTCATCAAAGACCTTGTGCCGTCCACCACTGCCCTTCCTTGCTAAAAAATAAAACTCCAAAATGCTTCCCTTGCTGCTCGAACCTAGGCCCTTCTCACTCCCTGTGGTGTCACCTTACAAGGCCCTAAATGGCGCCTCCTTGCCACCTTACCACTGGGTTATTTGTGTCCTAAACCACACAATAATCTCCTTAAGGCCTAGCTCCCTTAGTTCCCCTTTTTGGGCTTAAAAATCCAATAACTTGTAAGGCTCCTACCTACATCCCAAGGTTCTTGAAGCCCTCAAATCACATTCTAATCATACTCAAGCATGCATTCACATACATTTAAGTAAAAATGCATAACCCCTAAATCCCAGATGTTACAGTTATACCCCCTAAAATAATTTCGACCTCCAAATTACCTGGCTAAAACAAGTGAGGGTATTGCTATCGCATTGTTTCCTCTAACTCCCACGAAGCTTCCTCCGATCCATGGTTACGCCATAACACTTTGACTAGAGGGACCGGTTTCTCTGAAACACCTTCACATCCCGTTCTAGAATCTGAATCGGCTCTTCCTCATAGGACAAATCTGGTCTCAGCTCCACCTCCTCAACCGGTATCACATGAGATGGATCCGATTGGTAACGATGTAGCATCGAGACGTGAAACATATCATGTATCTGCTCCAACTCTGAAGGCAACTCTAACTGATATGCAACTGGTCCAACCCACTTTAGAATCCGATAAGGTCCTATAAACCTAGGACTTAACTGTCCCTTGCAACCAAATCTCATTACCTTCTTCCACGGTGAAACTTTGAGAAACACATAATCTCCCACAGCAAACTCAATCTCCTTTCGCTTAGGATCTGCATATCACTTTTGCCTGTTAGATGCCTCCTTCAACCGTGTCCAAATTACTTTAACCTTTTCTTGATTTTGCCACAATTTTTGAACCCAAAACCTGACGTTCTCCCAATTCTATCCAACATGTAGGAGTGCGACACTTCTGTCTATATAGTGCTTCATACGGTGCCATCCGAATACTTGCTTGATAGCTGTTATTGTACGCAAATTTTGCTAAAGGCAAGAATTCCTCCCAACTCCCTCTGAAGTCTATCACGTACCCTCTCAACATATCCTCCAAAGACTTGAATTACTCCGCCAGATTGGTCGTCCGATCATGGATGGAAAATGCCATACTAAAGTCCAATCTGGTGCCCAAAGCTTGATGTAATGCTTTCCAAAATCGAGATGTAAACCTCGAATCCCTATCCGAGATAATCGACATCAAGACTTCTGCGACCTCACGATTTCTACTACATACAACTTTTCAAATTTCGCATGCAGAATAGTCAACTCAAGACTAGTATGAAATGTACAGACTTCGTCAACCGATCTACTATTACCCATACCGAGTCCTTCTTAGTAGGCATAAGGGGAAGCCCACTAACGAAGTCCATGGTAATTCTCTCCCACTTCCATTGCAGAATCTTTATCAGCTGAAGCAATCCTGACGGTACTTGGTGTTCAGCCTTGACTTGCTAACACGTTAAGCACTTCCCTACAACCTCTATAACTTCCCGCTTAAGACCAGGCCACCAAAACTATTCCCGTAAATCCCTATATAACTTACTTCCTCCAAGATGCATAGCATAAGGGCCACTATGCAATTCCAGAAGAATTTTTAGCCTTAACTCTTCGTCCTTCGGCATACAGGCCTTGCCCCAAAAACACAGCACTTCATCACCATTTACACTAAAATTTTCCAATTCCCCATTTTGTACTTGTAGCAGCTTAGCACTTAGATCTCCATCTACCAACTATTTCTCCTTTACCTGACTTATCCATGCCGGCTTCACTTGTAACTCTGCTATCAAACTTCCATCATCATAGAGGCTAAGATGTGCAAACATTGCCCTTAAATCGACACCACTTTTCGACTTAGGGCATCTGCCACTACATTTGCCTTGCCCGGATGATACTCTATTGAGCAATCATAATCTTTCAACAACTTTACCCACCTTCGCTGTCTCAAATTCAGCTCCTTCTGAGTCAACAAATACTTCAGGCTCTTGTGGTCCGTGTAGATCACCAACCTTTCTCCATACAAGTAGTGCCTCCACACTTTTAGAGCGAAAATAACCACCGCTAATTCCAGATCATGCGTCAGATAGTTAACCTCATGTGGCCTCAATTGTCGAGACGCATAAGCTACTACTTTTTAGTCTTGCATAAGGACACATCCCAATCCTGTATGGGAAGCATCAAAATGTACAATATAGTTCTTCCCTACTTCAGGCTGAATCAAAATCGGAGCCTCTGTCAATACCTTCTTAAGCTTCTCAAAACTCTCCTGCTGCTTATTCGCCCATACAAAAGGTACCTCATTCCTTAACAACTTTGTCAAAGGTGCTACTATTGACGAGAATCCCTCAACAAATCTCCTGTAGTAGCCTGCTAGCCCCAAGAAACTACAAACTTTCATCACAGACTTAGGTGGTTTCCAATTCAATACTGCCTCAATCTTCCGAGGATCCACCCTTATTCCTTCAGCAGACACCACATGTCCTAAGAACGTAACTTCCTTCAGCCAAAATTCGCACTTGCTAAACTTGGCATATAGCTTCTTTTCCCTTAACACTTGTAGCACAACTCGAAGATGCTCGTCATGTTCTTCATCAGACTTAGAATACACTAGGATATCGTCTATAAACACAATAACGAACCGATCCAGGTAGGGTTGGAAAACTTGATTCATCATGTCCATGAACGCAATTGGGGCGTTTGTCAATCCGAATGGCCTTACCAAGAACTCATAATGCCCGTACCTTGTCCGAAAAGTTGTCTTATGGATATCAGCCTCCTTCACCTTAAGCTGATGATATCCTGACCTTAGATCTATCTTCGAAAATACTGCGGCCCCCTTAAGTTGATCAAACAAGTCATCTATCCTTGGCAATGGATACTTGTTCTTGATGGTCAACTTATTCAACTGCCAGTAATCTATGCACATGCGCATAGTCCTGTCATTCTTCCTCACAAATAGGACTAGTGCTCCCCATGGAGACACACTAGGTCGAATAAACCCACGATCGAGTAACTCTTGGATCTGGGCTTTGAGCTCTACTAACTCCTTTGGTGCCATTCGATGACGGAGTAATTGACACAGGAGCTGTACCCGGTAATAAGTCAATTCCGAACTCCACCTTCCTATTCGGGGGTAACCCAGGCAGCTCCTCTAGAAAGACATCTACAAATTCCCTTACTATTCTAACTCCTCCTACAGCTGCTTCCTTAGCCTCTAAGGCACTGATCAACATCAGAAAAGCTACACATCCTTTTCTCACTATCTTCTCTGCCTTAAGGGTAGATACCACATTTGACAAGCAATTCTGTCTCTCGCCCATCACCATAACTTCTTTGTCGTCAAAAGTTCTTAACGACATATGCTTAGCAGCACACTCCACATTCGTATGGTACTTCACTAACCAATCCATGCCTAAGATTAGATCAAACTCCTCAAACGGCAACTCCATTAAGTCAGCTGGAAACTGTGCCCCCTGAACTTCTAAAGGTACTGCCCTAAAGAGTTTGTCTAATACTACTGATTGCCCTAAAGACTAAGTACAGTCATCTTCCTAGGTACAATTTTAGAGTTCATATGCAGAGTTCAAGACACCTTACTAGCAATGTATGAATGGGTTGACCCAATATCTATCAACGCAATAAAGGGTAATCCAGAGATAATGAACATACCCGTTATGACATCAGGTGCGTCACCATCCTCCCTCTGATGAACTGCATACACTAGACCCGACTGTCTCACCTCCAGATACCAACACCTCTACCGGTGTTCCCGACCTCTTCAAAACCATTACCTCTCGCCAATGGGACCACGACCTGCGGTGGTTGCTTCCCACCCTTCTCGCTTGATTAAGACCACGACCCTTTGGCTCCTCCGTCTGTTTTCATAGGACAGTCCCTAATCATGTGATCCTTGGATCCACACTTGAAACATCCTCCCGTCTTCTTCCAACACTCTCCCAAGTGCATCTTTCCACACTGAGCATAAGTACGGTACTATCCTTCCGTAACAACTTGCTAACCTCATGACCCATCCGTTCTAGGTCTCTTTTGGACATTCCCAGATGACCCTGATGATCCAAACCTCTCTTTTGCCTATTCTTGTCTGTGTTCTGTCTCACAGACTCCTTAACTCCTTCGGATACCTTAGCCTTTTCTACCAACATAGCAAACTCCCGCTCCTGCTGTGGGGCAATCAACAATCTCAGGTCATCCCTCAGTCCGTCCTCAAACCAGACACATCGTTCATGCTCCGTAGCCATTATACCTCGAGTGTATCGGCCCAACCTTAGGAATTTTGCCTCGTACTCCACTACGAACTTATTCCCTTGAACCAACCTCAGAAACGCCTTTCTCTGCGCATCAATATAGCTGGTCCCAATATACTTCTTCTAATACACCGCCTTAAAATACTCCCAAGTGAGATCATCTGTTGTAGCACCATCCCTATCCGTGAGCCACCATTGATATGACTCATCGTGGAGAAGCGACACTACCCCTTTAGGTTTCTCCTCGGCAGTCAGGTCTAAATCATCCATAATTCACTCTGTCGCCTCCAACCAATACTCAGCCGTATTGGGCGCCACACCAGATATACTACAAAAAACTCAGCTCCATTGGCTCGGAGTCACTCGAGTACAGATTTTTGAGCTCCCATACGTCCACCTACTCCAGCCACCTTCTCAAGAACTCGCAGTATCGCCTGTGATACTGCATCATCTCCCATCTGATCCTGATATTCAACACCAGCAGTTGGTGGTGGTGGCATTTCATTCTCGGACCCTTGACCAGACCTAACGGGTTCTGACACAGTCATTCAAACTTTACCATGGCCACACACATTACGACTACGTCCTCTCGAACTCATCCTTCCGAGTTACGTTTATCTAATTAAGAATTTTATGAATTAGTTTTTTTTTTTTGTTCCACTAATTATCCACGAATAATTTTATGTAAAGAAATTTAGGGGCAGTTCATTCGATCATTTCAAGGTTTTCATTCCAAGTTTTCTACCCTAATTCAGAGAAAACACATTCATTCAGTAGTATTTACTACACACGTTCTCCTTTCGAACATTTTCGTTCATTCTAACCCAGGGGTATTTTCGTAATTTGTCCTATAGGGGTATTTTGGTAATTTTCCAAATCTGGGTATTTTGAAATTTTACAAAATAGGGATTTTTGGTATTTTTGGAAAATAGGAATATTTTGATAAAAGGAATCGAGGGTAGTATGGTAATTTTATAGACTGAGGGTATTTTTGTAATTTTACAAACCAGGGGCATTTCGATAATTTTGTAAAATATGGTTCCAAGTGATTTTACGAAATAAGGGTATTTTGGAAATTTTCAATTCGGGGTACTTCGGCAACCTTCCATATTGTGGGTAGCTTGATAATTTTACAAGTTACGGGTAATTTGGTCAATTTGCAAATCAGCGGTATTTTGGTCATTTTTGAATCAAAGGTACTTTGGAATTTTATAACCAAGGTTTGACTTTAGGATTATACAAAACAATGTGACTAGTCCCTTTTGGGTTTTAATTATTGAATTTAGCCTGTGATTGAGTCCTCTTGGTTAGGGTGAACCGTCACTACGCACCAGGTAGGATTCGAGTGAAGAGGAGGTGATTCACTAGGACTGCTTAAATACCAAGCTCCCCCTGAATCCAATCCTAGACATGCGCACAACGGTTGCCACACCTTTAACTTGGCAACTCACTCACAGGTTTGTTTGGTTAGACCTTAAATTTTATGTAATTCGGTGTTGGAGTAAGCTAATCCTAGGGTTCAATAACTCCTAATCTACTAATCTACGTCCCTATAATTCCCACATACAAATCACACAATGGTTAGGGGTACTTACCTAGTAGACTTCAGGCCGGGGACTCAGGTGCCATGCCAGAAAACCTACTCATTCTTTTGTAAAACTCAATTTCAAAATAAAGAAAACGTTTTGGGCCCAAAAAGCCCTCAAGGTTGAGTTTTGAACCCGACTCTGATACCAAATTGAAACACCCCAAACCCGACCCACAAGCCCTGACTGGATCTGGCATGCTCCTTGAGTAAAACGTGGTTAAGTCTCGTAAGACACTTTGAAAATCGTGGTGGTTTTGAAGAAAATAGGTTTAGGTCGTTCTCAAGTTAAAAATTGAATTGTAATTTAATGTTGTCCTTAAATAGATAATTTCATATTTCAAAAGTTACAAGTTAAAGAAATACCGAATTTTAGAGTTTAATATTATTGTTAACTTGAAAAACCATAGGTGTTTGAGTTTCAAAACAATTGATGTTGTTCGTATCATAGAAAAAAACTTAAAACACATAAATAAAACAGTTAAGTGATAATGGCCTTATTACATCAAATTATAACCCAAAATAAACCAAAATAAACTTAATAAGAAAACTGAAGAAAAATTGAGCTGTGCATGGCCACCTCTAAGTTCCTGCCGACCCGGTCCATTCACTGAGTGCCATCTGCAAAAAGTTAGCCCACGAAGGGTGAGTCAACAGACTCAGTGTGTAACAACCATCACAGATTCCCAAAACATACAAGGCATAATAAGTCACATAAAATAATGGTAAACCATGATGCAACCCAAACCACCTAGATCCAACCTCTACACATCACCGTACCTACCGATCACACCGTGGGGATTACTAAATTAACCCTCCATCCGCTACACACCACCGAAGGCAGTCGCTGCAGTGAACTACACATCGCCCTTATAATTGTGGCATAGCCACCAGATAATGTGACAGAGTCACCAAATTCATATTATGTGACATAGTCACTAGATAATGTGACAGAGTCACCAGATATTGTAATAGGAACCACCAGATCACTTCCCCTTTCACATAATCATCCATATGCCCATGCAACACACAAAACATACTATTTTTCATACGATTTACTTTACCCCAAAATCATAACGGGATTCCACATATTTTCACATCAATGTTATTAAACATTATTTACAAATGTTAAAGGGGTAACGTACCTGAATGCACTCGTACCATTGAATGGTACCCTTAGCTATATTTTCATATTTTCCTTAACACATATCTAATATTATCAACCTAGGGGGAATTAGTGTAGGGCTACACACTTGATTATTCGTAGATCTAATCAAAATCTCGAAAATATCTCTGGTCCTTGGAGATGTCGAAATCCCTACATGGTATATGTTAGATTCAATTCTAACATTTGATGAACAAAGTAAACGGCCTTCGGCCTAAGATCACACTTCACTTACCTTGGATATTCAAATCCCGAATGATCTCCCCTTATAGACGGCTACAAACGAATCTTGAAATCCCCCTTCAAAGTTTTGGCCAAAGAGAATAGGAGGGATTATAGTCTTACTTTTTGACAGTCAAAGAAAGAAAAGAATAGGAAACCAACAAAGAAGAGATCCCTACCGAATAGAGTGACCAAAATGCAAATGGTTCACTAGCTCTAAATGTCGACAAGAGGAGAAGGATGTTTTGGCTTTCGGCTCTTAGTGCTTAAGATCAATCGACTATAGCTTGGAAATACTTTTAGCTTTTGATGATAGAAGGAATGGTGAGAAGAAAAAGATGAGAGAAAGAAGGTTACGGCTATGGTGTTTTGGCTTTTGGAGTTTGCAAAAAGAAGAGAGAATGAGGGACAATAAGATTCGGCTGAGACTCCCAAATAGAGATGGAATGTTTGGCCACCAAAAGAATAGTTATAGAATTGAGTTTGAGAGGAAGAAAAGTAGTATAGGAGAAGGCTAGAAGAATTCGACAATGGTGTGCTTTGAGAGAGAGAGGTTTTGGCTAGAACAAGTTAAAAGAAAAGAGAAGAGAAAGTGATGGGTTTGATCTTATGGAGAGCAAAGAGAAGACGAAAAAGAGGCTGAAGTGACCTTAATGGTCTTCTGAAATTCAGCTTAAGGGATTTTGGTGACCAAATTTGTCATCCAAGAAGTCCCTTGGCCGGCCAATTCTCCCTCTCTCCACTCAATCCCCCTTTTCACTCTACCTTAGCCGAATCTCTAAGCTGTCAGACCCAATCTATACCTCCTTCACCAGAGTCCTTGTGCCGTCCACCACTACCCTTCCTTGCTAAAAAATAAAACTCCAAAATGCTTCCCTTGCAGCTCGAACCTAGGCCCTTCTCACTCCCTGTGGCGTCACCTTACAAGGCCCTAAATGGCGCCTCCTTGCCACCTTACCACTGGGTTATTTGTGTCCTAAACCACACGATAATCTCCTTAAGGCCTAGCTCCCTTAGTTCCCCTTTTTGGGCTTAAAAATCCTCTAAGGCTCCTACCTACATCCCAAGGTTCTTGAAGCCCTCAAATCACATTCTAATCATACTCAAGCATGCATTCACATACATTTAAGTAAAAATGCATAACCCCTAAATCCCGTATGTTACATTTCTAGCTATGGATACCTTGAAAATTTATTTAATACAACACGAGAAGAATATACCAGATTTGGTTGATGCCCTTCTAAAAGTTAAAGATGAAATTGTATTTGATTCACATGCAAAGAAAAAACAGTTAAATATAGATGCATATTTTAGCAATGAATAAAATTGAAAAAAATCAGAGTTGTCTAGAAAGCACTTTAGTTTTATGTATTGTATATAAAATTTTCACTATATTTAATGAATTATTATTTTTATTTTCATTGGGCCCTTAAGAATTTTTCAAAAAATTATTATCCTATGCATTTAGCGAGGTTGTTATTTTATTCCCTTGGCCCAAGTCGGGACTGAAAAAAATTATTATTTAACCTTGATTATTAATTTATCAAATATTCATTTATCGAGGTTTTACTGTACCTGAAAAGATAAACTAAAGAGGTGAGGTACATGAGCTCAGTGTGAGTTCGAAACAAAAGCAAATGGTAAATGAAGAACTAAACAAAAGAAAATACAAAAACGTATTTACAGACAACACACAAGAATCTTGAACTAACAGACGGATATACTAATAATTTCATTAACATACAAAACACAAACACAATAAACCAAATACACATGTTACTTAACACATCAGATTATTCAAATTATTTCACATTTGTTCCAACGTTCACACAAACAAATATATGCTCAGATACGAAATGAATGCAATGAGTAAAAATATTCCCACCCAACCAACCATAACACCACTCTGACCACCCTGCACACCACAATTGGGCTATGGTAGGCCTATCCACTCTGCACACCATAAAGCTATGATAGGCCCATCCACCCTACACACCATGATAGTGAATCTAAGCCACTCAAATAATAGGTATATGGAGCTGAGCTGACATATATAAATATATTTCAATAACACCACTATAATAAAATATTACAGTTAAACTGCCAAATCAAACTTCCTTCTCTTCAAACATATCCCAAACACAAATGTAGACGCAAACAATTTACAGAAACATATAAACTTATTTTCTAATTTCCTTAACCATCATCCTTAATGACAAACAGTTTAGACTAACTGAATCAAATCAGACATGTTCGTAAACAGTTACAACATCATGAACCGCATTCTACATATCCAATCAACAAACACCAAATTTAAGAATTTAGGTAATTAACATAATTAAATCAAACGAACTCACGTGCAAAACTAAAATCATATAGTAATACTCTCTTACTAGACCTCCCTCGAACAGTAACAGTGTCCCAAACATATTTATAAAGGCTTAAATGAGCGTTGGATTTCACATAAACCAAAACGTGTTAGTTACGAACAAATAATAAAAACTAAAAAATAGGGCCACATAGTCGTGTGACCAGGCCATGTGGAATGGTCCAAATCGTGTGACAGGGATACACGTCGTGTGATTGAGTTACATGGCCGTGTGGCTAGACCGTGTAACTCATTGTGTCGTGTGACAAAATTAACACATTTAGGAAGCAAGGAGGACACGGCCGTGTGACTAAAACACACGTCCGTGGGTTGAGATACACGGTCATGTGGCTGAAACACACGCTTGTGTGGTGGAGAAACATGATCATGTGGTTGAAACACACGCTCGTGTACGACCGACAAAATCCCCGAACAGGGGTTACAAGGCCGTGTGGCTCACCCAGACCGTGTGACCATAAATAACCTAGTTTCTATAGTGGCACACGCACGTGTAGCCCCAAAACCACAACAAAATCAACTGAAATTTGTCTAATTCACCAACAATTTGATACCAAACTACATTAGTTTCAGAAACACACTTGATTACGCGATTCCAAGTGCCAACAAACAATCGATCCACCCTAATCTCATTGACTTGAAACTCACTTTTACAAACATACATAACTGATATGTATTTCAATTAAAACCTTAGCATAAACAAATCTAAGAACCCAAATGTAAAATAAAAAAGAATAGTACTTACACTTCTCCCACTCGTAACCGAGTTGAACGAAGGCAAAAAACACACACATAAACCCCCCAACGAGACAGAAATAATCATGGTATTGGAGCAAAAGGAGTAGATTGAAGAACAAAGGAGAAAAAAAACAAGAACGTAGAAAAGAAAAAGTATAAAATCCGAAGGAACAAAAATCAGAACTTTTGGGAGCAAGAGAGTGAAACAGACGTGAGAGAGGGAATGGGAAAACAAAACATGAGCCAAAAATTTTGGGACTTCCCCTTATTTTTTTCAAATAAAAAATTATAATTATAATTTAATTAGTCATCAACAACTGACCATTAACAACCAAACAGATTTATTTATTATTACTATTAAAATAAATTTCAAAACAAAATAAGCAACATCCAATTTGTCAAAACCCTTCAAACTTTTAATTGTAAATATTTTAAAGAATTAAAACTAGCAAGACTTAAAAAAACAATTCTCATATTGCAGACACGAGGACTCAAACCCAAGGTCAAAGGTAAGCTACCAAAAAGTTAACCTTCAAACCAATAAGTTCATTCTAGTTTTAAACGCAAAAATGAACTTAATAGTCCCACCGAACCCCTAACCCAACCAACTAACTTGAATAATTCTCACCCCAATTTCGAGGGATTAGAGATTGAGTAAAAAAAGTAATTAAGAATTAAACTAAAAGGCAATAAAAGTTAAAATAATGCATTAAAAATTTGTCATTATTGTACTTGTTTAAAAAATTATCCATTGGTAGTGTGAGCCGATTTTTAATGTAATATTGAAATTAATTAATTAAATTTCCTTATGTAATTTAAAATTTTATTTTATATTTCTAAATTAGAAGCATCTCAAATAATTCATCTTTAATAATTGTTTATAAAATTTAATTTTTTAATTATATGATCTTAAATCTTCCATATTAAGCTAAAAGTAAAGAAAAATCCTTATAATTAATTTAATTAATTAATTTGGTCTTCCATTCCAAACAAAACCTAGAATGTTTTCATTAAATCTTTATCCAAGCGAAGAACAAATAATTAATTTAATTATTTGCAATTATTTTCTTTACTTTTAACTTGGAATGGAAGATTGAATATTTTATAATCAAAAGAAATTTAAGTTTCAAAGACAATTATTAACATGTGTTAATTGAGTTAATTTTAGGTAATTTAGAAACATAAAATAAAGTTTTAAATTTTAGAATGAGATTAAATTAATTAATTTCAATATTATAGTAACAAGTCGGATCAAGAAATGAAAAAATTCAACAATTTATTTAATTGATTTTGACGTTTAGAAATTTAAATTTTCAATATTAGAAAAAAATTTAGTAATGAGATAAACAAATACAAATTGATACTTTTTAATATATTATTTTAATTTATATCACTTTTTAGTTTAACCCTTAATATTTTTACAGCGATTAAATTTTTTTAAGTGATAAAAAAAGTGGATGAAAACCTAAATAGTTTACCCTAAATAAAATTATAAGCCTCGCATCAAATAATCAAATATAAAGTATTTGACATATATCAGAATCTTCAATTTGATTTTTCAATTGTTATTTGTTCAAAATAAATGTTATGTGAGCGAAAAAAATTAGTCATAGTTTAAAATTACTATAAAAGTAAAATTTTCAGTAAGTTATAAAATCGAAATAATATAATATTTTTATAAAAATAGTATTATAAATAGAATATTAACTAAAATGATTGATTACATAAAACTCCTTTGCAACAGCATGATAACTTATGTAACAAAAACAACAACATAATCCAAAAAGAATAAATTATAGTTTCGAAGACAACAGTTAAAATTAATATATACCTTTAATGTTAAGGGAGTAAGGTTTTTTTTTTTTTCCTCCTTTTTTCTAAATTACATTTGCTTAATGATTTGTAAAACTCCTAGCAAAAAAAATTATCTAAAAACTAACAATATAATATAAAATTTTATTTTATTTTATCCAAACACATTTACTCTTTTTTTTTAATTCACTTTATCTTTTATTAGGTTAAAATAAATACTATCACGATTTAGAATTTATTAATTTAAATTATATAAGTTTGAGTAAACTATGTAGATAGTCACATAACTATTAAAAAATTTCATTTTAAGCACTTAAAATAAAAAAGTTTACAGTTTAAGCACCCGTGTTATATAATTTGTTCATTTTGGTCACTCTCGTTAAAAACTCTAACAGAAATCTAAAATAGCAATTGTTTTACATGTGAACAAATCATTGGATGCTACATGGCACAATATACCATTGCATAGCACTTTAAACTTTAAAGGACTAAAAATATAATTACCCAATACTAATTATTAACTGAAATAAAATATTTTATTATTTTCTAACCAATAAACAACTAATTCCTATAGACTAGAGTTCTTCATAGGTCAGATTACCATCCAACCCCGAAAGCCTGCTCGAAATTTGGAAGGATTTGGGCAAAAAAATTAGGCCCGTTTAAAATATGAATCAAACTCGGACTTGAACTTTCAACGCCCAAGCCCAGCTCTACCCGGCCTATTTTTAAGTTTATAATACTTTATATTATATTATTTTTTTATATTATGCAATTTAGAACTCATTAAAAAAAAAACATGTACTAAATATCTAATACTACTCCAATGTACACATTAAAATAATGTTTAGATGATCATATAAAAATTTTCAATAAATAAAAATGTATAAAATTATTAAATATTAAAATAAAATAAATATTTATTTTTAAAAATATAATATGAGCTGGCCTAAAATGGCTTGGGTTAGTCTTTTGCAAATATGAGTGGGTTAGGACAAAATTTTAAACTCGTATTTCAGGTCGAGCCGGGCTTAAAAAAATATAAAGTATGTTAATATTATGCTTAAACCCGACTCGACCCATGAGCACCTCTACTATAGACGAACACTTATTGTAAATAAAAATCAAGCTTGAAATATGACATCACATTACCACCATGGAGAAATATGCATATGAAAGTCCAATTGTGTTGCAAACATTACTATCCCCAAATGAGCTTCCATCCTCATTACAGATTGCAGGGACAACAAGTTGAGCATAGTATTAGGCTTAAAGGGTTTTGTTTTTAAAAGAACACCAAAGGAATAAACAGAGACAGGCATGAGAGCTTTAAGCATCTGAATAAAGGAAACAAATAAGTAAATGTAAGCGGAATTGTAGAACCAGAGGCTGAAAGAGGAAAGGGCACTGATGGGAACAATGAAAGAAAGGTAAAGATGGGAAGACATGAAAACAGGTTCGACGAATTTGAAGACATTGATGAGGAGGAAAGCGAGGGAGGCACCGAAGGGCATGTGGATGATGATGTTGGAAGTTTAATGTATTTCAAAAATATTACAAAAATCCCACGTCTTTTGAATACACCTATCAAAATGATGTTTATATAGTGTTGTTTTACTTTAAACTTATAAGGGTTAAAATACGAGGATATGTATGCATGCATAAGGCTTAAGTTTGAAAGTTTTGTTTAATTGAAATAAGTCAGTTCTCCCCCTTCTATGCATGATACTAAGCTCGGTTGGGTTTTGCTTTTTATAATTTTTTATTTATTTTATTTTTACTGTTTTAGTTAAACTAGGTTACGCGATTTCTTAGATTTTCTTAACGTTAGAATCAAATAATATTATTTTAAGTTAAAGTCAAATATTTGTCAAACACATCAAATATTTGTTTTCTATTTTTTGGCATGCATAGTACCTATAAATACCATGACAACACTCAAACTCACTCAATCAGTTTTCACTTTTCCTCTCGGGCTTTCTCTATTCTCTTAAACTCCCATTAGCCGAGTATTTAATTGATTAATTCTTCCTTGTTCCCTATTTTTCTACTGGAAAACCGGAAGTGCTTGTTAAATCTTGGAGGATACACAAATCCATAAAATATTCTTTAAGGACAATGAAATTCATGCCTCAAACAACAATTTTAATTTTCTAAACCTCCATTTTTTTAACAATCTTAAGTATATATGGATTGCAATGTTGTTGTCAGTATCCCTGCCTCTAAACCTACTGCCACCTTTCCCGCCAACGTTGTTGCTAGTATTC
Organism: Gossypium rotundifolium; assembly: GCA_025506655.1. NCBI lineage: Eukaryota > Viridiplantae > Streptophyta > Magnoliopsida > Malvales > Malvaceae > Gossypium > Gossypium rotundifolium. The sequence continues at coordinate 45,942,053 of CP106732.1, read as the reverse complement.
CCTCGTGGACAATGACACATATGTTTCCCTAACTCCTTTAACCAATGTTGTGTATATCCTCAGCTTGACCTCTGCCTCGATGTTTTCCATTGTCTCGTATGCTAAATTATTTCTCAACATCTCTAAAATTGAGATTTTTTACTAGAACAATTTCACACGTTGACAAAAACATATTTTTAAAGCTCGATGAAGCAAACCGAAAATGTCAAGAGGGGGTGAATTGGCGTTTAAAAATTTTAGTGAAAGCAAGGACAAGAAAGAAATAAAGAACATAAAGAATTTAAAGTGGTCCGGCCCCAATTGCCTACTCCACTATCTTAGCTTTCCACCACTAAGGATTTTTTCCAAAATCACAAATTTGTTCAACCTTTGAGGACAAGGTTTAACCTTACAACTCCTTAAGATTTCTACCCCAAATCTTAAGTTTTAAAACCTCTCAAAAAGATACAAATGAGAAAACAAAGAAACAATCCTTACAAGATAAATTTGTTTGTAAATTGAAGCACAAATACAATGAAATACACTTGAGCAAAATAAAGGAGATAAGACTCACAAGTGTATGTAAGAAAAATATGAAAATTTAAGTTCTAAAAATTATTTGATTGATGATTTTTGCTTGAAGTATTTTTCTTGGATGTTGTAGGATTTTGAAAGATGTATTTATACCCTCTAATAGACTTCTAGCCATTGAGGATGTTAGAGAAGTAAATATTGTCGTTGGAGATGTAAAACCAGAACATTTATTTCACCTGCAACTTCGAGTATTGATACCTTTAAAAAGGGTATCGATATTTTTTCATAAATGCTAATTCAGTGACCGTTGGAATGAAAAATCGATACTTCAAAAATATTTTATCGATACTTCCTGAAAGAGATATCAATACCAGATCGATACCTTGTAGGGTTTTTAAGAAACATAATAAAAGTTTGGTATCATTTTTAAGTGAGGTATCGATTATTTTCGAAAAATATCGATACCAAAATCATGGTATCGATAATTTTTAGGTTTTTGATAGAATGCCTGTAAGACCCCTGACCCGTATTCATCACTATAGTTGGATTACGAGGTATTACCGATCTTTACACATCATTTAACATACAATGTCCATACATCTATGCATTCATACTCAAATACCATTCAACAAAATCATATTGTCCCTTATAAGAGCGTATATGTAATATCCTGAAAATGGGCTTATGCATTTATGCTTAGTTACATGAAATAGCATGCTTGAGTATGTTGTGACTATCTCTAAAGAAATTTGTGAACTTTAGAATAATAAGAAATGCCTTAGAAAAATATCGTATTTTAAGTTTTAATAAGGGAGCTAAGCCTAACAGGGCCTTAAGGAAATTAATAGAGGAAATATGACACACAATTGGGCTTAGAAAAGTGGCTTGGAGGTGCCACTTAGGGCTTTAGTGTGTGACGCCATATGCTAGGGGGAAAGGGCTTGTGTTCGAGCCACAAGGAAGCAAAAAGAAGTTTTATTTTGCTACAAGGTAGATAGTGTTGACTGACAAGTAAGCTACAATTTAGGAGCTAAATTCTTTTAATTTTAAGAGATAAATGGGGATAATTAATCAAAGTAAGGATTTATGGAAAAGATGAAAGGATAATTAAAAGATAAAGTTATCAAGATATGGAGAGTTGGCCGATTGAGGGCTCCTTGGATAGTAATTTTATTGAAAGGGAAAATAAGGCCATTCTTTCATTCTTTCTTCCCTTTTCTTCTCTAGCCAATTTCCTTCCCAAAATCACCATAGCCAAATTCTTCCAAACAACTCTTCTTTCCTTCTTTTATTTTGATTAAAACCGAAATACCCTGTGCTTCCCATGATCAATTCTTCTTCTTTTGCAAACCCAATCAAAAGCCGAAGATAAGTTTTGAGACCATAGCCAATTATTCATCAAGTCTCTAAGCCGAATTTCTGTGGTGTCAGGAAGAAGGTGTAATCGATTTCATCATTAGGGGGTAAGAGCAAATTCAATTTTTTATTCCTTCTCTTTTAAGACTTTTCGAAATCTAGGACTAATCCCATTAATATTTTGTTGCCACAATTTGGAAGGATTTTTTGGGTTTTTTTCAGTAAAGTCGGTTACAATAGGGGATTTTCGGGATTTTAAGAACCCAAGGTAAGCCATAAGTGATATTCGGCCAAGGACCATGGTTATAGATTTATGTATTAAAGCCGAATCTAACATATGTGTATAGGGCTGTCGACATCTCCATAGTCAAGTGGTGTTTTCGGGATTTAGAAATCGCAAGGTAAGTGCATAAGTACAATTGGCCAAGGCCATATTTGATGTTTTAAGTCTATTCCTTATTTGATTAAAAAGCTGAAACTAATCCTTTAGGTGATCTAGTATAGGCCGATTGCAAGAAGAACCAACACAATGTTTTCGTGATTTGTTTGATAACCCAATCGGCAACAAGGTAAGTTTTGGTTTCAAAAGTCCTTCGGGATTTAATAATCTAGCCGAATAGATTTTACTAATATGTCTACTAATGGCCGATTATAGGAACTAAGGGATCTAAGGCTTTAGATCGGGCTTTTTGAGATTTAAGTAAACCGCTAAGTGTATCAGGTGTGTACCCCGCACTATTTCTTAACAAGATTTATGGCAATGTTTAATGAATATAAATATAAGTGTCATTAAGAATGTGAAAAGTATGGCTAAGGTACCATACCATGGTACAAAGTACTCAGGTACGTTTTCCTATTCCTATTGGGACTATGATAAGAACTGTTAAAGCACAAATGTGAATCTAAAAGAATGTGAATAGAAAATATGGCATAATAATGCATGATTCTGTATGACATGGGCATTTGGGTGAATATGAAAGGGGAAGTGAATGTGGTGACTATTGTCACATTATCTGAATGTGGTGACTTCGGTCACATTATCTAAATGTGGTGTCTCATGACACAAAATATTATCTGGTGGCTATGCCATGAATTTATAAGGGCGATGAGCACGTCGACTGCAGCGACTGCCTTCGATGGTGTGTAGCGGATGGAGGGTTGACTTAGTAGTCCCCATGGTGTGCAGGTTGGTACGGGTGATGTGTAGCGGTTGGTAACTAGGCTTAGGCTTGGGAATGCATCATTAATTGTATATTTTGATATGAATGTGTATGACTTGATATGCCTGAATCTATTTAGACTTAGTGTTTGTGTACACATTGTGTTTGTTTGACTTACCCCGTTGTGGGATCATTTTTCAGGTGATGCACAATAATGGACCGGGTTGGCAGGAGCTTAGTGGTGACCATGCTCAGCAAGGAATTATTTTATTTGGACAATTTATTTTATTTAAGTACTTTCAATTTATTTTGGGAATATTTTGATGTAAAAAGGCCATAGTATGAACTATTATGCATGCATTTAGATTTAAAATAAACTCGTAAATATTATAACATCTAAATACAAATGTTTTCAAAGGCAAAATCTTTAAAATTAAATCGGCATATCTTTTACTTAAAGTTTTGGAACTCAATAAAGAAACTTTATAAAAACTTATATTTCACAAAAACAAACTAGTTTCCAACTTGAGCCCAACCCAAATCGAGTTTTCTCCCAAAATCACTTGAAGATTTTCTAAGAACCCACGAATTTGAACCGTTTTTACTCGAGGAACATACCATATCCGATCGAGGCTCGTGGGTCGGGTTTAGGGTGTTTCAGCTTGGTATTAGAGCCCAATTTTAAACTCTCAGCCTTGGGTTTAAGGCCCAAAACATTTTCAAAGTTAAGCCCAAAAGGAATTTTTGTGAATTAAGCAGGTTTTTCTGGCATGGCACACTAAGTCTCCGACCCGAAGTCCACCAGGTAAGTACTCTGATCTCTTGTGTGATTTATATTATGACTTGTAGAAGGGTAGAAATGGGATGGAACATAGATTAGCATGATAAGTACTCAAACCCTAGGACTAGTGTACCCCAACAAATACATAAGACTTAAATGCCTAACTAAACAAACCTGTGGTTAAATCGCCGAGTTAGGGTGTGGCAACCATGGTGCGCATGTCTAGGATTGGTTTCGGTGGGAGATTGGTATTTAAGCAGTCAGCGTGACTCACCTCCTCTCCACTTGAATCCTACCTGGTGCGTAGCTTTGGTTCACCCTAACCAAGAGGACTTATTCATGGGCTAAACCCCTAACTAAAACCCGAAAGGGACTAGCCGTATTTTTATGGAAACCCTAGTTTTAAAATTACTAAATTACCCTTTTGATTTGTAAGAACTATTCTATAAAATTTTTCGAAACTATTTTTTTACAAAATTACTAAAATACCCCTAGTGGTAAAATTACAAAAATGCCCTTGGTTTATGAAATTTCCAAAATACCCACAGTTCTTATCAAAATTTCATTACTTTGTTTAAAAACGCTAAATTTACAAAATATCAAAATACCTTGACTTTGGAAAAATTACAAAATTACCCCTAACCTGCAAATTATCGAAATACCCCCGAGTTACAAAATTACCAGAATGACCCCCGATCTTCAAAAATTTCTGCAACAACACTGATTTGCAAAACAAATTCACAAAAACAACCCCCAAGTTTTGTAAATTCCAAAATACCCTTGATTTATTAAGATTTATAAATTTACCCGGGTTAATTACCAAAATACCCTCAAATTTTAAAATTTCCAAAATACCCCCGGGAATGCAAAATTACCAGAATGCCTTTATTGACAAAATCACCAAGGAACCTTATTTTAACAAATTACGAAAATACCTCTGTAGGATAAATTATGAAAATACCCCTGGGATAGGAACGGACAGAAATGTTCGAAGAGTGAATGTGTATGGGAGATACTATGGAATGGATGTGCTTTTCTGTGAATTAGGATAGAAAACTTGAAACTTTGATTGATCGAAAGAACTGCTACTAAACTCTTTTCATAAAACTTCTTCGCAAATAATCAGTGAAACAATGGCTAATGTATAAAATTTCTTAATCAGATTAAAGTGCGATAGTAGGAATGAGCTCTAGGGGACGTGGTTGCAATGTACGAGGACATGGTCGAGGTAGGATGACTGTGTCAAAACCCATTAGATCGGGTCAATGATCTGAGAATGAGGTACCACCGCCACCACTACCACTAGCTATTGGTGTTGAGCAAAGAAGATCGACGGGAGAGGATGTTTGATCGCATCACTTTGTCTTGAGTTCTTAAAATGGTGGCTGGTACTGGAGGGAATTTGGGAGCTCAAAAATCTGTACCCGAGCGACTCCGAGTCAATGGGGCTGAAGTGTTTCGTGGAGTATCTAGTGTGGCACCCAGTACTGCTGAGTATTGGTTGGAGGTGACAGAAAGAATTATGGATGAGTTCGATCTGACTCCTGAGGAGAATTTGAAAGGAATGGTGGCATTGTTACGCAATGAAGCATATCAATGGTGGTTAACAGTTCGGGATGGTGCCACAGCTGAGGATCTGATCTGGGAATATGTTAAGGCGGCATATCAGAAGAAGTATGTCGGCACACGTTATACTGATGAGCAGTAGAAGGCATTTCTAGGGATGGTTCAAGGGAACAAGTCCGTAGCAGAGTATGCAACTGAATTCCTGAGGTTGAGCCGGTATGCTCGAGGAGTAGTGGCTACGAAGCATTAATGGTGTGTTTGATTTGAGGACGGACTAAGGGATGACCTGAGGTTGTTAGTCACTCCACATCAAGAGTGAGAGTTTTCTGCTTTAATAGAGAAAGCTAAGATAGCAGAAGGAATTAAGGACTCTGTGAGGCAAAACACGGACCGGAATAAGCAGAAGAGAGGATTTGGGTCGTCTGGATCATCTGGGAATGCTCAGAAAAGGCCTAGAGTTGATGGGCCGTGAGGTCAACAAACTGGCACTAGAAGGCAATATCGTACTTGTGAGTAGTGTGGGAAGAAACACTTAGGCGAATGCTGGAAGAAGACAGGTGAATGCTTCAAATGTGGGTCAAAGGACCACATGATTAAGGACTGCCCAATGAGACCAGATGGGAATCGACCAGTAGCTCAAAATGCTAATCAGACTGGTAGAGGTGGATAGCAGCCTCAGCAGGGCCGTGGTCCGAATAATAGAGAAAATGGTGCTGGTAGAGGACGTGGAACATCAGGCCGAGGTGCTGCTAATACTAAGGCAAGGTAGTCGGGTTTGGTTTATACGGTTCACCGTAGAGAAGAGGGACACGCCAGACGTCATAATCGGTACGTTCTTTGTATTTGGAAAGCCTTATTATGCTTTGATTGATGTGGGCTCGACCCATTCTTATGTTGCCTGTAGTGTAGTTGAAACACTAGGCATAGCCTCTGAACCTTCTAGTAGGAAGATGACTATAGTAAGCCCACTAGGTCAAACTGTGGTGGTGAATAAGGTCTTTCGAAGTGTACCTTTAGAAATTCAAGGCGTGGTATTTTCTGTCGACCTGATGGAACTTCCCTTTGGAGAGTTCGATCTCATTCTTGGAATGGACTGGCTAGTGGACCATCGGGCTATGTTGGACTGTGCGGCTAAGCGAATGGAGTTAAAGACCCCGGAGGATGAGGTGGTCATTATGATAAGAGAAAGAAGAAACTACTTGTCTAATGTAGTTTCGGCGCTAAAGGTTGAAAAGATGGTTCGTAAAGGGTGCAAGGCATTTTTAGCCTTCGTAAGTGCGTTAGATGGAAATGAAGAAGGTGTTAGTGGAGTTAGAACGGTAAGGGATTTCGAATATGTGTTTTCGGAGGAATTACCAGGAATACCTCTAGACAGGGAGGTGGAGTTTAGAATTGACTTGCTGCCGGGAACAGCTCCCGTGTCAATTGCCCCTTATAGAATGGCACTAAAGGAGTTGGTGGAACTCAAGGCCCAAATTTAGGAATTGCTAGACCGTGGGTTCATCCGACCCAGTGTGTCTCCATGGGGAGCACCGGTCCTGTTTGTGAAGAAGAAGGATGGAACTATACGAATGTGCATAGATTATCATCAGTTGAATAAGCTGACCATCAAGAACAAGTATCCCTTGCCAAGGATAGATGACTTGTTCGATCAGCTTAAGGGGGCGGTAGTGTTCTCAAAGATCGACTTAAGGTTGAGATATCATTAGTTGAAGGTGAAGGAGGCAGATATCCATAAGACAGCCTTTAGGATAAGATACGGCCACTATGAGTTTGTGGTAATGCCGTTCGGGTTGACAAATGCCCCAACCGCGTTCATGGATATGATGAACCGGGTTTTCAACCTTACTTGGATAGGTTCGTCATGGTGTTCATCGACAACATCCTCGTATACTCCAAGACTGAGGAGGAGTATGTTGAGCATCTCCGGATCGTGCTGCAAGTATTGAGGGAGAAGAAGCTTTATGCCAAATTTAGCAAGTGTGAATTTTGGCTTAGGGAAGTTGCTTTCTTAGGGCATGTGGTGTTTTCTGAAGGAATAAGGGTGGATCCTAGAAAGATTGAAGTGGTGTTAGATTGGAAACCACCTAGGTCAGTGGCTGAGATTTGTAGTTTCTTGGGATTGGCGGGCTACTACAGAAGGTTTGTGGAAGGGTTCTCATCAATAGCCGTGCCTTTGACGAAGTTACTAAGAAAGGAAGTACCCTTTGTATGGGCGGATAAATGCAGGAGAGTTTTGAAAAACTTAAGAGGGTATTGACGGAAGCTCCAGTGTTAATTCAGCCTGAGGAAGGAAAGGATTTTACGGTGTATTATGATGCTTCCCATACAGGGTTGGGTTGCGTATTGATGCAAGACGGGAAGGTAGTCGCATATGCATCCCGACAGTTGAGGCCACATAAGGTGAACTACCCAACGCATGACTTGGAATTAGCAGTAGTGGTCTTCGCTCTTAAGGTATGGAGGCACTACCTTTATGGCAAAAAGTTGACGATCTACACAGACCACAAGAGTCTCAAGTATCTATTGACTCAGAAGAAGTTGAATCTGAGGCAGCGAAGGTGGGTGAAACTATTGAAGGACTACGATTGTTCCATAGAATATTACCCGGGCAAGGCGAATGTAGTGGCAGATGCCTTAAGTCAGAAGGTTGTGTCGGATCTGAGGGCGATGTTCGCACACTTGAGTTTGTATGATGATGGAAGCCTATTAGCAGAATTGCAAGTGAAGCCGACATGGCTGAATGAGGTGAAAGAGGAACAGTTGGCAGATGTTGATTTAAGTGGTAAGTTACGGCAAGTGCAGAATGGAGAATTAGAGGGTTATGGTGTTAATGATGAGGGAGTATTGTGCTTCAAGGGTAAGATTTGTATGCCAAAGGACGAGGAGCTTAGGCAAAGAATTCTTTGGGAATCGCATAGTAGCCCTTATGCTATGCATCCTGGAGGCACTAAGTTGTACAGAGATCTAAGGGAACAGTTTTGGTGGCCTGGTCTGAAGAAGGAAGTTACAGAATTTGTCGGCAAGTGTTTGATGTGTCAACAAGTTAAGGCTGAACACCAAGTTCCATCAGGATTACTTCAACCGATAATGATTCCGCAGTGGAAGTGAGAGCGAATTACCATGGACTTCGTTAGTGGGCTTCCCCTTACGCCTACTAAGAAGGACTCGGTATGGGTAATAGTGGATCGTTTGACCAAGTCCGCGCGCTTTATTCCGATAAGAGTCGATTACTCTTTGCAGAAGTTGGCAAAGTTGTATGTGGCGAAGTCGTAAGGTTGCACGGAGTGCCGGCATCGATTATCTCAGATAGGGACCCAAGGTTTACTTCTTAGTTTTGGAAAGCGTTACATCAGGCTTTAGGCACTAAGTTGGATTTTACTACGGCTTTTCATCCATAGTCGGACGGGCAGTCTGAGCGGGTAATCCAAGTGTTAGAGGATATGTTGAGGGGCTGTGTGATGGATTTCAGAGGAAGTTGGGAGGAATATTCGCCTCTAGCAAAATTTGCCTACAACAACAGATATCAAGGCAGTATTCGGATGGCACCGTATGAAGCACTGTATGGTCGAAAGTGTCAGACTCCTACATGTTGGACAGAATTGGGAGAACGTCGGGTTTTGGGTCCAGAGTTAGTGGCAGAATCCGAAGAAAAGGTTGAGATAATTCGAGCACGATTAAAGGAAGCATCGATGAGAGATGTAAGTCGTGACGCAGATCTCAAACGGAAGGAAATAGAATTTGATGTAGGAGATCAAGTGTTTATTAAGGTTTCACCTTGGAAAAATGTAATGAGATTTGGTCGGAAAGAGAAGTTAAGTCCAAGGTTTATAGGACCTTATATGGTTTTGAAGCGAATTGGACCAGTGGCATACCAATTGGAGTTGCCACCGGAATTGAAGCAGATGCACAATGTATTCCATGTGTCCATGCTATGCCGTTATCGATTGGATCCATCTCATGTAGTCCCGATTGAAGAGGTGGAGCTAAGGCCAGATTTGTCCGATGAGGAAGAGCCGATTCAGATTCTAGAATGAGATGTGAAAGTGTTATGACTGAAATCAATACCTTTGGTCAAGGTGTTATGGCGCAATCATGGATCGGAAGAAGCTTCTTGGGAGCCGGAAGAAGCAATGCGTCAGCAATACCCCCACCTATTCTAACCAGGTAATTTCGAGGACGAAATTATTTTAAGGGGGTAGAACTATAATAGCCTGAAAATGGGCTTATGCATTTATGCTTAGTTACATGAAATAGCATGCTTGAGTATGTTGTGACTATGTGTAAAGAAATTTGTGAACTTTAGAATAATAAGAAATGCCTTAGAAAAATATCATATTTTAAGTTTTAATAAGGGAGCTAAGCCTAACAAGGCCTTAAGGAAATTAATAGAGGAAATATGACACACAATTGGGCTTGGAAAAGTGGCTTGGAGGCGCCACTTAGGGCTTTAGTGTGTGACGCCATATGCTAGGGGAAAGGGCTTGTGTTCGAGCCACAAGGGAAGCAAAAAGAACTTTTATTTTTGCTACAAGGTAGATAGTGTTGGACAGTAAGAAAGCTACAATTTAGGAGCTAAATTCTTTTTATTTTAAGAGATAAATGGGGATAATTAATCAAAGTAAAGATTTATGGAAAAGATGAAAGGATAATTAAAAGATAAAGTTATCAAGATATGGAGAGTTGGTAGATTGAGGGCTCCTTGGATAGTAATTTAATTTGAAAGGGAAAATAAGGCCATTCATTCATTCTTTCTTCCCCTTTTCTTCTCTAGCCGAATTTCCTTCCCAAAAATCACCATAGCCAAATTCTTCCAAACAACTCTTCTTTCCTTCTTTTATTTTGATTAAAACAGAAATACCCTGTGCTTCCAATCATCAATTCTTCTTCTTTTGCAAACCCAACCAAAAGTCGAAGATAAGTTTCGAGACCATAGCCGATTGTTCATCAAGTCTCTAAGCCGAATCTCTGTGGTGTCAGGAAGAAGGTGTAACCGATTTCATCATTAGGGGGGTAAGAGAAAATTCAATTTTTTATTCCTTCTCTTTTAAGACTTTTCAAAATCTAGGACTAATCCCATTAATATTTTGTTGCCAAAATTTGGAAGGATTTTTCGGGATTTTTTTCAGTAAAGTCAATTGCAATAGGGGATCTTCGGGATTTTAAGAACCCAAGGTAAGCCATAAGTGATATTCGGCTAAGGGCCATGGTTATGGATTTATGTATTAAAGCTGAATCTAACATATGTGTATAGGGCTGTCGACATCTCCATAGTCAAGTGGTGTTTTCGGGATTTGGAAATCGCAAGGTAAGTTGATAAGTACAATCGGCCAAGGCCATATTTGATGTTTTAAGTCTATTCCTTATTTGATTAAAAAGCCGAAACTAATCCTTTAGGTGATCTAGTATAGGTCGATTGCAAGAAGAACCAACACAACGTTTTCAGGATTTGTTTGATAACCCAATCGGCAACAAGGTAAGTTTTGGTTTCAAAAGTCCTTCGGGATTTAATAATCTAGCCGAATAGATTTTGCTAATATGTCTACTAATGGCCGATTATAGGAACTAAGGGATCTAAGGCTTTAGATCGGGCTTTTCGGGATTTAAGTAAACCGCTAAGTGTATCAGGTGTGTACCCCACACTATTTCTTAACAAGATTTATGGCAATGTTTAATGAATATAAATGTAAGTGTCATTAAGAATGTGAAAAGTATGGCTAAGGTACCATACCATGGTACAAAGTACTCAGGTACGTTTTCCTATTCCTATTGGGACTATGATAAGAACTGTTAAAGCACAAATGTGAATCTAAAAGAATGTGAATAGAAAATATGGCATAATAATGCATGATTCTGTATGACATGGGCATTTGGGTGAATATGAAAGGGGAAGTGAATGTGGTGACTATTGTCACATATCTGAATGTGGTGACTTCGGTCACATTATCTGAATGTGGTGTCTCATGACACAAAATATTATCTGGTGGCTATGCCACGAATTTATAAGGGCGATGAGCACGTCGACTGCAGCGACTGCCTTCGATGGTGTGTAGCGGATGGAGGGTTGACTTAGTAGTCCCCACGGTGTGCAGGTTGGTACGGGTGATGTGTAGCGGTTGGTAACTAGGCTTGGGCTTGGGAATGCATCATTAATTGTATATTTTGATATGAATGTGTATGACTTGATATGCCTAAATCTATTTGGACTTAGTGTTTGTGTACACATTGAGTCTGTTTGACTCACCCCGTTGTGGGATCATTTTTCAGGTGACGCACAGTAATGGACCGGGTTGGCAGGAGCTTAGTGGTGACCATGCTCAGCAAGGAATTATTTTATTTGGACAATTTATTTTATTTAAGTACTTTCAATTTATTTTGGGAATATTTTGATGTAATAAGGCGATAGTATGAACTATTATGCATGCATTTAGATTTAAAATAAACTCGTAAATATTATGACATCTAAATACAAATGTTTTCAAAGGCAAAATCTTTAAAATTAAATCGGCATATCTTTTACTTAAAGTTTTGGAACTCAATAAAGAAACTTTATAAAAACTTATATTTCACAAAAACAAACTAGTTTCTAACTTGAGCCCAACCCAAATCGTGTTTTCCCCAAAATCACTTGAAGATTTTCTAAGAACCCATGAATTTGAACCGTTTTTACTCGAGGAACATACCAAATCCGGTCGAGGCTCGTGGGTCGGGTTTGGGGTGTTTCAGTATAAGGCTTTAAACATGCTTTAGAAGTGGTTCGGACTAAACTGAATCATACAAAATTTTCTTGAAAACTTAGAAATTTTTCATCTATATAAGGGTCACAAGCCGGTGTGAACAAGTCATGTGCCTCACATGGCTCCAAACATGCCCGTATCTCAGGCCGTGTGGAAACAGGGCATACATATTAACTTGGGTTACACGGCCGACCACATGCCCGTGTGTCTAGCCCGTGTGCCCTTCGAAATGGGCACACACGCTCGTGTGCCAAGTTGTGTACTAGGCCATGCCAAACCTGTAGGGTATACTAACTTATGCAACACGGCCAAGTCAGACGCCCGTGTGCTAGACCGTATGCCATTTAGGGGGTATACTAACTTGTGACACATGACCAATCACACACCCATGTGTGAGGCCGTGTGAAGCATACTGACTTCAATTTAATTTCAACACCAGGGGACACATGGCGGTGCAACATGACCGTGTGTCGCACACAGCTGAGACACACGTCTGTGTCTCTGCCCGAGTGGACAAAAATAGGTCATTTGTATAGCCATTTGGCCACCCTATTTTGACTTGCATATTCAAGCATAATGTAATACCCCTAACCCGTATTCAATGCCGGAACTGGGTACGAGGCATTGCCGAACTTAACACACTTTAACATACAACTTTGGGCTATCAAATTTCATTCTAATATAAAACTTCTCATTCACACTCATAACATTCCTATTATCGGCCTACGAGGCCTTACACATGAAAATGGAAGGTCTCGGGATCAGACCGGGAGCTTTTGTATACTTAGAAAAATTTTGCCTTAACAGGGTCACACGCCCGTGTGAAATGAGAGACGCTCGTGTGGGTAGGCCGTGTGGTCAGACACGCCCATATCCCCAGCCTGTGTGGGATTTATTTTCATTTCAAACCTACAGGGGTTTTCACACGGCCAGACACACACTCATGTTCTTGGCCCGTGTACATCACACGGCCTAGGTACAGCCGTGTCCTCACCCGTGTGTAAAAGCCTGGGTATTCTGTTTGTTATGTCAGCAACCTCAGAAGAGTCACATGGCCTAGGCACACGCCTATGTTGCTAGCCCGTGGTCAACACTGACTTGCAACATTAACATGCAGGAGACACACGACCTGTTCATACACCCATGGAACTGAACTTGTGTCTCACACGGCCTAGACACACACCCATATGTCTACCCATGTGGACATGACCAAGGCTATTTTCCAAGCTCTTTTGATCACCCTAACTCACACCACATAAATCCATTCAACCATTCCCTAAGCAATCCAATTATGCAACATACACTTTCATGAATAACCTCATCTTTTCATAATCTAGTAATGAGCCATCAACTATGGCTATATAAAAAGAGTTCATCTTGAAAGGAGCCAACACACTTGGCCAAAATAACAAAACATTTCACCTAGTCTAACCCCTATACATGCCATGCTCAAAATGATAAGTCTAGATATACTGAGATGAGCTGATAGTGTGGGTGATCTTCCAATTAACTTTGCCTCTCGAACTGGCTCTTTGACACTATAAAACAAGGGGAAAGAAAGGGAGTAAGCTTTAAGCTTAGTAAGTTTACATGTAACCAATAAGCATCATAACATAAGCTAGTCATTAAATAGCATTACGTACTAAGTAAAAACAATCCACATTCCATAATCATGCTTACTCATTTCATTTCTTACCACATTCCAACCATATAACAAGCATAATGCTCACATTAATTAGCATACATCCTCTGAACTCATCACCATAAAGTCACATGAAACAAATACTTAAAAAATTTCTCAATGAACCATTTGGAATAATACCAAACACTCGGCGGTTTCACACATCGCCTACCATTAATCTATAATAGGGTTGTATCGCACATAGCCCACCAACAAGAATATTTACGGTGGTATCTCACATAGCCCACCAAATGAGAATATAAACAATGGTATCGCACACAACCCATCATGCATGAGTAATAAGATGCAATCGCACACAACCTGCCAAAAGAATAATTATGGATATTTTCTGCACTTACATTTCTATTTCTAGGTTCATACGGGAAATACTCATTATCTATTGAATTCAATCCATCTCAATCACAAATGATCTCATTCATACAATGCACCAATAATTAACAACATATATATATATATTCAAGATGTATCGTTTACACATAAACTTACCTCGATGCAAAATGTATTAATCGATATTTTAGTACGTAACCTTGCCTTTTCATCGGTCAAGGTTGTTTCCGCGCTCTTCTTGATCTATAATAATAAAATTCACTCATTCAATCACTTTATAATTCATGATATATCAAAATTTCTACTTAGGCAAAATTGACCATTTTGCCCTTCTACTTTGGAAAATTACTATAACACCCCTTAACCCGTACCCGTTGTCGAATTAGGGTTACGGGCATTACCAGATAAGTCATAACTTGTACTCAAACGATTAAATTTTTAGCTAAACATCTTTATCAATTAATTTATTTATCAACAGACAAATTACACATGTATAATATATGCTTAATACTTTAATTCAAATCATATACACTATAATCATCAACGAACACAACATGACCTTGAAAGCACATTACGGCAATGTCACACAACATACCCAATTCCATATACTACACTCGACAAGTTGGTCTTAATATGCGAAATTTATAAACAAGTAAACCATACGTAACTAATTAATAAAGTAACCCCATTTCAAAAGTCAATTCATTTTAATTACTAATGAAAACAAACCCTATGAACAAAACTTCATGCTAAATGGTCAAGGTACATGATGCAGTTAATAGCTTTGGCCAAATATACCAAAACATATTGCATAACATGTTTCATGTTTCATAAAATAATTTAGATCAACGCACATACAAAATTTTAAATTGATACCTATCCAATACCCACTTGTTTTTCCATACATAACTCAACTATAATCGTATATAAGCATCCATATCGACCTTGCATCATAATAACATAAACATATACAACATTTGATAATTAAAATTCATATATCTCAAGCTTAAACTAGCACAAGATTAAAGTCATATTCGAATGGCCATACTAATTATAACACAAAATCTTCAACCTAAACATGAGTATAAACATTTTCATGATCAACTTTGAATTATAACTAAGCACATAATAATCTCAAGAGAAAAATTCACACAACCAAATAGGCAATACTTATATATATATATATATATATATTACCTATAAATGACCAATTCTATATAACCACATTTAACTCCTAAACATGATATGCATACATCTTATATCAAGAATGAAAACAAACCATTATATCAAACATATAAACCATACTTAATCGAAAGTAATGACCTTTATTCGCAAGGCCATATATATATATTTACAAATCCAACATCATTCATTACTTATCAAAATAAAGCCTATACATGCCTTTGATTCAAAATGTATACAAAACATATATATACCAAAAAGAGTGATAGTGTGGTCGACTTTCTTGATGATCCCCTGAGCCCGTAGTTGAATCAACGATCTATAAGACAGAAATACAAACACATACAGAGTAAGCTCACTAGCTTAGTAAGTCTTAGCAACTTTAATATAACATTTGAACACTTAAACATTTTATTTCTTTAAACTTATAACATTGAATATAAATATTTCCATAAATATATTTATGTAGGGCCGAATGTTAACAGTTTATTAACCATAGCATTTACATTACATTACCATAATCCTATAATTCATCGAACCATAGTATAAACATATTTTTCATGAATCACATGCTCCTTGTCACATAGGTGCAACATTCATATCAACTATATTATCATATTCAAAGTCTTTTCATTATTAGCATTTCTACTAGTAATCGAACATCCCAAAAATAGCACGTTTAAGCTCAGATTCTATCTTATACCATTCATACATATCGATCAATAAGCTCAATCATACATAACACCATTCTTAATATGATACTTCAACTCAAGTAACATTATTCACAACTTACCTTACTTCTGATGGATTCAATGAGATTTAAGCTTACCTGAGTTTTTAACTCAATAGGTTCACTATATTACACTCGAACAATTTATGGTTTCTTCGTTTTAAAGTATCACTGGCATTAAGCCTGCTAGGCATGAAACCCGAATCAAACCACATAAGCACGCTAGGCACGAAGCTTTGAATATGTCATCGCTAAGCACTAAGCTCGAATATGTCACCAAGACTAAGCACGCTAGGCACTAAGCCCGAATATGTCACCTAAGACTAAGCACGCTAGGCAATAAGCCCGAATCAAATCAAGCACAAGGCACGCTAGGCAATAAGCCCGAAAATATTCATAAACCAATCACATACTTCACATTTTTCCCAAATAATATATCAAAGATACACATTCATATCATATTGTCAATTTATGCATTCAAGCCAATTTAACCCATATACATTCGGCTATTACAATAATATACCTTCAAATTTATCGAACAATAACATTTAATGATTCAGTAAATAATTCTTTGACATATTTCACAAGGACTTACCTCGACTATCGACGGACAACGTTAACCGGCTAGTCGACGACTTTCGCCTTTCCCCGATCCAAATTCATTTTTCCTTGTTTTTTGATCTAAACACATAAAAATTTAGCTCATTCAAGTCCATTTCATCTCAATTTAGTCCCTAAGCACATAAATAGGAAAATTACCATTTTACCCTAGAGTTTCACATTTTACAATTTAGTCCTATTTGCATAAGACACAAAATACACATAATTTGCACATAATACTTTAGGGCGAATCTTCTATACCTTCATACCAAGGCATACATTTCATTTATTTTGCAAACTAGTCCTCAAATATTTTATTTTTACAAATTAGTCCAAAAACTCAAATTTACTAAAATTTCCAATTCAATATATACTAATCTTTACCATATCATTTACATAAAATCATAAAACACCAAAAATCACAAGAACATAACAAGGGCCGAACATCATACATGATTATTCTTAAAAATTTTAACATGGGTCAGCTACAGTTCGAAGCAACAATCTAAAAAACGTAAAAATTAACTAAAACCGAAGATTAAACTTACCTTAATCAAGCTTTGTATTTGCCAAAATTCAAAGCTTTCCCTAACCCCTTTTTCTTAGTTATATTCGGCCTTGAGAAGAAAAATGATGATAATGGTTTCATTTTGATAATAATAATAACATATATTACTTATTTATTAATTTACTAAACTAACCTTTTAATAATAATAAAACTATCTTATAAAATAAGGGTAACTTAGTCATATGCCGTCCACTATCTCATAAAATGGGTTATTTACCCTTTCTATACTCCACATTATAAAGCCATGCTCAAATTAGCACATTTCACTTTAGTATGCCACTTTTACACTTTACGCGATTAAGTCCTTTTAATCAAATTTAGCACTTAAACGATAAAATTTTTCTACGAAACTTTCACACACATTAATTCACATATAATAAATTTAAAATATAATATTTAAATATTTCTCAGTCTCGGATTTGTGGTCCCGAAACCACCGTTCCGATTAGGGTCAAATTTGATCTATTACAATTACGATTTTGCCCCTAGGCTCGTAAATCATTTTTCATCACATTTTATCATTAAACAAGCCTAGTTGAACATTTATTTCTCTTACAACAACTCACAAAGCCAATTATTTCATGCATTTATTACACAAATTCAACCTTTACTGATAGTTCCCATTTAGGTGTTTTCATGGTAAACACCTTTCACAAAAGTTGTTCCTTAACTTACTAACATTCATTTTTTTTCATAAAAACTCAAAAAAAACATAAACACTCTCATGGAAAGTCCCTAAACTTTCAACCATTTTGCAAATTAGTCCCCTCATTAGCTAGCATAAGCTTTGGGGGTTCCAAAAGTACAAAAATTATCAAATAAAACCACCAAAATCACTTACTTTCAAGGGTGAGAAGTTTTGAAATTTTTGGCTTCCAAAACCCTTCCTTAGCTGATATTTCCGGCGGGAAGAAGATGGATAAAATGGGTGATATCATCTTTCCTTATTTTTTTTATTTCCTTGAGTTTAATCTACCTAACCCATCCAATTTTGACCAATTTGAGTCTATTGTCACCTATGGCTGACTAACAACATTAAGAAGGTCTAGTTTCACATTTAAGTCATTCAATTTAAAGTTTATTAACTATTTAATACTTCTAGCTTGTAAAATAGAACTTTTGCACTTTATACGATTTAGTCCTTTTTCACAATTAAGGCTTCAATCGCTAAAATTAAAGCGCCAAAATTCTCATGCATCCTTATAAACATGTTATAACACATAAAATAATATCAGAATAATTTTATTCAACCTTATATTAGTGGTCCCAAAACCACTGCTCCGACTAGCCCCAAAATGGGGCTGTTGCACATAAATTGCAACATTTTACAACTCAATTGGCAGCCAATCCATGACGTTTCAAACACATTTTATACCATTTCAACATAGCATTCAAATACCTAAATAATATCATGCATTTTCCATTCATGTGACTAATTCAAATCAAGTCATCAATTGCATATTTCCATTCCATCTAGTACTTTCCAAAACATACCATATTTATAAGCTCATACATAATCAAAACATTATACCAAATTAAGCCAAATCAATTGGCTTAAACTTATACCATAACATGTACCAAAATTACTAGTTCAAGTAACCATAACTATCATCTTATAACTAGCCTATACAAGCCATATTTACATATATCCTCAAATTCAAAAGTACCAATCGACAACTGGATAGTGTGATGCGTAACTCGACTTTATCCAAATCGAGCGAGCTATCGAGCCTCTATAATATATAGAAAAGAAACAGAGTAAGCTTTATAGCTTAATAAGCCCGTATAATTTAGAATTAAACTTACCATTCTTACATAATCAAGACAACAAGTAATCTAAACTCAATTAAATTTTCAAATGCCTAACACAAGCATTCATCAACAAGTTAGTCACATAAATACATGTAATCATCCATTATCTCAATCTCAATACTCAATACACTATATCATACCAAATTCATATGTCATGTACATCATATTCAACATTTCACTCTCGATCATATAATCAATAATTCATTCAATAACAGTACTCATCTGTATAAATAGTATTTATGCCCGTTGAACCCATTAGAACTTCAAAGGATACTTGGGTGGTATACATTAGTAATCCGTCAATTAATTATCATTTTCGCTCTTTTGAGCTATGATCAGTAAGCTCCTCTTTAGCTGATGGACAGTAAGCTCTATTAAGCTAAAATGGTAAGCTCTAATGAGATGAAAACAGTAAGCTCTTATGAGCTGATATATCGGTAAGCGCATACAAGTTGTGGTGAGTCTGCAACAAATGCAGGAGCTCGACCAAAACGGTAACCCTAGTGACATGTCACTCGTATCCTACGAATTCATATGGTTCAAATAGGGCTCGGGAATAATCAGTCTATATCAATTAAGAATTTGTATTCCAAGTGTATCAAATACTCAATTATAAACATATATCTTAAATCAATACAAGTAATTAAATTTTGATTCTAATAATATGAACTTACCTCGTATCACTCGGTTAGCAATTATCGACTATTCATCCACTTTTCTTTTTTCCCGATCTAATTCCAATCTCGGCTTATCTTAATCTATATATTATCAAATTTAGTACATTCAGTATTTAATCTATTCAATTTAGCCCAAAAATCACCTTATGAAAAAATAACACTTTTGCCCTACTATTTTAACATTTTTACAAATTAGTCCTTAGCTCATAAAAATGCAAATTCATGTAATTAAGTACAACCCATGCTTAGCCGAATTTACTATAAGTTACTAGCAGCCGATATTTTCAATTTATTCACACTTTTACCAACATAAATTTGCAATTTCACAAATTAATCCCTTTTTGACATTTTTGTCAAAAATCACTTCACAAAACTAGTTTAACTATCAACAATGTAACACCCCTTACTCGTGTCCAACACCGGGATAGAATACGAGCCATTATCGAACTTAACTTGCTTGAACATACATTATCGTGCAATAAAATTTCTTTTCAAACTTAAAACTTTTCATTCATATCCATAACCTCCTTATTATGGGACTACGAGGCCCTAAACATACATCCGGAAGGTTTCGGGATTAAACTGGAAACTTTTGTTCGCTTAGAAAAATTTTGCCTAAATAGAGGCCACACGCCCGTGTGATATCGGACATGCCTGTGTGGGCAGGCCGTGTAGTCACACACGCCCATGTCCCTTGCCCGTGTAGAATTTAATTTTTATTTTGAACCTACAAGGGTTTTCACACGGCCGGACACATGCCTATGACAATGGCCCGTGTCCCTCACATGGCCTAGACATGCCTGTGTCCTCACCTGTGTGTGAAAACCTTAGCATTCTATTTATGACGTCAGCAACCTCTTAAGGGGCACACGACCTAAGCACACGCCAGTGTTCTGGCCCATGTGACAAATCAAATTCTCGTAATTTGATACAGGGGACTCATGGCCTATCAACACACCCATGGGGTTGACTGTGTCACACATGGCCTAGACACACGCCCATGTGTCTACCCATGTAGACAATTATAAGGCTAGTTTCCAAGCCAATCGCCGCCCTAAAACATAAACACACTTATACCAACTCAAGTAACAAATAACATGGCAATAAAACACTATGAATAACCACTAATCATCAGTCATACACTTCACATTTGTATGAACTTTGCTTCAAAAAACTTATCATCATTTAAAACATGAGAAACTTAACAAATATTGGCCAATTCCCAATGATCATTTAACAAAATGAGTGTATAACATTAGTAGCCCACGCTTTGGCTTTCAAATATAACATATCACAAAATGACCAAGTTCCTATACATGCCATACTCAACATAAATCAACTTTACTATACCAAAAGAATGATTGATAGTGTGATCCAAGCTCTAACGTTCTATGATCCCCGAGCTAGCTTGGCGATACTAAAAGGAAAAATGGAAAATAGAGGGGTAAGCATCTAGCTTAGTAAGTTTGCATGAATTAGTATAGTAACATAAATGCTCATGGTAAAATCTATACATCTCACGGAACAATATCAACATAAGTCTTGAGTGCTTAGGCATACTTACTCATATTTACCCCTACCCATCACATATCATATTATGGTTTCATAACTTGTATTTTACTCATGGTACCTGTATCACTTAGTCAAATAATTTAGCACTTATGCTAACATGAACTTAAACTCAAATCACCATCATTATCCTTAACATAAATGGAACTCAATGTCATCCTTGTGTAATTTGGCTCTATATCTTTTTACATACTTAGCTCTTTTACCCGTGAACTAATCAGAATATCGAAGGATACTAAATATCATCATACATGTATCATGATGCCAATGCCATATCCCAGATATGGTCTTACATGGGATCACCTCTTGATGCCGATGCCATATACCAAATATGGTCTTACACGAGATCTCTTAGCTCGATGTTGATGCCATATCCTAGACATGGTCTTATACGAGATCATACATAGATGTTGATTCCATGTCCCAGACAAGGTTTTACATGAGATCTTTCTTTGGTGTCGAAGCCATGTCCCATACATGGTCTTACACGGGACCTTCCTTATTCGATGCTGATGCCATGTCCCAGACATGGTCTTATACGAGATCTACATTTGGTGCTGATGCCATGTCCCAAACATGGTCTTATACGAGACCTACATTCGGTGCCGACGCCATGTCCCAGACATGGTCTTATATGGGACATTCCTTATCTCATGTTGTGACATAGGTATCCTCGTTATTCAAGAATTTCAACCAGGACTTCACTTAGAATATTTTCATCATTTTCTCATCAAGACATCATTAATCAATTTCATAGAAATGACATGCATTCCTCAGAATAAAAATAATTTAAACATAATAACACATGTAAACTTAATTTCACACAAACTTACCTCTGTACTCAAAATACGTGTAGATGTTCGTTTTACTCCACAACTTTATTCTTGCCTCGGTTTCAGTCTAGGCTTTGTGTTTCTTGATCTATAATAACAATTTCACTTGTTTAATACTCACATTGACTAAATTAACTCATGAATCATACTTTAAAATTACAATTTTGCCCCTAAACTTTCACATAATTACACTTTTGCCCTTAGGCTCGTAAAATGATTTTCATTCAACTTTCTTGTATTTTAAGCCTAGCCGAATCATTCTATTAACTATAACAGCCTTCAATTTCCACTATTTCACTTATATATGACCATTTTTAGAACTTTTACAATTTGGCCCTTTTATGTATTTTCCATGAAAATCACTTAGAAAAAGATGTTTATTCTACATCAAACTTTCATATTCTTCCATAAAACATCAAAATGCATGCATGTCATATATGGGTAAATTTTTGAATATGAACCCTAGCTCAAAATATAGCTAGAAATAACTAAATCAAGATATGAGGATCTAAAAAATATGAAGAACATTAAAAATGGGGCTAGGATGTATTTACTATAAGCTTGGAAGTTGAAGAAACCCTAGCTATGGCTCCTTAGTGATTTTTGGCCATGGGAGAAGAAGATGAACAAAATTTTGACTTCTTTTTCCCTTTTTAATTCATTAATTAACTAAATGACAAAAATGCCCTTAAGGCCCTTAATTGAGATTTTTCCTTCCCATGTCCATTTTTGTCCATCTTATAATGGTTTAATTGCTAAATAATGAATTCTAATAATTTTTATGATGTTTTTCATACTTAAATATTCTAGAATCTCATATTTTCTAATCTTTTCAATTTAGTCCTAATGGATAATTTAATCACTAATTAATAAAATTTATTCATGAGATTTTCACACAATCATGAAAACACATCATAAGTCTCGTAAAAATCATAAAACACATATTTCTACTTTGGATTTGTGGTCTCGCACTACTATTCTGGCTAAGCCCTAAATTGGGCTGTTATAATTCTCCCCCTTAGGGATTTTTGTCCCCAAAAATCTTACCAGTAAAAAAGTTTTGGTACTGGTTCCTCATTGCCTCCTCGGGCTCCTATGTAGCCTCTTCTACCCCATATATTTTCCATAATACTTTCACAAGATCTATACTTTTATTCTTTAACTATTTGACTTCTCGTGCTACGATCTTAATTGGTTATTCCCCATATGTCTTGTCGGGTTGAATTTCAACCTCTGTCGGTGTAATCACATGCGAAGGATTTGATCGATAACGTCGCAACATAGACACGTGAAACACATCGTGGATCTTTTCTAACTCAGATGGCAAATCCAATCGATAGGCTACTGACCCTATCCTCTCGATGATCTCACGTGGTATGATAAAATGCGGACTCAATTTTCCTTTCTGGTCGAATCTAGAATTGTCTTCCATGGTGACACTTTCAATAATACTTCATCACCGACTTGAAACTTAATCTCTTTTCTTTTCAAATTTTAGTAGAATTTTTGTTTATTAGAAGTAGATTTTAAACAATCTTGAATCACCCTTACTTTCTCTTCAGTTTCTTTAACCAGATCGACCTCGTGAATCTAATTTCCTTTGAGTTCAGCCAATATAAAGGCGTTCGGCACTTACACCCATAAAGAGCCTCGTAAGGTGCCATTGTCAAACTCAACTGAAAACTATTATTGTAAGCAAACTCTACCAACGGTAAGTACTTCTCCCAGCTACCTTGAAACTCAAGAACACAACACCGGAGCATATCCTCAAGTATCTGCACTAATCTCTCTGACTGTCAGTCGATTTGGGGCTGAAAGGTCGTACTAAAACTCAATTTTGTGCCCAAAGCATCTTGCAACTTTTTCCAAAATCAGGATGTGAATCTTGGATCTATATCCAATATAATCGATAAAGGCTGTAATATCCGAGATTTAGGGTTATGCATTTTAACTTAAATATATGTGGCTATGTGCTTGTATGTGGTTTGAACGTGTTTTGGGGGCTTCGGGAACCTTGGAATGTAGGTAGAAGCCTTAGAAAAATATTTGATTTTAAGCCTAAAAAGGGAACTAAGGGAGCTAGGCCTTAAGGAGTTTAGTGTGTGGCTTAGGACACAAGAACTGAGCTGGTAAAGTGGCAAGGGAGGCGCCACTTGGAGCACAGAGCAGTGACGCCACAGGGAGTGTGAAGGGGCCTGGGTTCGAGTAACGCAGGTGGCATTTTGGAGCTTTTATTTTTCGACAAGGAGGTGCAGTGGTGGATGGCACAAGGACTCTGAAGGGATGAAGTGTAGATTGGGTCAAATAGCTCAAAATTTTGGCTAACTAGAAGGAAAATAGGGATTTGGATGAGTGACGAAGAGTTGGCCAGCTAAGGGACTTTGGAGGGGGCATATTCGGTCATGTTTAGGGGAGCTAAGTGCCAAAATTGCTTAATCTTTTTACTCATCCTTAGACCAAAACTCTCTTCTCTTCTCTTCTCTTCTCTTCTCTTTTGTTTGAAAGCCTAAACCTACCTTCTAAGTCCTACTAAAATCAAAACCATACAAAACTTCAACCCTTTCTCTTCTTTTTTGCACCGATTCCTCAATTTTCAAAAGCTGAAAGAACCTTTTTCATTTGCTGAGAACATAATCGAAACACCATAAACCCTCAACCCTTTCTTTTATTTTCATTTACCTAGAAGTTTAATAACCCTCTTATTTCCTTGAGTGTTGGCTTAATCATGGACTCTATTCCATCGGATCTACTAGCTGGTAAGGGTTCTTCTATTTCAATTTCTCTCCTTTCCCCTTTGATTAGCCAAAATAAAGGACACTAATCCCTATATTTTTTTGGCTGAAACCATGATGGGGGGATTTCGGGATCCATTTGTAGCCGACGACAGAAGGAGATCTTTTAGGATTTGAGATCCAAGGTAAGCAGAATGTAATATTCGGCCAAAGGCCATATTATTTTAAAGATGGCCGATTCTAACTATGGTCTTTAGGGGGAGTTCGATAGAGATAAGGAGAAGTTTTGGGATTCAGATCTATTCTGGTAAGGGTTCTAGTGTTTCAGATCTGTCTCTCATTCGTTCAAAAGTCGAAGGCTAATTATTTTTGTGTGCTAGTGCTTGGCCGATTGCAAGGAAGGTGCATCATGTAGCTTTGGGATTTGGTTGGAAACTAAATCGGCATTAAGGTAAGATTTTATCTTCTTGCGACATATCCTTCAGGATTTCTTGTTGAGCCGAATAGGCTTTTGGTTACTAACAAAGTGTTGGCCAATTGTAGGAAAGGGGAAGGTAAATGTTTTGGGATCTCGTTAGTTTCACGTAGTTTTAGGATTTCGCTTAGATCTACGAATAGTCGGTTTGTAACCCTACATTAATTCCCAATAGATTAATGGTAGAATTATTAAACATGTGATTATGAAAATAAGAGTAATATGGCTAAGGGTACCATTCAATGGTATAGTGTATTCAGGTACGTTACCCCTAACTCTCAGTTAATAATGTTATAAACATTGATATGGAATATGTGTGATTTCATTATGACTTTGGGGTAAGGTACATTGCATGATATCTGAATAATATGTATGTTGCATGGGCATATGGGTGATAATGATAAAGGGGAAGTGTTCCGGTGGTTTTTACCACATTATCCGGTGACTTATGTCACATATTATGAATCTGGTGACTCTGTCACATTATCTGGTGGCTATGCCACGATTATAAGGGTGATGTGTAGTTGACTGCAGCAAATGCCTTCGAGGGTATGTAGCGGATGGAGGGTCGATTTAGTAATCCCCACGGTGTGATTGGCAGGTATGGGTGGTGTGTAGAGGTTGGATATCTAGGTGGGTTTGGGTTGCATCATAGCTTATATCTATTTATATGTGATTTAATATGCCTTAATCGATTGGGAATCTGTGATTGGTTGTTACACACTGGGTCTATTGACTCACCCTTCGTGGGCTAACATTTTGTAGGTGATACTCAGTAAATGGACCGAGTCGGAAGGGACTTAGTGGTGGCCATGCTCAACCCAGCATTTTTGGGTTTTCTTATGATTTAACTTATCACGTTTTCTTATTATGTTTTCGAGATTTATTTCAGGTTTTTGTTTTTGTTGTAAGAAGGCCATTACTATTTAACTGTTTTATGCATGCGTTTTAATTTTTATTCTGACACGATCAACATTAAACAAATGGTTAAACAATTTTTCGTAAAACAACTTCAAATGTTTTGACACCTAAACACCTACGATTTTCAACATATTGATAAGCTATAAAATTCGACATTTCTTTCAACATGAAATTTTTGAAACATGAAAATAATGTTTTAATGAAATACAAACTTTCATAACAACACGGTTTTCAACTTGATCATAACACAAATCTATTTTCTTCAAAACCACCAATTTCTCTAAGATGACAAAACGAGATTTAGCTTTATTTTACTCAAGATGTATGCCATATCCGGTCAGGGTTTATGGGCCGGGTTTAGGGTGTTTCAGCTTGGTATCATAACCCGATTCAAAACTCGGCCTTGAGGGCTTTTGGGCCCAAAATGTTTTTTTAAAGTGGGTTTTACTAAAAGATGAGCAGGTTTTTTGGCATGGCACCTGAGCCTCTAGCACGAAGTCCACCAGGTAAGTACCCCTAACTATTGTGTGATTTGTATGAGGGTTTTACGGGATCATAGATTAGTAGATTAGGAGCTATTGAACTCTAGGATTAGTTTACTCCAACAAAGAATTACATAAAATTTAAAGACTAATCGAACAAACCTGTGAGTAAGTCACCGAGTTAAGGGTGTGGCAACAGTTGTGTGCATGTCTAGGATTGAATTCAGAGGGAGCTTGGTATTTAAGCAGTCCTAGTGACTCACCTCCTCTTCGCTCGAATCCTACCTAGTGCGTAGCGACGGTTCACCCTAACCAAGAGGACTTACCCACAGGCTAAATTCAATAATTAAAACCCGAAAGGGACTAGCTACACTGTTTTATAAAAACCCTAGTTTTAAAATCACCAAATTACCCCTTGATTTGTAAAAACTACCTTAGACTTGAAAAAAAAATGAAGTGCCCCAATTTGTGGAAATTTCTAAAGTACCCTCAGTTTATAAAATTACCATACTACCCTCAATTTTTACCAAAATATTCCTAATTTACAAAAAAAAACCAAAACCCTTATTTTGTAAAATTTCAAGATACCCTGATTTGGAAAATTACCAAAATACCTCTTTAGGACAAATTATGAAAATACCCCTAGGTTGGAACAGACGAAAATGTTCAAAGTGGTGAACGTGTGTAGTAGATTCTGTTGAACGAATGTGATTCTTTGAATTAGGGCATAAGACTTGAAATGAAAACTTTGAATGGTCAAAAGAACTACTGCTAAACTTTTTACATAAAACTTGTTCGTGGGTAATCAGTGGAACAGAAGCTAATGCATAAAAATTTCTTAAATCAGATTAAACCGTGATCATAGACATGAGTTCTAGGGGACGTGGTCGTAATGTGCGTGGGCATGGTAGAGGCATAATGATCGTGTCGAACTAGTTAGGTTTGGTCAAGTGTCCGAGAATGAGATGCCACCACTACCAGCTGCTGGTGTTGAGTATCCGGATCAGACGAGGGATGATGTAGTATCGTAGGTGATGCTGCGAGTTCTTGAGAGGGTGGCTGGAGCAGGTGGAGGTATGGGAGCTTAGAAATCTGTACCTGAGCGACTCCAAGCCAATGGAGCTGAGGTATTCTGAGGTGTATCTGGTGTGACACCCAATACGGCTGAGTATTGGTTGGAGGCGACAGAGCGAATCATGGACGATTTGGATCTGAATGCTGAGGAGAAACTGAAAGGGGTGGTGTCGCTTCTCCGGGATGAGTCATACCAGTGGTGGCTCACTGTTTGGGATAGTGCTACAACTGATGATCTCATTTGGGAGTATTTCAAGACGGCATATCAGAAAAAGTATATTGGGACTAGTTATATTGATGCACAGAGGAAGGCGTTCCTGAGGCTAGTTCAGGGGAGTAAGTCTATAACGGAGTACAAGGTGGAATTCATAAGGTTGAGCCGGTATGCTCGAGGTATCGTGGCTACGGAGCATGAGCAGTAGGTCGAGTTCAAGACGATGAGGATGACACGAGATTCTGATTGCTCCACAAGAGAGGCGGGTGTTTACCGTGTTGGTAGAGAAGGCTAAGGTAGCCGAAGGGGTCAAGGAATCGTGAGATGTAATTCGGATAGGAGTAGACAAAGAGAGGTTTTGGATCGTCGGGTCATCCGGAATGCTCAAAAGAGACCTAGAGTTGATGGGTCATGAGGCCAACAAGTTATTCTTGGAGGACGATCTTGGACTTGTGCTCAGTGTGGAAAGATGCACCCGGGAGAATGTTGGAAAAAATAGGGGATGTTTTAAGTGTGGATCCAAAGAACACATGATTAAGGACTGTCTTATGGAAACAGGCAGGGGCCGACTAGCAAGTCAGGGTGTTAATCAGACTGAAAGAGGTGGGCAGCAACCACCGTAGGGTCGTGGTCCGGTTGGTAGAGGTAATGGTTCTGGAAGAGGCCGGGGGACACCGAGCAGAGGTGTTGGTAACACAGAGGTGAGACGAGCGGTCGATGTATGCGATTAAATCGGAGGGAGGATGGTGACGCATCGGACGTCATAACTGGTACGTGCTTTAT
The DNA here is from genome assembly GCA_025506655.1 of Gossypium rotundifolium. Taxonomy (NCBI): domain Eukaryota; kingdom Viridiplantae; phylum Streptophyta; class Magnoliopsida; order Malvales; family Malvaceae; genus Gossypium; species Gossypium rotundifolium. The sequence goes on along the minus strand of CP106732.1, from coordinate 45,913,259 downwards.
AGCTGATAAGCCTTTCTTTACTTTAATTGATGTTGGCTCGACCACTCATATATTGCATGTAGAGTAGATGAAACACTAGGTGTAGTATCCGAACTATCTATTAGGGAGATGACTATAGTGAGCCCATTAGGTCAAATGGTAGTGCTGAATAGGATATTCTGGAGTGTGCCTCTAGAGATTCAGGGAGTGGTATTTCCTGCCAACTTGATGGAACTACCTTTTGGGGAATTTGATCTCATTCTAGGCATGGATTGGCTAGTGGAACATCAGGCTAAATTGGATCGTGCAGCTAAGCGAATGGTGTTGAGGACTCCGGAGGATAAGGAGATAATTATGATAGGAGAAAGAAAAAACTATTTGTCTAATATAGTCTCCGCGTTGAAGGCTGATAAGATGGTTCGAAAAGGGTGCAAGGCATTTCTGGCCTTCGTTAGTGCTTTGGACGCAAAAGAAGAGGGGGTTGGTGGAGTTAGAACAGTACGAGAATTCGTGGATGTCTTTTCGAAAGAGCTACCTAGGTTACCCCCAGATAGGGAAGTGGAGTTTGGAATTGATTTGCTACCAGGTACAGCTCCTATGTCAATTGCTCCGTATAGGATGGCGCCAAAGGAGTTGGTAGAGCTTAAGGCTCAGATTCAAGAGTTGCTTGATCGTGGGTTCATCCAACCCAATGTGTCTCCATGAGGAGCACCGATCCTATTCGTGAAAAAGAAGGACGGGACTATACGCATGAACATAGATTACCGGTAGTTGAATAAGCTGACCATCAAGAACAAGTATCCATTACCGAGGATAGATAACTTGTTTGATCAGCTTAAGGGGGCCGCAATATTTTCAAAGATAGATCTACGGTCAGGATATCATCAGTTTAAGGTGAAGGAAGCAGATATCCATAAGATAGCTTTCTGGACAAGATATGGGCATTATGAGTTCTTACTAATGCCGTTTGGATTGATGAATGCCCCAGCTGCGTTCATGGATATGATGAACCTGGTTTTCCAACCCTACTTGGATTAGTTCATCGTTGTGTTCATAAACGACATCCTAGTGTATTTCAAGTCTGAGGAAGAACATGATGAGCATCTCTGGGTGGTATTGCAAGTGTTAAGGGAAAAGAAGCTATATGCCAAGTTCAGCAGGTACGAATTATAGCTGAAGGAAGTTACGTTCTTAGGGCATGTGGTGTCTGTAGAAGGGATAAGGGTGGATCCTCGAAAGATCGAGGCAGTATTGGATTAGAAACCACCTAAGTCTTTGGCAGAGGTTCGTAGTTTCATGGTGCTAGTAGGCTACTACAGGAGATTTGTTGAAGGGTTCTCGTCAATAGCAACACCTCTGACAAAGTTGTTGAGAAAGGAGGTACCTTTCGTATGGGCAGATAAGCAGCATGAGAGTTTTGAGAAGCTTAAGAGAGTATTGATGGAGGCTGCGATTTTAATTTAGCTGGAAGTAGGGAAAGACTTTATGGTGTATTGTGATGCTTTCCATACAGGATTGGGATGTGTCCTAATGCAAGACGGGAAGGTGGTCGCTTATGCGTCTCGGTAGTTGAGGCCAAATGAGGTTAACTATCCGACGCATGATCTGGAGTTGGCTGTGATAGTATTCGCTCTAAAAGTGTGAAGGCACTATTTGTATGTAGAAAGGTCGGTGATCTACACGGACCACAAGAGTCTGAAATATTTGTTGATACAGAAGGAGCTGAATTTGAGACAGCGAAGGTGGGTGGAGTTGTTGAAAGACTACGACTGTTCCATAGAGTATCACCCGGGCAAGGCAAATGCGATGGCAGATGCCCTAAATTAGAAAGTGGTGTCGAATCTGAGGGTGATGTTTGCACATCTTAGCCTTTATGATGATGGAAGTTTGCTAGTAGAGTTGCAAGTGAAGCTGACATAGTTAAGTTAGGTAAGAGAAAAACAGTTGGTAGATGAGGAACTAAGTGCTAAGTCTGCGCAAGTGCGCGAATGGGAGTTGGAAGACTATGGTGTAAGCAATGATGGAGTCTTTGTGTTTTCGGGCAAGGTCTCAGATGCCAAAGGATGAGGAGTCGAAAATTCTTGGGAATCGCATAGTAGCCCTTATGCTATGCATCCCGGAGGAAGTAAGTTATCTGAGATCTACGGGATCAATTTTGGTGGCACAGTGCAAACGAAGTTTTAGAATTTGTGGGGAAGTGCTTAGCGTGTCGATGGTTAAAGTGAACACCAAGTACCGTCGAATTGCTTGACCGATAAAGATTTTGCAATGGAAGTGGGAGAGAATTACCATGGACTTCGTTAGTGGGCTTCCCCTTACACCTACTAAGAAGGACTCGGTATGGGTGATAGTAGATCGGTTGACGAAGTCTGTACATTTCATACCATTACGGGTTGACTATTCTCTGCAAAGGTTAGCGAAGTTGTATGTGGCAAAAATTTTGAGGCTGCACGGGGTGCCAGTGTCGATTATCTCGGATAGGGATCCGAGGTTTACGTCTTGATTTTAGAAAGCACTACATCAGGCATTGGGCACCATGTTGGACTTCAGTACGGCATTTCATCCACAGTCGGATGGCCAGTCTGAGAGGGTAATTCAAGTGCTAGAGGATATGTTGAGAGGTTGCGTGATAGATTTCAGAGGAAGCTGGAAGGAGTTCTTGCCTTTAGCGGAGTTTGCATACAATAAAAGCTATCAAGCAAGTATTCAGATGGCACCGTACGAAGTGCTGTATGGACGGAAGTGTCGCACTCCTACGTGTTGGACAGAATTGGGGAACATCATGTTTTGGTTCCAGAGATTGTGGCAAAATTTGAAGAAAAGGTTAAGGTAATTTGGACACGGTTGAAGGAGGCATCTGACACGCAAAAGTCATATGCAGATCTTAAACGGAAGGAGATAGAGTTTGCTGTGGGAAATCGGGTGTTTCTAAAAGTTTCACCGTGGAAGAAGGTGATGAGATTTGGTCGCAAGGGAAAGCTAAGTCCCAGGTTTATAGGACCTTATCGGATTTTGAAGCGGGTTGGACTAGTGGCATATCAGTTAGAGTTGCCTTCAGAGTTGAAGTAGATGCACGATGTGTTCCACGTTTTGATGCTATGTCGTTACTGATCGGATCCATCTCATGTGCTGCCAGTTGAAGAGGTGGAGCTGAGACCAGATCTGTCCTATGAGGAGGAGCCGATTGATTTTGGAGCGGGATGTGAAGGTGTTACGGAGGAAATTAGTTCCTCTATTCAAAGTGTTATGGTGTAACCATGGATCGAAAGAGGCTTCGTGGGAGCCAGAGGAAACAATGTGACAGCAATACCCTCACTTATTTTAGTCAAGTAATTTTAAGGTCGAAATTATTTTAAGGGGGTAGAACTGTAATATCCAAGATTTAGGGGTTATGCATTTTAACTTAAATATATGTGGCTATGTGCTTGTGTGTGGTTTGAATGTGTTTTGGGGGCTTCGAGAACCTTGGAATGTAGGTAGAAGCCTTAGAAAAATATTTAATTTTAAGCCTAAAAGGGAACTAAGTGAGCTAGGCCTTAAGGAGTTTAGTGTGTGGCTTAGGACACAAGAACCGAGTGGTAAAGTAGCAAGGAGGCGCCACTTGAAGCCTGAGGCGGTGGCCACGAGGGGTGTGAAGGGCTTAGGTTCGAGTAACGTGAGCAAGGAGGTGCAGGTGGTGGGCTGCACAAGGACTCTGAAGGGATGAAATGTTGATTGGGTCAAATAGCTCAAAATTTCGGCTAAGTAGGAGGAAAGAGGGGATTTGGATGAGTGAAGAAGAGTTGGCCAGCTAAGGGACTTTGGAGGGGGCATATTCGGTCATGTTTAGGGGAGCTAAGTGCCGAAATTGCTTAATCTTTTTACTCATCTTTAGACCGAAACTCTCTTCTCTTCTCTTCTCTTTGTTTGAAAGCCTAAACCTACCTTCTCAGTCCTACTAAAATCGAAATCATACAAGACTTCAACCCCTTCTCTTCTTCTTTGCACCGATTCCTCCATTTTCAAAAGCCGAAAGAACCTTTTTCATTTGCTGAGAACATAGCCGAAACACCTTAAACCCTCAACCCTTTCTTTTATTTTCATTTGCCTAGAAGCCGAATAACCCTCTTATTTCCTTGAGTGTTGGCCGAATCTATTAGACTCTATTCCACCGGATCTACTAGCTAGTAAGGTAATAAGGGTTCTTCTATTTCAATTTCTCTCCTTTTCCCTTTGATTAGACAAAATCAAGGACACTGATCCCTAAATCTTTTTGGCCGAAACCATGAAGAGGAGATTTTGGGATCCATTTGTAGCTGACGGCGGAAGGAGATATTTCGGGATTTGAGATCTAAGGTAAGCAGAATGTAATATTCGGCTAAAGGCCATATTATTTTAAAGATGGCTGATTCTAACTATGGTCTTTAGAGGGAGTTTGACAGAGATAAGGAGAAGTTTCGAGATTCAGCCATGTCTCTCATTCGTTCAAAAGTCGAAGGCTAGTTATTTTTGTGTGCTAGTACTTGGCCGATTGCAAGAAAGGTGCATCACGTAGCTTCGGGATTTGGTTGGAAACCAAATCGGCATTAAGGTAAGGTTTTATCTTCATGCGACATATCCTTCGGGATTTCTTGTTGAGCCGAATAGGCTTTTAGTTACTAACAAAGTGTTGGCCGATTGTAGGAAGGGGGAAGGCTAACGTTTTGGGATCTCGTTAGTTTCGCGTAGTTTTGGGATTTCACTTAGATCTATGAATAGTCTGGTGTGTAACCTTACATTAATTCCCGATAGATTAATGGTAGCAATATTAAACATGTGATTATGAAAATACGAGTAACATGGCTAAGGGTATCGTTCAATGGTACAGTGCATTAAGGTACGTTACCCCGAACTCTCAGTTAATAATGTTATAAACATTGATATGGATTATGTGTGATTTCGTTATGACTTTGGGGTAAGGTACATTGTATGATATCTGAATAATATGTATGTTGCATGGGCATATGGGTGATAATGATAAAGGGGAAGTGTTCCGGTGGTTTTTACCACATTATCCGGTGACTTATGTTACATATTATGAATCCAGTGACTCTGTCACATTATCTGGTAGCTATGCCACGATTATAAGGGCGATGTGCAGTTGACAGCAGCGACTGCCTTCGAGGGTGTGTAGCGGATGGAGGGTTGATTTAATAATCCCCACGGTGTGATTGGCAGGTACGGGTGGTGTGTAGAGATTGGATATCTAGGTGGGTTTGGGTTGCATCATAGCTTATATCTGTTTATATGTGATTTAATATGCCTTAATTGATTGGGAATCTGTGATTGGTTGTTACACACTGAGTCTGTTGACTCACCCTTCGTGGGCTAACATTTTGCAGGTGATACTCAGTAAATGGACCGGGTCGGCAGGGACTTAGTAGTGGCCATGCTCAGCCCAGCATTTTCGAGTTTTCTTATGATTTAACTTATCACGTTTTCTTATTATGTTTTCAGGATTTATTTCGGGTTTTTGTTTTTGTTGTAATAAGGCCATTACTATTTAACTATTTTATGCATGCGTTTTAATTTTTATTCTGACACGATCAACATTAAACAAATGGTTAAACAATTTTTCGTAAAACAACTTCAAATGTTTTGACATCTAAACACCTACGATTTTCAACTTATTGATAAGCTCTAAAATTCGACATTTCTTTCAACTTGAAATTTTTGAAACATGAAAATAATGTTTTAATGAAATACAAACTTTAATAACAACACGGTTTTCAACTTGATCATAACACAAATCTATTTTCTTCAAAACCACCAATTTCTCTAAGATGACAAAACGAGATTTAGCTCTGTTTTACTCAAGAAGAATGCCAGATCCGGTCAGGGTTTATGGGTCGGGTTTGGGGTGTTTCAAAGGCACTCCATTGAGTCTTACAATCTTAGAAACATACAAGTCTGCCAACTTATCAAGTGAATAATCAACACGTACAAGTATGAAATGGGCCGACTTCGTAAGTCTATCTACCACAACCCATACAACATCTTTCTTACTCGGTGTCAAGAGCAAACCCGTTACAAATTCCATAGTAACACGGTCCCGTTTCCACTCGGGAACTATAATAGGTTGAAGCGAGCCAAAAGGTACTTGTGTTCGGCCTTTACTTGTTGACAAATCAAGCATCTTGATACAAACTTAGAAATATCTTTCTTCATACTTGGTCATCAATACCATTTCTTCAAATCATTATACATTTTTGTGTTGCTCGGATGTACTGATAAGCATCCACTATGTGCCTCGTGTAAAATCTTTTGAATAAGCTTATCATTCCTAGGTACACAAACTCTGTCTCTAAACATCAAACATCTATCAGAATTTATACGAAAGTCAGACTCAACACCCGACTCACACTGAACTCTTTTGATTTGCAAGTTAATGTCATCTTTTCGAGCTTCATAAATTTCTTGAAGAAACGTCAGTCTAGCTCTCATTTCAGTTAGAATGGAACCATCATCGGATAAAGTCATCCGTGTATTCATAGCCCTTAATGTAAATAAGGATTTCCTACTCAAAGCATCGGCGACTACATTTGCCTTTCCGGTGGTAGTCAATCACTAACTCATAATCTTTTACAAACTCTAGCCACCTTCGTTGACTCAAATTCAATTCCTTTTGAGTCATCAAGTACTTAAGCTTTTATGATCGGTGAAGATCCGACACTTCTCACCATACAAATGATGTCTCCATATCTTTAATGCAAACACGACAGTTAACTCTAAATCATGCGTCGGGTAATTCTTCTCGTGTGGCTTTAACTGTCTAGAGGCATATGCTATCACCTTGTCTTCTTGCATAAGCACACAGCCCAAACCATGCAAGGATGCATCGCTATAGATCACAAATTCTTTTTTCGGCTGAGGTTGCACTAGAATTGGAGCCTTTGTTAACAATGCTTTTAGTTTCTCACTCTGCTGACACTTTTCTGTCCACTTAAACTTTACATCTTTTTGTAACAACCTTGTCATCAGAGTAGCTATCATAGAAAATCCCTGGATGAGCCATCGGTAATAGTCAGCTAGGCCTAGAAAGCTTCTAACCTCAAATATATTCATCAGTGGTTTCCAATCAACAATAGCTGAAAGTTTACTTTGGTAAACTCCGATTCCATCTCCCGAGATAATGTGCCTCAAAAATCCAACCTCTTTGAGCCAAAACTCACTTTTACTAAACTTGGCATACAACTGATTATCTCGTAAAATCTATAATACCGTCCTTAAATGCTCGGCATGCTCATTCTCATGACTTGAATAAATCAATATGTCATCAATAAAAACCACAAAAAGCTTATCCAAGTATGGCCGAAATATACGGTTCATTAAATCCATAAACACCGCAGGGTATTTGTTAAGCCAAAAGGCATGACTAAAAATTCGTAGTGCCCATACCTTGTTCGAAATGCAGTCTTCGGCACATCTGAGTCTTTTACTATCAACTGGTAGTATCTCGACCTCAAGTCTATCTTGGAAAACATAGTGGCTCCTTTCAATTGGGTGAACAGATCATCAATCCTTGGCAATGGATACTTTTTCTTAACGGTCACCTTATTAAGTTGCCGATAATCTATGCATAGTCTCATGGAACCATCTTTCTTTTTCACAAATAGCATTGGAGCACCCCACGGAGAATAACTCGGTCTTGCAAAACCTTTGTCCGTCAAGTCTTGCAACTGTACCTTCAATTCCTTCAACTCAGTTGAAGCCATTCTGTATGGAGTAATCGATATCGGTGCCATACCAGGAGCTAACTCAATACCAAATTCAACCTCTCTAATTGGAGGCAACCTTGGTAATTCTTCGGGGAAAACATCTGGATATTCAAACACTATCGGTACTAATTCAATTCTTAACTCAATTTTTTTGGCATTCATCATAAAAGCAAGATATGCCTCAAACCCCTTTCTTACATACCTCTGAGCAGACATGTGAGAGATCACTAAAGGCAATCTGTCTTGTTCATCTAATTCAACAAGAAGAGTGTCCCCATTTTCACATTTCAATTTAATGTATTTCTTTCCACAATTTACTGTCACATCATGAGTGGTTAACCAGTCCATACCAAGATTTATATTGAATTCATCAAATGGTAATAGCATGAGACTTGCCTTAAAATAATGACCTCTAATCATCAATGTGAAATCTTTGCATACCTTATTAACTAATACACATTTGCCTAAGGGGTTGGACACTTTAATCACGAACTCTGTAGACTCAACATGCATGCTCATACTAGATACTAATTTCATGCAAATGTATGAATGGGTAGACCCCGGATCAATTGAAGCAACAACATTAGTGTCATAGAGAGAAAATGTACCCGTAATTACAACAAGGGATGATACCTCTTCGCGAGCACAAATGGCATAAGTCCTTGTAGGCGCTCTACCCTCAGATCTTGCAGCTTGCTCTCTAGTAGTATTCTTACTACTCTTCCCACTGCTTGGGTTTTTTTTGTCTCCCCTAGTAGTGCTTCCCGCTCTTGCACTCTAAATTTTCTCTTTTTCAATCATCTTAAGGCATTCTCTAATAAAATGATCTTGGGAACCACACTTGGAACAGGCCCTTTCATGTGCTCGGCACTGACCAGGATGACATCTGCCACACTATGGTCATTCCAGTTACTAGGTCGAGTATTCCCAACACTAACAACTGAGGTAATTTGAGACTTATTCCCCGAGCACTGTTTACTCTTACTCATGTTTGAAAACCCAGCTGAAGTAGTTGATCAAGTAGGGAAGTCTCTTGATTTCTTAGACGAGGATTGAAATGAGTTGTTCATTTGTCTCTTTTTTGAGTCACGAGACTCCATCTCATCATTTCTTTTCCCTTTTACCAATTTCTCGGCTTTACAAGCTCGATCTACGAGCACAACAAAATTCCTTCAACTTAAGGACACCAATAAATAATCTGATATCTTTATTTAATCCGTCCTCAAATTGTTTACACATAATAAGTTCAGTGGATACAAACTCTCGAGCTTATTTGCTAAGCCTTACAAATTCATGCTCATACTCGGTTACTGTCATCTTACCTTGTTTCATTTCAAGGAATTCCATTCTTTTCTGATCAATAAATCTCTGACTTATGTACTTCTTTTGGAATTCTTCTTGGAAAAACTCCCATGTGATCCTTTCCCTTGGTACAACCGTCACAAGGGTATTCCACCATTAATAAGTAGAGTCTCTCAGAAGAGAAATACATTTTTCATGCACTCTTCAGGTTTGCAAGATAACTCATCAAATACCTGAATGGTGTTTTCAAGCCAAAATTCTACTCTTTCCGGATCACCATCTTTACTGGCTTAAAATTCCTTAGCCCTTTGTTTTTGGATTCTATCAATCGAGGCTTTTCTCTTCTTACCTCTTCTACCACTTGGGGAGCTACAAGGGTAGGTTGAGGAATAGGCGGGGGTGGAGGGGGCTGACATTCGGGTTCATACGAACAAACTCCGTATACCATGCATTCATCATGTGGAGAAAGGCTTCCTTAGCCTCTTCTCCTCCTCTCTGACTCACGGCCGTAGGTCTATTCTCATTTTCATTCGGCACCGTCCCTTTAGCGAGAGCCAGCATGTTACTTTCTACTTCATCCACCACAGCTCTATCGGGATCCCTTTACTATATGAAAACACAATTTAAATCGTCAAGAGTCATCACACTATCATTATATAAATACTCATAAGTATGGCATGTATAGCTAGACTCATGCATATGGTAGTTAGTTCGAGAATCAACTAAACCGTAGCTCTGATACCACTAAATGTAACACCCCTTACCCGTGTCCAACTCTAGGACAGGATACAAGGCATTACCAGACTTAATTTGCTTCAACATACATTATCGAGCTATAACATTTTTTTCAAACTTAAAATTTTTGTTCATGTTCATAACATCCTTATTATAGGCCTACGAGGCCTTAAACATACATCTGAAAGGTTTAGGAGTTAAACAGGAAACCTTTATGCACATAGAAAATTTTTGCCTAAACAGGGGCCACACGCCCATATGAAATGGAACACGCTCGTATGGGCAGGCCGTGTGATCACACATGTCTGTTTTGCTAACCCTTATGGAATTTATTTTTCATTTAGAACTTACAGGGGTTTTCACACGACTGGCCACACGCCCGTGTCTTTAGCCCGTGTCCATCACACGACCTAGACACTCCCGTGTCCTTACTCGTGTGTTAAAACCTTAGCATTCTGTTTATGACATCAGCAAACTCTTAAGGGCACATAGCCTAGGCCAATGACCGTGTGCTGGCCTGTGTGACGAATCGAATTCTCGTAAATTTTGATGCAGGGGCACACGGCCTATCAACACACCTATGGGGGTTGACCGTGTGTCACCACAACCTAGACACATGCCCGTGTGTCTACCCGTGTGGACAATTAGAAGGCTATTTACCAAGCCGATTGCCACCCTGAAACATAAACACACATATACCAACACAAGCAATTCATGATAAGACAATAACACCCTATAAAGAACCACTAATCATCATTCAAACACTTCACATTTTACCTCATCATTTGCATAAACTTTCCCTTCATAAAACTTATCATCATTAAAACATGAAACTTGAAAAATATTGGCCAATTCCCTATGACCATATACAAAATGAATGTATAAAATTAGTAGCCAACACTTCGGCTCTCAAATATGGAATAGTACAAAATGACCAAGTTCCTATACATGCCATACTCAAAATAAATCAACTTCACTATACCAAAAGAATGATTGATAGTGTGATCTGAGCTCCGACGTTCCACGATCCCTGAGCTAGCTTGGCGATACTATAAGGAAAAGGGAAAAGAGTGAGGTAAGCATAAAGCTTAGTAAGTTTGCATGAATTAATGTAGCAATATAAATACTCATAGTAAAATCCATTCATTATGGAACAATAGCAACACAAGTTCTCAAGTACTTTGACATACTTACTCAAACTTATTCTTACCCATCATATATCACATTACGGATTTTATAACTCGTATTTTACTCATGGTACCTGTATCACTTCAACACATAATTTAGCACTTATTCTAACTTGAACATATACTTAAAACATCATCATCCTTAACATAAATGGAACTCATTATCATCCTTGTATAGTTTATCTCTATAGCATCTTTGCATACTTAGCTCTTTTATTGAACTACTTGGAATATCAGAGGATACTCAATCTCATCATACATGTATCACAATGCCAATGCCATATCCCAGATATGGTCTTACATGGGATCACCTCATGATGCCGATGCCATATCCCAAATATGGTCTTACAAGAGATCTCTTAGCTCGATGTCGATGCCATGTCCCAGACATAGTCTTACACGAGATCTTCATTTGGTGCCGAAGCCATGTCCCAGACATGGTCTTATATGGGACCTTCCTTATTCGATGCCGATGCCATGCCTTAGACATGGTCTTATATAGGATCTACATTCGGTGTCGATGCCATGTCCCAGACATGGTCTTACACATGACCTACATTCGGTGTAGATGCCATGTCCCAGACATGGTCTTATACGGGACCGCCTTGTCTCATGTCATGACATAGGTATCCTCATTATTCCGAATCTTCAATCGGGGCTTCAACTTAACATATTCTCTTCACTTTATCATTGAGGTATCGTTAATCAATTTCATGGAAATAATAATATGCATTTCTTATAATAAAAAGAAATTTAAATTTGATAACATATGTAGCCTTAATTTCACACAAACTTACCTCGACTTAAAATGGCAAAAGGGACCGAGTCGTCTAATACTCGTCTTTCCCCCGTTCTAAGTCTGAAACTCATTTTCTTAATCTAAAATATCACATTTGACTTATTAAGTTATTATACTATTCAATTCAGTCCAAAAATCATATTATGACAAAATTACATTTTGCCCTAAACTTTATCATATTTACACTTTTGCCCTTAGGCTCATAAAATGATTTTTATTCAATTTAATTGTATTTTAGGTTTAGCCAAATCACTATCTTAACTACAAAAGCCTTCAATTTCTACTATTTCACTCATGTATGACCATTTTTACAACTTTTACAATTTCATCCTTTTATGCATTTTTCATGAAAATCACTTAGAAAAATATGTTTATCATACATCAAACTTTCATATTATTCCATAAAACATCAAATTACATGCATGTATACATGGGAAATTTTTTAACAAAAACCCTAGCTCAAAATATAGCTAGAAATAGTTAAATCGAGCTACGGGGATCTAAAAAATACGAAGAAGAATAAAAACGAGGCTAGGATGCACTTACTATCAAGCTTGGAAGTTGAAGAAACCCTAGCTATGTCTCCTTGAAAATTTTGACACTTAGAGGAAGAATATGGACAAGATTTTGGCTTGTTTTTCCTTTTTAATTCATTAATTAACCAAATGACTAAAATGCCCTTAAGGCCCTTTCTTGAGATTTTTCATTCCCATGTCCATTTTTGTCCATCTTAACATATAATTGTTAATTGCTAAATAAGGACTTCTAATAAATTTTTTGATGCTATTACATACTTAAATCTTCTACAATCTCATATTTTCTAATCTTTGCAATTTAGTCCTAATGGACAATTTAATCACTAAATGATAAAATTTCTTCACGAGATTTTCACACAATCATGAAAACACATCATAAGCCTTGTAAAATTGTAAAACACATATTTCTATTTTGGATTTATGCTCTTGCACCACTATTTCGACTAGGCCCTAAATCGGTCTATTACAATAGGTTGAAACAAACCCGAAGGTACTTGGCGTTCGCTTTCACTCATTGACAAATCAAGCATTTTGATACAAACTCTGAAATATCTTTCTTCATACTCGGCCACCAATACCAGTTCTTCAAATCGTTATACATCTTGGTGCTACCTGGATGTATAGATATGCATCCACTATGTGCCTCGTGCAAAACTTTCCGAATGAGCTTATCATTTCTCGGTACACAGGCTCTATCTCTAAACATCAAACATCCATCGGGATTAATCTGAAAGTTGGACTCAACAACTGACTCACACTGAACTCTTTTGGCTTGCAAGTCACTGTCATTTTTCTGAGCCTCTTAAATCTCTTGAAGGAACATCAGTCTAAGCCTCAACCCAGCTAGAATGGAACAATCGTCTGACAAAGTCACTTGTGTATTCATAGCCCTAAAAAAAATAGGGATTTTCGACTCAAAGCATCGGCGACTATATTCGCCTTTTGCGAGTGGTAATCAAAGACTAGCTCATAGTCCTTTATCAGCTCTAACCATCTTCGTTGCCTCAAATTCAATTCCTTTTGAGTTATCAGGTACTTTAGGCTCTTATGATTGGTGAAAATCTAACATTTCTCACCATACAAAATATGTCTCCATATCTTCAATGCAAACACAATGGCAGCCAACTCTAAGTCATGTATCGGGTAATTCTTTTCATGCGGCTTTTGTAACACCCCTAACCCGTATCCGTCACCGATTAGAGTTACTAGGCATTACCGATCTAAACCAACCTAGAATAGGCATTCATATATATAAATCATACTTCTTTACAACTAGTTCGAACCAAATGAACTACACTCGCATGGCTATTAAATTTTGAATTCATTCTTGAACATACATCAATTATATATTACTCACTTTCGCATATATAAGAATTAACATATACCATTTCATTCATTGAACATTTTAAATCATTATCATAGAATCTATCTCACATGCATGTTATCAGTCAACCATTTACCAAACCATTTTAAAAATATCTCATAGCCAAATACACAAGCACATTATGACCAAATTATTAAAGAAACTCATAAAGTTGAATATGCATAAAGTATTACATATTCAATAATCTAAATCTAATGAACATTTCATCAATAATGTACTCAGCTTCTCATGGCATTTATACATTTATTTATATCCCATTATAACTACTAAGACATATTACATGCTCATCAATACAATACATATACTAAGGCCCAATCTCATAATCACTTACATCTTCTATTCAACATGTTTTAAACTTACTAAAAGAACTATTTATAAGTCATACATATCTTTACTAAATCAAGATATATAACCCAAAATTCCATTCATACATATCATGAATAACTCGATTATCAAACCATACAACCAAATACAAGCATAATTACACTATGAAATATACTTCCATAATAACCCAACATCATGACCAAATTTGCATAAGTCCTAAATGTTAAGATTTAGCCATTTCTCATGGCATAATATATACATATACCTAGCTCAAAACAATCATTTAAAAATTTAACCTAGCCTATATATGCCATAGTTTCAAAATTTAGCTTATAAAATACCAAAATTAATCGATAGCGTGATAGACTTTGACGATGATCCCCGAGCTCGTAACTTGTCTCCCAAAATCTATAAAACAATGCAATTAAACACATAAAGTAAGCTATCGTAGCTTAGTAAGTTATAAGCAATTTTGTGAAATCAATGTATTAAATCAATATATCAAAAATTTAATAAAAAATTAATAGACAACAATCCATCAACTACTCAATTACTTGTGCAACCACATAACATTCTTATCTCTCAAATTCAAGCCGAACCTAATATGAATATTTTGTTCCCATGTATTATTGATATATTCAATGTTCCAAACTATTCAAACCTATATCTTATACCAAATTTCCCATATCCAAATCACATTTTGTAATTCATATAACAATCAATATGATTTTGTAAACATTTGCACATATCAACTTATATCATCCAAACTATACATTTAAAAGAAACATTCCATCCAATCCACAAATAATCACTTACTCTTGATTTCAAATACCACATTTCATAGTTTCAAAACTTATCAAATTTAATCTTTGAATTGAAAATTAACTCATACCCTTATTTCTTACTAATCGATTTTGTACACATGTGCTCGATAATTAACTTCACACACTTAGTGCTCATTGACCAATTTCGCACACTTAGTGCTCGGTAATTCAATTCGTACACTTAGTACATATTGATCGATTTCACACTTTTAGTGCTCGGTATTTTAAATTCACATACTTAGTGCCTTTCTTATTCTTGTTACACATTTATATATATACACACATAAGAATTAAACCTCAACTATAAATATACGAATTAGCCTATTTCAATCTCAATAATCAACATCCCATTCGAGTATACCAAAAGCTCATATACATACCTCACATTTGGCTATATCAATAATATATATACATACTTCCATTAAATTCAATTCAACTCAATTGCTTAAAAACTTACCTCGAGTATCGACAGACTATATTTTCGACTATTCGACTAACTTCGCTTTTCCCCAATCCAATCCCGATCCTTTTTTTTTCTTGATCTAATAAATTTCAAATTTAGCTAAATTAAGTATAATTCCATTGAATTTGATCCGAAAACACATAAATGGGAAAATTACCATTTTGCCCCCTGATATTTTACACTTTTTTACAATTTACTCCTTTTTGCACAAAACACAAATTACACAAAATTTGACCACACTTCTTTAGGGTTGAATATTCATAGCCTTATTACAAGCTCATACATCTCATTTATTTCACATTTTGACCCCTCAATTTATAAATTTTACAATTTAATCCTATTTAGACATTTCTACCAAAAATGCCTTAATTAAACTTAACAATCTAATATCCTATGTTTATTTTCCATCACTAAACATAAATTTCATCAAGCTATCAATAATGGCATTTCATGAATACATCATCAAATTCAAAAATTCAAGCTTGGGCTAGCTAGTATTCAAAGCAACGATCTCAAAAACGTAAAAATTATCAAAAACTAAACTCAAATCAGTTCCCCATTTGAACTTGTAAGAGTCGAATGTGTCAAAGCTTCAAAACTCTCTTTTTCTCTCTTAGTTTCGGTCACTCTTGAGAAAGATGAACACTTTCTCTTTCATTCTTATTTTTATTCAATTATAATCTATTAGCATATATTAAATTATTACATAATATCATAAAATATATATTAAACAATTCAATTTACTATTACATGCACACCTACCCGACCACTATGCTTAATTCATGGTCAAATTGCTATTTAAAGCCTCCAATTTATAAAGACAACAATAATTAGGCACTATCTCATTTAATCATCAAATTTTCATTTTACGCGATTAAGCCTTTTTTCAAAATTAAGCACCAAAACGATTAAATTTTAATACGAAAATTTCACACACACCAATTCACACATAATGAACATAGAAAATGATATAAAAAATATTTTTGTAACTCAGATTCATGGTCCCGAAACCACTGTTTTGATTAGGGTCAAAGTCGGGCTGTTACAACTCTCCACCCTTAAGGATTTTCGTCCCCGAAAATCTTACCGATGAATAGGTTTGGGTAACGTTCTTTTATTGAATCCTCAAGTTCCCAGGTTGCTACCTTGATTCCATGCTTAAGCCAAAGCACTTTTACCAATGATATTTTTTCTATTTCACAACTCTTTCACTTCACGAGCCAGGATATGGATCGGTTCTTCCTCATAGGTTAAATTAGACTGTATATCAACCTCTTCCGGACTAATCACATGAGAAGGATCAGACCTGTACCATCAGAGCATCGAAACATGAAAAAAATTATGGATCTTTTCTAGTTCAGGTGGTAATAGCAATCTATTTGCAACCGGCCCAATCCGCTCTAAAACCTCATATGGCCAATGAGGTCCAATGAATCTCGGACTCAATTTGCCATTGCGACCAAATATGAGTATTTTCTTCCACGGTGAGACTTTCAAAAACACACGATCACCAATCTAAAACTCTATATCTTTACATTTCAAGTCCGCATATGATTTCTGACGATCTGACGTTGGTTTCAAACTTTCTCGAATCACTTTTACTTTCTATTTGGTTTCTTTTACCAAATCAACCCCGTATATCTTGTTTTCATTGAGCTCAGTCCAATACAAAGGTGTACGGCATTTACGACCGTACAAAGCTTCATAGGGTGCCATTTTGACACGTAATTGAAAGCTATTATTGTACGCAAATTCAATCAAAGGAAAGTATCATTCCCACATACCCTCAAACTCAAGAATACAACATCTCAACATATCCTTAAGTATTTGAATAATTCTCTCAGATTGGCCATCCGTCTGAGGGTGAAAAGCTGTGCTAAAATGTAATTTAGTACCTAATGCATATTGTAGTTTCTTTCAAAATCGCGATGTAAACCTCGGGTCTCTATTTGAAACAATAGAAATAGGTACCCCGTGTAAACATACAATCTGAGAAACGTACAATTCAGCTAGTTTAGAGCGAGAAATCTGTACTATAACCCAAATTACATCTTTCTTACTTGGTGTCAACGGTAAACTAGATATGAAATCCATCGTGACTCGATCCCATTTACATTTGGGTATCATAATCGGCTAAAGTAATCCATATAGCATCTGATGCTCGGTTTTTCTTGCTAACATATCAAATATTTTGACATCGTTAAATATCTCTTTTCATCCCGTGCCACTAGTAGTACTATTTTAAATCATTATACATCTTCATGCTACTCGGGTGAACATACAATCTACTATTATGAGCTTCATTAAAAATCATCCGAATCAACTCAGGATCCTTTGGTACACATATTAGGTTTCTAGATCGGAAACATCCCTCACCATCAACCTAAAATTCTGAGTCAGCATTCGAACCACAGTGATTCCTTTTTGACATCAAATTATCATCAACCTTTTGAGCTTCGTAAATTTGTTGAACAAATAACAGTCTCGCTTTCAATTTGGCTATAATTGCACCATCGTCGGTCATAGTCATTTTTTCATTCATTGCATGCAGAGCAAATAATGATTTTCGGCTTCCCCAGGTGATAATCAATCACAAGCTCAGAGTCTATTAATAATTCCAACCATCGTCGTTGTCTCAAATTCAAATCCTTCTGAGTTATTTAGTACTTTAGACTTTAATGATCGGAGTAGATATGGCATTTTTCACCAAACAGATAGTGGCGCCATATTTTTAGAGCAAAAACTATAGCGGCTAATTCGAGATCGTGCGTCGGATAATTCTTTTCATGTGGCTTTAACTGTCTCAAAGCATAGGCTACGACCTTATGCTCCTGCATCAAAACACAGCCCAAACCATTCAAGGATGCATCACTAAAGATAATGAACTCTTTACCCGACTCTGGTTGAACAAGCACTAGAGCTTCAGTCAACAAAGTTCTCAGCCGATCGAAACTCTTCTGGCACTTCTCCGTCCACTCGAATTTAACATCTTTTTGAAGTAGATTTGTCAACGGATTTGCTATCATCTAGAAACCTTTCACGAAACATCTATAATAACCAGCTAGCCCTAGAAAACTCCAAACTTTAAAAATATTCCGTGGGGGTCTCCAATCCAGTATAGCCGAGATCTTACTCGGATCAACCCAAATCCCTGATGCTGAAACAACATGCCCTAAGAAGCTAACTTCGCGTAACAAAACTCACATTTACTACATTTTGCGTACAGCTGCTTATCATGCAAAATTTGTAACACAAGTCTCAAGTGTTCGGCATGCTCGATTTCATCGCGTGAGTAGATCAAAATATCATCTATAAACACAACCACGAACTGATCCAAATATTGTCTAAATACCCAATTCATCAAGTCCATGAAAATAGCGGGAGCATTTGTGAGTCCGAACTACATCACCAAAAACTCACAATGTCCGTATCTCGTTCGGAAAGCAGTCTTAGGCACATCAGAGTCTGTAACACTCAACTGATAATAGCCCGATCTTAAATAAATCTTTGAAAATACTGAGGCTCCTTTAGGCGATCGAATAAATCATCAATGCACGGCAATGGGTATTTATTCTTTATGGTCACTTTATTGAGCTGTCAGTAATCGATGCCCATTCTCAAAGTTTAATCTTTCTTATTTATGAATAACACTGGGGCACCCTAGGGAATGAAACTCGATCGAGCAAAACCTCTATCCGTCAACTCTTGCAACTGCGATTTCAATTCCTTTAATTTAGTCAGTGCCATTCTATATGAAGCTATTGAGATCAAATTCATCCCTGGCACTAACTCGATACCAAACTCTACCTCCCGAACATGTGTCAAACCCGATAATTTTTTCGAAAACACATTCGGTATTCATATACAACCGGTAAAGATTCAATCTTCTTTTCAGTCACTTTACTATCAATTACATAAGCAAAGTAAGCTTCGCAACCCTTTCTCATACGCTTCCGAATCAACACCGAAGATATCACTGCTGGTAAGCCATTTAAATCAGTAGACTCAATTCGAATTATCTCATTATTCTGGCACTGCAAATCAGTAGTCTTTCGTCTACAATTCACTACAGCATCGTGTACGGTTAACTAATCCATGCCGAG
This sequence comes from Gossypium rotundifolium, assembly GCA_025506655.1. Lineage (NCBI taxonomy): Eukaryota > Viridiplantae > Streptophyta > Magnoliopsida > Malvales > Malvaceae > Gossypium > Gossypium rotundifolium. Next base: position 45,893,887 of record CP106732.1, on the reverse strand, counting down.
AATGATATCAAACTCATCAAATGGTAGTAACATCAAATCAGCCGGAAAACATGAATCTTGAATCATCAAAGGGCAATTCTTGAACACCTTATTAACTAGCACACACTGGGCTAGGGGGATCGAAACACGAATCACAAATTCAGTAGACTCAACAGGTAAAGTCTTACTGGATACTAATGTTTCACACACATAGGAATGAGTTGAACCGGGATCAATCAGAGAAATTACACTAGTGCTAAAGAAAGTAAATATACCAGTGATAACATCTAGAGATGAAGCTTCCTCTCGGGCACGAATGGCATAGGCTCTGGCAGGCTCACGAGCCCCTCTTTAAGTACTGCTTCTACCTTTTGCATTTCGGGTTGACCTACCTCTAACCGCAGTACCACTCGATCTCACACTCTAAGCATTATCCTTCTCAACTAACTCCGGGCAGTCCCGAATGAAATGATCCTACAAACCACACTTGTAGCAAACTCGATTATTAAACTTGCCTCAATATTCACCAAAATTTTACCTACAACACTATTGACACTCGGGTTTATTCGATCGAGTATTGCCAACACTAGAAATCAAGGTGGCTAGTGAACTCACTGGTAGTCACTCTCGTATGGAAAACCCAGCATTAGTCTTAGATCAGCTACTGTCATTTCTGAACTTCTTTGATGCCATCTGAGAAGTTTTACTTGTTGTTCTCTTGAGAAAATCTCTAGCTTCGAACTCATCATTTCTTTTCTCTTTTTCGAGCTCTTCGGCCTTGCAAGCCCACTCGACAAGTACTACGAATTCTTTTATTTCAAGTATATCGACAAGCAATTTTATGTCTTCATTTAGTCCTTCCTCAAATCTTTTACACATAGCATCCTCGGTTGCAACACACTCTCGGACATATCGACTGAGTGTCTCAAACTCACGCTCATAATCAAATACGGTCATACGACCCTATTTTAACTCGAGAAATTCTTTGCGTTTCTGATCAATAAATCATTGACTGATATACTTTTTGTGAAACTCTATCCGAAAGAAATCCCAAGTGACCCGTTCCTTTGGAACAATTGAAACCAAAGTGTTTCACCAATAATAGGCAGAATCCCGTAATAAAGATATAACACATTTCATGCACTCTTCGGGTGTACAAGTTAGTTCATCGAAGACACGAATAGTATTATCAAGCCAAAATTCAGCCCACTCAGCATCATCAGTAGCTGTAGCCTTAAACTCTTTAGCTCTGTATTTTCTAATTTTATCAACAAGAGGCTTATTTAATCTCTCAGGATTAACGATCGGGGGTACCACATGTACAACAGGTGGATTATCAGGGTTTGGGGGTTGTTGAATAGTCAAATTTGTCTGGATATACTGATTAAACCAATCATTCATTATACTAAAGAAGGCTTGCTTAGCCCCCTCATCTTGGTTACTCGTAGCTGGTCGAGATTCAACCGGTACGGTCTCTTGCACGGGAGTAGGCGCCACACTCTCGACATCTTCAACCACGGCTCGTTTGGGATCAGGATCCATTTACTATATGAAAGAAGAGAAACATATTTCATTGTCAGGAGTCATCACACTATCACAGTAAAAATTATGGCATGTATAGCTAGACTTACACGCCCTACGTTAGTCCGAGAACCGACTAAACCGTAACTCTGATACCAAATTGTAACACCCCTAACTTGTATCCATCGCCAGATTAGAGTTACAAGGCATTATCAATCTAAACCCAACCTAGAATAGGCATTATTATACATAAATACTTCTTTATTACTAGTTCGAATCAAATGAATTAACTCGCATGGCTATTAAATTTCGAATTCATTATTGAACATACATCAATTATCTATTACTCACTTTTGCATATATAAGAATTAACATATACCATTTCATTCATCGAAAATTTTAAATCATTATCATAGAATCTATCTCACATGCATGAAATTAATCAACCATTTACCAAACCATTTTAAAAATGTCTCATAGCCAAATACACAAGCACATTATGACCAAATTATTAAAGCAACTCATAAAGCTGAATATGCATAAAGTATTACATATTCAGTAATCTAAATCTAAGGAACATTTCATCAACAATGTACTTAGCTTCTCACGGCTTTTATACATTTATTTATATCCAGTATAACTACTAAGACATATTACATGCTCATCAATACAATACATATACTAAAGCCGAATCACATTATCACTTACACCTTCTATTCGCACATGTTTTAAACTTACTAAAAGAACTATTTATAAATCATACATATCTTTACTAAATCAATATAAATAACACAAAATTCCATTCATACATAACATGAATAACTCCATTATCAAACCATACAACCAAACACAATCATAATTACACTATGAAATATACTTCCATAATAAGCCAACATTATGACCAAATTTGCATAAGTCCTAAATGTTAAGATTTAGCCATTTTCTCATGGCATAATATATACCTAGCTCAAAAAAAATAATTTCAAAATTTAACCCAGCTTATACATGCCATAGTTTCAAAAATTCAGCCTATAAAATACCAAAATTAGTCGATAGTGTGATAGACTTTAACGATGATCCCCGAGCTCGTAACTTGTCTCCCAAAATCTATAAAACAATGCAATTAAACACATAATGTAAGCTATCGTAGCTTAGTAAGTTATAAGCAATTTTGTGATATCAATGCATTAAATCAATATATCAAAAATTTAATATACAACAATCCATCAACTACTCAATTACTTGTGCAACCACATAACATTCTTATCTCTCAAATTCAAGCCGAACCAAATATGAATATTTTGTTCTCATGTATTATTGATATATTCAATGTTCCAAACTATTCAAACCTATATCTTATACCAAATTTCCCATATCCAAATCACATTTTGTAATTCATATAACAATCAATACGATTTTGTAAACATTTGCACATATCAACTTATATCATCCAAACTATACATTTAAAAGAAACATTCCATCCAATACACAAATAATCACTTACTCTTGATTTCAAATACCACATCTCATAGTTTCAATACTTACCAAATTTAATCTTTGAATTGAAAATTAACTCCTACCCTTATTTCGCACACTTAGTACATATTGACCGATTTAGCACTTTTAATGCTCGGTAATTCAATTCATACACTTAGCATATATTGACCGATTTCGCACTTTTAGTGCTCAACATTTTAAATTCGCACACTTAGTGCCTTTCTCATTCTTGTTACACATTTATATATATATATACACACATAAGAATTAAACCTCAACTATAAATATACGAATTAGCCTATTTCAATCTCAATAATCAACATCCCATTCAGGTATACCAATAGCTCATATACATACCTCACATTCGGCTATATCAATAATATATATACATACTTCCATTAAATTCAATTCAACTCAATTGCTTAAAAACTTACCTCGAGTATTGACGGACTATATTTTTTGACTATTCGGCTAACTTCGCTTTTCCCTGATCTAATCCCGACCCTTTTTGTTATTTATCTAATAAATTTAAAATTTAGCTAAATTAAGTATAATTCCATTCAATTTGATCCAAAAAACATAAATTGGAAAATTACCATTTTGCCCCCTGATATTTTACACTTTTTACAATTTAGTCCTTTTTGCACAAAACACAAATTACACAAAATTTGACCACACTTGTTTAGGGCCGAATATTCATAGCCTTATTACAAGCTCATACATCTCATTTATTTCACATTTTGACCCGTCAATTTACAAATTTCACAATTTAATCCTAGTTAGACATTTCTACCAAAAATGCGCTAATTAAACTTAACAATCTAACATCCTATATTTATTTTCCATCACTAAACATAAATTTCATCAATCTATCAACAATGGCATTTCATGAATACATCATGAAATTCAAAAATCCAAGCTTGGGCTAGCTAGTATTCAAAGCAACGATCTCAAAAACGTAAATATTATCAAAAATCGAACTCAAATCACTTACCTATTTGAACTTGTAAGAGCCAAATGTGTCAAAGCTTCAAAACTCTCTTTTTCTCTCTTAGTTTGTGTCACTCGTGAGAAAGATGAACACTTTCTCTTTCATTCTTATTTTTATTGAATTATAATCTATTAACATATATTAAATTATTACATAATAACATAAAATATATATTAAACAATTCAATTTACTATTACATGCACACCTACCCGGACACTATGCTTAATTTATGGTCAAATTGCTACTTAAATCCTCCAATTTTAAAGACAACAATAATTAGGCACTATCTCATTTAACCATGAAATTTTCATTTTACGCGATTAAGCCCTTTTTCAAAATTAAGCACCAAAATGATCAAATTTTAATATGAATGAAACACCCCAAACCCGGCCCACGAGCCTTGACCGGATCAAGTATGTTCCTTGAGTAAAATTGTAACACCCCAAACCCGGTCTATGCATTAAGACTAGATTTGGTTTGTTACATGAATCGAGCTATATATATATATATATATATTTATTTTTAAAATCTTCAATAAGTTGAAAGTTACAATATTATTTACAGGATTTAAATAAAATTAGAAGAGTATTTGAAATTGATAAATATTAGAAAACATTAGTTGAAAATCATTGTATTATCAAAACCTTTAGGTAATTTATTAAAGAGTTAACAATAATAAATTAGTTATAAAAGAATTTCATATACTTGAAAACCCAAGTTTATTTTAATTAAAACATCATATAATCATAGCCCATAATTAAAAGTCTAAAGTATAGTTTAAAACCAAACACATATAAAATCCATAAATTATTTATAGAGGCCTTTATTACAAATAACCCAAAATAGTAAAAATACTTATTAAAAAGTTCGAGTTTAAATAACCCAAGTTTTGCAGTATGGCCTCCACGAAGTCATCCTCGGCCCAAGTCCACGTCAATTTCCATTACGAGATGGAAAAATTAAAGGGGTGAGTTACTTAAAACTCAAGTGTGTAACTCACTTACCACCATTATTGGGCCGATCGTCAAGATATTATCTTTGGGCTTGAGCCCAATTCTGAAATTCAACAATATATCATAAAATAAAATAATTTAAAGATGCATGTAAAATGAATTTCCCAACCAAACCTAATATCCATCCGCTAACACCCCGTACCAACCATCACACCTGTGGGATCAAGTCAACCCACCCCGCCAACACACCAATCGTAGGCATTAAGCCTTTTTATAATTGTGGCAAAGCCACCGAACTAGAGGCAATAAGCCATATTTATTTTTGTGGCAGAGCCACCGAACTAGATTTTTGGCAACAGGCCATTCTTCTCTTCATATACCCCACCCCATGCAATTATGTGTATATAATAGAATATAATCATATAACAATTTTTATTTAATCCATAACATTGGTGGGTTTATCATTAAAATTTCATTTGGCCCAAAAATTAATTTAGCAATTTGCCCATTTAGCAGTTTAGTGGGCTTTGGCCCATTTATCAAACTAGAGTATTTTGGCCCAATTTAACGAACTAGAGTATTTTGGCCCAATTTATCGAACTAGAGTATTTTGGCCCAATTTATCGAACTAGAGTATATTGGCCCAATTTATCGAACTAGAGTATTTTGGCCCAATTTATCGAACTAGAGTATTTTACGGCCCATTTTATCGAACTAGAGTATTTTAGCCCAATTTATCGAACTAGAGTATTTTGGCCCAATTTATCGAACTAGAGTATTTTATGCCCATTTTCACGAAACATACAATTTACATAATAACAAGTAATTTCTAGATGCGTTTCATAATTTTCACGATTTAGTCATTTTTACGTATTTTCGTCAAAATATCGGTTTTACGCTTTTTACCGATCTAGTCATTTTACGATTTTACTTCCATACCAAAATTTACATCCAACCGAGAAATAGTGTGAAGTTACACCTCGATCCGAGAGTACTAATCCTTCTCGCTCCACGGCACCTAAAACATATTTTGATCCGTTAGAACACTATTTCAGTATAAACACACTTAATCGATAATAGATCCAAAATCTTACCCTCTTGATTTTGAATCACTTCGATTTTCGGCTTCTCCTCGTTTATTGGTTCATTCGTCGCGAGAATCCACCAACGATAATGGCTCGGAAGTTCGTACTACTTAATAATTGACTCCTTCTAAGATGGTCCGCAACCCGGTGGAAAATCTCGACCGAAAACCGCTCTTCGTTTAAATAGGGATTTACAGATCCGCCCTCTTAACGTGACTAACCACCGCCCTTTTCTTCCCTATTTTGAAAGTCTTCACGATCAAAGGAATATTAGTTAAATCTAATATAATATCGAATAGTACTAGAGGCTTTAAAAAATGTGATTTCCTTACCACAAGAAATCGATTCCAACGTTTCTACGATTCTCCCGATCACTTGAGTTCCGATCTTCCGTTATTGCACTATATAATAATGAATGAAGCGTTATTAGAGCGAACGTTTATTTCGATTCAAAAGGCCTTCATAACACCATTAATATTCGCCTTAATACTTTAATAAAATGAAAGCGAAAAGAAAAACCCCTTGCCTATAATCCACGATCGAAAAGAAAGGATTGAGAAAGGTGTTTGTGATGGATGAAGATTTCGCTATGTATGATCAAAGAAGAAAAATATAAAGATTCGCTAAGGCACTCTAGCATTCTACCAAGAGAGTGTTTGATGGAGAAACTTGATTGAAAAGAATTAAAATATGAAAAGAGATGGTGATGATGTTGTTTGATTTCAAAGAGAAGAGAAGAAAAGATGGATTTTAGGAGATAGTACATTCGCCATGACAAAAAGAAAGGAAAAGGAATGGCTTTGGTGTAGATGATTTCGCACTTAGAAGAAATACAAAAGAAAACTCACAAGATGAATGAAAGTGACCAAATGGTCAAAAGAATTTGGTTTTACCAAATGCACAATTCGCCAAGATGAAAGGTTGAAAAGAGAGAAAATAAAAATTCGCACAAGGTGCAAGGAATGACCAAAGAGAAAAGGAATTCTAAGCCAAAACTAACACAAAATTTCGGCTCCTCCCTATACCAAGTTGCCGTCCAAGACATGGTCAATTGGCCATGATTTGTTTCAAAATTTCCCTTGATAAGTGCCTTATGTTCCCCTATCTTTCCTTAAGTATTTGATTCCATGCCATATGTTAACTATTTCCTTAAACCTTTGATACACTAACCAAAATAACATGGTCAACACTTACCATATATGTTCTTGGCCGACACTTGCTATCCATGTGCGTAAAATTAAAACAAAATTTATCTAGATGCTAAACAAGGGATTCAACCTCTTCCTCTTGCTATAACCCATGCGCCAACTCCACCATGCCATGTACTCAACTTATGACACTCATTAACACTTAATTTAACTTAAGTCTTAATGACCTTTGCTTCTCTTCAATAAATTCTCAATTATTAAATTTATTCCTTATCCAAATTATGCTATACTCCTCTTTAGAACTTCAATAAGCACTAAAAATAAAAGTAAGAAATTTTCCTTTAAAGTCTAAACACCAATTCATGCAATATATAAACACTCGAATTTTTAGGGTGTTACAACTCTACCTCCTTAAAGAAAATTTCGTCCTTGAAATTTACACCGTTGAAAGAGGTGAGGGTATTGTTCTTTGATTGCATCCTCGGGCTCCCACATAGCTTCTTCCACTCCGTGGTTACGCCATAGAACTTTGACCAACGGCACGGTTTTCTTTCTTAGCACCTTGACATCTCGGTCTAAGATTTCCACGGGTTTTTCTTCAAAAGACAAATCTGAATTCAGCTCCAATTCTTCTACGGTATGATGTGCGAAGGATCCGATCTATAACGCCTCAACATGGAAACATGAAAACATTATGGATTTGATCCAATTAGGAGGTAACTCAATCGATAAGCCATTGGACCAACACGCTTGAAAGACACGATAAGGTCCAATGTATCTAGGACTTAGCTTGCCCTTCCTTCCGAATCAAGATCTTTTCCAAGGAGATACCTTCAAGAAAACCCGATCCCCACATCATACTCGATATCCTTTCGCTTCAGTGTCCGCATACGACTTCGCCTCTCTCGAGGCTTCTTTCAACCGTGCTCAATAACTTTTACCTTATCCTCTGTTTGAGATATCATCTCAGACCTAATATCTCTCTTTCGCCTTTCGGTCACCCAACAAATAGGAGAACGACATTTACGACCATACAATGCCTCGTAAGGTGCCATCCAATGCTAGATCGATAGTCGTTGTTATATGCGAATTACGCCATGGTAGATAATCCTCCCAACTACCCCTCAAGTCGATTACACATCCCTTAACATATCTTTCAATATCCGAATTACCTCTCCGATCGACCATCAAACCGAGGATGAAAAGCCGTTCGAAATTCAACTTTGTCCCCAAGGCTTCATGCAGAGCTTTCGAGAATCGTGATGTAAACCTAGGGTCCCTATCCGATATAATAGATACAGTACCCATGCAACCTCACAATTTCGGATACGTCATGGCCGCTTAACTTCAGAATGAATAATGCATGCGGATCCGGCAGAAATGAGCGATCTTCGTCAGCGATCAACAATTACCCACACGTAATTTTTCTTAGTAGGTGTTAAAGGTAACCCACTAACAAAATCCATGGTTATCCGCTCCCATTTCCAAAGAAGAATTTTTATCGGTTGTAACAACCTGCACGGTAATTGATGTTCGCCTTCACTTGGTCGACAAGTCAAACATTTTCCCATAAATTACGAAATCTCACGTTTCAACCACGCCACCAATATCATTTACGGAGATCTCGATACATCTTATTTCCTCCGGATGCATAGCATAAGGGCTACTATCGCCTCAGTAGAATCGGTTGCCTCGGATCTAAATCCTTAGGCATGCATACTCTTCCTCAAAAGCACAACACACCCTCCGTGTTTATTCCAAAATCCTCAATTTCACCATTTTCAACTTGCAAGTAAAGGTCCCAACTTCTCATCTTATGCTGTTTTTCCTTGATTTGTTCCAAATGACGAGGCTTTATCTCAAGTTCGCTAACAAACCGCCATCCTCGTCTGACTCAAATGGGCAAACAATGCTCTCAAATCGAATCTTGTCTTACGACTTAACGCGTCAGCTACCACGTTAGCCTTTCCAGGATGATATTCGATGGAGAAATCATAATCCTTTAACAATTCTACCCATTTTCTTTGTCTCAAATTTAACTCCTTTTGGGTAAGGAGGTATTTAAGACTCTTGTGATCCGTGTAGATTATAGATTTCTCACCATAGAGATAGTGCCTCCAAATCTTTAGAGCAAAGACAACGGCAGCCTAACTCCAAATCATGCGTAGGGTAGTTTACTTCTGTGGTCTCAATTGACAAGAAGCATAAGCCACCACTTTTCCATTTTGCATCAACACACAACCCAAACCCGTGTGAGACGATCACAATAAACAAAGTGAATTCTTTTCCACTTCCTACCGAATCAAACCTGGAGCTTCCGTCAGATCTTCTTCAATTTCTCGAAACTCTCTTCTTGCTTTTCACCCAAATATACGGAGCTCCTTTCGCAGCAGCTTTAGTTAGGGGTGCAACAATCAACGAAAACCCTCTACAAAACGCCTATAGTATCCAACCAAACCCAAGAAACTCAATTTCACTCTACCGATGTTGGTGGTTTCCAATCCGAATAGCCTCAATTTTCTGAGGATCCACCATTATTCCTTCTACCGATACTACATGACCATGGAAAGTCACTTCCTTTAGCCAAAATTCGTATTTACTAAATTTGGCATACAATTGTTTATCACGAAGTAGTCGTAATACTATCCGCAAATCTTTGGTCATGCTCCTCCTCATTTCTCGAATAAACCAATATGTCATCTATGAACACTACCACGAACCGATCTAAATATGGTTGAAAGACTCGGTTCATCATGTCCATAAATGCACTGGTGCATTGGTTAGTCCAAACAAAGATCACTACAAACTCATAGTGTCCGTAACGTGTCCGAAATGCCGTCTTATAAATGTCCGCTTTTTAACCTTGAGTGGTGATAACCCACCTCAAATCAATTTTGAAGAAAATCAAGTTCCTTTTAATTGATCAAACAGTCATCAATTCTCGACGAGAGGATACCGATTCTTGATCGTCAATTTATTCAATTGTGCGTAGTCAATGCACATACGCATCGATCCATCCTTCTTCTTGATTTAACAACGGGTGCTCCCACGGAGACACACTTGGTCGAATAAATCCCGATCTAGTAATTCTTGAATTTGAGCTTTGAGCTCACCAACTCCTTCTGTCATTCTATAAGGAGCAATGGACACCGGAGTCAGCTGTCGAACAAAAGCTCAATGCCAAATTCTACTTCTCGATCCGGAGGTATACCGAAGTTCTTCTGAAATACATCGGAAATTCCTTCATCGTCCTCACATCATCCACAGATAACTCTTTGGCATCCAAAGCACGATAAAGGCTAAGAATGCTCCATATCCTTTCCGCACCAACTTCTCCGCCTTTAATGCGATACCACAATTGCCAAATAGTTCCTTCGCCACAATCATTATGACTTCCTTATCATTCGATGTTCTTCTGACATTCATTTTTCAAAGACAATCCAATTGCGCCGATGTTTAACCACCAATCCATGCCTGTAATGAGATCGAACCACCAAAGGTAGTTCCATCAAGTTTGCTAAGAATATCTCCTCTTGAATTTTTAAGGCACGTCTTTAAATATTTTATTAACTATTACCGATGTCCTAAAGGACTAATTCATCGTCATCTCACTATCGGTAATTTGATTCTAATTTCGTGTTTCGGATATGGCACTAGATACATATGAATGAGTAGAGCCAATATCTATTAAGGCAATAACAATGTACATCAAAATGAAGAACGTGCCAGTTATCACATCTGGGGCATTGCCGTCCTCGTGGTGTCTAACTGCATAGACCGATCCAGCCGTCTTGCATCGCATTTCCTCTATTACCATTGCCTCGACCGGTGCACCTTGACCACGACCAGCCCCATTACCAAAGACGACACGGTCCACGACCTCCTGGTCAGGCTGCTGATTACCCCGGCCGGTTGTGCATCATTATAATGAAATTCTTGAGTCGTATCCATACGTCGAGGACAATTTTTGTACCGATGATCCATCGAATACATTTGTAGCATGCTCGCTTTTCTCCAACATTCTCCAAAATGTCTTTTCCCACACTCAATGCAATCTCGACTGATTTTTTGCTACCGAGGTTCTACCTTGAACTGGCTCATCATTCCGAGGTCTCTTCTAGAATCTCTTTGAAGAACCAGACTGCTGTGTCTCTCTCTTGTTTCAAAATTTTTCTCGGTTCTACCGTTCTGAATTCTTAGCCTCCTCGGCAATTTTGGCCTTCTCTACAAGAGTGGAAAAATTTCTAACTTGCTGTGGAGCAATCAGAACCCTCAGCTCATCATTAAGTCCATCCTCGAAACGCACGCAACGTTCGCGATCTGTTGCTACAATTGTCCGGGCATAACGGCTCAGACGTAAAAACTCAGCTTCATATGCTGCCACGGTCTTACTTCCTTGGACAAGATTCAGAAATTCCTTCCTTTGAGCGTCTACATAACTCGTTCCAACATATTTTCCTTGGAAGGCAGCTTTAAAGAATTCCCAATTAATCAGTACAGCTTCGGTGCCTTTTCAACAGTGAGCCACCACCGATCGCCTCATCTCTTAACAAGGATACAGCTCCTCTCGCTTTTTGCTCGACAAGACATTCCATGTCATCCATGATCCGCTCCACGACTTCGAGCCAAGATTCACTACATTCGAGCTACACCGAGACTCCTCTAAAACTTCTATATTATTTGACTTACGTCGCTCAAAATTGACCCACGAGTTGTTGGCCCGGTTCTAGTTCCAAATGACCCTTTCCAAGACTCGCAGCATTGCTTGAGTCAATGCATTATCTTCTTCCATGTGATCGCGTGATCCCGTCTCACTTTCAATTGACGCAGTGCGTCTACTTCCGACATATGATTTGGTGCTTGATCGTAGCACCTCGGCCTCTACCACGGCCACGCTCTCAAGGTCCACGACCACGCCCTCTAGTGCTCATGATAGCTTGTTCGCTTTTATCTGATTACAAGTTTTATGAATCAGAAAATTTGTTTCGGTGTTTATTAACGATATTTTATGAGATTTGAGATATAAGGTTGTTTTTTCGCAACATATTCTATAGTCTCAATCTCTACGGTTTTCACATCTAAAACTAGAAGTTCTAGAGTGTTCCTATGATTATATCATAGTAATTATTAAGCAATAAATACTTACTTGACTTGTTGCCGGATGCTTGTGGTGCCATAACGATCTTTTAAAATTTGAACGATTTCATCTGTAAATTATTTAAGAACCCAAACCACAATCGAGTTTTTGAAATCGCTCGATACCACTAAATGTAACACCCCAAACCCTATTTATGCATTAAGACTAGATTTGGTTTGTTACATGAATCGAGCTATATATATATATTTATTTTAAAATCTTCAATAAGTTGAAAGTTACAATATTATTTACTGAGATTTAAATAAAATTAGAAGAGTATTTGAAATTGATAAATATTAGAAAACATTAGTTGAAAATCATTGTATTATCAAAACCTTTAGGTAATTTATTAAAGAGTTAACAATAATAAATTAGTTATAAAAGAATTTCATATACTTGAAAACCCAAGTTTATTTTAATAAAACATCATATAATCATAGCCCATAATTAAAAGTTTAAAGTATAGTTTAAAACCAAACACACATAAAATCCATAAATTATTTATAGAGGCCTTTATTACAAATAACCCAAAATAGTAAAAATACTTATTAAAAGTTCAGAGTTTAAATAACCCAAGTTTTGCAAGATGGCCTCCACGAAGTCATCCTCGGCCCAAGTCCACGCCAATTTCCATTACGAGATGGAAAAATTAAAGGGGTGAGTTACTTAGAACTCAAAGTGTAACTCACTTACCACCATTATTGGGCGGATCGTCAAGATATTATCTTTGGGCTTGAGCCCAATTCTGAAATTCAACAATATATCATAAAATAAAATAATTTAAAGATTCATGTAAAATGAATTTCCCAACCAAACCTAATATCCATCCGCTAACACCCCTGTACCAACCATCACACTGTGGGGATCAAGTCAACCCACCCCGCCAACACACCAATCGAGGCATTAAGCCTTTTTATAATTGTGGCAAAGCCATTTAACTAGAGGCAATAAGCCATATTTGTGGCGAGCCACCGAACTAGAGGCAATAAGCCATTTGATTATTTGTGGCAAGGCCACCGAACTAGAGGCAATAAGCCATATTTATTTTTGTGGCGAGCCACCGAACTAGATTTTTGGCAACAGCCATTCTTCTCTTCATATACCCCACCCCATGCAATTATGTGTATATAATGTAATATAATCATATAACAATTTTATTTAATCCATAACATTGGTGGGTTTATCATTAAACATTTCATTTGGCCCAAAAATTAATTTAGCAATTTGCCCATTTAGCGCTTTAGTGGGCTTTGGCCCATTTATCAAACTAGAGTATTTTGGCCCAATTTATCGAACTAGAGTATTTTGGCCCAATTTATCGAACTAGAGTATTTTGGCCCAATTTATCGAACTAGAGTATTTTACGACCCAGTTTATCGAACTAGAGTATTTTAGCCCAATTTATCGAACTAGAGTATTTTGGCCCAATTTATCGAACTAGAGTATTTTATGCCCCTTTTCACTTAAACATACAATTTACATAATAACAAGTAATTTCTAGGGCATTTTCGTAATTTTCATGATTTAGTCGTTTTTACGTATTTTCGTCAAAATATCGTTTTACATTTTACCGATCTAGTCGTTTTACGATTTTCCTTCCATACCGAAATTTACATCCAACCGAGAAATAGTGTGAAGTTACACACCTCGATACCGAGAGTATTAATCCTTCTCGCCCACGGCACCTAAAACATATTTCGATCCGTTAGAACACTATTTCATATAAACACACTTAATCGATAATAGATCCAAAATCTTACCTCTTGATTTTGAATCACTTGATTTTCTACTTCTCCTCGTTTATTGGTTCGCTCGTCGCGAGAATCCACCAACGATAATGGCTCGAAGTTCGTACTACATCAAATAATTGACTCCTTCTAAGATGGTCCGCAACCCGTGGAAAATCCCGATCGTCGAAATCGCTCTTCGTTTAAATGGGGATTTACAGATCCGCCTCTTAACGTGACTAACCACCGCCTTTTCTTCCCTATTTTGAAAGTCTTCACGATCAAAGGAATATTAGTTAAATCTAATATAATATCGAATAGTACTAGAGGCTTTAAAAAAAATGTGATTTCCTTACCACAAGAAATCGATTCCAACGTTTCTACGATTCTCCCGATCACTTGAGTTTCGATCTTCCGTTATTGCACTATATAATAACGAATGAAGCGTTATTAGAACGAACGTTTATTTCGATTCAAAAAGGCCTTCATAACACCATTAATATTCGGCCTTAATACTTTAATAAAACGAAAACGAAAAAGAAGAACCCCTTACCTATAATCCACGATCGAAAAGAAAGGATTGAGAAAGGTGTTTGTGATGGATGAAGATTTCGACCATGTATGATCAAAGAAGAAAAATATAAAGATTCGCTAAGGCACTCTAGCATTCGCCAAGAGAGTGTTTGATGGAGAAACTTGATTGAAAAGAATTAAAATATGAAAAGAGATGGTGATGATGTTGTTTGATTTCAAAGAGAAGAGAAGAAAAGATGGATTTTAGGAGATAGTACATTACCATGACAAAAAAGAAAGGAAAAAGGAATGGCTTTGGTGTAGATGATTTCGACTTAGAAGAAATACAAAAGAAAACTCACAAGATGAATGAAAGTGACCAAATGGTCAAAAGAATTTGGTTTTACCAAATGCACAATTGCCAAGATGAAAGGTTGAAAGAGAGAAAATAAAAATTCGCACAAGGTGCAAGGAATGACCAAAGAGAAAAGGAATTCTAAGCCAAAACTAACACAAAATTGGCTCCTCCTATACCAAGTTGCCGCCCAAGACATGGTCAATTGGCCATGATTTGTTTCAAAATTTCCCTTGATAAGTGCCTTATGTTCCCCTATCTTTCCTTAAGTATTTGATTCCATGCCATATGTTAACTATTTCCTTAAACCTTTGATACACTAACCAAAAATAACATGGTCAACACTTACCATATATGTTCTTGGCCGACACTTGCTATCCATGTGCGTAAAATTAAAACAAAATTTATCTAGATGCTAAACAAGGGATTCAACCTCTTCCCTCTTGCTATAACCCATGCGCCAACTCCACCATGCCATGTACTCAACTTATGACACTCATTAACACTTAATTTAACTTAAGTCTTAATGACCTTTGCTTCTCTTCAATAAATTCTCAATTATTAAATTTATTCCTTATCCAAATTATGCTATACTCCTCTTTAGAACTTCAATAAGCACTAAAAATAAAAGTAAGAAATTTTCCTTTAAAGTCTAAACACCAATTCATGCAATATATAAACACTCGAATTTTAGGGTGTTACAACTCTACCCTCCTTAAAGAAAATTTCGTCCTCGAAATTTACCTGGTTGAAAGAGGTGAGGGTATTGTTGTTGAATTGCATCCTCGGGCTCCCACGTAGCTTCTTCCACTCCGTGGTTACGCCATAGAACTTTGACCAACGGCACGATTTTCTTTCTTAGCACCTTGACATCTCGGTCTAAGATTTTACGGGTTCTTCTTCAAAAGACAAATCAATTCACTCCAATTCTTCTATCGGTATAATGTGCAAAGGATCCGATCTATAACGCCTCAACATGGAAACATGAAAACATTATGGATTTGATCCAATTAGGAGGTAACTCGGTCGATAAGCCATTGGACCAACACGCTTGAAAGACACGATAAGGTCCAATGTATCTAGGACTTAGCTTGCCCTTCCTTCCGAATCTGAAGATCTTTTTCCAAGGAGATACCTTCAAGAAAACCTGATCCCCCACATCATACTCGATATCCTTTCGCTTCAGGTCTGCATACGACTTCTGTCTATCTGAGGCTTCTTTCAACCGTGCTCGAATAACTTTTACCTTATCCTCTGTTTCAGATATCATCTCAGACCTAATATCATCTTTTCGCCAAATTTCACCCAACAAATAGGAGAACGACATTTACGACCATACAATGCCTCGTAAGGTGCCATCTGAATGCTAGACTGATAGCTGTTGTTATATGCAAATTCTGCCAGTGGTAGATAATCCTCCCAACTACCCCTGAAGTCGATTACACATCCCCTTAACATATCTTCCAATATCTCAATTACCTCTCCGATCGACCATCGACCGAGGATGAAAAGCCATACTAAAATTCAACTTTGTCACCAAGGCTTCATGCGAGCTTTCCGAATCGTGATGTAAACCTAGGGTCCCTATCCGATATAATAGATACTGGTACCCATGCATCCTCACAATTTTGGATACGCATAGCCGTTTAACTAACAGAATGAGCGGTCTTCGTCAACCGATCAACAATTACCCACCTGTAATTTTTCTTAGTAGGTGTTAAAGGTAACCCACTAACAAAATCCATGGTTATCCGCTCCCATTTCCAAAGAGGAATTTTTATCGGTTGTAACAACCTGCACGGTAATTGATGTTCGCCTTCACTTGCGACAAGTCAAACATTTTCCCACAAATTAAAATCTCACGTTTCAACCACGCCACTAATATCGTTCACGGAGATCTCGATACATCTTATTTCCTCCGGATGCATAGCTTAAGGGCTACTATCGCCTTAGTAGAATCGGTTGCCTCGATCTGAATCCTTAGGCATGCATACTCTTCCTCGAAAGCACAACACACCCTCCGTGTTTATTCCAAAATCATCAATTTCACCATTTTCAACTTGCCGTAGTAAAGGTCCCAACTTCTCATCTGTTGTCTGTTTTTCCTTGATTTGTTCCAGCCACAGAGGCTTTATCTGAAGTTCTGCTAACAAACTGCCATCCTCGTACAGACTCAAATGGGCAAACAATGCTCTCAAATCAGATACTGTCTTACGACTTAACGCGTCAGCTACCACGTTAGCCTTTCCAGGATGATATTCGATGGAGAAATCGTAATCCTTTAACAATTCTACCCATCTTCTTTGTCTCAAATTTAACTCCTTTTGGGTAAGGAGGTATTTAAGACTCTTGTGATCCATGTAGATTATAGATTTCTCACCATAGAGATAGTGCCTCCAAATCTTTAGAGCAAAGACAACGGCAGCTAACTCCAAATCATGCGTAGGGTAGTTTACTTCGTGTGGTCTCAATTGACGAGAAGCATAAGCCACCACTTTTCCATTTTGCATCAACACACAACCCAAACCCGTGTGAGACGCATCACAATAAACAGTGAATTCTTTTCACCTCCTATCAATCAAAACTAGAGCTTCACGATCTTCTTCAATTTCTCAAACTCTCTTCTTGCTTTTGGGTCCAAATATACGGAGCTCCTTTTGCAACAGCTTTAGTTAGGTGCAAGAATCAACTAAAACCCTCTACAAAACGTCTATAGTATCCAAACAAACCCAAGAAACTCCAAATTTTAGCTACCGATGTTGGTGGTTTCCAATCCGAATAGCCTTAATTTTCCAAGATCCACCCTTATTCCTTCAAATGATACTACATGACCAAGGAAAGTCACTTCCTTTAGCCAAAATTCGCATTTACTAAATTTGGCATACAATTGTTTATCACGAAGTAGTCAATACTATCCGCAAATGCCGGTCATGCTCCTCCTCATTTCTCGAATAAACCAATATGTCATCTATGAACACTACCACGAATCGATCTAAATATGGTTGAAAGACTCGGTTCATCATGTCCATAAATGCAAATGGTGCATTGGTTAGTCCAAACGCATCACTACAAACTCATAGTGTCCGTAACGCGGTCCGAAATGCCGCCTTATAAATGTCCGCTTTTTAACCTTGAGTGGTGATAACCCGACCTCAAATCAATTTTGGAGAAAATCAAGCTCCTTTTAATTGATCAAACAGTCGTCAATTCTCGGCAGAGGATACCGATTCTTGATCGTCAATTTATTCAATTGTCTCGTAGTCAATGCACATACGCATCGATCCATCCTTCTTCTTGACGAAGCGTAACCGGTGCTCCCTACGAGACACACTTGGTCTAATAAATCCCGATCCGAGAATTCTTGAATTTGAGCTTTGAGCTCACCAACTCCTTCGGTGCCATTCTATAAGGAGCAATGGACACCGGAGTATCCCTGCAAAAGCTCAATGCCAAATTCTACTTCCGATCCGAGGTATACCGAAGTTCTTCGAAATACATCGAAATTCCTTCACCGTCCTCACATCATCCACAGATAACTCTTTGGCATCCAAAGCACGATAAAGGCTAGAATGCTCCATATCCTTTTCGCACCAACTTCTTCGCCTTTAATGCGAGATACCACATTTGCCAAATAGTTCCTTCGCTCGCCAATCATTATGACTTCCTTATCATCCGAGGTTCTTATCGACATTCGCTTTTTAGCACAATCCAATTGCGCCCGATTTTAACCACCAATCCATGCCCGTAATGAGATCGAACTCGCCAAAGGTAGTTCCATCAAGTTTGCTAAGAATATCTCCTCTTGAATTTTTAAGGCACGTCTTTAAATATTTTATTAACCATTACCGATCGTCCTAAAGGACTAATTCTCGTCATCTCACTATCGGTAATTTCAGATTCTAATTTCGTGTTTCCGGATATGGCACTAGATACATATGAATGAGTAGAGCCAATATCTATTAAGGCAATAATGTACATCAAAAATGAAGAACGTATTAGTTATCACATCGGTGCATTGCCGTCCTCAAGGCGTCCTAACCGCATGCATAGACCGATCAGCCGCCTTGCATCGCATTTCCTCTATTACCATTGCCTCGACCATGTGCACCTTGACCACGACCAGCCCCATTACCACCACGACCGGTCCACGACCTCTCGGTGGGTCAGCGATTACCCCGCCTACAGTGCATCATTATTACGAACTTCTTGAATCGTATCCATACGCCGAGGATAATTTTGTATTGATGATCCATTGAACCGCATTTGTAGCATGCGCCTGCTTTTCTCCAACATTCTCCAAAATGTCTTTTCCCACACTCGGTGCAATCTCGACTCGATTATTTGCTACTGGGTTCTACCTTGAACTCGCTCATCATTCCGAGGTCTCTTCCGAATCTCTTTGAAGAACCAGATCATTGTGGTCTCTCTTGTTTCAAATTTTCTCGGTTCTCCTGCTCAATTCTTAGCCCCTCGGTAATTTTGGCCTTCTACAAGAGTGGAAAATTCTAACTTGTCTGTGGAGCAATCGTAACCCTCACTTCATCATTAAGTCCATCCTCGAAACGCACGCAACGCTCGTGATATGTTGCTACAATTGTCCGGGCATAACGGCTCAGACGTAAAAACTCAGCTTCATATGCTGCCACGGTCTTACTTCCTTGGACAAGATTCAGAAATTCTTTCCTTCGAGCGTCTACATAACTCGTTCCAACATATTTTCCTTAGAAGGCAGCTTTAAAGAATTCCCAATTAATCAGTGCAGCTTCGGTGCCTTCTCGAACAGTGAGCCACCACTGATACGCCTCATCTCTTGACAAGGATACAGCTCCTCTCAGTTTTTGCTCGACAGCACATTCCATGTCATCCATGATCCGTTCCACAGCTTCGAGCCAGTATTCAGCTACATTCGGAGCTACACCAGAGACTCCTCTAAAAACTTCTACATTATTTGACTTAAGTCGCTCTCAAATTGACCCACGAGTTGTTGGCCCAATTCTAGTTCCAAATACCCTTTCCAAGACTTGCGCATTGCTTGAGTCAATGCATTATCTTCTTCCATGTGATCGCGTGATCCCGTCTCACTTTCAATTGACGCAGTGCGCCTACTTCCTAAGATATGATTTGGTGCTTCACCGTAGCACCTCGGCCTACTACCACCACGCTCATCGTGTCCACGACCACGCCCTCTAGTGCTCATGATAGCTTGTTCGTTTTATCGATTATAAGTTTTATGAATCGTAAAATTTGTTTCGTGTTTATTAACGATATTTTATGAGATTTGAGATATAAGGTTGTTTTTTCCGCAACATATCCTATAGTCTCAATCTCTACGATTTTTCACATCTAAAACTAGAAGTTCTAGAGTGTTCCTATGATTATATCATAGTAATTATTAAGCAATAAATACTTACTTGACTTGTTGCTTGGATGCTTGTGGTGCCATAACGATCTTTTAAAATTTGAACGATTTCATATAGAAATTATTTATGAACCCAAACCACAGTAGGAGTTTTTGAAATCGCTCGATACCACTAAATGTAACACCCCAAACCCTATCTATGCATTAAGACTAGATTTGGTTTGTTACATGAATCGAGCTATATATATATATATTTATTTTTAAAATCTTCAATAAGTTGAAAGTTACAATATTATTTATGATTTAAATAAAATTAGAAGAGTATTTGAAATTGATAAATATTAGAAAACATTAGTTGAAAATCATTGTATTATCAAAACCTTTAGGTAATTTATTAAAGAGTTAACAATAATAAATTAGTTATAAAAGAATTTCATATACTTGAAAACCCAAGTTTATTTTAATAAAACACCATATAATCATAGCCCATAATTAAATGTCTAAAGTATAGTTTAAAACCGCACACACATAAAATCCATAACTTGTTTATAGAGGCCTTTATTACAAATAACCCAAAATAGTAAAAATACTTATTAAAAGTTCGAGTTTAAATAACCCAAGTTTTGCAGTATGGCCTCCACGAAGTCATCCTCGGCCCAAGTCCACGTCAATTTCCATTACCTGAGATGGAAAAATTAAAGGGGGTGAGTTACTTAGAACTCAGTGTGTAACTCACTTACCACCATTATTGGGCCAGATCGTCAAGATATTATGCTGGGCTTGAGCCCAATTACAGAATTCAACAATATATCATAAAATAAAATAATTTAAAGATGCATGTAAAATGAATTTCCCAACCAAACCTAATATCCATCCGCTAACACCCCTGCACCAACCATCACACCCGTGGGATCAAGTCAACCCACCCCGCCAACACACCAATCGTAGGCATTAAGCCTTTTTATAATTGTGGCAAAGCCAATTTAACTAGAGGCAATAAGCCATTTGATTATTTGTGGCAAGGCCACCGAACTAGAGGCAATAAGCCATATTTATTTTTGTGGCGAGCCACCGAACTAGATTTTTGGCAACAGCCATTCTTCTCTTCATATACCCCACCCCATGCAATTATGTGTATATAATGTAATATAATCATATAACAATTTTATTTAATCCATAACATTGGTGGCTTAATCATTAAACATTTCATTTGGCCCAAAAATTAATTTAGCAATTTGCCCATTTAGCGCTTTAGTGGGCTTTGGCCCATTTAGCAAACTAGAGTATTTTGGCCCAATTTAACTAACTAGAGTATTTTGGCCCAATTTATCGAACTAGAGTATTTTGGCCCAATTTATCGAACTAGAGTATTTTACGACCCATTTTATCGAACTAGAGTATTTTAGCCCAATTTATCGAACTAGAGTATTTTGGCCCAATTTATCTAACTAGAGTATTTTATGCCCATTTTCACTTAAACATACAATTTACATAATAACAAGTAATTTCTCGGGTGTTTTCGTAATTTTCATGATTTAGTCGTTTTTACGATTTTCGTCAAAATATCGCTTTTACGCTTTTTACCGATCTAGTCGCTTTTACGATTTTACTTCCATACCAAATTTACATCCAATCGAGAAATAGTGTGAAGTTACACACCTCGATACCGAGAGTACTAATCCTTCTCGCTCCACTAAGCACCTAAAACATATTTCGATCCGTTAGAACACTATTTCAGATAAACACACTTAATCGATAATAGATCCAAAATCTTACCCTCTTGATTTTGAATCACTTGATTTTCGGCTTCTCCTCGCTTATTGGTTCGTTCGTCACCGAGAATCCACTAACGATAATGGCTCGAAAGTTCGTACTACTTCAATAATTGACTCCTTCTAAGATGGTCCGCAACCCGTGGAAAATCTCGACCGCAGAAACCGCTCTTCGCTTAAATGGGAATTTACGATCCGCCTCTTAACGTGACTAACCAACGCCTTTTCTTCCCTATTTTGAAAGTCTTCACGATCAAAGGAATATTAGTTAAATCTAATATAATATCAAATAGTACTAGAGGCTTTAAAAAATGTGATTTCCTTACCACAAGAAATCGATTCCAACGCTTTCTACGATTCTCCGATCACTTGAGTTCCGATCTTCCGTTATTGCACTATATAATAACGAATGAAGCGTTATTAGAATGAACGTTTATTTCTATTCAAAAGGTCTTCATAACACCATTAATATTCGCCTTAATACTTTAATAAAACGAAAACAAAAAGAAGAACCCTTACCTATAATCCACGATCGAAAAGAAAGGATTGAGAAATGTGTTTGTGATGGATGAAGATTACTATATGTATGATCAAAGAAGAAAAATATAAAGATTCTGCTAAGGCACTCTAGCATTCGCCAAGAGAGTGTTTGATGGAGAAACTTGATTGAAAAGAATTAAAATATGAAAAGAGATGGTGATGATGTTGTTTGATTTCAAAGAGAAGAGAAGAAAAGATGGATTTTAGGAGATAGTACATTCGGCCATGACAAAAAGAAAGGAAAAAGGAATGGCTTTGGTGTAGATGATTTCGACTTAGAAGAAATACAAAAGAAAACTCACAAGATGAATGAAAGTGACCAAATGGTCAAAAGAATTTGGTTTTACCAAATGCACAATTCGCCAAGATGAAAGGTTGAAAAGAGAGAAATAAAATTCTGCACAAGGTGCAAGGAATGACCAAAGAGAAAAAGGAATTCTAAGCCAAAACTAACACAAAATTGGCCCCTCCCTATACCAAGTTGCCGCCCAAGACATGGTCAATTGGCCATGATTTGTTTCCAAAATTTCCCCTTGATAAGTGCCTTATGTTCCCCCTATCTTTCCTTAAGTATTTGATTCCATGCCATATGTTAACTATTTCCTTAAACCTTTGATACACTAACCAAAAATAACATGGTCAACACTTACCATATATGTTCTTGGCCGACACTTGCTATCCATGTGCAGAAAATTAAAAACAAAAATTTATCTAGATGCGCCAACTCCACCATGCCATGTACTCAACTTATGACACTCATTAACACTTAATTTAACTTAAGTCTTAATGACCTTTGCTTCTCTTCAATAAATTCTCAATTATTAAATTTATTCCTTATCCAAATTATGCTATACTCCTCTTTAGAACTTCAATAAGCACTAAAAATAAAAGTAAGAAATTTTCCTTTAAAGTCTAAACACCAATTCATGCAATATATAAACACTCAGATTTTTAGGGTGTTACAACTCTACCCTCCTTAAAGAAAATTTCGTCCTCGAAATTTACCTGGTTGAAAGAGGTGAGGGTATTGTTGCCGAATTGCATCCTCGGGCTCCCACGTAGCTTCTTCCACTCCGTGGTTACGCCATAAAACTTTGACCAACGGCACGGTTTTCTTTCTTAGCACCTTGACATCTCGGTCTAAGATTTCAACGGGTTCTTCTTCAAAAGAGAAATTTGAATTCAGCTCCAATTCTTCTACCGGTATAATGTGCGAAGGATCCGATCTATAACGCCTTAACTTGGAAACGTGAAAAACATTATGGATTTGATCCAATTCCAGAGGTAACTCAATCGATAAGCCATCGGACCAACACGCTTCAGCACACGATAAGATCCAATGTATCTAGGACTTAGCTTGCCCGTCCTTCCAAATATGAAGATCTTTTTCCAAGGAGATACCTTCAAGAAAACCTCGATCCCCACATCATACTCGATATCCTTTCGCTTCAGTCCGCATACGACTTCGCTTCATCTCGAGTCTTCTTTCAACCCCGTCAATAACTTTTACCTTATCCTCTGCTTGGATATCATCTCAGACCTAATATCATCTTTCGCCCAACTCGACCCAACAAATAGGAGAACGACATTTACGACCATACAATGCCTCGTAAGGTACCATCCAATGCTAGATCGATAGTTGTTGTTATATGCGAATTCGCCAAGGTAGATAATCCTCCCAAATACCCCTAAAGTCGATTACACATCCCTTAACATATCTTCCAATATCTGAATTACCTCTCCGATCGACCATCGACCGAGGATGAAAAGCCGTCTTCGAATTCAACTTTGTCCCTAAGGCTTCATGCGAGCTTTCGAATCGTGATGTAAACCTAGGGTCCCTATCCGATATAATAGATACAGTACCCCATGCAACCTCACAATTTCGGATACGTCACGGTTTAGCTAACTTCAGAATGAATAATCAGACGGATCGCGTAAAATGAGCGATCTTCGTTAATCGATCAACAATTACCCACACAAAATTTTTCTTAGTAGGTGTTAAAGGTAACCCACTAACAAAATCTATGGTTATCCGCTCCCATTTCCAAAGAGGAATTTTTATCGGTTGTAACAACCTGACGGTAATTGATGTTTTGCCTTCACTTGCGACAAGTCAAACATTTTCCCACAAATTCAAATCTCACGCTTCAACCCTAGCCACCAATATCGCTCACTTGAGATCTCGATACATCTTATTTCCTCCGGATGCATAGCATAAGGGCTACTATGCGCCTTCCAGTAGAATCAGCTTGCCTCGGATCTGAATCCTTAGGCATGCATACTCTTTCTCGAAAGCACAACACACCCTCCGTGTTTATTCCAAAATCCTCAATTTCACCATTTTCAACTTGTCAAGTAAAGGTCCCAACTTCTCATCATTGTCTATTTTTCCTTGATTTGTTCCACCACGTAGGCTTTATCCAAGCTTTGCTAACAAACCGCCATCCTCGTGCACTCAAATGGGCAAACAATGCTCTCAAATCGACATCGCTGTCTTTACGACTTAACGCGTCGGCTACCATGTTAGCCTTTCCAGATGATATTCGATGGAGAAATCGTTAACAATTCTACCCATCTTCTTTGTCTCAAATTTAACTCCTTTTGGGTAAGGGGTATTTAAGACTCTTGTGATCCGTGTAGATTATAGATTTCTCACCATAGAGATAGTGCCTCCAAATCTTTAGAGCAAAGACAACGAGCAATAACTCCAAATCATGCGTAGGGTAGTTTACTTGTGTGGTCTCAATTGACAAGAAGCATAAGCCACCACTTTTCCATTTTGCATCAACACACAACCCAAACCCGTGTGAGACACATCACAATAAATAAGGAATTCTTTTCCGACCTCCTATTTGAATCAAACCCGAGCTTAGTCGGGATCTTCTTCAATTTCTCAAACTCTCTTCTTTGCTTTCACCAAATATATGGAGCTCCTTTCGCAACAGCTTTAGTTAGGGGCAAAGAATCAACTAAAACCCTCTACAAAACGTCTATAGTATCCACCAAACCCAAGAAACTCCGAATTTCAGCCACCGATGTTGGTGGTTTCCAATCCGTAATAGCCTTAATTTTTCGAAGATCCACCCTTATTCCTTCGGCTGATACTACATGACCAAAGAAAGTCACTTCCTTTAGCCAAAATTCGCATTTACTAAATTTGGCATACAATTGTTTATCACAAAGTAGTCAGTAATACTATCCGCAAATGTCGGTCATGCTCCTCCTCATTTCTCAAATAAACCAATATGTCATCTATGAACACTACCACGAACCGATCTATATATGGTTGAAAGACTTGGTTCATCATGTCCATAAATGCAATTTGGTGCATTGGTTAGTCCAAACGGCATCACTACAAACTCATAGTGTCCGTAACGTGTCCGAAATACCGCCTTATAAATGTCCGCTTTTTAACCTTGAAATGGTGATAACCCGACCTCAAATCAATTTTGGAGAAAATCAAGCTCCTTTTAATTGATCAAACAGTCATCAATTCTCGACGAGAGGATACCGATTCTTGATCGTCAATTTATTCAATTGTGCGTAGTCAATGCACATACGCATCGATCCATCCTTCTTCTTGACGAGCGTAATTGGTGCTCCCACGGAGACACACTTGGTCGAATAAATCCCGATCCAAGCATTCTTGAATTTGAGCTTTGAGCTCACCAACTCCTTCTGTGCCATTCTATAAGGAGCAATGGACACCGGAGTCGTCCCTGCAAAAGCTCAATGCCAAATTCTACTTCCGATCCGGAGGTATACCGAAGTTCTTCGAAATACATCGGAAATTCCTTCACCGTCCTCACATCATCCACGAGATAACTCTTTGGCATCCAAAGCACGATAAAGGCTAGGAATGCTCCATATCCTTTCCGCACCAACTTCTCCGCCTTTAATGCAGATACCACATTTGCCAAATAGTTCCTTCGCCGCCAATCATTATGACTTCCTTATCATCCGAGGTTCTTACCGACATTCGCTTTTCAAAGATAATCCAATTGCGCCGATGTTTAACCACCAATCCATGCCTGTAATGAGATCGAACTCGCCGAAAGGTAGTTCCATCAAGTTTGCTAAGAATATCTCCTCTTGAATTTTTAAGGCACGTCTTTAAATATTTTATTAACCATTACCGATCGTCCTAAAGGACTAATTATCGCATCTCACTATCGGTAATTTGATTTTAATTTCGAGTTTCCGGATATGGCACTAGATACATATGAATGAGTAGAGCCAATATCTATTAAGGCGATAACAGTACATCAAAATGAAGAACGTATCAGCTTATCACATCCGTGCATTGTCATCCTCATGCGTCTAACCGCATAGACCACCCGTGCTATCTTGCATCTACATTTCCTCTATTACCATTGCCTCGACCGGTGCACCTTGACCACGACCAGCCCCATTACCACCACGACGGTCCACGACCTCTCGGTGGGTCAGCTGACACCCTGGTCGGTCAGTGCATCATTATTACGAACTTCTTGAGTTGTATCCATACGTCGAGGACAATTTTTGTAATCGATGATCCATTGAACCGCATTTGTAGCATGCGCCCGTTTTTCTCCAACATTCTCCAAAATATCTTTTCCCACACTCAGTGCAATCTCGACTCCGATTATTTGCTATCGGGGTTCTACCTTGAACTGGCTCATCATTCTGAGGTCTCTTCGAATCTCTTTGAAGAACCGCATCATTGTGTCTCTCTCTTGTTTCAAATTTTTCTGCTTCGCTGCTCAATTCTTAGCCTCCTCGGTAATTTTGGCCTTCTACAAGAGTGGAAAAATTCCTAACTTGTCGTGGAGCAATCGTAACCATTAGCTCATCATTAAGTCCATCCTCGAAACGCACGCAACGCTCGTGATCTCGTTGCTACAATTGTCCGCATAACGGCTCGGACGTAAATACTCACCTTCATATGTCGCCACGGTCTTACTTCCTTGGACAAGATTCGTAAATTCCTTCCTTCGAGCGCCTACATAACTCGCTCCAACATATTTTCCTTGAAGGCGCCTTTAAAGAATTCCCAATTAATCGCTGCAACTTCGATGCCTTCTCGAGCGAAAGGAGCCACCACTAATACGCCTCATCTCTTAACAAGGATACAGCCTCCCGCTTTTACTCGACAAGACATTCCATGTCATCCATGATCCGCTCCACGCCTTCGAGCCAAGATTCACTACATTCGAGCTACACCGAGACTCCTCTAAAACTTCGCATTATTTGACTTAAGTCGCTCTGAAATTGACCCACGAGTTGTTGGCCCAGTTCTAGTTCCAATGACCCTTTCCAAGACTCGCAGATTGCTTGAGTCAATGCATTATCTTCTTCCATGTGATCGCGTGATCCCATCTCACTTTCAATTGATGCAAAGGCGTCTACTTCCCAGATATGATTTGGTGCTTCATCAGTAGCACCTCGGCCTCTACCACGCCACGCTCTACCGCCATCCCACGACCACGCCCTCTAGTGCTCATGATAGCTTGTTCGCTTTTATCTAATTACAAGTTTTATGAATCGTAAAATTTGTTTCGTGTTTATTAATGATATTTTATGAGATTTGAGATATAAGGTTGTTTTTTCGCAACATATCCTATAGTCTCAATCTCTACGGTTTTTCACATCTAAAACTAGAAGTTCTAGAGTGTTCCTATGATTATATCATAGTAATTATTAAGCAATAAATACTTACTTGACTTGTTGCTTGGATGCTTGTGGTGCCATATTGATCTTTTAAAATTTGAACGATTTCATACGAAATTATTTATAACCCAAACCACAAATTAGAAGTTTTTGAAATCGGCTCGATACCACTAAATGTAACACCCCAAACCCTATTCTATGCATTAAGACTAGATTTGGTTTGTTACATGAATCGAGCTATATATATATATATATTTATTTTTAAAATCTTCAATAAGTTGAAAGTTACAATATTATTTACTGATTTAAATAAAATTAGAAGAGTATTTGAAATTGATAAATATTAGAAAACATTAGTTGAAAATCATTGTATTATCAAAACCTTTAGGTAATTTATTAAAGAGTTAACAATAATAAATTAGTTATAAAAGAATTTCATATACTTGAAAACCCAAGTTTATTTTAATAAAACATCATATAATCATAGCCCATAATTAAAAGTCTAAAGTATAGTTTAAAACCAAACACACATAAAATCCATAAATTATTTATAGAGGCCTTTATTACAAATAACCCAAAATAGTAAAAATACTTATTAAAAGTTCGAGTTTAAATAACCCAAGTTTTGCGGTATGGCCTCTACTGAAGTCATCCTCGGCCTAAGTCCACGCCAATTTCCATTACCCGAGAAGGAAAAATTAAAGGGGTGAGTTACTTAGAACTCAAAGTGTAACTCACTTACCACCATTATTGGGCCGATCGTCAAGATATTATGTTGGGCTTGAGCCCAATTAAATTCAACAATATATCATAAAATAAAATAATTTAAAGATGCATGTAAAATGAATTTCCCAACCAAACCTAATATCCATCCGCTAACACCCCTGCACCAACCATCACACCTGTGGGATCAAGTCAACCCACCCCGCCAACACACCAATCGTAGGCATTAAGCCTTTTTATAATTGTGGCAAAGCCACCAACTAGAGGCAATAAGCCATATTTGTGGCGAGCCACCGAACTAGAGGCAATAAGCCATTTGATTATTTGTGGCAAGGCCACCGAACTAGAGGCAATAAGCCATATTTATTTTTGTGGCAGAGCCACCGAACTAGATTTTTGGCAACAGCAATTTTCTCTTCATATACCCCACCCCATGCAATTATGTGTATATAATGTAATATAATCATATAACAATTTTATTTAATCCATAACATTGGTGGGTTTATCATTAAACATTTCATTTGGCCCAAAAATTAATTTAGCAATTTGCCCATTTAGCGCTTTAGTGGGCTTTGGCCCCTTTATCAAACTAGAGTATTTTGGCCCAATTTAACTAACTAGAGTATTTTGGCCCAATTTATCGAACTAGAATATTTTGGCCCAATTTATCGAACTAGAGTATTTTGGCCCAATTTATCGAACTAGAGTATTTTGGCCCAATTTATCGAACTAGAGTATTTTACGGCCCATTTTATCGAACTAGAGTATTTTACCCCAATTTATCGAGCTAGAGTATTTTGGCCCAATTTATCGAACTAGAGTATTTTATGCCCATTTTCACGAAACATACAATTTACATAATAACAAGTAATTTCTAGGCATTTTCGTAATTTTCACGATTTAGTTGTTTTTACGTATTTTCGTCAAAATATCGCTTTTACGCTTTTACCGATCTAGTCGCTTTTACGATTTTACTTCCATACCAAATTTACATCCAACCGAGAAATAGTGTGAAGTTACACACCTCGCTACCGAGAATACTAATCCTTCTCGCCCACGACACCTAAAACATATTTCGATCCGTTAGAACACTATTTCAGATAAACACACTTAATCGATAATAGATCCAAAATCTTACCCTCTTGATTTTGAATCACTTGATTTTCGCTTCTCCTCGCTTATTGGTTCGCTCGTCGCCAAGAATCCACCAACGATAATGGCTCTAAGTTCGTACTACTTGAATAATTGACTCCTTCTAAGATGGTCCGCAACCCTGGAAAATCCCGATCGTCGAAACCGCTCTTCGCTTAAATGGGGATTTACGATCCGCCTCTTAACGTGACTAACCACCGCCTTTTCTTCCCTATTTTGAATGTATTCACGATCAAAGGAATATTAGTTAAATCTAATATAATATCGAATAGTACTAGAGGCTTTAAAAAATGTGATTTCCTTACCACAAGAAATCGATTCCAACGCTTCTACGATTCTCCGATCACTTGAGTTTCGATCTTCCGTTATTGCACTATATAATAACGAATGAAGCGTTGTTAGAACGAACGTTTATTTCGATTCAAAAAGGCCTTCATAACACAATTAATATTCGGCCTTAATACTTTAATAAAATGAAAACGAAAAAGAAGAACCCTTTACCTATAATCCACGATCGAAAAGAAAGGATTGAGAAAGGTGTTTGTGATGGATGAAGATTTCGGCTATGTATGATCAAAGAAGAAAAATATAAAGATCCGGCTAA
Organism: Gossypium rotundifolium; assembly: GCA_025506655.1. Classification (NCBI taxonomy): domain Eukaryota; kingdom Viridiplantae; phylum Streptophyta; class Magnoliopsida; order Malvales; family Malvaceae; genus Gossypium; species Gossypium rotundifolium. Next base: position 45,863,179 of record CP106732.1, on the reverse strand, counting down.
GGCACTCTAGCATTCGGCCAAAAGAGTGTTTGATGGAGAAACTTGATTGAAAAGAATTAAAATATGAAAAGAGATGGTGATGATGTTGTTTGATTTCAAAGAGAAGAGAAGAAAAAGATGGATTTTAGGAGATAGTACATTCGTGATGACAAAAAGAAAGGAAAAAGGAATGGCTTTGGTGTAGATGATTTCTACTTAGAAGAAATACAAAAGAAAACTCACAAGATGAATGAAAGTGACCAAATGGTCAAAAGAATTTGGTTTTACCAAATGCACAATTCGCCAAGATGAAAGGTTGAAAAGAGAAAATAAAATTCTGCACAAGGTGCAAGGAATGACCAAAGAGAAAAGGAATTCTAAGCCAAAACTAACACAAAAATTCGGCTCCTCCCTATACCAAGTTGCCGCCCAAGACATGGTCAATTGGCCATGATTTGTTTCCAAAATTTCCCCTTGATAAGTGCCTTATGTTCCCCCTATCTTTCCTTAAGTATTTGATTCCATGCCATATGTTAACTATTTCCTTAAACCTTTGATACACTAACCAAAAATAACTTGGTCAACACTTACCATATATGTTCTTGGCCGACACTTGCTATCCATGTGCAGAAAATTAAAAACAAAAATTTATCTAGATGCTAAACAAGGGATTCGAACCTCTTCCCTCTTGCTATAACCCATGCGCCAACTCCACCATGCCATATACTCAACTTATGACACTCATTAACACTTAATTTAACTTAAGTCTTAATGACCTTTGCTTCTCTTCAATAAATTCTCAATTATTAAATTTATTCCTTATCCAAATTATGCTATACTCCTCTTTAGAACTTCAATAAGCACTAAAAATAAAAGTAAGAAATTTTCCTTTAAAGTCTAAACACCAATTCATGCAATATATAAACACTCGGATTTTTAGGGTGTTACAAAAATGGTTCAAAACTTGTTTGTTTCTTTGGAAAACTTTGGATGGTTTTGGAGAAGGTTTGATTTGTGTTGTGTTCGAGTTGTAAACAAGTTTATTTTTGAAGTCTAGATTTTAATAAAACTTTATTTTCAAAACTAAAAAAAAAAAAACATTGCCGAGTTCCTTAGAGTTTACTATTTTATTGAAAAATCATTTGTGGTTAAGTTCCAAATCACCTAAGAATTTATTTTAGGAAAACTTATCAAATTTGATTGTTAAAATGATCGTATCATAATGTAAATTAAAGCATGCATAACGCTTTAAAACTAAATGGCCTTATACAACCTGAAAATACCAAATAAATCCCAAAAAGAAATAACATAATAAGAAAACACAAATCCATTGTTTGAAATCCCTAAATATTTCGCATGGCCACCACATAGTCTCCGCTGACCCGGTCCATCTTCTGAGTGTTACCTAAAAAATATCCCACAATGGGGTGAGTCAAACAGACTCAGTGTGTAATAGTCAACACCAAGTCCCAACAAATTTAGGCATATCAGTTCAAACATTTAAAGATAGCAAATATAAATAATGATGCATTCTCGAACCCAAACCTAGATTACCATCCGCTACACATCACCCGTACCAACCATCACACCGTAGGGACTACTAAGTCGACCCTCCATCCGCTACACATCATCGAAGGCAGTCGCTGCAGACGACTTGTACATCGCCCTTATAATTTTGTGGCATAGCCACCAGATAATATTTTGTGACAGAAGTCACCACATTCAGATTTCGTGACATAAGTCACCACATTCAGATATTGTGGTATAAAACCACCAAATCACTTCCCCTTTCATAATCACCCATGTGCCCCATGTCATACAAATCATGCAAAGATTATGTCACATTCTTTATTTCACATTCTTACCAATATTCACATATATGTCATAATAGGTATTCGTAACATTGTTAACATAGTTTTTATAGAATAACGTACCTGAATATGTCGTACCATTGAATGGTACCTTAAGCCATATCTTTCACATTCTTATTAACACATATATTAAATTAAATCCGTAAATCTATTAAGATTCAGTGTGGGTTACACACCTGATTTACTTAGTGAGTTCACTCAAATCCCGAAAGTCCCGATCTAATCCTCTAGATCTTAAGTTCCTTTTTGGCACAGTCTGCTCAATCTCGAAACTCTCCTTATTCTTGTTGATTTGCTCCTAAGAACCAAAGTTAGGAATCGGTCATCACTTAAACTCATAAAATGGCCTATGGTAGAATGTTACCAACCACTTACCTAGCTCGCCTAAATCCAAAATCCTTACTTGCACCAAAGTTGTCGATATCCCTACTTAACCACTTGTTAGAATAAGCTTTAAGCATAAATCTATGAGAATGGCCTTTGGCCGAATACCACTTTGACTTACCTTGATCACTACAAATCCCGAAAGCTTCTCCTTTAATGCTCCTTAATGTTGGCTACCTTTACAAGAAACACATATCATGACACAAGCATATTCAGCTATCCCTAAACCAAGGCTTAATCCTTGATTCGGCACACTTAAAAGAAAGAGAACCCAAACCGATTGCTAGGATAGAAATTACCTACCACCACGTTGCTTGAAGAGACTAAAAGAGAAAAGGTTCTGGCTTCTAAAACCCACAACAAGATTCGGCTAAGCTTTCAAATGGTAATTGGACATTCGACTATGGCTCAAAATGATGATGAAGAAGAAAAGAAAATAAGGGGCTTATAAGGTTCAGCTTGCATAAGGAGTGCTTCGGCTTTGAGGATCACAAGCAAAGAAAGGAGAAAAAGAAAGCTACCAATTTCGGCTAAGGTTCCAAATGACAAAGGGATGTTTGGCCATACAAGAAACTAAGTAGAATTGAGGTTTGAAGAAAAGAAAAGAATAGGGAGAGAAGTTAGGAGAATTTCGGCAAGAAGATGAACACACTCCCTAGCTAAAATTCAGCACTTATCCCCTTTAACATGACTGAATTTGCTCCCTAAAGAACCCCTTGGCCGGCCGCTACATCTTCTCTAATCATATCTCACATTTTCCTCCTTTATCACTTCATTTAAAATAAAAAAAATAATCCATCATTTATCCCTTATCTTAGCCGAATTTTAAAAAGAAAAACAAAGCTTATCCTTACCTTTTCAAAGCCCCAAAATCATCCAACACTCCTCCTCCCCTTGATGCAAAAACAAACCCCCATCTGTAACCTCTGCAGCTCGAACATCCTCTCTCCTAAAGCTCCCTTTGACGCAAACTCCACAGCACCCTAGGTGGCGTCCCTTGCCACTTTACCAAGGTTTTACTTGTGTCTAAATTCCCTCACAATTTCTCTTAAGACCTAACAAGCTTAGCTCCCCCTTTAATACTTAGAATCCAATATTTTCTAAGGCATTTACCTACACTTTGAAGTTCTCAAAAGTTCATATAACACATTCAAACACACATAGGCATGCTATTACATACAATCAAGCAATAATACACAAGCCCTAATTCCTGGATATTACAGTTCTACCCCCTTAAAATAATTTCGACCTTGAAATTACCTGGCTAGAATAGGTGGGGGTATTGCTATCGCATTGCTTCTTTCGGATCCCAAGAAGCTTCTTTCGATCCATGGTTACGCCACAACACCTTGACCAGAGGGACCGACTTCCTCCGAAGCACCTTCACATCACGTTCTAGAATCTGAATCGGCTCTTCCTCATAAGACAGATCTGGTCTCAGCTCCACCTCCTCAACCGGAACTACATGAGATGGATCCAATCGGTATTGACGTAGCATAGAAACATGGAATACATCGTGTATCTACTTCAACTCTGAAGGCAACTCCAACTGGTATGCCACCGGTCCAATTCGCTTCAATACCCGATAAGGTCCTATAAATATGGGATTTCACTTCCCTTTGCGACCGAATCTCATTACCTTCTTCCAAGGCGAAACTTTGAGAAATACTTGATCTCCCACAGCAAATTCTATGTCCTTCCATTTGAGATCGACATACGACTTCTGCCTGTCAGACGCCTCCTTCAATCATGCCCGAATTATCTTAACCTTCTCTTCGGATTCTGCAACAATTTCTGGACCCAAAATCTGACGTTCTCTCAATTTCGTCCAACATGTAGGAGTATGACACTTTCGTCCATACAGAGCTTTGTACGGTGCCATCCGAATACTTGTCTGATAGCTATTATTGTACGTAAATTCTGCTAAAGGAAAATATTCTTCCCAACTTCCTCTGAAGTCTATCACACAGCCCCTCAACATATCCTCTAACACTTGGATCACTCGTTCAGATTGGCCGTCCGATTGCGGATGAAATGCCATACTAAAGTCTAATCTGGTGCCTAAAGCTTAATGTAATGCCTCCAAAATCGAAACGTAAACCTTGGATCCCTATCCGAGATAATCGATATCGGCACTCCGTGCAACCTCACAATCTCCGCCACATACAATTTTGCTAACCTCTAGAGAGAATAGTCAACCCGCACTGGAATGAAATGCGTAGACTTTGTCAGCTGATCCACTATCACCCATACAGAGTCCTTCTTAGTAGGCGTAAGGGTAAACCCACTAACGAAGTCCATGGTAATTCTCTCCCACTTCCACTGTGGTATCTTAATCGGCTGAAGCAACCCTGACGATACTTGGTGTTAAGCCTTAACTTGCTGACACGTTAGGCACTTCCCTACAAATTCTGTAACTTCCCGCTTAAGACTAGGCCACCAGAACTATTCCCTTAAATCTTTGTACAGCTTACTACCTCCAGGATTCATAACATAAGGGCTACTATGTGATTCCTAAAGAATTTTCTGCCTTAGCTCCTTATCCTTAGGCATACAAACCTTTCCCTTGAAACACAATACTCCATCGCCATTAATACCATAGTCCTTCAACTCCCCACTCTGTACTTACCGTGGTTTAGCACTTAAATTGTCATCAGCCAACTGTCCCTCTTTCACCTCATTTTGCCATGACGGCTTCACTTGCAATTATGCTAATAAACTTCCATCATCATAGAGGCTCAAATGTGCGAACATTGCCTCAGATCCGACATTACCTTCCGACTAAGGGCATCTGCCATAACATTCGCCTTGCCCGGGTGATACTTTATAGAGCAATCATAGTCCTTCAATAATTCTATCCACCTTCGTTGTCTCAGGTTCAGCTCTTTCTAAGGCAACAGATACTTCAGGCTCTTGTGGTCCGTGTAGATCATTGACTTTTCTCCATAAAAGTAGTGCCTCCACACCTTAAGAGCGAAGACTATTGTTGCCAATTCCAAGTCGTGCGTCGGGTAGTTTACCTCATGTGGCCTTAATTGCCGGGACGCATAAGCAACTACTTTCCCATCTTGCATAAGGACACCTCCCAATCTTGTATGGGATGCATCACAGTATACTACAAAATCCTTGCCCGCCTCAGACTGAATCAAAACTGGAGCTTCAGTCAAGACCCTCCTAAGCTTCTTAAAGCTCTCCTGTTGCTTATCAGTCCATAAGAAAGGTACTTCCTTTCTTAACAACTTCGTCAAAGGTGCGGCTATTGATGAGAACCCTTCTACAAACCTTCTGTAGTAGCCTGCCAATCCCAAGAAACTACGAATCTCAGCCACAGACTTAGATGGTTTCCAATCTAGCACTGCCTCAATCTTCCTAGGATCCACCCTTATTCATTCTGTAGACACCATATGCCCTAAGAATGCAACTTCCTTCAGCCAAAATTCACACTTGCTGAATTTGGCATAGAGCTTCTTCTCCCTTAACTCCTGCAACACTATCCGGAGATGCTCATCATGTTCCCCCTCGGACTTGGAATACACTAGGATATCATCGATGAACACAACAACGAACCTATCCAAGTAAGGTTAAAAAACCCGGTTCATCATATCCATGAATGCGGCTGGGGCGTTTGTCAAACTGAACGGCACTACAACAAACTCAAAATGCCCATATCTTGTCCGAAAAGTTATCTTATGGATATCTGCCTCATTCACCTTAAGCTGATGATATCCAGACCATAAATCTATCTTCGAGAATACAGTCACCCCCTTAAACTGGTCGAACAAGTCGTCTATCCTTGGCAAAAGGTACTTGTTCTTGATGGTCAGCTTATTCAACTGACGATAATCTATGCACATGCGCATAGTTCCACCCTTTTTCTTCACAAACTAGATGGGTGCTCCCCATGGAGACACACTGGGTTGGATAAACCCACGGTCTAGCAACTCTTGGATCTGAGCCTTGAGCTTAACCAACTCCTTTGGTGCCATTCTGTACGGGGCAATTGACACAAGAGCTGTTCCTGGCAGCAAATCAATTTTGAACTCCACTTCCCTATCCGGGGGTATTCCAGGTAACTCCTCCAGAAAGACATCCACAAACACCCTTACGGTTCTAACTCCACTAACTCCCCCTTCTTTCGCATCCAAAGCTCTAACGAAAGCTAGAAATGCCTTACACCCCTTTCGACCCATCTTATCAGCCTTTAAGGCTGAAACTACATTAGACAAGTAGTTTCTTCTTTCCCCTATCATAACTATCACCTCATCCTCTGGGTCCTTAACTCCATTCATTTAGCTGCACAATCCAATATAGCCCGATGCTCCACTAGCCAGTCCATACCAAGGATGAGATCGAATTCTCCGAAGGGTAGTTCCATTAAGTCGACAAAAATACCACTCCCTAAATTTCTAGAGGTACTTTCCGAAATATCTTATTCACCACTACAGTTTGACCTAATGGGCTTACTACAGTCATCTCCCTATTAGATAGTTCAGAGGCTATGCCTAGCGTTTCAACCACTCTACATACAACATAAGAGTGGGTAGAGCCAACATCAATTAGAGTAAAGTAAGGTTTGTCAGCTATAAGGAACGTACCGGTTATGACGTCCGGTGCGTCACCATCTTCCCTTTAACGAATCGCATATGCCAGCCCCGGCTGCCTCGCCTCCATGTTACCAACACCTCTGCCTGATGTTCCCCGTCCTCTGCTAGAACCATTACCTCTGCCAGCCAAACCACGACCTCGCGGTGGCTGCTGTCCTCTTCTTTCAGCCTGATTAGGACCCTGACTTACTAGTCGGCCCCCTTCTGTTCTTATAGGATAGTCCTTAATCATGTGGTCCTTGGACCCACACTTGAAACATCCTCCCGTCTTCTTCCAACACTCTCCTAGATGCATCTTCCCATATTGGCCGCAAGTACACTACAGTCCTCCCGTAGTAGCCTGCTGGCCTCGTGGCCCTTCACTTCTAGGCCTCTTTTGTACATTCCCTGATGACCTTGATGATCCAAAACCTCTCTTTTGCCTATTTCGGTCCGTATTCTATCGCACCGAATCCTTAATCCCTTCAGCTACCTTAGCCTTCTTCACCAATACAAGAAATTCTCGCCTCCGCTGCGAGCTATCAACAACCTCAGTCATCCCTTAGTCCATCCTCAAATCGACACACCGCTCATGCTTCGTCGACATAATACCTCGAGCATATCGGCCAACCTCGTAAATTTTGCCTCAGATTCGCTATAGTCTTATTCCCTAAACCACCTCAAAATGCCTTTCTCTCACAAGATCTACATAACTAGTTCCAATGTACTTTTTCCGATATGCCACCTTATAGTATTCCCATGTAAGATCATCGGCAAAGACCATTCGAATCGTGAGCCACCATTGATATGACTCATCGCGAGTAGCGACACTACCCCGGTTTCTCCTCGACAATCAGTCCAAATCATCCATAATTCACTCCGTTGCTTCCAGCCAATACTCACCGTGTTGGGTGCCACAATCATACTCCACGGAAAAACTCAGCTCTATTAGCTCGAAGTCGCTCAGGTACTGACTTTCGAGCTCCCATGCCTCCTCCTGCTCTAGCCACCCTTTCCAAAACTCGCAACATCGCCTGTGATACTACATCTTCCCCCATCTGATCTTGATATTCCACATCAGTGGCTGGTGGTGGTGGCATTTCATTTTTGGACCCTTGTCCTGACCTAACGGGCTCCGACACGGTCATTTGGCCTCTACCACGGCCACGCACATTACGACCACATCCCTTAGAGTTCATACTTCCAAATCGCATTTATCTGATTAAAGAATTTTATAAATTAGTTTTTGTTCCACTGATTTATCACGAACATTCTTATGTTCAATAGTTCTAAAGAGTAGTTCTTTCGAATTCATACACATACAGTCTCAATTCATTCATTCAATCACATTCATGAATTTATGCTCATTACGTAAAAAATGTTGTAGTTGTCATTGTATGTTGTTTTCCACTACCTAGGGGTATTTCCGTAATTTTATCCTATAAGGGTATTTCAATAATTTTCCAAATTAGGGTATTTGAAAATGTTGCAAAATAGAGTTTTTTTTGGTATCTTTACAAAATTGAAATACTTGGTAAGAAAATTTTAAGGGTAAAATGGTAATTTTATAAGCTGAGGGTATTTTAGTAATTTTTCAAACCAGGGGCATTTCGATAATTTTTTGCAAAATATGGTTCCTGGTGATTTTTCCAAAATAAGGGTTTTTTGGAAATTTTAAATTGAGAGCACTTTGGTAACTTTCCACACTGAGGGTATTTTGGTCATTTGTATAGGTTTGGTCAATTTGCAAATCAAGGGTATTTTGGTCATCATTTTAAAAAATGAGGGTACTTTTGGAATTTTAAAATCACGGTTTGACTTTAGAATTTCACAAAACAAGGTGGCGGTCCCTTTCAGGTTTTAATTATTGGGTTTAGCCTGTGGCTGAGTCTTCTTGGTTAGGGTGAACCGTCACTACGAACCAGGTAAGATTCGAGCGGAGAGGAGGTGAGTCACTAGGACTGCTTAAATACCAAGCTCTCCCTGAATCCAATCCTAGACATGTGCACAACGGTTGCCACACCTTTAACACGGCGACTCAGACACAAGTTTGTTTGGTTTGACTTTAAGTTTTATATATCTTAGTGTTGAAGTAGGCTAATCCTAGGGTTTAATTCCTAGTCTACTAATCTACATCCCTATAGTTTCCCACATACAAATCACAAAAGAGTTAGGAGTACATACCTGGTGGACTTCGGGCCGAAGACTCAGGTGCCACGCCAGAAACCTACTCAATTTCTTATAAAGTCCATTTTCAAGAAAGAAAATGTTTTGGGCCCAAAAAGCCCTCAAGGCTGAGTTTTGAACCGGGCTCTGATACCAAGATGAAACACCCCAAACCAGGCCCACGAGCCTTAACCGGATCTGGTATGTTTCTTGAGTAAAACGGTTCAAAACTTGTTTGTTTCTTTGGAAAACTTTGGTTGGTTTTGGAGAAGGTTTGATTTGTGTTGTGTTCGAGTTGTAAACGAGTTTATTTTTGAAGTCTAGATTTTAATAAAACTTTATTTTCAAAACTAAAAAAAAAAGACATTGCCGAGTTCTTTAGAGTTTACTATTTTATTGAAAAATCGTTTGTGGTTAAGTTCAAAATCACCTAAGAATTTATTTTAGGAAAACTTATCAAATTTGAGTTTTAAAATGATCGATTATAATGTAAATTAAAACATGCATAACAGTTTAAAACTAAGTGGCCTTATACAACTGAAAATACCAAATAAATCCCAAAAAAGAAATAACATAATAAGAAAACACAAATCCATTGTTTGAAATCCCGAAATATTTCGCATGGCCACCACATAGTCTCCGCTGACCCGGTCCATCTACTGAGTGTTACCTGAAAAATATCCCACAACGGGGTGAGTCAAACAGACTCAGTGTGTAACAGTCAACACTAAGTCCCAACAAATTTAGGCATATCAGTTCAAACATGTACAGATAGCAAATATAAATAATGATGCATTCCAGAACCCAAACCTAGATTACCATCTGCTACACCTCACCCATACCAACCATCACACCGTAGGGACTACTAAGTCGACCCTCCATCCGCTACAAACTATCGAAGGCAGTCGCTGCAAATGACTTGCACATCGCCCTTATAATTTCGTGGCATAGCCACCAGATAATATTTTGTGACATAAGTCACCACATTCAGATTTCGTGACATAAGTCACCACATTCAGATATTGTGGTATAAAACCACCAAATCACTTCCCCTTTCATAATCACCCATGTGCCCCATGTCATACAAATCATGCAAAGATTATGTCACATTCTTTATTTCACATTCTTACCAATATTCACATATATGTCATAACAGGTATTCGTAACATTGTTAACATAGTTTTTAGAGAATAACGTACCTGAATATGCCGTACCATTAAATGGTACCTTAAGCCATATCTTTCACATTCTTATTAACACATATATTAAATTAAATTCGTAAATCTATTAAGATTCAGTGTGGGTTACACACCTGATTTACTTAGCGAGTTCATCAAATCCCAAAGTCTTGATCTAACCTCTAGATCTCAAGTTCCTTTTGGCACATCGCTCAATCTCAAACTCTCCTTATTCCTATTGATTTGCTCCTAAGAACCAAAGTCAGGAATCGGTCATCACTTAAACTCATAAAATGGCCTATGGCCGAATGTTACCAACCACTTACCTAGCTCATCTAAATCCCGAAATTCTTGCTTGCACCTGAAATTGTCGATATCCCTACTTAACCACTATTAGAATCAGCTTTAAGCATAAATCTATGAGAATGGCCTTTGGCCGAATACTACTTTGACTTACCTTGATCACTACAAATCCCGAAAGCTTCTCCTTTAATGCTCCTTAATGTTGGATACCTTCACAAGAAACACATATCATGGCACAAGCATATTCCTTGATTCGGCATACTTAAAAGAAAAAGAACCCAAACGATTGCTAGGATAGAAATTACCTACCACCACGTTGCTTGAAGAGACTAAAAGAGAAAAGGTTCCGGCTTCTAAAACCCACAACAAGATTCGGCTAAGCCTTTCAAATGGTAATTACACATTCAGCTATGGCTCAAAATGATGATGAAGAAGAAAAGAAAATAAGGGGCTTATAAGGTTCAGCTTGCATAAGGAGTGCTTCGGCTTTGGGGATCACAAGCAAAGAAAGGAGAAAAAGAAAGCTACCAATTTCGGCTAAGGTCCCAAATGACAAAGGGATGTTCGGCCATACAATAAACTAAGTAGAATTGAGGTTTGAAGAAAAGAAAAGAATAGGGAGAGAAGTTAGGAGAATTTTGGCAAAAAGATGAACACACTCTCTAGCTAAAATTCAACACTTATCCCCCTTAACATGACCGAATTTGCTCCCTCAAGAACCCCTTGGCTGGCCACTACATCTTCTCTAATCATATCCCACATTTTCCTCCTTTATCACTTCATTTAAAATTAAAAAAATAACCCATCATTTATCCCTTATCTTAGTTGAATTTTAAAAAGAAAAACAAAGCTTATCCTTACCTTTTCAAAGCCCCAAAACTGTCCAACACTCCTCCTCCCCTTGACGCAAAAACAAACTCCCATTGTAACCTCTGCAGCTCGAACCTCCTCCCTCCTGAAGCTCCCCTTGATGCAAACTCCACAGCACCCTAGGTGGCATCCCTTGACACTTTACCAAGGCTTTGCTTGTGTCTAAATTCCCTCACAAATTCTCTTAAGACCTAACAAGCTTAGCTCCCCCTTTAATACTTAGAATCCAATATTTTCTAAGGCATTTACCTACACTTTGAAGTTCTCAAAAGTTTATATAACACATTCAAACACACATAGGCATGCTATTACATACAATCAAGCAATAATGCACAAGCCCTAATTCTCGGATATTACAATGAAAATTTCACACACCCCAATTCATACATAATGAGCATAGAAAATGATACAAAAATATGTTTCTGACTCAGATTCGTGGTCCTGAAACCCCTATTCCGATTAGGGTCAAAATTAGGCTGTTACAGCTTTAACTGTTTAGAGACATATGCTATTACCTTGCCCTCTTGCATAAGCACACAACCCAATTCATTCAAGGATGCATCGCTGTAAATAACAAATTCTTTTCTCGATTCAGGTTGCACTAAAGCCGGAGCCTCAGTCAACCATACTTTGAATTTCTCAAAACTTTGTTTGTAATAGTCTGGCTTATACCCTAGTTAGAACAGTGGTTTTGGGACCACAAATTCGAATCTGAATAATATTTAAATATTATTTTCTCACCATTGATGAGTGTTTAAGCATGTGTTAAATTTTCGTAAGATAATTTATCTGTCTGTGTGTTTAATTTGATAAAATGATTGAATTGCATCAAATGATAAACTACATGCTATTTGTTAAAGTACCAAAGTGTTGTCGCTTTTGAATATTTGTGGCCTTATGAGGCAAATATGACAATATATAGATAGTGGATGGATAAAGGTCTTAAATGCCCTTAATATTTCATGTATATGTGTTAACTATAAGGCTAAATTAGTAATATGATGTTAATAAAATAAAAGGCTAGAATAATAAGCCATTTTATTTATCTTTTTGCCAAAATATTGAACAAAAGAAAAAGAAAGAAGAAGCTAGGGAATTCAGTACTTACAAGCTTGGATTAAGGTAAGTTTTAACTTTTGATTTTGATGATTTTTATGTTTTTGAGATTCTTGCTTAGTCTACTATCAAGCCCATGTCTCAATTTTGTGTATTGATGATGTTTGTGAGATATGCCATTAATGATATGTTGAGCTTTGTGATGAGTTTAGTTGTTAAAAGAAAGATTTGAGTTAGATGATCATACTTTGTTCTTGAATTTTTGATGAATTTAGCTAATTAAGGCTAAATTGAGAAAATAGTAACTTGAGGGACTAAATTACAAATTTGATGGAAAGTATAGGCTTGTGAGAGATGTATGAACAATCGGCTAAGCATGAGTATGTGATGATTTTGTGAATTTGATGTTTTGAGAAAAATGGACTAAATTGATAATTTATCCAAATGTGAGGGTTAATTTGCAAATAGCACTAAATGTGTGTCCTTGGATTGAATTGAATGGGTTAGTGAATAAAAGGGTTAATTCTGAATATGTATAGATCAAGAACCGAGGAAAATAGACTTAGATCGCGGGAAAGTGAAAGTAACTGAGTAGTCGTTTCTATTTCTGTAAATCGAATCCGAGGTAAGTCATATTGCAAATAAACATAATTGTATTGAATTGAGCATATTCATATGACTATTGATGATAATGAATGCTTATGAGATGCTATGCATATGAATTCTGAGATAAGATCTACTTAGCGACAATATTTGAAAAGTCCTGTACAAACCTAGGAATAGATAGGATTAGCTATGTCATGACATAGGTATCTATTCTATTTTATCATCTAAGACTACGTCTGGGATGTTGGCGTTGATTTGTGATTTCGTGTAAGACCACGTCTGGGATGTTTGCATCGATAAGAACTTTACGTGTAAGACCATGTCTTGGACATCAGCATCGTATTGATTTGTGTAAGACCCTGTCTAGGACAGTGGCATCGATATTTGAGTACACGTAAGACCTCGTCTGGGACATTGGCATTGTACGACTATTTCGAGCTTTCTAAGTATCCTATTAGATTCTTATCGGTTCAACGAGCAAATCCAAGTTATGATTATTTACTTGAACGTATATTTTTTCAGGTACATTTGATATGTACACCAAGTTTGCATAAAAGGCAAGTATCTATGTGACTTTGATTTGAAGAAATGTATGATTGAATATGAGATTATGAATGAGATACGAGAATGGTTAAGGAAGAGCTATGTATATATAATATTTATGAATTGATGAATGTTGCAAATATGGTCAAGAAAATGGGTCTAAGCATGCATGTAATGAACTTGCTATGAATATGAATTTTGCCAATGTTTCCATATGCTTACATGTTTTACATGATAGGTTTATTTGTATATGACTTACTAAGCTTTTGGAAAGCTTACTCTGTGTATGTATTTTCTCTGTTTTATAGATCGTCAAAGCTACTGAAGGCTCAGGACCGTCGAGGATCGTCATCACACTACTCAATTTATTTTGGTACATTTTGGAAAATGTATATAGCTAGATATGGCATGTATAGACTAGTTAGTTGGATAATTATGAGATGTGAACTTAGTTATGTGATTTGGCTAGATATGAGTTGAAAATATGCTTAAATGAATGTGCTTTGTGATGCATGTTTTGGTATGGTTTGAAGCTCATGAAATGGTTGAAATTGTGGTAAGTTTGGATAAATTATTTCTTGTATATTCATAAGTTTTTGTCTTGTAAAGTTGGCATGATTGAAATTAGTATTGAATATATAGATTGAATCGTTATGTTGGTATATTCTTGGTTGTCAAATGTGCATGAGATGTATTGATGATTGGCTTGTAGGTTTGACCCTAAGTAGGTGGCATTTTTGCCTTGCAAATGGCCTATAACGTCACACGGTTGAGGCACACGGGAGTGCCTAGTGACCGTGGGGTAAAGTCAGTAGCTAGCTTATGAGCACACGACCAGGGTACACGGGCGTGCCTAGTAGCCATGTGAAGAAGTCAGTATATGGCCTAAGAATACACGGCCTTAGCTCACGGGGTGTTTGGTAACCATGGATCCAAGTTAGAATCGACCATGGCCAGGCAACACGGGCATGCTTGGTGGTCGTGGAGTAAAATCAGTTTCGACCATGGGAAGGACACATGGGGGTGTCTAGCAGTCGTGGAAGGCACATGGCTTGTCCATACGGGCGTGTATCCCATGAAACTTTGAAAAGTTTTAAATTTTTGAGAATTTTGGTATGTGTTTCGGTTTAGTCCCGACCCTATTTATAAGCATGTTCAAGGTCTTGATGACCTATTTAAGGGACTCTATGTTTGTGTTTGGTGAATGGTTGTATAAAATTTCTGTAAATGTTTTTAATCTGTCTAGTAATGCCCTTAACCCTAATCCAGTGATCGATACGAGCTGGGGGTGTTACATTTGGTTGGTATTAGAGCTATAGTTTAGTCAATTCTCGAACTAGCATAGCGTGTCAAAGTCTAGCTATACATGCCATATATCTGAATTGTGATAGTGTGATGAATTATGATGTATAAAATGTGATTTTTGTATAGTAATGGATCCCGAAAGAGCCGTAGATGATGAAGTAGAATGTAATGGGCCTGCTACCGCACAAAAGACAATACCCTCTGATCCGAGACCGACTACAAGCGGTCAATAGGGAGAAGCTAAATAAGATTTCTTCTAGATGATGAGTAAGTGGTTCACTCAATTCGTAAAGAATAACTCCATTGTTTCGCAACCCCCGCCCCTGGTTAATCCCCCTCAGACATCTGATATACCATTGACCTCCGGTTGACAAGATCCATAAGTATGGGGTCGAAGAGTTTCGGGCTACAAATGATGATGATGTTGAAAAGGCCGAGTTCTGGTTAGAAAATACTATTAGGGTATTTGATGAAATGTCTCTGACTCTGGAAGAATGTATAAAATGTGTTGTATCTTTGCTCCGAGATGCAGCTTATCAATGGTGGAAAACCTTGATTTTTATTGTTCTGAAAGAGCGAGTTACATGGGACTTCTTCCAGGTTGAATTTAAGAAGAAATATATTAGCGAAAGATTCATCGATCAAAAACGAAAGGAATTTTTAGAACTAAAACAGGGCCGAATAACTATTACTGAATATGAACGAGAGTTTGAGAGATTAAATCACTATGCCCGAGAATGTATATCATCTGAAGCAATAGTGTGCAAAAGATTCAAAGATGGTCTTAATGAAGATATTCGCTTGTTAGTCGAGATCTTAGAAATAAAAGAGTTTGTTATACTTGTTGGTCGAAGCATGCAATACTGAAGCACTTGGGAAAGCTAAAAGAAAAGTTGAGTCTAAAGCCTGAGATATGAGAAAGAGATTTTAGAACAAATCATTTTAGTCTACTTCGAAGAGATTCAGAGATAATCAAAGTCGTTCAGGAGATAATATGGGACATTCGAATAGAAATCGAGCTAGATCGCAAATGTGTTTCAAAACCTAAGCAACATTAGTGGCCAGTGTTGGAAATATCCAAATTGAGAGACCTGAATGTAAACATTGTGGAAAAAGGCATTAGGGAATCTGTAGGTTAAATGACAGAGCTTGTTTGAGATGCGGATCACTTGATCATTTTATTCGTGATTGCCCTGAGTTTGTCAAACCAAAGACTATTTAGAATCTGAGATCTGATAATGCACCTGTGAGAGGAAGACCTTCAAAAAATGTAAGAAATGTCAGTGGTAGTCAAAGAACTACGAGAGATACTGTTACAAGAGTGCCTGCCAGAGCGTATGCTATCCGAGCTCGTGAGGAAGCTTTATCTCTAGATGTTATAATGGGTACTTTTACACTTTATGATACTTCTGTGATTGCATTGATAGACCCTGGTTCTACGCATTCGTATATATGCATGAATTTAGTATTCAGTAAGAATTTGCCTGTAGAGTCTACTGAGTTTGCTATAAAAGTATCGACCCCCTTAGGTAAAAGTGTCCTTGTTGACAAAGTATGCAAGAACTTTTCGTTAATGTTTTGAGATAATTGTTTCCCTGCTGATCTGATTCTTTTGCCATTTGATGAGTTCGATATTATTTTGGGTATGGACTGGTTGACATTGCATGATGCTGTTGTAAACTATAAAAGAAAGACTATTGATTTGAGATGTCCGAATGATGAGATTATACTAGTTGAGTCTAATGATTTAAATGGATTTCCTACTATGATATCGATATTGAAAGCTTAAAGATATGTAAAAAAGGGTTATGATGCATATTTTGCTTATGTGATTGATTCGAAAGTGTCTGAAAGGAAAGTTGAATTAGTGTCGATTGTTTGTGAGTTTTTTGATGTGTTCCCTGAAGAGTTACCTGGTTTGCCTCCGATTCGTGAAGATGAGCATGTTGAACATTTGAGAATCGTATTTTAAACTCTGAGAGAAAAGTAATTGTATGCGAAATTTAGTAAATGTGAATTTTTGTTACACGAGGTTAGTTTTCTGGGACATATTGTGTCAGCTTCTGGGATTTGAGTTGATCCGAGCAAGATTTCTACTATACTGGATTGGAAACCTCCGAAAACGTGTCTCAAGTCCATAGTTTTTTGGGACTAGTTGGTTATTATCGTCGATTTGGTAAAGGATTTTCAGTGATACCTACTCCGTTGACAAGATTACTTCAGAAAGATGTTAGATTTGAATGGTCTGATAAATGTCAGAATAGTTTTGATCAATTGAAAACTCGGTTAACAAAAGCTCTAGTGTTAGTACAACCAAAATCGGGTAAAGAATTTGTAATTTGCAGTGATGCTTCATTAAACGGTCTGGGATGTGTTTTTATGCAGGAAGGCAAAGTTGTAGCTTATGCCTCAAGACAATTGAAGCCTCATGAAAAGAATTATCTGACGCACAACCTTGAATTAGCTGTGATTATGTTTGCACTTAAGATCTGGCGCCATTATCTGTATGGTGAGAAAAGTCATTTGTTTTCAGATCATAAAAGTCTAAAATACTTGATGACCCAGAAAGATTTGAATTTGCGTCAAAGAACATGGTTAGAGTTGTTAAAAGACTATGAGCTTGTGATAGATTATCATCCGGGAAAAGCAAATGTTTTTGCTGATGTATTGAGTAGAAAATCATTGTTTGTATTACGTGCTTTGAGTACTCAGTTAGATTTGTTTAAAGATAATTATGTAATAGCTGAATTAAAAGTAAAACCATTGTTTATACAGCAGATATGTGATGCTCAGAAATCTTATAATGAATTGCTATCGAAATGAGCTCAGTGTGATTCGAATTTTGAATCTGAATTTCAAAATGTTGATGATTGCTTGAGATTCCGAGATCATATCTGTGTTTCAAGAAATTTAGAGTTGATTCATTGATTTTGAATGAAGCTCATAACAGTCGTCTATCTGTTCATCCGGAGGTATTAAAATGTACCATGATTTGAAGCGACACTACTGGTGGTCTGGTATGAAACGAAATATTTCTGACTTTGTTTTGAAATGTTTAGTCTGTCAACAAGTGAAAGCTGAACATCAAGTTCCGTCTGGGTTCCTTCAACCAATTCTGATTCCTGAATGGAAATGGGATAGAGTAACAATGCATTTTATTTCGGGATTGCCTTTGACTCAAGAAAGAAAGATACGATATGGGTTGTGGTTGATTGATTAACTAAATACACCCATTTTATTTTGGTAAGATCTGACTTCTCACTTGATAAGTTAGCTGAGCTTTATATTGCTGAGATTTTGAGATTACACGGTGTGCCACTATGCATTGTATTAGATAGAGATCCGAGATTTACATCGAGGTTCTGAAAGAAATTGCAAGAAGCCTTAGGCACGAACTACATTTCAGTACAGCTTTTCATCCACAAACAAATTGTCAATCCGAGCGGATCATCAGATTCTAGAGGATATGTTAAGATGTTGCATTCTTGAATTTGATGATATGTGGGAATAGTATCTCCATTGATTGAATTTGAGTACAATAATAGTTTTCAGTCAAGCATTAAAATGGCACCTTATGAATCTTTGTACAGACGTAAATGTCGTACACCTCTGTATTGGACCGAGCTCAGTGAGAATAAGTTACTTGGAGTCAATTTGATAAAAGATTCAGAACAGAAAGTGAAACTGATCCGAGATTGTTTGAAAGCAGCATCTGATTGTCAGAAGTCGTATGCGAACTTGAAACGAAAAGATATAGAATTTGATATCGGTGACTAAGTATTTTTCAAAGTGTCTCTGTGGAAGAAAGTGCTTTAATTTGGACGTAAAGGCAAGTTAAGTCCGAGGTTCATCGGGCCGTATGAGATCATTGAGCGGGTTGGGCCTGTTGCTTATAGATTAAGGCTGCCATCTGAATTAGAAAATATCCATAATGTGTTCCATGTCTCGATGCTTCGTAGATATCAATCTGATCCATCACATTTGATTGCCCCATCTGAAATTGAAATCTGATCTGAGATGACATATGAAGAGGAACCGATTCGTATATTAGCTCGTGAAGTGAAAGAGTTGAGAAACAAGAAAATACCGTTAGTAAAAGTACTATAGAATCGTCACGGAATAGAAGAGGCTACGTGGGAGTCGAAAGATTCAATCAAACAGCAATATCTGAACCTATTTGACGATAAGATTTTTCGATGATGAAAATCCCTAAGGGGGAGAATTGTAACAGTATAGTTTATACCCTATTCGAAATAGTGGTTTTGGGACCACAAATTGAGTCTAAATAATATTTAAATATTATTTTCTTTCCATTGATGAGAGTTTAAGCATGTGTGAAATTTTCGTAAGATAAATTATCTGTCTGTGTGTTTAATTTGATAAAAGGATTGAGTTGCATCAAATGTAAAACTAGCATGCTATTTGTTAAAGTACCAAAGTGTTGTGGCTTTTGAATTTTGTGGCCTTATGAGGCAAATATGCCAATATATAGAAAGTGGATGGATAAAGGTCTTAAATGCCCTTAATATTTCATGTGTATGTGTAAAGTATAAGGCTAAATTAGTAACTAAATTAGTAATATGATGTTAATAAAATAAAAGGCTAGAATAATAAGCCATTTTATTTATCTTTTTGCCGAAATATTGAACAAAAGAAAAAGAAAGAAGAAGCTAGGGTATTCAACACTTACAAGCTTGAATTAAGGTAAGTTTTAACTTTGGATTTTGATGATTTTTATGTTTTTGAGATTGTTTCTTAGTCTACTATTAAGCCCATGTCTCAATTTTGTGTATTGATGATGTTTGTGAGATATGCCATTGATGATATGTTGAGCTTTGTGATGAGTTTAGTTGTTAAATGAAATATTTGAGTTAGATGAACATACTTTATTCTTGAATTTTTGATGAATTTAGCTAATTAAGGCTAAATTGAGAAAATAGTCACTTGAGGGACTAAATTGCAAATTTAATGGAAAATATGGGTTTGTAGGAGATGTATGAACAATTAGCTAAGCATGAATATGTGATGATTTTGTGAATTTGATGTTTTGATAAAAATGGACTAAATTAATAATTTGTGCAAATGTGAGGGTTAATTTGTAAATAGCCCTAAATATGTGTCCTTGGATTGAATTGAATGAGTTAGTGAATAAAATGGTTAATTCTGAATATGTATAGATCAAGAACCGAGGAAAATGGACTTAGAACGCGGGAAAGCGAAAGTAACCGAGTAGCCATTTCCATTTCCGTAAAATCAAATTCGAGGTAAGTCATATTGCAAATAAGTGTAATTGTATTAAATTGAGCATATTCACATGACTATTGATGATAATGAATGCTTATGATATGCTACGCATGTGAATTTTGAGATAAGATCATGTAACGCCCTAAATTTGGGCCTAGAAGCATTGGGCCTATTGGGCTTTGGGCTTTGGGCTTTGGGCTTTAGATCTCAAAAAATTTTTAAGTGAGCGAGAAAATGACAATTGACATGTGGGCTTTGAGGGTTAATGAATTTGGAATGTCTAAGGGTGTTGGAGAAGTCTTGGGATTAAGTAAGGGTACAGGAAAAATTTTGGTTTTAGCCCCAAGGGAATTGTGACTTCATTTAGTACGCCTCTTAAGTAGATTAAGGGGAAAATAGGACATAAGTGGGCCTGTGGTCCAGTGGCAAGGTGGCATCACTTGGGGAGCTATAAGGTGGCGTGTTGTTAGCTGAGGAGGTCCAAGGTTCGAGCATTAGGAGTGGTATTTTTGGAGTGTTTTATTTTGTATAGGTGGACGACTAGAGTTGTGTTGAATATGAACTCTTGCGTTGGAGTGTTTGGGTGGTAAGGGAACTTATATTGGAGGGAATTTCGGATAAGGCTAAGGTGTTTTCAGGGAGAAAAGTTAGGAGATGAGATGTGTGTAGTGTTGGTACTGAATGGGACAGTGGGGGGAAGGTAGGATTTGGCTTTGGCTATAAAAAAGAGGGTGTCGAATCCCTTTGAGAGGTTCTTGGAAATTTTATTTTCTCCCCCTCAGCCGAATTCTCCCATTTGCCGAAAAAACCCATCATTCTTTTTGCCGAAATTCCTATTAGTGTTGTGCTCTTTTCTTTCTCCGAAAGTGAATACACCTTTATATCAAATAGCTATACTTGTGTTGATTCTTAGTTATTTTTCCTTCATCATAATCGATTATTACCCACTCTTAGTCAAGTTTAAAAGCTGAATCTTGTTAATAGTTGCCTAGGCCACATGATAAAAGGAGGATTTCGGTAAGTACTTAGTCAATCTTCTTAGTGTGTTTTGTTAAAAGCTAATGGTCTATCTAAATTCTCATTGTCGTTAACTTTGTATTAATAAGGGTAAGGTTCAGAGACCGCAAGCGTGGTAAGGATCGTTAGCAAAGTGGTAAGTGTTCTCGACTCAGTTATGGTTTAGTAGATGGCCAAATGTAAGTATGGCCTATAGGGGTGACTTATGTGGAATATGAGTCACTTGTTTTGACGATATATGTTTGAGTGCAGATCTAGGGGATATTCGCGAATAGTAGCTAAAAAAGGGCTACTAGAACATGTGGCACGCGGTAAGGTTACGGTAAAGCTTTGGGTTTTGGTAAATATTTTGATTAAGTATGGGTGGTTGATTGAAGGTTGGTTGGTTGTAGGTTCAAGACCAAGGATAGAATAGCACGTCGTAGTAACCAGGTGTGTACAAACACTACATACACATGACCTCTGCAATGCCAAAAAGTCGAAAAGCCAAAAGTGGCTAAATGGGCCTGGTGAGCCCTGAGGCTAAGTTTGATGAAATTGATTAATTTGGGTATATAAATTGAGTTAGATATGCATGTTACATGATCTAGAATTATTTTGGGTCTAATGGGCCATATAAATGAGATCAGGACCTAATGGGCCATAAGAATGGGATTTGGGCATAAGGGGCTTTATGAACATGAAATGGACTTATGGGCTTTATAAGAACGTAGACATGTATGCTAGGGTTTAATGGACTTTAGGCCTAGTTCTGAACAACTCTTAAACCGCATAAGACTTAATCTAATAATTAAACATGTCCGTGAACAATCCGCTGGCTTAGAGTGTGGCAACGGACATATGCATGTCTAGGATTGGATCTAGGGAGAGCTTGGTACTTAAGCGGTCCTCGTGGCCCACCTCCTCTTCTCTAGAATCCTACCTGGTGCATAGTGTCTGTTCACTCTAGCCGTAAGGAGTTATTAATGGGCCAAAGTTCATAACTAAAACTAAGAGGGACCAAAACACCCCTGGTTTGGAAATTACCAAAATATCCCTAGATTTGTAAAATTATTAAAATACCCCTAATTTGGAAATTACAAAAATATCCTTAGATCTATAAAATTACTAAAATACCCCTGATTTGTAAAATTGCCAGAATACCCTTAATTTATAGAATTACCAAAATGTCCCTCAGTTATAAAATTTCCAAAGTACCCCTATTTTACAAAATTACCTAAATACCCCTGTAGAGTAACTTTACGAAAATACCCATGTAAGATAGAATTATGAAAATACCCTTGATTGTGAAATGACTAAAATACCCCTATGTGATGAGTTTGAGTTTTTATGGATGTTACTTATGCATTTGCTGCATTTATATGATATTCTGTTTAGGATGCATATGGGTGGGAATTATGGTGCAGAGGAAGATTTGAGGATTGCATAGTTGCTTGACAACCATGGATCCACCGATGGCTTTAAGGCCATTATATGATTAGCGACTTTCTTTTAACGTTGAAATAGTCTGCACCGTGAGTGCTACCATTGGAGTGTAGCGGAGGGGTGGGTCGAGCTCGAATTCCCCACATGTGTATAAGGTTGGAAAGGAAATGGTGTATGTAGCGGATGGATTTTTGGGGAGGGTTTTGCATTACCTTGTTTTCTATATGATATGATATGATATGATATGTGGGCATTATGGGCTAAGGCCAAGACCACCGATTTTGATAGGGCTTAGGCCCAATGTGAATATTTGTATGTTGATTTGATTGCCAAGGGTTGTACACACTGAGTTTCAAACTCACACCCTTTATTTAATGTTTCAAGTGATGCTTAGTAGATGGCTTGACATGGAAGGGGACTCGGAGATGGCCACTTTGCAAGTTCATTAGAAGTTTTGTTTATTTGTTTTGAATGAATTTAGTTTAAATACTTTATTTCCATTGGTTGTAATAAGGTCTTGTATCTCTAATTTGACGTTACTTATGGGTTTTATTATTATTTCTGCTACTTAATTTTTATTTTAACTTAAATAAATTTCTAAAGTTTAGCAAGGTTTTCAAAATAACTATAACCTATAGGATTTTATTTAAAACATGGGCTTTCTTCATAACTTTTCAAGTTACTTAGATTTTGGGCTTTTAAACTTAAAACTTAAGTTTTCCGCTAAACAAAGTCGTTTTGAGATTTTTCTTCAATGTGACATCGCCAAATTCAGCCATAATGTCTGGCCTGGGTTAGGGGGTGTTACAAATCGACTTAGTGATAACATCCAAAAAGTCCCGTACGAACCTAGGAATAGATAGGATTAGCAATGTCATGACATATGTATCTGTTCTATTTTATCATGTAAGACCACGTCTGAGACATTGGCATTGATTTTAGATTTCATGTAAGACCACGTCTGAGACGTTGGCATCGATAAGAGATTTATGTGTAAGACCATGTCTAGGACATCGACATCGTATTGATTTGTGTAAGACCCTGTCTGGGACAGTGGCATCGATATTTGAGTACACATAAGACCTCATCTGGGACGTTGGCATTGTACGACTATTCCAAGCTTTCTGAGTATCCTATTAGATTCCTATCGGTTCAACGGGCAAATCTGAGTTATGATCATTTACTTGAACGCATATTTGTTTCAGGTATGTTTGATATGTATACTAAGTGTGTGTAGAAGGTAAGTATCTATGTGACTTTGGTTTGAAGAAATGTATGATTGAATATGAGATTATGAATGAGATACAAGAATGGTTATGGAAGAGCTATGTATATATAAGATTTATGAATTGATGAATGTGGCAAATATGGCCAAGAAAATGGTTCTAAGCATACATGTAATGAACTTTCTATGAATATGAATTTTGCCAATGTTTTCATATGCTTATATGTTTTACATGATAGGTTTATTTGTATATGACTTACTAAGCTTTTGGAAAGCTTACTCTATGTGTGTGTTTTCTTTGTTTTATAGATCGTCAAAGCTACTAAAGGCTCAGGACCATCGAGGATCGTCATCAAACTACTCAATTTATTTTGATACATTTTGGAAATGTATATAGCTAGATATGGTATGTATAGACTAGTTATTTGTATAATTATGAGATGTGAACTTAGCCATGTGATTTGGCTAGATATGAGTTGAAAATATGCTTAAATGAATGTGCTTTGTGATGCATGTTTTGGTATGGTTTGAAGCTCATGAAATTGTTAAAATTTTGGTAAGTTTGGATAAATTATTGCTTGTATATTCATAAGTTTTTGTCTTGTAATGTTGGCGTGATTGAAGTTGGTATTGAATATATAGATTGAATGATTATGTTGGTATATTCTTGGTTGTCAAATGTGCATGAGACGTATTGATGATTGGCTTGTAGGTTTGAATCTAAGTGGGTGGCATTTTGGCCTTGCAAATGGCCTATAATGTCACACGGTTGAGGCACACGGGCGTGCCTAGTGACCGTGGGGTAAAGTTAGTAGCTAGCTTATGAGGACACAGTCAGGGTACATGGGCGTGCCTAGTAGCTGTGTGAAGAAGTCAGTATATGGCCTAAGAATACACGGCCTTAGCTCACAGGGGTGTTTGGTAACCGTGGAGCCAAGTCAAAATCGACCACGACTAGAAAACACGGGCGTGCTTGGTGGCCGTGGAGTAAAATCAGTTTTGACCACAGGAAGGACACACGGGGGTGTCTAGCAGCTATGGGAGGCACACGGCCTGTCCATACGGGCGTGTATCCCCTGAAACTTTGAAAAGTTTTAAATTTCTGAGAATTTCTGTATGTGTTTCAATTTAGTCCCGACCCTATTTCTAAGCATGTTCAAGGTCTCGATGACCTATTTAAGGGACTCTATGTTTGTGTTTGGTGAATGGTTGTATGAAATTTCTGTAAATGTTTTCAATCTATCTAGTAATGCCTTTAACCCTAATTCGATGACGGATACGGGTTAGAGGTGTTACATTGTTGGAACTTTTCTATCTATTCAAACTTTACATCTTTCTGTAACAACCTCGTCATCGGAGTAGCTATCATAGAAAATCCATTGACAAACCGTTGGTAATAGCTAGCTAGACCCAAAAAACTTCTAACCTCTGATATGTTTCTCGGCGATTTCCAATCGACAATGCTTGAAATTTTGCTCGGGTCAACTCGGATTCCATCACCTGAGATAATGTGCCCCAAAAATCCAACCTCTTTGAGCCAAAACTCACTTTTGCTAAACTTGGCATACAATTGATTATCACCCAAAATTTGCAAAAATCGTCCTCAAGTGCTCGACATGCTCATGCTCATTACGACAATATATCAATATGTCATTAATGAAAACCACCACAAATTTATCCAAGTATGGTTGAAAGATGAGGTTCATTAAATCTATGAACACAATAAGGGAAATCGTTAAACTGAAAGGCATGACTAAAACTCATAGTGACCATACCTCATCCGAAATGCAGTTTTGAGCACATCTAAATCTTTTACTCTCAACTGATAATATCTCGACCTCGAATCTATCTTGGAAAACACAGTGTCTCCTTTCAATTGATCAAATAAATCATCGATCCTTGGCAATGGGTACTTGTTCTTCACAGTAACCTTATTAAGTTGACGGTAATCTATACATAATCTCATGGAACCATCTTTCTTTTTCACAAATAAGACTGGAGCACCCTACAGAGAATAACTCGGTCTTGTAAAACCTTTGTCCGTCAACTCTTGCAACTGTGCCTTCAATCCTTCAACTCAATTAGAGCCATTCTGTATGGAGCAATCGATATAGGTGCAGTACAAGTAGCTAACTCAATACCAAATTCAACTTCTCTAACAGGAGGCAACCCTGGCAATTCCTCTGGAAATACATCTAGATATTCACATACTATCGGTACTAATTCAATTCTTAATTCGATTTCTTTGGCATTCATCACAATAGCAAGATATGCCTCATACCCCTTTCTTACATACCTCTGAGCAGACATGTAAGAGATCTCTACAGGCGATCTGTCTTGTTCATCTAATTCAACACGAAGAGTGTCCCCATTTTCACATCTCAATTCAATGTATTTCTTTCAACAATTTACTGTCACATCATGAGTGGTTAACCAGTCCATACCAACAATTGTAACGAATTCATCAAATGGCAATAGCATTAGACTTGCCTTAAAATAATGACCTCTAATCATCAAAGGGCAATCTCTGCATACGTTATCAAGTAATACACATTTACTTAAGGGATTGGACACTTTAATCATGAACAATGTAGACTAAACAGGCATGCTCATACTAGATACTAATTTCATGCAAATGTATGAATGGGTAGACCCCAAATCAATTAAAGCAACATCATTAGTATCATGGATAGAAAATGTACCTGTAATTACATCAGGGGATGACACCTCTTCTCGAGCGCTAATGGCATAAGTCCTCGTAGGCGCTCTACCCTCAAACCTCTCAGCCTGCTCTCTGGGTGTACTCTTACTACTCGTTCCACTTTTCGAGTTTCTCTGTTGTCTCCCTCTAGTAGTGCTTCCCGATCTTGCACTTTGAATTTTCTCTTTTTCAACCATCTCAAGGCATTCTCTAATAAAATGATCTTGGGAACCACACTTGAAACAGGCCCTCTCATGTGCTCGGCACTCACCAGGATGACCTCTGCCACACTGTGGGCATTCTGGTCTATTTGGTCTCGTGTTCCCAACGCTAGCAACTGAGGTAGTCTGAGCTTTAATCCCCGAGTACTATTTGCTCTTACTTCTGTTTGAAAACCCAACTAAAGTAGCTGATTGGGTAGGGAAGTCTCTTGACTTCTTAGATGAGGACTGAAATAACTTGTTTAATTGTCTCTTTCTTGAGTCACGAGACTCTATCTCAGCTTTTCTTTTCTCTTTAACCAACTCCTCAGCTTTACAAGCCTAGTCCACTAGCACAACAATTTTTTTCAACTCAAGGACATCAACAAATAATCTGATATCTTCATTTAATCTATCCTTGAACCTCTTACACATGATGGCTTCAGAGGACACGCACTCACGAGCATACTTGCTGAGTCTTACAAGTTCACGCTCATACTCAATTATTCTCATCTTACCTTGTTTCAGTTCAAGGAATTCCTTTTTTTCTGGTCGATAAATATTTGGCTAATGTACTTTTTCCTGAACTCTTCTTGGAAAAACTCCCATGTGATCCTTTCCCTTGGTACAACCAACACAAGGGTGTTCCACCACCGATAAGTAGAATCTCTTAATAAAGACACCACACATTTCATGCACTTTTCAGGTGTGCAAGATAATTCATCAAATACCCTAATGGTATTTTCAAGCCAGAACTCTGCTCTTTCCGGATCGTCATCTTTACTAGCCTAAAATTCCTCAGCTCATTGCTTTCGGATTCTATCAACTGGAGGATTTTCTCTTCTTACCACTTCTACCACTTGGGGAGCTACAGGGGTAGGTTGAGGAATAAGTAGGGGTGGAGGGGGTTGTGCATTCGGGTTCGGACGAACGAACTCCGCATACCATGCATTTATCATTTGGAGAAAGGCTTCCCTAGCCTCTTCTCCTCCTCTCTGACTCATAGTCATTGGTCTATTCTCATTTTTATTCGGCACTGTCCCTTTAGTGGGAGCCAGTGCATTACTTACTACATCATCCGGTACAGCTCTTTCGGGATTCATTTAATATATGAAAACACAATTTAAATCAGGAGTCGTCACACTATCAATATGTAAATACTCATGTGTATGGCATGTATAGCTAGACTCATGATTACGCTACATAGTCTAAAAATCGACTAAACTGTAGCTCTGATGCCACTAAATGTAACACCCCTTACCCGTGTCCAATATCGGGACAGAATACGAGGCATTACAGGACTTAACTTGCTTGAACATATATTATAGGGCTATAAAATGTCTTTTCAAACTTAAAAATTTTCATTCATATTCATAACCTCTTTATTATGGGCCTACGAGGCCCTAAACATACATCCGAAAGGTTTTGGCATTAAACCGAAAACTTTTGTTCACTTAGAAAATATTTACCTAAACAGGGGCTACACGCTCGTCTAAAATGGGACACGCCCGTGTGGGCAGGCCGTGTAGTCACTCGCGCCCATGTCCCTTGCCCATGTAGAATTTAATTTTTATTTCGAACCTACAGGGGTTTTCACACGGCCGGACACAGGCCCGTGTCAATGGCCCGTGTCCCTCACATGGCCTAGACACGCCCGTGTCCTTACCCGTGTGTGAAAACCTTACCATTCTATTTATGACGTCAGTAACCTCTCAAGGGTCACACGACCTAGGCACACGCCCGTGTGCTGGCCCTTGTGACGAATCAAATTCTCGCAATTTGATACAGGGGACGCAGCCTATCAACACACCCATAGGGTTAACCGTGTCTCACACACGACTTAGACACACACACGTGTGTCTACCCATGTGGACAATTATAAGGAAAATTTCCAAGCCAATTGTCGCCCTAAACATAAACACACTTATACCAACTCAAGTAACAAATAACATGGCAATAAAACACTATGAATAACCACTAATCATCAGTCATACCCTTCATATTTGTATGAACTTTGCTTCATAAAACTTATCATCATTTAAAACATGAGAAACTTAACAAATATTGGCCAATTCCCAATGGTCATTTACCAAAATGAGTGTATAACATTAGTAGCCCACACTTTGGCTTTCAAATATAACATATCACAAAATGACCAAGTTCCTATACATGCCATACTAAAAATAAATCAACTTTACTATACCAAAAGAATGGTTGATAGTGTGATCCGAGCTCCGACGTTCTACGATCCCCGAGCTAGCTTGGCGATACTAAAAGGAAAAAGGGAAAATAGAGGGGTAAGCAACTAACTTAGTAAGTTTACATGAATTATCTCACGGAACAATAGCAACATAAGTCTTGAGTGTTTAGGCATACTTACTCATATTTACCCTTACCCATCACATATCATATTATGGTTTCATAACTTGTATTTTACTCATGGTACCTGCATCACATAGTCAAATAATTTAGCACTTGTGCTAACATGAACTTAAACTCAAATCACCATCATTATCCTTAACATAAACGGAACTCAATGTCATCCTTGTGTAATTTGGCTCTATATCTTTTTACATACTTAGGCCTTTTACCCGTGAACTAGTCAGAATATTGGAGGATACTCAATATCATCATAAATGTATCACGATACCAATGCCATATCCCAGATATGGTCTTACATGGGGCCACCTCTTGATGCTAATGCCGTATCCCAGATATGGTTTTACACGAGATCTCTTAGCGATGCCATGTCCCATACATGGTCTTATACGAGATCGTACATAGATGTCGATGCCATGTCCCAAACATGGTCTTACATGTGACCTTTCTTATTCGATGCCGATGCCATGTCCCAGACTTGGTCTTATACGGGATCTACATTCGGCACCGATACCATGTCCCAAACATGGTCTTATATGGTACCTACATTCGGTGCCGACGCCATGTCTCAGACATGGTTTTATACGAGACCTTCCTTATCTCATGTTCTGACATAGGTATCCTCGTTATTCCGAAATTTCAATTGGGACCTCACTTAGCATATTTTCATCATTTTCTCATTAAGACATCATTAATCAATTTCATAGAAATGATATGCATTCCTCAAAACGCAAATAATTTAAACATAATAACACATGTAAACTTAATTTCACACAAACTTACCTTTGTACTCAAAATGCGTGTAGATGTTCTATTTAGTCCATAACTTTATTCTTGCCTCGATTTTAGTCTGGATTCGTGTTTCTTGATTTATAATAACAACTTCACCTATTTAATACTCACATTAACTAAATTTACTCATGAATCATACTTTGGTAAAATTATGATTTTGCCCCTACACTTTCACATAATTACACTTTTACCCCTATGTAACATCCTAAAATTCAGAATTTTATGTTTTGAAGTATATCTTACGTTAGGCTAGTTAAAAACTTTAATTTTGTTTATTTAGGGGTCCTAAGAAGGCTTTGGGTTGAAGTGGGCCTTAGTAAAAAATTTGTGTTTAAGCAATTTAAGGAGAGAAGGTAAATGGCATCAATGCTTAAGGAAATAAGTATGTTTGTTGCTAGCATAAGTGAGCCTATGGCAAGGAGGCTGTGGCGTCACATGAAGGGCTTTAGGGGAGGAGTTCGAGTCCCACCTAGTGCAAAAATTTTGATTCAATTTTTTTGCTTCCCTTCCTAGTGTCGGCTACGGTCTTAAATAAGGTAAGGAAGACTTTTAATTTATGGAAAGATGGCTAAGGATTATGGTAAGGAGGAAAACAAGGGAAAATGAAGAAAAGAATCAAAAGAAAAAGGTAAGAGAAGGGAACATGTTGGCCTATTATGTGGAGGATGTTTTAGAAAGAATATTTTGGGTCAACACTCATCTTTTGGTAAAAATGATACACGGTTTTGGTTAGGGGAATAGGGCAAGCCAAAATTCCTATTGCATTTTGGCAAATATTGTGCATGAAAAGTTTTGTTTCTTCTTTGCAACACCCCAAACCCAGCCCATGCGTTCCGACCGGATCTGGCATGTTATCGAACACATAACATTTTATCGATTTTGAAAAACAAGTTAAATTAATTAAATCAATAAAGGAGAGACTTTTGAAAACAAACCTCTTTGTATTTTTATTATTAAGCATAAATAAACCTTATCATAAAATTCATAAGTTGCTTAACATTGATAACTCATTGAGTTGAATGAAAGCTAGGGCCTTATTACATAAATATTCTCGAAAAAATAATGAAATAAAATAAACTTTAAGAAATCCAAAAAGAAATTAACTTGTAGAAATAGAACTTGATGGCCCTCGAGTCCGTCTCGGCTCCCATGTCCACGGTCTCTTGCTCATCCGGAAGAGTAGAGAAAAGGAAAGCGTGAGTCACAAAGACTTAGTGTATAAATCTCAAAACACACATCGACTGAGCCCATTAAACACATTATGGGCCCCGCCCATCAGAAGGCATCAATCATAATCACATAATAAACAATAAAGAATGAATAACCCAACCCATCCTAGGTTTCCATCCTCTACACACTAACCCGTACCAACCATCACACCTTGGGGATTTCTACAATCAACCCTCCATCCACTACATACCAAAACGACAGCCATACTGCCTATTCCTATTAAGTAGGAATCATTAAACGTGGCATAGCCACCGATCACAATGTGACCTAGCATTTATATTTGTGGGTTTTCTACCACCGATCACCGCGTGACCTTTCATGCACTTCCCCTTCATCATATCAATATCCCATCCCATGCATACACACATAAAGAAAATATCATGCAGTCATATATATTTTTCGATACACATAGGGAGTTCTATGTTTACGTACCTGGCATCCTTGCCTAGCCCTTTTAGGGTTCCATTCGACTGTTTATATAGCCTTATTCCGGCTTTTAGCCCATAACATACATAAATAGATTTACATACAGATTTATTGGTAGTGTGTTAGAGATCTACACACCTGATTACCAATAAAATGAGGCTTTCTATATCGACGCTATCCTTAGTCGACACAACTGCTATCTGCCTAAGGTATTGTTCGAAGCGGGTCCACAACCAATTGGCCAATCTCGAGCAATGAATCGCTATTTCTTAAACTTAGGATTCTTTCTTTTGCCTGATCCATATTTAATTCCATCAAATCCTTATCAGAGCTACTATAACAATATTTTATCGTTAATCCTCCTTTTAGAGTTAAGATCATATATATATTGAACGAATCTAATTAAAATCTAGGGATAATCTTCTTACCTTAAAATCCCAAAATTGGAGACTTTTGATTTTCGCTTTTAGATCTAGTCGACTAAGCCTCCTTCAAATCTCGAATTGCCGCCCATCATAAAACCATTAACTATTAGCTTTCGACTTTTGCCTTTCTAAAATAGATTATGAGAACTAATCAAAATTCGACTCTTACCTTAACTTAGGAGATTCGGTTAGCACTAGGGAGAGGATTCAGTAATGCCGATGGAAGATTTAAATGCTGAAAGTGTAGAACAATTTCTCAAATAGGATGAATAAAAGAAAAAAGCGATGGATGCTTTGGCTTTTTAGAGAAATCGGCACAAGGGAAAAGAAAGTGGGGAAAAGTTTCTGCTTTTAAAGAAATTAGAGAAAGAAATTTGGAGAACAGAAGCTAGGGAATTTTGGCACAAAAGGAAGAGGATTTAATGTCAGAAACAAGGAGCTAGCCCCTTCTATTTATAGGAAATTCGACAACCCTTTGCCATGTAGTAGCTGGTTTCTTTACTCGTCTCGGTGATGGATTCTTGGCCATCACTCTCTTTGTAGATAAATTCCTAACTTTTCTCCTTTATCTTAATCTACTAGCTCATCTAAAAGAGACTTAATTGTCTCTAACTCCTCCCTCCTTTATCAGCATATCATCCACATATTTTAATCATTAAAATCCTTAAATCTTACCTTTTATCTGCTTATTATCCACATAAAATAAATTCCTAAATAATAGCCTTTATCTGCTTATTATCCACATATTTTAAACATTAAAACCCCTAAATTTTAGCCTTGTTGCCATCCACTCCACCTAATCCTAATGCCCAAAATTTAGCTAAATTAAATTAAAAGAATTGGGCTCCATGAAACTTAAATTTGGGCCCTTACTCCTTGTGTGTGCGTCACCCTTGCTCCATTTTAAGTGCAAAATTGGCCTAAAAAATGGGCTTCTTACGACCCAAAACTTGTTCCTTTTAATTATTAATGATGCCATCTTAAAATAATTTAATCTGGGCCTTTGCCTAATTCTAAGCCCAAATTTAGACCCCTTTTACTTGAATTAACAAATTAAACATATCCCCACACTAAATGCATAGGCCCATAAATTTAGGATGTTACATTCTTAACATTTTGGCATTTTCTTTTTCCAACTTCTTTTCCTTTGTTTGGTGAATCACTATAGTCTTTTGTTCTTTTCTCCTTTCTTTTATTTTGCTAAAACACTCAATCCAATTTGGTTCATTTTCTTTTGGTAATAGCCAACCTCTATACCCCTTTGTCCATCACTTCTTTTCTTCTTCACCATCTCCTCAACCATTCTCCCTTTCTCTTTAATCAACACAACTTTGTTTGGTCGAATCTTCTTTATTCTTTTCTCATCAATAGTCGAATTTCTATCATCTTCTCTTCTCCATCTTGCGAGTTAGCATCTCTTCTTTGATCAAATCGGTAAGTGGCTCATTCTATCCTTGCATTTTCTTTTCTTCATGCCGAATATGCACCTTCTCTTTGGATGGTTCTCTAAACCGAAACATTCCTGTCATCTACTCCCTCACTTCGTGATCATCTCCTATTTTGTAGTATTCTTGTGGGTTTGCCGAATCTTTTATTTTGTCGATTCATTCGTAGTTGTAAGCCTAATCGATGGAAATCAGATTTATGATCGTAAGGTAAGAAGTTTCTTTATGGATTATTTCAATCTCACTCATTGTATGATTAGTTTGCTAAACGGAATGATAGTTGTCACAAATCAGTTATTATAGGGATTATATCGATCGTTTTTAGTCTCTTGTTGATCCTACGAAAATAGTGGTAAGCCGAACCTTTTCCTTAGACAATCGATTTTTATCATCATAATACCATTTTAATTAAGACTTTTTCCAATGAAGGCAAGTGGTACCGGTTCGAAAGGAAAAGCGATTGGAGTACTCAAAAGGCGTGGATTTGCAATTCCTACTCCTAAGTTCAAGCGTAAAGCGGTATCGGCGATTTGAGATTTCCCATTGGGTTGTGGACCATCATCTGGTGAGAATAGACAAATCGTGGTCGTACACGATTCTAAGGGTAAGAACTTTATTTGATCATTAGATTTAAATATTTGGATTAAGAAAAACCTCGTTTGGTGGTTGATCGAGTGTAATGGTGTTTTAGGAGCTGAAGATCACGAAGGTTTAGTCATTACAATAATCATGTGTGTAAACTAACACCAAAATCCTATAGATTCATGATTCGATAACTTAATGGAAAGTAGATTGTTATTATTTACAAGGCTAAAATCGTAATATGGCAAAAATTGAGTAACTTGAGTAAATTACAATATTTCTAAAGATCTGAAAGAATCGGTATTTATTTGCAAAAATTATGAAAATGCCCTTATGGGCCAAATTATGAAAATGCCCCTATGTGTCGAATTGCTATAATGGACCGATTCAATGAAATTGTTCATTAAATTGATAATTGTTACTTATGTGGATATATTTTTATCATGTTGCATCTGTACATATTGCATAGGGTGGGATAATGAATGAAGAGCAGTGTAGCCTAGTGGCATTGCCACAATATAAATATATGATTACATAATTCTGATTCTGGTGGTTTAGCCACAAATATTTCGTGATCAGCAGCTTGACTGCAAATTTGGTGTGAGCGGTGGGATGGGTTGACTTCATCTCCACAGGTGTGATTGGCTGGTCGGGGTGTGATTGGATGGATTGGTTGGGTTACATTCATATCATATAATTATTGTTATGTAAATGGGCTTAGGCCCAAAATGATGCAAAATGGGTTCAGGCCCAGTGAATGACGGTAAGGGATTATACACTGAGTCATTGTAACTCACTCTTTTCCTTAACCCTTGCAGGTAATGCTCAGTGGTGTGGACTTGGGCCTTGGATGACTCGATGGAGGCCATACTTCAGAAATGGTGTTTTTGAACTTTAGATTTCTATTTACGTTTACTTTATTACTTTTACTATTTTTGATTTTTAAGTTGTAATAAGGCCTCTGTTTATATTTGACGTACTTGTTATCTTGCTTTATTTATTTTAAATGGGAATTTTCTAAAAAAATATAAATAACGGTTTCAAAATTTGATTAACAAAAGGTTTTTTTTTATAAATATGTACAAATATTTTAACTCGAATTCTCTTTCAAATTACCAACGACATTTTCATGAGTCATGTTTTAACGTTCACTACCTCAATTTTTGATTCATCAATCAACCTCTCAAAAATAGTTGTATTTTATCAAATGTTTACATCCAAACTTGTTTTCTTAACCATAACCAAATAACACTTATTTTAGTACAAATCACAAGGACTTTCTACGTTTTCCTCATGTAACATGTCAGATCCGGTCGTAACGCATGCTCTGAGTTTGGGGTGTTACATTTTATGGTATTAGAGCCCGGTTGTAAAACTCGGCTGTGGTTTGGGTTCAAAAGCTTTTTCCAAAGCTGTTTGAATTTTAAATTATAAATGCATATTTTAAAGGAAGTATGGCACCATGGGTATTCGACACCAAGTCAAGTAAGTTTATGTTTTCATTTTATGAATATTGTGGTATGACTGTAGAAATACTTTAGAACTTTTAGCTTTAGGAGCTGAAACTATAGAGATTGAGACTTTGGGATACATTTTGTGAAAACGAATTTACTTCCTATACTTCATAAAACATTATTTAATAAACATTGAATAGTATACTGATCCATAAGACTTTTAATCAGATAAAATTGACATTAGTGAATATGAATGCTAGAGGATGTGGACGTGGTAGACATGGCCGTAGTAGAGGCCAAGGTGCTAGAGTTATATCTGAGGCATTGGGACATGTGCCAAAATGGATGCCTCTGCTTCACCAGTGACTGAAGCTGGGTCACATGATCGTATGAGACAGGATGACGCTCTATCCCAAGCAATGTTGCGAGTTCTAGAAAGGGTTGTTGGGGTGAGAACTGGGTCGATAGCTCATGGGTCAATATCAGAACGACTTAGGTCGAATGGGGCTAAAGTTTTTAGGGGTATTTCGGGTGCATCCCTTAGTGTAGCGGAGTACTGGCTTGAGGCGGTGGAGTGGATTATGGACGATCTAGATTGCAGCGCTGAGCAGAAGCTGAAAGGAATTGTGTCATTACTGAGAGATGAGGCATATCAGTGGTGGCTCACTGTTCGAGAAAACACTCAGGCTGATCGTATTACCTGGGAATTCTTTAAGACATCATTCCAAGGAAAGTATGTTAGGGATAGCTATGTGGATGCTGAAGGAAGGGATTCCTAAATCTGGTTCAAGGAAGTAGATCTGTGGCAGTTTACGAGGCGGAGTTCCTGCGTCTGGGTCGGTATGCCCTGGGTATAGTGCCAACTGATTATGAACGCTGTGTACATTTTGAGGACAGATTGCATGATGAGTTATGGGTACTGATAGTCCCACAGAAGGAGAGGAATTTTACTACCCTAGTGGAAAAAGCTAAGATACCTGAGGAAGTTAAACTCTAGAGACGGCAAAACCAAGACAAGGATAGAGGCAGAAGCAAGAGAGACTCTGGGTATTCAGGTCCTGCGAGAAGTTTTTAGAAAAGGCCTAGAAATGAGGGGCCAGTTCGAGTGGGTGCTCCAGCTGCTACTAATCATATTCAGCCATGTGTGGATTGTGGAAAACTTCACTCGAGTGAATGCTGGAAGAGAACTGGTGGTTGTTTCAGATGTAGATCCATGGACCATCGGTTGAAGGATTACCCTCGAGAGCCTACTTAGACTCAGGCACTACGTAACAGATTTGCACAGCCAGCTGGAGGCACTCAGCAGCCACCGAGAGGCCGTGGGCCAGGTCGAGGTGGTAATGGTGTAGGACAAGGTCAGGGTGCACCGGTAGAGGTATCGGTAATAGGGGTAACACGGAGGCGAGACAGCCTAGGTTTGGTTTACGCGGTCAGACGTCAAGAGGATGGCGATGCGCCTAACATCATAATTGGTACGTTCTTCATATATGATGTACATGTTACCGCTTTGATAGATATTGGATCCACCCATTTATATGTTGCATGTGCTACGTCTGGAACTCTAAATATTAGATCTGAGATTAATGCTGGGGAAACAACTGTAATTAGCCCTTTAGGACAATCAGAGGTAATAAATAAGTTGTTTAGGGACCTGCCCTTAGATGTTCAAGGGGAAGTATTTCTGGCTGATCTGATGGAACTATCATTCGACGAGTTCGATCTTATTTTGGGCATGGACTGGTTGGTTAAACACCTTGCGAATTTGAACTGTACTACAAAGCAGATGGTACTAAGAACTTTGGAGATAAGTAAGTGATGATGATAGGTGAAAGAAGAAACTATCTGTCTAATGTGGTATCTGCTTTAAAGGCAGAAAAGTTGGTGCGAAAGGGGTATGGAGCGTTCTTAGCCTTTATCAGTGCTTTGGATGCCAAAGAGTTGTCGGTTGAGAGTGTTAGAACGGTGAAAGAGTTTTCAGACGTCTTTCCCAGGAGCTTCCAGGATTACCTCCAGATCGAAGTGGAATTTAGCATTGAGTTGTTGCTAGGAACGGCTTCGGTGTCTATTACTCCTTATAGAATGGTGCCGAAGGAGCTAGCAGAGTTTAAAGCTCAAATTAAGGAGTTATTGGATCGTGAATTTATTAGACCAAGTGAATCACCGTGGGAGCGCCGGTCTTGTTCGTTAAGAAGAAGGATGGGTCGATGCGTATGTGCATCGATTATAGACAGTTGAATAAGTATCCGTTATAGAGGATCGATGATCTATTTGATCAGTTGCGAGGAGCTTCAATTTTCACGAAGATAGACCTGAGATCGGGGTATCACTAGTTAAAAGTCAAGGAGGCAGATATTCATAAGACTGCATTTCAAATTCGTTATGGACATTACGAGTTCTTAGTGATGATGTTTGGGTTGACTAATGCACCAGCTGCATTTATGGACATGATGAACCGGGTCTTCCAACCCTATCTAGACCGATTTGTAATGGTGTTCATAGATGACATCCTAGTGTACTCAAAGACTGAAGAAGAGCATGATTCGCATCTACGGGTAGTATTGCAGAAATTAAGGGAGAAGCAATTGTATGCCAAATTTAGTAAGTGCGAATATTGGCTGAAGGAAGTGACCTTTTTGGGGCATGTTGTGTCTACCGAGGGAATTGGAGTTGATCCCTGAAAGGTCAAGGCTGTATTGGATTGGAAACCATCGAAGACAGTGGCTAAAATTTAGAGTTTTCTAGGTTTGGCTAGGTATTGCAAGTGATTCATTGAAGGGTTTTCGTTAATTGCTACACCCTTAACTAAGTTGTTGCATAAGGGAGTACCATTTGTGTGGTCAAATAAGCAGCAAGAGAGCTTTGAGAAATTGAAGAAGATTTTGTCAAAATGCTAGTATTGATTCAACCTGAGGCTGGTAAGGAATTTATTATGTATTGTGATGCTTTACACACGGACTTGGGATGTGTGTTGATGCAAGGGGAAAAGTGGTGGCTTATGCATCACGTCAATTAAGGCCGCATGAGGTAAACTATCCCACTCATGATTTGGAGTTAGCTGCAGTGGTGTTTGCTCTGAAGATTTGGAGACACTATCAGTGCGGGGAGAAGTTAATTATCCATACGGATCATAAGAGTCTAAAGTACCTCCTTACCTAGAAGGAGTTGAACTTAAGACAGAGGAGGTGGATTGAAGTGTTGAAAGATTATGACTTCTCAATCGAGTATCACCCAGGTAAAGCTAACGTTGTGGCTGATGTGTTGAGTCATAAGGTGATATCAAAATTGAGAGTGATGTTCGCTCATCTTAGCATTTATGAATATAGTAGCCTTTTAGCCGAAATTCAGGAGAAGTCTGCACGGGTAAATCAGATTAAGGAAAAGTAGTTGTTAGATGAAGTGTTGGGTTCCCGACTTCAACAAGTGGAAGGTGGTGAGATAGGGGATTTTGGATTGAATAGTGAAGGAGTATTGTGTTTCCACAGAAGAATCTGTATGCCCAGGGATTTGGAATTGAGACAAATGATTCTGCCTGAGGCGCATAGTAGCCCATATGCTATGCACCCTGGGGGAAATAAGATGTACGAGACCTCAATGAGCAGCATTGGTGGCTAGGGTTGAAACGGAAGGTTACTGATTTCGTGAGTAAGTGCTTGACATGTCAGCAGGTGAAGACGAAACATCAACTGCCGTCAGGGTTGCTACAACCGGTGAAAATTCCATTATGGGAATGGGAAAGGATAACGATGGACTTTGTTAGTAGGTTACCCTTAACGCCTACTAAGAAAGATTCCGTATGGGTGATAGTGGATCGGTTAACGAAGACTGCTCATTTCCTACCAGTTTGTACGGATTATTCACTGCAGAAGTTGGCCAAGTTATATATAGCAGATGTCGTGAGGTTGCATGGGGTACCAGTGTCTATTATATCAGATAGGGACCCCAGGTTTACATCACAGTTTTGGAAGGCTTTACATGAAGCTTTGGGAACAAGGTTAAATTTCAGCATGACGTTTCATCCGCAGACAAATGGTTAGTCGGAGAGAGTAATCCAAATTCTAGAAGATATGTTAAGAGGCATTGTATGGTCCAATCTAGCATCGAGATGGCACCTTACGAGGCATTGTATGGTCATAGGTGTCGTACTCCTACTTGCTGGACTAAGCTGGGGGAACGATAGTTATTGGGTCCTGAGTTGATATCAGAGACGGAGGAAAAGGTTAAGGTAATTTGGGCACAGTTAAAAGAAGCTTTAGACAAACAAAAATCATACGTGGATCTAAAGCGTAAGGATATAGAGTTTGCGGTGGGAGATCAGGTCTTTTTGAAGGTCTCACCTTGGAAAAAAGTATTAAGATTTGGACGAAAGGGCAAGTTAAGCACTAGGTTCATCGTACCATACCGTCAACTGAAGTGTGTTGGGCCAGTGGCTTATCAGCTGGAGCTACCTCCGGAGTTAAGTTAGATACATAGCATATTTCATGTCTCGATGTTAAGGCGTTATCGCTCAGATCCATCTCATATCATACCAATGGAAGAAGTTGAGATAAGACCTGACTTGTCTTTTGAAGAGGAGCCAATACAGATTTTAGATCAAGATATTAAGGTGTTAAGAAGGAAGTTGGTTCCGTTAGTCAAAGTTTTATGGTGTAATCACAAGCCAGAGGAAGGTACATGGGAGCCAGAGGACACGTTTCGGCAATAATATCCTCATCTTTTCTAATCAGGTAAATTTTGAGGTCGAAATTTCTTTAGGCGGGTAGAATTGTAACATCCTCAAATTCAAAATTTTATGTTTTTAAGTATATCTTGCGTTAGGCTAGTTAAAAATGTTAATTTTGTTTGTTTAGGGGTCCTAAGAAGGCTTTGGGTTGAAGTGGGCCTTAGTAAAAAATTTTGTGTTTATGCAATTTAAGGAGAGAAGGTAAATGGCATCAATGCTTAAGGAAATAAGCATGTTTGTTGCTAGCATAAGTGAGCATATGGCAAGGAGGTTGTGGCATCACAAAAAGGGCTTTAGGGGAGGAGTTTGAGTCCCACCTAGTGCAAAAATTTAGATTACATTTTTTTGCTTCCCTTCCTAGTGTCAGCCATGGTCTTAATTTATGGAAAGATGGCTAAGGATTATGGTAAGGAGGAAAACAAGGGAAAATGAAGAAAAGAATCAAAAGAAAAAGGTAAGAGAAGGGAAAATGTTGGCCTATTATGTGGATGATGTTTTGGAAAGAATATTTTGTGCCAACACTCATCTTTTGGTAAAAATGATACACAGTTTTGGTTAGGGGAATAGGGAGACCCGAAATTTCTATTGCATTTTGGCAAATATTGTGCATGAAAAGTTTTGTTTCTTCTTAACATTTTGGCATTTTCTTTTTCCAACTTCTTTTCCTTTGTTTTGGCCGAATCACTATAGCCTTTTGTTCTTTTCTTCTTTCTTTTGTTTTGCCAAAACACTCAATCCAATTTGGTTCATTTTCTTTTGGTAATAGCCGAATCTCTATACCCCTTTGTCCATCACTTATTTTCTTCTTCACCATCTCCTCAACCCTTCTCCCTTTCTCTTTAATTGACACAATTTTGTTTGGCCGAATCTTCTTTATTCTTTTCTCATTAATAGCCAAATTTCTATCATCTTCTCTTCTCCATCTTGCGAGTTGAGCATCTCTTCTTTGATCGAATCGGTAAGTGGCTCTATTCTATCCTTGCATTTTCTTTTCTTCATGCCGAATATGCACCTTCTCTTTGGATGGTTCTCTAAACCAAAACATTCCTCTCTTCTACTCCCTCATTTTGTGATCATCTCCTATTTTGTATTATTCTTGTGGGGTTGGCCAAATCTTTTATTTTGTCGATTCATCCGTAGTCGTAAGCCCAATCGGTGGAAATCAGATTTATCATCGTAAGGTAAGAAGTTTCTTTATGGATTATTTCGATCTCACTCATTGTTTGATTAGTTTGCTAAACAGAATGATGGTTGTGACTAATTGGTTATTATAGGGATTATATCGATCACTTTTATTCTCATGTTGATCCTACGAAAATAGTGGTAAGCCGAATAAATGGTAGAAATAGAGAGATCGTGTTACGAAGATTTTAAAAACATAAAAATCATTAAAAATGGGGCTAGAACGGACTTATAATCGAGCTTGGAAGCTTTAAAAACCCTAGCCATGGTTTCCCCTTGTGAAATTCGTCCATGAGGTTGAAGATGGACAAAAATTGGCTTTTAATTTTGTTTTTAGTTCATTTTAATTACTAAATGACCAAAATGCCTCTAACTTAAAAATATTCTATTTCATCTATTTCATGTCCATTTTTGTCCAACAAATTAACAAATGTTCTAATTATCATTTAAGGACCTCTTTAAAATTTCATAACAATTGGACACCTCCAACATGTAGAACTCAACTTTTGCACTTTTTACAATTTAGTCCTTTTGACTAAATTGAGTGCCCAAACGTCAAAATTTTAGATCGAAATTTTCACGAAATCATTTCGTGAAATCGTAGACCATAAAAATATAATAAAAAATATTTTTTTCATTGGATTTGTGGTCCCAAAACCACTGTTCTGACTAGGCCCAAAATCAAACTGTTACATGTCATGCATATGATAAATGTATAATTAATATCGTTTATTATTTGCATATAAACTTACTAAGCTATATAGCTTACTCCCCTTTATTTCCCTTATCTTATAGTGTCACCAAGATAGCTCAGGATTGTTGATCGTTGGAGATCCATTCACACTATCAACCATTATTTTGGGTACCATTGAAATGTCAATATTTTGAGTTATGGCATGTATAGGGACTTGGTCATTTTGTTATATGTGTCATTGGAAATGTGGCCAATTGTATTGGCTTATAATGGTTAATGATTTCATTTTGTATATGGCCATGGATGATGGCTTATGTTGGTGGAACATTCATGAATGTGAAAACTTGCATGATTTGTATTGATATATTATGATGTTAAAGCATAATAGATGTTAGCATGTGGATGGGATGTTAATATCTTGGTTGTGATTGTTTTGGTTGCTTGTATATGCTTGAATTGGTATTATATGATGTTATGTAGGTATATGCATGGAAGGGTGGCGAAAAGGCTTAGTAAACAACATAATTTTGTCTACACGGGCAGACACATGGGCGTGTGTATAAGCCGTGTACGACACACGGCTTGCCTCATGGGCATGTGTATTGGCCGTGTGTCCCCCCCCACCTTAATTTTGAAAAATAGAATGTCCAGAATATAGCACACGGGCAGAGACACGGGCATGTATCTCAGCCGTGTGTGCTACATGGTTTAGAACACGGGCGTGTGTCTTGGCCATGTGAAACCTGCACTTAATTTAAATTAAATTAAATAACCACACGGTCTAGTACATGGGCGTGTGGCACGGTCATGTGGCACAAGTTAGAGAGCACCCTAAATTGAACACGGTCTAAAGCACGGGCGTATGAGCCCTGTAGTTAGCAAAAATTTTCTAAGTTTTGTAAAAATTTCCTGAGTTCTCGGTTTAGTCCCAAACCACTTCCAATGCATGTTTTGGGCATTGTAGGCTCCGATTAAGGACTTTATGATTTATTATGAATGGTTTTAAATTGGGCGCAAAATTTATGACTCAGAAATGTGTGAATGCTTGTGTTGTAAGTCCGGTAATGCCTCGTACCCTGTTCCAGTGTTGCATACGAGTAAGGAGTGTTACAGACACGCCCGTATCTCAGGCTATGTAACTCTTTGACTTGGGTCACACAGCCAAGTCACACACCAGTGTGCTAGGCCGTGTAAAGGTACAGGGATCACACGGCCAGTCATATTCCCATGTACTAGGCTGTGTGATCAATTCTGGGCATTTTATTTTGACATTTCAAAGATGCAAGGGACACACGGCCCTGCCACACGCCCATGTGATAAGCCGTTGTCTCTGTCCGTGTAGACAAAATTAGGCTATTTTCCAAGCCACATTTCTCACCCATCTTGTCTTTCACCTACACCAACACTTAAACACATTCACAAACCATATCAAAGCATTCAAAACAAGTCCAAATCATGTCTTAAACATGACATAAGATCATATACAATCAACGTACCCTTTGGTACCTCAAATGACAATTTATCATCATGTTAATCTATCATTCATACTTATCTAGTTACCAAATACATATATGCATGATTACATTCATTCTTCAAACATGATAGATCCATTTATAAACATATCAAAATATGTTAAACAAAAGCCATTCAAATGGATAGTTTCATTCAAAACATTTACATGCCATTATTGGTTAAATAATCTACATATACCATTATAACATAATTAATTTACCATATATATACCGAAATGGGCTGATCAATCTCATGAGTGATCTCCACCAAGCTTCCAATCCAACGAGCCTCCGAATTACTACAGAACAAGGGAAAATAAAATAGATTAAGCATGACATGCTTAGTAAGTTCGTATAACATGGTAATTAACTTACCACTCATTTAAATTTAATATAAACATACAAGGCAACTTCAATCAACTTGATCACGGGCCCTAACACATATCTTCATCACCCTTGTCAGTCATATATTTCATATAAATATCAAGAAACATGTATAGGCTCAACAATAATTAGATTTCCATGTACATATACTTTCCACATCATGTATTCATATAACAAATACAAATCATATCCCTATATTTTAAGTACATTTTCATAATAATTTGTCTCGAGTTCAAAGTATTTCATGCCTTAACTTTTCCCATTAAATCATTTGAAATGCTAGTGTCACATGAGCAATACACTCAAGGTGTACAAATCTA
The DNA here is from genome assembly GCA_025506655.1 of Gossypium rotundifolium. NCBI lineage: Eukaryota > Viridiplantae > Streptophyta > Magnoliopsida > Malvales > Malvaceae > Gossypium > Gossypium rotundifolium. The sequence goes on along the minus strand of CP106732.1, from coordinate 45,818,979 downwards.
TAATCATGGATGAACATATTCATCAAGAAAATTCCATGTTCATATATTATCATCTCGTATTTCCATATATCATGTATCATCATTTTCATATATTTCAGGCAGATACGTGTATTAATCCATTTCATGTTCATATTTTCTCATGTCAGGATTTTGCCCGTTGAATAATTGAAAACATCATTGGATACACAAGTAGTACATTCGAAGTGTACAAATAAAAAATCCATCAATTCATATTCAGAAGTGCTCTTTAAAGCACATAATCGGGAAATCCTCTCTCAAGCCATATAATAGGAAGCTCACAAAGAGCCATTAATCGAGAAGCTCACAAAGAGCCTATTAAGAAGCTTATCCGGGCTAAATAACAATAAGCTCATAAGAGCCATAACCAGGAAGTTCACAAAGAAATTTTAACCAAGAAGCTCATGAAGAGCCTTTAATCAGGAGCTCTAGATAGCCATATATCGAGAAGTTCAAGCGAGCTATATCAGGACACCTACAAAGAGCTGCGTTTGTGTCCGTAATATAAGCAGGATCACAATCGATCATATAATAGGACGCTCACAAAGAGTTGCGATAGTCCGCAACACATGCAAGATCACTATCGATCAGAATGCTCATAGGAACTATATAACGGGAAGCTCGAGAGGGCTTATAATAGTATGCTCGTAGGAGCTGTGGTGTGTCTGCAACATATGCAGGACTACAACCAATTTGGGAAATCCTATATCCATCGAATTCTATTATTCAAACGGGATTTAACATTTTTTGGGCTTTGTCAGATATGTAATTAATTTTACGTATATGGCATTTATACAATTCACATACACAACATTCAATTCAAGCATATAAGTATACACAATTTAGTTACACGAACTTACCTCGACAAATGTTCGTGTACGTAAAACCTACTAATCCGATATTTTCTCTTTTCCTCGTTCTAACTCTAAATTTGGTCTATCCAAATCTATATGAATGAATTTAACATTAATTCATGTTCATTTCAATTCAATTCACATCTTAAGCAAAATTATCATTTTGCCCCTAAACTTTTAATTAATGACGATTTTGTCCCTAGGCTCGAAAAATGAAATTCATGCAATTTAATCCTTATTCCAATCCTAGCCAATTTTTACATGTAAAATTTACAGCCCATGTATTTCATAAAATTAAAAATTTTTCCAAGAATTTTACATCTTTTCAATTTAGTCCCTAAATGATAATTTCATCAAAATTTCCTTTACAGAAGTTGTTTATCTATTAGCAACCTTTCATTTTCTACCATAAAACTTCATAATCCATCTATGTTCATCCATGGCAAAACCCTAGTACCTTGATAACTTTGCAAATTAATCCTCGAGATAGCTAGATTAAGCTATTACGATCCAAAAAATATAAAAATGATTAAAAACGGGCAAGAATACTTACCTAATCAAGCAAAATAAGTTGGCATGAGCTTAGGTTTCCATGGCTAGGGTTTCCATGCTTTTAATTTTGGAAAATGATATAAATGATGATATTTTTCTTTTTTTTAATCATTTATCATCTTTTATTATTTCACTTTCCAATTTCATCCTTTTCTTTATTTTATTTTCCATGGATAAATCATCATCCTTACCCACTTAGCATATTTAATGGTCTCTTTTCCATATAAGGACCTCAAATTTTGAATTCTATAGCTATTTAATCCTTTTAGCTATTAGAACTCAACTTTTGCACTTTGTGCAATTTGGTAATTTATCAAATTAAACATGTAATCTGTAAAATTTCTTTACGAAATTTTTATACGACATTACTATCATACTATAGGCCATGAAATAATATAAAAATAATTTTTCTTCCAAAATCAGATTTGTGGTCCCAAAACCACTATTTCGATTTTACCAAAAAACGAGTTGTTACAACTCTCCCCCTTAAGAATTTTGTCCTCGAAAATCTTACCAGTAAAAGGATTCAGATATTGCTTTCTCATAGTTTCCTCCGGTTCCCAGGTAGCTTCTTCTATACCATGTCATTGTAAGAAAACTTTTACCAGAGCTACTTTTTTATTTCTTAGTTCTTTCACTTTAAGTGCCAGAATTTTCATCGGTTCTTCATTATAAGTCATGTCAAACTGAATTTAATATCTATTGGAGAAATAACATGTGAAAAATTTGATCGATACCATCGTAACATAACATATGAAAAACATTATGAATTCTGCCAAATCCTGGCAGTAATGCTAATCAATATGCAATAGGTCCTATCCTTTTAATAATTTCATACTGCCCAATATATCGAGGACTCAATTTGACTTTACGACCAACCCAGAAAATTTTCTTCCAAGGCAAAACATTCAAAAATACATTGTCGTTAATTTGAAACGCTATTTCTTTTTGTTTTAAATCCACATAGAATTTCTGACAATGAGATACAACATTTAAACTATCTCGGATCACTTTCACCTTTCTTTAGTTTTACGAATAAGATCAACTCCATGTATCTTTTCTCACTGAGTTCAGTTTAATACAATGGAGTTATACATTTACGACCATATAGAGCCTTGTATGATGCCACTTTATACTTAACTGATAATTGTTATTATATGCGAATTCGACTAACGGCAATTATATCTTTTCCAATTGCCTTCGAATTATAAAACATAACACCAAAGTATATCTTCAAAAATCTGAATCACACATTCAGATTGACCATCCATCTGAGGATGAAATCCGGTACTAAAATGTAACCGCGTACCCAGAGCTTCTTGCAATTTGTTCCAAAATCAGAATATGAACCGTGGATCTCTATCAGAAATAATAGTAACTGGCACACCATGTAATCTGACAATCTTAGAAACATAAAATTTAGAAAATCTATTACGCGAGAAATCAATTCATACTAGGAATAAATATGCAGACTTCGTCAAATGATTTACGGTTACCTAATAGCATTTTTTTCGAGAGGGGAAATCCTGATACAAAATCCATAGTAACTTTATCCCATTTCCATTTCGGTATCGCCACTGACTGTAATAGTCCCGAAGGTATCAGTACCTATTGTTCAGTTTTAACTTAATGACATATCAAACATTTAAACACAAATTCAGTAATACCACGTTTCATTCCAAACTACCATTACATTTGTTTTAGATCATTATGCATTTCATTATTCCCTAGATGAATAGACATAGTACCACTGTGAGCATTTGTATAAAATTTTCTGTACAAGCTGCAAATTCTTTGGTGCACAGACTCTGCCTCTGAATAACTAGCAATCATCAAATTCAATCTAAAATTCTAAATCAAAAGTTGTCTTACTCTGTACCCGTTTAACTTGCAACTCATTACCATTTTTCTAAGCTTCACAGGTTTGTTGTAAAAACATCGGTTTAGCTTTAAACTTAGCTAAAATTGAGCCATTATCAGACAATTACAATCGGGTATCAATGGCTCGCAAGACAAACATAGACTTTCTACTTAGAGTATCTGCAACCACATTCAAGTCATCATCTTTCAACAGTTCATGTCATCGACGCTGTATCAGATTCAAATCTTTTTACGACATCAGATAATTTAAACTTTTATGATCAATTAATATATGGTATTTTTCACCAAACTGATAATGTCGGGCAAATTTTCAGTACAAATACAATAGTTTTCAAATCTAAATCGTGCATCGGATAATTCTTTCCATACAATTTTTTACTATCTGGAAGTATAGGCTATTACTTTGCCTTACTACATCAAAACACAGTCTAACCTATTCAATGGTGCATCACTGTAAATCACAAATTCTTTAGTCGATTCAAGCTGAACCAGAACTGGTGCTTTAGTCAACAGAGCTTTCATCTGGTCAAAACTTTACTGACATTTATCAGACCATTCAAATCTTACATCTTTATGTGACAACTGTATCATTGACGTGGCTATCATAGAAAACCCTTTCACGAAAATTGAAAAGAAATTATATGATAAAGCTATTTCAATTATTAACACCGAAGCTTTGAATTATTTTGAAGCCAAAATCATCAGATAGATTAAAAACCATAGTGCCATAATAGGACCAATGTTTCAATAGTATAGATGGAACAATACCTCAACATCATTAGTACTCTCCAAATAGAAGAGGAAAACCAAAAGTAGTGCCAAAAATAACCAGTGCAGTAATACAACTTTTATAATATGAGATCCATATTACTGAACTCCCATGATTGAATCAAGATTTATAATAGTAATAAATATAATTACCTTCGGCCAATGAATATCTTTTATAGATGAACCATTTTGCTAGATAAGATTAGATTATAAGAATGACAAGAAAACCAAGATAATGAAATCCAAAATGTGAAGTTATACTAAATTTCTGAGAATAAAAATCACATTGAATAATAAAAAGATCGATGATATCCCAGAGAAAATCTAGAAGAGTAATATTGCACATACGCACTAGAAATAGCTACGATAGAGACAATATAAATTGCATATTTGCAATTCATAGCTTCAACCAGTAGAAGTAGAAAATAATATCATATGAATCTTATCACCAAGTCTTCTCTCAAACATAATTGATTAGAAAACCAAAGAAAAATAGAGCTACTCATGAATCAACTAGACTTACAATAATTCGGTCTATTGTTATAATTAGCCAGCCTTTCTATATGATAAGTATCAGATTTGAACATGTAAAATTACATATGTCTATGAGAATAATAGAACATATACAATACCCATAAGAGATCGCTGTAAGATACCCGATTATAACAACCGTATTCATATATCTTTGTAACTTCATCACTATTCCACTGGCTACTAAAGTCATCAATAATCTCATGTTATTTAGTTCACTAAAGGAACTAATTCAGAAGAAATTTCTGGTTAATCCATTTTGTAAATACCATACCTGAATAAGTCAATTACTAATGAATAACTTCTTCTTTAACAGTGACATTGTGTATCCCGAATAAATCTTTAAAAATAATCTTATATCTCTTTTACTATCTTTACTTACTAACCCATTTTCAGCTCTGACTGCATTATTAATCATTCAGCCACTGAACTCTTCAATTTCACACTTGTGAACTTAACCAATATAAATCTCGTGAATTTCATTGTATAAGACTATACTGGTAAAGGGGTGGAGGTTGTAAAGCCTCAAAATTTGACTTATATATATACACACGCATATAACATAACATTTATAGTCAACATGTATTATAAAACATTTATTCATACCTTTATGAGTATCTACTCATCATAAGCAACCTTTTTAATTAGATACTTGAGTATCACTTTCAACATTATCGGAATTAGCTCGGTTGGAAAGTATCTCTTTCTATTAGTAAAACAATTCTCATTAGAGTCGGGAGATATCACACTATCACAGGTTATATAATGGCATGTATGCTACGTTCAGCCCGAGAACTGACTAAACCATAACTTTGATACTAATAAATATAACACCACTAACCAGTATCTGTTGTCGAAACATGGTTACGAAGCATTACCAGAATATACAGATCAAGTAAACAGATATTTCATTTTGTACAATATTCACGTCAAAAATCAAACATAGAGCCCCTTATATAAACCTTCGAGGTCCAAAACATGCATTAGAAACGAGTCGGGACTAAATTAGGTACTTAGAGAATTTTTCATAAAATCTCAAAATTTTTCCCAGGCGCAAAGGTCATGCGCCCGTGTAACTCTCTGACTTGGTTCACACAGCCAAGTCACACGCTCGTGTGCTAGGCCATGTATAGGTGTAGGGGTCACACGGCCAAGTCACACGCTATGTGCTAGGCCGTGTGATCAATTTTAGGCATTTTGTTTTGACATTTTAAAGATGCAGGGGACACACGACCATGCCACACGACCATGTGCTAGGCCGTGTGTCACACACGACTGAGACACATGCCCATGTAGATGAAAATAAGCTATTTTCCAAGCCACATTTCTCACCCATCTTGTCTTTCACTTACACCAACACTTAAACACATTCACAAACCATATCAAAGCATTCAAAACAAGTCCAAATCATGTCTTAAACATGACATAATATCACATACAAACAATGTACCCTTTAGTACCTCAGATGACAATTTATTATCATATTAATCAATCATTCATACTTATCAATTCAACTCACATCTTAAGTAAAATTACCATTTTAACCCTAAACTTTTAATTAATGGCAATTTCATCCCTAGGATTCAAAAATGAAATTCATTCAATTTAATCCTTATTCCAAGCCTAGCCGATTTTTACATGTAAAATTTCAAGCCCATGTATTTCATAAAATTCAAAAATTTTCCATGATTTTTACATCTTTTCAATTTAGTTCCTAAATCATAATTTCATCAAAATTCATTTTACAAAAGTTGTTTATCTATCAACAACCTTTCATTTTCTACCATAAAACTTCATAATTCATCTATGTTCATCCATTGCAAAACCCTAGTACCTTGATAACTTTGCAAATTAATCCCAGGATAGCTAGATTAAGCTATTATGATCTCAAAATATAAAAGTATTTAAAAATGGGCTAAAATACTTACCTAATAAAGAAAAATAAGTTGGCTTGAGCTTAGGTTTCCATGGCTAGGGTTTCCATGTTTTTAATTTGGGAAAGATGATATAAATGATGATATTTTTATTTTTTTCATCATTTATCATCTTTTATTATTTCACTTTCCAATTTCATCCTTTTTTTATTTTATTTTCCATGAATGAATCATAATCCTTAACCACTAAGCATTTTTAATGGCCTGTTTTCCATATAAGGACCTCAAATTTTGAATTCCATAGCTATTTAATCTTTTTAGCTATTAGAACTCAACTTGTAATGCACTAAAAATCTTTAATATTTATCTTTGTATGCTTGTTACACAAATATCTACCTGCTTCAGTGGTTATGTGTTCTAGGAGTGTCTGAAAAGTCTTGGGTTCAAACCTTAGCTTAGGCAAAACTTTGTTTTTATTTGAATAAACCTTTATCTTTAGACAGTAGGCTTATAAATAAATATTGGTAAAATATGTCAGATTTGGCCGACTGGTCTGACGGTTAAGTGGAGAGCTTATGGGCAAGAGGTTTGGGGTTCAAGTCTTTGTGCAAACAAGGAGGAACTTATTTTATTGCCTGTGCCATGTTGGTATTTTAGTCTAGCCAAAATACTGAAGAGTTTGACTGAGGATTGGTTTTGGTTGTTGAGAGGATTTTGGTGAGATAAGAGGGAGGATTTTAAGGAGAGATTTTAAGGATATGAATAGAGAGTTGGTGCCGAATTGAATTCCTTGTTGCTCTCTCAACTTTTCAGCTGGGGTTTGGTTTTCTCCTTATTTTGGCTTCTGTCAATTATTTTTCCATTCTTAAAGGCTGAATATTGCTAAGGGTTCCAACTAGTCTTTCTCTTGTTTCTTCTTTTTCTAACTTTGTTCTTCCCTACGGCAATCGTTTCCTTCCCCAATTGTTTACCAATTTTCTCTTTTTCTTGTACCCCACTAACAAACATTCTCTTCTTACTTTCTTTGGTGAACCTTCTCCCTCCTTCCATTTTTCCTTTTCACCTCTTTTAGCCGATTCATTCTTTCTCTTGCGCTCAACTCCTAATTCCGTGGGTTTGGTAAGTTTCAGTGAGTTCTAACTCTGACTTTTCTTTTTAGAATATCATTTAAGAGGGGTTTTGTTGTTGGTAGGAATTATTCAGCGGACTGGTGATCTTTAATTGGCGTGCGAAGTTTACAAAACCCCATTGGTGTGTGTGAAGGTAACGTTTGTGAATTTAGTATTTGGGTTTGATTGTGCATTTTGATTTAGCACAACTTTAAGTGATTAAGTGGCTAAATGAAGGTCTTAGGGTGCTCGTGGTTCTCGATTTAAAGGCATTAGCAAAGGGTCTTCTTCGGTGGTAAGTTAAGTTAATATTGTTAACGATTGTCTAGACATGTGAATTAAACTACTAATCAATTTTGAATGACCTTTGATAGGTATCCTAGCTTAGGGAGTGTTTCAGTATTGAATTCATGACAGGTTTGTGTAAATATTATTCTACAATCGAAAATCAGTAAAAAGCCAAAAAGTGTGAATCGTCGACTCTACATGGACGTGCGGTTGCCCGTGTGACTAAACATGGGTATGTGATCGACGAGGTCGATCATGTGCAATTTCATGGGTTGGGCCAAACTAGGCCGTGTGGGCCCCACATAGCAGACCACACAAACATGTGAAAATTATTCGGCCAGGTCATGCATTTTAAACGGCCAAGGCCATTATTGTAACAGCCTGATTTAGGGGCTACTCGAAACATTGATCTCAGAATCACTAATTCGAGGTTAGAGAAATTATTTTCAAGTTATGTTATGTGTTATAACATGATTATAAGGATGAAATGATAAAATATGTGTATGAGACTCAAGAGAGTTATTCAACAATTCATGAGTTATGTTGAACTTATGAAGGGTTAGGTGATGATGTATGAATGTGTGCAAATAAGAGTGGAAAAAGGCTTGGTAGATAGCCTTCAAGTTCCCATACGGATAGACACATGGGCGTGTGTCTAGGCCGTGTGTTTCCTACATGTTAATGTTTTAAGTCAAGATAAACCACGGGCTAACCCCATGGTCGTTTGTATAGACCGTGTGTGACACACGGTTAGCACATGGGCGTGTGCTCCAAGTCGTGTGAATAAGTCAATATATCAAAGTATAGCACACGGTCTAAGACCACGGGCGTGTCGAGGCCGTGTGTAATTAGTCAGTGTCGACCACGGGTGGAAAGCACGGGCATGTAATAGGGGTACACGGGCGTGTCCTAATACACATAGGCATGTGACCCCTGTTTTAAGAAAAATTTTGGCACAGGTTTCGAAAGTTTATAGATATGTATTTAAGGCTTCATAGGCCCATGAAATGTATGATTAGTCTAAGAATGAAAAGTTTTTAATACGGAACAAAATTTTACAGCCTGTAAGTACATGTTTGAGTAAGTTCAAGCATAGTAATGTCTCGTATCCAGTCTCAGCCTCAAACTCGGTATGGGGTGTTACAATTATGGGCCATGTGGGCTACACAGCCGTGTGGGCCTACATAGGCCAATAATATGGGCTCGAGGGCCCATTTTTACTATTTGATTGCTAAGGTTGCATGGGTCGCCCGAGTCGACTGTGGACCTACTGTTGGGTCGGTAAGCTTACTGAGACCTTTAATTGACTGAATGAATATTATGCCCCTGTGTGATATATTTATATATATGTACATGTAAGGCTGTATTTTAGCATGCCATGTAGACTGTGCTGAACACATACACAATACTATAAGATGATTACATGATGTATTGCATGGGGATGGGTTGTTATTGATCAGAGGAAGTGTACTGAAAGGTTTCAAGCCTAAATTACTAGTAGCGTAGCTGCATATCACTGAATTGTGCCGCATTCGGTACTCTTTGGTGCGTACGGATGGGTGGATCGATTATATCCCCACATGGAGTGTAGGGCTGAACGGAGATGGAGTGTAGAGGCTGGATGGGTAGGACTTGCATATTGTTTCATATGTTACTGCACTGATTAATGTTACTGTAATGGGCCAAGGCCCAAGCACATGACTGTTCTGTACTGAGTTTGGCCAAATCCCAAACTGAATTTGTCACTGATACTGAAAAGGGGCTTAGACCCAGACTGTGTTTGTTTTCTATCTGTTTGCTATTATGGGATTACACACTGAGTTTTCGTAAACTCACCCATCTGTTTTAACTGTATAGATAATCCTCAGTCATAAGTGAATTGGTGCAACGAAAGACTCAGTGGTGGCCATACGACCTATCTAATTCGGTTTAGTATTTTATAATTTTAACTTAATTTTTGGGGTATTTTATTGTAATAAGGGCATTTGGATTTATATTTTTAATTTGGGATTTTATGGTTGTTTTGGTTTATAATTGTTAGCAGTAGAAAAAGTCACAAGTTTTCAAAAGACAAATGTTTTATCAAAATTTCCTCAATTACTCAAATGGTTTAAAAGCTTCCGCAATAAACGAAGTTTTGAAAATTAATAATGTTTTTAAAAATAAATAACTTTTCAATAATTCATGCTTTAAAAATGAACGATCCATTTTTTACTCATCATTGAATAACACAAAGTGATTAAATAGAAATGAGGATTTCAACGACAACATATTTTACGAAAAAAACTTTAAAGTGACATCGTCAGATTCGACCATAACATTTAGGTTGGGTTTGGGGTGTTATATATAGTGGTATCAGAGCTAGGTTGCAAAACTCGGATGTGGATTGGGTTTTTAAACTTGAATTTCTAAAGAACTATTTTCAAATGGTTTGAAGTGTTTTGAAATATTTTACTGAGTGTGTGGCACGCCGAGTCTCCGACACCGATCTTGTAAGTTCTCTCTAAAAACTGCATTATGCTTGTGACTGAAACTGATGTATGTTCTAAACTGAAACTACTATAGGTAGTATATCCTACAACTACTATAGATAGATTGTACCAAAAACACTTAAGATAGTGTATATTATGACTGTAGCAAACTGTTAGGCCGATTTATGAAAATGGACATTGAATTACTATACTACTTTGCATAAGACTTTGATTAACAAATACTGAAACTGTATACTAATCTGCATAAAACTATTAATATAGATAACACAAGATTAGACAATGAGAACTAGAGGTACTCACGAACGCGATACAAGAGGCCGTTGTAGAGGCCGTAGAGGTGCTCGAGCTGGGTCCTCGTCATCCGGCCATATACCTATTTTGGAAACCAGTGTGACACCGGCTTCACCTGTGCCTAAAACTAGATCTCATGATCGAACGATTGGGGATGATGCACTGTCTTAAGCCATGTTAAGAATTCTGGAGAGGGTCGTTGGGACAATACTAGAGTAGGAGGTCACCGAGTCGGTTATGGAACGACTTTGATCCAATAGAGCTAAGATTTTTAGGGGTATTACTGGAGTTGCCTCTAACATGGCTTAATACTGGATAGAGGCCACAGAGAGAATTATGGACAACTAGGACTGCACCCCCGAGCAAAAATTAAAGGGTATTGTATCACTGCTAGGAGATGAAGCATATCAGTGGTGGCTTACTGTAAAGGAGGGCACTCAGCCCGAATGACTGAACTATGAATTCTTCAAATCTGCCTTCTTGGAAAAATACGTGGGTGTCAGTTATGTGGATGCCCGAAGGAGAGCTTTTAAATCTGACTTAGAGGGACAAATCAGTGGCCGAATATGAGGCAGAGTTCTTAAGGCTGAGCCGCTATGCGAGAGGAATGGTGACGACTGAGTACGAGCGATGTGTTCGCTTCGAGGATTACCTTAGAGATAGCTTAAGAGTTCTGATAGCTCCACAGAGGGAGCGAGACTTTACTGCACTAATGGATAAGGCGAAGATCGCTGAAGAGGTTAAGTGCACTGAGCGCTAGAACCATGAGAAAGAGAGAGGTAGGAACAAGAGGGATTTGGAGCCCTCGAGTTCCATTCAGAGGCCTAAGAAAATGGCCTTGGTGGATGGGCCGGTCAGAGTTGGGGCCCTTATGGTTGCTACTGGTCAATAGCCTTGTACCGATTGTGGGAGACACCATTAGGATGAGTGCTAGAAAAGAACTAGGGCATGTTTGAGGTACAGTTCATTGGAGCACTGAATCAGAGAGTGTCCATGGAGGCCTGATCATATGCAAGCTCCTAGTATGGGTACTGTACAGTCGTCGAGGAGTGTTCAGCAACCACTGAGAGGTCGTGGTCAAGCTCGAGGTGGTAATGGGTTGGCCCGTGGGCAGAGAGCACCGGGCAGAGGTGCTAATCAGATAGAGGAGAGGTAGTCGACTTTGGTATATGTTACATGTCACCGAGAGGAGGGACATGCTCCAGATGTCATCACAGGTACGTTCTTAATTTCTAATGTACCTTATACTGCATAGATAGATATAGGATCCACCCATTCCTATATTGACTGCTCTGTTACTGAAAACTTGGGGATTCTGGTTGAGAGTACTCCGAGTGAAATTACGGTATTAAGTCTATTGGAGCAATCCATCCAGGTTAATAAGTTATTTAGAGACGTCCCTTTAGAGGTACAATGAGTTATTTTTCTGGCCGATCTAATGGAACTCCCTTTTGGAGAATTTGATTTGATACTGGGCATGGATTGGCTAGTTAAACACCGATCGAAATTGGATTATGCCACTAAATGGGTAGTACTGAGAGCTGAGGAGGACAATAAAGTAGTTGTAATTGGGGAACGTCAAAATGACTTGTTGAATGTGATTTCTACATTGAGGGCCGAAAAGTTGGTTCGTAAGGGATGTGAGGCGTATCTGGCCTACATCAGCATTCCAGATTCTGGGGATTCTTCTATTAGTAAATCAAAACAGTTAAAGACTTTCAGGATGTCTTCCTTGAAGAGCTACCTAGGTTACCTCCAAACCGTGAAGTTGAGTTTGTGATTAAGCTCCTTACTGGTACAGCTCCAGTGTCCATCGCCCCTTATAGAATGGAACTGATAGAGCTTGTGGAGCTTAAAGCTTAAATCTAATAGTTACTGGATCGTGGGTTCATCCACCCTAGTGTGTCTCCGTGGGGAGCACTAGTTCTGTTCGTAAAAAATAAGGATAAATCCATGCATATGTGTATTGATTATCGGCAACTGAACAAGTTGACCATCAAGAATAAATACCCTCTGCTGAGGATAGACGACCTATTCGATCAGTTCCGAGGAGCTTCGATTTTATCTAAAATTGATCTTTGATCTAGGTACCATCAGTTGAGAGTTAAAGAGGCTGATGTATACAAGACTGCGTTTAGGACTCGCTATGGGCACTACGAGTTCTAAGTAATGCCATTTGGATTGACGAATGCACCAGTAGCCTTTATGGATATGATGAACCGAGTGATCCAATCCTCTCTATATCGGTTCGTGGTAGACTTTATTGATGACATTCTGGTGTATTCGAAGACTAATGATGAACAAGATGAATATCTCCGAGTGGTTTTGCAAGTTTTGAGGTTGAAACAACTGTACGCCAAGCTCAATAAGTGTGAGTTTTGGTTAAAAGAAGTAATATTTCTGGGTCATGTGGTATCTACTGAGGGGATTAGGGTCGATCCTCGAAAGATTGAGGCTGTCTTGGATTGGAAGTAGCCTAAGACTGTATCAGAGATTCGCAGTTTTCTAGGACTGGCTGGGTGCTATTGATGATTTGTAGAGAGGTTTTCTCTTATTGCAGCACCTTGACTAAGCTGCTATGTAAGGGTGTGCCATTTAACTAGACTGATGCGCAGTAAAAAAGCTTTGAAAAGTTCAAGACTGTATTGATCGAGGCCCCTGTTATGATACAGCCAGAGTCTGGGAAATAGTTTACTATGTATAGTGATACATCACATGTCGATTTTGAATGTGTGTTGATGGAAGAGGGTAAGGTGGTTGCATACGCATCTCGACAGCTTAAGACTCATGAGGTAAATTATCCGACACATGACTTAGAGTTGGTCGTAGTGATATTCGCACTAAAAATTTGGAGACATTACTTGTATGGTGAGAAGTGTATCATTTACACTGATCACAAGAATCTCAAATATATCCTCACTCAAAAGAAGTTAAACCTTAGGCAGCACAGATGGATTGAGCTACTAAAGGATTACGACTGTACGATTGAATACCACTCTGGTAAGGCCAATGTGGTGGCCGACACATTGAGCCAAAGGGCTATGACTAATTTGAGAGCGATGTGTACTCATCTCAGTTTATTTGATGATGGTAGTCTGTTGGCTGAACTCTAGGTTAAATCGATGTGGATCAAGCAGATTGAGGGTAAATTAGAGGATGAGTCACTGGGTCTTCGATTCCGAAAGATTGAGAGTGGTAATATATCAGATTTTGGATTGAATAGCGAAGGGGTTCTCTGTTTCCATGGGAAAGTTTGTGTATTGAATGATGCCGAGTTAAGGTAGTCTATACTGTGAGAGGCATAGTGGCCTTTATGCTATGCAACCTTGCGGAACAAGATGTACCGAGACCTTTATGAGCTATACTGGTGGCCAGGTCTTAAGCGAGATGTTACTAATTTTGTGAGTAAATGTTTAACATGCCAGTAGGTTAAGGCTAAGCATGAGCCACCTCAAGTTTACTGCATCTAGTTAAAATATTGCTTCAGAAGTGGGAAAGAGTGACTATGGATTTCATAAGTGGGTTGCCTTTAGCGCCTACTAAGAAAGATTCAGTGTGGGTGATCATTGATTGGTTGACCAAGTCTGCCCATTTCATACCAATTTATATAGATTACTCTCTGCAGAAGCTGGCTAAACTGTATGTGTCTGAGATAGTGAGACTGCATAGGGTATCAGTGTCAATAATATTAGATAGGGACCCCCACTTCACGTCTCAGTTCTAAAAGAAGCTACATGAAGCTCTAGGTACAAGGTTGGACTTCAGTACTGCGTTCTACCCACAGACAGATGGTCAAATTGCGAGGGTGATTCAGACACTAGGAGGATATGTTAAGGGGTTGTGTAATTGACTTCTGAGGCAGTTGGGAGGAGTTTTTACCATTGGCAGAGTTCACTTACAACAACATTACCAGTCTAGCATACAGATGGCACCTTACGAGGCGCTCTATGGTCATTAGTTCCGTACCCCCTTGTGTTGGACTGAGTTGGGCGAGCGATGTGCTCTGGGCCCTAAACTGGTTTCTGATACTGAGGATAAGGTCAGGTTGATTCAAAATCAACTAAAAGAGGCATCTGATAGGTAAAAGTCGTATGCGGATCTAAAGCATCGAGAGATTGAGTGTTCTGTGGGGGACTTCGTTTTTCTCAAGGTCTTGCAGTGGAAGAAGGTTCTGAGATTTGGTCGTAAGGGCAAGTTGAGCCCCAGATTCATTGGACCTTATCACATACTAAGGCATATGGGACCAGTTGCCTACCAGTTGGATCTACCTCCAGAGTTAAAGTGGATTCATGATGTGTTCCATGTCTCTATGTTGAGACACTATCGCTCTGATCCCATACATATTGTCCCAGTTGAGGAGATCGAGGTTAGGCCAGATCTGACCTTCGAGGAGGAGCGGTGTAGATATTAGACCGCAATGTTAAAGTTCTGAGAAGAAATTCCATCCCACTAGTTAAGGTTCTTCGGCGTAATCATAGTTCTGAGGAGGCCATGTGGGAGCCTAAGGATGCAATGTGGCAGCAATATCCTCATCTTTTCTGATCAGGTAAAATTTCAAGGTCAAAATTTTTTTTAAGGGGTAGAGTTGTAATGCCCCAAAAATCTTTAATATTTATCTTTGTATGCTTGTGACACAAATATCTGTATGCTTCGGTGGTTATGTGTTCTGGGAGTTTCTGAGAAGTCTTGGGTTCAAGCCTTAGCTTGGGCAAAATTTTGTTTTTATTTGAATAAACCCCTATTTTTATACAATAGGCTTATAAATAAATACTGGTAAAATATGTCAGAGTTGGCCTGCTGGTCTGGCGGTTAAGTGGGGAGCTTATGGGTAGGAGGTCTAGGGTTCGAGTCTTTGCGCAAACAAGGAGGAACTTATTTTATTGCTTGTGCTGTGTTGGTATTTTAATCTAGCCAAAATACTGAAGAGTGTGACTGAGCATTGGTTTCAGTTGTTGAGAGGATTTTGGTGAGATAAGAGGGAGGATTTTAAGGAGAGATTTTAAGGATATGAAGAGAGAGTTGGTGCCGAATTGAATTCCTTGTTGCTCTCTTAAATTTTCGGTTGGGGTTTGGTTTTATCCTTATTTTGGCTTCTGTCAATTGTTTTTCCATTCTCGAAGGTCGAATATTACTAAGGGTTCCAACTAGTCTCTCTCTTTTTTCTTCTTTTTCCAACTTCGTTCTTCCCTACGGTAATCGTTTCCTTTCCCCCATTGTTTATCGATTTTCTCTTCTTCTTCTACCCCACTAACAAACGTTCTCTTCTTCCTTTCTTTGGTTGAACCTTCTCCCTCCTTCCATTTTTCCTTTTCACCTCTTTTAAATGATTCATTCTTTCTCTTGCGCTCAACTCTTAATTCCGTGGGTTCGGTCAATTTCAGGTGAGTTCTAACTCTGAGTTTTCTTTTTGGAAAATTGTTTAAGAGGGGTTTTGTTGTTGGTGGGAATAATTCAATGGACCGGTGATATTTGATTGGCATGCAAAGTGTACGAAACCCTATTGGTGCGTGTGAAGGTAACGTTTGTGAATTTAGTATTTGGGTTTGATTGTGCGTTTCCATTTAGCGCAACTTTAAGTGATTAAGTGGGGTTATTGTGGCTAAATAAAGGTTCTAGGGTGCTCGTGGTCTCGGTTTAACGGCATTAGTAAAGGGTCTTCTTCAGTGGTAAGTTAAGCTAATACTGTTAACGATTGTCTAGACCTGTGAATTAAACTGTTAATCGGTTCTAAATGACCTTTGATAGGTATTCGGGTTTAGGAGGTGTTTCAGCATTGAATTTGTGACAGTGTGTGTAAAGACTATTCTACAATTGAAAATCGGAAAAAAGCCAAAAAGTGTGAATCACCGACTGAACACGAGAGTGCGGTTGCCCGTGTGGTAGGCCGTGTGACTAAACATGGGTGAATGATCAACGAGGCTGGCCATGTGGATGTCATGGGCTAGGCCGTGTGTGCCCTACACGAGTAGACCACACGGACATGTGGAATTTATTGGGCCAGGCAGTACATTTCATACGGCCAAGGCCATTATGGGCTATGTAGGCCACATGGGCCAGCAACATGGTCTCGAGGGCCCATTTTTACTATTTGACTACTAAGGTTGCACGGGTCGCCTAAGTCGACTGTGGACCTACTATTGGGTCGGTAAGCTTACTAAGACCCTTAATTGACTAAATGATTGTTATGCCCCTGTGTGATATATTTATATATATGTACATGTAAGGCTATATTTAAGCATGCCATGTAGACAGTACTGAATATATACACGATACTATGACATGATTGCATGATGCATTGCATGGGGATGGGTTGTTATTGATCGGAGGAAGTGTACTGAAAGGCTTGGAGCCCAAAATACTAGCAGTCCAGCTACATATCACTATATAGTGGCGCATTTGGTACTCTCTAGAGTGTAGGGTTGGGTGGGTTGGTTATATCTGCACATGGAGTGTAAGGCTGGACGAAGATGGAGTGTAGAGGCTGGATGGGTAGGACTTGCATATTGTTTCATATGTTACTGCACTGATTAATGTAACTGTAATAGGCCAAGGCCCAAGCACATGACTGTTCAGTACTGAGTTGGGCCAAAGCCCAAACTGTATTTGTCACTGATACTGAAAAGGGGTTTAGGCCTAGACTATGTTTGTTTTCTGTCTGTTTGCTATTATGGGATTACACACTGAGTTTCGTAAACTCACCGTGTAACACCCCTTACCCGTAATTCCCACCAGAATTGGGCCCGAGGCTTTACCAGATTAAAACCATGTGATCGCCATTTAGGCTCATTGTTAGTAATTACTTAAGTCATCCCAACAACCTTATTCTCTACTTACGAGATCTCACACAAATACACGAGTGTTCTCGAGACCTTATCGGAAACTTCTACGAGTGTAAAATTTCTCCACCTAAACAATGACAACAAGCCCGTGTAAGGTGAGACACGTCCGTGGAGTTCACCCACACCCATGCCCTCAACCCGTGCATGAAAACCCAAGCATACTGCCAATGCCCCACGACTAAGGCACACGCCCCTGCTCACCACCCGTGGTGAACACTAACTATACCACACGGCCTGAAGTCTAGACACACGCCCGTGTGGCTAGCCCACGGCCTATATTGCTCGAATATGTTAAAGAAACACGCCAACGCACATGCCCGTAGGTTGGCCGTGTGTCACACATGGCCTAGACACATGCCCGTGTGCCTATCCATATGGACAAGAACAAAACTATTAGCCAAGTTCTTCTCACTCCCCAATCATACATAACATGCACTCATCTAATTCATCTATAAACAACTCATATTGAAATAGAAACCCACATGGATAACTACATCTTTTCATATAATAAAATAGCCAACAACTATGGCATTATACAAAATAGATTATCCATCTAAAGGCCAACACATCTTAGCCATTTACAACAAAATTTACTAACTTGTCTAGCCTCTATACATGCCATATACAAAACATCAAGTCTACTATACCAGAGTAAGATGATAGTGTGGGCGATCTTCCGATTAATCATGTATCTTGATTCAACCCTCTTTCTCTATAAAACAAGGGAAAAGAAAAGGAGTAAGCCTTGAGCTTAGTAAGTTTACACATAACAATTTAAGCATTCTAGTATAAACTAAACAACAATTAGCATTATACTACCAAATAAATTCACATCCACAATTATGCTTACTCTTTCTATCCCTTACCACATTTCCAACACATCATGAGTCACATACTCATAATCATTTATATGCATCCCTGCACTCAATATCACATTTACTCGATATACAACACATCATTATTCTTAATAATACATCCACACATCTAATTTCTTGGTGATTTCGCACTTAGCCCACCACAATCAATTTATAGGGTAGTATCGCACTTAGCTTACCAACAAAAGAATTCATAGTGGTTTTGCACATAGCCCACTAAATAATATACTTAACTATGGTATCACACACAACCCATCGTTGTTAAGTATTAAGGTGGTATCGCACTTAGCCCACCATCAAGCATTATTACTACACATTCACATATCAACTTGTAATCCATTCATCCATTCACAATATCTTCTACATTCATTCCACTTGAACCACATTGGTTCTCAATCATTCTCAATCATGCTATACACTAGCTAGAATCAACAAAGTGTAAGTATGAATGCATTATTTACGCATAAACTTACCTCGGCACTCAAAAGTATAGAGATGTGCAATTTAGTCCACCACCTTGCTCTTGCCTCGGTTTTGATCCAGGCTTCGTCTTTCTTGATCTATAATGATAAATCAACTCATTCAATACAAACATTGATTAAATTGACCAGTATCTCATACTTTAGCAAAATTACCATTTTGCCCCTAAAGTTTCTCATATTTACACTTTTGGCGTATGGCTCGTAAAGTGATTTTCATTCAACTTTCTAGTCTTTCATGCTTAGTCGAACCATTTATTAAACTAAAGCAATCATCAAATTTCTCTAAATCACACATCTATGACCAAACTCAAAACTTTCATAAACAAGTCCCTACTTGCATTTTTCATGGAAATCACTTAGCAAAAGATGTTTCTACTACATCATGCTTTCATATTCTTCCATAAAACATCAAAATACATGCATGTCATACATGAGTTCATTTTTGAACATCCATCTTAGCTAAACATATAGCTAAAAATAGCTTACTCATGCTACTAGGACTTCAAAAATACGAAGAATATTAAAAACGGAGCTAGAATACACTTACTAGCTAGCTTGAAAAGTTGAAGAGCCCTAACAATGGCTTCTCTCAATTTTCAGCAGCTTGGGGAAGAAGATGAATGAAATTCTATCATCTTTTCCAATTTTAATCATTTAATTGACAAATGACCAAAATGCCCTTTTGTCAAACTTTCAAATTTTAACCCATTCATGCCCAATTTTATCCAAAAATTAGAATTTGGGAAAATTTCTATTTAAGAACCTCTAATTGGTAATCCACACGAATAGCTTTTAGAATATCACATTTTACAACTTTTGCAATTTAGTCCTTTTGGACAATTCAACCGCAATTTAACAAAATTGCTTCTTGAAACTTTCACACTAACATGCAAACATGGCATAAACCTCAAAAAATCATACATATACTTGAATTTGTGGTCTTGCACCACTATTCTGACTAGGCCCTAAATCGAGATGTTACACACCCATCTATTTTAACTGTACAAGTAATCCCTAATCATACACAGATTGGTGCAACGGAGGACTTAGCGGTGGCCACACGACCTATCTAATTCGATTTAGTATTTAATAATTTCAACTTAATTTTTGGGGTATTTTATTGTAATAAGGGCCTTTGGATTTATATTTTTAATTTGTGATTTTATGGTTCTTTTGGTTTATAACTGCTAGCAGTAGGAAAAGTCGTGAGTTTCCAGAAAGACAAATGTTTTATCAAAATTTCATCAATTACACAAATGGTTTAAAAGCGTCCGTAATAAACGACGCTTTAAAAATTAATAACGTTTTTAAAAATAAATAACTTTTCAATGGTTCATGCTTTAACAATGAACGACCCGTTTTTGACTCATCATTGAATAACACAAAGTGATAAAATAGAAATGAGGATTTCAACGACAACATATTTTAGGAAAAACACTTTAAAGTGACATCACCAGATTCGGCCATAACGTTCAGGCTGGGTTTGGGGTGTTACACATGTAACACCCCGCACCCAAGACCGATACTGGGTCTGGATACGAGACATTACTATGCTTGAACTCACTTAAACATGTACTTACGGGCTATAAAATTTTGTTCTAACTTAAAAACTTCACTTTCTTAGCCAACACTTATAACAAGGGCCTACGAGGCCTTTAACTCATGTCAGAAAACTTTCGAAATTAAAATCAAATAACTCATTTCTGAAGCAGGGTTCACACCCCCGTGTGACTTGGAACACGCCCGTGTACCCTTAAGCACGTCTATGCCCCCAAACCGTGTAGGGCTACTGACTATTTCCACATGGTTTAGACACGCCTGTGTCTACCAATCGTGAGAGGTTACTGACTAATTTCATACGGCCATGACATGCCCGTGGGCTTAGATTGTGTGCTAATCATTGAGATACTGACTAAATCAACACGGTCTGGGAACACGCCCATGTCCAAACCGTGTGTCTTACACGACACACACACACGGCCGTGGGATTTTCCCATGGCCTATTATGATTAATAATACTAAGGTGTAGGGTTAACACGGTCTTGACACATGCCTGTGTGTCCAACCATGTGGGTACTTACAAGCTATTTACCAAGCCGTTAGCCACACTAAAATGAAGATCATATCCATACACAATTCAACGGTGCAATAACAACCCAATTTTATAAATAATACTACATGCTTCATTGATCTCAATAAACATACATGCTTAGTCAAATTTGGCCAATCACTTAGCCATATACAAAAAAATAATAAACTTGATAGCCTTTACAAAGGCCCTTCTTAAAACATGTCCACAAAATGAATGTTTCCTATACATGCCATACTTAGTAAAGTAACTTGGCTATACCAAAATAAGAGTTGATAATGTGTTGCGAGCTCCGACTTAATGATCCACGAGTTAGCTTGGTGGGACTGCATAGAAAGAAAGAATCATAGTGTAAGCATATAGCTTAGTAAGCTTGCATGTAACAACTCATAGCATTATCATTGCTTAATATAAACCATTTCACAAAAACAATGGTATCATGGATTTCAGCTAAAGAGCTTACTTACTCATATAGATTCTTACATGTCTCATGACACTTACTATTATCATACTTGTAAGGTAACCATGATACCTGTATCACTTGATCACATTGATCAGTATATTATAATAACAATAATCATGATATCTACATTCTCATTCACAACATGAATATTACTCAACTTCATCTAACTTCATCTTGATACTAACTTTACTTTCTTAGCTTTCTTGCTATCTTCTTTTAGCTTACTCATTTGCCCGATGAATTTCTGTGAATAGCCGAGGATGCTAAATCTCTTCCCACATAATATGATGCCAAAGCCATATCCTAGACATGGTTTTACATGGGTTATCTCATCTTGGTTTCAAGGCCATGTCTTGACATGGACTTATATGAAGTCTTGCTCTTGATAACATACTCAATGCCAATCTTGAGTATTTGGATATACATGATAACTTGCTTGCTAACTTAATCAATGCCAAGCTTGCCTTGGACTTACATTATATCTTGATCAATGCCAAGCTTGCCTTGGACTTACATGATATCTTGATCAATGCCAAGCTTGCCTTGGACTTACATGATATCTTGATCAATGCCAAGCTTGCCTTGGACTTACATGATATCTTGATCAATGCTAAGCTTGCCTTGGACTTACAAGATATCTTGTGTGGTAGATCGAGTATCCCAGGGAAATTCATCTTCAATCGGGACTTGCTTGTACATATTATCGTGATTTCTTGCTTGAACATAACATGATCATTTTATACAATTATTGTACATTATACTAAGAAAATTAATGATAATAGTCATAAAGCTTAAAAATCATACAAACTTACATCAATATACAAAATGTATGTAGATATGCAATTTAGTCCTAGACTTTGTTCTTGCCTCGGTTTCGATCCGGGCTTTATTTTTCTTGAAATATAATCATAAATAGATAATTTAAAAACCACATTGACCAAATTGACTCATAACTCATACTTTGGAAAAATTACTATTTTGCCCCTATATTTTCTAATATTTGTACTTTTTCCCCAATTCTCGTAAAATGATTTTAATGCAACTTTCTTAAACTTCATGCTCAACTGAATCATTTTCTCTTCTATAACAATCATCAATTCTCACTATTTCGAGTAGGTATGACCAATTTTATAATTGTTACAAAATGGTCCCTACTACCATTTTTCATGAAATTCATTAAGGAAAAGATGTTTATCTAACATCAAACTCTCTTAAACTTCCATAAAACATCATTTAACAAGCATGTCATTCAAGGGTAGATTTTTAACATGCATCTTAGCTCATTTTATAGCTATAATTAGCTAATTCATAATACGGGAACTTCAAAAATACAAAGAATATAAAAACTGGCTAAGATGAACTTCTTGTAAGCTTGAAAAAATGAATAACCCTAGCTATGGTGTCTCCAAATTTTCGGAGCAACAAGGAAGAAGATGAGTGAATTTTCTCATCTTTATCCTATTTTAATCACTAATGAGGCCAAATGACCAAAATGTCCTTCCTCTTAAAATTTCCATAATAGTCTCTTAAGGCCAATTTTGTCCAAAATTAAATTTTGGGCAAATTGCTATTTAAGGGCTCATAATTATTATTCTAAAGCTATTTCATGCAAAAAGCTTCTAGAAACTCATATATTGCAACTTTTGCAATTTAGTCCTTTTTGGACCAATTGACCTCAACTTAATAAAATTGCTTTACAAAACTTTCATACTAACGTGCAAACATGGCTTAAACTTGAAAAACTCATAATTTCACCTCGAGTTCGTGGCCTCGCACCACTATCCCGACCAGGCCCTAAATCGGGCTATTACAACACAACTTTTGCACTTTGTGCAATTTGGTCCTTTATCAAATTAAACATGTAATCGGTAAAATTTCTTTACGAAATATTTATACAACATTTCTATCATAATATAGACCATAAAATAATATAAAAATAATTTTTCTTCCAAAATTGGATTTGTGGTCACTGTTCCTATTTTATCGAAAATGGACTGTTACATTAGTCAATGAGCAAGTGGTAAAAATAGTGTCTAAACGAGAAAGAGACATGTGGAAAAAATGACGCCTCAAGATTGCCAAGTCAATATTAATCGAAATAATTTAATAAAAGGAAAAAGTATCAATTTTAAAGTAAAATGATAGAAAATATTTATAAATTATCTAAAGGTAAAATATTTATAAAAATTATAAACATATAAAATATTTTTGAATTTTATAATATAAAATTATATCAATTATCTAGAATTAAAAATTGTAAAAATATTAATTCCTAAATTGTGTGAAACTTTTCATATTATTTTTATGATATAAAATTGTATAAAATGTAAAAAATCTAAATTTTATCATATTTTAGCTTCTAATATTATATGTGTTGCATGTGAATTTATGTATTTAATATTTAATTAGTATTTTTAATATTGTATTTTTAATTGCTTTGTGAATAAATGGCTTAAATGGTTATTAGAAATATACGATGTGAAGCACAAGATTGCGACAAGTTACCATCTAGAGACAAATGGGCAAGCTGAGCTGGCAAACAAAGAAATAAAGAACATTCTTGAAAAGGTGGTAAGACTCAAAAGAAAAGATTGGTCCAGGAAACTCTACGATGTGGTATGGGCTTATCGAACGACCCTTAAAACTCCATTAAGGATGTCTCAATATCGTTTAGTGTTTGGAAAAGTCTGCCATCTTTCTTTGGAACTAGAACATAGAGGTTATTGGGCTCTAAAGCAACTCAGTTTGGGCATGAAGCTTGTGGAGACAAATGGAAACTTTAGTTAGCTGAATTGGAAGAATCGAGAATATTCTCGTTGTAACAGGCCTAACTCGTATCCATCGCCGGAACAGGGTTACGGAGCATTACCAAAACTTTTTAGAACATTCTCATATAAATCTTGTCAATCACTATTCATTACCCAGATATTCGTAACGTCCCTTTGATTGAACCTCGAGGTCCAACATGAGCATTAGAATCGATTCGGGACTTAATTGGAAACTCTAAAAATTTTTCATGACATTTCAAAAATTTTCCAAGGTGCAGGGCTCACACGCCCGTGTGGTCCAAGGGACACGCCCGCGTCTTAGGCCGTGTCTGATTTAGGTTGCTCTCTGACTTGCGCCACACGGCCATACCACACGCCCGTGTGCTAGGCCGTGTGGTTATTAAATTCAATTCAAATTAACTGCAGGTTTAACACGGCCAAGACACATGCCCGTTTTCTACGTCGTGTGGCACACACGCCGTGTGCTCAATTCTGAGCATTCTATTTCTCAAAATTAAGGTGCATGGGACACATGGCCTAACCACATGCTCGTGTTACCAAGCCGTGTGTCACACACGGTTTAGGCACACGCTTGTGTAGACAAAATAAAGCCATTTTTAGCTTTATTTCTCACCCAAAATTTCACCCATGAGCTACACTTGAATCACACATACAAATACCAACCATTTCAAGCATTCAAGATGAGCAAACTCTATCATTCAACATGATATATCATTACAAGCATTCATGTTTACGAACTTACTCTTTAATAAGCATACTTGTTTCCCCTTTCTTAATCAAACAATATATAGTACCTATATTATCACAATAACATGAACTTAAATACATATATACATGTACCAAACCATAATCATCACTAGCCATTCCAATGGATAGATTACAAGCATCATTTACATTTACATGCCAATATGGCCAACATATCTTATACATGCCATTACAACTGTAATTGAATTACCATACTATATCGACATGGGCCGATGGATAGTGTGATCTCCGCCAAGCTTCCAATCCAACGAGCTTCTGATTACTCTAAAATAGGGGAAAATAAAATGGGGTAAGCATAAAATGCTTAGTAAGTTCGTATAACATGGTACTTATCTTACCATTCATCCTATTTTGAGGTAACTATGCATGGCATATGTAACATCCCAAACCCGGCCCAAACATTACAACCAAATTTGGCATGTCACATAGAAAATGTTTTGAGAAACCCCTTTTTGTTGATTCACATTTAGGAAATATATTGTCTTGTTTTAAGTAAAAGTTGTGGGTTATGCGAGAATCCAACACTTTGCTTCCTTATTTAAAAATCTATTAAATCCTGTTATCATCAATTTTGTCAATGTACCCGATGGCACAGAAGAAAACATTTACGCTTTGGATTTAGGAAAACCTATGTTTAAGAAAAAAATATTTAAGCCATTAAGTACTTTGGGAGTTTCATCTAAAACAGGTAAAATAATCAAAGCGAAATTTTAGGAGGCCTTATTACAACTTGAACAAATAAGAATAATAAAAAATAAAATGAAAATAAACCCATAGTCTACTAAACCAAATTTTCCATTGCATGGCCACCTCGAGTTCATCCGCTCCTCATCCGTAATCTACGAGTCACCGAAAAGTTAGAGGAGAAGGTGAGTCACCAAGACTCAATGTGTAACCCTTCCCGGTTTAATGTAACATCATACACAAATCATAACTAAGTTTAACATGCACCCCACCTAGCCATCAATAACTCCTTCCTCTACCCCGTGTGGTACCAAACCAATGGTGGTGCCAAACCACTGGTGACCCAAAGTCACGATATCCATCAATATTGTGGTGCCAAACCACTGGTGGTGCCAAACCACTGGTGACCCAAAGTCACAAATAATAAGTTGTGGGGCCAACCCACGTGTGATATCAAATCACTGGCGACGATCCCATAATATCAACCGTGGGGCTAACCCACTGTGGTGCTAAGCCACTGGGACAAGTCGCTATGAGGTGCCAAACCTCTGGTGGCCCAAAGTCACCAAATGTGGTACCAAACTACTGGTGTCCGAAGACACAAATATCACTTCGCCCTCCACTCAAATCACCTACCATGATACGATGTGCATATAAAAGAAATCATGCCAAACATGCTTAAATAATAACATATCTTGAATTTATCATAGGCCATATTTTATGTATCACATATACCAAATATGTCATGCATCCACATGCATTATATTGCAAGCTCATATTGAAACAGACTTACGAATCCTTGCTCATACCTTTACGGTATCAAATCTAGATCTACACAAATCCGGTATAACATACACAATTTATTAGCAGTTATATTAGTTATGAAGTCCGTAAGTACACACATTACTAACGCAAATCCTAGATCCCAAGATTCGATCTCATCGGTTTCATCCCTTGACCCTATATTCGGCCAACATCAAAGTTAGTGCCATAGGCCTATTCGCTATAATAGCTAAAACTCAAAGGCTCATTTGTGGCACTTACCTTGAACTGATTTGGTTTCCAACCAAATCCCGAAGCCACACACTGGATTCCTTGTAATCGGCCAAACCTTAGATCCATACAAGTGATTAGCTTTCGGTTTTTCCAAGTATCTAATGGAAAGACTAAAGAGAATCCCTTACCGTAGACTTACCAAATTGATTGGCAGAGAATGGAGGATCAGATCTACTACTTTGAAAATCCCGGAGTTCCTAGGTGAAATCGGTTTCAAAAAGTGGTTAGCCAAATCATCAATAAATGCCGGATCTCAACTTTTCCCTTCATCCAAATCGACAGAGAACAAGAGAATATGGGAGAAGAGTTTCGGCAAACACTTACCTTCTCAAACTAATTGAAAAAGAAATCCAAAGAGATGTATACCAATCTTTATATTCGCTAAGTGAATCTAATGGGAGAGGAGATTTGACAATAAGAGTGGAAGAGATTGACTAATAGAGAAAGAAAAGAGAAGGAAAAGAAGATGGGGAATTAAGCGGAGGGAGGGTAGAGGGTTTCGATTTTAAGCAAACAAGAAGAAGAGAAGTAGGGGATTAATGGTGGTTTTGGTTTTGAGAAAGAAGAAAAGAAATAGATGGGAGATGAGAGTGTAGGAGATTCGCCAAAGGCTAAGAAGAAGAAAAGAGGATCAATGGTTTTGGTTTTTGGTATATGTTAGTCGAAAATGTCAAGCTAGGTGCCTAAAGAAAATTCGGCCACCACCATTTACACACTCCTTGCCGTTTACTCCTCTCCAACAAGGAGTCTTAGATTCAGCCAACACCTTGAATCACTCTTGGCCAATCATTTAAAATTATTCAAATAAAAATCCTTATTATCCTAAAAGAGTTTAAGTTGAACACTTCTCTCTCTCTCTCTTGCCGTAAAAATAAAGAGCAGAAAAGAGAATTCTGCTACTCGAACCTAGGCTCCCTTGCTCCCCTTGGTGGAGTCAATTCCAGCACTTAAGTGGCACCCCTTGCCACTTTTCCAAGGCCTTATTAGTGTCAAATATTTCCTTTTTAAAACTTGTAACCCCTATTTACTATGGCTTCTTGTCTTATTAAAGCTTACAAATGAAATTTTTCTACTACTCGAGCCTACTCAAGGTCCATAGCTAAGTCTTATTACACCATAAATAGGATTACAGCAATCTAATCATATGCACAACAATACAATCACAAATAACCCCTAATACAATCACAAATCGATATTGCCTAAGCATCCTCGGGTTCCCACGTAGCTTCCTCCGCACCAAAAGTACGGAAGATGTCATGAATTCACCTCAATCTTTGCCACGCACAACGTGTCTTCGAATATCGCCTAAGCATTGACACGGAAGATGTCATGAATCTGTTTTAATTCTGAGTTGAGTGATAAGCTACCATCCCACTCGCTTCAACACCGTGTATGGCCCGATAAACCTAGGGCTTAGCTTCCCTTTTCGCCCAAATCTCAATACCTTTTTCCATGGTGACACCTTCAAAAACTTTATCTCCCATGCATATTCCATATCCTTGCGCTTAAGGTAAGACTTACGCCTATCGATGCTTCCTTGAGACGAGCCCAATTACCTTAACTTTATCTTGGTTTACGCTACAAACTCGGACCCAAAACATGTCGTTCACTTAATTTCGTCCAACACGTAGGAGTACATCATTTCCATCCATGCAGTGCTTCATATGGTGCCATCTGAATACTTGCTTGATAACTATTGTTATAAGTGAATTTCACCATTGGTAAATACTCTTCCCAACTACCACTGAAATCCAGAATACAGCCCCTTAGCATATCTTCTAAGACCTGAATTACCCTTTCTGATTGTCCATCCGCTTTGCGGTGAAAAGTCGGCTTTGAAATCCAACCTCGTTCCCAAAGCCTGATGCAAAACCCTCTAAAATCTTGACGTGAACCTCGGATCCCTATCCCGACCTAACGGGTTCTGACACGGTCATCCTGCCCCTACCGCGTCCACATCGGCCACGACCTCTAGAACTCATCCCTTATCGTCGCGATCTGATTAAAAAGTTTATGAATTTAGTCATTGTTTCACTGATTATCCGCGAAGAAATTTTATGAAAGAGTTTAAAAGTTGTTCTTTCGATCACACAAAGTTTGAAGTCTTCTACTCTAATTCAAAGATACCCATTCATTCACACATCCATTCAATGGCACCTACTACACACATTCATCATTCGAACATTCTTGATCTTATTCCTACCCTAGGGGTATTTTCGTTATTTTTCCTACAGGGGTATTTTTGTAATAAATCAGGGAAATTTTGAAAACTTTAATGAATCAAGACATTTTGAAATTTCCAAAACTGAAGGGTATTTTTGAAAATTTTTCAAATTAAAGGTCTGGCAGAAATTTGAAAACCAGGGGTATTTCGGTAATTTTGTCAATCAGGGGTAATTTTGTAAGTTTTCCAATTATTTTGAAAAAGAAGATTTTTGGATACTTTGTAAAGTAAGAGACTTTTTATTGAAATCGGGGTGGTATAGTAATTTTAGAAACCAAGGGCATTTTTATAATTTTTACCACTAGGGGCATTTTGGTAATTTTGTAAATCAGAAATATTTTGGAAATTTTTCAAAAATAAATTTTTGCTATTATTTAAAGGGGTAATTTGGTGATTTAAAGATTAGGGTTTTCATAAAACATGGCTAGTCCATTTCGGGTTTTATTTATTGTGTTTAGCCTATGACCGAGTCCTCTTGGTTAGGGTGAGCCGAAGCTACGCACCAGGTAGGATTCCTGCGAAGAGGAGGTGAGTCACTAGGACTGCTTAAGTACCAGGCTCTTCCGGATCCAATCCTAGACATGCGCACCATGGTTGCCACACCCTAACTTGGCGACTTAGCCACAGGCTTGTTTAATTAGGCATTTAAAGTCTTATGTGATTTGTTGGGGTAAACTAGTCCTAGGGTTCAAATACTTATCATACTATCTACGTTTCATTTCTACCCCTCTACAAATAATAATTCACACAGTAGTTAGAAGTACTTACCTGGGCGGATTGGTGCCGGAGACTCGATGCCATGCTATTCAAAACCAAAAACTTTTTCCATAACTTTTCTCAAGGCCTACCAAAAACATTTTAGGTCTTGAGCCCCCACAGCCGAGTTTTAAATCGGGCTCTGATACCAATTTTGTAACATCCCAAACCTGGCTCAAGCATTACAACCGAATTTGGCATGTCACATAGAAAACGTTTTGAGAAACCCCTTTTTGTTGATTCACATTTAGGAAAGATATTGTCTTGTTTTAAGTAAAAGTTGTAGGTTATGCGAGAATCCAACACTTTGCTTCCTCATTTAAAAATCTATTAAATCCTGTTATTATCAATTTTGACAATGTACCCGATGGCACAGAAGAAAACATTTACGCTTTGGATTTAGGAAAACCTGTGTTTAAGAAAAAAATATTTAAGCCATTAAGTAGTTTGGAAGTTTCATCTAAAACAGGCAAAATAATCAAAGCGAAATTTTAGGAGGCCTTATTACAACTTGAACAAATAAGAATAATAAAAAAATAAAATGAAAATAAACCCATAGTCTACTAAACCAAATTTTCCATTGCATGGCCACCTCGAGTTCATCCGGCTCCTCATCCGCGATCTACGAGTCACCTAAAAAGTTAGAGGAGAAGGTGAGTCAAGAAGACTCAATGTGTAACCCTTCCCCCGGTTTAATGTAACATCATACACAAATCATAACTAAGTTTACATGCACCCCACCTAGCCATCCATAACTCCTTTCTCTACCCCGTGTGGTACCAAACCACTGGTGGTGCCAAACCATTGGTGACCCAAAGTCACGATATCCATCAATATTGTGGTGCCAAACCACTGGTGACCTAAAGTCACAAATAATAAGTTGTGGGGCCAACCCACGTGTGATACCAAATCACTGGCGACGATCCCATAATATCAACCGTGGGGCCAACCTACTGTGGTGCTAAGCCACTGGGACAAGTCACTATGAAGTGCCAAACCTCTGGTGACCCAAAGTCACAAAATGTGGTACCAAACCACTGGTGTCCGAAGACATGGATATCACTTCCCCCTCCACTCAAATCACCCACCATGATACGATGTGCATATAAAAGAAATCATGCCAAACATGCTTAAATAATAACATATACTGAATTTATCAAAGGCCATATATTTATGTATTACATATACCAAATATGTCATGCATCCACATGCATTATATTGCAAGCTCATATTGAAACAGACTTACCCAAATCCTTGCTCATACCTTTACGGTATCAAATCTAGATCTACACAAATGCGGTATAACATACACAATTTATTAGCAGATTATATTAGTTATGAAGTGTGTAAGTACACACACACATACTAACGCAAATCCTAGATCCCAAGATTCGATCTCGGTTTCTATCCCTTGACCCTATATTCGCCAACATCAAAGTTAGTGCCATTGGCCTATTCGGCTATAATAGCTAAAACCCGAAGACTCATTTGTGGCACTTACCTTGAACCGATTTGGTTTCCAACCAAATCCCGAAGCCACACACTGGATTCCTTGCAATCGGCCAAACCTTAGATCCATACAAGTGATTAGCTTTCGGCTTTTCCAAGTATCTAATGGAAAGACTAAAGATAATCCCTTATCGTAGACTTACCAAATCAATTAGCAGAGAATGGAGGATCAGATCTACTGCTTTGAAAATCCCGGAGTTCGTAAGTGAAATCGGTTTCAAAAAGTGGTTAGCCAAATCATCAATAAATGTCGTATCTCGACTTTTCCCTTCATCCAAATCGACAGAGAACAAGAGAATATGGGAGAAGAGTTTCGGCAAACACTTATCTTCTCAAACCGATTGAAAAAGAAATCCCGAAGAGATGTATACCAATCTTTATATTTAGCCAAGTGAATCTAATGGGAGAGGGGAGATTTCGGCAACAAGAGTGGAAGAGATTCGGCTAATAGAGAAAGAAAAAGATAAGGAAAAGAAGATGAGGAATTCGGCAGAGGGAGGGTAGAGAGGGTTTCGATTTTAAGCAAACAAGAAGAAGAGAAGTAGGGGATTAATGGTGGTTTCAGTTTTGAGAAAGAAGAAAAGAAATAGATGGGAGATGAGAGTGTAGGGAGATTCGGACAAAGGCTAAGAAGAAGAAAAGAGGATCAATGGTTTTGGTTTTTGGTATGTGTTAGCCGAAAATGTCAAGCTAGGTGGCTAAAGAAAATTTGGCCACCACCTTTACACACTCCTTGCCGTTTACTCCTCTCCAACAAGAAGTCTTAGATTTGGCCAACACCTTGAATCACTCTTGGCCAATCATTAAAATTATTCAAATAAAATCCTTATTATCCCGAAAGAGTTTGAGTGAACACTTCTCTCTCTCTCTTGTCAGTAAAATAAAGAGCGAAAAGAGAATTCTACTACTCGAACCTAGGCTCCCTTGCTCCCCTTGGTGGCGTCAATTCCAGCACTTAAATGGCACCCCTTGCCACTTTTCCAAGGCCTTATTAGTGTCAAATATTCCCTTTTTAAAACTTGTAACCCCTATTTACTATGGCTCCTTGTCTTATTAAAGCTTACAAATGAAATTTTTCTACCACTCGAGCCTACTCAAGGTCCATAGCTAAGTCTTATTACACCATAAATAGTATTACAGCAATCCAATCATATGCACAGCAATACAATCACAAATAACCCCTAATTCAGGATGTTACAGCATATTCACTTAATTTGACTTCAAGCCCTACACACATTCTCATTGCCCTTGTTAGTCAGGTAATCCACGGTAACATCAAGATATGTATAAACTCAATTAACAATCAAGTTTCCATGCATATATGCTTACCACAACATGTATTCATTAAGCATGTATTTATTATCTCTTATTATTTCAAGTATAGTTTCCTAGTAGTTCATTTCGAGTCAAGATCATTTCTTGTTAGGACTTTACTCATTTTATTCGAGTATTAAGGTCACCAAGTAGTAGTACACTCAAGGTGTACAATTATATAATCAAGGATGATCACTCTCATCTAATAATTTCCATGTACAATTATCATCTTTTCATATTTTCAAACATCACTAATCATGAATCATCATTTCCTTGTATTTCATGTAATATCCTTTTCATGTCATATTTCATATCATATATAAATATCATTCCATGTCAAGTTGTCTTAAATTCATATTTGCCCTTATCATAACTTTTCCCGTTGAATTTATTCGAAATATCAATAGATACACAGGTAGTACACTCGAGGTGTACGAATCAAAATCCATCAATTTGTGTCCAATGGTACCCATAAGGTACAATTTCAGAGAGTACACTCTCGAGCCACGTATATTTAAACAACAAGATTACCAATCCAAGCTAAATCCTTTTTACATTATATGCTCTAAAGAGCTTGATTTGGATTACGTATCCAGACAAAATCCAATCCATAACATATGCTCGAGAGGACTTATATCAAGATTACCCGTCTAAATCCTATCAGAATTGAGGTCGAAGGATTACTCATCCGAGCTAAATCCTATCCGCAACAAATACATGACCTCTTTCATTTCAGGAAATCACATATCCATCGATTTTCCATTTATTCAATCGGGATTTTAACACTTTTCAAGCATTATCAAGAATTTGATTATTTCATACCCCCGTAACATTTATGTAATTCAAGTAAAACACATTTCACATTCATGTCAAGCATACAAGTAACATTTTGTTGATTTACCATTTTATCGGGCATTTTCATTTATCAGGCTATATCGAGTAGGTGATCATTTCACATATTTATGAAATTGATGAAATTCACAAACACAACATTTAAATCAAGCATAAAAACATATACAATTTAGTTACACGAACTTACCTTGACAAAGGTTCGTGTACGTAAAATCTACTAATTCAATATTTTTCTCATTCCTCGTTATAACTCCAAATTTGGTCTATCAGGGTCTATATGAGTAAATTTAACATCAATTTATCATATTTTACATTCATGTGGACTAAATTTTCATCCTAGGTAAAATTACTATTTTGCCCCTAACTTTTTCATAAATTCTATTTTCGTCCCTAGGCTCGAAAAATGAAACTTGTGCAAATTACTCCCTATTCCAAGCCTAACCGAACCCCTTTACAAATTTTACAGCACATGTATTCATAAAATTTTAGAATTTTTCATCAAATTTTACAACTTTTTATTTTAGTCCCTAAATCATGTTTTCATCAAAAATCACTTTGTAAAAGTTATTTATCTATCAATAATCTTTCATTTTCTACCCTAAATTTCTAACTTATAGCATACACATCCATGACCCATTTTCATACTTTGATAACTTTTCAAATTAATCCCCCAAATAGAGAGATTAAGTTATCCCGATTCCAAAAATATCAAAATTACTAAAAACGGGACAAGGAAACTTACCCAATTTGGCCATGAAAGTCTCTTCTCTCTCTCCTAGGGTTTCTATGTTTATTTTGGGGTAGAAGATGACATAAAATAAGATGATATCTTTTATTATATTTTTAATTAATAAGTATTTTGCTATTTCTAATTTAGTCCTTGCCCTTTTTCTATATTTCCATGGATGAGTCACCAAGAAAAATCTACATACTTTTCTTAATGGTCTAATTACCATATAAGGACCTGTAGTTCTAAATTCCATAACTATTTGATCCTTCTAGCTACTAGAATCCAACTTTTGCATTTTATGCTATTTGGTCCTTCTCGTAATTAAGCACATAATTGGTAAAATTTTCTTTTCAAAATTTTCACATGACATTTCTAGTATACTATGGATCATATAAAAAATAAAAATAAATTTTAATTTTGGCTCAGATTTGTTGTCTCGAGACCACTATTCCGATTTCACCGAAATTGGGCTGTTACACTCGTATGAGAATGCCAATATTTGTAAAGAAAAAAAAAAAGATGGCATGACAAGCATATTCATTCTCGAGAATTCAAAGCAGGCCAAAAAGTCTTATTGTTTAACTCTAGGATGAAGTTGTTCCCTAGAAAACTTAGGTCTCGATGGGCTGGGCCGTACCTGATTCACCGAGTCTATCCATACGGTGTTGTAGAGTTGCACAATGGGAAGAGGGGACTACTCAAGGTAAATGGCCGACGTCTTAAACAATATGGAAACAATGAAGTTGAGCAAAATAAAATCTCGCTCACTTTAGTGGATCCATAGGTGTTGAATTTTTCTTTAAAGATAAATTACATAGATAATATTCTGAGGAAAAATTATAATAGAAAAAGAATTCTATCAATGAGGTTGGATTTTAAGAGGGACCAAATTGTGACCCCTCCAATCTTTTTTGAGAATTAATTTTATTACAATTTCTGAGAAATATTTTCTAAGTAACCTGTTAATTTGGGAATTTACAAAATAAATGGTCAGTTTTGGACCAAAGAGAAATTTCTTTTCTTCAAATAATACAATTTAATATTGATTAATTAAATCTTTTTAATTGGATTTTCTTGCTAGAGATAATTATTGAGTCAAATTAATTTTATTTATTTATATCAAATATTCAAATATTTTAATTTTGATTATCTCTTAGTAATTAATTTTGAAAAAAACTCTGTTAAATTTTTGTTGTTATCTCTTAAACCCCCACCACCCTATTTCATCAACAATCATTCCCTCTATTCAATCTTCTTCTTGTGCCACCCCCACCCCTTCCGTTCTTCTCCCAAATTTTAATTTTACCCCCTTAATTCTTCCTTCAAAATCGGCACCCAAACCCCCTTCCACTGCTATAATTTAAAGTTACCACTATGGTCCCCAAGCATCACATTTCCCTTGCCAATATCAAACAACCACATACCGTCAACCAAGCCATCATCCCTTGTCACCACATCCAGAAATATTTCCAACAGCAACCATAAATCTCCCATACATTCGCCACTCCATAGTCTTTTGTCGAACCACCTTACTGCCTTATAAGCAATTCGGCAGCCTCCCCTAATCAGCCCCAAACCGCAGCATCAAAGTGAGCATCAACGACGCACAGAAGTCGTGCACATAACCACCATATCTCGTAAGTAGAAAAACTTCATGGTACAAGTCGATAGATTCCAACCTTGGTTTCATAATGAAACTGCGAGGGAGTGATATGAATCAATTTTCAAGAAGAAACCAATGCTCCCAGATAAGGGTTTCATGTTCGTGCAAGATGAGGAGGATAATGTGCCGATATATGTTCGGGAGAATGTTGAAGAGATGAAATGGAGTTCATTCTGTGATATTCAATCTATTCCGACTGAATAGGTTGTTCAAGAATTCTACTCCAACATGACTTTAACAAATGCTCTGTTAGTCCATGTTCAGAGGAAAAGAGTTTTAACTCTTTAGTGATCAATAAATTGTTTGATCTACCTGATGTGGACGATGATGACTACTCAGCTTTGTGCAAGGATATTAATGGTGAAACGCTTCGAGATGTGCTTAGAGAATTGACCATCCGTGGCACTGAATGGAACATCTCAAGGTAAGATAATTATATATGTCGTTGTTAATTTCTTAACTGGGAAGCGATGGTATGGTTTTACTTCACCCGTCAGATCTTATGCTTATCACAAATTGTTGCATTATATCTATGGAATGCATGATCTTGTTGTATTGCATTATGACTAAAAGATCAATTAACGTGGGGAAAATAATCCTCAAGGAAATTCAAGAAAGTGAAAGCAGGAGATCTGGTAGTGCATATTCCCTATCACTCATTACTTCTTTATGTCGTCAAGCACGACAAGTACAAATGGAAAAGGTCTTTGTAGATTTTTACAGTAAGGGAATTATTTTTTTAACGACATTGCAAGGGTAATTAGTGATCATACCAGAAAGAAGCAGATAATAAAGATTGACGATGGCTCATCCAAACCAGTGGAGAATATAGAGGTGAAATCTTTGGAAAATATTTCACCAGCAACCAAACCGCCATAAATTTTAGCTGAGCTAAGCGAAAAGTCCATGCAAGCCCTTTCCTATTCTATGGTTCAAGCAGAACAATCAGTCATATGGGATTTGTTTCAACACACGTATAAGCAACAATAGGCTTATTAGCGATATGCTAAGATTTGAGATGATGGAACTAGGAGTACCAGTACGTAGAAAATTCTTATTCAGAATTTTAATGAACTACCTCTATTTCCAAATTTTGTTCTTGAACTGTGGAAGCCGAGAGTCAAGAAAGAGGACTGTGGCTCATCAATGAAGAAAAGACAGGAAGATCACAACATGCCGGGATACGATGATGATCACGTGGAAGTGGAGATAATTTCAGATAATTCCGAGTCAAATTAAGGGAGTTTTTCTTTTTATCTAGGATAAATTTTTTTTTCTTTTGGTTATTTTATTTAGGATTTTTATTTATGTATCATATTAAGTTGGATTTCTTGAACTTACCCCTAATGTTGGTGTCTGTGCATGTCTAGGAAAGACTTAGTATTTAAACAAGTCTTAATTTTTTCGATCAAAGTCCACATGAGGTACATGTAAGTGGAAAAGGGCTCAAAGTCAATAAGTTTCATATAGTAGGCCAAATCAAGTTCAAGTATAATTTTTTTCTTTAAATATTTCTGATGTTAGTTGAAATTATGAGCTGAATGTTAATTTTTAGTGAATATGAATAAAATTTCTTCCAGTTAATTTCTTTTTAGAAAAACTAAAGTATGCATGAAAGTTTATGTTTCTAGAATTGGATTTAGTAAATCCTTATGGCAAAATCATAGCAGCAAAATAATATTAAAAATGATTTAGGCAATTTGTTTAGTCCATTTGAGCCTTTCAAGGACACCTTGTTAAAAAATTTATCCATTGAAACCCAATTTTGAGCTGTATAGTCCAATTTTTCTTAATACATCTGAAATGTAAGTCATGCTCTTTAAATTGTTACTCTATATTTTTTCACCAAGTTTTGCACTTAGCTATTTACAATATGCTTTATGTTAAGTTGGGGAATTAGAAGGAGAAAAGCAAAGTGATTATTTCAAGATTCTTAGTATTTTGTGCAAAAAAAAAAAAAGAGCACTCTTCAGTTGAGACAAGGGAGAATTGGATTCCTTAGTGATTAATATATTTCAAAAGGTTCAAAGTAAAGCTGAGTTCAAGTATATATAGCCCCAAAATGTCTATCTTTTCCTACCTTGAACCTAGCCACATTACAACCATGTAAAGACTTATTGATTTATATTATTGTGCCGACTACATTAGTGGAGAGGGTTTAATGTTTTCAACATATGAAAACTCATTCAATAAACTTAAGGATTGTTGCTTAGTTTTATCTAGAAGAATTAATGGGAGAAATTGCATACATAGTTCCTATAAGAGCATTTGCTTCATGATTTTATTTAACATGAGGTATTTGAGAAGAATTCGGAGAATACTTGAGCATGAGATGTTCACTTGTGGAAATTTATTGAACAACATGATTTCACTTATCCCTAACCATGTGGACTAACTATGTTTTCTAGGTGTTTAACATAAATCATCGCTCGAGATGAGCAATGGATTAAGTTTGGAGGTGCAATAATTTTAAGAAATATAAAGTTATCTTAAGCCATTATAACTACAATTCTTGGAGAAAGGATTGTATGAAACAGTGACGCCTTGTCATCTGTATCTCTTTCAATAGATTTATGCCACATCAACATTCTTATTCTGAATTTTAGCATTTTAATTTGGATTTGATTTTTTTCAGGATAAAAATGTTGAAATCCACGATAAGAATGTTGATGTGGCATAAATCTATTGGAAAGGGATACAAATGACGTGGCGTTACTGTTTCATACAATCTTTTCCCCAATTCTTGTTAATTCCGGGTGATTTATTTTTAATTTCTAATTTTTATTAAAAATATTGATTTATTTTTTTATTTAGACTCTTGGAATTTAAATTATATTATTATGTTAAATTTCACAAAATAAATATTTAGGAAGCTCAATGATCAGAATTATGCAGGTTATGGATGACTTTAAAATCAATTGGGCCAAAAAATTGATAAATATGATCGATCAATGAGAGTTGAATTTTAATTAATCCATGCATGCAAGATGAGAATATTCCACATCCAAAATAGCAAGAAAAATTTTCCCAATAAGTCCAAATAAATTCAACTCGAATTTATAGTTAAAAAGCCATCTGTGAAAAAAAGTAGTCTTGGAGCTTGTCCGTTGAGGCCCTGATCGTGTTGCGAGTTGAATTCCAGCACGTAAGCTACTAGACGGGCATCAAAAAATGTCTAAAATGGTGAATTTGGGCTCTCAAAAACATAGAGATGCAATGCAAAAATTATCAGTGAAAATCGGAACACTAAACGGAAGAAGAAAGCGTTTAAATATTCACTCAAGGGGAGGAGCTTCACACGTCAATGGAGGTCTAAATTTGTACCCAGGTTAGCCCATTTTCTACCAGTCCAAATCAATTATTTAATATTGATTTTAATAATTGCAAATAGACCCTTAACTTCCAAAAAATCCCTTTCAAACCCCTCCACTATTTAAGTTTGCTATTTTTAGCAAAGTGCTAAAAATAACAAAACAAACAAACCTCTCTTGCACCTTTCAAGTGGCCGGCCATATGAGGGAGAAAAGGGGGGATTTTAAATAATATTTTTAATAGATTAAAGCTACCCCATTTAGAATAAATAGGCCCTTTCACCCATTCATTTGGGGCATCCAATTCACTCTCATTCCTCCCTCTCTCCCTCTCTCAAGTTTTCTTAATCTTTCTTTAAGAGATTTTGTTTCCTTTTCTTTTTCAATAGAAGTAAGCTTCTTGAGTGTGGGTAATTGAAGCAATAAGCTTCCTTCAAGATAGGTTGTGGCATCCCAAGGAGGAGAGGGAGGAGAAGTTGTGCACACCACCGTAGCATCCACCGTGAAACAACTCTGTTTCCTTTTACTCTTTAAAATTCTTGTGTTCTTGTTGATAGAAAATATGATTACTTTGTATTCTTGTGTTTTCTTATCAATTACCATGTTTTAATCTTGTTATGCTGGAATTATTATGAAACTTTTGTTCTTGTTATGCTGGAATTATTATGAAACTTTTGTTTATGTTCAATAAAGTCCGAAAAAATTATTTTGTGCATTTGGTTGTGTTCACTTAGTCAGTTAAAATCATGTTTGCTTATTAATTCTATGTAACGCCCCAAATTTTTGGGCCTAGTAGAATTAGGCCTATTGGGCCTTGGGCATGAGAGCGTTTAAAATTTTTGAGAACAAGAGAACGGCACTAATGCAAGTTGGACCTATTAGGTGAGTAATTTTGGAAGGTTAGGGGGCTTCCATGAAGTCTTGGGTTCAAACTTGGGCATTAGGAAAAAATTTGGCTTAGGTGAATAAAACCCTGGTTGTAAGTGAGTAGGCTTTAAGAATATTGTTGGGGAAAACATGACACAAGGAAGCATGTAGTCTAGTGGTTGTGACCTCATTAAGTATGTAGGGGAGCCTAAGTTCGAAACCCCTTGCATGCTAAATGTGACTATTTTGCTAATTTGGGACGGTTTTAGAAGGTTGATGGAGGGATCCCACATCGGGAAGCTAGCATGAGAGTAGGCGAGAAGTTGGCTTTAAATAGAGCAACCTATGAGGAGAGTAAGAATACCTTGGTTGGTGTTCGGGAATAGGAGTGTTCGAAGCGTGATTAACTCCAGATTCCTATCAGGTGTGTATTTCAAACACTCTAGTCAGTAGAAGCGACAAATGCCGAAATCTTTGGTCACACGGCGATGGTAGCCACACGAGTGTGCGAGCGCACGTGTGGGAGCTTCGACGCGATAGTTGAGGCCATCATGAGTACTCTTGTGGGTTTAGGCTGTTTGGGCCAAAAGGGGCCATGTAGGGCCAATGGGCCCGTGGGCCCAATCGGATAAATTGTATGATTGTTTAGTAAATATTGGACTGGACTATGTGAATCTCATATTTATGGCTAGATTTGGAATAAATGGGCCACACGAGAGTGTGGGTTCATTTATGCCGAGAATGGGCCCTAGGCCCATTCACATCGTTATCTCTATTTAGAATATCTCGATTTGTAAAATTACCAAAATACCCCCAGTTTGTAAAATTATCGAAATACCCCCGATTTGCAAAATTATCAAAATACCCCCGGCTTGCAAAATTATCGAAATACCCCTGAGGGGTAGGATTACTGACTACTCTTATAGGGTAAAATGACTGATTTGCCCTTGTGGGTAAATGACTGACTTGTGCTATGATTTGACCAATTTAACTATGATCGTATGACTGTGTTTTAACTGACTTTGTTGTGGGCATGTGTCTAATATGCTGTTAATTTGTGTTGAAATGACTGTTACTAAGCATGGCCATTTTGCATACACGTGTAATGATTGAGCATGACATACACGACATATTGCATGGGATTGGGACTTGTGATGGAGGAAGTACTATACTAATGGCTTCGCCACGTTTTACTGCTCTAGTGGCTTCGCCACGTATACTGATTTTAGTGGCTTGGCCACGTTCACTGTTATTAGTAGCTCTGCTGCGTTAGTACTATGTACTAGTGGCTTTGCCACGTTTTACTGTTATAGTGGCATCGCCACGTGTCGATTTTAGTGGCTCGACCACGATATCTTTATTAGCGACTTTGTTGCGTTGTTATTGGCAGCTAGGTTGCGTTATTGGTGTGCTGGCTGGGTGGGTCAACTTGGTCCCTACATGGTGTGTTGGTTGGTACGGGTGGTGTGTTGGCTGGACTGAGTTGGGATACATCCTCATACTGTTGCATATCTGTTTATGAGATCTGTCA
The DNA here is from genome assembly GCA_025506655.1 of Gossypium rotundifolium. Classification (NCBI taxonomy): domain Eukaryota; kingdom Viridiplantae; phylum Streptophyta; class Magnoliopsida; order Malvales; family Malvaceae; genus Gossypium; species Gossypium rotundifolium. The sequence continues at coordinate 45,777,522 of CP106732.1, read as the reverse complement.
CTATACTGGGCTTAAGCCACTTATTCTGTTATTGGTTTGGGCTAGGCCCAATTGATTCTGTTATGGGCTGTAACCCAAATGATATTGTAGTGGGCTTTGGCCCATGTATACTCTGAATTGGACTATACTGTTATTGTTAAAGGGCTTTGGCCCTGACTATTTTTGTTTCTGTTTCTGCATACTAATTGTTACTCTAGTAAGGGGATTACACACTGAGTTTTCATAAACTCACCCCATTTTTAACTGTGCTAGTAATCCTCAGCCTTAGACGGATTGAAGATACGAGGGACTCGGAGAATACCACACACTGCTTATGCTTGTTGTTTTGATTATTTACTTTTAAATATTTTGATTTGGGTTGTAATAAGGCCTCTCTATTTTTAACTTATTATTTCTGATATTTATTTATGATTTTTTAACAGCTAAAAGTAGGATACGATTTCCAAAACGATAACTTCTTCAGAACACTACTTTTCCGCAACGTTTTCAAAATGCTTTTGCGACTAAATTTTAAACATCACATTTTTGTAAATTGTTTATTTTAAATATGCTTCCACACAGATAATGTTTTAAACGTAACTACGTTTTCAAGTGGATAACAATTGTTTAAGTTTTTTGAGTTTTGACAAAGAGGTTTTAACACTCAAGCATGCTTTAATAACAAGGAAATATGGTTTTGAAAAACACTTCCATGTGACATGCCAGATTCGAGCCTAACTTCTAGGCTGGGTTTGGGGTGTTACATTCTACGTGAGTTTAGTAAGTAATTGAGTTACTTAATTTATCTAGGAAGATGGTTTCTAATTGATAAAATCCTTGACTTGTGTATGTTTAATTGATTAAAGGATTAATTGATTAAATTTAGCGATTATGTCGGGAGGTGCCTATTGCCTTACATAACCTTAGGAATGCATGATTAATTTTTTTTAGTATAAAATTATATTTGTTAGTTCACATAATATTTAGAGTTGCATTTGACATAGGGATATGCGATAGGCCTACAAGACTAAACGTAGTGACTTGAGTGAAGTCTGCTAGTGATTAAATTGTTCCATGTTAGCCTTATACTATTACCTCTTTCATTTTGTAGTAACAATTCCCAGGAGGGTAAGTTAAAATTATGGTTAGTTACTCACCAATTATGGTATGAATTATTTGGTAATAATTTTTATCTATACCAAATTGAACATCGGCTTAAAGTGGATTAATGAATCTGGTGTTACTTACTATTAAAACTCATTTGTTGAAGTATTTATTATTCTTTTGAAATTTTCACACATATAGAATAGAATCATTTAGATTATATTAATTGCATAAAACCCTTGATTAATTATTCTTTCTATCAAATTGTTAAATTTATTTTTCACAAATGTTATCTAAATTTTTAGTCCTTGTGGAAAGATAGTCATTTACTTATAACTTTATTACTTGTTACGATTGTATACACTTGCACATGTTTTACGATTAATTTTATATATTTATGCATCGCAACAGTCCACCAAGACATTAAACATGGAAACCGACGAGTAAGACCATAACTCGACTATGGCAGCTTGTGGAGTCCGCTGAGAGACTAAATGCGGATTGTAACACCCTAAACCCGGTCAACTCACCATGATCGAATCTGGCATGTTACAGAGGAAAACAGTTTGAAAACTCATTTGCCGTTCAGTTTGATAGAAAGCGTCCATGTTTGTTAGAACCGGATGTATTATTTTTAATTATTTAAAAATACGTGTGCATTTGAAATTGAGAAGAACCCTGAATTTGGAAATCATCTAAAGTATCTTTGTTATCATTTCATGAATACTGTTACCCGATGGTAACTATTGGAAAACTCGAAACGAGGTCAATTTTGGAAAATTTTGGTTATCAGGTTGTTAAAATAAAACAAGTAATTTACGTTGTCATATTTGAAGATATATTTAAAGCATGCAAAATAATCCAAAAACATAATTTAAAGGCCTTATTACAAACCCAAATGAAAACCAAAATTTAAAGTAATACCCAAATCAAAGTCCATGTAAAACCGAATGTGTTTAATGCATGGCCACCTCGAGTCCATCCGGCTCCTCATCCGCGATCTACGAATCACCTGAAAAGATAAGGGAGAAGGTGAGTCACCAAGACTCAGTGCATAATTCCCCTCCCGGTTAATGCAACATGCTTACACACAAGTCATAACCAATCAATATATCATGCACCCAAGACTAGCCATCCATAACTCCGTTTTTACCCCGTGTGGTACCAAACCACTGGTGGTGCCAAACCACTGGTGACCCAAAGTCACGATATCCAAAAATAAGGTGGTGCCAAACCACTGGTGACCCAAAGTCACGATTAATCCATCCATGGGGCCAACCCACGTTGTCATACTAAATCACTGGCGACAATCCCGTAATATCAAATGTGGGGCCAACCCACTGTGGTGCTAAGCCACTGGGACGAGTCGCTATGAGGTGCCAAACCTCTGGTGACCCAAAGTCACAAAATCAACTGTGGTACCAAACCATTAGAGGTGCCAAACCTCTGGTGTCCCAAAGACACAAATATCAAATCTTCCCCCTCCTCTCATATCACCCATGACAATGCAATAGTTATGCAAATCATGCCATCATGCTTTAATATGAAACATACAACAATTATATCATAGATTATAGTATTAAACAACATATAGCAAAATCATATCGAAACGGACTTACCCGAATCCTTACTCATACCCGTCAAGGTATCATATCAAGATCTACACATTTTTCCGGCTTTTAACATATTCAGGTTATTAACATATTTACTAAGTTATGAAGTGTGTAAGTTACACACCTGTACTAACGCAAACGCTGAATCCCAAAAACTCAATCTACCGCACTAGATCTCCTTGTCCTACATTCGGCTATACCAATAAATCCCGAAGGGTGAGATTACGTATAAACAACACCACCCTTACGTTTCTTCCTTACGAAAACAAATCACAACACCAAAATATGCGAGACTGATCCTCCCCCTACATTCGACCAACAATAAAGCTTAGTCTCAATAGCCTTCGGCTTTTCAACAACTTAAAAAATGATGAACCAACATAGATATCCTTACCACTTGACTTACCAAATTCGATTGTTAGAGAATAGAGGTTTAGATCAGCTGCTTCCAAATCCCAGAGATCCTAAAAGAAATCATCCTTATAGATGATTAGAAATCTATCACCAAATGCCGAAATTCAGCTTTTGCTCCTATGAAAGTCGACAGAGAAAAGAGAAAAGGAACAAAAGGAATTTGGCTAAGACACTTACCCCTTCTCAAAATCGATTGAAGAAAAACTGAAGAAGATCCACCCTTGTTTGATATTCAGCCAAAGCAACTAGAAGAAAGAAAGGAAATTTTGACAAAGGTTTAGTGGTGAAGGAAGATTCGGCTATGGTTGATAGAAGAGAAATAATTAAGATTTGGCTCAAAAAGAAAAAGAGAGAATGGGAGAATAGATGATGGGTATTCGGCTTAGGCTTAAAGAAAAAAGGAATTAAGAGGTTTCGGCAAGAGAAGAAAATAAAGAAGAGAATGGGGTGTTGAGCAGTTATGAAAAGAAGAAAAAGAAAGGTGGGAGAAAGAGAGGTTCGGCCAAGCACCTTAATTGTTGAAAAGAAAAGAGAAGAAGATATTAAGTGAGGTTTCGATTCAAAGGAGAAAAGAGAATTCCAAAAGGGTTCTTGTGAAGATTCGGCCAATGCTTTAGAAAGGAAAACAACATACACCTAAGTGGTTTCAGCATTTACCTCAATATGGTGCACTAGGGGAAATCGGCAAGGCTCAAAAGGTTGGTTTTTGGCTTTTGACTCACCAAGCACACTAGGACTTAGGCTAGCCGAAAATGCACAATAAGGCACCTAAAGAAATTTGGCACTCTCCTCTCCTTAGCTTCCCAAACCGAACACTCCTCTGCCAACAAGAGTTCAAAATTCAGCCACTTCCTCAAACTCCTCCTGGCCACTAATTCAAATGAATTTGAATTCCACAAGTTCCTAAGTTTTCTCCTTGCCACCCATTTAAATTAATTGACTTATTCCATGCTTATCTGACAGAGTTTGTGCTGAGCACAACTCTTCCCCCTTGGCGTCAAAATAATAAGTAGAAAGTGAGATTTTTGCTGCTCGATCCTGAGCTCTCCTTCCTCATGTGGCGTCAATCACAAGGCCCTAAGTGGCGCCTCCTTGCCACTTTACCAAGCCCAATCTTGTGCTTAACTTCCCCACGAAATATACTTAACCCCTAGCTCCTTCAGCTCCCTTGACTAACACTTAAAAACAAAATTTTTCCTACAACTCGGGCCTACCTTTGGCTTATAACTAGCCTCTAGAACACCTCAAACAACAACCACACACATGCAAAAAAGTTCAAACACAATAACCCCTACTTAAGGATGTTACAGTTCTACCCCTCTTAAAAATAATTTCGACCTCGAAATTACCTGGTCAAAAGATTTAGGGTATTGCTGTCTCATCACATCATCTGGTTCCCACGTAGCTTCTTCCACGCCATGGTTTTGCCATAACACCTTCACTAATGGAGCCGACTTCTTGCACAAAACCTTCACATCTCAATCCAAGATCTGCACTAGTTCCTCTTCCATAGTCAAATCTGGGCTCACCTCTATTTCCTCCACTGCTACGACATGCGATGGATCTGAACGATAGCGCCTGAGCATGGAAACATAGAACACATCGTGAATCTTACTCAGCTCTGCTGGCAACTCGAGCTGATAAGCTACTAGTCCTACTCATTTCAACATCTTATACGGCCCAATAAATCTTGGTCTTAACTTGCCTTTCCTTCCAAATCTCAACACTTTCTTCTAGGGCGAGACCTTTAAAAAGACCTTATCACCTACGATGAACTCTATATCTCTCCGCTTAAGATCAGCATATGACTTTTGCCTGTCCGAAGCTTCCTTCAAACAAGCCTGAATCAACTTTACCTTAGCCTCAGTCTCTGCAACCAACTCTAGTCCTAACATCTGACGCTTATCCAACTCCGTCCAGCATGTAGGTGTGTGACACTTCCTACCATACAACGCCTCATATGGTGCCATCTTAATGCTTGCCTGATAACTATTATTGTATGCAAACTCAACTAATGGTAGAAATTCTTCCCAGCTGCCTCTAAAGTCCAGAAAACAACCCCTCAGCATGTCCTCTAAAATTTGTATAACCCTTTCCGACTGCCCGTCAGACTGCGGGTGAAAAGTTGTGCTGAAATCTAACCTCATTCCCAAAGCCTGATGCAAAGCTCTCCAGAACCTTGACGTGAACCTTGGATCCCTATTAGAGATAATTGATACTGGTACACCATGCAACCTTACTATCTCGGCCACATACAACTTAGCTAACTTCTGAAGCGAATAATCAACCCTCACTGGTATGAAATGAGCTAATTTGGTCAAACGATCCACAATCACCCAAACTGAGTCTTTCTTGCTAGGCGTGAGGGGTAGCCCACTGACAAAGTCCATGGTAATCCTTTCCCACTTCCATTGAGGAATCTTTACGGTGAAGTAAACTCGACGGTGGTGATGCTCGACTTTGACCTGCTGACACGTCAGACACTTACCCACAAACTCGGTCACTTCCGCTTCAACCACGCCATCTAACTTACGCAAATCTGGTACATCTTGCTACCTCTAGGATGAAGCGCGTATGGGCTGCTATGTGCGATCTGAAGAATCTTCCACCTTAACTTGACATCCTTCGGCATACACACTCTTCCTCGAAACACAATACTCCATCACTGGATAAGCTGTAATCCTCTAAACCACCATTCTGAGCTTGCAACCTCCGAGCATTCAAGCCATCATCCACTAACTATTTCTGCTTGATCTGCTCAACCCAAGTTGGCTTAACCTGCAATTCTGCCAAAAGACTCCCATCGTCATACAAGCTAAGATGAGCAAACATCGCTATTAAGTTCGCTACTACCTTACGGCTCAATGCGTCTGCCACCACGTTAGCCTTGCCGGGATGATACTCAATCGAACAATCGTAGCCCTTTAATAGTTCAATCCATCTCCGTTGTCTCAAGTTCAAATCCTTCTGAGTCAGAAGATACTTCAAACTCTTGTGATCTGTGTAGATTATCGACTTATCTCCGTACAAATAGTGTCTCCAAATTTTTAGGGCGAAAACCACTGCAGCTAACTCCAAGCCATGTGTCAAATAGTTAACCTCATGCTGTCTCAGCTGTCGAGACGCATATGCTACTACTTTCCCTTCCTGCATTAGCACACATCCCAAGCCAGTGTGTGATGCTTCGCAATTGACCGTGAATACCTTCCCTGCCTCAGGCTGTACTAGAACCAAAGCTTCCATCAAAATCTTCCTCAACTTGTCGAAATTTTCCTGCTATTTCTCCGACCACACAAATGGAACTCCCTTTCTCAATAGCTTGGTCAATGGTGCCGCGATCAGAGAAAATCCTTCCATAAATCCCGGTAATACCCTGCTAGACCTAAAAAAATCTAAATTTTAGCCATCGACCTAGGTGGTTTCCAATCCAACACTGCCTCAATCTTGCGAGGGTCCACTCTAATCCCTTCAGCGGACACTACATAACCTAAGAAAGTCACCTCCCTAAGCCAGAACTCGCACTTACTGAACTTGGAAAAAGCTACTTCTCCCTCAAAATTTGCAAAACCACCCGTAGGTGCGTATCATGGTCCTCCTCCGTCCTTGTGTACACCAATATGTCATCTATAAATACTATGACAAATTGGTGTAAGTACTGCTGAAACACCCGATTCATCAAGTCCATGAATACTGCCGGCGCATTGGTTAACTCCGAACGGTATCACCAAAAACTCATAATGTCCATATCGAGTACGAAACATCATCTTGTGGATATCAGCCTCTTTCACCCTTAGCTGATGATACCCAGACCTTAAATCAATCTTTGAGAAAATTGATGCCCCCTTAAGCTAATCGAACAAGTCATCTATTCTTGGTAATAGATACTTATTTTTTATCGTCAGCTTGTTTAATTGGCGGTAGTCTATACACATTCGTATTGTACCATTTTTCTTTTTGATAAAGAGTATCGGTGCTCCCCAAGGCGCAACACTTGGCCAGATAAAACCTCGGTCCAACAACTCCTGAATCTGAGCCTTCAGCTCTACCAATTCCTTCGAACCATTCTATACGGGGCAATAGACACTAGTGCAGCTCCGGGTAACAAATCTATACCAAATTCAACTACCCAATTCAGAGGTAGACCTAGAAGTTCCTCTGAAATAAGTCAGCAAAATCCTTTACTGTTCGCACATTCCCAACAGCAGACACCTTAGCCTCCAGAGCACATACACGAACCAAAATCGCCTCACAACCCTTCCTAACCATCTTCTCAGCTTTCAATGTAGATACCACGTTGGATAGATAATCTCTTCTATTACCTATCATCACCACTTCTTCACCCTCAGCTGTTCTCAAAACCATGCGCTTAGCCGCGCAATCCAAACTAGCCTGGTACTTCACCAGCCAATCCATCACAAGAATCAAATCGAACTCCCCAAACGGTAATTCCATCAGATCAGCTACAAATACTACCCCTTGGAGTTCTAGGGGTACATCCCTATACCGCTTATTTATTTCTACAGAGTGACCTAGAGGGCTAATTACTGTCATCTCCCTAGAAGTAGTTTCAAAGTCTAGGTTCATGGTCTCTACTTTGCTACTAGCAACATATGAATACGTCGAACCCACATCAATCAAAGCAATATACGGTAATCCAAAGATTAAGAACGTACCGATTATGATGTCTAGTGCGTCGCCCTCCTCTCGACGTCTCGCTGTATATACCAAACCAGGCTGTCTTACTTTAGTGTTGCCTGCACCTCTGCCAGGTGCTCCACGACCTCTACCAGAGCCATTACCTCCTCTACCCGTACCACGACCCCTTTGCGGTGGTGGTCCCTCATTTCTGAACTGAGCACGACCACGACCCTCGGTGAATCTCGCTAACTTACGTGGGCGGTCCTCACATGATGATCCAATGAACCACACTCAAAACATCCCTTTCCACCAGTCCAACATCCTCTCCAATGAGATTTCCCACATTGATTACACTGCGTTGGTCCCTAATTAGTAGCAGTAGCCTTCCAGATTGATTCGGCCCACTCTGTCTAGCCCTTTTTGACGGATTACCGGCTGGCCCCGATGATCTAAAACCTCTCTTGTGTCTATTCCTATCCAGATTCTGTCTTACAAACTCCTTTACCCCTTCAGCTACCTTAGCCTTTTCCACCAGCACAGCAAACTCTCGCTCCTACTGTGGAGTGATCAGCAATCTTAGCTCATCTCTCAACCCATCCTCAAACCTGACACATCATTCATGTTCTGTAGCCACGATGCCCATAGCATACCGCTCAACCTTAGAAATTCTGCCTCGTACTCGACACAGGACTTACTCCCTGACCGACCTCGAAAACGCCTTCCTCTGCATCAATATAACGGTCCCTACATACTTCTTCTGATATGTTGCCTTAAAATAATCCCAAGTGAGATCATCCGCTGCTGTAATATCCCGTCCCGTGAGCCACCACTGATATGACTCATCCCGGAGAAGCGACACTATCCCTTTCAGTTTTTCCTCAGCAGTCAGATCCAAGTCATCCATAATTCACTCCGTCGCCTCTAGCCAATACTCAGCCGTATTGGGAACCACACTAGAAACACCTCGAAATACCTCGACTCCATGGGCTCGGAGTTGCTCGGATCTGATTTACGAGCTCCGTACTCCCCACCGCTCTAGCCACTCTTTTCTAGTACTCAAGACATCGCATGACAACGCATCATCCCCGTCGATCTCGGTACTCCACACCAAAGTGGTGGTGGTGGTGGTATCTCATTCTCGGACCCTTGACCAAACTCAACCGATTACGACACGGTCATTCTACCTCTCTCATGTCCTCAAACATTTCACCATGTCCCTAGTACTCATGTCTATAATCATGAATTTATCTATTTAAGAGATTTTTATGAATTAGCTTCATTTCTTGATTACCCACGAATAAGTTTTATGTAAAGTAATTTAACAGTGGTTCTTTCGGTCATCACAAAGTTTTCATTTCAATTTCCTACCCCATTCCACGTATAGGGGTATTCTCATCATTTCACTACCCGGGGGTATTTTATAATCTAACCTATCGAGTTATTTTAGTAATAAAACAGGGTTAATTCGAAAACCTTTACAGATCGTAGATATTTCTAAAAATTCCAAAAATCGGGGGTGTTTTGGTAATTTCATAAACTAGGGGTATTTTCGTAAAATTTTTTTTCAAAATATGGTTCCTTGGTGATTTTGTGAAATAAGGGTGTTTTGGTAATTTTATAATCTGGGGATATTTTGGTCATTTCACAAATCAGGGGTAATTTAGTAAGTTTACAAGTCAGGGATAATTTGGTCATTTCACAAATCAAGGGTAATTTGGTCTTTTTCCAAATCAGGGGTACTGTGGTAAATTTCAAAACTAAAGTTTAAAGTATTTCGAAACAAAATGGCTGGTCCCTTTTGGGTTTTAATTATTAAATTTAGCCTGTGAATAAGTCATCTCAGTTAGGATGAATTGTCACAATGCACCAGGTAGGATTCGGGTAAAGAGGAGGTGAGTCACTAGGATTGCTTAAATACCAAGCTCCCCCCTGAATCCATTCCTAGACATGCGCACAACGGTTGCCACACCGTTAGCCCAGTGACGTACTCATAGGTTTGTTTAGTGGATCATTACGTCTTATGCAATTTGTGTTGGACTAAGCTATTCCTAGGGTTCAATGATTCCTATTCTACTAACCTACGATCCCGAAATACCCATTTCCCCACATATAATTCACACAACAGTCAGAAGTACTTACCTGGGCGGATTGGTGCCGGAGACTATGTGCCATGCTTCTCAAACCATATATTTTCAAACAAGAACATTTTAGAACCATACTTTAAAACATTTTGGGCCTCGGGCCCACAGTCGAGCCTTTGAACTTGGCTCTGATACCAAAATTGTAACACCCCAAACCCGATCAACTCACCATGAACGAATCTGGCATGTTACAGAGGAAAACAATTTGAAAACTCATTTGCCGTTCAGTTTGATAGAAAGTGTCCATGTTTGTTAGAACCCGGATGTATTATTTTTAATTATTTAAAAATTCGTGTGCATTTGAAATTGAGAAGAACCCTGAATTTGGAAATCATCTAAAGTATCTTTATTATCATTTCATGAATACTGTTACCCAATGGGAACTATTGGAAAACTCAAAACGAGGTAAATTTTGGAAAACTTTGGTTATCAGGTTGTTAAAACAAAACAAGTAATTTACGTTGTCATATTTGAAGATATATCTAAATCATGCAAAATAATCCAAAAACATAATTTAAAGGCCTTATTACAAACCCAAATGAAGACCAAAATTTAAAGTAATACCTAAAGCAAAGTCCATGTAAAACCGAATGTGTTTAATGCATGGCCACCTCGAGTCCATCTGGCTCCTCATCCGCGATCTAGGAATCACCTGAAAAGATAAGGGAGAAGGTGAGTCACTAAGACTCAGTGCATAATTCCCCTCCCGATTAATGCAACATGCTTACACACAAGTCATAACCAAGCAATATATCATACACCCAAACCTAGCCATCCATAACTCCGTTTCTACCCCGTGTGGTACCAAACCACTGGTGGTGCCAAACCACTGGTGACCCAAAGTCACGATATCCAATAAGAAGGTGTTGCCAAACCACTGGTGACCCAAAGTCACGATTAATCCATCCGTGGGGCCAACCCACGTTGTGATACCAAATCATTGGTGACAATCCTGTAATATCAAATGTGGGCCCAACCCACTGTGGTGCTAAGCCACTGGGACGAGTCGTTATGAGGTGCCAAACCTCTGGTGACCCAAAGTCACGAAATCAACTGTGGTACCAAACCACTGGAGGTACCAAACCTCTGGTGTCCGAAAGACACGGATATCAAATCTTCCCCCTCCTCTCATATCACCCATGACAATGCAATAGTTATGCAAATCATGCCATCATGCTTTAATATGAAACATACAGCAATTATATCATAGATTATAGTTTTAAACAACATATAGCAAAATCATATCGAAACGGACTTACCCGAATCCTTACTCATACCCATCAAGGTATCATATCAAGATCTACACAGTTTTTCAGCTTTTAACATATTCAGGTTATTAACATATTTACTAAGTTATGAAGTGTGTAAGTTACACACCTGTACTAACGCAAACGCTGAATCCCAAAAACACGATCTACCGCACTAGATATCCTTGTCCTACATTTGACCAACACTGAGGTTAATAACATAGGTCATTCGGCTATACCAATAAATCCCGAAGGGTGAGATTACGCATAAACAACACCACCCTTACCTTTCTGCCTTACGAAAACAAATCACAACACCAAAATATGCGAGACTGATCCTCCCCCTACATTCGGCCAACAATAAAGTTTAGTCTCAATAGCCTTCGGCTTTTCAACAACTTAAAGAATGATGAACCAACATAGATATCCTTACCACTTGACTTACCAAATTTGATTGTTAGAGAATAAAGGCTTAGATCGACTACTTCAAAATCTCATAGATCCTAAAAGAAATCGTCCTGATAGATGATTAGAAATCTATCACCAAATGCCAAAATTCAGCTTTTGCTCCTATGAAAGTCGACAGAGAGAAGAGAAAAGGAACAAAAGGAATTCAGCTAAGACACTTACCCCTTCTCAAAATCGATTGAATAAAAATTGAAGAAGATCCACCCTTGTTTGATATTCAGCCAAAGCAACTAGAAGAAAGAAAGGAAATTTTGACAAAGGTTGAATGGTGAAGGAAGATTCGGCTATGGTTGATAGAAGAGAAATAATTGAGATTTGGCTCAAAAAAAAAGAGAGAATGAGAGAATGAGAGAATAGATGATGGGTATTCGGCTTAGGCTTAAAGAAAAAGGGATTAAGAGGTTTCATCAAGAGATGAAAATAAAGAAGAGAATGGGGTCTTGAGCAGTTATGAAAAGAAGAAAAAGAAAGGTGAGAGAAAGAGAGGTTCAGCCAAGCACCTTAATTGCCGAAAAGAGAAGAGAAGAAGATATCGAGTGAGGTTTCGGTTCAAAGGAGAAAAGAGAATTCCAAAAAGGTTCTTGTGAAGATTCGACCAATGTTTTAGAGAGGAAATGACATGTGCCTAAGGTGGTTTTGGCTTTTACCTCAATATGGTGCACTAGGGGAAATCGGCAAGGCTCAAAAGGTTGGTTTTTGACTTTTGACTCACCAAGCACACTAGGACTTAGGCTAGCCAAAAATGCACAATAAGGGTCCTAAAGAAATTCGACACTTTCCTCTCCTTAGCTTCCCAAACCGAACACTCCTCTGCCAACAAGAGTTCAAAATTCAGCCACTTCCTCAAACTCCTCCTGGCCACTAATTCAAATGAATTTGAATTCCACAAGTTCCTAAGTTTTCTCCTTGCCACCCATTTAAATTAATTGACTTATTCCATGCTTATCTGACAGAGTTTGTGCTGAGCACAACTCTTCCCCCTTGGCATCAAAATAATAAGCAGAAAGTGAGATTTCTACTGCTCGATCCTGAGCTCTCCCTTCCCTGCATGTGGTGTCAATCACAAGGCCCTAAGTGGCACTCCTTGCCACTTTACCAAGCCCAATCTTGTGCTTCACTTCCCCACAAAATATACTTAACCCCTAGCTCCTTCAACTCCCTTGACTAACACTTAAAAATAAATTTTTTCCTACAACTCGGGCCTACCTTTGGCTTATAACTAGCCTCTAGAACACCTCAAACAATAACCACACACATGCAAAGAAGTTCAAACACAATAACCCCTACTTAAGGATGTTACACGGATAGTCAGTCAGGACAATTAACATGGGTGGTCAAACAGTAGGGTAATTGGGGGAATTTTTGCAATTAAGGAAAATTGGTTAGACAGAAAAGGGAAAGTATGGGATGCTATAGTTAGCCAACGAGTCAAAGGAATCTACCAATTAATGGGATACGTAATGGAAGTGGAAAACGACTGCTAGAATAGTAGTTGTGAAAGCCAATAGGTGATAACTCTTGAAAAGAGTTATATTGTATGCCTTTAGACCTAGTTAATTTCATGTACTTAAGTACATCTAGTTGTATTTTAGGACATTTCATTATTATTTTCAGCACTGCATCAGAACTTGTGTTGCATTTAAATATTAGGTTCTTTTAATTGCTTGTGGAAGGGTTGTGTTTTGTGGTATTGGTAGGTGCAGGATGAGAAACAAGAAAAAAATAAGTGAAGTTTGTCGGGGCAAAAAGGTGGTCAGATTGCCAGCTCGTATGTCGTGGCAATACCGAGAAGGTGTCCAGTCAGCATTCAACGCATATCAGTTTCAGCCCAACTTTACTTGTACTAGATAAATCTACCCAGAAAAGAGGAGAAGATAAATCTTAGGGCTGTTGGGATTATCATGAAAAAGAAAAATAAAGTAATTTAAAAAGAAGAAAAAGAAGAAACCTTAGGGCACAGAATTACGGGTAGAGATCCTTAGGCAAATTAAAAGGTAGTGGCTGAATAGAGACAGGAAGAGGAACGACACAGATAACCCCTCTCAAACACTTCAGGACACTCTGTAGCTAAAGTGTGGATTGGACAAGCGAAAACTATCTTCCCGACGTTCTTCCATTATTTCTAATCTATTCATTTGTGAATTATAGTGATGAAAACAATGTTTGAGTTGAATTTTATTTGCCAACCTATGAGTTAAATCTCATAGGGTTAGAATTACTTTGATGAAACTTTAATTGTCTTTAATGGCTGCAGTATAAATCTGAGTTATTTTACTATTTCATTCAATTATTTTATTCTTTACAATGAATGTGAGCAATCCCTAGGCATAGTCGACTGTGCAGGATACCTTTAAATTAATCTAAATTCTGAAAAGGTTGGATTAGTTAGACCGTGGTTGAATGATATAAGCAAGTACTCGGTCGATACTTGTAGTAGACTCTAGACATAGAGCAGTGCTTATACAAAAGGTAATAGTGTAGGGTGTCATATTAAAGGCCTAAGACACAGACAAGGTAACTTGAGGTTTCTACTCTAAGAAGAAGCGACCACTTTAGAACTCTTCTGGGCAGTAGGATAAGTATGATTTTTCTAAGGCAGTGCTGATAGGAAAAGTAAATTCCTAGTAATCCCGACCTTCCCACTCAACATCAGATAACCCTTATTTTTATCGTAATAGATTTACCATAGCATTCTTAGTTGTTTATTTATTCGTTGCATAATATTCACGTAACTATTCTCATAATTTCCATTACATTTTTACTCTTGTTTTGCCATAGCATTTCCAAGTATTCCTTAATTCAACATATTGTATACATCATTATTCCTATTAATTTCCACTACATACATAGAATAACTTTACCATTGTAACAACCCGTTTTCAGTGAAATTAGAATAGTGGTTTTGAGACCACAAACCTAACGTAAAAATATTTATTTTATTATTATTTTAATGTCTACGGTATGTTAGTAGTGCCATATAAAAAATTCGTTAAGAAATTTTGACGTTTGCATGCCTAATTAAGTAAAAATGACTAAATTATTAAAGGTACAAAAGTATAGTTCTATTAGCCAAAGGTATTAAATTGCTATTAGCTTTTATTATGAGTGACTTAAATGGTAATTAATCAATTTGATTAATTGGTGGACATTTATAGGCATAAAATGAAGTGATTATAAGGTAAATTAATAAGGTTAATTATGTAATTTAATAAATAAAAGAAAAATAAAACAAATTAAGGATGGTATCATCTTCTAAATTAGCTTCTTCCACAAAAATAAGAAGAAAAACCCTCCATTTTTGCACCTTGAATGTTCAGTCACCTTTCTCTTGCATGTAAGTATGTTTTTGTCCCATTTTTTAATGATTTTTATGTTTTCAGGATCATGTAGCTTAATCTAGCTAGCCCAGGGACTAATTTGCAAAAAATTTTAAAAGATTAGGGTTTTTCCATGAACATGTTTGCATGATGTTTGAATTTTAATGAAAGATTATGAGTCCTTGTTGATAAATAGACAAGTTTTATAAAGTGATTTCTGATGAAAATGTCAATTAGGGATCTATTTGTAAAAATAGTAAAAGTAAATGGTGAAATTATGAAATAATGATTTGTATGAGTTGATATGTGTACAAAATAAATTTGGATAGCATGGGTTAGGGATGAAATTGCTTAAATTTTCATTTACGAGCTTAAAGACTAAATTGTAAAGAAGTTAAAATGTTAGGGACAAAATGTAAATTTGTGAAAGTATGAATTTTAGATTAATTTGAATAGTGTGTGAATTAAATAGATTGAATTTTGAACTATTGATTTACGTAATTGGAAGGAACCAATTAGGTTGTTGAACTTAAAAATTCCTTCATTGAATAAGGAAACAATCAATTGCATGCACTTGAATTGGATGGGACCAACGAAATCGGCGCTAACCCCATTTCTTATTGAATTAACGATCAACCTCCGTCGAAGATTTATTTTGTTCACGCAATTCACGGGGTTCAACAAGCAATCGATATTTCACGATCAAGGGTGTAGTACTATTTGTAGATTCTTAATTAAAGCGGGAAAAGCAATAAAGAAAGAAATCTATTCATCGAGCAAAAGGAGAGAGAGATTGAACCCTCGGCGTTCTTTGTTTGAACTATACCGGTTAGAAATAGTGATTTCCCATGTTGTGTAAAATTCGCTGAAAAAATTGAAAAAGAAATTTTATCCTATCAAGAACCTTTTTCGTAAAATCTAGTCTACTAATACAATACAATAAGTTTCTATTCAACACGAGCCAAAAGGACAACATACGGGATCAAGAAGTTGACCTCATACAGTTTAGATCGGGTAAAGCTAAAGCTTAGGATTAGTCGACTCTATTTCTACACCTTAATCGTCGAGGTAAGTTCGTATGATTAAATACCGCTTTAATGATATTATAAACGATATGTTAATATGTTAAATTTTATGTAAATTGAATGGTGAAAATCCAATGATGCCATGATGTCTATTGAGCCCCATTTGAAACTTAGGAATTCGTAGGATACAAATGACATGTCATTAGGGTTTTCATGTTTCGGGTGCTGGTCTTGAATGTTCTATCGATGGCTGAGTCCTGTTTTTTTTTTTTGGATACTCCACAGCTCGTGTGAGTAGTATCATGAAGCTTACATTTCGACGCACAACTCATGTCAGCAGGCCCATTTCATAGCTCGTATGAGCAATGATGTAAAGGAAAGGAAATGTTACGATATATGTTTAGCATACTTCATGTGAGCTATCCCACGTATCCGATAATATTCTAAACGGTTCAACAGGCATGAAAAGGAAAGAAATGGTAAGTGCTCAAAATCAACCGTGACATGTATGAAGAGTAATGTAATGGTAAGTTTCATTGGAAGTATATTATGTTAAGAAAATTGATGATTTCAAATGAATTATTTTCATGTATAAAGGCTTATCTATGTTAAGTTCATGTGATTCATTATGAATATGCTAAGATGTGTTGTTGGTGGTGTTTAGGTTGTGCCATGCTTGTGGTTGGATTTTATAATTTTTATTCTTAATGTTTATTAATGAAATGGTAAGTTATGTTCTATGTTTTACGAACTTACTAAGCATTATGTGCTTACGTGGTTTTCTTTCCTATGATTTTTAGATAATTGGAAGCTCGTTCGGTTTGGAAGTGTAACATCCTAGATTTAGGGGTTCTTCATTTTAGGCTTTTTTGTGTGCTTGGTTGTTCTGCTTATTATTTAGATGTGTTTGAGGGTCCTGGTGAGGCTTAGGTTTAGGCCAAAGCCTTGGTAAAATTTTCAGTTTTGGGCATCTAAGGGGGGATAGCTAGTATGGGCAGGCCTTAAGTTTATTTGAGTGTTGTACTTGACACAAATAAGCTTGTGCCCAAGTGGACGTGGCGTCACTTGTAGGAGCAGAAGGGGAGGAGTTCGAATCTCATAAGCCTCATTATGAAGCTTTATTTTTTGGCGCTAGGATGGAGAGAAGATGGTTTCGGTAGGGACTTTTTAAGTGTGGTGGTTGAATGGGTCAATGCATTCAAATGGATGGACAATAGTGCTTGAAAGAGTTTGAAGTGGTCAAACCAATTTGAATGGGTGATGGAGAGTGAAACTAGGAGGAAATCAATGGATTTGGTGATGGTGGAGGTGTTGGTGAATGTGGGGAGCTTGGAGGGGGATTTCGGTTTAGTTACTAGGATAGGTGAGTGTGCCGAAATTCCCATTGGTCTTAGGCATTTTTTTGGCATTTTCGGTCATATAGGGTGAGTGCTAATTTTTGCAAAAGTCTCTTAGAGTTCTCTTTTTCCCTCATTCGGTTTCCTACTTCTCCTTGTGCTGACACTTTCAGCCTATTCTCTTCATCTCTGTTTGCTTCTTTGACACTAGCCAAAACTAGTGTCACCATTCGGGCATCCCTTTTTCTTCTTCTTTTCTTTTTATTTCCTTTATTTTCTTTAGTCGAACCCTCTTCTATCTTTGAGCCGAAACTCTTTTCTCCTCTACTTATGTCTTCTCTAGTGAAACATACTTCTCACTCCTTTCTCTTGTGTGTTTCATTTCTACACATTTTCTCCGTAGCCGAATCTCCTTTGACACCACACTAATCAATTCTTACACTTTTTACTATCAGCCAAACATCGTGAAGCAAGGTGCTAGGAATCTTTGGCCGTGGGGAGTCTCTTCAATCGGTTTCTATTGGTTAAGGTAAGGGGAGACTCTTTCGTTCCTTTCTTTATTTTCTCTCGATTTTGTGTAGTCATAGCCGAATGGCTACTTTGTTCTTGGTGTTTAGATTTCGGCTAACCCCTTTTCCTTTTCTTCTTTTTCTCTCGTTTTGGAATGTTTCCTTTGGGAAACTCTATTAGCCAAATGTTTGTTCTCTGAAGCCTGAAGGTCTATTGATTTCTAATCTGATCACTCCATTTGGGTTCTTAAGGCAGTGAGCCATCTTTGTGATTTCTTGGCTATTTCATCCCTTTAAATTATAGTCTGTCTTAATCAAATTCTTTTGTTAGTCAACCTACGTTTCTCCTTGGGTATTCATCAAGATTTTTCTACATGGATACGAGGGCCAGTCATTCTAAGGAAGGGAGTGAACTCCTAGTCTGTGTCCTTAAATTTAAGCAGCGTGTGGTATCGACGGTTCGAGACTTTCCACCAGGCTGTGGGAGGGAGCCGACATATACCTGGGATAGACAAATCACGGTTGTTTCTTCTAGTGAGAGTGTCGACAATCTAGAGATTCTAGTCTTACGCGTAATCATGTGTGTAATGCTCACACTTTACTTTATTAATTTGTGTTAATAAATGTGTTGGCTGAAAGCTAGAACGATGGTTTAGATAGTCGAGATACCCTTGTGGGTAAGGTTGGAGACACCGAGTAAGTTCCGCTATGATGTTACATTCGAATATGTGTATGTATAAATTAATTATTTGTTGTACATTGAAAGTATGCTGTATCCATCTCAGTAAGATAATATGTTGCATGGGCTATTGGAAATGATTGAAAGGGGAGGTGTGATTCAGTGACTTCTTTCACAGTGGTCTTGGACCACAGTGGTTTGGAACCACGTATACATATATTTACCAGTGACTCATCTCAGTGGTCTGGGACCACAGTGGGTTGGCCCCACACATACTTATCAGAGATAGTCACAGTGGTCTGGGACCACAGTGGGTTAGCCCCACGTTTATAAATTTTGTGACTCTGTCCCAAGTGGTCGGGGACTACAGTGCTCTGGGACACACAGTGGCTTGATGCCATGGCTGTTTGGGCAATTCAGGTGACCTAAAGGATGGAAAACTAGGTTGGGTTGGGCAGCATTGCACACATGTTTAATATGCTATATTGCGTGGGCTAAGGGCCAATGGGCATCTATGGGCTTGAGGCTCAGATTGCATTATAAGGGGATTTACACACTGAGTCTAGGTGACTCACCCCTCTGCTTAATCTTGCAGGTAATCCCTAGATCGTGGATTTGGAGCCGAGGCAGACTTTGAGGCGTCCATGCATTATTTTCTCGTAAACTTTCGTTTCTTATTTAAACTTAATTTTTAATTGTTGGATTTTGCAATGTAATAAGGCCTTTACAACTTTGAATTGGGATTTTCTTTAACACTATTAGTACATATTTTTGAAGTGACAAATACGTGGTTTTCCTAAAATAAAATATAAAAAAAATATTTTTCTAAACAGGTGTTAACAAAAGATGACGAACGAATAAAAGTTTAAGCTAAATAATCTGGAGTTTTTAATAAAACCTCAACATTGTTTTCAACTGTCACGTTTCATTAAATTCCCGAATTTTGGCTTTCGTAAAACAAAATTCGTTTACGGAATTTAGTTCAATCTAATCAGGAAATTGGTAAGAACTCTCCAATGAAATTTTAAATTATCTTCAAGATAAAAACACTAATCATAAAGTGTTTTTTCCAAATTACGATGTTTAGCTAAAGATTTCAAAACTTCCTTTCCTTTAACATACCAGATTTGGTCGTAGCATATTGACCGGGTTTGGGGTGTTACAATTATGGTATCAGAGCCTGGTTGTAAAGCCCGGCTGTGGGTTTGAGGGTCGGGAAAGGAAAATGTTTTCAAAAGTTGGTTTGGAAAATGGTTTAGAGAAATACATGTTTTCTAGAAGTATGGCACCTGAGTCTCTGACACCAATCCGTACTGTAAGTTTTCTGATTATTACTTGAATTCTCATGAAATATTGTGATAGACAGTTTTAAGAAATACACCTTTAGAAATGGAAACCTTTAGAAATATTTCTTGCGAAAAACTACTTCTAATGCTATTTCCATAAGACTGTCCAGTAATAAACAGTGGAAGAAATACTAACTCATAAAATTTTAATCAGATTAAGTCAAATTCATAATCATGAGCGCTAGAAGACGTGGACGTGGTATGCACGACTATGGTAGAGGCCGAAGTGTTGAGGCTGAACCCTCAGAATCAGGGTATGGGCCGAAAGGTGAAGTGCCAACATCACCAATTGCGGAAGCGGGATTTTAGGACCAAGCTAGTGGAGACGATGCTATGTATCAAGCTATGTTACGTGTTCTAGAGTGAGTTGCTAGAGCGAGCACAAGATCAGTAGCTCAAAAATTTGTTTCTGAGCGACTCCGAGCTAATGGGGTTAAGATGTTTAGGGGCATTTCTGGTGTAGCTCCTAACGTAGCTGAGTACTGGCTGGAAGTGGTTGAATGAATCATGGTCAATCTTGATTGTGCTGCGGAGTAAAAGTTGAAAGGAGTAGTGTCTCTCCTTCGAGATGAGGCATACCAGTGGTGGCTCACGGTAAGAGATGGTACATCAGTGGACCGTATTAGTGGGACTTCTTTAAGTCAGCATTCCAGGGAAAGTATGTTGGGGTAAGTTACGTGGACGCTCAGAGGAAGGTATTTTTAAACCTGGTCCAAGGGAATAAGTCAGTGGTTGAATATGAGGCGAAATTCCTACAGTTAAGCCGTGATGCTCGAGGTATTATCGCAACAGATCACGAGCATTGTGTCTAATTTGAGGATGGTCTGAGGGACGAGTTGCAAGTACTGATAGCTCCGCAATGGGAAAGAGAGTTTGCTATTCTGGTTGAGAAGGCTAAGATAGCCGAAGAAGTGAAGCGATCTGAAAGGCAGAATCATGATAGGGACAGAGGTAGGAATAAAAGGAATTTTGGGTCATCAGGATCTGTGAGGGTTTCTAAAAAGGCCTAGGTTTGATGGACCAAGTCAAGTTGCGAATCCTGTTGCTGTTGGTCGGTCTCAGCAATGTGCTAGATGTGGGAATTATCATTCGGGGGAGTGTTGGGCAAGAAGTAAAGGATGTTACAGGTGTGGATCTATAGATTATCTAGTCAGGGACTATCCACAAGAGCCGAATAGGGCACGACCAGTAGGTCAGGGATATGTGCAGCCTGGAAGAGGTGGGCAGCAACCACTGAAAGGTCGTGGTCCGGCCAGGGGTGGAAATGGTTTTGGTCGAGGGCGGGAGCACCGAGAAAAGGTGCTGAGAATCCAGATGTGAGATAGCCTGGGTTGGTCTATGCAACTAGACACCGAGAGGATGGTGATGCATCGGATGTCATAACCGGTACGTTCCTTATTTTTGGTTTTCCCTTTACAGCACTGATTGATATTGGGTCTACACATTCGTATGTTGCTAGTACTATGTCAGGAACTTTGAACATAAAATCTAAGGTTGCTTCTAGAGAAATGACTGTGATTAGCCCTTTAGGACAATCTATTGTGGTGAACAAACTATTTAGGAATGTGCCTTTAGAAGTTCAAGGGATAGTCTTCCCGGCTGACTTGGTGGAATTGTCGTTTGGCAAGTTCGATTTGATATTAGGCATGGAATGGTTAGTTAAGTATCGAGCAAACTTGGATTGTGCTGCTAAGTGCATGATACTGAAGACTCTCGAGGATAAGAAGGTGTTGCTGTTAGGTGAGAGAAGAAATTACCTGTCCAATGTGGTGTCTGATATAAAGGCTGAAAAGATGGTGAGAAAAAGGTGTGAGGCTTTCCTAGCTTTCGTTAATGCTTTGGAAGCCAAGGAGTTATCTGTAAGAGATGTTTGAATGGTGAAAGAGTTCTCAGATGTTTTTCCAGAAGAGCTTCCAAGATTACCTCCGGATCGTGAGGTGGAGTTTGGCATTGATCTTCTTTCGGGAATAGCTCTGGTGTCCGTTGCCCCATATAGAATGGCACCGAAGGAGCTGGTGGAGCTTAAAGCTCAGATTCAAGAATTGTTAGACCGTGGTTTTATCCGACCAAGTGTGTCTCCGTGGGGAGCATCGATGTTATTTGCCAAGAAAAATGATGGGTCGATGTGGATGTGCATTGACTATAGGAAATTGAACAAGTTGACGATTAAGAAAAGGTACACGTTGCCAAGGATTGATGATCTATTCGATCAGCTGCGAGGCGCTTCGATCTTCTCGAAGATAAACTTGAGGTCAGGTTATCATCAGCTTAAGGTCAAGGAGGCGGATATTCATAAGACTGCTTTTCAAACTCGTTATGGTCATTACGAGCTCTTGGTGATGCCGTTTGGGTTGAGAATGCACCAGCTACATTTATGGATATGATGAACGATATTCCAACCCTACTTGGATCGGTTTATCGTAGTGTTCACAGATGATATTTTGGTATATTCAAGGACGGAAGAGGAGCATGATTCGCATCTTCGGATTGTTCTGCAGATTTTGAGAGAGAAGCAACTGTATGCCAAATTTAGCAAGTGTGAATTTTGGTTGAAGGAAGTTACTTTCCTAGGTCACGTTGTGTCTGCTAAGGGGATTAGGGTTGATCCTCGAAAGATTGGAGCCGTTTTAGATTGGAAACCACCAAGGTCTGTAGCTAAAATTTGAAGTT
Organism: Gossypium rotundifolium; assembly: GCA_025506655.1. Taxonomy (NCBI): domain Eukaryota; kingdom Viridiplantae; phylum Streptophyta; class Magnoliopsida; order Malvales; family Malvaceae; genus Gossypium; species Gossypium rotundifolium. Next base: position 45,755,035 of record CP106732.1, on the reverse strand, counting down.
TCCTTGGGTTAGCTGGGTATTATAGAAGGTTTGTGGAGGGATTTTCGTTAATCGTTGCACCTTTAACCAAGTTGTTAAGAAAAGGGGTACCGTCTGTCTGGTCTGATAATCATTAGGAAAGCTTTGAGAAGTTGAAGAGGATTTTGACGGAGGCACCAGTGTTGATTTAGCCTGAGGCTGGGAAGGAGTTTATCGTCTACTGTGATACGTCGCACACAGGGTTAGGATGTGTATTGATGCAAGAGGGAAAAGTGGTAGCGTATGCGTCTCAACAATTAAGACCATATGAAGTGAACTATCCCACTTATGATCTGGAGTTAGTTGCGATAGTGTTCACCCTGAAGATTTGGAGGCTCTACTTATATAGAGACAAGTCAATCATCTACACCGATCATAAGAGCCTGAAATATCTCCTTACCTAGAAGGAGTTGAATTTAAGGCAATAGAGGTGGATTGAAATGTTGAAAGACTATGCTTGCTCGATTGAGTATCACCAAGGTAAAGCTAACGTAGTGGTGGATGCGTTGAGCTATAAAGTGATATATGATTTGAGGGCATGTTTGCTCATCTCAGCTTGTATGATGATGAAAGCTTGCTAGCTGAACTTCAAGTGAAGCCTTCGTGGGTAAGACAGATTAAAGAGAAGTAGTTGACAGATGAATGTTTAAGTTCTAGATTTCAGCAAGTGAAAGGTGGTGAGATAGAATATTTTAGTTTGAACAGTGATGGAGTATTGTGCTTTCATGGAAAGGCTTGTATTTCGAAGGATTCCGAGTTGAGACAGAAGATTCTGCGGGAAGCGCATAGTAGTCCATATGCTATGCATTCTGGTAGAAGTAAAATGTATCGAGATTTCCGTGACCAGTTTTGGTGGCTAGGTCTGAAATAAGAAGTTATCGAGTTTGTGAGTAAGTGCTTGACGTGTCAGCAAGTAAAGGCGAAACATCAGTTGCCTTCGGGGTTGCTGCAGCCAGTGAAGATTCCACTTTGGAAGTGGGAGAGGATAACTATGGATTTTGTTAGTAGGCTACCTCTTATGCCTACTAGGAAGGATATGGTATGGGTGATTGTCGATCGGTTGACAAAGTCCACTCATTTCATACCGGTTCATATTGATTACCTACTTCAGAAGTTAGCTAAGCTGTATGTAGCAGAGATCGTGAGGCTACATGGGGCACCAGTGTCTATCATATCAAACAGAAACTCCAGGTTTACATTGCGATTTTGGAAAGCGTTGCATAAAGTGTTGGGTACAAGACTGGGTTTCAGCACGTTTCATCCATAGATTGGTGGTCAGTCAGAGAGGGTAATTCAGATTTTGGAAGATATGTTGAGAGGCTGTGTTATCAACTTCAGGGGTAATTGAGAGGATTTCTTACCGTTGGCAGAATTTGCATACAACAATAGCTATCAATCTAGTATTCAAATGGCACCCTACGAAGCGTTGTATGGTCGTAAGTATCGTACTCCTACGTACTGGACAGAGTTGGGCGAGTGACAGTGGTTGGGTCCGAAATTGGTTTCAGAAACAGAGGAAAATGCTATGTTGATTCAAACTCGATTGAAGGGAGCTTCCGACAGGCAAAAATCTTATACAGATCTGAAGCGTAAGGAAATAGAATTCGCAGAGGGTGATCAGGTCTTTCTGAAAGTTTCACCTTGGAAGAAGGTTTTAAGGTTTAGACGAAAGGGCAAGTTGAGCCCTAGGTTCATCGGACCTTATCGGGCGTTGAAATGTGTGGGACCAATAGTTTATCAGCTCGAGTTACCTCCAGAGTTGAGTCAGATACATGATGTATTTAACGTTTCAATGTTAAGGCGCTATCATTCAGATCCATCTCATATAGTACTAGAGAGAAATTAAAGTAAAACCTATTTGTTTTTGAAGAAGAACCCGTTCAGATCTTAGATCGAGATGCTAAAGTGTTGAGAAGAAAGTTAGTTTCGTTGGTTAAGGTTCTATGGCAGAATCACAGTTTAGAGGAAGCCAAATAGGAGCCAGAGGATGTGATGCGATAGCAATATCCTCACCTCTTTTGATCAGGTAAATTTCGAGGTCAAAATTTCTTTAAGGGGGTAGAACTGTAACATCCTAGATTTAGGGATTCTACATTTTAGGCTTTTCTGTGTGCTTGGTTGTTCTGCTTGTTATTTAGATGTGTTTGGGGGTCCTAGTGAGGCTCGGGATTAGGCCAGAGCCTTGGTAAAATTTTTGGTTTTGGGCATCTAAGGGGGGAGAGCTAGTAGAAGCAAGCCTTAAGTTTATTTACGTGTGGTAGTTGACACAAAGAAGCTTGTGTCCAAGTGGAGGTAGCGTCACTTGTAGGAGGAGAATGAGAGGAGTTCGAATCCCATAAGCCTCATTATGAAGCTTTATTTTTTGGCGCCAGGATGGAGAGAAGATGGTTTCGGCAGGGACTTTTCAAGGTGGTGGTTGAATGGGTCAATGCATTCAAATGGATGGAAAAGAATGCTTGAAGGAGTTTGAAGTGGTTAAACCAATTTGAATGGGTAATGGAGAGTGAAACTAGGAGGAAATCAAGGGATTTGGCGATGGTGGAGGTGTTGGCCAAATGTGGGGAGCTTAGAGGGGGATTTCGGTTTAGTTGCTAAGATAGGTGAGTGTGCCGAAATTCCCATTGGTCTTAGGCATTTTTTTGGCATTTTCGGTCATATAGGGTGAGGGCCAATTTTTGTAAAAGTCTCTTAGAGTTCTTTTTTTCCCTCATTCGGTTTCCTACTTCTCCTTTTGCCAAATTTTCAGCCTCTTCTCTTCATCTCTTTTTGCTTCTTTGACACTAGCCGAAACTAGTGTGACCATTCGGGCATCCCTTTTTTCTTCTTCTTCTCTCTTTTATTTCATTTATTTTCTTTAGTTGAACCCTCTTCTATCTTTGAGCCGAAACTCTCTTATCCTCTACTTCTGTCTTCTCTAGTCGAAACATACTTCTCACTCCTTTATCTTGTGTGTTTCGTTTTACAAATTTTTTCTATAGTCAAATCTCCTTTGACACCACACTAATCAATTCTTACACTTTTTATTGTCAGCCGAACATCGCGAAGCAAGGTGCTAGGAATGTTTGGTCACAGAGAGTCTCTTCAATCAGTTTCTGTTGGTTAAGGTAAAGGGAGACTCTTTCATTTCTTTCTTTATTTTCTCTCGATTCTGTGTGGTCATAACTGAATGGATACTTTATTCTTGGTGTTTAGATTTTGGCTAACCCCTTTCCCTTTTCTTCTTTTTCTCTCATTTTGGAACATTTGCTTCGGGAAACTCTATTTGCTGAACATTTGTTTTCTAAAGCCCGAAGGTCAATTGATTTTTGAATCTGATTACTCAATTTGGGTTTTTAAGGTAAGGAGCCATCTTTACGATTTGTTGGCAATTTAATCCCTTTCAATTGTAGTCTGCCTTAATCAAATTCTTTTTTTAGTCAACCTACGTTTCTCCTTGGGTATTGATCAAGATTTTTCCACATGGATACAAGGGCTAGTCATTCTCAGGAGGGGAGTGAACTCATAGTATGTGCCTCTAAATTTGAGCGTGCAGTATCGGTGTTTTGAGACTTTTCGCCAGGCTGTGGTAAGGAGCCGACATCTACCATGGATAAACAAATCACAATTGTTTCTTCTTGTGAGAGTGTCGACAATCTAGAGAGTCTAGTTTTACACGTAATCAGGTGTGTAATGCTCTATGTTGGCTGAAAGCTGAAATGACGGTTTAGATAGTCGAGATACCCTTGTGGGTAAGGCTGGAGACACTGGGTAAGTTTCGCTATGATGTTACTTTCGAATATGTGCATGTATGAATTAATTATTTATTGTACATTGAAAGTATGTTGCATCCATCTCTGTATGATAATATGTTGCATGGGCTTTGGGAAATGATTGAAAGGGGAAGTGTGATTCAGTGACTTCTGTCACAGTGGTCTGGGACCACAGTGGTTTGGCCCCACACATACTTATCAGAGATTGTCACAGTGGTCTGGGACCACAGTTGGTTGGCACTTTATAAATTCTGTGACTCTGTCACAAGTGGCTGGGGACCACAGTGGTCTGGGACCATAGTGGCTTGATGCCACTGCTGTTTGGCCTATTCAGGTGATCTAGAGGATGGAAAATTAGGTTGGGTTGGGCTACATTGCACACATGTTTAATATTATATATTGTGTGGGCTAAGGGCCAATGGGCATCTGTGGGGTTGAGGCCCAGATTGCGTTATAAGGGGATTTACACACTGAGCCTAGGTGACTCTCCCCTCTGCTTAATCTTGCTGGTAATTCCTAGATTGTGGATTTGTAGCCGATGACTTTGAGGTGGCCATGCATTATTTTCTCGTAAACTCTCGTTTCTTATTTAAACTTACTTTTTAATTTTGGGATTTTTTTAATGTAATAAGGCCTTTACAACTTTAAATTGGGATTTGCTTTAACACTATTAGTACATATTTTTGAAGTGACAAATATGGGGTTTTCCTAAAATAAAATACAAACAAATATTTTTCTAAACAGGTGTTAACAAAAGATGACAAACGAATAAAAGTTTAAGCTAAATAATCCGGAGTTTTTAGTAAAACCTCAACATTGTTTTCAACTGTCACGTTTCATGAAATTCCCTAATTTTGGCTTTCGTAAAACAAAATTCTTTTACGGCTTTTAGTTCAATCTAATCAGGAAATTGGTAAGAACTCTCCAATGAAATTTTAAATTATCTTCAAGAGAAAAACACTAATCATAAAGTTTTTTTTCCAAATTACGATGTTTAGTTAAAGATTTCAAAACTTCCTTTCCTGTAACATACCAGATTTGGTCGTAGAGTATTGACCGGGTTTGGGGTGTTACAGGGAGCTCATTGGAGACCTATTACACTATCCCACGATTATATCGGTAGATTTTGATGTTTTGGTCTAGGTTATAGTGGCATGTATATGTGAACTTCTTTTTAATATCTAGTTGATGTTGTGGCATGTAAATGTTGCTTTGAATTTGTGGTACTTATGGTACTTTAAAGCCTTGATGGTTGGTGTTGATATGGACAAGTTGATGTATGTTTTGAATGGCCATGTGACCCTTGAAGTATAAAATTTTCTACCTTTTTACTTAATGTTTCAAATGTTTCCATTTTAGTCCCGAATTGTTTCTAAAGTGTTTCTAAGGCCACGAGGTCTCGAATAAGGGGAAATATGCTTGTGTTTGAATGAATTATCATATGATTTATGAAATGTTTAGAAATGAATGTATTTAAGTTATGCTTTTATGATAATGCTCTGTAACCCTATTCCGACGACAGGTAATGGTTAGGGGTGTTACAACCATAGCATTAATTGCATTTTATTATAATAACTTAACCACTTTAGTGCCTCAATCTAATCCTCGTGGTAATGATACTTACTCATCATTTTATTACTTAACCTGACGTGTATACTTGCACAATTCGCATATCATATTCACACGCGACAAGTGTTTGGTGCCTTGTAACGAGTTGGAATTCAGTGGTGTCGAAAAGTGTGGTTTTGGAACCTCGTTTTTTAAAACCAATCTCGTAAATATTTTTATTAAATATTTATAGAGTTATGTTAGACGTGAACTAAATTTTGGTTAGGAAATTTTTTTGAATTAGAGCTTAATTAGCATACAAGGACTAAATCGTGTAAGTGATAAAAGTGTGAATTGTTATTAAATTATAAGGTGGTATATGGCAAAGGGACTTTTAAAGAAATTAGACCCATGGATTGATAATAGCGGATGGTAACATAGTTTAATTCTTAAAAATGTTGTAAAATTTTAAGTTATAATAATTAATTAAAACGAAACATATGAATAAATTAAAACAAGTAAGTGGATGGAAAGAGAAAGAAAAAATCTTTCATCCAAGAAGCAATTCGAAGCTAAGGGAGAAAAAGAAGACGAACGACCAAGGGTTTTTGGTTTTTAAGCTCAATTTGGTTAGCTCAATTTAGTCATTTTCTTGTACTTTTTATGCTTTTGAAAGTTGACCCATGTTGTAATTTTTGATATTGTTAAGGTTTGATGAAGTTGTCATTGTTAGATAGTTGAAAAACTTTTCGTAATATCTTGATAGATTTTAATTTTATTATTGAAAAAGGACTAAATTATAAAGGCAATTGTTGATTTTGTGCAATAGGGACTGAAATGAAAAAAGAATGAAATTTTTGGTGTAAATGAGAAATAAGATGTTAAATTAGGCCTAGAGTGAAATTAGTATAAAAATTGGAGGTTAAACTTGAAAGTTATGTTAGTCTCAGTTCTAGTGACTAAATTGAATAAAATGCAAAAGTAGCATAAATTAGAAATTGAATGTGAAAATGACTTATATTGATAATTTTATGTGTTGTTTCTAATTCATAGCTAACGTCTATCTGGATTCCTCGAAAAAGGAAGGAAAAGAAAAAGTTGTCACCGAATAGCTCAGAGTTTACAATTTGTATTTCTATAATCCGAACTAACTTGTAAATTGTTGCATTTTGAATTGTTTATGCATGGTAAGAATGTAGGGTGAGATTCCTTGTTCATTTGAGATGATTTGAATTGGTTGTTAAGTATGGGGACTACGTTGGATATTTATGAAAAATGTATATATTTATAAAAATGTGAAATTGAGTATATATTGGGATGATTTATTGCTGCCAAATGTTGAATAAATGTATATAAGATGAAAAAAAATGTGAATAGAGATATTGATTCATGATGAAATATGAAATAAAAAATTTATTAACTATTCGAGTAAAGTCGGATATAGTTGGCATTCCATAGGATAGAAAGAGCTCAGGGTTACTTCGACTACTAGTCAATGAGGCACTAAGTGTCAATTTGCTTCAGTTTAACCGATGAGACACTAGGTGTCAAACTTATTGATAGTGTTGGGTTCAACTATTTGCTTCGAATTTATCCGATAAGACGCTAGGTGCCCAATTGGTGTGTTGGTTGGACCGTGTATCCGTGTATCTGTCTGAGTCCGAGTCATGTTAATAGGGAGTTAAAAGATAAAAAATGAAAGATTTATGATTGAAATTTTGATCTTGAATAAGCCCTCAAAATCCATATGATTGGAAAGAAACTATATGAAATGTAATTGTTGTTATTGAAATGGCAAAAAGATATAAAATATAAATGAAATGTGGAATGGATTATTCAATTGTGAAATTAGTTGGAACCTTAATAGAAATGTTCATTGAAATTATGGATATGGAAATCAAGATATCAAATGATATGTGAATTGGTTTGTCATTTAAATATATTATCAATATATGTTAGTTGAACATAGAATATATGTGAAATTGCTTTAGTAGCATGTTAATTGCATATTACCATTTACATGTAGTTTATGTGTTTAAAATTATCTATGATTTGTTTAACGTTTGGAGTATAGAAATAACATTGATTTATACTCAGAGTACGATTTATTTTTTGTGCACATGTTAGGTACTTATTGATTAGATTGTCGACTCAGCATCCAGCGACAATCCCAAACTCAAGTGTTGGTGAATGGTTCTTTTTGGTCTTGGCATGTACCTACGGTGTTTAATGCTTATTGTAACCCCCTAAACCCGACCTAAACATTATGGCCGAATCTCGAAGATCACATTGGCCAAGTTGTCGATGTAGAAAATCATTTTCATTATTTCCTCTTAATAATCGTCCTTATTTTTAAAACATCATTTTATTTAAAGAAAAGCCAAATATTGTCTATAAATTTCCTTTTGAAAGATTTTTTCGAAATCGTCTATCTTTAGAAAAACTTAAGTATTGTTAGTTTTCATAAAACTTTATTTTCAAAGTAAATGTTGCAGTGAAAAATAACATAACTAAAACTCGTTTTGTTATTTTGAAACTGTAGGTTAAATATGTTTATATATCTCGTAAAATGCTAGTTTGTTGAATATGTAGTGTTAAGTTTTGAAAACAGGGTATTGAGTTTGAAAACACAATTACTGAGTTGAGTTTGACATTATTATGAAAAATTCATCGTTAATTACCAAATTCACAAATCCTCTTAGGTAATAGTTTAAAACTTAAAACATGAAAAACAATTAAAAAAAAAACAAAATCCAACATCCAAAAGAAAGTTGCAAACCAAAGTCCACAAAAATAAAAATACATCCCAAAATATATCAAGTACCAAATAATGCAATTTTTTTAAAATGTCCGAGTGCTCCTCTGCAAGCCGATCCCATCCTAACCTCGATTATTATTTGAAAGGCCAGAACAAAAAGGGGTGAGCTTAAAAAGCCCAATATGGGTTTCAAATCATCTTAACAGAAATTATCATATAAAGCATCAATTTAAACAAATCATATACATACAAAATATTCAGTCACATAATCACATTTATCATAATGCATAATGACAATGTCAATGAGACACTTTTTTGAAAATAGTGCAAATTTTTTGAGAAAATAGTTTCTACCCATCTTCACTACACACCATAATGAGTTCCCCAGAACTTTTCCATCCAATAACACACCAATAATGTGGACAAGCCACCATATATTGCAATCGAGTTACTAGAAATAGAATTGTAACGCCCCGAATTTGGGCCTAGTAGAATTGGGCCTATTGGGCCTTGGGCTTAGGAGCGTTTAAAATTTTTGAGAACAAGAGAATGACCCTAATGCAAGTTGGACCTATTAGGTGAGTGATTTTGGAAGGTTAGGGGGATTCTATGAAGTCCCGGATCAAACCTAGGCTTTAGGAAAAATTTTGGTTTTAGGTGAGTAAAACCTTGGGAGTTAGTAAGTATGCTTTAAGAATAAATTATGGAGAAAAATGACACAAAAATGAGTTATGGTCTAGTGGCAAATGATGCCACATAAGAGACAAGGGAATGACGCCACAAAAGGAAGCAACGGGTCCAGGGTTCAAGTCTTGGCACTTGCATTTTATTTTGATTTTTTAAAGGAACTTAGACTTTGGCCATATACTTATATTTAGTTGCACATGTTTTAAGACGACAAGGAGCTAGTTGGTAAGGTGGCTAGCGGCGTGGAATATGTTACAAGGGAGCTGAGTTGTCTAATGGTAGCAACACAAGCATGCGAGCGGACGTGTAGGAGCTTGAGCGATAGTTGAGGCCACCATGAGTATTCTTGTGGGTTGATGTTGTTCGGGCCAAGTGGGCCCAATGGGCCCGTAGTCCCATATGAATAAATTGTATGCTTGTGTAGTAGATAGTGAACTGGTCTATATGGATCTCATATCTGTGGCTAGATTTGGGCTAAATGGGTCAAACGAGTGTATGGGCTCATTTGGGCCGAGAATGGGCCTTAAGCCCATTCGTATCATTATCTCTGTTTAGAATACTTTGGTTTAACTGGGAAAATCATAGTTGTTCGCTCTAGTACAGGTGATGGCGCTCGTGATTATTTAATACTCTATGTGGTAAGGTATGTATCCATATACACTATTCTGATTGTTAATCGGTTAAAAAGTCGAAGGTGCGTATATTGTATTATCTTGACTGTTGATCGGCATTATGCCGAAAAGCTGAAATATCGGGAACGATGCCATGCGAGCGTGAAATCTCGCGTATGGTGAGCCGAGCTCACGGAGCGTGAGCGTGTGATGAGGAAGGCCATCATGAGCGAATTCATGGGCCATCTTGGGCCTTGATGGGCCAAGAGGGCCTAATGGGCTCGTGGGCCCATTGGGTTGAATCTCACTGTTAAATGTGAAATAGACAAGCTTATCAAGTCACGCACATGACTTAGGTGTTTTGGGCTACGTAAGGCCAAAAGGGGGCTGTATGGGCCCAATAGGCTTGTGGGCCCATAGAGATGAAATGTCCGTGACGTGATAAGTTATTGATTTGGGCTGTGTCGTTGCATAGCTATGGTTGTTTCTAGGCTAAATGGGCCACACGAGTGTGTGAGCCCACTTGGGCAGGGTAATGGGCCTTAGGTCCATCTTCGATGTAAGTTAATTAATTTAGATTTCCTAAGTCGCTCGAGGCGACAATGGACCTTCTATTGGGTCGTGAAATACCCTCAGTTTATGAAATTACTAAAATACCCTCAATTTGTGAAATTATCGAAATACCCTAATTTATAAAATTACCGAAATACCCTCGGTCTACAAAATTACTGAAATACCCCTATAGGGTAGAATTATCAAAATACCCCTGTAGGGTAGAATTATCGAAATACCCTTGTAAGGTAGAATTACCGAAATGCTCCTGAAGGGTAGGATTACTGAAATACCCTTATAGGCTAAATGACTGTTTTGCCCTTGTGAGTAAATGACTGACTTATGCTATAATTTGACTGATTTGACTGTGATCGTATGACTGTGTTTTAACTGACTTGACTGTGGGCATGTGACTGATATGCTGTTAATATGTGTTGAAATGACTGTTACCGAGCATGGCCATTTTGCATTAACGTGTGATGATTGAACATGACATACACGACATATTGCATGGGGTTGGGACATTGATATGGAGAAAGTATTATACTGGTGGCTATGCCACGTTTTACTGATTTAGTGGCATTGCCACATATACTGATTTTAGTGGCCTGGCCACGTTCACTGTTATTAGTAGCTCTACTACGTCAGTACTATGTACGAGTGGCTCTGCCATGTTTTACTATTATAGTGGCATTGCCACGTAATCTAGTTATTGCTCTGTGCCATCTTGATTGTAGCTTTGTGCGAATCGTATTTACTCGTGGCTATGTGCCTAACATATATATCGATGACTCTGTGTCGATCATATTTACCCAAGGCTGTGTGCCAATTATATTACCATCGCTGATGGCTATGTGCCTAACATAATACAGTTACTGATGGCTTTGTGCCAATTATAATACCTCTACTGAAGGCTTAAAGCGGTATATATATTAGCAGCTTTTCTGTGTTGATACTGGCAGCTTGTCTGCGCTCTTGGTGTGTAGGGCTGGGTGGGTTGACTTGGTCCCCACATGATGTGTAAGGTTGGTACGGGTGGTGTGATGGTTAGATTGGGTTGGGATGCATCCTCATACTATTTGTAACATCCTAAATTAGGGCTATGCATTTGTGTGTTTATGTGCGAATGCTATGCTAGTCATGCTAGTTAAGGGTGCTTTGGGGTCTAGGAATGAATTAAGGGTAAGCTGGAGCCTTAGTAAAAATTTTGCTTTTGGGTACTTTAGGGGGGAGAGATGAATGGGATAGGACTTAAGGGTTGGTATTTGTGTGTTTTGATAAGAGAAGTTTATTGGTGAAGTGGCAAGGAGGTGCCACTTAAAGCTATGGAAGGTGACGCCTCTGGGAAGCTGCCAAGGAGCAGGTTCAAGCAGCGTAGATCCCCTTTGAGGGATTTCTTTTTACGCCAAGGTGGCGGAGAGTTGCTCTCATCTTGGACTCTGATGGATGAGGGTTGAATGGGTCAACACATTTGAATGTGAGGAAGAGAGCAATTCAAAGAGGAAGAAGGGGTTAACAAGTTTGAATGGAGAGTGGAGAGTGATCGGTGGAGAGAATCATGGGATTGGGAGAAAGGGAGAGTGTTTGGCCGATTGTGGGAAGTGTGTGTGTGTGTGTGTGTGTGTGGGTTCAGTTTAGTATTGTTAATGGGGTGGCTGAATGTTAGATGATGGCATTAGGGGGTTGATAATTTTGGCTAGCTATAGAAACCAAGAGCATTTTTGTTCAACTCTTTTTGTCAAAACTGAAACATTATACCACTTCATGCATTTTTGGCTTTTCTCTCAAATACCAAAACACTCTCACACTTTTTTCTTTTGCATTTTCTTTTCTCCCATTCACCAAAGCCGAAACACCTCCCAATACTCTTCATATTTTCTCCTTCTCTTGTGCTTGGCCGAAACTCACATTACCATCCACTGTCTACTCCCATTTCATTTTCTTTGCCATAAACACCAAAGCCAAAATCCTCTAAAGCCTCATCTCCTACCAAAACTCTGACATTTTCTCCTCTTTTCTCTCAAACTTCATTGCCGAATCCCCTTTGGTAGACAACACCTTTCTTTTCCATCTCATGCCTTTCAAGATCAGAACATTTTCGGCATTCGGTGAGTTCTCTTTGGTTTTGCCAAATCTCTTTAAACATCTACTCACTCTTTTTCTCCTCTTGTTTTCTTTGAAAGAAAGTTGAATTCCTCTAACAATCATATCCTTTTCTTTTGGTTTTCGTTCCAGTGGACTATCATTACTTGTTCTTCACCACTCCCAATCGGTTTCTCTAGTGTTGTGGTAAGTGTTTTCATCTCGGTTCAATCATCTCCTTTCTTGGTGGAGTGCTGACGGCAGTAGTCATACCCTTTAACTCTTGGCCGATTGTAGGGGGTTCATCTCCGCGTTCTTCTGGCTTCTAGTTTGCAATTAGAGTGTGTTAAGGGACAATCGGTTCTAGTCCATTTAAATTCTTAATCTCCAAGATTTGTCGATCTAGGTAAGGACCCTTAGCTTTGAGTGTCTATTCATTTTTTTTTTCATTTTTACTGCTTTAATCTGGTTTAGTGACCAAGGTTATTCATGGACTCAAATGTCATCCAAGTGAAAGGAGGGGTGGACCAGCGGTCCTAGCCCCTAAGTTCAAGAAGCGCGCGGTATCTGCTATTTGGGATTGGCCACCGGGTTGTGGGCCGACTTCTGAGGAGAATAAGAGGCAGATAGTAGTAGTCTCCGATAGTGATAGTATCGACATAGATAGCATAGTGCTGTGCGTATCCAAGTGTGCAAGATTTACACACTTTAATATTATTATTATTATGTGTTATTAATTTCTTTGGGGCTGAAAAGCCAAAATGGCTAGATGAATAAGCGTTATGCCATCAAGGGCATGGCCGACGTACCAGGTAAGTATCCTACTGTTTATGTGCATGCTAATAAAAGTATGCCATGATAATATTATGCATTTGACAGTATGTCGCATTCGGTTGACATTTGTATGCATGTGTTGGATATGATATGAAGGGGAAGTGTAAGACTATCACTAGTGGTTTGGTACCACACGTGGGTTGGCCCCATATTCTTGATTCGTGACTAAGTCTCAGTGGTTTGGAACCACTAGTGGTTTGGTACCATATATTGATGATTTCGTGACTCGTCCCAGTGGTTTGGTACCACGTGGGTTGGCCCCACATATATGATTATTCGGGATTGTCACCAGCGATTTGGTACCACATATTGATGATTTCGTGACTTGTCCCAATGGTTTGGTACCACAAAGGTTAGCCCCACATATATGATTATTCTGGATTGTCACTAGTGGTTTGGTACCACAAGTGGGTTGGCCCCACATATGATATTTTGTGACTCTGTCACCAGTGGCTAGGTGCCACATATGGAGTGTAGCGGATGGAGGGTTGATTGTAGAAATCCCCACAGAGTGATCGGCTAGTACAGTGGTGTGTAAAGGATGGAACCTAAGATTGGGCCGGGTACATTGCATTCATCTCTGTACATACTATTTTTGAGTGGGCTAAGGCCCAATATGTGGTTGTGGGCTTGAGGCCATTGATAATGTTTTAAGGAGGAACTTACACACTGAGTCTTGGTGGCTCACCCCCTCTACTTCATCTTACGGGTGATTAGTGAGACGTGGACTTGGGAGCCGAAGAGACTCGGAGAGGCCATAGCTTGTTAAATTTTCAGTAAACTTAGTTTCTTTTTAAGACGTTTTAATTTGGGATTTTAATCGTTGTAATAAGGCCTTTCTAAATTGCTAATTGGTTTCTCATTTTAATTTCCACCTCGATACAATAATATTTTACGACTTAAACTTGATTGTTTAAAAAAGAAGTTTTCTAAATAACTGTAACCTAAATATTTATTTTCTCACAAGTGCTAACATAAATAGTAAATGAGCAGTTAATCCAACCTGGAAATTTTTCTTAAACGGTGAACCACTGTTTTTAAAACATTACCTGAAATAAAAAGTTTGGAAACTCCCGGTTTTCATCAAGATCCCCAAATTTTCTTTTCAACCTTACCCCTATGACATACTAGATCTGGTCGTGACGTATAGACCGGGTTTGTGATGTTACAATTCTGGTATCAAAGCCTAGGTTGCAAAACTCGGGCTGTGAAAATGGGCTTAACTATGTTTTATAAAGTTAGTCTAAATGATTTTTAAAAGGAAAGGTTTGGTTGGAGCTTGGCATCCGAGTCCGACGGCACCCAATCCACCCAGGTAAGTGTTTCAAAATTTCTGGTAGGGTAATCATGGAATGATTGTTAAGATGATTGTATGCTTTAGGAGACTTAGATTATAGATACTTTAACCTTAATATGTGTTGGGAAAACTACTCCTTGAGACTATTCTTCCATAAAATTCTTCGGTTTTAAAATGTGAAAGAAATAACTAACTCATAAAACTTTTTAATTAGATTAATCACTAATGTTTGTCATGAGCACTCGAGGTCATGGACGTAATGTACGAGGTCGTGGTAAAGGCAGGACTATTGTATTGGAACCAGTAGGATCTGGTCATGGGTCGAAAAGTGAGATACTAGTGCCGCTAGTAGTGGAAGTAGAATTTTAGGACCAAATAGGCGGGATGACGCAGTGTCGCAAGCAATGTTACGGGTCCTAGAGAGAGTGGCTGGGGCAGGCATGGGTACAGGAGCTCAGAAATCGGTGTCTGAGCGACTCCGAGCTAATGGAGCAGAGATGTTTAGGGGTGTTTCTGGTGTAGCCCCTAATACAGCTGAGTATTGGTTAGAAACGAGTGAGCGCATAATGGATGATCTGGACTTCACGAAAGAGGAGAAGTTGAAAGTGGTAGTGTCTCTCCTATGAGACGAGGCGTACCAGTGGTAGCTCACGGTTAGTGATGGTACGGTGGCTGAGCATATCACCTATGATTTCTTTAAGATTGTATTCTAGGGGAAGTACGTAGGGTCAAGTTATATGGATGCGCATGTAAGGCATTCCTAAATCTGGTTCAGGGGAGTAAGTTAGTGTCCGAGTATGAGGTAGAATTCTTGCGGTTAAGTCGTTATGCTCGGGGTATTGTGGCCACGGATCACGAGCGCTGTGTTCGGTTTGAGGATGGGTTAAGAGATGATCTGCGTGTGCTGATAGCCCCACAACGAGAGAGGGAATTTGCTGTTCTTGTGGAAAAGGCTAAGATAGCTGAAGAGGTGAAGCTGTCCGAAAAGAAGAATCTGGAGAGAAATAGGAACAAGAGGAATTTTGGTTCGTCAGGATCAGTTGGGAGATTTTAGAAGAGGCATAGGGTCGAGGGGCCGAATCATGTTATGAGACCTGGTATTGATAGTCGGCCTTCAAGGTGTACCCGATGTGATAAATTTCATTTTGGTAAGTGTTGGGTTGGTAATAGAGGCTGTTTTAAGTGTAGGTCTACAGAGCATCGTATAAGGAACTGTCCACAAGAGAGGGGTAAAACACAATCAACGGGTCAAGGTTATGTTTAGTCAGGTAAAGGTAGTCAGCAACCACAGAGAGGCTGAGGTCCGGTCCGAGGAGGTAATGGTTTCGGTCATGGTCATGGAGCACCAGGCAGAGGTGCTGGGGGCAGTGATGCAAGGATACCGGTGCTGGTCTATGTAGTCAGGCATCGAGAAGAGGGAGATGCACCGGACGTCATGACCGATATGTTTCTTATTTATAGGTTACCTTATACTGCCTTGATTGATATAAGATCAACACATTCGTATGTAGCTAGTGGGATATCTGGAACCCTAGGAATAGACTCCGAGATTGCCTCTAGGGAGATGACTGTAGTTAGCCCACTAGGACAATCGGTAGTGGTAAACAGACTTTATGGGGGTGTACCTCTAAAAGTTCAAGGGATGGTTTTTTTGGCTGATCTGATGGAACTACCGTTCGGATAGTTTGACCTGATCTTAGGCATGGACTGGTTAGGGAAGTATCGAGCGAATCTAGATTGTGCTGCCAGGCGCATGGTAGTGAAAAATCTTGAGGACGAAGAAGTGGGGTAATAGGTGAGAAGAGAAACTATTTGTCTAATGTGATATCTACTTTAAAGGCTAAGCGAATGGTGAAAAAGGGCTGCGAGGCATTCATGGCTGTGGTTTGTGCCTTGGAGGGCAAGGATTTGTTTGTGGAGGATGTTAGAACAGTGAAGGAGTTTTTCGATGTGTTTCTAGAAGAATTTCTAGGTTTGCCTCTGGACCGAGAGGTGGAATTTGGTATTGATCTTTATCTTGGAACAGCACCTGTTTCAATTGCCCCATATAGGATGGCGCCCAAGGAGTTGGTGGAGTTGAAAGCTCAAATTCAGGAATTGTTGGATCGATGTTTTATTCGACCGAGTGGATCACCTTGGGAGCGCCGGATGTTATTCGTCAAGAAGAAGGACAGATCAATGCGTATGTGCATTAACTACCGTCAATTGAATAAGCAGGCCATCAAGAATAAGTACCCGCTGCCAAGGACAGATGACTTGTTCGATCAACTAAAGGGGGCTTCAGTCTTTTAAAAGATAGATTTGCGGTCAGGGTATCATCAGCTCAAGGTCAGGGAGGCGGACATTCATAAGACGGCATTTCGAACTCGCTATGGTCACTACGAATTCCTAGTGATGCCATTTGGTTTGACCAATGCACCAGCAGCATTTATGGACATGATGAATCGGGTTTTCCAACCCTATCTAGACCGATTTGTCGTTGTATTCATAGACGATATCTTGGTCTATTCCAGATCGGAGGAGGAGCATGACTCGCATCTTCGAGTGGTCTTACAAATTTTGAGGGAAAAGTAGATGTTCGCCAAATTCAGTTAGTGTGAGATTTGGCTAAAAGTGGTTACATTTTTGGGTTATGTTGTGTCTGCTGAGGGGATTAGGGTTGATCCCTGGAAGGTCGAAGCTGTGCTACAGTGGAAACCACCTAAGTATGTGGCTGAAATCAGAAGTTTTCTTGGTCTAGTTGGGTGTTATAGAAGATTCGTTGAGGGGTTCTCTTTGATTGCGGCTCCATTAACCAAGTTGCTACGGAAAGGGGTTCCGTTTGTTTGGTCCGATAAGCAGCATGAAAGTTTTGAGAAGTTAAAGAGGATTCTGACGGAAGCTCCGATATTGATTCAGCCTAAGGCTAGGAAAGAGTTTGTGGTTTATTGTGATGCGTGTCACATGAGTTTAGGATATGTGTTGATGCAAGATGTAAAGGTTGTTGCGTATGCATCTCGATAGTTAAGGTCGCATGAGTTAAATTATCCCACGCATGACTTGGAGTTGGCGGCGGTGGTTTTTGCTCTGAAAATCTGGAGACATTATCTGTATCGGAAGAAGTCCATCATTTATACAGATAATAAGAGCTTAAAGTCTCTCTTTACCAAAAAGGAATTGAATTTAAGATAGAGGCGATGGGTCGAGTTGTTGAAGGATTACGATTGTTCAATCGAATACCATCTAGGTAAAGCTAAGTGGTGGCAGACGCATTGAGTTGTAGGGTAATCTCGGATTTGAGGGCGATGTTTGCACATCTTAGCTTGTATGATGATGGGAGTTTGTTGGCTAAGTTCTAGGTGAAACCGACGTGGATAGATCAGATCAGATAGAAGCAATTGTTGGATAAGGTCTTAAGTGCTAGACTACTTCAAGTTTAAAATGGTAGAGTAAAGGATTATAATATGGGCGTTGGGGAGTTCTATGTTTCCGAGGAAGGATTTGCATGCCGAAGGAGTCGGAGTTAAGACTTAAGATTTTGCAGGAAGCGTATAGTAGCCCATACGCTATGCATCCTGGAGGAAGTAAGATGTATCAGGATTTGCGGGAACAATTTTAGTGGCCGAGTTGAAGTAATAAATAACAGAATATGTGAGTAAGTGTTTGACGTGTCAGCAGGTGAAAGCAGAGCATCAGTTGCCTTTAGGTTTATTGCAGCCGGTGAAGATTCCACAGTGGAAGTGGGAAAGGATCACAATGGATTTTGTTAGTGGGCTTCATCTTACACCTACCAAAAAGGTTTCTATTTAGGTAGTGGTTGATCTTTTGATGAAGTCTTCTCATTTCATACCGGTGCGAGTAGACTACTCTCTTCAGAAGTTGGCTAAATTATATATAACAGAGATTGTAGATTGCATGGGGTGTTAGTGTCGAATATCTCGGATAGGGACCCTAGGTTTACATCAAGATTTTGGAAGGCATTGCATCAAGCATTGGGCACAAAGTTAGATTTCAGTACAACATTTCATCTGCAGTCAGACGGACAGTCAGAAAGGGTAATCCAAATCTTGGAGGATATGCTGAGAGGCTGTGTCATGGACTTCAGAGGTAGTTGGGAAGAGTTCTTACCATTGGCAGAATTCACGTAGAATAATAGCTACCAATCGAGCATCTAGATGGCTCCGTATGAGGCATTGTATGGTTGGAAGTGTCGCACTCCCACTTGTTGGATGAAGTTGGGTGAACATCAGATGTTGGGTTCGAAATTGGTCTCTAAAACGGAAGACAAGGTTAAGCTAATTAGGGCTCGGTTGAAGGAAGCTCCGAACAGACAGAAGTCCTATGCTGATTTAAAGCGTAAAGACATAGAGTTTGAGGTGGGTGATCAGGTGTTCTTAAAGGTGTCACCGTGGAAGAAAGTGGTTAGGTTTGGATGGAAAGGTAAGCTAAGCCCTAGGTTTATCGGGCCTTATCGGATAGTGAAGCGTGTGGGACCAGTGGCCTATCAACTCAAGTTGCCTACAGAGTTAAGTCAGATTCACGATGTGTTTCACGTGTCGATGCTTAGATGTTAACGTTCGGATCCATCTCACGTAGTGTCCATGGAGGAGATCAAAGTGAGGCCTGATCTATCCTTTGAGGAGGAACTAGTTCAAATTTTGGATCGTCATGTCAAAGTACTACGTAGAAAGAGGGTTTCGTTGGTTAAGGTTTTGTGGCGAATCATGATTTTAAGGAAGCTACGTGGGACCCCGAGGAATCAATGCGACAGTAATACCCTCATCTCTTTTAACCAGGTAATTTCGAGGCCAAAATTTTTTAAGGGGTAGAACTGTAACATCCTAAATTAGGGGCTATGCATTTGTGTGTTTATGTATAAATGCTATGCTTGTCATGCTAGTTTAGGGTGCTTTGGTGGTCCAGGAATGGCTTAGGGGTAAGCCGGAGCCTTAGTAAAAATTTTTCTTTTGGGCACTTTAGGGGGGAGATCTGAATGGGATAGGACTTAAGGGTTGGTATTTGTGTGTTTTGACACAAGAAGTTTATTGGTGAAATGGCAAGGAGGTGCCACTTAAAGCTCTGGAAGGCAATGCCTCAAGGAAGCTGGCAGGGAGCAGGTTTGAGTAGCGTAGATCCCCTTTGAGGGATTTCTTTTTGACTCCAAGGTGGGGGAGAGTTGCTCTCAGCTTAGACTCTGATGGATGAGGGTTGAATGGGTCAACACATTTGAATGTGAGGAAGAGAGGAATTCAAAGAGGAAGAAGGGGTCAACAAGTTTGAATGGAGAGTGGAGAGTGGTCGGTGGAGAGAATCATGGGATTGGGAGAGAGGGAGAGTGTTTGGCTGATTGTGGGAAGTGTGTGTGTGTGTGTGTGTGTGGGTTCGGTTTAGTGTTGTTAAGGGGGTGGCCGAATGTTAGATGATGGCCTTAGGGGTTGAGAATTTCAACTAGCTAAAGAAACCAAGAGCATTTTTGTTCAACTCTTTTTGTCAAAACCGAAACATTATACCACTTTGTGCATTTTTGGCTTTTCTCTCAAATACCAAAACACTCTCACACTTTTTTCTTTTGCATTTTCTTTTCTCCCATTCACCAAAGCCGAAACATCTCCCAATACTCTTCATATTTTCTCATTCTCTTGTGCTTGGCCGAAACTCTCATTACCATCCACTCTCTACTCCCATTTTATTTTCTTTGCCATAAATGCCAAAGCCGAAATCCTCTAAAGCATAATCTCCTGCCGAAACTCTGGCATTTTCTCCTCTTTTCTCTCAAACTTCATAGTCGAATCCCCTTTGGTAGATAGCACCTTTCTTCTCCATCTTATTCCTTTCAAGATAAGAACATTTTCAGTATTCGGTGAGTTCTCTTTGGTTTTGCCGAATCTCTCTAAACATCTACTCAGTCTTTTTCTCCTCTTGTTTTCTTTAAAAGAAAGCTGAATTCCTCTGACATTCATATCCTTTTCTTTTGGTTTTTTTCCAGTGGATTGTCATTACATATTCTTCACCACTCCCAATCGGTTTCTCTAGTGTTGTGGTAAGTGTTTTCATCTCGGTTCAATCATCTCCTTTCTTGGTGGAGTGTCGAACGCAGTAGTCGTACCCTTTAACTCTTGGCTGATTGTTGGGGTCTCATCTTCGCGTTCTTTCGGCTTCTGGTTTGCGATTGGAGTGTGTTAAGGGACAATCGGTTTTAGTCTATTTAGATTCTTAATTTCTGAGATTTGTCGATCTAGGTAAGGGCCCTTAGCTTTGAGTGTCTATTCGTTTTTTTTTCAATTTTGCTGCTTTAATCCAGTTTAGTGACCAAGGTTATTCATGGACTCAAATGTCAGCCAAGCAAAAGGAAGGGGTGTACTCACGGTCTTAGCCCCTAAGTTGAAGAAGCGCGCGGTATCTGCTGTTCGGGATTGGCCACCAGGTTGTGGGCCAGCTTCTGAGCAGAATAAGAGGCAGATAGCAGTAGTCTCTGATAGTGATAGTATCAACATAGATAGCATAGTGCTGTGCATATCTAGGTGTGTAAGATTTACACACTTTAATATTATTATTATGTGTTATTAATTTTTTTGGGACTGAAAAGCCAAAATGGCTAGATGAATAAGCATTATGCCATCAAGGGCATGGATGACGTACCAGGTAAGTATCCTGCTAGTTTATGTGTATGCTAATAAAAGTATGCCATGATAATATTATGCATTTGAAAGTATGTTGCATTCGGTTGACATTTGTTTGCATGGGTTGGATATGATATGAAAGGGGAAGTGTAAGACTGTCACTAGTGGTTTGGTACCACACGTGGGTTGGCCCTACATTCTTGATTCATGACTAAGTCTCAGTGGTTTGGAACCACCAATTCTTTGGTACCACATATTGATGATTTCATGACTCGTCCCAATGGTTTGGTACCACAGTGGGTTGGCCCCACATATATGATTATTCGGGATTGTCACCAGTGGTTTGGTACAACATATTGATGATTTCATGACTCGTCCCCGTGGTTTGGTACCACAGTTGGTTGGCCCCACATATATGATCATTCAGGATTGTCACTAGTGGTTTGGTACCACAAGTGGGTTGGCCCCACATATGATATTTTGTGACTCTGCTAGGTGCCACATATGGAGTGTAGTGAATGGAGGGTTGATTGTAGAAATCCTGCGGAGTGATCGGCTGGTACAGGTGGTGTGTAGAGGATGGAACCTAGGATTGGGCCAGGTACATTGCATTCATCTCTGTACATGCTATTTTTGAGTGGGCTAAGGCCCAATATGTGCTTGTGGGCTTGAGGCCATTTATGATGTTTTAAAAGGAACTGACACAATGAGTCTTGGTGACTCACCCCCTCTGCTTAATCTTGCAGGTGATTAGTGAGACGTGGACTTGGGAGTCAAAGAGACTCGGGGAGGCCATAGCTTGTTAAATTTTCAGTAAACTTAGTTTCTTTTTAAGACGTTTTAATTTGGGATTTTAATTGTTGTAATAAGGACTTTCTAAATTGCTAATTGGTTTCTCATTTTAATTTCCACTTCGATACAACAATATTTTACGACTTAAACTTGATTGTTAAAAAAAGTAGTTTTCTAAATAACTGCAACCTAAATATCTGTTTTCTCATAAGTGCTAACATAAATAGTAAATGAGCGGTTAATCCAACCTAGAAATTTTTCTTAAACGGTGAACCACTTTTTTTAAAACATCACCTTAAATAAAAAGTTTGGAAACTCCCAGTTTTCATCAAGATCCCCAAAGTTTCTTTTCAACCTTACCCCTATGACATACCATATCTGGTCGTGACATATAGACCGATTTTGGGATGTTACACTATTGCATATCTATTTATGAGATCTGTCATTGTACTGGGCTTAGGCCACTTGTTCTGTTATTGGTTTGGGCTAGGCCCAATCGACATCTTAAGTATGGGCTATGACCCAAGTGATATTGTAGTGGGCTTTGGCCCATGTAAGCTCTGAATCGGATCTGTCTTGCTATTGTTAAGGGCTTCGCCCCGGTATTTAGGTTTTTACGTATACTGATTATTACTCTAGTAAGGGGATTATACACTAAATTTTCATAAACTCACCCCGTTTTTAACTGTGCAGGTAATCCTCAACCTTAGATGGATCGGAGCTGCGAGGGACTCGGAGGTGACCACATGTCCGACTGGCTTTAAAGTACACGTCCTATTTTTATTTTAGTTTAAATTGTTGCGTTATAAATTTTGTAATAAGGCCTTAAGATTTCTGAACTTTAAGTTTTGGGATTTTATTGATTGTTTATAATTGCTAGAAGTAGAACATGATTTTTCGAAAAAAACTACTATTTTTCAAAATATCACATTTCGCAACTGTTTTAAATTTAGCTTCCGCAACAAACAAGGTTTTAAAGACAATAATGTTTTCCAAAAATGATTTCTAATAAACCATATTTTGAAAATAAGCAAACGAAATTTGAGGCTTTGAAAAGTAGAAAGTTTTAAGTTATAAGAAGGGTTTCTAATGAAAGCATGATTTTCAAAAAACTCTTCAATGTGACACGCCAGATTTGGGAGTAACTTCTAGTCGGGTTTGGGGTGTTACAAGAATATTGTGGTTGAGCCACCAAATGATTGCAGATATACTATCAGATACAGAATATTGTGGTCAAGCCACCAGAAATTACAAATATACTAGCAGATACTTCCTTCGTACACATTATCCTAACCCCATGCATGTGATATGGCATACAAAACAAATTTTACAGTAGGCATGCTTTACATGCAAATGAATTTATTTTTGGTTTAACACAATGGCATGCTTAACATGCGAATCAGAATCAGATTTATGGCATGCTTAACATATGAATCATAAGCAGAAGAATAACATGCTTAACATGAGAATTGTAATTAGAATATTCATAATCACTTGTGAATCAGAATATTAATGTAGCAATATCATGTTTACAATACATGCATTATCCAAAATCATCATATATCACATATCATGAGTGTTAGGAAATCACACATCAACATTTATAACAGAAAAATCACACAATCATATTTTTCATCACAAATCTGAAGTTTTGGAAAAACATACTTTAAATCCTTGCGTACCAGATATGCCTCACACCCTTTGCATTCCTACTACCGCGTTAGATATGTGACCCTCTTTATAGAACACTCTAAATTAATTTGGTGTTTTACTAGCTAGTCCTTTCCCAAAATGAGATCAAATTCATTCAAAGGTAATTCCATCAAGTCTGCCGGAAATACCTCCCTTGAATCTATAATTGGCATCAGTTAAAAACTTTATTAATAGAAACAGATTTTCCTAATAGACTAAGTACAGTTACATTACTAACAGTATCCTTTACTTCAACTCCCAGTTTATCAACCATTAAGCATGAAACATAAGAATGGGTTGATCCAATGTCAATCAAACCAAACTACGGTATAGAATTAATAATAAAGATACCTGCTATGACATCGACGATGCCATGGTCTTCTCTATGTCTAGCTGTATGGACCAATGCAGGCTGTCTAGCATCAGCTTGGTGAGCACCTTGACCCTGAGCTCTCTACCTTGGTCTAATATTACCACCCCTATTCAAACGTTGACCTCTTTGAGGTTGTTGTCTAACTCTTTGGTTTTGAGCTCAGTTCTGATCCAGTGCTTGCATCTGTTCATTTTGGAGTAGACAATCCTTGATTTTATAATCCAAGGAACCATATCTAAGGCATGCACCCAAGCTCCTCCAGCACTCACTTGGATGCCTATTGCCACAAGTAGCCCAGTATTGGGCTCTCCCACCATCAGTAGCAGCAACAAAAATCTACCTAGGTTAGTCATCTCGGGCTCGCTTAGTAGGTCACGGAGCTTCAATAGTAGGACCGATATCTATTTTTGCAAGAACTCTAGCTCTGTCCCTCTTTTCGAGTTCCAAGCCCTTCACTTCCTCCACTATTTTCGTTTTCACCATAAATGTTTTGAAAACCCTTTCCTGATGAAGGGCCATTAGCACCATCAATTCACATCGCAGCTCGTTCTTAAATATAACTCACCTATCTTGCTTTGTCACAACTATCCATTTGGCGTAGTGACTCAATCACAAAAATCTAGGCTTATTCTTGGCCATAGATCTGTCCCCTTGTTTGAGCTCAATGAACTCTAGTCTACGGGCCTTGACGTAACGCTTACCCACATATTTATTCTACAAAGCCTCCAGAAAATACTCCTAGGTTAGTCTTTTAGTCTGGGTGCCTCTCATAATGGCTTGCCAGTAACGATAAGCCTCATCCCTCATTAACGATATTGTACCCTTTAATTTCTATTCTAGGGTACACTCCATGTCACCTAGAATTCTTTCCATAGCCTCTAACCAGTATTCTGCTATGATGGGGTCGTCCTAGCAATGCCCCTAAACAATTCAACTCTGTTTAATTCGAGCCTCTCTACGATAGTCCCACGGTTTCCAAATCCACCTTGGGTTTCAACTACACAATGCAGTACCCTAAGCATGGCCTGTGACACAGTATAATCAGGAGGCTCTTGATGGTCCTCTTCAATAGTATGTGTATTTTCAACCTGGTCAACCACTGGCTTCGGTTCAGTCATAGGTTCAGGTGTTTGCACTCACAACACAGATGAATCAATTTGGGTTCCTTGACCCATCTCTCTACAAAATCTTATACCTTGAGTATGAACGCCTTGAGTACTCATCTTTTGTTATCGGATACTTACATTTTATGCAGTTTTATCTGAAAATTAGAAATGAGCTTTCATTATCAATTCAAAATGTTTTAAGTTCTAAAAGTTTCGTAACTCTAGTACCAATATCTATAGTTTTCATAATCTAAAGTTTCATAATCTATAATATTCTATAGTTTCACAATAAGAAATGAATAAGGCAAAAGTACTTATCTGGGACAACTTTGGAGTCTTGGATTTTTAGAACAGAATCAAAACTTTATTTAAAATAAGCTTTAACCAGGGCACGGATTTTTCCCCAAAATACCCTTTTTCACAAACATGCATTGTAACAGCCTAACTTAGGTCCTAGTCGGAATAGTGGTGCGAGACAACAAATTCGAAGTACAAATATGAGTTTTATGATTTCTATAAAGTATATGAAATGATTTCATAATTGTGTGAAAATCTCATGAAGAAATTTTATTAATTAGTGATTAAATTGTCCATTAAGACTAAATTGCAAAGAATGGAAAATATGAGATTTTAGAAGATTTAAGTATGAAATAGAATTATGAAAATTACTAAAGATCCTTATTTATCAATTAGAACATTACATTTGATGATGGAAAAAAATGGACATGGGAAGGAAAAATCTCAAGAAAGGACCATTAAGGGCATTTTGGTCATTTGGTTAATAAAAGAATTAAAAGGGAAAATAAAGCCAATATTGATGTCCATCTTCGTCACCATAGCCGAAATTCTCAAGGTCTCCATAGCTAGGATTTCTTCAACTTCCAAGCTTGATAGTAAGTGCATTCTAGCCCCGTTTTTCATGTTCTTCATATTTTTGAGACCATCGTAGCTCCGTTTAGCTATTTCTAGTAGTATTTTGAGCAAGGGTTCATGTTCAAAAAGTTACCCATGTGTGACATGCATGTATTTTGATTTTTTATGGAGGATTATGAAATTTTGATGTATGATAAACATCTTTTTCTAAGTGATTTTCATGAAAAATGCATGTAAGGACCAAATTGTAAAAGTTATGAAAATGGTCATACATGAGTGAAATAGTAGAAATTGAAGGTTGCTATAGTTGATAATATGATTTGGCTAGGCTTGAAACGCAAGAAAGAAAGTTGAATGAAAATCTTTTACGAGCCTAGGGAAAAATTATAATTATGTAAAAGTTTAGGGGTAAAATTGTAATTTTTCCAAAATATGAATTATGAGTCAATTTAGTCAATGTATGTATTTAAAAAATTAAATTACTATTATAGATCAAGAAACATAAAGCCCGGATCAAAATTGAGGTAAGAACAAAATCGAGGACTAAATCGACCATCGAAACACATTTTGAGATTTGAGGTTTGTATGAAGTTGAAGTTTCATAATGTTTTGATGTTGAAACTACTTAATATTACGACAATGTATGTTATTGCTATGAATGATCAAGCGATGAAGCCTCGATGAGGAAATGGTGAAAATAAATTACGTGAAATCTCGAATAAAGATTCAAAATAATGAGGTTACCCATGTTTAGCATTTAATAAAGAAGGTCTTGTGTAAGACCATGTCTAGGATATAGCCTCGGCATCAAAAGAAGATATCGTATAAGACCATGTCTAGGACATGGCATCAACATTCATGTAAGATCTCGTATAAGACCATGTTTGGGACATGGCATCGACATTCATGTACGATCTCATATAAGACCATATCTCGAATATAGCATCGACACTGAGCTATAAGACTCCGTGTAAGACCATATTTGGAATATGGCATTGGCATCAAGGGGTGATCCCTATAAGACCATGTTCGGGGTATGGCGTTGGCATCAAGATTTATGCATGATAATTTGGAAAATCCTATGATAATCTAATTCGTTCATAGGCAAAAGTGTTAAGTATGTGAAATGGTATAGAGCCAAATCCGTTTATAGATGGCCTTAAGTTTCATTCATAATAAGAATGATGAAGATTTGATTTTATGTTAGCATACGTGCTAAGTCATGTGATTAAGTGATACCGATACTATGAGTAAGTACAAGTTTCAAAATCATAATGTGATATGAGATGGGTAAGAATAAATGTGAGTAAGTATGTTTAAGTATTTGAGACATATGTTGCTATTGTTTCTTGAAAAGGATGGATTTGGTTTGAGCAACTATGTTTCCTTAAAATTTCATGCAAACTTACTAAGCTATATGCTTACCCCTCTATTTTCCCTTTTCCTTATAGTTTCACCAAGTTAGCATATAGCAAGTTCTTTTCATGAAATGGTATAGAGCCAAATCAATTTATGGATGGCCTTAAGTTTCATTCATAATAAAACTAATGAATATTTGAGTTTATGTTTATGTTAGCATACGTGCTAAGTCATGTGATTAAGTGATACATTACTTTTTTCTAAATCATAATGTGATATGAGATGGGTAAGAATGAATGTGAGTAAGTATGTTTAAGTATTTGAGACATATATTGATATTGTTTCATGAAAAGATAAGTTTGGTTTGAGCAATTATGTTGCCTTAAAATTTCTTGCAAACTTACTAAGCTATATGCTTACCCCTCTCTTTTCCTTTTTCCTTGTAGTTTTGCCAAGTTAGCATATAGTAAATTTCATTCAAAAATCATAGAACGTCGAGAGCTCGGATTACACTATCAATCGTTCTTTTGGTATAGTAAAGTTAATTCATTTTGAGTATGGCATGTATAGGAACTTGATCATTTGTGTCATGTTATGTTTGAAGGCCAAAGGGTTGGTTATTAATGCTTCACATTCATTTTTGTAAATGGCCATGAAGAATTGGCCAATATTGTTAAGTTCATGTTCCAAGTTTGATGGATTTAATGAAATGAATGTTCATGCAAGTAATTGAGTAAAGTATAGGTGGAATGAATGCTAATTTAAGGATTCTTAGTAGTTTAATAATTGCCATGTTATGTGCTACTTGTGATAGAATGAATGAGTCTATGTTTCAGGGTGGCAAAGAGGCTTGAAGAATAGCCTCTAAGTGTCCACACAAGTGTGTGACACACGGTCAACTCATATGGGTGTGTTTTTAGGCCGTGTGTCCCCTGCATTTTAATTGCGAGAATTCGAATCGTCACACGGTCCAGCACACGGGCGTGTGCCTAGGCTGTGTGCTTCTTAAGGGATTGTTGATGTCATAAACAAAATACCCCTAGTTTTCACACACGGGTGAAGGACACGGGTCATTGACACGAGTGTGTGTCCAGCCGTGTGAAAATCCATGTAGGTTCGAAATAAAAATAAATTCTACATGGGTTAGGGACATGGGTGTGTGAGACTACACAGCCTGCCCCACACGGGCGTGTCCCAAGTCACACGGGCGGGTAACCCCTGTTTAGGCAAAAATTTTCAAGGAAAGTAAAAGTTTTCTGTTGAACTCCGAAACCTTCTAGATGTATTTCTAAGGCCTCGTAGGCCCATGAAATGTACGTTAATAGTAAGAAATAAAAGTTTCAAAATGGAACAAAACTTTATAGCCCGAGTTTACATGGTCATGCAAGGTTAAGTATAGTAATGCCTCGTATCCTGTCCCGGCATCAGAGACGGGTAAGGGGTGTTACATGCATGCATTTTTGAAAATAAACCACAGTCTGGGTTTTTAAACTGGGTTTGATACCACTAAATGTAGCCCAATAAACACGGCCTAAACATTATGGCTAAATCTCGAAGATCACATTGGCCAATTTGTTGACGCAGAAAATCATTTTCACTATTCCCTCTTAACAATCGTCTTTATTTTTAAAACATCATTTTATTTAAAGAAAAGCCAAATATAGTCTTTAAATTTCCTTTTGAAAGATTTTTTCGAAACCGTCTATCTTTAGAAAAACTCAAGGATTGATAGTTTTCAGAAAACATTATTTTCAAAGTAAATGTTGCAGCGAAAAATAACATAACTAAAACTCGTTTTGTCATTTTGAAACCGTAGGTTAAATATGTTTATATATCTCATAAAATACTAGTTTGTTGAATAGGTAGTGTCAAGTTTTGAAAATGGGGTATTGAGTTTGAAAACACCATTACTGAGTTGAGTTTGACATTATTATGAAAAATTCATCATTAATTACCAAATTCATAAATCCTCTAGATGATAGTTTAAAACTTAAAACATGCAAAACAATTAAAAAAACAAAAATCCAACTTCCAAAAGAAGGTCCCAAACCAAAGTCCACAAAAATAAAAATACATCCCAAAATATATCAAGTACCAAATAATATAGTTTTTGTGAAAATGCCCGAGCGCTTCTCCATAAGCCGAGCCCCTCCTAACCTCAATTTTTATTTGAATGGTCAGAACAAAAAAGGGTGAGCTTAAAAGGCCCAGTGTGAGTTTCAAATCATATTAACATTAATTATCACATAAAGCATCAATTTAAATAGATCATATACATACAAAATATTCAGTCTCATAATCACATTTATCAGAATGCATAATGACAACGTCAATGCAACACTTTTTTAAAAACAATGTAGATTTTTCAGAAAATAGTTTCTACCCATCTCCGCTACACACCATAATGAGTTCCCCAGAACTCATCCATCCAATAATACACCAATAATATAGACAAGCCACCAGATATTGCAGTTGAGCTACTAGAAACAAAATATTGTGCCGAGCCACCAGATAATTACATATTTACTGCCAAATACTATATATTGTGGGCAAGCCGCCAAAAATTACAGATATCCTGCCAAATATTTCCTCCGTACACATTATTCCAACCCCATGCATTTGATATGGCATACAGAACAGATTTTATAGTAGGCATGCTTTACATGCGAATTAGATTTATTTTTGGTTCAACACAGTGGCATGCTTAACATGCGAATCTGAATAAATTTTATGGCATGATTAACATGCGAATCATAGGCAGAACAATAGCATGCTTAACATGAGAATCAAAATCAAAATATTCATAATCACTAGTGAATCAAAATATTAATGTAGCAATATCATGTTTACAATACATATCTTATCCAAAATTGTCATATATCACATATCATGAGTGTTAGGAAATCACACATCGACATTTATTACAGAAAAATCATAGAATCGCATATTTCATCACAGATCTAAAGTTTTGGAAACACTTAGTTGAAATCCTCCTTTCATGAATTTTACCAATACATACGAATACTTTTATGTATTTTCCCAAATACACTTTCCAGATATTTATTTAAACATTAATTAAATATTTCTTATATAATTTTATCTCGATTAAATATAATTTTAATTATTTTTATCAAAATAAAATCCCCACACTTGACTTTGCAAAAATTCGGTCACGAGGATTCTGATTCCAACTTCTAACGCAAGAGTTTGATTCTTGAGCCTCTATGGTTAAACCATTCACACGTATTAGAATAGGTTACTTAAGTAAATAATCCTTCAATATTATTATATGGTGGAATACTTAAGTAATAATGGAGGAAAATGACTCAACACTTCCCACGGAATGTTGATTAGAGAGGAGGATTCGTCACTAAATAGAGAATAACATGATATAAAAATAAGTAGTTAGAAAATAGGATGAGAAATAATCTTTTATGAACAAAAATCAGAATTAAGAGATTAAAGAAATCAATTATGAAAAGAAAAGGAGAAAAGAAACTAATCAATAATTTTTTGTGGTGGTTGACGACGGCGGTGCGGCGACGAAGGTGAGGCAGCAGTTTAGTGGTGGTGAGATGGAGGTTTGGTGGCCTTATGTGGTGGTGGAGTGGAGAAATGAGAAGAAAATGGTTGATTTAGGTGGTAAAACGAAAGAAAAATAGATAGAAAGGGGGAGGAGCAATGAGGAAGACAGAAAAATGAATGGAGGAGAGTAAAATGAAAAAAATAAAAGTAAAATGAGTATGTGTAGGTGCATGGCCGACCAAGGTAAGGTAAAGAAGATAAAATGGTACGTTGAGGGACAAAGGCATGAAAAAGGGATCATGGGAGTAAAAATGTAACAGCCCATTTTCAGTGGAATTAGAATAGTGGGTTCGGGACCAAAAATCCAATGTGAGAATATTTAGTTTGTTATTTTCATGTCTACAGCATGTTAGTAGTATCATATAAAAATTTTGTTAAGAAATTTTACCGTTTGCATGCTTAATTCAATAAAAAGGACTAATTTACAAATGGTGCAAAACTTAAATTCTATAAGCTAAAGGGACCTAGTGGCTATGCTATTAAATGGTTGAGGGTTTTATGTAGTAATTAAAACATTTTAATCATGAGTGGACAAAGATGGACATTAAATTGATGAATTTTCAAGTATTAAACTTGAATTCCATTTCTTTCACTTAAATTTAACTAAGAAAACTCCATGAATGAAGCTTGAAGTTTTGGCCAACATTCCTTGGGCATGTAAGTGTGTTTTTTGTCTCATTTTTAATGATTTTTATGTTTTTGGGATCGTTGTAGCTTAATCTAGCTAGCCCTTTAACACCCCTAACCCGTATCTATCGCCAGAATAGGGTTGTAGAGAATTACAAGAGTTTTCAAATCAAATGGACATAAATTTCAAATCATATCAATAAATTTATTAAAACCAATTCAAAACATTCATATTTTCCCTTATACGAGCCCTCGAGGCCTTAAATACGCGTTAAAAACAAGTCGAGACTAAATTGGAAGCTCGAAGAATTTTTTAGAAAACAATAAAAATTTCCAATATTGCTGGGGTCACATGGCTGTGTGGCTAGGCCGTGTGAGTCACACGGCCAGCAGACACGCTTGTGCCTTAGGCCGTGTGGGTATTCAAAGTAAGGACACAAGGCCGTGTCCGTGCCCGTGTAACTCACTAACTTGGGTCAGACGGCCAAGCCACACGCCTATGCGCCAAGCCGTGTACCCTTTGAAATAACCTCACATGCTCATGTGCTAAGCCGTATAACGGCCTGACTTGCAACCCTTTGAAAGCTACGGGGGCCACACGGCCATGTCGCCTGGCCGTGTGTCACACATGGCTGAGACACACGCCCGTGTCTCTACTCGTGTGGATGAAAATAGGCCATTTTACAAGACATTTTTCTCACCCAACTAGGCATGTACCTACAACAAAAAATGCACATATATATAAGCCATAACAAGGCACCAAATTCATGCATATTCTAGTTATATACATATGGTATAATCACATACAACCCATATGCCATTAGGCACCTCAAATGAAAACATTAAAACATATATAAACATGTACTCTATTTGGCAAAATAATCAACTAACTACTAAGCATATTTGTTTCAATTCATGCCATTTATTTTACTTATCAAAACATATCAAAACTTCTCAATTGGTACCAAATATGCCATTCTAAACTAGCATCAAATCACCATATAAGTCATACATACTAAAGAACCAATTCACCACAATTTTATTATATCATATAACACATTTAACTATCATTTTACCTTTCACTATTCAAACACAAAATAAGCCACATATTAACAATGTTAAGGCTACTTATATACATACCAAAATATGCCAAAACACAAGCCAAATCAAATGGCCATATTCACAACAAAACATATAGCCCAACATTAGCCAAAATACCTATACATGGCATTATAACCTAAATCAAAACAACCAAAAGTACCAAAAGAGCCGATGGATAGTGTGATATAGCTCCGACAAGCTTCTGACTCGAACGCGCTTTCAATTCACTATAAAACATGAAAAGTAACATAGAGCAAGCATTTAAGCTTAGTATGTTCGTAAACAATAGAATAAAACTTACCATTTAGTCACATAATAGGTAAGTAAACATAGCATATCTCAACATATTTTGGCCAAATGCCTAAGCACATATACATCAACCATGCTAGCCATGTAAATACATATATAAACCAATAATCATGGATGAGCAAAACAATTGATCATGTATCATCCAATTCAATTATATATATACCATGTAACAACATTTCTATGTAATTCATATGTGTCCTTGTAATAGTCTGTATCGAACGCTAACCAATTCATATCAGAATATTGCCCGTCGAACCATTAAAATGCCGTTAGATACCCGGGATAGCTCACACATAATGTGCTAACTCATATAACTATAATCCGTCAAATCTTGTACATGTATGCTCATATGAGTTGTGAATCGATATGCTCACTCGAGCTGTAGATCGGTATGCTCTCACGAGTTGTAAATTGGTATGCTCACACGAGCTGTGGGTTGAAACGTAGCTACATGATGCTGCTCACACGAGCTGTGGAGCATCCAAAACACATGCAGGGCCTCAGCCATTGGTCAAATGTTTAGGACCAGTACCCGAATCATGTAAACCCTAATGACATGTCATTTGTATCCTACGAATTCCTAAGGTTCAAACAGGTCTCGGTAATTGTCGTACATTTTTGGATATGCAACTGTGTATACATATAGCAAATATACAATTCATACATATTTCAAAATAAAACATATAATCACAACTTAATCACAACTTAATCACACGAACTTACCTCGACAAGTTTACGTAAATACGGAGGTGATTAATCTGAGACTTTCTCTTTGCCCTGATCTAAAGCCGTACGAAGTCTGTCTTGATCTATACGGATAAATTTAACTCAATTTAATTTATAATTCATTCAATTTAGCCCAAAATCATTTTTTATAAAAATACCATTTTGCCCCTATATTTTTAATTTCTTTGCAATTTAGTCCCTAGCTCATAAAAATGGAAATTCATGAAATTCCACCACAACCTACTATGGCCGAATATCAATTAAGTCCCTAGAAATCCTTATATTTCATTTATTTCACAATTTCACCATGTAAAATTTCTATTTTTAATTTAATCCCTATTTAACAATTTCATCAAAAATCTCTTAACAAAAGTTGTTTATCTAACAACAACCATCCATTTTCTATCATCAAACATCAAAACTCATGTATATTCATCAATGAAAAAACCCTAACAATTTAACAATTTCACAAATTAGTCCCGGGCTAGTTAGATTAAGCTACAATGATCCCAAAAACATAAAAATAATTAAAAATGGGACAAAAATGCATACTTAATCAAGGAAACAAGGATGGACGAATGTAGCTTCAACAATGGCTACTCTTCTCTTCTATTTTCAGTTGAAAGATGAAAGTAAAAGATGATGTTTTGTTTTTATTTTATTTTATTTATCATTTATTTACCTTTTTACTAATTTAACCTTTAAAATTAATCAAATTTGCACAAATGCCAAGCCATGCTCATCCATTAACAACTCTAATGGTTTAATTACCATATAAGGACTTCCACTTTAAACTTCTATAGCTATTTAATACCTTTAGCTATTAGAACTCAACTTTTGCACTTTACGTGATTTAATCCTTTTTTTTTATCAAATTAAACATGTAAATGGTAAAATTTCTTAACAAAATTTATATACGGTACTACCATCATGCTGTAGACAATAAAATAATAATAAAATACATTTTTTTACTTCAAATTTGTGGTCCCAAAACCATTGTTTTGATTTAACTAAAAACGCATTGTTACAAACCCAAGGACTAATTTGCAAAATAGTTAAAATATTAGGGTTTTTCCATGAATGTATACATGTTTTTTGTGATGTTTGATGGAAGAAAATGAACCTTTGTTGTCAGATAAACAACTTTTGGCAAGTGATTTTGATAAATTAATCAATTAGGGATTTAATTGAAAAATATGAAATATTCATGGTGAAATTATGAAAAAAATGAAATGTATCGGCTGTTATGAGCCTACATATAATTTGGCTAGACTTGGGTAGGGATGAAATAGCATGAATTTCATTTTAATAGCTTAAGGACTAAATTGTAAATAAATTAAAACATCAGGGGAAAAAGCATAATTTTGTAAAAATATGAATTTGGATGATTGAATTGAAAAGAATGGCTATTAAATTGATTGAATTTATTCATTTAGATCAAGATAGACGTCGTACAGCTTTAGATCGAGGCAAAGAGAAAGTTTCAGATTAATCAACTTTATTTCTACATTTTATCGTCGAGGTAAGTTCGTACGTTTAAATAGCATGCTAAATTATATTTTAAATGCTATCATTTTATGATTATCAAATTATGTCTCAGCGAAAAAAATCCAACGGCGTATCGACGATCATCGGCCAAATACAAAGGGAAAATTTCAGCTATCGATTATTAAAAGGGATGGTGACGACCATCAACTATGAAAAGGGATGGTGACGACCATCGAATTATGAAAGGGATAGCTTTGGCTATCGATTATGGAAAGGGATGGTGACGACCATTAACTATGAAAGGGATGGTGACGACCATCGAATTATGGAAAGGGATAGATTCAGCAATCGATTATGAAAAGGGATGGTGATGACCATCAACTATGAAAAGCGATGGTGACGACCATCATGATTACACTTTGTGTGAGCTTCAGTAAGAGTTTTTTTTATGCAAGTTACTTTGTTACTATGGAAGGTAGTAAGCATGTATATTCATGATTGTGAAAATTATGAATTCATATGATTTAAACTTATGAAAGTTATTTTATCATATGTTGATATTGAATTTATGTGATTAAGCACTAATTTGGGTTGTTAGTAATGCTTAGGCTTGTGCCAAGCTTGTGTTGGATTTAATCCATATTTATTTTTAAGCTTATGCATTGTAATGGTAAGCATCATTTATGTATTACAAACTTACTAAGAATTATATGCTTACTTTGTGTTCTTTTTCTATGTTTTATAGTTAATTGGAAGATCGTTCGGGTTGGAAGATTGTTGGAGACCTCTCACACTACTAATCGGCATTATCGGTAGATTTTGATTTTTTAATTCATGGTTATAATGGCATTTATAGGTGTTTTGTGCTTGATGAAATAGACATTATGTTTGGCTTGTAGATGTGGTATTTTGGTTAATGAATTAGTTGTCATGTTGGCTTGTATATATGTGGTTTTATGATGATTGAAAATGTGGCATTTTGGTGCCTTTTGTGCTTGGTGTTGGAATGGTCAAGTTGATATATGTTTTAGTGACCATTTTGATGTATTTTGAATATGGTTTTGGTATGGAAATTGGTTGCAATTACTGAGTTGTTAAATGGCTAAGTTATAATTGTGTTTGAGTATATGTAATGTCATGAAAATTAAGGTGCCTTTTGGCATATTGGTTGTATGAATAGGTATCATATTGTGCTAACTTGATTATGCATATTTTAGGTACATTTTGGATGCTTGAATTGGATGCAAATGGGTTGTATGTGTGTGCACAATTTGGATGAAGGAAATAGCTTGATAATGACCTATTTCTTGTCCACACAGCCTAAGACACGGGCGTGTGTCTTAGCCGTGTGTGATACAGGACCATGCGACAAGGCTGTGTGTCCCCTGTAGCTTTCAAAAGGTTGCAAGTCAGGCTATTCCATAGCCTAGCACACGGCCTGACACACGGGTGTGTGAGGCCATTTCAAGAGTTACACGGCCTGCCAAACAGGCATGTGGCTTGGTCGTGTGACCCAAGTCAGAGAGTTACACGGACACAGGCACGGGCTGGGACACGGCCGTGTGTCCCTACTTCAAATGTCCACACGGTTGTGTGACCCCTGCAGTATGAAAAATTTTATGTTTTTCCCAAAAATTCTATATGTTTCCAATTAGTCTCGAATCGTTCCTAAAGTGTTTTTTTTTTTGCCTCAATGGCTCAAATAAGGGACAATATGCTTATGTTTGAATGGAATACGATGTGATTTTTGAAATGTTTCGAGATGTATGTTTAAGTGTTAAATTTTTTGGTAATGCTTCGTAACCCTATTTCGCTGATGGATATGGGTTAGGGGTGTTATAGAGAAAGGGAACAAAACAAGAATGTTGACCTTGTAAATAAGGAAAGAATCTTCCCAAGCATGGCAATGTATGGGTTGGATGGCAAGGGTGTTGACTCATGCAAAAATTGTGCAAAAATTCAATTAAGAAGGGTGAGAGTGTGGGGGCTTGAACT
Source organism: Gossypium rotundifolium (assembly GCA_025506655.1). Classification (NCBI taxonomy): domain Eukaryota; kingdom Viridiplantae; phylum Streptophyta; class Magnoliopsida; order Malvales; family Malvaceae; genus Gossypium; species Gossypium rotundifolium. The sequence continues at coordinate 45,718,274 of CP106732.1, read as the reverse complement.
TGGGACCATTTAGAATTAATTTACTCAATTAACCACTAAACTATTTTACTCTTTATGTCATAAACTAACGCAAAAAAAATATAATGTAACAACCCAAAAGTTAGTGGAATAAAAAATAGCAGTTTCGAAACCTTATTTTCTGATGGTAGAGTTTATAAATATTATTTAATAATAATTATGCTGATGGTGGAGTTTATAAATATTATTTAATAATAATTATGAGTTTATTATAATGTTATATTGGATTTTGATTTGAAAGATCTTATTAAGTTGTCAGTTAATCAAGGTACAAGTGGTTTGTACTGAATGTCAGTGGTGTCAAAATGTAATATCCAGGATTTTGGGTTTGTGCATTATTGCTTAATTGTATGAAGTAGCATGCCTATGTGTGTTTGAATGTATTGTATGAATTTTTGAGAACTTCAGAGTGTAGGTAAATGCCTTAGAAAATATCAGATTTTAAGTATTAAAGGGGAGCTAAGCTTGATAGGCTTTAAGAGGAATTGTAGGGGAAATTGGACATAAAAATCAGCTTGCTAAAGTGGCAGGAAGGCGCCACTTAAAGCCTTAGTAAGTGACGCCACAGGCAGTGTAGGTAGGGCTTAGGTTCGAGCAGCAAGAGACGCAAATAGGAGTTTTATTTTGTAGTAAGGATGAGCAGTGGTGGACGACAATGGGACACCAAGGGGATGAGCTTCAGATGGGGTCAGATTCCTTTTAAAATTCAGCTAAGGTAGGGAGATAATTATTGATTTATTTAAATTATTTTGAAGGGGTAAGGAAGAGGGAATGTAGGAGAAAAAGAAGGAGTTATAAGGGAAGAGGAGTTGGCCGAATATGGGGCATAGGAGGATGGTATTTTCAGTTTTAGGAATAGTAGGAAGGGTGTGCCGAAATTCATTCTTTTCTCATCTTTCTCTTTGAGCCGAAAATCTCTAATTCAACTTGTGCTCTTTTCTTTTCAATTCTTCAAAAGCCGAAAGTAGGATTCTCCTAGCCATTTCCGATTCTCCCTAAAAGCCTCATACTCTTCCTTTTCATTCTTGTTGAAGCCGAATCTCCCTATTGTCCATCAAGTCGAATCCATAACTCCTTACTATTCTCTTCTAAGCCAAAAGTTCTTTTTCATTGTCACCATTGGAATCGATTTCTTCTAAGCACCAAGAGACGATTATCTTACTCATCTAAAACGATTTCTCCTGCAAGTTCTTCTTGTCGATTTCCTGGAAGGTTTGACCATTTGCGTTTTGGCCTTTCTTTTTCGATAAGGAATCTCTTCTATGTCGATTTACTATTCTTTTCTTTCTCTAACTGACGAAAATCAAGGCTTTAATCCCATTATTGCTTTTTGGCCGAAACTATGAAGGAGGTTTCGGGATTTGGTTATTGTCGACAATAAGGAGGAGATCTTCGGGATTTCAAGATCCAAGGTAAGTCATGTGTGGTATTCGGCCAAGGGCCATTTTCATAGATCTTGTGCAATAGGCTGAACTTAACATGTACCATGTAGGATTTCGACATCTTCATAGCCAAGTAACGATTTCGGGATTTAGATCCACAAGGTAAGGGAGTATGAATATTCAGCCAAGGCCATATTTAGTGATTAATGTTGGCCGATTCTGACTTTGATTTTTAGGGAGGAGTACACTCTATTTTGATAGACTTTTGGGATTTAGTAAACACGTTAGTAACCAGGTGTGTAGCGATACACCAATTCCTAATAGATTTACGATATTAATTTAATACATGTGTTAATAAGAATATGAAAGATGTGGCTAAAGGTACCATTCAATGGCACGGTATATTCAGGTACGTTATCCTCTAACACTCTGTTAATAGTAATATGAACACTGAATATGACATATATGAGAATTGGTTATGAATATGAAATAAGGCATATGACATGATATCCGCATGATTTGTATGACGCATGGGGCATATGGGTGATATTGAAAGGGAAGTGATCCGTGGTTTTACCACAATATCCGTGACTCATGTCACATAATCAATGTGGTGACTTATGTCACATTATTATCTGGTGACTCTGTCACATTATCTGGTGGCTATGCCACGATTTATAAGGGCGATGTGCAAGTCGTCTGCAACAACTGCCTTCGATGGTGTGTAGCAGATGGAGGGTCGATTTAGTAATCCCCACGGTGTGATTGGTTGGTACGGGTGATGTGTAGAGGATGGTTATTTAGGTTTGGGTTCGGGATTGCATCATTGCTATACTTGTTTTATATATATATATATATATATATAAATATGATTTGTTATGCCTAAATCATTGGGAGTTTGTGTTGGTTGTTACACATTGAGTCTGTTGACTCACCCCGTTGTGGGATATCTTTTCAGGTGACACTCAGTAATGGACCGGGTTGGCAGGAACTTAGTGGTGGCCATGCTCAGCTCAGAGTTATTTTATTTTCGTTGGTTTTTTTATTATTTAAGATTTGGATTTACTTGGGTTTTACTTTGATGTAATATGGCCATTACTATTGACTGTTTTAAGCATGCATTTTAATTGGTTTATTATGATACGATTATTGTTAAATCAAGATTAAATAGCTTTTCCTTAAAATAAACTTTAAATGTTTTGACACTTAAACATCAACGATTTTTAAATTAATGATAAACCTTAAAGCAACGTGGCATTTTATTTTTTTTAACCTATGGTTTGAAAGATAATAATAAAGTTTTAATAAAAATCTAGACTTCAAGAGCAACACCGTTTTCAATTTGATCACAACGCAAATCATATTTTCTTCAAAACCACTCAAATTTTCCAAATTAACAAACAAGTGTTTGAAATGATTTACTCAAGGAACATGCCAGATCCGGTCGAGGCTCATGGGCCGGGTTTGGGGTGTTTCACGAAATGTGTGGTTTCAAGACTTCGTTTCCTAAAACCAGACTCATAAATATTTTTATTAAACATTTACGGAGTTAGTGTAGTAGTGAATTGAATTTGGTTAGTTAATTTTGACGTTTAGATAGTTAATTAAGTAAAAAGGATTGAATTGTAAAAAGTAAAAAAATCAATTAATATTAGTTTAAATGTTAAAAAAAAGGTTAATTCATTAAAATGGAAAAATATGAAAAGAAAAAAAAAAGAGAAAGAAACCACTAGCTCATTTTTTTAATCTTCTTTTTCATTCTTGTATTGCCGAAATTCTATGGGAAGATAGCTTGATGGTTCAGTCAATTGTCTCTATTGCATGTAAGGGTTTTCTTGATTTATTTTTCATGAAATTTATGATTTGAGTAGTTCTAGTGAAATCTAGCTAGTTTAGGGGCTAATTTGTGAAATTATCAAATTATAAAAAAAATATGTCATTGAGATATTTTGAAGTCTTTTATTTGGAAGAGTTTTGTTTGGGTGCTTGGTGTTGAATTTGTGCTATTTTATAGAGTAAATCTTTACTATATTTGAAAATTAGGGATTTAATTGAGTAAATTTTAAATGAGAAGGATTTTAAGTATACATTAAAGATATATATAGGGTGTATATTAAGGGTTAAGTATTCAGCTATAACACCCCAAACTCGGCCTAGACGTTACGGTCGGATCTAGAATATCCCATCGAAGTGTTTTTCGGAATCAAGGTTTGTTGGGAGAAATCATTTGAGTTAAAATCCATTTAGTTTTTATTTCTTGGAAAAACAATTGGGAAGTTATAAAAACCAACACTTAGTAAAATGATTACCATGTTTGTTACTATTGGTTTAAATTTTCAGAAGCTACTCTATTTACGGTTATCCTGAAGTTGAAAATATGTGTTTGCCTTGTAAAATAGTTATTAGTTGTGAAAACTTGTTTGTATTCATTTGGTAGTTCAAAATTAGAAATTAAAAATCACCAGAGGCCTTATTACAAAAATATTAACCCAATATAAAATATTTAAATAACTATGTTAAAAACATCCTCGATCGTGTGGCCCCCTCCGAGTCCTTCGCAGCTCCAAATCGCCTAAGACTGGAGATTACCTGTACATTTAAAAGAAAAGGGTGAGTTACGAGAACTCAGTGTGTAATCCCCTATCATGCAATGAATACCAGGCCCGGCGCTATTCAATAATAAAGATGCAGTGTGGGCCTTAGCCCATTACAGTAATCAATGTGGGCCTAAGCCCAACATAGAATCAATGTAGTACACATATGTAACCCACCCGAATCCAACCAACACACCACCCATACCAACCAACACACCATGTGGGGATAAAATCGATCCACCCAACCAACACACCAATATTGTAGCACGCCTACCAAGAATAATAACGATATGTGGCAAAGCCACCATGAATAAAGAATATGTGATAAGGTCAACAAGAATGCATGTGTGTGGCAGAGCCACCTATACTGCATGTTCAAATGTTCTTTCTATTAATTTGTTACTAGTTTGAGGCCCCGAGAAGGCTTGGGGTTAGGTCGAAGCCTTGGCCAAAATTTCTATTTTGGGCACTTTAGGGGAGAGTTAGATGTGGCGGGATTTAAGTATGATAGTTTGGGGTTTGGTGTCAAGTGAAGTGTTGTAGTAAAGTGGCAAAGAGGCGCCGCTTAGGAGGTACGTGAGTGAAGCCACAAGAAGTAGGGAAGGAACAGGTTCGAGTCGCACAGTTAGCATTTTGGGAATTTATTTTGGGCATCAAGATGGGTAGTGTTGGATTCGGCTAGAGACCTTGAAGAGTGGGTGTTGAATTGGTCAAATATTTTGAATTGGACGCCATGAGTGAAAGATGGGTTTTGACTTGTTCAAACCAATTCAAATGGGAGGATGAGAGTAAAGTTAGGAGGCAATCAAGGGGGATGAAGGTGGAGGAGTGTGTGGCCAAATTTTTGGGTATGTTAGGGGGAAATTCGATTAAGAGTGGTAGTATTCAGTTTTGGAGATGGTAGGTGCCGAAAAGTTTAGTGTTTAGCAACTTGGTATAGAGAACTTTTTTTTTCGGCATTTGGTGCTTTTCTTGTTGGCAAATTCTAGTTCTTTTCTTTGATTAGCCGAAACCCCTAAGGTCACTATTGTTCATTCCTCATTTAGCTAAAATCTAAAATCATCTTCTCCCTCTCTTTAGTATTTTTGGTAACGTAGGTACATTGCTTCACCATATAAAGCCAAACCCCAACTCTCTTTCCCTCTTTTTCTTTTGTTCATATTTTATTCACATCTCTTAACCCCTCTTAACCGAAACCTCTTACCACCCACTCTATCTCATTATTTATTTCTCATTTGTTTTTCTTAGTGAATCTTCATTTATTACCCTGAAAATTCATCTTTTGTTCCCTCATTCTCTCAAGCCGAAATCCATTATATTTTCTTTCTCATTGTGTTCATTCTTATTTGGCCCGAATCTTCCTTAGGTGATCATCGTATTCTTTCATTTTGTTGCCATTACTCACTTTCCTAATTTTTCCAATCGGTTTCTTCTCAATTGGTGGTGAGTGTTCTTCTTTTCTCTCGAGTTTTTCTTATTCCTTGTTGGTTGTAAATGAGGGCATTAACCTTTCATTTTGGAAGTTTTGGTTGAATATAGGAAGGGCTTGGTTTTTGTATTTCTTCTACATTTTGCCAGCGTTTGAAGGGTCTTTAGGGGACAACCGAGTTCGATCAATCAAGGTAAGAGGTTTTTTACCATTCATAGGCCAAAGGCCACTTTTTCTAACCCATGTCTTGGAGGGTCGATTCTAATGTGGAGTTTGTGTAGGGACTTCAGTGATTTATTAATCCAAGTGTAGTGCTCTCCAGGTTCTATCGACTTAGGTAAGAATTTTTTCGTCTAGAGTGTGTATTTTGCTTTCATATTATTCAATGGCACCAAGATATCTTTTATGGAATCAAATACCAGCCAAGGTAAGGAGGGGATTGGACACATAGTCCTTACCCCTAAATTCAAGAAGCATGTGGTGTCTGCCGTTCATGACTTTCCACCGAGTTGTGGGTCGTGTCAGAGAGGGATAGGCACATCACGGTGATCCCTGCGAGTGAGGACGTTAGCGAGATCGTTAGTTTAGTTCTTCGGGTTTATAGGTGTGTAATGACCCCACCCCTCCTTAACTGTATAAAACGTGTATGTGTTATGTTTGAAAGCCGAAATTCTTGGCAATGGCGATTGAGTTACCCACCTTTGGTTAAATCAAAACATAGGTTAGTGTATTTTGATTAAGCCTTCTAATTAATGTTGATAGCATGATCGTGTGTGTACATGATAAACCGTAAAAGTAACATATTTTAACCCCCATATTTAGTATGCTTTTGGATGATGTAGCCCTTGATTTATGTAAAAGGTGCTTTTAATCCTTTCTTTTCATGTTTATACTCAGGAAAGCACCCGAGGATAAAAAGAACACAAAACGGGCTTAAAATGGAGTAATTAGGCCTTAGTAAGAAATCAACACGGCCTGGCACAAAGCGTGCACGACTTGTCTCGACGATTACCTAGAGCACGACTAACTCACGAGTTGCATGGCCGCGCATCCTCTCATTACCACACACGGGCGTGTCAAGCGATCTACATGGTTGTGTCCCAATCGAAAGACCTGAAGCACGGTCTGAATCCCAACTTACATGGTCGTGCCCAAAACGACAAAATCAAGGCATGACCCAACCCTGAAATTACACGGGCGTGTGCCATGGGCGTGCCCCTACCGTGGGAAAGAGCAATTTCACTCGAAATTGGATCTTGAAGCCAAAGAAACATACTCCTAAGTCTACTCAAACACCCTAATAGTAATTCTACTTGAAGGAGGTACTTAGGAGCCAAGTATAGCATCTTAAAGCCTATATAAACAACCCAAGGCAGACATTAAGAGAGAGCTTTTTGCAGAGGCTTTTGCCAAAGCTTTCATCTTTTAGGTAATCACTTGAAGATAGCCAGTTGATCCATCTCAAGAAGCCAAAACTCCATTCAATATGGAGGATATCCTCTTCAATTCCTTAAGCGGGTTTTAGAGATTTCTTATGTTTTGTTTTATCTTTTCTCTTGAGATGTTTTCTTATTTAGTTATGAGCTAAACCCTTCAGATACCTGAAGGGGATGAAACCTATGATGGATTTTGTTATTTGATTTCTAAATTATATGATAAGTACTTAGTTTGAAACACCCCAAACCCGGCCCACAAGCCCTGACCGGATCTGGCATGCTTCTAGGAAAAACCATTCGAATCTTATTTGAATCTTTGCTAAAATTTTTCGTGTTTTTGAAAACAGTTGATTTGGGTTCAAGTTGAAAACATAGAAATTTTTTCAAAGATTTCGTTTAAGAAAAGTTCGTGGTTATATTTCAAAACCATAAGTTACCGGTAAAAGTCGAGTCTTTAAAGTTTGTTAATTAAATTGAAAATCATTTGTATTTTAGATGTCAAAACATTTTTCATTTATTATTAAGAAAATTTACTTACTTTAATTTGAGAAGTATTGTGCCATAATAAAATAATTTTAGTGCATGCATGAACAGTTCATACTATAGCCTTATTACATCAAAAATAAATCCAAAATAAAATTTAAAGTACTTAAGTAAAATAAAATGTCCAACTAATAAAATTCATGCTGAGCATGGTCACCACTAAGCTCCTGCCAACCCGGTCCATTTAATGAGCATCACCGAAAAATATTCCCACAACGGGGTGAGTCAAATAGACTCAATGTGTACAACCACCACTAAGTCCCAACAGGTATGGCATATCAAATCATACATATTCGTATAGCATTTAAATAAAATGATGCAATCCCGAACCCAAACCTAGATGCCATCCGCTACACATCACCCGTACCAGCCATCACACTGTGGGGACTACTAAGTCAACCCTCCATCCGCTACACACCATCGAAGGCAGTCGCTGAGGTCGACGTGCTCATCGCCCTTATAAAATTCGTGGCATAGCCACCAGATAATTATTTCGTGACATAAGTCACCACATTCAGATTCCGTGACATAAGTCACCACATTCAAATTACGTGACATAAGTCACCACATTCAGATATTGGGGTATAAAACCACCAATTCACTTCCCCTTTACATATCACCCATATGCCCCATGTCATACAAAACTTGCAAATATTATGCCTTATGCTTTATTCACATTCTTATAGTTTCACTTATGTGCCATAACAGATATTTATCACAATATACTCATAGTAGGAGTAGGAAAATGTATCTGAGTACTTCGTACCATTACATGGTATCTTAGCCATAATCTTACACTTTTATATTAACACATATAGTGAATTAAAGTTGTAAATCTATCAAGATTTAGTGCAGGGTACACATCTGATTCACATAGTGAGTTCATTGAAATCTCGAAAATCTCGATCTAAGCTTTAGATCCTTTAGTTCCTATATTCAGCCAACACTAGGCATATTAGCAAAACCTATTCGGCTATAACCAAATCCCGAAAGATTATTGCAACCAAAAACTTACCTTGTCGCCAATTGGATTAAAAATCAAATCCCGAAACTTTGCTATGTTTCTTCTGTCGATTAGCCCCTAAAGGTTACAGTCAGAATCGGTCAACACTAAAACCAAAATATGGCCTTAGGCCGAAAGTCACACTTCCTTACCTTGCTAACTAAATCCCGAAATCAATCCTTTCTCCAAGTGACGTCGAAATCCCTACTAAATCACATGTTAAAATTGGCTACAACCTTAAACTCATGAAAAGTCACCTATGGCCGAATACTACCTTGGCTTACCTTGAAAGAATCGAATCCCGTAAGAGTCCTTACTACTCCTTAGCATTGGCTACATATAAAAACACACATATTATAGCTTTAAAGATCATTCGGCCACCTTAGAAATCAAAGCCTAGACACTTGATTTCGGCTCTTCAAATAAAAAAAAAGTGAAATCAACTACCAAAGAATAATTTCTTTACCACCAACCCACGTTGAAGAGACCAAGAGAGAGAGCAGTCGATAAAAGGGAAAAGTGCTAGGCTTCCGGCTTTGAGGATTGCGAAAAGAGAATAATACTACTTGAAGATTCAGCCATGGCTTATCAAATAAGATCGACAATGGTGAATAATGATGGAGAGGATTCTGCTAAGCCTTTAAAAGGGTGATGGGACATTCGGCTATGACTCTTAATGACAAGGGCATTCGGCTTCAAAGAAATAAAAATGGATTCGGGGTTGAAAGAAAATAAAGAAGAAGAGGAGAGGGTAGAAGAATTTCGGCCAAAAGATGGATATTTGCACTAAATGAAATTCGGCACTACTCCCCCCTTCATGACCGAATATACCATCACAAAGAACCCCACATTTGGCCACTACTATGTCCCTTATCATATCCAATTTTTCTCTCCTCATTTATCTCTTATCTACCCATTTAAACTAAATAAAATAAAGCCACAATTATCTTCTAATCTTAGCCTAAATTTAAAAAGAAAAACAAGCCTAATCCTTATCCCTTAAAGTCCATATGCCGTCCAACCTCTTCTCTTCCTTGTAGCAAAATAAAAACTTTTATTTTGCCTCCCTTGTGACTCGAACCCTGGCCCATTTGCACCTGCTTGTGGCGTCACTTACAGAGGCTTTAAGTGGCACCTCCAAGCCACTTAACCAAGCCCATTTGTGTGTCATATTTCACCTACAATTTTTCTTAAGGCCTCTTAAGCTTAGCTCCCTCTTTTAAACTTAAAATCGAATAATTTCTAAGACACTCTCCTATTTTCTAAAGTTCACAAAATTCATACAACACATTTTTAACACACAAAGGCATGCTATTTCATATAATTAAGTAAAAAATCCATAAGCCATAATATGGGATATTACAGTTCTACCCCCTTAAAATAATTTCGACCTCGAAATTACCTGGCTAGAATAGGTGGGGGTACTGCTGTCGCATTGCTTCTTCTGGCTCCCAAGAAGCTTCCTCCGATCCATGGTTACGCCACAACACCTTGACCAAAGGGACCGACTTCCTCCGAAGCACCTTCACATCTCGTTCCAGAATCTGAATTGGCTCTTCCTCATAAGACAAATCTGGTCTCAGCTCCACCTCTTCAACCGAAACTACATGAGATGGATCCAATCGGTATCGACGTAGCATGGAAACATGAAATATGTCGTGCATCTGCTTCAATTCCGGAGGTAACTCCAATTGGTATGCCACCGGTCCAATTCGCTTCAATACCCGATAAGGTCCTATAAACCTTGGACTTAGCTTTCCTTTGCGACCAAATCTCATCACTTCTTCCAAGGCGAAACTTTGAGAAACACTTGATCTCTCACAGTAAATTTGATCTCTTTCCGTTTGAGATCTGAATATGACTTTTTCCTATCAGACGCCTCTTTCAACCGTGCCCGAATTATCTTAACCTTCTCCTCGAATTCTACCACAATTTTTGGACCCAAAATTTGGCGTTCCCCTAATTTCACCCAACACATAGGAGTGTGACACCTCCATCCATACAGCGCTTCGTACGATGCCATCCGTATACTTGTCTGATAGCTGTTGTTGTAAGCAAATTATGCTAAAGGCAAATATTCTTCCCAACTTCCTCTAAAGTCTATCACACAGCCTTTTAGCATATCCTCGACACTTGTATTACTCGCTCAGATTGACCGTCTGATTGTGGATGAAAAGCCGTATTAAAGTCCAATCTGGTGCCTAAATCTTGATGTAGAGCTTTCCAAAATTGAGACGTAAACCTTGGATCCCTATCCGAGATAATCGACACCGGTACTCCATGCAACCTTACAATCTCAGCTACATACAACATTGATAACTTTTGGAGAGAATAGTCCATTCGCACTGGAATGAAATGCGCAGACTTTATCAGCCGATCCACTATCACCCATACCGAGTCCTTCTTAGTAGGCGTAAGGGGAAGCCCACTAACGAAGTCCATGGTAATTCTCTCCCACTTCCACTGCGGAATCTTAATCAGCTGAAGCAACCCTGATGGAACTTAGTGTTCAGCCTTGACTAGCTGACACGTTAGGCACTTGCCAACAAATTCGGTCACTTCTCGCTTAAGACCAAGCCACCAAAACTGTTCCCTTAGATCTTTATACATCTTACTGCCTCCAGGATGCATAGCATAAGGGCTATTATACGATTCTCAAGAATTCTCTCGCCTAAGTTCTTCATTCTTGACATCTGACCTTACCCTTGAAGCACAATACTCCCTCATCATTAATGCCATAATCTTCCAACTCTCCATTCTGTACTTACCGTAACTTAACCCTTAGATCCTCATCCATTAACTGATTTTCTTTCACCTCATTCAACCATGTCGGCTTAACTTGCAACTCTGCTAACAGACTTCCATCGTCATAAAGGCTCAAATGTGTGAACATGGCCCTCAGATCTGACACTACTTTCCGAATTAGGGCATCTGCCACCACATTCGCCTTGCCCGGGTGGTACTCTATGGAGCAATCATAATCCTTCAATAACTCTACCCACCTTCACTATCTCAGATTTAGCTCTTTCTGAGTCAGCAGATACTTCAGGCTCTTGTGGTCTGTGTAAATCACTGACTTCTCTCAATAAAGATAATGCCTCCATACCTTAAGAGCAAAGACCACTGCCGCCAACTCCAAATCATGCGTCGGGTAGTTAACCTAGTGTGGCCTTAGTTGTCGAGACACATAAGCAACTACCTTCCCGTCTTGCATAAGGACACCTCCCAATCCTGTATGGGAAGCATCACAATACACCACAAAATCCTTTCCCACCTCAGGCTGAATCAAAACTGGAGCTTCGATCAAGACCCTCTTAAGCTTCTCAAAGCTCTCCTGTTGCTTATCGGTCCATACGAAAGGCACTTCCTTTCTCAACAACTTTGACAGAGGCGCGGCTATTGATGAGAACCCTTCCACAAACCTTCGGTAATAGCCTGCTAATCCTAAGAAACTCTAAACTTTCGCCATAGACTTAGGGGGTTTCCAATCCAAAACTGCCTCAATCTTTCGAGGATCCACCCTTATTCCTTCAACAGATACCACATGTCCTAAAAACGTAACCTCCTTAAGCCAAAATTCACACTTGCTGAATTTGGTGTAGAGCTTCTTCTCCCTCAACACTTGCAACACAACTCGGAGGTGCTCATCGTGTTCTTCCTCAGACTTCGAATACACCAAGATATCGTCTATGAACACAACAACAAATCGGTCCAGATAGGGTTGGAAAACTAGGTTCATCATGTCCATAAATGCGGCTGGGGCATTTGTCAATCCGAACGACATTACCAAGAACTCATAATGCCCGTACCTTGTTCAAAAGTCGTCTTATGGATATCAGCCTCCTTCACCTTAAGCTGATAATATCCAGACCTTAGATCTATCTTCGAGAAAATGGCGGCCCCCTTAAGCTGATCGAGCAAGTCATCTATTCTTGGTAAAGGATACTTGTTCTTGATGGTCAGCTTATTCAACTGACGATAATCTATGCAATGAGCATAGTTTCGCCATTCTTCTTCACAAACAAGACCAATGCTCCCCATGGAGACACACTAGGTCGAATAAATCCACGGTCTAGCAATTCTTGGATTTGAGCCTTGAGCTCAACCAACTCCTTTGGTGCCATTTTGTACGGGGCAATTGACACAGGAGCTGTACCCGGCAGTAACTCAATTTTGAACTCCACTTCCCTATCCGGGGGTATTCCTGATAATTCCTCTAAAAGACATCCACAAACTCCCTTACCGTTCTAACTCCACTAACTCCCCTTTCGTTCATATCCAAAGCACTAACGAGAGCCAAAAATGCCTTACACCCTTTCCGTACCATCCTATCAGCCTTTAAAGCAGAAACTACGTTAGACAAGTAGTTCCTTCTTTCTCCTATCATAATTATCACCTCATTCTCTAGGGTCTTTAACTCCATTCGTTTAGCTACACAATCCAACACTGCCCGATGCTCCACTAGCCAGTCCATGCCAAGTATAAGATCAAATTCCTCGAAGGGTAATTCCATTAAGTCGGCAAGAAATACCGCTCCCTGAAGCTCCAAGGGCACACTCTGAAATATCTTGTTCACTACTACGATTTGACCTAGTAGGCTTACCACAGTCATCTCCCTACTAGATAGCTCAGAGGCTATTCCTGGAGTTTCAACTACTCTACATGCAACATAAGAATGGGTCGAGCCCACATCAATCAAAGCAACATAAGGTTTGCCAGATATAAGGAACGTATCAGTTATGACACCCGGCGCGTCTCCATCCTCCCTCCAACGAACTACATAAACCAAACCTGACTGCCTGGCCTCCGTGTTACCAACACCTTGGCCCGGTGTTCCCCATCCTCTACCAGAATCGTTACCTCTACCATTCGGACCATGGCCCCGCTAAGGCTACTGTCCTCTTCTTCCAGCCTGATTAGAACCTTGACTTACTGGTCGCCCCCCTTCGGTTCTCATAGGACAATCCTTAATCATGTGGTCCTTGGACCCACACTTAAAACATCCTTCCATCTTCTTCCAACATTCTCCTAAATGCTTCTTCCCACATTGGGCACAAGTACGATACTGCCCTCCAGTAGCAGCCTGCTAACCTTGCGGCCCATCAACTCTAGGCCTCTTTACTCATTCCTAGAAGACCACAAGATCCAAAGCCTCTCTTACGCTTATTCCGACGGTGTTCGCCTTACGAAATCCTTGATACCCTCGCCACCTTAGCCTTCTCCACCAACACAAGAACTCTCGCTCTTCTTTGTGGAGCTATCAACAGCCTCAAATCATCCTCACCCATCCTCAAATTGGACACACCGCTCATGCTCGATTGACACTATACCTCGAGCATAACAGCTCGACCTTAGGAATTCAACAGACTCCACCATGGACTTGTTCCCTTGAACCAGCCCCAGAAATGCCTTCCTCTGTGCATCGATGTAATGAGTACCAACATACTTCTTATGGTATGCCTCCTTAGCATAATCCCAAGTGAGTTCCTCAACTATAGCACCATCCCAAACCGTGAGCCACCATTGATATGACTCATCACGGAGAAGCGACACCAACCCTTTCAGTTTTTCCTCGGCAGTTAAATTGAGCTCATCCATAATTCGCTCAGTCGCCTCCAACCAATACTCAGCGGTACTGGGTGCCACACCAGATACACCATGGAACACCTCAGCTCTGTTGGCTCGGAGTCGCTCAGGTACCGACTTTCGAGCTCCCATGCCTCCACCTACTCCAGCCACCCTTTCCAAGACCCGCAGCATCGCTTGTGACACTGCGTCATCCCCCGTCTGATCCTGATATTCCACATCAGCGGCTGGTGGTGGTGGCATTTCATTTTTAGATCTTTGACCTGATCTAACGGGTTCCAACACAGTCATTCAGCCTCTACCACGGCCTCGCACGTTACGGTCACGTCCCCTTGAATTCATATTTCTAATTTGCATTTATTTTATTAAAGAATTTTATAGATTAGTTTTGTTCCACTGATTTATCACGAACAGTCTTATGTTCAATAGTTTTAAGAAGTAGTTCTTTCGATTCATACACATACAGTCTTAATTCATTCATTCAATCACATTCATGAACTTGCGTTCATTACAGAGAAATGTTGCAATTGTCGTTGTTTGTTGTTTTCCACTACCTAGGGGTATTTTCATAATTTTATCCTATAGGGGTATTTTGGTAATTTTCCAAATTAGGGTATTTGAAAATGTTGCAAAATAGAGATTGTTGATATTTTACAAAATTAAAATACTTGCTGGAAAATTTTCAAGAGCGAAATGGTAATTTTATACACTAAGGGTATTTTTGTAATTTTATAAGCCAGGGTCATTTCGGTAATTTTTTTCGCAAAATATGGTTCTTGGTGTCTTTTCAAAACAAGGGTATTTTTAAAGATTTCTAATTTGAGGGTACTTCGGTAATTTTCCATATTGAGGGTAATTTGGTCATTTGTATAGATTAGGGGTAATTTGGTCATTTTACAAATCAGGGGTAATTTCGTAAATTTTCCAAATTGGGGTATCTTGATATTTGCAAAACTATGGTTTTTGGATATTTGTAAGGTAAGAGAATCTTGATAAAAACTGTAGGTAGTTTGGAAATTTTATGAACCAAGGGCATTTTAGTAATTTTTCCAACCAGGGTTATTCGGATAACTTTGTAAATCAAGAATATTTTGGGAAAATTTTCAAAATAGTTTTCCTACACATCAAAGGGATAATTTGGTGGTTTTTAAAACTAGGGTTTTTATAAAGATATGGCTAGTCCCTTTCGGGTTTTAGTTGTTAGGTTTAGCCTGTGGCTGAGTCCTCTTGGTTAGGGTGAACTGTCGCACGCACTGTAGGATTCAGTGGAGAGGAGGTGAGTCACTAGGACTGCTTAAATACCAAGCTCCCACCGAAACCAATCCTAGACATGCGCACAATGGTTGCCACACCCTAACTCGGTGACTTAGACATAGGTTTGTTTAATTGGGCATTAAAGTTTTATGTAATTCTCATGTTGGGGTAAACTAGTCCTAGGATTTGATTCCTAGTCCACTAATCTACGTCCCTATATATTCCCATATACAATTCACAGAAGAGTTGGGAGTACTTACCTGGTGGACTTGGGGTCGGAGACTCAGGTGCCATGCTCGAAAACCCGCTCAATTTCTTATAAAACCCAATTTCAAAAGAAAGAAACATTTTGGACCCTAAAAGCCCTCAAGGCCGAGTTTTGAACCTAGCTCTGATACCAAAATGAAACACCCCAAACCCAGCCCACAAGCCCTGACCGGATCTGGCATGCTTCTAGGAAAAACCATCTGAATCTTATTTGAATCTTTGCTAAAATTTTTCGTGTTTTTGAAAACAGTTGATTTGGGTTCAAGTTGAAAACATAGAAATTTTTTCAAAGATTTCGTTTAAGAAAAGTTCGTGGTTATATTTCAAAACCATAAGTTACCGGTAAAAGTCGAGTCTTTAAAGTTTGTTAATTAAATTGAAAATCATTTGTATTTTAGATGTCAAAACATTTTTCATTTATTATTAAAAAAATTTGGTTACTTTAATTTGATAAGTATCGTGCCATAATAAAATAATTTGAGTGCATGCATGAACAATTCATACTATAGCCTTGTTACATCAAAAATAAGCCCAAAATAAAATTTAAAGTACTTAAGTAAAATAAAATGTCCAACTAATAAAATTAAATGCTGAGCATGGTCACCACTAAGCTCCTGCAGACCGGTCCATTCTTGGAAGTCACCGAAAAATATTCCCACAACAGGTGAGTCAAATAGACTCAATGTGTACAACCAACCCTAAGTCCCAACAGTATGGCATATCAAATCATACATATTCGTATAGCATTTAAATAAAATGATGCAATCCCGAACCCAAACCTAGATTCCATCTGCTACACATCACCCGTACCAGCCATCACACCGTGGGGACTACTAAGTCAACCCTCCATCCACTACACACCATCGAAGGCAGTCGCTGCAGTCGACGTGCTCATCGCCCTTATAAAATTTGTGGCATAGCCACCAGATAATTATTTCGTGACATAAGTCCACATTAAGATTTCGTGACATAAGTCACCATATTCAAATTACGTGACATAAGTCACCACATTCAGATATTGGGGTATAAAACCACCAATTCACTTCCCCTTTACATATCACCCATATGCCCCATGTCATACAAAACGTGCAAATATTATGCCTTATGCTTTATTCACATTCTTATAGTTGCACTTATGTGCCATAACAGATATTTATCACAATATACTCATAGTAGGAGTAGGAAAATGTACCTGAGTACTTCGTACCATTACATGGTATCTTAGCCATAATCTTACACTTTTATATTAACACAAATAGTGAATTAAAGCCGTAAATATATCAAGATTTAGTGCGGGTTCACACCTGATTCACTTAGTGAGTTCACTGAAATCTCAAAAATCCCGATCTAAGCTTTAGATCCCTTAGTTCCTATATTCGGCCAACACTAGGCATATTAGCAAAACCTATTCGGCTATAACCAAATCTCGAAAGATTATTGCAACCAAAAACTTACCTTGTTGCCAATTGGATTAAAAATCAAATCCCAAAACTTTGCTATGTTTCTTCTGTCGATTAGCCCCTAAAGGTTACAGTCAGAATCGGTCAACACTAAAACCAAAATATGGCCTTAGGCCGAAAGTCACACTTCTTTACCTTGCTAACTAAATCCCAAAATCAATCCTTTCTCTAAGTGACGTCGAAATCCCTACTAAATCACATGTTAAAATCAGCTACAACCTTAAACTCATGAAAAGTGGCCTATGGCCGAATACTACCTTGGCTTACCTCGAAAGAATCGAATCCCAAAAGAGTCCTTACTGCTCCTTAGCGTTGGCTACATATAACAACACACATATTATAGCTTTAAAGATCATTCGGCCACCCCTAGAAATCAAAGCCTAGACACTTGATTTCGGCTCTTCAAATAAAAGAAAGTGAAATCGACTACCAAAGAATAATTTCCTTACCACTAACCTACGTTGAAGAGACCAAGAGAGAGAGTAGTAGATAAAAGGGAAAAGTGCTAGGCTTTCAGCTTTGAGGCTTGCGAAAAGAGAATAATACTACTTGAAGATTCGGCTATGGCTTATCAAATAAGATCGGCAATGGTGAATAATGATGGAGAGGATTCGGCTAAGCCTTTAAAATGGTGATGGGACATTTGGCTATGACTCTTAATGACAAGGGCATTTGGCTTCGAAGAAATAAAAATAGATTTGGGGTTGAAAGAAAATAAAGAAGAAGAGAGAGGGTAGAAGAATTTCGGCCAAAAGATGGATATTTGCACTAAATGAAATTCGGCACTACTCCCCCCTTCATGACCGAATATACCATCACAAAGAACCCCACATTCGGCCACTACTATGTCCCTTATCATATCCCATTTTTCTCTCCTCGTTTGTCTCTTATCTACCCATTTAAACTAAATAAAATAAAGCCATAATTATCTTCTAATCTTAGGCTAAATTTAAAAGAAAAACAAGCCTAATCCTCATCCCTTAAAGTCCATATGCTGTCCAACCTCTTCTCTTCCTTGTAGCAAAATAAAAACTTTTATTTTGCCTCCCTTGTGACTCGAACCCTGGCCCATTTGCACCTTCTTGTGGCGTCACTTTCAGAGGCTTTAAGTGGTGCCTCCAACCCACTTAACCAAGCCCATTTGTGTGTCATATTTCACCTACAATTTTTCTTAAGGCCTCTTAAGCTTGGCTGCCTCTTTTAAACTTAAAATCGAATAATTTCTAAGACACTCTCCTATTTTCTAAAGTTCACAAAATTCATACAACACATTCTTAATACACAAAGGCATGTTATTTCATATAATTAAGCAAAAAATCCATAAGCCATAATCCGGGATATTACATAGTTTGTTCTTAATTATATTGCTTAATTTAATTTGATGTGCTTAGGTGGAGGAGGAATAGACCCTACCTAAGAGTAGATCTAGCATAGTTGAGCAGAGTTGATCGGGCGCCTAGAGATAGGGTTACGAGATTTTGCTGAATTAGGGTGAAACCTAATATGGGAGTCCATTGATTGATTTACTGCTTCCTTAGGGGGTTATTATAAGAGAACGAGATTTCCACTAATTAACCTAAGGTTAGACGTTATTCGCCTCAAGAGAGGGTTTAATATAGGTTAGGGAGTCTCACGGATCAATCTAAGTAAAGAAATCATATGGTTTGGGGAATAAATAATAAGTGAAGTCATAGGTGGATTCTTCCTGAGGGTATCGTCTTCATCAACTGAGTTTTCCTAAAGTCTTTCTCCCATTTATTCTTTTGTCTTTACATTTAGTTTTAGTTTTTCATTAGTTTAATAAACCAATCACGCCATATTTTAGGCTAAATAATAGAAAGAAAGTGAGTAGTAGTACTTTTAGGTTCCCTTGGGTTCGATAAGATATTCTTGCCTAAACTATACTACTATTCGATAGGTTCACTTGCCTCTATCGTTGTCATAGTTAGTCTATAGGTTCGATCACTATTTTTATAAATTTTAAAACTCAACTGTTTGACACTATCAAGTTTTTTGCGTCATTGTCGGGGAACACTAAAATATTAAGAAAGCTTAATTTTTATTACTTTAGCCAATTTTTTTGTTACAATTTATTATTATTATTATTATTTTACTTTGCTAATTTTTCCTCTATTTTGCTTTTGGTAGAAAATTTTAGTCTATGGAAAAGATGGCACTGAATAATTATCAGTGGCAAGTCATGAAGACAATTCCTACTAAAACAGCCAGTGTCTTCAACCTCGACGTGGTCACCAGGTTATCTATTAAGTTAGAGATGATGAATAAAAAGATGGATGGTTTGAACAATCTCTCACAGGTACATCCAGAAATACAATATGATTTGAATCTAGGAGGAGTGGTGAATCCTGAGTACCCACCCTACGGATATGGCATGGAAAACGAGCAAACTCACTATACAGGTAACTATTCTAGATATCAAAATAATTTTTATAGTGACACTTATAATGCAGGTTGGAAGTACCATCCCAATTTCTCGTGGGATTATCAAAATAGCCAAAGATCAAAACTTCCTCCAGATTTTCAATAACCACTTCACCAACAAGAGGAGGAGCCGAATCTTGAAGAGATGCTAACAAAATTCATGGCAACCATAGATTCTCATTTCCAAAAGACCAAAGAAGCACTTGATGAGCAACAAAAATCGATCAAAGGGATTGAGAATCAAGATGGAGAACTTACTAGGTCAATGGGACATCTCGCAAAGCTAATGTCAGAACGACCGCTAGGACGTCTACCAAGTAACACCAAGGTTAACACAAAGGAGCAAATTCAAGCCATCTCAACTCAAGACACTAAGGGGTCAGATGAACCAAACTCAATACAAGAAAATAAGGTAGACGAAGGTAAGGTAGAGGTAACACAAGAAAAGTCGAAACCGTTAATCAAGGAGTACCAACCTCACATACTTTATCCCGAAGCAATGAAAAGAGAGGATTCAGAGGAACACTTCGGTAATTTTCTTAGAACTCTTAAAGAAAGTACATATTAACTTTCCTCTCCTTGAAGCTCTTTTTTAGATACTAGACTCGAGGAAATTTTTAAGATAGCTCTTGACCAAAAAAGGCAAATTAGACGAAGAACACCACATGGAACTAAACACAATGTGCTCAACAATCTTACAAAATAAACTGCCACGAAAATTAAAAGATCCAGGGAGTTTTACAATTCCATGTTTAATTGGTAGTTTATCTATTGATAATGCGTTAGCAGATTTAAGGGCAAGCATCAATGTTATGCCTTACAAAATGTTTAAACAACTAGGTCTAGGGAAACCCAGACAAACTAGGATTAGCATTCAATTAACTGATAAAACTATAAGAATTCCTAGGGGTATAATAGAAAATGTTCTAACCAAAATTGATAAATTCGTATTCCCAGTAGACTTTGTCGTTTTAGACATGGATGAGGACAACACGATCCCCTTAATTTTAGGAAGACCCTTTTTAGCAACTGCCAAAGCTAAAATTGATATCTATGTAGGAGAACTCATACTTCGTGTAGGCGATGAGATAGTCACTCTTCAAGCTCTTGACTCGGCCAGAACATCAAGTGATAAAGGTGAGAAAGTAAATTCAGTTGATAACCAACTTGTTCAACCTTCATTGCAGAAAACACCACAAAGCTACAAACTTGAGCCGGATCATAGACCTCGTGCTAATAAAGAAGAATTACATGAGGAACCAGAACCACACGAAGTGAAATCAAAGGAAACCCCAGATGAGCTGATAGGAACAACAAATCACATCAAAATAGAGGATCAGGTATTGTTGAATAAGGAAGACCATCTAATCACCAATTCAAAACTCAAGGCAAATGAAGAAATCACTTTTGAGGTACTTAATGTCTTCCTATACGGCACAGTCTCGGTAAGCAATCCTAAATTCAGCACTTTTAAGGTAAACATTACTCGACTTTAACTTTATATCCATAACCGAGTTGATCGCATGAGAAAGGATTTCCACCTCCTCAAACCACCATGACCATACGAATGAGAGGTAAAGTCTAGCTAAGAATATAAACGAGCGCTTCTCGGGAGGCAACCCGAGCACTAACCCCATTTTTACATTTTTTTTATTTTTTCTTTTTTTCTTTTCTTTTCTTTTCCTTTTTAGCACCTAACCATAAACTAACCAAAGAGCAGATTTTTAGGCCACACGGCCCCACACACGGGCATGCCCGTGGCCGTGCGGAAGCCAAGGGATGAACCATGGGCATGCCAGTAGCCGTGCACGACATAAAAAATTTTCTTTTCCCAACATGGGTGGCGATAGTAGTCCACGCCCATGCCGACGCCCTGTGCGAGGTTATTGACTTGTCAAACATGGGCTAAACACGGTCGTGCCTCCCAACCGTGCCAACATTCTAATTTATCGAACACCGGTGGAGCACGCCCGTATTTAATAACTGTGTGAAGAAAGACACAGGCGTGCCACGACATCCACGACCATGCCCGAACACCCTGAATGCGTTAAAAATTCAAAATCCCAAAACATGGGCTACATCTCTATTTAAACCTCATTCCCCATTTTTCTAGTTATCTTTCATTTTCCATTATTTATTTTTCTTTTTATTTTATTTCATCGTTATTTTTTTTACTTTATTTTATTTTCTTCTTCATATTCTTTATGATATTTAGATTTAGCTTAGGATACAATAAAATCAAGCCGGCTACTTTGAGGATTCAATTTCAAATGGTTCGAGACGCTTCCCCACGTTCACCTCCAATCTTATCCGGTTTCTTTTCATAGACTTCATCCAAAAATTCAGAAAGTGTTACTTCTCCCTTCTCTTTTGATTTTATTATTACATAATTTTTATCTATCTTTGTACATTGAGGCAATGTACATCTTAAGTGTGGGGGTAAAAGTCCACGACTTTTGCATTATTCTCAAATCTGAATTTAGTCTTATTTTCAAGTATTTTCTCATATTACTAATTAGGATGAAATTTACATTGATTTATGATTTGTATTGATATGTTTTAGAGTAAGTCATAGTTAATTGTGCATTGATGATTAAATTTGAAGGATACTAGAGAATCGAGCATGATAAGTCTACTTTCTAAAAATTAAAAATTAATAGGTCATTGAACTGAATTTGAGTATTACTTTGAATTTTGAAATTTACAGGGATTGATGTCAAAAACACCCATAATTTTTGTGAAATTTTGAGCCTTATAGAGCATATATTCTTTTTCGTGCTCACTTTATTGATTATGAGTGTGTTAACTTTGAACTGTTATTCTAGAATTTGCCTCGTTTATACATGTCGAGACTACACTTTTGATTTGATATACAGAGATGATAAAGGCACTTAGGATTTAACCCACTTACTCCATAAAAAGCCTACCTTCACAAATTAACCCCCAGTGAACCCTTTTTCATCATAACAACCCTTTTTATTGATTTACCCACTAATATTAACCCAAAAACCCTTTGAATTTGTTATCATTCTTTTAACTACCCTTCCATCGAGAATTGATTTGATCAGTTACCTAATTAGTTTATTTCAGTTGATAAAGTCTTTCTTTATTATTTATTTACTTAGTTTGTTCTTTAAAAAAAACAAACATCAAAAAATCAAAGTATATTCAGTCTTAGTAGTATAGAAAGTGAGCTTGTACATTTAAATTTCAATTATCAAAGAAAAAAATCTCATATTATTATTAGTTTAAAGTCTCAATTGATGTAATCATTTATTTTCTAGTTCATTGTTTTTAGTTAGGTAACTTGTCAATTCGATCTCGATTTTAACCTTCTAATTCAGCCTTTATCCATACCTTTTAACACAAGCCCCGTTACAACCCTGATTAAAGACCTTTCGATTTGTGTATTATCTCATATACAGTGGTGGAGATTTGATTTTCAGGCAAGCATATGGGATTAACTTTTCAGGTTCGACTTAGAGTGCTTATTCTTAAACCTTAAACACTTTGAGTGATTTGAGTGAATCTTTGGTGAGGATGTCAATCCTTGTCGGTTTTGAATTAAAGGTAATTATTTAGATAAGGGGTGACACCTATGTTTTCCTACTACAAAGATATGACTTATCTTGATTGAATCTTTAGGGTTCTTTGAGTTGAATTATCCATGTATAAATTATCTATGAATTATGATGAGACATTGTCGATAGGGATTATGAATTATGGAAAGTTTATTTTAATTGTAAGTTGAGAATTTTGCTTGAGGACAAGCAAAAGCTTAAGTGTGGGGGTATTTGATAAACCGTAAAAGTAATATATTTTAACCCCATATTTAGTATGCTTTTGGATGATTTAGCCCTTGATTTATGTAAAAAGGTGCTTTTAATCCTTTCTTTTCATGTTTATACTCAAGAAAGCACCCGATGATAAAAAGAACTCAAAACGGGCATAAAACAGAGTAATTGGGCCTTAGCAAGAAATCAACACGGCCTGGCACAAAGCTTGCACGACCATGTCTCAACGATTACCTAGAGCACGACCGCGCATCATCTCATTACCACACACGGGCGTGTCAAGCGATCTACATGGCCGTGTCCCAATCGATAGACCTGAAGCACGACTTAAATCCCAACTTACACGGCCGTGCCCAAAATGACAGAATCAAGGGATGACCCAACCCTGAAATTACACGAGCGTGTGCCATGGGCGTGCCCCTGCTGCGGGAAAGAGCAATTTCACTTGGAATTGGATGCTTGAAGCCAAAAAAACATACTCCTAAGTCTACTCAAGCACCTAATAGTAATTCTACTTGAAGGAGGTATTTAGGAGCCAAATATAGCATCTTAAAGCCTATATAAACAACCCAAGGCAGACATTAAGAGAGAGCTTTTTGCAGAGGCTTTTGCCAAAGCTTTCATCTTTTAGGGAATCACTTGAAGATAGCCAGTTGATCCATCTCAAGAAGCCAAAGCTCCACTTAAGATGGAGGATCTCCTCTTCAATTCTTTCAGGGGGTTTTAGGGATTTCTTATGTTTTTTTTATCTTTTCTCTTGAGATGTTTTCTTATTTAGTTATGAGCTAAACCCTTCAGATACTTGAAGGGGATGAAACCTATGATGGATTTTGTTATTTGATTTCTGAATTATATGATAAGCACTTAGTTTGTTCTTAATTGTGTTACTTAATTTAATCTGATGTGCTTAGGTGGAGGAGGAATAGACCCTACCTAAGAGTAGATCTAGCATAATTGATTGGAGTTGATTGGGCACCTAGAGATAGGGTTACGAGATTTTGTTGGATTAGGGTGAAACCTAATATGGGAGTCCATTGATCAATTTACTGCTTCCTTAGGGGTTATTATAAGAGAACGAGATTTCCACTAATTAACCTAAGGTTAGACGTTATTCGCCTCGAAGAGGGTTTAATATAGGTTAGGGAGTCTCACTGATCAAGCTAGGTAAAGAAATCATATGGTTTGGGGAATAAATAATAAGTGAAGTCATAGGTGGATTCTTCCTGAGGGTATCGTCTTCATCAACTGAGTTTTCCTAACGTTTTTCTCCCATTTATTCTTTTGTCTTTGCATTTAGTTTTAGTTTTTCATTAGTTTAATAAACCAATCACTCAATATTTTAGGCTAAATAATAGAAAGAAAATGAGTAGTAGTACTTTTAGGTTCCCTTGGGTTCGATAAGATATTCTTGCCTAAACTATACTACTATTCGATAGGTGCGCTTGCCTCTATCGTTGTCATAGTTAGTCTATAGGTTCGATCATTCTTTTTATAAATTTTAAAACTCGATTGTTTGACTCGATCAGTACACTAAAGATTGCATGTATGACATCATATGATCTGTTTATTATACTATGTTGCATGTGCATGGGATTCGAGATGTTAATGATATGAAGGGGAAGTATCGGTGACATTGTCACACTAAATGATGGCTCGGTGCCTCATTATCCTATCGATGGCTTGGTCACATGGTTATAGATGGCTAGACCACGTTATATCGACTTTGAGCAGTGTGACTATCAGCATGACTGCCAAAGAGGAGTGTAGAGGATGGTAAGATGATTGTAGAAATCCCCACAGGTGTGTTGGCGATGGACATAGGGAGCGGAGTAGAGAGGATGGAATATTAGGCCGGGTTGGGTTACCCTATGGTCTATTTTGATATGCTATGATGATTGGCTTGGCCGATTGTGATATGAAGGCTTAGGCCCATTCGTGGTTTATGTAGACTAATTGCACACTGAGTCATATGACTCACCCATTTTGTTTATACATTTTCAAGTGACTCTTAGTTTAGTGGATTGGGCTGGAATAGACTTGAGGTGGCCATGCACGGGTTTAATCAATTGAAACTTTGGTTTATTTATTGTTTTAGTGGTTTTGGGGATTTTTGATTTGGAATAAGGCCATGACTATTTTGATTTAAATTATGGTTAACTATTAAGATGTTTATATCACAAATATGATTGACAAGGCATTTTCTTTATGAGATAATAACAAAAAAAGGGGTTTTCTTCAAAATTAAGTCAACGATCTTATAAAAGTTAAGGGCAACCCTTGTGATTTCTAGAATTTCATATTCTATGTTTTCAAAACGTCATCTAAACATAAAAAAAGGACTAATTATAGTTTTACTAAACTTTTTAAGTGCATCACCAAATCGGGGGTTTTAAAAGAGGAATGACTCAACAGTTTTCTAAAGTCCACGTTTTAGTAAATTTCTTCCGATTAACATGCCAGATCCGGTCATGGTGTTTGGCCCAAGTTTGGGGTGTTACAATTTGGTATCAGAGCCAGGTTTAAAAGCTCGACCTTGGGTTTTAGGTTTAAAACGTTTTCCAAGCTTTGGGTTTAAGATGGTTTAGAAAGAGAATACACATGTACATATTTTTTTTTGAAGTGTGGCACCCGAGTCTCCGGTAAGTGATTTGTAGGAGGTAGTTATATGACATAGATATATCATTATGGATGATGGAATTGAAGAACTCTATTGTAGAGATGAAAACCTTTAGATATGCATGTCTCTCACGGAAAAACTACTTATAATTTTATCCTTATAAAACTACCCATTAATAAATAGTGGAAAGAAATACTGATGCATAAAATTTGTAATCAGAATAAGATGAAGTGATACATATGAGTGCTAGAGGGCGTAGACATGTTGTACACAGTCGTGGTAGAGGCCGGGGTGTTGAGGTTGAATTCTCGAAGCAAGAAATGAGCCTGAAGGTGAAGCGCCAGCATCACATGTGGTAGAAGCGGGATCGCAAGACAAGACTGGTGGAGATGATGCCCTGTCTCAAGCAATGCTACATGTGTTGGAGCGAGTGGATGGGGCAAGCACTGGAACAGCAACTCGGAAGTCCATCCCTGAGTGACTTTGAGCTAATGGAGATGAGATGTTTAGGGGTATTTTTGGGGTGGCTCCAAATGTGGCTGAGTATTGGCTAGAGGCAGTCAAGAGGATTATGGATTATTTGTATTACACGGTAGAGAAGAAGCTGAAGGGCACGGTGTCTCTACTTTGGGATGAGGCATATTAGTGGTTGCTCACCGTGAGAGAGGGTACTCCGTGGACCGAGTTGATTGGGATTTCTTTAAGATGATGTTTCAAGGGAAGTATGTTGGGGCCAGTTATGTGGATTGTACTGCTAAGTGTATGGTGTTAAGAACTCCAGAGGATAATAAAATTTTAGTGATAGGCGAAAGGAAAGATTACTTGTCCAATGTAGTGTTATGGTGAGAAAAGGGTGTATGGCTTTCTTAACTTTTGTTAGTGCATTCGATGTAAAGGAAGTGATCGTGAATGAAGTTAGAACAGTAAAGGAATTTGTGGATGTCTTTCTTGAGGAACTTCCAGTGTTGTCTCTAGATCGTGAAGTGGAGTTTAGAATTGAGCTACTTTCGGGTACAGCTCCGGTGTCTATCGCCCCTTATAGGATTGTAACACCCCAAACCCGGCCCAAACATTACGACCAAATTTGGTATGTTGCAGAGAAAACATTTTAAAAAAAAACCCTTTATCCGATTTAAGTTAAAGTAAAAGATACCGTCTTGTTTTAAAACCATTGAGGTGTATGAAGAAAACCACACTTAGTTTTGTTTAAGATCTATTAAGTCATGTTGTTACCAATTCTGTCAATGTACCCGATGGTACGAAAGAAAATCATTTACGTTTGAATTTAAGAAACTTGTGTAACCATTTTAATGTCATTAAACAGTTTAAATAATTCATCCGAAACATGTAAAATAGTCAAAATAAAATCTTAGGAGGCCTTATTACAACTTGAACAAATAAAACCAAAAATAAAATAAAATAATTCAAAGTAAACTCATATTTTCACTGCATGGCCACCTCAAGTCCATCCGGCTCCTCATCCGCGATCTACGAATCACCTGAAAAAGATTAAAGGAGAAAGTGAGTCACCAAGACTCAATGTGTAACCCTTCCCCCGGTTTAGTGCA
This sequence comes from Gossypium rotundifolium, assembly GCA_025506655.1. Lineage (NCBI taxonomy): Eukaryota > Viridiplantae > Streptophyta > Magnoliopsida > Malvales > Malvaceae > Gossypium > Gossypium rotundifolium. Next base: position 45,690,881 of record CP106732.1, on the reverse strand, counting down.
ACATCATACACAATTTATAACTAAATTTAACATGCACTAAGTTTAACATGCACCCAACCTAGCCATCCAAAACACCTTTCTCTACCCCGTGTGGTACCAAACCACTGGTGATGCCAAACCACTGGTGACTTTAAGTCACGATATCCATCAATATTGTGGTGCCAAACCACTGGTGACTCGAAGTCACATATAATAAGTTATGGGGCCAATCCACGTGTGATACCAAATCACTGGCGTCGATCCCATAATATCATCCGTGGGGCCAACCCACTATGGTGCTAAGCCACTGGGACAAGACGCTATGAGGTGCCAAACCTCTGGTGACCAAAGTCACGAAATGTGGTACCAAACCATTGGTGTCCGAAGACACGGATATCACTTCCCCCTCCACTCGTTTAACCCACATATTTATGATATGCACTTAACATAAATCATGCCAAACATGTTTATTTAATAACATATAATGAATTTATCAAAAGCCAATCTTCTTATATGCCACATATACCAAATATGTCAAGCATCATAATTAAACTCATATTGACAAGGACTTACCTGGATCCTTTCTTATACCTTTATGGCATTAAATCCAAATCTACACAATCCAGTTTAGCATACACAATATATTCAGCACATTAATTAGTTATAAAGTGTGTATGTACACACCTGTTACTATCAGTAGCCCTAAATCTCGAAGAGTCAATCGGCCACACTAGATTTCTTGCTCCTATATTCAGCCAAACCTGAAAGTTAGTGACATGGCTATTCGGCCAAACCATATAAATCCAAAGGGTTAACACATGAACCGAAACCTCACCTAAACGCCCTTGAGTACAAACTACAGCACACAATATGCGAATCTGCTTCACCCCCTACAATCGGCAACCGTTAGCATCCACAACAAATAGCCTTCGGCTTTCAAATACCAAATAAATGGTTAACAAAATTCTTACCACCACTACCAAGACTGATTGCTAACGAATGGAGGCTTGACTGAATACTTCAAAACCCCGGAATACCTAGATAAAATCAGTTTCAAAACACTGATTAGCCAAACCATCAGTATATTTCAGCTTTTCCATTCATCCTAGTCGACAGAGAATAAGAGAGGAGAAGAAATAGGCATTCTGCTATAAGTACTTACCTTCTCAAACCGATTGAAAGAAAAGTCCCGAAGAAATCTATGCTACTCTTAATATTCAGCCAGAGTGATTCAAAATAGGAGAAGGGAATTTTGACACATCAAAGTTGTGTATTTGGCTAGAAAGAAAGAAAGAAATAATGGAAAAGGAGATAAGGGTTTCGATTTTGAGAGAATGAGAAAGGAGAGAAAGAAAGAAAATCAAAGATGAAAGAGTAGGAAATTGACTACTTGCAAATGGAGAAAAGAAAAAAAAACAAAATGAAGAGTATGCCTTAAAAGAATTCAAGGTCCCCCTTCATCTAGTCCTTGCCGTCCACTCCTCCTCAACAAGGAGTTCAAAATTCAGCCACTTCCTTGAATCACTCTTGGCCACTAATTCAAACAAATTTGAATTAGTCAAAAGCTATATTTTCTCTCGCCAACTATTAAAGATTATTCACATAAAATCTAATTAAATCCTAATAATATCCTTATTATCCTGAAGTGTTTAAATTCAGTACTTCTCTCTCTCCCTTACCGTCAAAATAAAGAGTAGAAAAGGGGGATTCCGCAAGTCGAACATAGGCTCCCTTGCTCCCCTTGATGGCGTCAACTCTAGCCCTTAAGTGGCCTCCCTTTTGCCACTTTTCCAAGGCCTTGTTAGGGTCAAATATTCCCTCATTTAACTTGTAACCCCTACCTACTAAGGCTCCCTATCTTTAAAGCTTGCAAATATAATTTTTCCTACTATCCGAGCCTACTCAAGATCCATAATTAAGTCTTATTACACCACGAATAACACCACAGCAATCCAAACACAAGAAAAAATAATTTAATCATGAATAACCCCAATTTTAGGATGTTACAAGGATAGCACCGAAGGAGCTGGTTGAACTTAAATCTCAAATCTAGGAGCTGTTATATTGTGGTTTTATCCGACCCAGTGTATCTCCGTAGGGAGCGCCATTCTATTCATTAAGAAAAAAGACGGGTCCATGCGAATGTGCATTGATTATCGCCAGCTAAATAAGTTGACGATTAAAAATAAGTACCAACTGCAGAGGATAGATGACCTATTCGATCAGCTCAAAGGGGCTTCGGTCTTTTCAAAGATAGATTTGATGTCGGGGTATCATCAGCTTAAGGTCAAAGAAGTGGATATTCATAAGACGGCGTTTCGAACTCGCTATGGTCACTATGAGTTTTTAGTGATGCCATTTGGATTGACAAATGCACCAGTTGCATTCATGGATATGATGAACTGGGTTTTTCAACCCTATCTGGACCGATTTGTAGTAGTGTTCATAGATGGCATTCTAATTTATTCTAAGACGGAAGAGGAGAATGATTCGCATCTCCGGTGGTTCTGCAGATTTTAAGAGAGAAGCAGTTGTACGCCAAGTTTAGTAAGTGTGAGTTCTGGTTGAAGGAAGTTACTTTTCTAGGTCATGTGGTATCTACAGAAGGGATTAGGGTTGATCCCAGAAAAATTGAAGTGGTGTTAGATTGGAAACCGCATAAGTCCATGGTGAAGATTCGAAGTTTCTTGAGGTTGGCAGGTTACTACAGAAGGTTTGTTGAGGGATTCTCCTTAATTGCGGCACCCTTAACTAAGCTGTTGAGGAAAGGGGTGTCATTTATTTGGACTGACAAGCAACAAGAAAGCTTTGAGAAGCTGAAGAGGACTTTGACAGAGGCTCCGGTATTGATTCAGCCTGAGGGTGGAAGAGAGTTCGTGGTTTATTATGATGCTTCTCACACGGGTCTAGGATGTGTGTTAATGTAGGATGGGAGGGTTGTTGTGTATGCATCTCGGCAGTTAAGACCGCATGATATAAACTATCCCACATGATTTAGAGTTGGCTGCGATAGTTTTCACTATGAAAATCTAGAGACATTATTTGTATAGAGAGAAGTCTGTTATCTACACCGACCACAAGAGTTTGAAATATCTTCTAACTCAGAAGGAGATGAATTTAATGCAGCGAAGGTGGATTGAGCCGTTGAAGGACTATGACTGCTCGATCGAATACCATTCGGGTAAGGCTAACGTGGTGGCAGATGCATTAAGTTGAAAGGTAATATTAGATTTAAGAGCGATGTTTTCCCATCTCAGTTTATCTAATGATGGGAGTTTATTAGCTGAACTTCGAGTGAAGCCTTCTTGGGTCAGTCAGATTAAAGAGAAGCAGTTATCGGATGATGTCTTGAGTGCTCGACTTCTGTAAGTACAGAATGGTGGGGTAAAGATTATAATTTGAACAGTGATGGGGTTTTGTGTTTCCGTGAGAGGGTTTGCATGCTGAAGGATATTGGGTTGAGGCAGATGATTCTTCAGGAAGTGCATAGTAGCCCTTATGTTATGTACCCTAGAGGGAATAAGATGTATCGGGATCTACGTGAATAGTTCTGGTGGCCTAGATTGAAGCAAGAAGTTACGGAGTTTGTAGGAAAGTGTTTAAGGTGTCAGTAGGTAAAAGTCGAGCACCAATTGCTTTCGAGGTTATTGCAGTCAGTGAAGATTCCACAGTGGAAATGGGAGAGGATCACTATGGACTTTGTTAGTGGGCTACCCTCTTACATCTACTAAGAAAGATTCGATATGGGTTATTGTGGATCGATTGACAAAGTTCGCTCATTTCATACCGCTTTCGTGTCGACTATTCTCTTCAGAGGTTGGCTAAGCTGTATGTGGCAGAAATTGTGAGGTTGCATAGGGTACTAGTATCGATCATATCAGATAGAGACCCTAGGTTTACGTCGCGATTCTAGATGGCACAGCATCAGGCATTGGGTACAAGACTGGACTTTAGCACAGCTTTTCATCTGCAGACTAATGGTCAGTCTGAGAGAGTAATTCAGATCTTAGAAGATATGTTGAGAGGTTATGCCATCGACTTTAGAGGTAGTTGGAAAGAGTTCTGACGTTGGCAAAATTCGTATACAACAACAACTACCAATCTAGTATTCAGATGGCGCCCTATGAAGCATTATATGGGAGGAGGTGTCGTACTCCTACTTGTTGGACAAATTGGGTGAGTGTCAGATGTTGGGTCCAGAATTGGTTATAGAGACAGAGGAGAAGGTTAAGTTAATTTGAACTCGGTTGAAAAAAGCATCCGAAAGATAGAAATCATATGCAGATCTAAAACAAAATGAGATAGAGTTTGCAGTGGGTGATCGGGTTTTCTTGAAGGTTTCACCATCGAAAAAGGTGATGAGGTTTGGACGGAAGGGCAAGCTAAGTCCCAAATTTATTGGGCCTTATCGATTTTGAAATGTGTAGGACCAGTGGTGTATCAGCTAAAGTTACCTTCAGAATTGAAACAGATACATGACGTGTTCCACGTTTCAATGTTAAGACGCTACTATTCAGATCCGTCTCACGTTGTGCCAGTGGAGGAAATTGAAGTAAGGCCAGATCTGTCTTTTAAAGAGGAACAAGTACGGATCTTAGAACAAGACGTCGAGTGCTATGAAGAAAATTGGTTCCGTTAGTTAAAGTTATAAGGCAAAATCATAGTATGGAAGAGGTGACGTGGGAGCCTTAGGATGTTATACGTCAGCAGTACCCTCATCTCTTTTGACCAGGTAATTTCGAGGCCGAAATTTCTTTAAGGGGGTAGAACTATAACATCTGGGATTTAGGGGCTTTGTATTTAGAATGTTTCTGCGTGTTTGGAATGTTTGTCTATTAATTTGTTATGTTTGGGGGCCTCGAGAAGGCTTGGGTTTAAGTCAAAGCCTTGGCCAAATTTTTATTTTGGGCATTTTAGGGGAGAGTTAGATGTGGTGGGTTTTAAGTATGATAGTTTGGGGTTTGGTGTCAAGTGAAGTGTTGTACTAAAGTGGCAAAGAGGTGCCACTTAGGAGGTAGGTGAGTGATGCCACAAGGAGTAGGGAAGGAGCAGGTTCGAGTCGCACAGTTTGCATTTTGGGAATTTATTTTGGGCGTCAAGATGGGTAGTGTTGGATTCAGCTAGGGACCTTGAAGAGTGGGTGTTGAATTGGTCAAATATTTTAAATTGGAGGCCATGAGTGAAAGGTGGGTTTTGACTTGTTCAAACCAATTCAAATGGGAGGATGAGAGTAAAGTTAGGAGGCAATCAAGGGGGATGAAGGTGAAGGAGTGTGTGGCCGAATTTTTAGGTGTGTTAGGGGGAAATTCAGTCAAGAGTGGTAGTATTCAGTTTTGGAGATGGTAGGTGCCAAAAAGTTTGGTGTTTAGCAACTTGGTATAGAGAGCTTTTTCTTTTCGGCATTTGGTGCTTTTTCTTGTTTGCAAATTCTAGTTCTTTTCTTTGATTAGCCGAAACCCCTAAGGTCACTATTGTTCATTCCTCATTTAGCTAAAAATTGAAAACATCTTCTTCCCCTCTTTAGTATTTTTGGTAACGTAGGTACACTGCTCCACCATCTAAAGCCAAACCCCAACTCTTTTTCCCTCTTTTTCCCTCTTTTTCTTTTGTTCATATTTGATTCACATCTCTTAACCCCTCTTAACCGAAACCTCTTACCACTCACTCCATCTCATTATTTCTTTCTCATTTGTTCGTCTTAGCAGAATCTTTATTCCTTACCCTAAAATTCATCTTTTGTTCCCTCATTTTCTCAAGCCGAAATCCATTCTATTTTCTTTCTCATTGTGTTGATTCTTATTTGGCCTAATCTTCCTTGGGTGATCATCGTTTTCTTTCATTTTGTTGCTGTTGCTCACTTTCTTAATTTTTCCAATCAATTTCTTCTCAATTGGTGGTGAGTATTCTTGTTTTCTCTCAAGTTTTTCTTAATTCCTTGTTGGTTGTAAACAAGGGCATTAACCTTGTATTTTGGATGCTTTGGCCGAATATAAGAAGGGCTTGGTTTTCATATTTCTTCTGCATTTTGCCAGTGTTTGAAGGGTCTTTAGGGGACAATCGGATTCGATCAATCAAGGTAAAAGGTTTTTTTACCATTCATAGGCCGAAGGCCACTTTTTCTAACCCATATCTTGGAGGGTCGATTCTAATATGGAGTTTGTGTAGGGACTTCAGTGATTTATTAATCTAAGTGTAGTGATCTCCAGGTTCTATCAACTTAGGTAAGAATTTCTTCGTCTAGAGTGTCTATTTTGCTTTCATCTTATTCAATGGCTTAACTCGGTCTTCTGACCAAGATATCTTTTATGGAATCAAATATCAGCCAAGCTAAGGAAGGGATTGGACACGTAGTCCCTACCCCAAATTCAAGAAGCGTGCGGTGTTTGCCGTTCGTGACTTTCCACAAGGTTGTGGGCCAGCATCGGAGAGGGATAGGTAGATCACTGTAATCCCTGCGAGTGAGGACGTTAGCGAGATCGTTAGTTTATTTCCTCTAGTTCACAGGTGTGTAATTACCCCACCCCTTTTTAACTGTATAAAACGTGCATGTATTATGTTTGAAAGCTAAAATTCTTGGCAATGGTGATTAAGTTACCCAACTTGGGTAAAATCGAAACCCAGGTTAGTGTATTTTGATTAAGCCTTATAATTCATGTTGATAGCATGATCATGTGTGTACACTAAAGATTGCATGTTTGACATCATATGATCTGTTTATTATACTATGTTGCATATGCATGGAATTTGGATGTTAATGATATGAAGGGGAAGTGTATATCGGTGACATTGTCACATTAAATGATGGCTCAGTGCCTCGTTATTGTATCGGTAACTTGGTCACATGGTTATGGGTGGCTAGACCACGTTATATCGACTTTGAGCAGTGTAACTATCAGCATGACTTCCAAAGAGGAGTGTAGAGGATGGATAGTTGATTGTAGAAATCCCCATGGGTGTGTTGAGGATGGACATACAGAGTGGATTGGAGAGGATGGAATATTTGGCTGGGTTGAGTTACCATATGGTCTATTTTGATATGCTATGATGATTGGGCTTGGCCGATTGTGATATGAGGGCTTAGGCCCATTCTTGGTTTATGTGGACTAATTGCACACTGAGTCGTATGACTCACCCATTTTGTTTATGCATTTTCAGGTGACTGTCAGTTCAGTGGATTGGGCTGGAATGGACTCGAGGTGGCCATGCACGAGTTTAATCAACTAAAACTTTGCTTTATTTGTCGTTTTACTCTTTTGGGGGATTTTTTATTTGTAATAAGGCCATTACTATTTTGATTTAAATTAATGGTCACTATTAAGACGTTTATATCACAAATATGATTGGCAAGGCATTTTCTTTATGAGATAATAACAAAAAGGGGGTTTTCTTCAAAATTAAGTCAACGATCTTATAAAAGTTAAGGGCAACCCTTGTGATTTCTATAATGTCATATTCTGTGTTTTCAAAACGTCACCTAAACACAAAGAAGGGGATAATTATAGTTTTACTAAACTTTTCAAGTGCATCACCAAATCGGGGGTTTTAAAAGAGGAATGACTCAACAGTTTTCTAAAGTCCACTTTTTAGTAAATTTCTTCCGAGTGACATGCCAGATCCGGTCGTGGTGTTTGGCTCGGGTTTGGGGTGTTACACCACCAATAGTATACTTCCTCCATAACAGTATCCCACCCCCATGCAGTATGTCATGTCATAAATTATACACATATATGTAGAATGTCATACTTAGTAACAGTCATATACTAATCATGAACACATTAGTCATTTTGCTCCCTAGGGGTATTTTAGTCATTCCACCCTTAAGGGTATTTTAGTTATTTCACTCTTTAGGGGTATTTTAGTCATTTCACTCTTTAGGGGTATTTTAGTCATTTAACAACATTCCTGAAGTTCTACTGTCGCCTCGAGTGACACAGATAACATATACGGTCAAAATGGGGTAAATGGGCCCAAAGCCCAATATTTGGCCCAAATGGGCTATGTGAACTACATAGCCCAATCTAGTCTCTACCACTTTTCATAAATTTTATTCGTGTGGGGCCTACGAGCCCATTGGGCCCACATAGCCTATTTTAGCCCAACGTGGCCCATAACGACCCAAGTTTGGGAACACTCATGGTGGCCTCTACAGTCCATCACCCATGATTGTAGGCTCGGTTTACCACACAGCGATCTTATGCTCGTGAGGCCTCAAATGCCGAAGTTTTAGCTTTTCAACTTCTGCCGACTTAAGAAACTATAGTGTGATTACACATCTTTTTATGGAGTCGTTCCAAGATCTACGCGCACCCAACCTAGATTCATCGAGATCCAATGTTAGTCCAAAATTGTTATGGTCACATCCTCTTAATAACACTTAATCCGAAATACCCTTCTTACCTTGTTTGAATGAGGGTGACCTTAATCCCTCAACGATCGTTGTTCAGAAACGATCACCCGCATTCGCTACTTTCCTAAAGTACAATCAATAGCCGATCAGTAAGTGGTAGGGCATATTCAGCCAACCCTAAAAACATGAGGTAACCTTATTGCCTTCCTGAACATTTGAGAACGAAAGTGTGACCCTCCAAACCGTTCACACTTAACCCTCCTTAAGGAAGACCCTAGAATCGCAATGAGTGCAGTACGTGAATAATGAAATAACAATCAATTAATGGGGTTATTCAGTTTTGGAAAAGAAAGGAGAAGCATATGTGCATTTTGTTTTAAAAGAAAAGCAGAGAATAGCTTTTGATCACTTACCTATAGTCAGAACCTTTGCAGTAGATCGACGCAGAGAAGGATTAACAACAATGATATTTGGCCAGCATGGAATAGAAGATGAACAGAAATTAAAACAAGAGAAGGGAAGGTTCGGCTATGAGAGAAAGAAAAATATCAAAGATGAGGAGAAAGAATGACACGAATAGTCAAAAGGGAAAATGACACGAGTGGTTAGTTTCGTAGTACAGATAAGACTTGAGAGAACCCAAAATGCAAATAGTGAAAAACCCCAAACTCTAATCAAAGAAATTTGGCACTCTCCTATCAACACTCACAAAAACTAAACAAGAAAATCCTAGTGCCAGAAAATGCTCCCTCTTTTCCCCCAGCCGAATTTCAACAAGGCCTTAGATTCCCATTCGACCACAACTCTCCTCACACTTCAAATTCCTTGAAAATCTCCACAAATCACTCCCCTTATCCCTCTTTGATATCCTCCATAACAACTCCAAGACTAATTCAAACTTCACCTTGCAGAGTTTCAGTCTAACTTCACTTCTCATGCTACTTGGAAATAAAATAAATACTCCCTTGCGCATCATGAGACTCGAACTTGAGCTCCCTTGCAACCTTGAACACGCCACCTACCACTGGACTACAAGTTCTTTTGTGTCATAAAACAAGCATTATTACTAATAAAGTCTAAGTGCCAGTGTCCAGGTTCATTTAAGGGAAAAATAAAAATTTTCCAAGAGCCAAGACTTGAACCCAAGCTTCTCAAATACCCCCCATACACACCCAAATCACTTAGCCACTAAAGCGAACAAGCAATTTGTGTCAGAACATGCAAAATTAAAGACCCTATATTTTTGGGGCATTACATCGGAAATATTGGTTATGTGTTAATTTTGGAATTAACTTGGTTAATATAACGGATTAAATTGTATAGAATGTAAATGTTTTGGGGCAAATGTGTAAAAGTGTAAATAATTAGTTAAATTTATTGAATTGAATGGTATATGAAATTGAGATTAATAATTGAAATAAATTATATTATAGATCAACAACAAACTGATAATCAAGGAAAAAGGAAGGTAGCAGAATAGTCCTTGAACTTTTGTCATTTCTACAATTTCGCCAAGTAGGTTCATAGTCTTTGAACTCAGACTATATTTATTTAATTTAAATACTTAATTATTACTTTCATATCTTAATTATATTTATATATATGCAAATGATTAAATTATGAAATGAGAAATTGTGAAATATATATATGAAATGAATCAATGAATGATTAGAATTTGAATTGTTTGAATGAAATATTATGGAATTATATTGAAAGTTATGAAATTTGATCATGGGATTTAGCATAATTGATTAATGCGAAAGATTGATTATGAATTGATGGAATATGATATCAGGTTAACAAATTTAGAGTTGTTCCTTATTCATGGCTGTCCGAAACAGCCTTTATATGTTAAAATTTCAGCACTTACATGAGTGTTATTAGATGTTAATTATACTGTCTGAGCAGCCTAAAATGTTAGAATTTAGAATTTATTTAAGTGATTCCTAATTTATATTTATACATATTAATTATACATTTATGGAAGCGACCTCAATGACTCAATTAAGTTGGTCGAATAATCCAATGCATGCAAATTATCAATGTCCATGTAAAGTAATTAAATATTTTCTTTAATGCTAAGTAAGTTCGTAATTCTTTAAATTGAACTAATTAGATATTTACTTGTGAACTTTGATATTTATATATATACATATGATACTTGTATACATTTATTAGCTATTTGGAGATATGATAAAATGTATATTTAATCCAATGAATGGTTGATAAAATGAATAAATAAATAATTAGCCTTAAAGTCATAGTATGGAAATGTTATATATGGAGATGTATTGCGAATTGATGAGATTGAAGTTGAATAATGTTGATTAATGTATGGAGATAAATAAAATATTGTGTTTATATGCTAATTTAATTAGTTAAGTACTAATTATGATTTAACTATGTTTTTATTTGTGTTTGGTAAAGCTCTATTGAGCGGATATTGACAAAATCATAAATAGATAGAATGTGGCATTATGGAATAAATTAATGAATGATTATTAAATAATTGAAGAAAATGTGATATTGAGTTATGAAATGTGATATTGGGTTATGAAATGTGATTTTTTGGACTTGCGAATGAGTAATTGATATTGTTGGTCCATTTGACTAGCGCTAGGCACAATTTTTGTCAGTTTATCTAACTAATGCTGGGCACAACTATCGTCGGTTATCTGACTAGCACTGGACGCAACTTCTATCAGTTCAGCTAAATAGTGTTCGGCACAACCATCGTCGATTACCTAACTAGCACTGGGTGCAACTTCTGTCAGTTTATCTAATTAGTGCTGGGCACACTTTTTATATCTGTCGGTTCATCCGACTAGCGCTGGGCATAAATTTAGTTATGGTTTAACCATTAAGGCACAGGGCGCCATTCTCCAAACGACTTAAATCGACAAGGTAAAACTAATTCACCATAGAAGGTTGGTGTATGAAAGCTATTATGGAATGTGTATGAAATACCTAGTTGAATTGAGTGGTAAATTCTATAAATATAACTATATATGCTATTGATTATGAAATATGGATCATCAAATTTATTTGAGTCTCTAAGGATGATGAGATTACTTAATATAAGATTTTTTTCCTTATATGCACGTTAGGTATTATTTTTGTGATTAACGACTCAACATCCAACGATCAAATCTCGAACTCAATGTCGATCACGCTCTCTTACATTTTGGCATGTACCTAGGATGATATTTTAGGGTCTTAGACTTTTAGTGTATAGTTATGAATGGGTGTAATATTGTAACACCTCAAACCCAGCCTGTACGTTACGATCGGATCTGGCATGTCACATAGAGAGGTTGTTTAAAAACTAAGTGCGCGTTCATTAAAAAGTTCAATTCTTTTTAAAACTTCGAGTTTAGATGTTTGTTACTAAAAACCCCTATTTACTAAATAAAGTTGTTATTATTTTGCAAACCACTTTTGCAATGAAAATCGAAATTTGAATATTTGCGGCAACATAGTGTTTTGGAAAACAATTATTAAAGTTTTAGAAAAACCCCCATATTAAACATTTAATAATACATAATAACAGAAATGGAAGCTTAAAGAAAATTTAAATCCACAGGCCTTATTACAATAATAACCCAAATTAAATAAAGTCTTAAAATTAAGGCGAAATGGAATTTTACTAAAGTCACGTTGTATGGCCACCATCGAGTCCTCCATGGCTCCAAGTCCTCTATCGCTAGGAATTACCTGCAAGGTTATGGGAAAAAGGGGTGAGTTACGAGAACTCAGTGTGCAATCCCTTAAACGGTCTCTAACTAGGCCTTAGCCTTTACGGTAACAAATTTGGGCCCAAGCCCTAGAATCATGAGAGTGCAAATAATGTAATGCAACCCAACCCAATCCAACCAAACACACCCCCGTACCAACCAATCACACCTGTGGGGATCAAGTCAACCCACCCCGCCAAACACACCAATATTATAGATAAGCTGCTAATCACAGAATATTAGTGGCTGAGCCACCAGAGTCATAATTATGTATATATATATATTGTGGCCATGCCACCAGGCTACGCTGCTCTTCAATCATTAACCCGCCCCATGCAAGATGATAAGATGCAACATACATATCAACATATGAAAATGTAATGTAATCATACACACGTTGCTTGGAAACTCTAAGGGTAAAATAGTCAATCAACCCATCAAGGGTATTTTGGTAATTTTGTAACCCAGGGGTATTTCGATAATTTACCCTCCAAGGGTATTTTAGTAATTTCACCTATAATGGCCTTTTCGAAGGACTACTATCGTCTCGAGTGACTCGGGGCCCTTTTTGGGTCTTCACGGAACTATTGGGCCTAAAACTAATTTTAGGCCCAAACGAGCCCACACACTCGTATGGCCCAAAATGCATGGTTTCGGAATCAGATTTGCATATTTCACATCTGGACGTATCATTTGTTACAAATTCAGTAGTTTTGCCCAAATGGGCCGGTTAGCCCGTTAGGCCCACTTAGCCTGATTCGGCCTGATTTAGCCTGTTATAGCCTTGACGTCGTGAGAGTGTTCGTGACACTCTCAACAACTTAGTGTCACGATTCATATCTCAACTTACCACTACGAGGCGTTGCATGCTTGAGTAGTCACAATTGCACGCTTTTCAACTTTGGTGATTCACAGAACATCACAAGCAACCATTGAAATGGGTGTGAGATTACACACCTGTTTTGGGATATGTGATGCGATACCCTCTGAGGCACCTAAGGATACAATCAATTAATGTCTAGTCTAAAACCTTATTACCTCTTATTCCAAGTATTGAGATTGATTAACAATCTACATCACTTACCAACGATCCAAGAATTCCACTTCAAGGGAAGATTGTCCAACATTTCCTTGATTTAAGCCCGTCGAGTCTCTTGCAACGTTGAAACTGAGAAGTAGTGTTAGCCATTAAACTCATATCCAATCTTATAATCATAAGAGCCTTTCAACTTGAAAACGAATAACCCAACATTAAAACCCCATCACCCCATATTCGACCACAACCCCACTTACCAACCAATGCTCAAAACCAAACGTTAGAAGATCGACGAGAGTGTCTGCTAGCCTTCCAACAGCTTTGATCCACATCAATGAAACAAAAAGATTTGAGGTATAAGGGATGGATTGATTCGACCTTAGCCAAAAGAAATAGGATGAGAACTTCAGCTTTTAGCAAAGAAACAAAAAGGGAAAAGAAATAAGAATCTAGCAGAAGAGCAACACTAACCTTAGATCATATGTGGGCCGAATGGGAAGAAGAGCTTCGGCACAACAGCAAAATGCAAGAACCACTATTTGGTTTTGGGGCAAATCATAATGGAAATCGAAAGATGAAAAAGAATGGAGTCAACCATTTGAAGACTAGAAGGGAAAAGGAGTAGGGGTTTCGGCTGAGAAGGGAGTTGCAGCACAAGGCTCAAGACGCACTAACTAGAATTGAACTAAAGGAGAGAAAATATGAGTAGAAGGAACATTAAAGAAGAAAAGGGAGTTTTGGCTATGGTGTTGATGGTACAGAAGAAAGATTCAAATAGGGTGATATGGAAAGTAAGTTTCAGCCAAGTCCCAAGGAGAGAAAATAAGAAGAAAGAAACACAAATGTCAAAGGAAAAGACCCGAAAATGTTTGAGTAGCAAAAGAAAAAAAATGAAACAAATGTTTAGAATTACTAGAGAATTTTGCACACACCTTAAAAGGTTTCGATTTTCTAACTTTGCTCCTACCCAAAGCCGAGTTTCCTACCTTACTCACCTCTCCTAGCCAAATTTCTCACCCCCATGCACTTTCCATTTTCAGCCAAACTCTTCCACTCCACCATATCCGATGATTTGCTCTATAATTTGCTCCCCAACATCCTCTCCATCAATCATTCAAACGGTTTGAACCAGTCCTCAACCACCAAGGTAGTGTTTGGTCTCCACTCAACTACGTCCCTTTCCTGAGCACAAAAATAAAACCCCCAAGTGCTACTTGTGAGATTCGAACCTCACTCCCCTTGCATGCATGTTGACGTTAACACCACTAGGCCATATGCCCATCTTGTGATAGCAAAACACTTAATTAACCTTAAGCCCTGGTTTCCCAAGCTCACCCCACTAAAGTGACCAAAAACCAAAATTTTACCAGGGTTCAAACTCGACCCCAGGCCTCCCTAGGGCCCCTAAACACTCTTAAACAACACACAAAACCAACATAACATGCATTTACACAAATATTACAAATCCCTAGATTTTAGGATGGTCCAGTTCTACCCTCTTAAAGAAATTTCGGCCTCAAAATTTACTTGGTCAAAAGAAGTGAGGGTATTGTTGTCGTAATACCTCCTCAAGCTCCCAAGTGGCTTCTTCCGAACCTTGATTCTGCCACAACACTTTGACCAATGGAACTGATTTCCTTCTCAACACCATAACATCCTGATCTAGAATTTACACTGGTTCTTCTTCAAATGACAGATCAGGTCTAACCTCAATTTCTTCCCCCAGTACTATATGAGATGGATCTGAGCGGTAGCGCCTCAGCATAGAAACATGAAATACATCATGTATCCGATTCAACTCTAGGGGAAACTCAAGCTGATAGGCAATCGGTCCTACACGCTTCACTATCCGATAAGGCTCGATGAATCTGGGGCTCAACTTACCCTTCCGTCCGAATCTCAAAATCTTTTTCCAAGGTGAGACCTTCAAGAAGACATATCCCCCACTTTGAATTCTATCTCTTTACGTTTTAGATCCATATATGACTTCTGTCTATCAGAAGCTTTTTTCAACAGACTCCGAATCAATTTTACATTTTCCTCAGTATCTGAAATCAATTCTAGACCCAACAATTGTCGCTCACCCAATTCTTTCAAACAGGTAGGGGTACGACACCTATGACCATATAACGCTTCGTAGAGTGCCATCTGAATGTTGGATTGATAACTGTTGTTGTACACAAATTTCGCTAATGGTAAGTAATCTTCCCAACTACCCCTGAAGTCAATTATGCAGCCCCTTAACATGTCTTCCATAATCTGAATTACCCTCTCCGACTAGCCATCAGTCTATTGATGAAACGTTGTACTAAAATCTAATCTTGTACCCAACGCTTCATGTAATGTTTTCCAAAACTGAGATGTAAATTTAGGGTCCCTGTCCGATATGATAGATACTGGCACTTCATGTATCCTTACAATTTCCGTCACATACAGCTTGGCCAACTTCTGAAGTGAGTAGTCAGTACGAACCGATATGAAGTGCACGGACTTAGTCAACTGGTCAACAATCACCCATACTAAATCCTTCTTAGTAGGTGTCAGGGGTAACCCACTAACAAAATCCATTGTTATTCTCTCCCACTTCCAAAGTGGAATCTTCACTAGTTGCAGTAATCCCGAAGGCAGCTGATGTTCCGCCTTTACCTACTGACATTTCAAACACTTGCTCATGAAGTCGATAACTTTACGTTTCAACCCTGTCCACCAGTACTGTTCACACAAGTCTCGATACATCTTGTTTCCACCGGGATGCATAGCGTAAGGCTACTATGCACTTCTCGTAGAATCATCTGTCATAAGTCAGAGTCCCTTGGCATACAAATTCTTCCACAGAAACATAACACCCTTCACTGTTCAACCCAAAATCCACTGTCTCACTTGCTGAAGCCGAGAACCCAACGATTCATCCAACAACTACTTTTCTTTAATATGATTAACCCTAGATGGTTTCACCTGAAGTTCTGCCAATAAACTACCATCCTCATAAAGACTGAGGTGACCAAACAATGCTCTTAAATCAAATACCACCTTGCGACTTAGTGCATCTGCCACTACATTGGCTTTACCCGAGTGATACTCAATCGAGCAGTCATAGTCTTTCAGCAACTCTATCCATCTCCATTGCCTTAAATTTAGCTCCTTTTGGGTAAGGAGATATTTCAGACTCTTATGGTAGGTATAGATAATTGACTTTTTCCCATACAGGTAGTGTCTCCATATCTTTAGTGCGAACACCACTGCAGCTAGCTCCAAGTCATGAGTGGGATAATTCACCTCATGAAGCCTTAACTGATGAGATGCATACACCACTACCCTTCCTTCTTGCATAAGCACACATCCCAAACCTGTGTACGACGCATCACAGTAGACAACAAATTCCTTCCCAATCTCAGGTTGTACCAATATTGGTGCTTCAGTCAGAATCTTCTTCAACTTTTCAAAACTTTCCTGCTATTTATCAGCCCACACAAATGGTGCTCCCTTACGTAATAACTTAGTTAGGGATGCAGCAATCAATGAAAACCCCTCAACAAACCTTCCGTAGTACCCAACCAAACCTAGAAAACTTCAAATCTCTGATACTAACTTCGGTGGCTTCCAGTCCAATACAGTTTCAACCTTTCGAGGATCAACCCTAATTCCCTCGGCAGACACCATATGCCCCAAAAATGTCACCTATTTTAACCAAAACTCACACTTACTAAATTTGGCATAAAGTTTCTTCTCTCTCAATATCTGTAAAATAACCCAAAGATGTGAATCATGCTCCTCCTCTGTTCTTGAGTACACTAAGATGTCATATATGAATACCACTACGAACCGATCTAGATAGGGTTGGAAGACCCCGTTCATCATATCTATAAATGCGGCTGGTGTGTTCATTAATCTGAACGACATAACCAAAAACTAGTAATGCCCATAACAAGTTCGGAAAGCTGTCTTGTATATGTTTGCCTCCTTGACCCTTAGCTGATGATATCCTAATCTTAAATCTATCTTCAAGAAAACTAAAGCTCCTTGCAACTGATTGAATAGGTTGTTAATCCTTGGTAGCGGGTATTTGTTCTTAATAGTTAGCTTGTTCAATTGACGATAGTTAATGCACATACGCATCGACCTATCCTTCTTCTTTACAAATAATACCGGCGCTCCCGATGGGGATACACTTGGTCTGATAAATCCATGATCCAACAGCTCCTAGATCTGAGCTTTTAGTTCCACCAGCTCCTTCGATGCCATCCTATAAGGGGCAATGGACACCGGGGTCATTACTGCTAACATCTCAATGCCAAATTCAACCTCGCGCTTTGGAGGCAATCCCGGAAGCTCTTTAGGAAAATGTCCAAAACTCCTTCACAGTTCTGACATCTAACGGACAATTCCTTGGCACTAAACCTACTGACAAAAGCTAGAAACGCTTCACATCCTTTTAGCACCATCTTTTCGGCCTTTAGTGCTTGCTGAAATCACATTTGACAGATAATCTCTTCTTTCTCCTATCACCATTACATCCTCATTCTTTAAATTCTTTACTATCATACGCTTGCAGCGTAATCCAAGTTCGCATAATGCTTAACTAGCCAATCCATGCCCAAAATGAGATCAAACTCCCCGAACAGAAATTCCATTAAATCTGCCAGAAATACCACTCCTTGAATTTCTAGAGGCAAATTCCTAAACAACTTGTTCACTACCACAGATTGTCCAAGGGGGCTAATCATAGCCATTTCTCTACTAGTGATCTCAGATTCTATACCCAGAGTCCCAGACACAGTACTGGTAACATATGAATGGGTAGACCCAATATCAATCAAAGTTGTAAATGGCACACCTAAAATGAGAAACGTACCAATTATGACGTCCGGTGTGTCGCCATCTTCTCGACGTCGAGCTGCATAAACTACTCCCGACTTCTTGCATCCGTGTCACCCGTACCTTTGCTCGGTGCTCCACGACCTCGTCCAAACCCATTTCCCCCTCTGGCTGCACTGCGACCCCTCGGTGGCTGTTGACCACCTCTCCCTAGCTGCACAAATATCTAACCTACTACCTATGTCCGAACAAGCTCTCGAGGACAATCCCTGAACCGATGATCCATAGACTCGCATCTAAAACACCTGCCAGTTCTTTTTCAGCACTCTCCCGAGTAAAATTTTCCACATTCCACATAAGACTGTAACTGATCGGTAGTAACTAGAACTCCCACTCAAGCTGGCCCATCAAACCTAGGCCTCTTCTGAAATCCCCTTGAAGGACCTAAGAACCAAGAATCTCTTTTGTTTTTGCCTCATTCCCTATCACGATTTTGTTTCTCAGAATGTTTCACTTCCTTGGTAATCTTTTCCTTTTCCATTAAGGCAGCAAAGTCTCTTTCTCTCTGTGGGGCTATCAATACCCTTAGCTCATTTCATAATCCATCCTCAAATCACACACAACGCTTATAATTTGTGGCAACTGTACCCCGAGCATACCGGCTCAAGCGCAGAAACTCCGCCTCATATTTCGCCACAATTTTATTCCCCTAAACCAGATTCAAGAATTCTTTCCTCCGGGTGTCCACATAACTAGCCCCGACATATTTTCCCTGGAAGGTCATTTTAAAGAAATCTCAGGTGATACGATCCACTTGTATACCTTTCCTCATAGTGAGCCACCACTGGTATGTCTCGTCTCTCAGTAATGACACAGCCTCTTTCAGTTTCTATTCAGCTATGCAATCCAAATCATCCATAATTCATTCCACAGCTTCAAGCCAATATTTAGCTACATTCGGGGCTACACCAGAAATGCCCTAAAAACTTTGGCCCCATTCGACCTGAGTCACTCAGAAATAGACCCACGTGCTACCGACCCAGTACTTTCCCCAGCAACCCATTCTAAAACTCACAGCATAGCTTGGGACAGAGTGTCGTCCCCTCCAGTTCGATCATAAGACCTTGTCTTGGTCACCTGTGATGCAGGTGCTTCCATTTCAGGCATGTTCCCTGATGTTGAGGATCCAACCCTAACATCTCGGCCTCTACCACGACCGCGTGTACCTCGTCCACGTCCCCTTGTACTCTACTATTAAGTTGAGTTAATCTGCTTAAGAATTTTTTATGAATCAATATATGGTTCCAATATTGATTAAAAAATATTTTATGGAAAACAGATATAAGAGTTGTTTTCACGAATCAAATTCCTAATGTCTCAGTCTCTATAGTCTTAGCTCCTAGAGCTAGAAGTTTCAGTGTACTACTACTGACTCTTACAGTTTTCTTACTACAGTCATATCATCATCATATCAACAATCATAAAATAAGGGAACTTACGGATTTGGTGCCAGAGACTCATGGTGCCATACTTCCAATAAAGACATACATTTTTTTATCAAATTCAAACAACAAAAAAATGTTTTCGAACCCATTCCAAAGTTGAGTTTTGTAACCTGGCTTTGATACCATAAAATGTGACACCCTAAACCTGGCCTGTACATTACGACCGGATCTGGCATGTCACATAGAGAGGTTGTTTAAAAACTAAGTGCGCGTTCGTTAAAAATTTCATATTCTTTTTAAAACTTCGAGTTTAGATGTTTGTTACTAAAAACCCCTATTTACTAAATAAAGTTATTATTATTTTGCAAACCGCTTTTGCAATGAAAATCAAAATTTGAATATTTACTGAAGCGTGGTGTTTTGGAAAACAATTATTAAAGTTTTAAAAAAACCCCATATTAAACATTTAATAATAAATAATAAATAATAAATAACCCAAAGTTAAAAATAAAAATAATAATAATAAATTATGAATAATAATAGAAATGAAAGCTTAAAGAAAATTTAAATCCAAAGGCCTTATTACAATAACAACCCAAATTAAATAAAGTCTTAAAATTAAGGCGAAATGGAAGTTTACTAAAGTCATGTTGTATGGCCACCACCAAGTCCTCCACGGCTCCAAGTCCTCTATCGCTGGGAATTACCTGCAAGGTTATGGGAAAAAGGGGTGAGTTACAAGAACTCAGTGTGCAATCCTTTAAATGGTCTCTAACTGGGCCTTAGCCCTTACGGTAACAAATTTGGACCCAAGCCCTAGAATCATGATAGTGCAAATAATGTAATGCAACCCAACCCAACCCAACTAAACACACCCCCGTACCAACCAATCACATTTGTGAGGATCAAGTCAACCCAGCCCGCCAAACACACCAATAATTCAGACAAGCTGCTAATCATAGAATATTTGTGGCTGAGCCACCAAAGTCATAATTATGTGTATATATATATATATGTGGCCATGCCACCAGGCTACACTACTCTTCAATCATTAACCTGCCCCATGCAAGATGATAAGATGCAATATACATATCAACATATGAAAATGTAATGCAAACATACACACGTTGCTTGGCAACTCTGAGGATAAAATAGTCAATCAACCCATCGAGGGTATTTTGGTAATTTCGTAACCTAAGGGTATTTTAGTAATTTACCTTCAAGGGTATTTTAGTAATTTCACCGATAATGGCCTTTTCGAAGGCTTACTATCGTCTCGAGTGACTCGGGACCCTTTTTGGGTCTTCACAGAGCTATTGGGCCTAAAACCTATTTTAGGCCTACACGCTCGTGTAGCCCAAAACGCATGGTTTTAGAATCAGATTTGCAGAATTCACATTTGGGCCTATCATTTGTTACAAATTTAGTAGTTTTCCCAAATGGGCTGTTAGCCCGTTCGGCCTACTTAGCCCGATTCGGCCCGATTTAGCCCATTATAGCCTCGGCATCGCGAGAGTGTTTGTGACACTCTCAACAACTTAGCGTCATGATTCGTATCTTGATTTACCACCACGAGCATTTGCACGCTCGAGTAGTCATAATTGTCAATTTTTGGCTTTGGCCGATTCACAGAACATCATAAGCAACCATTGAAATGGGTGTGAGATTCTGCACCTATTTTGGGATATGTGATGCGATACCCCCCGAGGCACCTAAGGATACAATAAATTAACGGCTAGTCTAAAACCTTAATACCACTTCTTCCTAGTATTGAGATTGATTAACAGTCTACATCACTTACCAATGATCTAAGAATTCCACTACAAAGGAAATTGTCCAACATTTCCTTGATTTAAGCCCATCGAGTCCCTTGCAACGTTGAAATCGAGAAGCAGTGTTAGCCATTAAACTCATATCCAATCTTATAATCATAAGAGCCTTACAGCTTGAAAATAAATAACCCAACATTAAAACCCCATCACCCCATATTTGGCCACAACCCCACTTACCAACCAACTCTCAAAACTAAATGTCAGAAGATCGACGAGAGTGTCTGCTAGCCTTCCAACAACTTCGGTCCACACCAATGAACCAAAAAGATTTGAGGTATAAGGGATGGATTGATTCGGCCTTAGCCAAAAAAATAGGATGAGAACTTGGCTTTTAGCAAAGAAACAAAGAGTGAAAAGAAATAAGAATCTAGCAGAAGAGCAACACTAACCTTAGATCATATGTGGACCGAATGGAAAGAAGAGATTCGGCATAATAGCAAAACGCAGGAACCACTATTCAGTTTTGGGGCAAACCATAGTGGAAACCGAAAGATGAGAAAGAATGAAGTCAACCACTTGAAGATTAGAAGGGAAAAAGAATAGGGGTTTCGGCCAAGAAGAGAGTTGCAGCACACGACTCAAG
Organism: Gossypium rotundifolium; assembly: GCA_025506655.1. Taxonomy (NCBI): domain Eukaryota; kingdom Viridiplantae; phylum Streptophyta; class Magnoliopsida; order Malvales; family Malvaceae; genus Gossypium; species Gossypium rotundifolium. The sequence goes on along the minus strand of CP106732.1, from coordinate 45,669,110 downwards.
ACGCACTAGCTAGAATAGAACGAAAGGAGAGAAAAGAGGAATAGAAGGAACACTAAAGAAGAAAAAAGAGTTTCGGCTATGGTGTTGATGGTGTAGAAGAAAGATACAAATAGGGGAGAGATGGAAAGTGAGTTTCGGCCAAGTCCCAACGAGAGAAAAACAAGAAGAAAGAAATGCAAATTCAAAGGAAAAGACCTGAAAATGTTTGAGTAGCAAAAGCCAAAAATGCAAAAATGTTTAGAATTACTAGAGAATTTTGGCACACACCTTAAGAGGTTTCAATTTCTAACTTTTCTCCTACCCAAAATCAAGTTTCCTACCTTACTCACCCTTCTTAACCGAATTTCTCACCCCTCCATGCACTTCTCATTTTGGCGAAACTCCTCCACTCCACCATATCCTATGATTTGGTCCACAATTTGCTCCCCAACATCCTCTCCATCAATCATTCAAATGGTTTGACGCAATCCTCAACCACCAAGGCAATGTTTGGTTTCCACTCAACTACCTCCCTTTCCTGAGCACAAAAATAAAACCCCCAAGTGCTACTTGTGAGATTCGAACCTCACTCCCCTTACATGCATGTTGACGTGAACACCACTAGGCCATATGCCATCTTGTGATAGCAAACACACTTAATTAACCTTAAGTCTTGCTTTCCCAAGCTCACCCCACTAAAGTTCCCAAAAACCAAAATTTTACCAAGGTTCAAACTCGACCCCAAGCCTTCCTAGGGCCCCTAAACACTCTTAAACAACACACAAAACCAACATAACATGCATTTACACAAATATTACAGACCCCTAGATTTTAGGATGTTACAAATATGTCCTAGAAGTTGAGTCTTTTAAACATGTGATTATAAGTAAGTATACATGTATAGATATGGTGGACATGTGTTTGGAACATGTTTTGCAATGGTTGAAATTTGCTTCTGCATATGTTGAACGCTATAAGTTTCAATGAAATTTGATTTTGAAAAATGTATGGCATAACTCATTAAGTTGATTTTTGGTTCATGAATTGTATGGATTAGATATATAAAAGAGAAAGATTTGTAAATGTTTATTCAATTATGATGTCAATGATAGCACATTACTTAGGCACTTAAATTGTAGGTATTTGGTATGTTTGGACTTGTGTGAAATTATTTTTGGTCATGAGTTTGGTATAGTTTTAGAAATGGTTTGGTTAACAAGTTAGGTGAAAATTTTACCTCATTTTTGAAGCAATTTGTGGTACACATGGGCTGCCACATGGTTGTGTGACACACACTGTCTATCCACCTGGCCGTGTGTCTTATTGTCTTTGGGTGTAAGTTTCACACAGCCTGGCACATGATCTACGATGTGGTCGTGTGTCTTAAAATAGTTAGTTACATGATCGGAGATATGGCCAACACACGGCCATGTGACCCAACATCGATTCTCACAAGGGCAGACACACGGGCTGGGACACGACCATGTGTTTGGACTTCGAATGTCCACATGGCCTAGCGCACGGTCGTGTGTCCCCTATTTCCAAAACTTTTAAAATTTTCCAAACTTTTCCATTTTGTTGCAATTTGACCCCAAAATGTGGGCCTCAGAGACTCGTTTTAAGGTTTGTATATGTATATTAGCTTATGAATGAAATGTGATTGATTAATTGTAATCATAATTGAATAATTATGGTATGAATTGTTAAATGTTTGGAATGTTATCGTAATACTCTATGACCCTAATTTGGCGATGGAAACGGGTTAGGAGTGTTACATATAATTTATGGGGCGTAACACTTATTATGATCATTTTAAATCTTATTGGTATTTTAAGAATAGGTAATTAAATATAAGTGTAGTGGCAATGGTCATTTTGTGGATTATTGATAGTTTGTTTGGTTTATATGATTAAAATCTTCATGGATGAGATAGTAACATGCTAGACCTTGTGTTTTGGTTGATGCTTGGATGTGGATTGGTAAATGTATGCTTATATCATGCTTAGTAAAAAGTTGGTGAGTTCATGTTTATATCTATGCTTTGTTTGAAAAAGATTTAATAGTTCAAGTATTTAGGATATAAGCCATATATGAAATCAAATGTTGAATGGTTGAATACTTGTATTTTTGGCTTGATATTGAGGTTTCATTAAAGGCGTATTGGCTAGACATTTAGGTTGATTGTTTAAGTGATATTGAGATATGCCCTTGGTTGATATAGTTAACTTTTGAATGATATATGAATCGAGCATGAAAAGGACATTTTAAAGATAGATTTTTACCATTTCTGAACTTAAGTATCAATATTTTGACATTTGGTATCAATACTTTTTCACAAAATATTGATAATAAATAACAATACTTTTATTTTGCATGACAAATAAAATTGTGAATTGGTATTGATATTTAATTACGTGGTAATTAAATATCGATACCAATTTAAAAACTTTAAAATTTTAGAGATCTACAATTCAATCCTATTTCATGCTTGAATATCACAATTAAGTCCTTATAGTTTTTAAAATTATTATGTTGCATAAAATTTTAATGAAATCTATATAAATTGTTTATAATTGTTTGGAATTGTTTGTAGCATCCTATTACTTGGGTTCCACGATTGGACTGAGTAAGGGGTGTTACATGCCTAGTGTACAGGTGAATGAAAGATGGTTTAACCAAGGATCACAGATAAGGATTCGCCTTTACGAACTGCTAGTGGGTGCTTAGAGAAACCATGTAAGCTAGATATTTAACATAAAGTACGCGGGTTAGTCTACAAGGAAATGAGGTGTTAGTTAGGACCTATTGACAAAGAAGGATACACCAGGTGACAGATATGTCTGTCAAGACTATTCCTCTTCAAAGGATAACTATTGAGAAAGTACCAGCCAAATGGCTAGTTCTGAAGGGAACCAACATAAGGGAGAAATCATGAACATGAATGATCATGAACACGAATGATCACTGCGATGATAGTCTGCTGGGTGTTGAAGGCCAAAGCTAATCACAACAACCAAACTTGTCACACTTACGAGCATGGTATCTTGAATAAGGCGGATTACAAGGAAGTAATCCAACTGTTATTCATCCCAAGTGGGATTTAATCTGCCAGAGTGGTAGGGGACTACAATAGTTATCTCAACAGATGGGATGTCAGCAAGCTCTTTGAGACTATGGCAAGATAAGGAGTCTGTCACAGGATAAACAAAGTTCAAATGGTCACCAAGGGGGAACATACCCAAGGACCTTTAGAAGGATAGGCCTAAGTGACGCCTTATAAGTACATGATGGAAAGAAGAATCCAAGGAACTGTCAACGTTGAGCTAAGGGTGATAGGATGGCCCAGAAGAAAATCTCTTAACGATTTATCCGCCAATAGATAGGATCGGGAAAAAATAGAGTTCACTACATTGGGCCTAAGGGAAATTTACTTGCACAAGCAGGGAAGTTAATTGTATTTAGGTTTTTTTCTTTTATTACCCTTGTAGGACGGATCAAAGTATATGTAAGCCAGTTAGGAGACTCACTATGTCATTTTTGGACTTACAGAGGTTTGATCTGTTATTGCAAGATTTGCGAAATAAAGAACTCGATAAGGGACTAAGCCAAATCGTGTCAGATCAAAGAGCTCCATTAGTAAAATATGATGCACATAAGAAAGGGGTACCTTCAAGGGCTTCGCTTCATGGTCTAATATATTGTAGCTGAATAGTTCTCTTAGTGTTGAGATTGGAGATATCAAAAATTTTTTTTAATTGAGGCTTCTATTGTAAGAGACTGTAACTCTCCAAAATTTCTATCTTTATTTCTGTGAAATCTTGACACAATTGTGTATCTGCTTCAGTGGTTAAGTGTTCTGGGTATGTGTGAGAGGTCCCAAGTTCAAGTATTGTCTTTGGCAAATTTTGTTATTTTTGGAATTAAACCCATCTTTGTTCAATAGGCTTCTTTTTAAATTCTGTAATTCCATATCAGAATGAGACTGCTGGTTCGACTGGTAAGGGAATCTGTGAGTTGTGTGGAGGTCCTGTGTTTGAATCCCTGCGCAAGTGTGGGTATTTATTTTTGTTCAGTTCTACACAAGTCTTTCAGTGGAGTTGGGTTTCTGAGAAGTGGTTGTTAGTGGGATAATGGGGACTTTGGATTTGGGAGTTATCATAATATGATTTTATTTTATCTTTCTTTTCTTTTTCAAAAATACTTTCCTTTAACGTTTCTTTTCTAAAAATTCCCTATTTCTTTTTCCCCCTCTGTCGATTTTTGTCTCTTCCTTTTCTATTCGGTGTTCTAACTCGCTTTCCTATGTGCAACATTTAATTTCATTTAATTGGTAAGTTTTGTAAGAATTCAATTGTAGCGTTTTCGTGGTTGGTGTAAATTGGGGGATTTTTTTTTTTTTTTTGCTTTTGATTAGGGGTTGAACAAGTTTCTGCTGGTGCTCCTGCAGTGAATTGAACTTTAGGGAGGACCCTTTTCATTACCAGTAAGTACTCGAATGTGTTTTTGAGTATTGTGAACTTTCGTTGTGGAATTCTCCATTAAAGTTTCGAGGGTGTGTCTTAGATCGGACTTTTGGTTACATTGTTTGGAGGCTTTAGGAGGCTTGGGAGTGGTTTCGCATCGAAACAATACCAGCTGTGTACCTGAAACATAGAAAAATGGGATTCGATGAAAGCCAAAAAACCCCTCTATCGACTCCACACGGCCGTGTGGTAGGCTGTGTGTGATGACACGGCCATGTGATCAACGAAGGCTAGGCCATGCACAAGACACGGCCATGTGATGGCTGGAGTGTGGCCGTGTGGGCCACTCAAGCAAGACCGAATTAGACATGTGGGCGACACGGTAGGCCACACGGGCATGTGATAACTGGGTCGGGCCATGTGATCCAAACGGGCTAGGCAAATCTAGGCGTGTCCACACGGATGTGGCCCCATTATACTAAAATTTTTCGTAGGGTCACACGAGTCATCCTAATCAACTGTGGGCCTACCGTAGGTTCGATAAAGGCTTACTAAATGTTAAACCTATATGTTTTGTTAAACTGATGTACTGTTATGAGCATGCCTATATTTGTTTATCTGTTATCTGTTTCTGAAAGCATGTTAAGCATGATTTATTTGTTAGTCTGTATGCATGTTCTGTTACTACGATTAGGGTGGGGTAAATGTATATTGGAGGAAGTGTTCTGAAAGGCAGTTTATGCCTAATACCTGGTAGCATAGCTGCATTATATCTGATATGTGCCACATCAATACAACGTGGTGTGTATGGCTGGGTAAGTTTTTAAACCCCACATGGTGTGCAAGGATGGTAGGAGATGGTGTGTAAAGGATGGGGGTAGGATTCTATTATCTAATTTGCATATCTATAAATGCATTTGTATCTAAAATAGGCTCAGGCCCTAAACTGTATCTGACATGGGCTCAGGCCCGATTGTGAATCTATCTGATTTGTGATATTCTGTATGTATGCATGCTTAACTCTGCCAGGTTACACATTAAGTTTACGTAAACTCACCCCTTTTCTGATTGTCTGTATAGGTAACTTATAGTTTTATATAGATCGATACAGCGGAGGACTCGACGGTGACCACCTATTTTACTATTTTATTTTTTTGGAGGTTTAGGCATTGAAGTTGTACTTTTTGGGACTCTGGACTCTTTTAAAATTTTGACGTTGGTTTTAAGTGTTTGGTTTTTACTTATTTAAAACTGTGATGGTTTTCTAAAATCGTGAACAGTTTTCTAGATACAATGTTTTTACAAGCTTCCACGACAAACCCAATTTAACTCTACATGATTAATTAAATGAAAGCTTTGAAATTAATTAGAAACTCTAGGGGCTAATAATTTGAAAGGTTTTAACTTAACAATAATATTTTTTTCAATCCATTCCATGTGACACTTCCGGATTTGGCTATAACGTCTAGGTCGGGTTTGGGGTGTCACATTTAGTGGTATCAGAGCCAAGTTAAAAAACATGGCTGTAGATTTTGGGTTCCAGAATATGTTTTAAAGAACTGGTTTGCAAAATGGTTTAAAATATTTTGATTGAGAATGTGGTTCACCGAGTCTTCGGTGCCGATCTTATAAGTATTTCTAATTTTTTATAGAAAATTTTGAAACCATTATTGATAGTCTACTTGAAAACACTATAGTTAGCAAATTTTGGAACTGTAGTGAAACTGATTGAGACTAAAACTTTTGAAAACAACTTTGAATTTTTGATACTTTATGCATAAAACATCTGTTAATAAATAACGAAACTGATACATAAAATTTTTAATGTATATAAAACTTTTAAGTAATAATGAGCGCACGAGGCATCCGTGGACGTGGTATTCGAGGCCGAGGTAGAGGCCGTAAGGGGTTCAAGCTGAGTTCTCATCTCTAGGTAGCATGTTAAATTTGAACACTAGTGAGACACCGGTGTCACCTGCTATTAAGACTGGGTCTCAGAGTCGACCGGCTGGGGATGATGCACTGTTCCAAGCCATGTTGAGGATACTGGAGAGGGTCGCTGGACTCAATTTTGGATCTAGGGGCAGAGGGTCAATAACTGAGAGACTCTAGACTAATGGAGTTGAGTTATTTAGGGGTGTCACAAGAGTCACCCCTAATGTGGCTGAGTACTGGTTGGAGGCCACAGAGAGGATTATGGATGATCTGGACTATACCCCTGAGCAGAAATTGAAGGGTGCAGTCTCTTTATTTTGCGATGAAGCATATCAGTGGTGGTTAACAGTTAAGGAGGGCACTCAGCCTGACCGTCTGACTTGGGAGTTCTTTAAGACTAGATTTCAAAGAAAATATGTGAGAGCCAGCTACGTTGATGCTCACAGGTGTGAGTTTCTAAACCTCACGCAAGGTGATCGATTTATGGCCGAGTATGAGGCCGAATTTCTAAGGTTGAGTTGCTATGGTCGAGGCATGGTGGCGTTTGAGTATGAGAGATGCGTTAGATTTAAGGACAGCCTAAGGGATAATATGAGGGTTTTCATTGCTCTGTAGAGGGAGCGTGAGTTTTCTATTCTAGTAGAAAAGGCAAAAATCACCGAAGATGTTAAGTGCGCCAAGCGCTAGAATAGAGATAGGGAGAGAGGTAAGAATAAGAGGGATTCAGAGCCCTCAAGTTCTGTACAGAGGCCTAAGAAAAAGGTCAGATCTAAGAGGCCAGTTAGACTGGGGACTCCTACTATTTCAGTTGGGTTGCAGCCTGTATGGTGATTATGGTAGGCGCCATCCGGTCGAGTATTGTAAAAGGATTAGGGTCTGTCTGATATGTGGATTTTAGATCACCATATTAAAGACATCCACAATGACGAATCGGTCAAAGCAGTTCGGTGTTTTGTGCACCTCGGAGGAGGTTCAGCAGCCACCTAGGGGCTGTGGGCAGGCTAGGGGTGGTAATGGTATGTGCTGAGGGTAGAGAGCACCGGGAAGAGGTGCAGTTCAGACAAATATGAGGCAACCTATTTTGGTTTATGCTGCATGACGCCGAGAGGACAGAGATGCTCTTGACGTTATCACCAGCACGTTCTTTATATTTAATGTACCTTACATTGCTCTGATAGACGTAGGATCTATTCATTCCTAAATAGCCAGTTTAGTTTCTAAAAACCTGGGGATTATGGTTGAGAGCACGATGAGTGAGGTCACTGTACTGAATCCGTTGGGGCAATCTGTTCGGGTTAGTAAACTGTATAAGGATGTTCCGTTAGAGGTCTAAGGGGAGATATTTCTGGCTAATTTAATGAAGCTTCCTTTGGGGAGTTCGACCAGATTCTAGATATAGGCTAGTTGGTGGAGCATCAAGTCAGTTTGGACTGCGCATCTAAGAGGTTCGTTCAGAGGATCAAGGATGATGTGGAGGTTGTTATGATTGGTGTGCGTCAGAATTACCTGTCGAATGTGATCTCTGCATTGGTAGATGAAAAACTAGTCCGAAAAGGGTCCGAGGCGTATTTGGCTTACGTCAGTACTACTGCTTCCAGGAACTCTTCGATTTGGAAAATCAGGACTGCGAGGGATTTTCTAGATGTTTTTCCTAAGAAGTTATCAGGATTGCTTCTAAATCAAGAGGTTGAGTTTGGGATTGAGCTTCTTCCGGGTACAGCTCTAATGTCTATCGCTCCCTATCGAATGGTATCGAAAGAGCTTGTAGAACTTAAGGGTCAACTACAGGAGTTGTTGGACCGTGGCTTCACCCGTTTGAGTATGTCTCCGTGGGGAGCACCAGTACTGTTTGTTAAGAAGAAGGATGGGACAATGAGGATATGCATAGATTATTATTAGTTAAACAAACTGACCATTAAGAATAAGTATCCACTTTCGAGGTCGACGACTTATTTGATCAATTCCAAGGGGCTTCAATGTTCTCTAAGATAGATATTTATTCTGGGTACCATCAATTGAGAGTTAAGGAGCCTGATGTACATAAGACCACATTTAGGACTCGGTATGTGCATTACAAGTTCTTAGTTATACCCTACAGGTTGACAAATGCACCAGTCGCATTTATGGATCTGATGAATTGAGTATTTCAGCCCTATCTAGATCAGTTCATCATAGTATTCATCGATGAAATTCTGGTTTACTCTAAGACTGAAGATGAGAATGATGAGCATCTTAGAGTAATGCTTCAGATTCTGCGTGAGAAGCAGCTTCACGCTAAATTCAGCAAGTGTGGGTTCTGATTTCATAAAGTAACTTTTTTGGGGATGTGGTTTCTACTGAGGGGATTCATGTTGATCCTCAAAAGATTGAGGCTGTGCTGGATTGGAAACATCCTAGGAATGTATCTGAGATCCATAGCTTTCTAGGTTTAGCAGGATACTAAAGGCATTTCGTTGAGGGGTTCTCTATGATTGCTATGTCATTGACTATGCTTCTGAGTAAGGCTGGACTGATGTGTAGCAATCGAGCTTTGAGAGGCTCCAATATGTTCTAACCCAGGCTCTTGTTCTAATACAACCTGAATCGAGAAAGAAGTTTGTAGTGTATAGTGATGTGTCACACGTTGGTTTGGGTTGTATTTTAATGCATGATGGTAAGGTTGTGGCTTGTCCGTCTCGTCAACTTAAGACAAATTAGGGGAACTATCCGGCACATGATCTCGAGTTGGCTGCAGTGGTCTTTGCGTTAAAAATTTACAAACATTATCTGCATGGTGAGAGGTGCATCATCGACACCGATCAGAAGAATCTCAAGTATCTCCTTACTCAGAAGGAGTTGAACTTTAGACAGCGTAGATGGATTGAGCTGCTCAAGGATTATGATTGAACCATCGAAAATCATCTTTGAAAAAGCCAATGTGGTGGTCGACGTTCTAAGCTAAAGAGCGATGTCTGATTTGAGGGCGATGTTTGTTCACTTTAGTCTATTTGATGATGGAAGTCTGCTGGTCGAGTTGCAAGTTAAGCCGACTTGGATTGAGCGATTTACGATAAGTAGTTGGGGGATGGGTCTCTGATTTTACGGTTCCGTCAAGTTGAGAGTGGCAGCACTTTGGATTTTGACTAAATAATGATGGGATATTCTGTTTCTGAGGTCAGACTTGGGTACCAAACGGTGAGGATCTGAGGCAGTCGATTCTAAGAGAGGCGCATAGTAGCCATTTTGTTATGCATCCCGGCGGTAATAAGATATATCGCTACCTTCGTGAGTTATACTGGTGGCTGAGTTTGAAGCGTGAGGTTATTGACTTTGTGGCTCAATGTCTGACGTGGCAGCAAGTTAAGGTTGAGCACCAGTTGCCTTCATGTTTATTGCAGCCAGTCAAGATTCCTTTATAGAAGTGGGAACGAGTGATTATGGATTTTGTTAGTGGATTGCCCTTGACACCTACTAAGAAGTATTCTATTTGGGTCATCGTGGATCGATTGACCAACTCTACGTACTTTATTTCAATTCGACGGACTTTTCTCTTTAGAAATTGACGAAGTTGTATATCTCCGAGATAGTTAGACTGCATGGGGTTCCTTTTTCGATCATTTTCGATAGAGATCTTCTCTTCACTTTTTAGAACTTAAAGAAATTGTATGAGGCTCTAGGTTCAAGGTTGGACATCAGTACTGCGTTCCATCCTCAGATCGATGGTTAATCCGAGAGGGTCATTCAAATACTGAAGGATATGCTTCAGAGTTGAGTGATTGACTTTCAAGGTAGTTGGGAGGATTATCTGCTGCTAGCCGAGTTCGCCTACAATAACAGTTTCTAGTCTAGTATTCAGATGGCACCTTACGAGGCTCTGTATAGTCGAAAGTGTCGTACTTCATTGGGTTGGACTGAGTTAGGCAAACAGCGAGTTCTGGGTCCTAAGTTAGTTTTTGAAACTGAGGATAATGTTTGACTGATTCTAGATCGTCTGAAAGCGACGTCTGACAGACATAAGTCTTATGCAGATCTGAAGAGGCGTGAGATTAATTACTCTGTGCGAGACTTTGTGTTTCTTAAGGTCTCTCCGTGGAAGAAAGTTCTATCATTCGATCGGAAAGGCAAGCTGAGCCCTAGGTTTATTGGATAGTACTAAATTCTGAAGCGTGTGGGACCAGTGCTTATCAGTTGGAGCTACCCTTGAGCTGGACCGCATACATGATGTGTTTCACGTCTCGATGTTGAGGCGGTATCGTTTTGATCCATCATATGTCGTCTCAATTGAGGAGATTGAGGTTAGACCGGACTTGACTTTTGAAAAGGAGCCGATTTGGATTCTGGATCGCGATGTTAAGGTTCTGCGAAAAAAGTCCATTCCGTTAGTGAATATGTTGTGGCGGAATCATAGCACTAAGGAGGCCACGTGGGAACTTTAGGACTCGATGTGTCAGCAGTATCCTCATCTGTTCTGATTAGGTAAATTTTGAGGTCGAGATTTCTTTTAGTGGAGTAGAGTTATAATGCCTCAGAATTTCTATCTTTATTTCTGTGAAATCTTGACACAATTGTATATCTGCTTCAGTGGTTAAGTTCTCTGTGTGTGTGTGAGGTCCCAAGTTCAAGCCTTGTCTTTAGCAAATTTTGTTATTTTTGGAATTAAACCTTATCGTTGTTCAATAGGCTTATTTTTAAATGTCTGTAAATCCATATCAGAATGAGCCTACTGGTTTGAGTTATAAGGGAGTTTGTGGATTGTGTGGAGGTCTTGTGTTTGAATTCCTGCGCAAGCGTGGGTATTTATTTTTATTCGGTTCTACACAAGTGTTTTAGTGGAGTTGGGTTTATGAGAAGTGGCTGTTAATGGGATAGTGGGGAGTTTGGATTTGGGAGTTATCATTATCTAATTTTATTTTATGTTTCTTTTCTTTTTCGAAAAATGCTTTCGTTTAACGTTTCTTTTCTAAAAATTCCCTGTTTCCTTTTCCCCCTCTGTCAATTTTCATCTTTTTCTTTTCTATTCGATGTTCCAACTCGCTTTCCTAGGTTCAATGTCTGATTTTGTTTAATCGGTAAGTTCCGTGGGAATTCTATTGTAGCATTTTCATGGCTGGTGTTAATTTGGGGATTTTTTTTTATTTTGATTAGGGGTTGAACAAGCTTCTGCTGGTGCTCCTGCAGCGAATTAAACTTTAGGGAGGACCTTTTCGTTACCACTGAGTAGTCGAATGTGTTGTTGAGTATTGTGAACTTTCATTGTGGAATTCTCCATTAAATTTTCAAGGGTGTTTCCTAGATCGGGCTTTTGGTTACGTTGCTTGTAGGTTTTAGGAGGCTCGGGAGTGGTTTCGCATCGAAACGATACAAGGTGTGTACCCAAAGCCTAGAAAAATAGGATTCGACGAAAGCCGAAAAACCCCTCTGTCGACGCCACACAGCCGTGTGGTAGGCCATGTTCAACGACACGATCGTGTGATCAACGAAGGCTAGGCCGTGCATAAGACACGATCGTGTGATGGCTGGAGTGTAGCCGTGTGGGCAACACGGGCTAAAATGAATTAGGCATGTGGGCCCACACGGGCGTATGATAACTTGGCCAGGCCGTGTGATCCACATGGGGTAGGCCAATCTAGGCGTGTGGGCCCACACGAGTAATCCATATGGGTAACCCATACGGACGTGTGGGCCCATTGTACTGAAATTTTCTATAGGGTTGCATAGGTCATCCTAATCGACTGTAGGCCTACCATAGGGTTGGTAAATGCTTACTAAACCTTAAACCTCTGTGTTCTATTAAAATGATATACTATTATGAGCATGCCTATATTTGTTTATCTGTTATCTGTTTCTGAAAGCATGTTAAGCATGATTTATTTGTTAGTCCTGTATGCATGTTCTGTTACTATGACTAAGGTGGGGAAAATGTATATTGGAAGAAGTGTTCTGAAAGGTAGTTTATGCATAATATCTGGCAGCATAGCTACATTATATCGAATGTGTCGCATCCGTACAGCGTGGTGTATAGGGCTGTGTGGGTGTTTTAAACCCCACATGGTGTGTAGGGATGGTCGGAGGTGGTGTGTAAAGGATGGGGGTAGGATTCTGTTATCTGATTTGCATATCTATAAATGCATCTGTATCTGAAATGGGCTCAGGCCCAAAACTATATCTGTATCTGACATGGGGTTAGGCCCGATTGTGAATCAATCTGATTTGTGATATTCTGTATGTATGCATGCTTAACTCTTTCGGGTTACACACTGAGTTTACGTAAACTCACCCATTTTCTGTTTGTCTGTACAAGTAACCTACAGTCTTAGGCAGATCGTGTAATAGCCCAATTTAGGGGCTAGTCGTAGTAGTGATCTTGGGATCAGTAATCCAAGGTTAGATAAAATTATTTTCATATTATTTTATGAGTTAGATCATGATTATATAAGTGCATGAAAATTTTGGTGATTTAATTTTAGCGATTTCATGTTTAATTGCAAAAAGGACTAAATCGCATAAAGTGCAAAAGTTTTATTTTATAAGCTAAAGGTGTTTAATAGCTAAAGAACATTAATTAGAGGTCTTTAAAGTGCAATTAGACCCCTAAGTATAGGGTGGCCAGCCATAGGAGACAAGAATTGTCAAAATTGGTCAAAGTTGGTAAGTTTGGTGACTAAATTGATATTTTAATATTAAAATAAAGAAAAGATGATATCTATCTTTTTACTCATCTTCCTCCATCAAAAATAGCAAGAAAAATAGGGGTTTTAAAAGCTCAAAATTTCAACAAACTCTTCTCCCTACAAGTAGGTGATTTTAATGGTTTTTCTTGATGATAGTTGTACTTTTGGAACCCCTAAAGCTTAAGCTTTCTAATGAGGGGACTATTTTGCAATATGGTGAAAAGTTTAGGGTTTTTCCATGAGAGCTTTTAAGTTGGCTGCTGCATTTTTATGGAAGAAAATGAGTCTTAGTTGTTAGAGAAACAACTTTTGTGAAAGGTGTTACTAGAAAACACCTAAATGGACCTTGTAGTAAATGTTATAAAGTTTGTAGTAAATGTGTGAAATGTTGGGTTTTGATGATAGCCATAAGAGAAATAAATGTTCACCTAGGCTTGTTGAAGGTAGAAATTTGATTAGAAATCATTTCCAAGCCTAGGGGCAAAATAGTCATTTTGCCAAAGTCTAAGGGCAAAATAGTAATTTTACCAAAGCATGATTATTGAAATGCTTTTATTAATGTGATGATTAAAATGAGCTAATTTGCTATTATAGAGCAAGAAGAGCCAAGAATCAACCTCGATCGGGGAAAAATAAAATATCGGGCTAGACCGATAATCTAGCCTATTTTGAAATCGAGGTAAGTTTGTAAGAGATAGATTCAACATTTACGTTAGCATGTTTGGGAATGTTTGATATTATGTCGTTGCATGATATTCTACTAAATTGAATATTTGATGTTGAATGAGTAAGTTGAGATGTTGAGGTCCAAGTTCGACTATAATGAGTGTGAAACACTATCATAGAGATATGAGATAGATGAGGTCCCGTATAAGACCATGTAGGGGACATGGCCTCGGCACCGAATTGAGATCCCGTATAAGACCATATCTAAGATATGACTTCTGCATTAAATGTAAAAAATCGTATAAAACCATATCCGAGATATGGCATCGATATCGATGTGAGGGTTCGTATAAGACCATATCCAAGATATGGCATCGGTATTCAGAGGTGACCCATATAAGACTACATCCGGGATGCGGCACTGGCTTCGTGTTTATGCTAATGATTATGAATATGCATCTTTGAGCATCCCTAGTGATTTATTGGGATAAATAGGTCAGCTTAGAAATAAAAACGAGGATTTTATTAAAGCTATGTGATTGAGTTAACACAGGACATTTACGATATGTGGCATGGTATGTGCAAAATAAGGGTAAGTATGAATAAGAATTGCAAGGAGCCTATAACTTTGTGTGTGGTTATTTAATGCCATGGATGGATTTTATCATGAACTTATTGTTGCTATTTATTTTCATGCAAACTTACTAAGCTTTATGCTTACCCCTTTCATTACCCTTTTCCTTGTAGTATTGCCAAGTTAACTCGAGAAGTTGCAGACGTCGGAGTTGGAGATTGCACTATCGACCACTTTTTGGTATAGCCAAATTAGATTTATTTTGAGTATGGCATGTATAGGATTTGGTCTTTTCGTTATGTCATATTTGCAAGCCAAATGTGTTGGCTATTATAGTTATTCAATTCATTTTGTAAAAGGTCATGGGAAGTTGGCCTATACTTGATATGTTCATATATTCAATGATGATGGATTGCATGAAGTGTATGATTTTGTGGCTGCCTTGATTTTTATGAGTTTTTTGAGGTGTCATATGGTCATCTTATTATTGATTTCAGTTGGTATAAGTGTGGTTGCTATGTAGGGTGGCATTTGGCTTGGAGCATAACCTTTTTAATGTCCACACGGGTAGACATACGAGCGTGTGTCTAGGCCGTGTGTGATACGCGATCAGCCCCATGGGCGTGTTGATCGGCCGTGTGTCCCCTTGTGAGCTAGGTTTACAAGTCCGTATGCTCAGTAGTAAACACACGGGCAGAGACATGGTCGTGTGGAAGGCACGGCCATGAACCTGGGCATGTGCCCAAGCCGTGTGAAGTCTGCACCTGAAGTTAGGAATTTAATTCGACACACGGTCTAAGACACGGGCATGTGCCTTGGCCATGTGACCCTAGTGAGTAATGGCGTCATAAACAGAATACCAAGGTTTTGGCACAAGGGCTAGGACACAGGCGTGTCAAGGCCGTGTAAGGAACACGGACCAAGGACACGGGCGTGTGCCCGGCCATGTGAAATAAGTCAGTGTCGACCACGGGTGAAGAACACGGGCATGTCTTAGGGGCACACAGGTGTGTCCCTTGAGCAACACGGGTGTGTGGCCCCTATTTTGATGAAAAATTTTCTAAGTCTTCTTAAAGTTGTCTAAGTTCTCAGATTAGTCTCGAACAATTTCCTATGCATGTTTTGGGCTTCGTGGGCCCATGTAAGGGGCGATTTGTATGTGGATGAGAAATCTTAAATTGAACAAAATTTTATAGCCCAATGTTATATGTTTATGCAAGATGAGTAAGTTTAATGCCTCGTATCCAATTCCGTCTTCGAACCCGGGTAAGGGGTGTTATAGATCGGTGCAGCGGAGGTCTCGACGGTGACCACCTATTTTACTATTTTATTTTTTCTGGGGGTGATTAAAGTTTCGGCATTAAAGTTGTATTTTCTAGGACTATGGACTCTTTTAAAATTTTGACGTTGGTTTTAGGTTTTAGGTTTTTACTTATTTAAAGTTGTGATGGTTTTCTAAAATCTTGAATGGTTTTCTGGATACAATGTTTTTACAAGCTTCCGCTACAAACATGATTTAACTCTACATGATTAAATGAACGAAAGCTTTGAAATTAATAGTAACTTTAATGGCTAATAACTGGAAAGGCCATAACGTCTAGAAATTAAATGATTTAACAACAATGGTTTTTCAATCCATTTCATGTGACACTTCCGGATTCAGCCATAACGTCTAGGCCGGGTTTGAGGTGTTACAGAGACATTTAATTTTTAATAAAATTTGTCTTTAAATATTTAAGTTTGAAATTGGTGGTTAGGATAAATCGAGTTTAGTTGTGGCATTTCAAATTCAAATCCAACGATCGGGTAGGGTAAGGGTGTTACAACATACGTTAATGTGATTTTATGCATTTAATATTTAATCAAGTTTTTAAATATGACACTTTTAATTGCAATAATTAACATAACATATTCAACATACCATCTAGTTTTACTTTATGTAATAATGTAAAATAACGTTATTCAAAATAATAACTAATTAATATCATTAGCTCTAATATTAATTAAGTTACAAATAAGTTGCATTAAAATCTATTAAAATAATAACTAAATTATACATTAATAAAATTAACAAAACTTTTTTTGTTGTGTCTAAATTTTTAACTAATAATTGTAGTTGTAATTGGAATTGGAATTATCATTTTTTTATAATTTATGCTTAAAGTTCTATTCAAGTAATAACTCTATTTTCAAATTAATAATTTTTTAACTAACTATTTTAAATTAAATCATAATTATTTATAAATGTGTAATTTTACAACTTCTATTTTACTTAATTTTTTTTAATTTTCAAATGTGAATTTCATAATATGATGGAAAGTAAAGAGTATTGACATAAGTTCAAAAAAGAATTTAACCTCATACTTTTATATATATTATAAATTATAGATAAAATTTATTTAAAATAAAAATAAAGATTGTAAAAAAATAAAACTATATTAATTTTTAAATTATTTATATTATATAAATTATATAAATTCAGAAAACAAAAATATTAAAATTCTAAAAAGGAACAATATTGTCTTTGGAATCTTCTTAAAACTTTATATTTTTCTTAGTTTTAGTAAAATGTTTTTAAATATTTTCTATAATTTTAAATAAATTTGTAAAAACGCATTTAGAATAAATTTTGAAAAATCCACGGTAAAGCTTAGTTAATGTTAACAAGAGATTTGATTGATAACTTTTGAAAACTCAAGTGATATTTTAATTTTTCTGACTTTTTCTTTACCATCAAGAAAGAAAAAACAGAGTATAAACCCTATCACAACTTTCTACAGATTCTCTTTCTAAGACGTGTCAAAAACTATAAATATCACCAGAAAAATTAACTCCAGAGTAGCGTTGGGACCCACTGCCCTAGGGATGATAAAAATACCATGCTATAAAATCAATATATATACTATCATCAAGGTATAAAAGTAAATTTTTTTTGGGTTCATTGTTTTCTTCTTTTCGAGCCAAGATAATTGGGAAGGGGATAATTTTGATAAATTTCTGTTTAACTCTGTGTCATTACAGCCTTTAAATAACTTTTAATTTTGAAGTAATATATGTTAAATATTTATTTCGATAATATATTATTAATATATAATTATATTATCAATAATTTAATAAGGGACGCAATTACTTATACTAATGTAAAAGGGTTTTTTATCCAATTAGTCCAAAATAAATTAAAAAAAAAAACAAAATAGTACATCTAAAAAATTATGTACAAAAATGATACATGTAGGGCGGTGCCGCTTATGGTTGAGGCGTGATCACTCTACTTTTGCCACCTTCTGTAAAATTTTGTTAAAAAAATATTGTTATAAAAAAATGTTTAAAAAAATAGGGAGGAGGGTGTCCTAGAGGCGGCACCAACGAAGGCTGTGTCAGAGGCAGCACCAGTTGACGGGACAACTCCACGCAGCAACAAATTTATCCATTTGCTCAGTTTTGGAGACCTTAAAATGGCCCCCAATTTCATTTTCCTTACCACCTGTGAGAGAAGAAGAAGAAAAAAAGAAGAAAGAGGACGGCACTGAAAAAAAAAAAGGAGTAGAGAAAGAAATAGAGAAGAGAAAGGAGAAAGATAGAAAAGAATAAAAAATAGAAAAAATAAGGTATTTATTTTAAAAATAATGGATTATCATGTTTTTTTTTGTATGTTTTTTATTATTTTTATAACACCCCAAACCCGGCCCAAACACTACAACCGGATCTGGTATGTCACCAAGAAAAATTTTATCGAAACATGTCGCATTTTCGAAAAGCCCAAATATGTTTTATATAGAATATGCTTAAGTAAAGTAAAATCCAAACTTAAATACATGCCTTTTTAATTAAAATAAAAAGCTTAAACGACTTAAAGTAATAGAAGCCCATAATAAAACTTAATAGCCCATGGCCTTATTACAACGAGGTTTAAAATCCATTAAATAAAACATAATATAAAAATAATTAACTTGAGTCTTTTGGCCGGATCCACATATTCTTTTGCATGGCCACCTTGCGCTCCTCTCCACTCGGTCCGATGCATTAAATGCTACCGAAATGTTAATTTAATAGGTTGAGTCATGAGACTCGCAGTGCAACCCTCATGCACCATTAGATTTGGGCCTTAACCCCATAAAATAGAATAAACAGTTTAATATACATAATAAAATTAATATGCAAGCCCAACCCATTTGCTTAGGTTTCCATCCGCTACACACCCCTGCACCAACCGCTCACACCATTGGGGATTTCTACAATCGACCCACATCGCTACACACTATGATGGCGCTCATCTTGCTCATCCGCATATGATGGCCAAGCCCTTATAACATATAATGGCCAAGCTCAGATAACAATTCACAAGCAATAGCCACTACATCGATCACGGTAAAATCGCTACACATATAACGATAACTTCCTCCGTCATTAATCCCACCCCATGCAATCACAAAAATCAATACACTTATAACATATCATCGAATATTCACCGACCGGTGATTCGCTTACCCTCTTTGGGCTTCCATCTTTATGCCGGATTTCGCATTTATCACAACATATAATACTTATAAATGTATTTAACGAAAGATCTAAATGATGGGGAAGTATTACACACCTGATATCGCGAAATCCAATATTCTTAGTCGATGTCCTTGCTATCCGGGATCTATTATCCTCAATCTATAACTTTGCTTAAAAGCCAAAAACTATGAAAATATGCCCTCTCCTATATTCGGCCATGGTTAGTATTCTACCCGATTTTATATATATAAATAAACAAATCCTCTTACCTTGAAATCCCGAAAGTAACACGATTCTATAACTTAGAGATCTATGCGATTGGCCTCCTTCTTCAAATCCCAGAATGCCGAAAAGAAGTGTGAAATAAGAGATTAGTTTCTAATAGCCATTCGGCTAAGGACTTTGAAAAGCCGAAAGAACAATGAAATCCCGAAATCAATACTTACCTATTGTTTCCTTCAGATTTTGGCACAAGCAGACTCCATTAAAGAAGATTCGGCAACTTCAGGAGACTAAAACTCACGATTTCGGCTTTTATGAAAAATCCCAAAAAAGATAAACTGATGTGGTTTCGGCTTAAAAGGAAAGTGAAAAGAAAACAAAGAAAGGCTTGAAGATTCGGTTATGCCGAGAAATAGATTTAAATGTTTGGAAGAATAAAACTTACAAATAGGATGAATAAAGAAAACTATGGAGATTTGCTTTTTTAGAGAAATCGGCTCAAGGGGAAAAAGAATGGAGAAAAGGTTTCTGCTTTTGAAGAAATTGAAGAGAAGAATATTGGAGAGGGAGAGGCTACGAAATTCGGCACAGAGAATGAGAGAAAAGAATAGGGTTCCAATGCCAGATTTGAAGAGCTACTATCCTATTTATAGGGAAATTCGGCACTTACCTACAAATCCCGAAAGTGCCCTTCCTACTAGCCAATAATTAACAATTAATGGGGAAAATTCGGCACCCCCTCTAAGAGATGGAATTTCGGCCAACTCTTACTCAGAAGATAACTCCTATCTTTTCTCCTCTATCCTTCTATCCCTTATCCCTATCAAAACACTCATCCATAAGAGGCCACATTTGCACCAACTTTCCATTTATTTTATCAACTTGTTATCCTCATTAATTAAACAAAAATAATCCCTAAATTATAGCCTTGTGCCGTCTACTTCCCTAATCCCTAATGCCAAATTTAATTAACTTAAATTAGAAGAATTGGGCTCCTTAAAACTTAAAATTTTGGGCCCCTAACACTTAAATTAACTCATTCCACATATTCACCCATTAAACGCATAGGCCCAAAAATTTAGGATGTTACAATTTTTTGTTGTTAGTTTAGCTACTATTGTTAGTTATTAAGATTAGTAAAAACCCTAATTATTATTTTAGTTAGTATGATTGTTAGTTTTACACTATATTATTGTTAGTTATTATTTTTAATAAAACCCTAATTATTATTTTAGTTAGTATTATTAGTTTTGTTAGTAAAAAACCCTAATTATTATTATTATTATTGTGTTCATTATTAGGATTAGTAAAATCCAAATTATTATTATTGTTATTTTTAGTTATTAATATTGTTAGTAAAAAATACAATTATTCTTCTTATTATTGTTCACTATTATTGTTAGTAAACCGTAATTATTATTTTAGTTAGTATTATTGTTAATAAAAGAAACTATTATTATTATTATTATTATTAACTATTATTGTTAGTAAAACCCTAATTATTATTTTAGTTAGTATTATTAGTATTGCTAGTAAAAAATCCTAATTATTATTATTATTATTATTATTATTATTATTATTATTATTATTATTATTGTTAGTTATTAATATTGTTAGTAAAATAACTATTATTATTATTATTATTATTGTTGTTGTTGTTGTTGTTGTTGTTGTTGTTGTTGTTGTTGTTGTTGTTAACTATTATGTTAGTAAAATCATAATTATTATTTTAATTAGTATTATTGTAAGTAAAATCCTAATTATTATTTTAGTTAGTATTATTAGTATTGTTAGTAAAAACCCTAATTATTATTTTAGTTAGTATTATTAATATTGTTGGTAAAAACCCTAATTATTATTTTAGTTAGTATTATTAATATTGTTAGTAAAAACTTAATTATTATTTTAGTTAGTATTATTATTAATATTGCTAGTAAAAATCCTAATTATTGTTTTTGTTATTTTTATATTTTGTTTTAAAGCTATTTTGGTTGTTTATTTTGATTTGTTAGTAAGTTTTGTGTTTATATTAATTATTTGTTTATTGTGAATGTTATGTTTTAAATTTTGTTAATATATTTGAAAGTTTTATATTAGTAAAACTATTATAAAGTAATTGTTAATTAGTGATAAAAATTGAAAATATTTCTGCTATAGATATTGTTAGAAATGGAAACATATTTGGTATTGCCTGATGAGATAATAACTTCAGCACAAAGGGAGCAAATTGATAAGATGATGAGAGAAGTGCAAGATTACAGAATGAAACCACAAGAAAACATTGTTCAACACCTTATTACCGTAAATAAAAAGATGCAAGAAGTGTTGTGGAATGGTCATGAAATGATTAGGAAGAATAAAGTGCAATACTTAACCTTTGGAGGGACATTAATAGAATGAGACCATCAAAACATTTTAGACGAAATTTGGAAGACATTGGTACCACGAATCTATTGGAATCTAGTTATATACTTTGTGAAGTTTATAATCTCTTATGGAGCTAGGAAAACAGTGAGGCAAAGTATAGGCTCACGGAAGTTGACTGGAAAGCAAAGTGTGTTTGACATACCATGGATGGATAAATTAGATGTTAGGAAATTACCAAGAGAATTTCTAAATTCAGTACCCGTTATAAATATTGAAGAGAAAGAATATCCTGAGGAATTTCCAAATTGGATTGTAGAAGATGAATATGAAGAGAATCAAGATTTCTAAATTGGATTGTACAGTATTTCCCAGAGGAAGATACAAGATCGGAGATGGAAGAAAACGTAGAACTAAATTTAAGTGGTTAAATGTAAAGATAAATGTTGTTCATGTACAAAATGATAAATGAAATAGTATGAGCGTTGAATGAAAAAAATTGCACATTGAAACATTAATTTTTTATTTAAGTAATTTATTTACCGTTCGAAATTATTTTGAGAAATTTTTTTATTTTTTAACAGATTGAATATTGAAGATGGATGATCAGTTTTTCGTATGCGTTTATTTCGATGGAATCTTCTTGACAACAACCGTTGGATGCATATTTGAACGTCGGCAACAAATATCAATGAGATTTAATAGAAATATCTCGTTGGATGATATGAAGGGAAGGATTAATGCAAAAATTGTTAGACGTTGTGGGAGAAGGATTTCGAGAATTTTCTACAAGTTTCCAGTTTCAACAGATCCGATCAAATTCACCGAAATGGAACTTGTAGATGACGAAGAAGTGGAGACAATGATCGCTCTTTACTGTGGGAATGGGAATGAGAGTAACAAAATGCACCAATTCACTTATTTACTGAGTTAGCCGGTATTGAGTAAAATAAAGACATCAATGCATATGGTGAAGAACATGGAGCCCAAGAACCGTGCATGGTGCCTCCAATATCGTACGTTGATAGTGAATCGGCTATACATGGGATCAATATCGATCTTAATATTACACCCGATATTGATGTGGCTGGTGATGATGGATACAATAGTAGTGATCATTGTGAGCAAGAGGTTGATAGTGACAGTGATCCCGATGTGGATGATATACCTGATGATATTGACGATGAAGATGCGAATGATGACGAAAACATTAACGCGTCTTCGGTCGGGAACCAGATGCGATGTATTATGATACACAATAGTCCTGGGCCACACATGTCACTCATAGACCCCGACGCAGTACATGTGGCTAAGTTCCCAGAGTAGCTTGAAATACTTTCTGCTCATCGGCTGGCCGTAAATTTTGATCATGAGGAGTTATTCGTAGGCCAGAATTCAAAAGTAAAGAAGAGTGCATATTTTCTATTAAACGGTATAGCATGAATATATCAGTGGATTACAAAGTCGCAATGTCTAAACCAACGGTATATATTGGGGAGTGTTGGAAGGCAGCGGAAGGCTGCAATTGGCAGGTACGAGCTACATTCATTCAAAATTCACAAATGTGAAAGATACAAAAATTTGTTAGACCTCACACATGCACATCAACATGTATCACAGAAGATCATCGAAAACTTGATTACAAAACTATCTGTACGTGTATCATGCCAATGGTGAAGAACATGCAGACCATTAAAGTTTCGATACTGATTGCTGAAATACAAGCACGATTCCAGTATCGAGTATCATATCGAAAGGTGTGGATAGTTAAACAGATGGTAATGGAGCACTTGTATGGGGATTACGATTCGTCGTATAACGAGCTACAGTGATGAATAGCTGTTATGTGGGAGTACATATCGGGGACTATGATTGAGTTACAGACACGACCTTATTACGGCCCGGATGACTAATTACAGCTAGGGAAAAGAATTTTTCATCGGATGTTCTGGACGTTTGATCCATGTGAGCGGGCATTTCCACACTGTAATCCATTTGTGCAGGTGGATGAGACCTGGCTATATGGAAAATATACACAGATCTTACTTATTGCGGTTGCTCAAGATGGCAATAGGAACGTGCTCCCGATAGCATTTGCCATCGTAGATAAGAAGAACTTCGAATCCTGGGAATTCTTCCTTACCAACCTGCGGAGGTATGTTATTATCAATGATAATATTTGCATCATCTCCGATAGAAGGAAAGGATTAATTGCCGCAATTAGGTGTTCTAATGTGCCATGGAGATCCGTTTACTGCATCCGTCACATTGCGGCTCTCTTCCTTTGAGATTATAATAATGCATACTAGAAGAGACAAATGGTGAAAATGGGTAAATGATAACCTTATCTTTTCAATATAAGTTTTAATGTTTTATGTTATCCGCCATCAGAACTTATGTTTTCTTAATACATATACTGTAAGAGTATGCCCAAAGACCAATCATGAGATGGTTGTAATAACATACTTGATTTACCATGTTTATTAATATAAAGCGTTGTCATTATTATTTCAGTTTTTCCTTCGTGTGTACAAATAAACTTGTTTTATAATAATGTCCTGAGAATAATATGATTATTCTTAAAATATCCTTAGTCAAGTATTATTGTTGACTAGGACAACAATAATGCATTAAGACTAACATGTAGTTGATTGATGATAAAGAGTTGTCATTGATATGGAGTGTCAAAATCAATGCATGAATATGTGTGTTAGAGAACAACATATTGGACTGACCCATTATGAGTATGTTTCTTGGATTATTATGTAATTGTCACAACATTACTCATAGTGATTAATATGTATATGATCCTTAGACTTGAGATAATCATTATCCCAACATCGTGAGTCGATATTTTGATACGATCAAACGCATAACCGTAATCGGTTGTTCTATAAAGGCGATGTTGGATATATCACAATCAATGTAGAGGATATTGTTGATCAATATAGATAAGTCCCTCCCACATAATGGGAGTAATATCTTAGGCCAATTGATTGAGTGAGACTAGAAATGCATGGCCATGCTCAAATAAGTTGACATGAGATGTCATACTAATTTGTATATCATAGTCTACTCAAGATATCAAGAAACATGGGATGGACTATACAAGTGTGACTATTCCATGACTTGTATCTATTCCGAGATAAAGGACTTAAGGATTAATGCATGAAAAGTTAATCACAAAAGTTATGTCGAATCATGACTTCTTGTATCTTAGGTAGCAATGATGCATTGCTAGATGCCACTCATTGTTTGTGACATTAGAATCGTTCTAGTATTACTACTAACGTTACAAGAACCTACAGGGTCACACCCTATGGTTGAAATGAACGGAATGAAACATAGTTGGTATTGTGTTTGATTGTCACATGAATTAAATTAATTAAAGAATTAATTTAATTGGGCAATCAAATATTGTATATATTATATGTACAAGGATGTTGTACACATAATGAGAATTAATATATGAATTTGGTTCGTATATAAATTTAAATAAATATAGTTTATCGAATCCATGTTATAATTAATGTAATTATAACTTTTGGGTATAATTAATGTAATTATAATTTTCGGTTAAAACATTATTATATTTATTTAATTTTATTATTCATAAATGAAATACTGATTATAAAAGGGTAATAAGTGAAGAAAACCCTAAGAATTTTGCTTAAAAAGTCTAGCAGCTGTCAAGCAAAACACCTCTGAAAAATAGTTTTTGGAGATTTCTGCCGTTCATAGTCAAACCGGGTGGATTACGTAGAGGCCGACATCGTAAAGGTTGTGGCTTGGTTCGACAGTAGATCAGATATCTTGTCACCGAGGCATCGCTATCTACTCAGATTGAAGCTTTGGTAATTTCGAAACCTTTATTTCACCCCGATCCGTTCCTCACACATGGATTCATGGTTTGGATCGCCAGGATTAATTTTATTTTGCTGCGCCATGGGGTGCCGGCGTTCCAACAGTGGTATCAGAGCCACTTGTGTGATACGGACTCGAGTTTAAATACTTGGGTGATGCAATTGTATGAGATGCATGCTTTTATTTTACTACGTTTTCGGTTGTTTAAATCGTTTAAGCATAACCTGATAACTGTTCCTTTCGATAATTAATTAAATGTTAATCATGGTGTTGTGGCCTATTCGATCTTATGTTATTTCATTAACTATTAACAAATCTTTAATATTGCGACGGTGGTATTTACGGCTTCAATAAGGGTTAATCGCTAGTGGAACAAGGGTTGTTCGATATGAACCTCAAGGATTAAAATCTTGAAAACAGATTCCGTTGATAAAAGTTATCAAATCGTGAGGTTTCATTTGACTGGGTATGCGATTTGTACCGCATGGTCCATCTGCGGGCGCCGCCCGCACCCGCGCTCCTACTTGTAACATCCCTCTCATATTTTGAGGATGGGATCTGAGGACGACTCACTGCTGCCTTCGCCCGCTTCCTCCGACCGCCTGCACCCCATTTTCTTATTATAGTATATTTTGTTAATAAAAGAAATGTATATAAACTTGATGGGCCACATAAGGTTGAAAGGATATTTTATAATTCACCTTAGCAAAAGAGCATTGAATTATGTATGCTATTTTTTGACATGCACGGTGTTTGAAATGCATAGTTATAGCCCGATGACCCATTTGATAAAAGGTTGTAATTTTATATATATAAATACGGCCTGCGTGTCGTGCCTTACTACTATTCTCTTGTATTTCTCTTCTCATCTTACTCTCTCGTATGTAAAACGAGTTTACGATATTGTAATTTGCAAAAGTCACTATGGGCCAGACGAGAAGGAAGTTGGGACAACTATTGAGGATTGATAGTTTATGAAACCGCTTACACCTTTAGGTTTCCTTTTGGTTCTCCCATTGGCTTGGGTTGAATCACCTTAGTTTATGGGCTATAACTATTGCATTTATTTATTGCTTTATTTATTCATGTATGAGATGCTATGGATGTTTAAAGCATGCCAATTTTATATATTAAAATTTAATAATAAACCCAATTAATTGATGAGATCAATTAAAAGACTAAATGGACTAAATTAGACCATAATTGGTGAGATGGAACATCCTTAATAAAATCCTCTTTTAAAATATTAAGTCAACATGGCCTTCCAATTTTGCCTCGTTAAGGCCTCGATCAATACTATGTAGGTTATGCCAAAGCAAAGTACTAGTATTTATCTTGGTTAAACGCGAAGAATAAACAAGTGATATTCATTTGGTTAAAAATTGGTTAATGACTTAACTAGGTTACTCTAATAGGATTAGAAACCTAGAGGCAATTAAATTGGATAAATCATAAGATGATTAGAACAAGAGTTGTTCACCAAATATTAGGAGTTACATATGATGTAATTAGCAAAGGTTGCTTACCTAAATAACCTTAGTCTTGAGAGTAAAGCTAAAGTCGACTTAAGAGGAGGTGAAATATGGATCCTTAACCCACTAGAAATACTTTGGAAAAAGTTTTTCCAAATTAATATATGGGGTTATTAATTTTGAAATAAAATAGTGGGATCATCATTTAATAAAGTCTTTTAATGATTGATATAAACTTGGTAAATTTACTCACACGCATATTCAATTATTGTAGATATATTATGGTCGCAAATACTAGCACACTCTCATTGCGATCGGTCCTTGAGAAGGACAAATTGAATGGTTTGAATTTTCTTGATCGGTTCCGTAACTTGAGGATTGTCCTCAAACAAGAACGGAAATTGTATGTCATTGAACAACCACTTCCTAATGAACCACCTATTAGTGCCTCGAGAACCGATAAAGATGCTTACAAGAAGTATCTCGATGACATGGTAGATGTTGGATGTCTTATGCTTGCCACTATGAATCTTGAGCTTCAGAAGCAACATGAGGACATGGTTGCTTATGATATGATCGAGCACCTAAAAGAACTTTATCAAGGGCAAGCACGGCAAGAGAGGTTCGATGTCTCTAAAGCCCTATTCCAATGTAAGTTGGCTGAAGGAAGCCCAGTAGGACCTCATGTCCTTAAGATGATTGGCTATATTGAAAGTCTGTCTAAGCTTGGTTTTCCATTGGGCCAAGAGTTGGCCACTGATGTTATTCTGCAATCATTGCCGGATAGC
This sequence comes from Gossypium rotundifolium, assembly GCA_025506655.1. Classification (NCBI taxonomy): domain Eukaryota; kingdom Viridiplantae; phylum Streptophyta; class Magnoliopsida; order Malvales; family Malvaceae; genus Gossypium; species Gossypium rotundifolium. Next base: position 45,641,633 of record CP106732.1, on the reverse strand, counting down.
TACAGCCAGTTTGTTCTTAATTTCAATATGAATGAAATTGACAAGACTCTACCACAGCTTGCTCAAGATGTTACTGAATCATGAAGGTAACATGAAAAGGTTGGACCCAAGCCCATACCGATGGTCCGTAACAACAAGGGCAAGGAAAGGCCAAAATTCGCATAAAGCCCAAGGGTAAAGGTAAGCCCAAGCCCGCAAAGGAAAGGCTGCAATGAAACCTAAAGGTGGAGTGTCTAAGGAAGGAAACCGCTTTCATTGTGGTGTGTTGGACATTGGAAGCGGATCGCCTATCTATCTTGAGGAAGTCAAGAAGGCCAAAACAAGCGAACGTCTGCTTCAGGTATTTATGTTATTGATATTAATTTATCAACTACTACTTCTTGGGTATTAGATACTGGTTGTGGTTCTCATATTTGTACTTCTGTACATGGGACTACAAAGGAGTAGGACGTTGGCTAGAGGAGATGTGGACCTGCGAGTTGGAAATGGAGCAAAGGTTGCTGCATTAGCTGTGGGAACATATACTTTATTTTTGCCTAGTGGACTTGATTTAATTTTAGAGGATTGTTATTTTGTGCCCGCTTTGACTAAAAACATTATTTCAGTTTCTTGTTTAGACAAAATTGGTTTTGAGATAATTATTAAGAATAATTGTTGTTCCTTTTATCTCAATAATGTTTTTTATGGTTCGGCACAATTGATTAATGGCCTCTATATTTTAGATCAAATGAACCCTATTTACAACATAAATACTAAAAGATCTAAAATAAATGACTCAAATCAAACTTATCTTTGGCATTGTCGTTTGGGCCACATAAGTGAGAGACGATATCCATACTCCATAAAGATGGTTTCTTAGATTCATTTGTTTTGAACAATTTGAAGTATGTGAATCTTGCTTATTAGGAAAAATGACTAAATCTCCTTTTCTTGGTAAAAGTGAACAAGTTAGTGATTTATTGGGCCTAATACATTCGATGTATGTGGACCAATAAATACACAGCCGAGGTGGATTTCAATACTTCATTACTTTCACCGATGATTTCAGAGATATGGGTATATTTATCTCATGCGCCATAAGTCCGAGTCTCTTGAAAAGTTCAAGGAATTCAAAATGAAATACAAAATCAACTAGGCAAAACTATCAAGTCACTTGATCCGATCGAGGTGGAGAGTATTTGAGCCTAGAGTTTGATGATCTATTGAAGGAATGTGGGATTGTCTCACAACTTACTCCTCCTGCTACTCCTCAATGGAATGGAGTTTCTGAGAGAAGAAATCGAACTTTATTAGACATGGTTCGATCCATGATGAGTCATGCTGATCTACCGACTTCTTTTTGGGGACATGCTATTGAGACAGCTGCTTTCACACTAAATCGTGTTCCATCTAAATCGGTTCAAAAGATGCCATATGAGATGTGGACTGGGAAACGTCCCAGTATGTCTTTTATGAAAATTTGGGGTTGTGAAGCTTATGTTAAACGTCCGACGTCTACTAAGCTTGAACCCAAATCTAAAAAGTGTATTTTTGTGGGGTATCCAAAAGAAACCAAAGGTTATTATTTCTTTAATCCCACTGAGAACAAAATGTTTGTTGCTCGGACCGGTGTCTTCCTAGAGAGAATTTATTTCTAGAAAAGGAAGTGGAGAAAGATTGAACTTGAAGAAATTCGAGAATCACAAGATACCATCGAACCAAAGTTGATAGAACAATAGCAAATTCCACAAGAAATTGAGGAACAAGTAACTCATTGTAGAAACACAACCACCTTAAAGATCTTTAAGAGAACGCCATGCACCGAGAGATATGGATTTCTCATTACAACGCATGGTGACGTTCTTCTTATAGATCAAGATGAGCCTAGGACTTATCAAGAAGCGGTGACGAGCCCAGACTCTGAGAAATGGCTTGAGGCCATGAGATCTGAGATGGATTCCATGTATGAAAATCAAGTATGGACTTTGATTGACCCACCCGAAGGGGTTAAACCTATAGGGTGCAAGTGGGTTTTCAAAAAGAAAACCGACATGGATGGTAATGTACAAACATACAAGGGGCGATTAGTCGCTAAAGGTTTTCGCCAAATTCATGGTGTTGACTATGATGAAACTTTTCTCCTGTAGCTATGTTTAAATCCATCAGGATCTTGCTCGCCATAGCTGCATTTCATGATTATGAAATCTGGCAGATGGACGTCAAAATAGCTTTCCTTAACGGGAAACTTGAAGAGGATGTGTACATGACACAACCTGAAGGTTTTGTCAATCCAAAGGATGCTAGAAAGATTTGTAAGCTACAAAGATCCATTTATGGATTAAAGCAAGCTTCTCGAAGTTGGAATCTTCGTTTAACGATGCAATTAAAGAGTTTGGTTTTATCAAAATGAAGATGAACCATGTGTTTACAAGAAAGTTAGTGGGAGCACTATCACATTCTTGGTAATTGTATGTGGATGGCATACTTATCATGGGAAATGACATACCTACCTTGCGTCTATTAAGACTTGGTTAAGAAGTTGTTTTTCTATGAAGGACTTGGGCGGCTACTTACATCTTAGGAGTCAAGATCTATAGAGATAGATCAAGACGACTACTAGGTCTAAGCCAAAGTACATACATAGATAAAGTCTTGAAAAGGTTCAAGATGGAAGAATCTAAAAGAGGATTTCTACCTATGAGACATGGTATTTCACTCTCGAAGGAAATGTGTCCTTCAACTCCACAAGAGAGAGAACGCATGAGTAAAATTCCATATGCTTCTGCTATTGGATCTATCATGTATGCCATGTTATGAACCAGTCCAGATGTCTCGTATGCCTTAAGTATGACGAGCAGGTACCAAGTAGATCCCGGTGAAGGTCACTGGACCACAGTCAAGAATATCCTTAAGTACTTAAGAAGAACTAAGGATACGTTCCTAATATATGGAGGTGAGGACGAGTTAAGTGTAAAAGGTTACACTGATGCTAGCTTCCAAACTGACAAGGACGATTCTCGATCGCAATCAGGATTTGTGTTTTGCCTTAATGGTGGTGCTGTGAGCTGGAAGAGTTCAAAGCAAAGTACAGTAGCCGATTCTACAACAGAGGCCGAGTATATTGCAGCCAGTGAGGCAGCAAAAGAAGCAGTTTGGATCAAGAAGTTCATTACTGGACTAGGGGTTGTGCCTAGCATATCAGATGCTATAGAACTCCGATGTGATAACAATGGAGCTATTGCACAAGCAAAAGAACCCAGATCTCACCAGCGATCCAAACATATACTTAGGCGCTATCATCTTATTCGAGAGATTATCGATCGAGGAGATGTTGAGATATGTAGAGTACCTACAGATGATAACATTGCTGATCCCTTGACCAAGCCTCTGACACAGCAGAAGCATGATCGTCACACTAAGTCTCTTGGTATTAGATATATGATTGATTGGTCTTAGTGCTAGTGGGAGATTGTAAGAGTATGCCCAAAGATCAATCATGAGATGGTTGTAATAACATACTTGATTTACCATGTTTATTAATATAAAGCGTTGTCATTATTATTTCAGTTTTTCCTTCTGTGTGTACAAATAAACTGTTTTATAATAATGTCCTGAGAATAATATGATTATTCTTAAAATATCCTTAGTCAAGTATTATTGTTGACTAGGACAACAATAATGCATTAAGACTAACATGTAGTTGATTGATGATAAAGAGTTGTCATTGATATGGAGTGTCAAAATTAATGCATGAATATGTGTGTTAGAGAACAACATATTGGACTGACCCGCTATGAGTATGTTTCTTGGATTATTATGTAATTGTCACAACATTACTCATAGTGATTAATATGTATATGATCCTTAGACTTGAGATAATCATTATCCCAACATCGTGAGTCGTATATTTTGATACAGTCAAACGTGCAATCAGAATCGGTTGTTCTATAAAGGCTGATGTTGGATATATCACAATCAATGTAGAGGGATATTGTTGATCAATATAGGATAAGTCCCTCCCACATAATGGGAGTAATATCTTAGGCCACTTGATTGAGTGAGACTAGAAATGCATGGCCATGCTCAAATAAGTTGACATGAGATGTCATACTAATTTGTATATCATAGTCTACTCAAGATATCAAGAAACATGGAATGGACTATACAAGTGTGACTATTCCATGACTTGTATCTATTCCAGAGATAAAGGACTTAAGGATTAATGCATGAAAAGTTAATCACAAAAGTTATGTCGAATCATGACTTCTTGTATCTTAGGTAGCAATGATGCATTACTAGATGCCACTCATTGTTTGTGACATTAGAATCGTTCTAGTATTACTACTAACGTTACAAGAACCTCTGAGGTCACACCCTATGGTTGAAATGAACGGAATGAAACATAGTTGGTATTGTGTTTGATTGTCACATGAATTAAATTAATTAAAGAATTAATTTAATTGGGCAATCAAATATTGTATATATTATATGTACAAGGATGTTGTACACATAATGAGAATTAATATATGAATTTGGTTCATATATAAATTTAAATAAATATAGTTTACGAAATCCATGTTATAATTAATGTAATTATAACTTTTTGGGTATAATTAATGTAATTATAATTTTCGTTAAAACATTATTATATTTATTTAATTTTATTATTCATAAATGAAATCTTGATTATAAAAGGGTAATAAGTGAAGAAAACCCTAAGAATTTTGCTTAAAAGTCTAGCGTACCGTCCAAGCAAAACACCTCGAAAAATAGTTTTGGAGATTTCATGCTTCATAGTCAAACCGGTGGATTACGTGAGGCGCATTCGCTCCTCACACATGGATTCATGGTTTGGATCACGTGGGAGTACGATCGGGGACTATGATTGAGTTACGAACCACGACCTTATTACGGCCCGGATGACTAATTACAGCTAGGGAAAAGAATTTTTCATCGGATGTTCTGGACGTTTGATCCATGTGAGCGGGCATTTCCACACTGTAATCCATTTGTGCAGGTGGATGAGACCTGGCTATATGGAAAATATACACAGATCTTACTTATTGCGGTTGCTCAAGATGGCAATAGGAACGCGTTCTCGATAGCATTTGCCATCATAGATAAGAAGAACTTGGAATCTCGAATACCTCCTTACCAACTCATGGAGGTATGTTATTATCAATGATAATATTTGCATCATCTCCGATAGAAGGAAAGGATTAATTGCCGCAATTAGGTGTTCTAATGTGCCATGGAGATCCGCTATCGCATCCGCACATCATGCTCTCTTCCTTTGAGATTATAATAATGCATACTAGAAGAGACAAATGGTGAAAATGGGTAAATGATAACCTTATCTTTTCAATATAAGTTTTAATGTTTTATGTTATCCAGCCATCAGAATTTATGTTTTCTTAATACATATGCAATGTACGAGTTAGAGCCACATATTTTTCGCCAAAGAATGACTCGACTTGAGAGTGACATAAAAGATAAAATGAACATATCTTTTCGACAGTGGTTGGGTACAATGGAGCCGTGGCAATGTGCTCAAAGTTTTGATGAGGGCTTTCATTATGGTCAAATGATCACAAACTTGGTGGAGGGGGTCAACGCTGTGTTGTTGAAAATACGACATCTTCCGATTTCATCTATCTTCTCGACTACATTCTACAGGTTGGCAACATTGATGCCAAGAATGGGTGAACAACAAGTCAACCAGATAGAGGCGGGACACGTGTTTTTCAAAGATGTTAGGGATGCATTGATTGCAAACCATCGGATTGCGAGGTCGATGACTGTAGAAATATATTCACAACACCTGGAAACTTTTCGAGTTACGGAGTCCATCGGTCGTCGACCTAGTATACCACCTAGGTCCTATGGAGTTAATCTCCGGAGACGGTGCGAATGCAGGAGGTTCCAAACACTTCATTTTCATGTGCACATGTCATGGCAGCGTGTGCTAAAGTGAACCTTAATGTTGAACAATTTGTTGATGATGTGTACACACTCGAGCGCACGCTGCGTGTCTAGGAAAATGAGTTCCCCGTCCTGCCTGACCTGTCTACGTGGGAGGTACCTTCGACGACTTTCGAGCTTGTCCCAAATAGAATGCTACGCAGGAATCCGAGAGGTCGTCCACAATCATCCAAATCCGTAATGAATGGACATTAGGGAGAAATCTGACAGTAAGCGCTGTGGATTATGCAGGTTAGGTGGTCATAATCGAAGTAAATGCCCACAGCGAAACTATCATGTTCAACAATCATCACGATCGAGTGGGAATTGAACTTATGTTGTAATGTATTTAATTTATATAAAAGAACACATCATTTACATGAATTTTCAATAATATTTATGGCTCAGTTTATAACACCAAGATTTCGATACTTTTTTTTCTCAATTTCTTGACTAAAAAAATCTTTGTGAAACATAATTTATTATTTCAAAAACCTTTTAAAAGCTACATTTGGCTCATAAAATATTAAATAATTTAATCTACAAGTTCATTTGTCGGATTCGGTGGTCTCGAACCACTATTTCTACCATCGTTGAAAGTTGGGTTATTACAGTTGTAATGTATATTAGTGTTTTAATGTTATAATCTCCAAATTAATCTACTCTACGTTATGGTCAAATTTTGTTACAAATTTGAAAGCTCCAATTAATCAAATTAAATTTATACAAAAAAGTACAAACATTGTAATATAAAAAAATACAAACTAGAGTAATATCAAAACTGCAAGAAACACCTAAAATTGATGGTTCGATGGTGTGGTCCTAGGGGTATACTTTTATGGAGGTCGACGTTTACGTTGTGTGTGCTCACGACGACAAACATCCTTTTCAGGCCCAAGTAGGGGTGTGCTAAACATGGCAGAAAAATCATGTGGCTCGAATGGCATCGATGAACTTGAGCCAAAAGAAGTGCCATGATACAGTGGATACGACCCATGAGGTTTGATGTACTGCAGTGGATACGAGCCGGGAGTGCTGTACTGCGTTAGGTACAATCCAAAGATATCAAGCTCGTAATAGTATCCCCCCCCTGACTACCCCGAGACTTCATTGCCCAGCATATCTGGATGATACGAATGTGCATACGAATGTAAATGTGATTGCTTGGGCTCCCGCTCGGGATCAGGATCTGTCGCTGGCTCGGCCCCTGGCTCGTATGTCCCATTTTTCTGCATGTGTGGGGGGACTACAGCGACTACCCTCCAAGTATATATGCCTTTCCCATACTAGAGTACCATTGTATGTACTCTAATGGAGATTGCAAATAGGAAGACATCCATCTGAGGTATTCGATTCATCCGATCATTCCACACCGCAATAAATCTTCGGTGCTTAACCCCCCAATGCAATCCATGTTTCCCTCTCTTGTTCATGTAGTGAACCTCTCCCACCTCGCATGGCGAATCCGGGATATATTAGATGCAACAAAACTATCGCAGCACTCGATCCCCATGGTACCACTCGACTACATTGAAATTGATAATTTGTGCATTAGTGCACCACATATGAGAGTGAATGTAGGAAGACGAGGGTATAATGGCTGCAATTTCTGGTCTACGATATGGCATCCATATAAACTGCACGATTAATAACATTGTTAAAATTTAACACGGTGTAAGTAAGATATACAAAGTAACATGTCACGAATATTGGAATCGCTTACCCTTTCCCCAGCATGTTGTTCAATCATAAGTCGATATATCGGGACAGTGTACGACCTCCTGATACTCGGATAAATACTCCATCTACAAAAACAAATTTCAAGTCAATATAGTATCGTTACAATATTATCAATATAAAGAAATTGTTAATTAATAACAAGTTATATTTTATCACCAGTTAACTAATGGATATACGTATGGTTGGTGACTAACTGATGCCAAGAATGGCATCTGATAAAGACCCCACGACGGCAATAATGTAAGGCATTCGCCTATGTCTACGATAGCTAGCTTTGTCGTCCGTTAAAGCTCACGGTACAACACCGCAAGAACTGCAGAGCCCCAATTATAAGAGCGAGCATTACTCAAATCAGCTAATAGAGGTAAGTACATGATATGAACCTTGTTATTGTTTGCATCGGGCATCAGTACACCCCCTATGATGTGCATAATGTATGCTCGAGCAGCGCAAATCAACTCGACTTTAGTGGCATTAGCTGATAAGTGTTCATACCTCGCTTTTAGCCATGTAAATTTCAAGCTCGAAATATTTTCCTCATCATTGCCGTACGAGACTCCTAGTAGGCTCTGACAAAGTGCAAATGGGTCAGCTATCGCACTGATGCCCATTACGAGACTCACGTCGATTGGGAGCCCAAGTTGCACTGCAACATCCTCTAGAGTGACTGTGCACTCTCCACAGGGGAAATGAAAAGTGTAGGTCTCCAGGCGCTAACGCTCGGCTAGTGCAGATATTAAATCATACAAGAATCAAACGTCCGGATCAAGATCACGACCAATCCAAATTTGCTCTAAGTAGGGCATCAGTCTTTCATCCAGGGGATTTCCTAAACCATTCACCCGGCCCCTTAATACACGATACGAGCCCTAACAGTGTTAAATCACAAAAAAATAATTATAATAACATAATTTATTTCCCTAAATTATGTAGCTATTTTTTAAATATAACTCATGATTAATAAATAACAATACATTACCATATTATTAGCTATGTCAGATATGTGAGGATCTTTACTAATCAATGGAGCCATTGCCGTCTCAAATATTTAATTTTTACCTACATAAAAAAAAAAGAAATTTATATAAAATTACTAAAAATAACATGCCAATAAAAATAATATAACATAAACATAACAAAAATGTGACATAATAAATACAAATTTTTATTATTTATACAAACATAAACGACACATAATAATTATAATAATATTTAGGATTTCTTAATAACAATATTTATAATAATACCAACTAAAAAAATAATTAGGGTTTTTACTAACAATATTAATAATAATACTAACTAAAATAATAATTAGGGTTTTTACTAACAATATTAATAACTAACAATAATAATAATATTTAGGGTTTCTTAATGACAATATTAATAATAATACTAACTAAAATAATAATTAGGGTTTTTACTAACAATATTAATAATAATAATTGACTAAAATAATAATTAAGGTTTTTACTAATAATATTATTAACTAAAAATAATAATAATATTTAGGGTTTCTTAATAACAATATTAATAATAATACTAACTAAAATAATAATTAGGGTTTTTACTAACAATATTAATAATAATACTAACTAAAATAATAATTAGTGTTTTTACTAACAATATTAATAACTAACAATAATAATAATAATAATATTTAGGGTTTCTTAATAATAATATTAGTAATAATACTAACTAAAATAATAATTAGGTTTTTACTAACAATATTAATAATAATACTAACTAAAATAATAATTAGTTTTTTAACGACAATATTAATGACTACCAATAATAATAATAATAGTTTTTAACCAACAATAATACTAACTAAAATAATAATTAGGAATTTTACTAACAATATTAATGACTAACAATAATAATAATAATAATAGTTTTTACCACCAATAATACTAACTAAAATAATAATTAAGATTTTTACTAACAATATTAATGACTAACAATAATAATAATAATAATAATAGTTTTTACCAACAATAATACTAACTAACAATATTAATAATTAGAGTTTTAACAATAATAATATTATTTTTTACTAACAATAACATCACTAACTAAACTAACAATAATTACTTTTTACTAAAAATTCAAAACTTAAATGATGCATGCCAAAAGACCTATATTTTGGAAGTAAAACTTTTAATTTAATTTCTATATAATTACAATATTATTTTGAGATGATATATAAGCTAACAAAACAATAATAAAAATCAATATATAATAATAACAAAATAACAAAATAATAACAAAATAGCAATTTGTTTAATAATAACATTTTGGTACATAATTTTTAAATGTACTATTTTGGTACAAAATTTTTAGATGTACTATTTTGTTACATAATTTTTAGATGTACTAGTTTGGTTATTTTTTTATTTTGGACTAATTGGGTAAAAACCCCAAAATAATAATAACAAAATAATAAAAACACTAATGATAACTAACAATTTGTTTAATAACTAAACTAACAAAAATAAAAAAAATAAAAACATTATTTTAAAAAATATATCTTCTTTTTTTCTTCTCTTTCTTTCTCCTTTCTCTTCTCTATTTTCTTTTTCTCTTTCTTTTTTTTTCGGCGCCGTCCTCCTCCTCCTCCTTCTTCTTCTTCTTCTTCTTCTTCTTCTTCTTCTTCTATCGCAGGTGGCATGGAAAATGAAATTGGGGACCATTTTAAGGTCCCCAAAGTTGAGCAAATGGACAAATTTGCTGCTACATGGAGTTGCCCCGTCAAGTGGTGCCCCCTCTGCCAGAACCTCCTTTGGTGCTGCCTCTGGCACAGCCACCTTTGGTGCCGCCTCTGGCACAGCCACCTTTGGTCCCGCCTCTGGCACACCCTCCTCCCTTTTTTTTTAAACAATTTTTTTATAACAATGTTTTTTTAACAAAATGTTGCAGAAGGTGGCAGAAATAGGGTGGTCACGCCTCTGCCATAGGCGGCACCACCCTACATGTACCATTTTGGTACATAATTTTTTAGATGTACTATTTTGGTTATTTTTTTTATTTTGGACTAATTTGGTAAAAAACCCTAATGTAAAACTATCAGTTTTATGCCCTTCCAGTCTTGTTTTTTTTTTTTGCTTGAATTAATTTTATGTCCTTTTATATTTTTTAGGGCAACTAATATTTTAATATTAATATTTTAACAATTTTATTGTTATATTTTATAATATTTTATTATACAAAATTAGAAATATTTACTAAGATGTATTGTAATTGTTTATGAAGATGATGCCATCTAAGTCGGGTTTCTAAAATCTATAAAGTAAATTACATAAATAGTCACTCAACTATAAAACTTTTTATTTTAGGCACCTAAAATATCAAGCTTACAATTTAGGCACTCACATTATATACTTCATTCATTTTGGTCACTCTCGGGTAAAAACTTTAATAGAAATATGACATGGCATTTTTTCTTACATGTAGATCAATCATTAGACGCCATGTAACGACCTAGTTTTCAGTAGTGTCAAAAAATGCGGTATCGAAATTCCATTTTTGCAAACTAAATTCGTAAATATAAATTAGAAATATTTATAGAGTTATTATGAAAATATTTTGAAGTTCGATTAAGTAATTTAATCGAAAAATTATTTAATTAAAGCTCAAGGACTAAATTATAAAAATTCAATTGCCATTGATGTTTAAATTAGAAAATACTTAGGGACCTAGATGGTAATTATCTAAAGGGCTTAAATGATTATTAAACCATTATTTTCATTTGGTTAGTTGGAAATGATGATAATCTTCATTAACATTAATAATAAAGATTAAATAAAGTAAATGTCATATTAATTAATTTAATTAAGCTTAATTAAAGGTTAATTAAAGTTTAATTATGGTATATAAACAATAGATAGTGGAAAGAAAGAAGAGAATTCATCTTCTTCTTCCACCAAACCATAGCCATCAAAGAAAGAAAGTTCAAGCATTCATCAAGCAATTCGCTATCTATTTAGGAAAGTCTATAAGCTATTTTTCTTTTGATTTTAATGAAAATTGAATTATGAAAGTTTGATTTAGCTAGCGCATGTATCAATTTGATCAATTGTTAAGTTTTTAGCAAATTTCCATTAATGAGAAATTGATGAATTAGGCTTGTGTAATATCTCGAATTATGGCTTATGCATAATTGCTTAATTGAGTGTGAAAGCATGCCTTTGTATGTATGAATGTGTATTTATGAACGTTTGTGAACTTTAGAATAATAGGAAATGCCTTAGAAGATTTTTAGATTTTAAGTCTAAAATAGGAAGCTAAGCAAGGTGGCCTTAAGAAAATTTAAAGGTGAAACATGACACACAATTGGGATTGGAAAAAATGGCTACAAGGCGCCACTTAAGGGCCTAGCACGTGACGCCACATACAGGTGCAATTGGGCCAGGATTCGAGCAATGTGAGAAGCATTGGAGACTTTTATTTTTGCGCCAAAAAGGGGAACTGGGCTAAGGAGGCTTTAAGGGAAATTCATGAGGGATTTATGACACAAGGGTTGGCTTGGTAAAGTGGCTGCAAGGCGCCACTTAAGGCTTGGGCAAATGACGCCATAAACTAGGGGAAGGGCTTGTGTTCGAGCCACAAGGGAAGCAAAAAGAATTTTTATTTTTTGGCTGCAAGGAGTTAGAAAAGTGGACGGCAAAATGGAAACTTACAAGATGAGTTTTATTTTTATTAAAATTCAGCTAGAAGAGTAGGGGATAAAGGATGGATTATTTCTTTTTATTTTATTTTAGATGAGGTGATAAGAGGAGAAAAATGAGGGATGAGGGAGCATGTGATGGCTGGCCAAGGGACTCTTGGTTGAGGTATTCGGTCATGTATAGGAAAGGGGAGCTAAGTGCCGAATATCTTTTAGGTAAAGCATCCAACTCTTTGCTGAAATTCTTCTACTCTTCTCCTCTTTTTCTTATTTTCTTGTAACCTCAAATTCCTTTCTATACCTTTGAAACAGTGTACCCTTTGACACTAAGAGTGATAGCCGAATATTGCATCTACCATTGTTCTTTGTTGCTGAAAATCTCCAAGCATAAAACCCTCTCCATTGTTGCGGTTTTTCTCTTCACCATAAAGTGCCGAACCACCATTGTTATGCTCCAAGCCGAATCTTTAAAGGAGGGTGCTGTCGATTACTTACTTTAGTCTCTTCAAAGCAACGTGTAAGGGTAAGTGTTTCCTATGCTAGTAATCGATTTGATCTCTTCTTCATAAGTGTGCCGAAAGCTGGTGATTAGGCCTTGATTTTAGGCATGGCCGAATGTGCATAGTGCCATAATAAGCGTTTTGTGTGTAGCTAACGTTAAGGATCATCAAAGGAGTCTTTCGGGATTGAAGTGATCAAGGTAAGTCATATTGGATATTCAGCCAAAGGCCTAGTTGGTAACCTAGACTTATTTCTTAAAGGTTTAAAAGCCGAAAACTGACCAAAACAAGTGATCTAGTACAGACCGATTGCAAGAAGAACCAACACAACATTTTTGGGATTTGTTTGATAACTCAATCGACAACAAGGTAAGTCTCGAGATTTGATTAAATGGGCCGAATGGCTTTTAGCTAAAATATTCATGTTGGCCGAATGTAGGAACTTGAAATCTAAGGGTCTAGGATGCTAGATTAAGTCTTCGGGATTTAGAGTGAATTTGCTAACTTAACGATTGTGTGTCCCACACTATTTCTTAATAAGTTTTATGGCAATGTTTAGTATATATATGTGTTATTAAGAATGTGAAAAGTGTGGCTAAGGTACCATACAATGGTACAAAGTACTAAGGTACGTTATCCTACTCCTACTATGAGTATGACATGGTTTGTTATTCCATTAATGTGAATATGATAAGAATGTGAATCAAGGCATGATATTGCATAATGTGTATGAAATATGGGGGCATGTGGGTTATCGTCAAAGGGGAAGTGAATGTGGTGACTCATGTCACGATATAAGAATGTGGTGACTTCGGTCATATTATCTGAATGTGGTATCTCATGACACAAAATATTATCTGGTGGCTATGCCACGAAATATATAAGGGCGATGAGCATGTCGACTGCAGCGACTGCCTTCGATGGTGTGTAGCGGATGGAGGGTTGACTTAGTAGTCCCCACGGTGTGCGTGGTTAGTACGGTGATGTGTAGCGGTTGGTAACTAGGCTCGGGCTTGGGAATGCATAATTAATTGTATATTTTGATATGAATGTATATGACTTGATATGCCTGAATTTATTTGGACTTAGCGTTTGTGTACACATTGACTCTGTTTGACTCACCCCGTTGTGGGAACATTTTTCAGGTGATGATCAGTAATGGGCCGGGTCGGCAGGAGCTTAGTGGTGACCATGCTCAACAAGGAATTAATTTATTTGGACATTTATTATATTTTAAGTACTTTAAATTTATTTTGGGATTGTTTTGATGTAATAAGGCCATAGTGAAAAACTGTTTATGCATGCATTTTATTTATTTCAATATGTTACGAAATTTATCAAACTAAAGATCAAATGTTTTTTTTTTTTTGAAAATAAAACCCTAAATATTTTGACGCTTAAGATTCATATGATTTTTAATTAAAGATAAAACCTATAATTTGACATATCTTTTAACTTAACGTTTTGAAACTTAAACAATGAAATTATATAAAACTTATATTTCCAAAGAAAATTGGTTTCCAACTTGAGCCCAACCCAAATTGAGTTTTTTCCGAAATCACTTAAAAGATTTTCAACAGAACCACCGAATTTGAACTGTTTTTACACAAGGAACATACCAGATCTGGTCGAGGCTTGTGGCCCAGGTTTGGGGTGTTTCAGCTTGGTATCAGAGCCCAATTTTAAACTCTCGGCCTTGGATTTAAGGCCCAAAACATTTTCAAAGTGAAGCTCAAAAGGAATTTTGTGAATTAAGCAGGTTTTTCTGGCATGGCTCACTAAGTCTCCGACCCGAAGTCCACCAGGTAAGTACCCCTATCTCTTGTGTGATTTATGATATGAATTGTAGAAGGGTAGAAAGGGAATGTAGATTAGCATGATAAGTACTTGAACCCTAGGACTAGGTTACCCCAACAAAAATACATAAAACTTAAATGCCTAACTAAACAAACCTGTGGTTAAGTCGCTGTAAAATCCTGAATAGGGCCTATGCATTTTCAGTTTAATTGTATGAAATGACAAGTTTAAGCACTAAGAATAAATTTTGATATTTTTGGAAACCTGGAAATGCATGAAAATGGAAACTTGAACATTTTGGAAACTTGAACATTTTGGAAACCTGAACATTTCAGAAACCTGAACATTTTGGAAACCTGAACATTTTGGAAACCTGAACATTTTGGAAACCTGAACATTTTGGAAACTTGAACTTGTAAGAAAAATGGCAAGTTACAGAGCCGATCGAAAATTTTAGGAAACTTAGAAATAATGTCGGAATGACAAATTTTAAAGTTCAAAATAGGAAATAAGGGCAAGAGGGCCTTAAAAGAAAAAAAGTTGGTGAGATTTGACACACAAACAGGCTTGGAAAAGTGTCCTGAAGATGTCACTTAAGGCTTATGGAAATGGCGCCATGTGTAAGAGAAAAGGGCCTGAGTTAGAGTCACTTGGAAAGCAAATATTGAAGGTTTTATTTTGCTTCCAAGGCTAGGGGTGGACGACACCTATTTCTAGAAAAGGAGGAGTTTTATTTCTGTTAAAATTTGATTTAATTAAGTGTTAAGTAAAGGATTTTCTTTTAATAAAATAAATGAGGAGATAAAGGATGGATTAAATACTCTTAATTTAATTAAGGTGATAATTAAAAGATAATATTATCACTTGTGGGGGAGTAGTGGCCAAGTCAAGGACTCTTGGCATAGCAATTTCAGTTAAAAGAGGAGAATTAAGGCTATTCTCTCATCTTTCCTAAGTGTGTGCCGAAATTCTCATAGCTCTCTCCCTCTCTCGAATTTTCTTGAACAAAATCCATCCTCTCTCGCTTTCTATTTTCTTCTCTGCTTTCTCACCGTCAAAGCCGAATCTTTGTTGATTCTAAGTAAAGAAGCAATCAACTACAACATCAAAAGGGTAAGATCTGTGGTCAATCAATTTCTATTCCTTTCTTTTACCAAAAAAAAATTCGGGTACTAATCCTAATAGCAAATTTTGGTTAATCTACAAGGGGTCTCTCGTGTTTCCACAATTATCTAGAATATAAAGATCAAGGATCTAAGGTAAGAACAAATAATTCTTGTTCTTCTAATTCATTTAAACAAGATCTAAGGAAATAACCTCTTTTATGTCTCTTGGCGAATATCAAAGGAAGAGTTTCAGATTTCGATCCAAGGAATTTAAGGTGAGACACACCTCGGTCAAAGGCCAATTACTACTTATTAAAGTTAGATCGATCTAACATATGAATTTTAGGGATTTCGGTGAAATTCAAGACAAGGGAAACTTTCGGGATTTGGAAACTATAAGGTAAGTACATAGATCCAATCGCCAAGGCTTGTTCTTGATATTGGAATTATTTTCCATTTACTCAAAAGTTAAAACCGACATAATTACTCGATTTAGTGACTAGCCAATTAAGGAAGGAATACTATCAATTTCCAAGCATTTGATTTACGCCTTTCAATTCAAAGAACAAGGTAAGTAATACAAATCCTACTTGGATTTGGTTTTAAGCCAAATAGGTTGTTAATATATTTTAATGGTTGGTCAATATAGGATCTAAAGTTAGATCGGGATTTTCGAGATCTCAAGGAACCTATTAAGCAAATCAGGTGTGTACGCACACTAACTTTCGATATTTCATATGGCAATTATTTTTATTATATGATTATACGTAAGTATATGAATATGGCTAAGTACCCTAAAGTGGTACAAAAGTACTGTGCACGCTTTCCTACTCGAAAGGATTATGAAATATGTTATTTTATAACATGTGAATATATGTATATGAATATGAAATTAAGTATGTTATGCATGATATATATATTTTGGGGCATTCGGGATTTATGTGAAAGGGAAGAAGGTGTTGACTTGGTCTCACTAACGTTATATGGTGACTACGGTCACAACATTTTGAATATGGTAACTCCTACACGTTATCTCGAATTTGTAACTTCGGTTACACTATTTGAATATGGTGTCTAATGACACAAATTATATGGGCGATGAGCACGCCGACCGCAATGATCGCCTTCGATGGTGTGTAGCTAATAGAGGGTTGACTTAGTAGTCCCCACGGTGTGATGGCAGGTACGGGTGGTGTGTAGCAGATGGACAAATAGGCTTGGGTTTGGGTTGCATCATAATTCATTTTATATGAATATGAATTTGATTTATGAACATGTATGCCCCGATTTGTTGAATGTTAGTCTTGTGTGCACATTGAGTCTGCTTGACTCACCCTGCTAGGGAAATATTTTCGTGATGAACAAAGGATGAACGGACGGTAGACCTTGAGGTGGCCATGTTCCATTTGAAGATTCTATTTAAATTTGGACTTTATTTCTTTTAGTACCTTTAATTTTTATATTTGGGTTTTACTTGATGTAATAAGGCCATAAGGCCCAGTGGATTTTTCTTATTCTGCTTTACTTTAAATTGTTATGTTACTTAACTATTATGACTAAAGGTTAAATGTTATTTTCTTTAAAACCTAAAAAATTATTTTGTCACCTTAATAAAAATTGGATTTTCAAATAGATTAAATGGGCTTCCAATCTGAGCCCAATCCACAACAACATTTTTTGGAAAATTTTACAAACACTCTCTAAGTAACTAAGATCTTTGAAACCCTTTACTTTAGGAACATACCAGATCCGCTCAGTGCTCATGGGCCGGGTGTGGGTGTTTCAATTTGTATCGAGCCCGCTTAAACTCTCGGCCTATGGGCTAAGGCCCAAACGTTTTCAAAGCGAGCCAAATGATTTTCTTTGAAAATAAGGGCCTGGCATGGCCCCTAAGTCTCCACCCAAATCCACCGTGTAAGTACCCTAACTCTATGTGTGATTCTGTGAACTGAGTAAGGGTAGAAGAGGCATGGAACGAGAATAGAATGATAGGAACTTGAACCCCAGGATTAGACTACTCAAACACAAACACATAAGACTTAATGCATGAACAAACCTATGGCTAAGTCATCGAGCTAGTGGTGTGGTAACCCTTGTACGCATGTCTAGGATTGGATCCCAAGAGCTTGGTATTTAAGCAGCCCTAGTGACTCACCTCCTCTTCGCAGAATCCTACAGTGCGTAGCTCGTTCACCCTAACCTGTGAGGGCTGGGTGTGTCAACCTCTCAGGCGCAAGTCTAGGAATGGTTTCTGGGAGCTTGGTATTTAAGTAGTCCGCGTGACTCACCTCCTCTCCACACGAATCCTGCCTGGTGCGTAGCTTTGGTTCACCCTGACCAAGAGGGCTCGGTCATAGGCTAAACATAATGACTAAAACCCGAAAGGGAACTAGCCATGTTTTTTTTAAAAAAAAGAGAACAAAACAACAAACCCTAGTTTTTCAAACTTTTAAAACTTTCCTTTAAATCTAAGAAAATTATTTTTACAACATTTTCTGAAAAACTCCTAATTTGCGAAAATTACAAAAATGCCCTTAGGGGTGAAATTACCAAAACGCCCTTGGTTTATAAAATGTTCAACTACTCAACAAATTTTACCAAAATCTCATTATTTTATAAACCTTCAAAAAACCTAATTTGTAAAATAACAAAATACCTTGATTTTGGAAAAAAATACAAAATTGCCCCTAAAATTACCAAAATGACCCTGATTTCTAAAATTTTTGCAAACATTCCCATTTTTGAAGGAACAATTTTTGAAAAGAACCCTCAATGTTTTATAACTTTTTGAAATACCCCTAATTTATTAAAATTACAAATTTACCCTGATTTGTGAAAAATTACCAAAATACCCCTGAGGTTAAAAATTACCGAAATGCCCCGGATTTCAAAATTTTTCCAAATTACCCCTAGACTTTGAAATTTTCAAAATACTTTTTGAAAAAAACACCAAAAAACATTTTTTTTGAAAAATTACGAAAATGCCCCTGTAGGACAAAATTACGAAAATACCCCTGGGTAGTGGAAAACAATAACAACAAAAACTACAACGTTTCTCTGAATGAATGAAAGTTCATACTTGTTTGATGGATGAATGAATGAATGGAAAAGACTGTGTGTTTGTATGTATACGAAAGAACCACTCTTAAATCCCTTTTCATAAAACTCCTTCGCTGGTAAATATGTGGAACAATGACTAATTCATAAAATTTCTTAATCAGATCTCGACATTAGAAAATGAGCTCTAGAGGACGTGGTCGTCGTGGTCGAGGGAGAGGAAGGATGACCGTGTCAGAACCCGTTAGATCGGGTCAAGGGTCCGACAATGAAATGCCACCGCCACCACCACCCCAAATTATTAATATTGAGCAGCAGCTCGACGGGAAGATGTTGTGTCACAGTCAGGCCGCGAGTTTTGGAATTGGTGGCAGGTGCAGGAGGAAATTCAGAAATCGAAAGTCAGACTGAATGGCTCCGAGCTAATGGAGCGAAAATGTTTCGAGGAGTATCTAATGTGGCACCCAAAGATACCGAAAATCGGTTGGAAGCAACGGCGTATCATGGATGAGCTCGATCTGACTCGAGAGGAAAAGTTGAAAGGGATGGTGGCATTGTTAAGCGATGAAGCGTATCAGTGGTGGTTAACTGTTCGAGATGGTACCACGGCTAAAAATTTGACCTGGGAGTATGTTAAAGAGGCATTTCAGAAGAAGTATATGGGAACCAGGTATACAGATGAACAAAGGAAGGCTTTTCTAGGGTTGGTGCAAGGGAGTAAGTCTGTCGGAGAATATGAGGCGGAATTCCTGAGGTTGAGCCGCTATGCTCGAGGGGTAGTGGCAACTGAGCATGAACGCTGTGTCCGCTTTGAGGACGGACTGAGAGATGACCTGAGACTGTTGATAGCACCGCATCAGGAGCGGGAATTCTCTACTTTGGTGGAAAAGGCCAAGGTGGCCGAGGGGATTAAGGATGCTACTAAGAAGACCGTGGATAGGAATAAGGCCAAAAGAGGATTTGGGCCATCTGGAAAGGGTTACAAGAGGCCTAGGGTTGACGGGCCACGAAATCAATAGGACGGGCGGGCAGTATCGCCCTTGTGAGCATTGTGGGAAGAAGCACATGGGAGAGTGTTAGAGAAAGACGGGAGGATGTTTCAAGTGTGGGTCCAAGGACCATATGCTTAAGGATTGTCCCAAGCAACCAGATGAGAGCCGACCGCCAGCAGTTCAGAATGCTAGCCAGACCAGTAGAGGCGCATGCAACCTCAACGGGTCGTGGTTCTGTAATCATGGTGGTGGTCCGGCAGAGGTCAGGAACACGGTAGAGGTACTAATGTTAATCTGTAGCAAGACAACTGGGTTTGGTTTATGCGGTTCGTCAAGGGAAGATGGAGACGCCACGGATGTAATAACCGCAGACGTTCTTTATTTTGACAAACCCTATTTTGCTCTGATTGATGTGGGCTCGACCCATTCCTATGTTGCAAGTAGTGTAGTGGAAACACTAGGTCTAGACTCGAACTCTCCGACAGGCGATGATCGTAGTAAGCCCATTAGGCCAAACTGTAGTGGTAGACAAGATCTTTCGAATGTACCCTAGAGATTCAGGGAGTGAACTTTCAGCGCACTTGATGGAGTTACCCTTCTGAGAGTTTGAACTTATACTCGGAATGGATTGGCTAGTAGAACATCGAAGTGTTGGATTGTGCGGCTAAACGATGGAACTAAGAGCCCGAGGATGAAGTGGTAGTAATGATCGGAGAAAGGAGAAACTATTTGTCTAACGTAGTTTCGGCACTGAAGGCTGAGAAGATGGTTAAGAAAGGTTGTGAGGCGTTCTTAGCCTTCGTAAGTGCGATAGGTGGGAGGGAGGAAGGTATTAATGGAGTTAGGACGGTAAGGGACTTCGTGGATGTGTTTCCAGAGGAATTACCGGGAATACCCCCAGACAGGGAGGTGGAATTTGGAATTGATTTGTTACCCTAATGCCTCACATGTCAATCGCTCCATACCGAATGGCGCCAAAGGAGTTAGTGGAGCTCAAGGCTCAAATACAAGAACTGTTGGATCGTGGGTTCATCTGACCCAGTTTGTCTCCGTGGGGAGCACCGGTCCTATTTGTGAAGAAGAAGGACGGAACTATGTGTATGTGCATAGATTACCGTCAGTTGAATAAGCTGACCATTAAGAACAAGTATCCTTTGCCAAGGATCGATGACCTGTTCGATCAGCTAAAGGGAGCCGCAGTGTTTTCAAAGATCGACTTAAGGTCGGGATATCATCAGTTGAAAGTGAAGGAGGCTGACATCCATAAGACCGCTTTTAGGACAAGATATGGTCACTTTGAGTTTGTAGTGATGCCGTTTGGGTTGACGAACGCTCCAGCCGCGTTCATGGACATGATGAATGGGTTTTCCAACCCTACTTGGATAGGTTCGTCATTGTGTTCATCGATGATATTTTGGTGTATTCGAAGTCGGAGGAGGAGCATGATGAGTATCTCCGAGTTGTGATAGAAGTGTTAAGGAGAAGAAGTTCTATGCCAAATTCAGAAGTGCGAATTTTGGCTTAAGGAGGTGGCATTCCTAGGGCATGTGGTATCCGCAAAGGAATAAGAGTGGATCCTAGGAAGATCGAGCGTTGTTGGATTGGAAACCACCTAGGTCTGTGGTCTGAAATCAAGTTTCTTAGGCTTGGCGCCTATTACGAAAGGTTCGTGGAAGGATTCTCGCCAATAGTCGCGCCTTTAACAAAGTTGCTAAGGAAGGAAGTACCTTCAATGGACAAATAAGCGGCAGGAGAGCTTTGAAAAGCTTAAGAAGGTGTTGGCGGAAGCTCCAAAGGTTAATTCAAATAGAGGCGGTGAAAAGATTTTGTGGTGTAATCGTGACGCTCGCATACGGGGTTAGGATGTGTGTTAATGCAAGATGGCAAAGTAGTCGCTATGCGCCACGCAGCTAAGGCCGCATGAGGTTAACTACCCAACCCATGATTTTGAGCTAGCAGCAGGGTTTTCGCCTTAAGGTTTGGAGGCACTACCTTTATGGAGAAAGGTCTTATCTACACGCACCACAAGAGCCTTAAGTATCTGTTGACTCGTAAGGAGTTGAACTTGAGGCAACGAAGGTGGGTGGAATTGTTAAAGGACTACGATTGTTCGATAGAATATCATTCGCAAGGCGAATGTGGTAGCCGATGCCCTAAGTCGGAAGGTTGTATCGGATCTATGGGCTTTGTTCGCTCATTTAAGTCTCAGATGATGACTAAGTCTGCATTGGCGAGAATTACAAGTCGTGCCCACATGGCTAAAGGAAGTGAAAGAGGGACAGTTGGCTGATAAGGACTTAAGTACTAAGCTACAGCAAGTACAGCAAGGAGGATTAAAGGACTATGGCGTCAATGATGAAGGAGTGTTGTGCTACAAGGGAAAAGTCTGTATGCCGAGGAATAAGGAGTTGAGACAAAAGATTCTTCTGGAAGCGATGGTAGCCCTTATGCTATGCATCCCTGGAGGCATCAAGTCGTATAGAGATCTAAGGGAATAGTTTTGGTGGTCCGATCCAAACGAGAGGTGACCGAATTTGTGGGGAAATGTTTGACGTGTCGCCAGTTAAGGTTGAACACTAAGTCCCATCAGATTACTTCAACCAATCAAGTTCCCTAATGGAAGTGGGAAAGAATTACCATAGACTTCGTTAGTGGGCTTCCCCTTACGCCTACTAAGAAGGACTCAGATGGGTGATAGTGGACCTGTTTGACCAAGTCCGCACACTTTATCCCAAGAAGAATGGATTATTCTCTTGGTTGGCCAAGTTATATGTGGCAGAAATTGCGAGGTTACATGGAGTATCAATGTTGATCATCTCTGATAGAGACCCAAGGTTTACGTCTCGATTTTGGAAGGCACTTCATCAAGCTTTAGGCACTAAGCTAGACTTCACTATGGCTTTTCATCCACAATCGATGGGCGCCCGAAGCAGGTTATACAAGTGTTGGAGGATATGTTGAGAGGCGGTGTAATGGATTTTCGAGGAAGTTGGGAAAATTACTTGTCTTTAGCTGAATTCGCCTACAACAACAACTATCTAGCTAGCATTCGGATGGCACCATACGAAGCATTGTATGGAAGAAAGTGTAGAGCACCTACTTGTTGGACCGAGTTAGGAGAACGCCGAGTTTTGGGTCCGAAATTAGTGGCAGAAACCAAAGAGAAGGTTGAGTTAATTCAGGCACGGTTGAAGGAAGCCTCTGATAGGCAGAAGTCGTACGCAGACCTTAAGCGGAAGGAAATAGAGTTTGAAGTGGGAGACCAAGTATTCCTGAAAGTCTCACCTTGGAAGAAGGTAATGAGGTTCAGTCAAAAAGGGAAGTTAAGCCCAAGGTTTATAGGGCCTTATCGAGTACTGAAACGAGTTGGGCCAGTGGCATACCAATTAGAGTTGCCACCATAATTGCAGCAGATGCACGACGATTTCATGTGTCCATGTTACGTCACTATCGATCGGATCCGTCGATGTGGTATCTCGAGAAGAAGTAGAGCTAAGGCCGACTTATCCTACGAGGAAGAACCGATTCGGATCTTGGAACGTGATGTGAAAGTATTACGTAGGAAGACAAAGGTTCTAGTCAAAGTGCTATGGCGCAATCATGGATCGAAAGAAGCTTCGTGGGAGCGACGAGACCATGCGACAAAGAATACCTCAACTATTTTAGTTAGGAAATTTCGGGACTAAATTTTGTTTAAGGGGTAGAATCTGTAACATCCCTAATAGGCCTATGCATTTTCAATTTAATTGTATGAAATGACAAGTTTAAGCACTAAGAATAAATTTTGATATTTTTGGAAACCCGAAAATGCATGAAAATGGAAACTTGAACATTTTGGAAACTTGAACATTTTGGAAACTCAACATTTCTAAACCCGAACATTTTGGAAACCCAACATTTTGGAAACTCGAACATTTTGGAAACTCGAACATTTTGGAAACTTGAACTTGTAAGAAAATGGCAAGTTACAGAGCCGATCGAAAATTTTAGGAAACTTAGAAATAATGCCTAATGACAAATTTTAAAGTTCAAAATAGGAAATAAGGGCAAGAGGGCCTTAAAAGAAAAAAAGTTGGTGAGATTTGACACACAAACAGGCTTGGAAAAGTGGCCTGAAGATGTCACTTAAGGCTTATGGAAATGGCACCATGTGTAAGAGAAAAGGGCCTGAGTTAGAGTCACTTGGAAAGCAAATATTGAAGGTTTTATTTTGCTTCCAAGGCTAGGGGTGGACGACACCTATTTCTAGAAAAGGAAGAGTTTTATTTCGCTAAAATTTGATTTAATTAAGTGTTAAGTAAAGGATTTTCTTTTAATAAAATAAATGAGGAGATAAAGGATGGATTAAATACTCTTAATTTAATTAAGGTGATAATTAAAAGATAATATTATCACTTGTGGGGAGTAGTGGCCAAGTCAAGGACTCTTGGCATAGCAATTTCAGCTTAAAAGAGGAGAATTAAGGCTATTCTCTCATCTTTCCTAAGTGTGTGCCAAATTCTCATAGCTTCTCCCCCTCTCTCAATTTTCTTTGAACAAAATCCATCCTCTCTTCTTCTATTTTCTTCTCCGCTTTCTACCGTCAAAGCTCTAATCTTTGTTGATTCTAAGTAAAGGAGCAATCAACTACAACATCAAAAGGGTAAGATTTGTGGTCAATCAATTTCTATTCCTTTCTTTTACCAAAAAAATTCGGTACTAATCCTAATAGCAAATTTTGGCGAATCTACAAGGGTCTCTCGTGTTTCCACAATTACCAATATAAAGATCAAGGATCTAAGGTAAGAACAAATAATTTTGTTCTTCTAATTCGCTTAAACAAGATCTAAGGAAATAACCTCTTTATGTCTCTTGGTGAATATCAAAGGAAGAGTTTGAGATTTCGGATCCAAGGAATTTAAGGTGAGACACACTCGGTCAAAGGCCAATTACTACTTATTAAAGTTAGATCAGATCTAACATATGAATTTTAGGATTTCGACGTAAATTCAAGACAAGGAAACTTTCGGATTTGGAAACTATAAGGTAAGTACATAGATCCAATCGGCCAAGGCTTGTTCTTGATATTGGAATTATTTTCCATTTACTCAAAAGTTAAAACCGATATAATTACTCGATTTAGTGACTAGCCAATTAAGGAAGGAATACTATCAATTTCCCAGATTTGATTTATGCCTTCAATTCAAAGAACAAGGTAAGTAATACAAATCCTACTTGGATTTGGTTTTAAGCCAAATAGGTTGTTAATATATTTTAATGGTTGGTCGAATATAGGATCTAAAGTTAGATCAGATTTTCGAGATCTCAAGGAACCTATTAAGCAAATCGTGTGTACGCACACTAACTTTCGATATTTCATATGGCAATTATTTTTATTATATGATTATACGTAAGTATATGAATATGGCTAAGTACCCTAAAGTGGTACAAAAGTACTCGTGCACGCTTCCTACTCGAAAGGATTATGAAATATGTTATTTTATAACATGTGAATATATGTATATGAATATGAAATTAAGTATGTTATGCATGATATATATATTTTGGGGCATTCAGATTTATGTGAAAGGGAAGAAGGTGTTGACTTGGTCTCAATTAACGTTATATGGTGACTACGGTCACAACATTTTGAATATGGTAACTCTACACGTTATCCTAATTTGGTAACTTTTGGTTACACTATTTGAATATGGTGTCTAATGACACAAATTATATGGGCGATGAGCACGCCGATTTAAGCGACGCCTTCATGGTGTGTAGCGAATAGAGGGTTGACTTAGTAGTCCCACTTGCAGACCGGTGTACGGTGGTGTGTAGCGATGGACAAATAGGCTTGGTTTGGGTTGCATCATAATTCATTTTATATGAATATGAATTTGATTTATGAACATGTATGCCTGATTTGTTGAATGTTAGTACTATGTGCACATTGAGTCTGCTGACTCACCCCTGCTAGGGAAATATTTTCGTGATGAACAAGGATTGAAGGACGATAGACCTTGAGGTGGCTATGTTCCATTTGAAGATTCTATTTAAATTTGGACTTTATTTCTTTTAGTACCTTTAATTTTTATATTTGGGTTTTACTTGATGTAATAAGGCCATAAGGCCCAAAGTGGATTTTTCTTATTCTCGCTTTTACTTTAAATTGTTATGTTACTTAACTATTATGACTAAAGGTTAAATGTTATTTTCTTTAAAACCCTAAAAAATTATTTTGTCACCTTAATAAAATTGATTTTCAAATAGATTAAATGGGCTTCCAATCTGAGCCCAATCCACAATAACATTGTTTTGGAAAATTTTACAAGCAATTTCTAAGTAACGAAGATCTTTGAAATCGGTTTACTTTAGGAACATACCGCATCCTGCTCAGCTCGTGGGTCAAAAAGGGTGTTTCAATGTCGAGTTAGGTGTAGCAACCATGGTGCGCATGTTCAGGATTGGTTTCGTGGGAGCTTGGTATTTAAGCAGTTCACGTGACTCACCTCCTCTCCACTCGAATCCTACCTAGTGCGTAGCTTCGGTTCACCTTAACCAAAAGGATTTATTCACGGGCTAAACCCCTAACTAAAACCCGAAAGGGACTAGCCGTATTTTTATGGAAACCCTAGCTTTAAAATCTCTATATTACCCTTTTAAGTGTAGCAAAAGATTATTGTGAAAATTTTTCAAAAATATTTCCTATTTGCAAAATTACTAAAATGCCCCTAGTGGTAAGATTACCAAAATGCCCTTGGTTTATAAAATACTCATATTACCCACAGTTCTTATCAAAATTTCATTACTTAGTTCAAAAAACCCTAAATCTACAAAATATCGAATACCTTGATTTTGAAAAAAACTACAAAATTACCCTAATCAGCAAATTACCGAAATACCCCGAGTTACAAAATTACCGAATGACCCCGATCTTCAAAAATTTCGCAACAACCGATTTGGAAAACAAATTTTAAAACAACCCCAAGTTTTGTAAATTCCAAAATACCCTTGATTTATTAAGATTTACAAATTTACCCAAGCAATTACCAAAACACCCTCAAATTTCAAAATTTCCAAAATACCCCTAGGAATGCAAAATTACCAGAATACCCTTATTGACAAAATCACCAAGGAACCTTATTTTGACAAATTACAAAAATACCCTTGTATGATAAATTACGAAAATAACCTTATAGGACAAATTACGAAAATACCCCTGGGATAGGAACTGACAGAAATGTCTGAAGAGTGAATGTGTATGGGAGATACTATGGACTAGATGTGCTTTTCTGTGAATTAGGATAGAAAACTTGAAACATTGATTGATCGAAAGAACTGCCACTAGACTTTTTTCATAAAACTTCTTCGCGAATAATCAGTGAAACAATGGCTAATGCATAAAATTTCTTAATCAGATTAAAGCGTGGTAGTAGAAATGAGCTCCAGGGGACGTGGTCGTATTGTACGAGAACGCGATCGAGGTAGAATGACCGTGTCGGAACCCGTTAGATCGGGTCAAGGATCTGAGAATGAGGTACCACTGCCACCACCACCAAAGAATCGCTGGTGTTGAGCAAGAAGATCGACGGGAGAAGATGTCAGATCGCAGTCGTGTTATGAGTTCTTAAAATGGTGGCTGGTGTTGGAGGGAATATGGGAGCTCGAAAATTTGTACCCGAGTGACTCCGAGCCAACGGAGCTGAAGTGTTTCGTGGAGTATCTAGTGTGGCACCCAGTATAGTTGAATATTGGTTGGAGGCGATCGAGCGAATTATGGATGAGCTCGATCTGACCCCTGAGGAGAAATTAAAAGGAATGGTGGCACTGCTACGCGATGAAGCGTATCAATGGTGGCCCACAGTTTGGAATGGTGCCACCGCTGAGGATCTAACCTGGGAGTATGTTAAGGCGGCGTATCAAAAGAAGTATGTAGGGACCAGATATATTGATGAGTAAAGGAAGGCATTTTTAGGGCTGGTTCAAGGGAACAAGTCTGTAGCAGAGTACAAAGCTAAATTTTTGAGGCTGAGCCGATATGCTCGAGGAGTAGTGGCTACGGAACATGAGCGGTGTGTCCGATTTGAGGACGGATTAAGGGATGACCTGAGGTTGTTAATCGCTCCACACCAGGAGCGGGAGTTTACCGCATTAGTAGAAAAGGCTAAGGTAGCCGAGGGAATTAAGGACTCTACAAGGCAGAACTCTGATCGAAATAAAAATAAGAGAGGTTTTGGGTCGTCCGGATCAGCTGGGAATGCTCAAAAAGGCCTAGAGTTGATGGGCCGCGAGGTCAGCAAATTGGTACTGGAGGGCAATATCGTATTTGTGAGTAGTGTGGGAAGAAACACTTAGGTGAATGCTGGAAAAAGACAGGTGGATGTTTCAAGTGTGAGTCAAAGGACCATATGATTAAGGACTGTCCGATGAGACCAGATGGGAATCGACCAGTAGCTCAGAATGTTAATCAGATTGGTAGAGGTGGACAGTAGCCTCAGCGGGCCGTGCTCCGAATAACAGAGGAAATGGTACTGGTAGAGGACGTGGAACACCTGGTCAAGGTGCTGCTAATACTGAGGCAAGGCAGTCGGGTTTGGTTTATGCGGTTCACCGTAGGGAAGACGGAGACGCGTCGGACATCATAACCGGTACGTTCCTTGTATTTGGAAAGCCTTATTATACTTTGGTTGATGTGGGCTCGACCCATTCTTATGTGGCATGTAGAGTAGTTGAAACTCTAGACATAGCCTCTGAACTTTCTGATAGGGAGATGGCTGTAGTAAGCCCACTAGGTCAAACTGTAGTGGTAAATAAGCTCTTTCGTAGTGTACCTTTAGAAATTCAAGGCGTAGTATTTTCTGCTGACTTGATGGAACTTCCCTTCGGAGAATTTGATCTCATACTTGGTATGGACTAGCTAGTGGAACATCGAGCTATGTTGGACTGTGCAGCTAAGCGAATGAAGTTAAGGACCCCGGAGGATGAGGTGGTCATTATGATAGGAGAAAGAAGAAACTACTTGTCTAATGTAGTTTCGGCGCTAAAAGCTGAAAAGATGGTTTGTAAAGGGTGCAAGGCATTTTTTAGCCTTCGTAAGTGCATTAGATGGAAAGGAATAAGGTGCTAGTGGAGTTAGAACGGTAAGGGATTTTGAGGATGTGTTTTGGAGGAATTACCAAGAATACCCCCAGATAGGGAGGTGGAGTTTGAAATTGACTTGCTGCCGAGAACAGCTCCTGTGTCAATTGCCCCATATAGAATGGCACCAAAGGAGTTGGTTGAGCTCAAGGCCCAAATCCAGGAATTGCTAAACCATGGGTTCATCCGACCCAGTGTGTCTCCATGGGCAGCACCGGTCTTATTTGTAAGGAAGAAGGACGGAACTATGCGCATGTGCATAGATTATCGTCAGTTGAATAAGTTGACCATCAAGAACAAGTACCCTTTGCCAAGGATTGACGACTTGTTTCATCAACTTAAGGGGGCGGCAGTGTTCTCAAAGATCGACTTAAGGTCAGGATATCATCAGTTGAAGGTGAAGGATGCAGATATCCATAAGATAGCCTTTAGGATAAGATACGACCACTATGAGTTTATGGTAATGCCGTTCGGGTTGACAAAAGCCCTAGCCACGCTCATGGATATGATGAACCGGGTTTTTCAACCTCACTTGGATAGGTTCGTCGTGGTGTTCATCGACGACATCCTCGTATACTCCAAGACTAAGGCGGAGCATGATAAGCATCTCCGGTCTTTGCAAGTGTTAAGGAGAAGAAGTTCATGCCAAATTCAGCAAGTGTGAATTTTGGCTTAAGGAGGTTGCATTTTAGGGCATGTGGTGTGTCTTTGAAGGAATAAGGTGGATCCTAGAAAGATTGAAGCAGTGTTGGAATGGAAACCACCTAAGTCGATGGCAGAGATTTGTAGTTTCTTGGGATTGGCAGGCTATTACAGAAGGTTCGTGGAAGGATTTTCGTCAATAGCCGCGACTTTGACAAAGTTGTTGAGGAAGGAAGTACCCTTTGTATGGACGGATAAGCAACATGAGAGTTTTGAAAAACTTAAGAGGGTATTGACGTAAGCTCCAGTGTTGATTCAGCCTGAGGCAGGAAAGGATTTTACGGTGTATTGTGACGCTTCCCATACAGGTTTGGGTTGCGTATTGATGCAAGACGGAAAGGTAGTAGCATATGCGTCCCTACAGTTGAGGCCACATGTGGTGAACTACCTGACGCATGAATTGGAATTAGCAGCAGTGGTCTTCACTTTTAAGGTGTGGAGGCACTATCTTTATGGAGAAAAGTCGGTGATCTACATAGACCACAAGAGTCTTAAGTATCTGTTGACTCAGAAGGAGTTAAACTTAAGGCAGCGAAGGTGGGTGGAGTTACTGAAGGACTACGATTGTTCAATAGAGTACCATCCGGGTAAGGAGAATGTAGTGGCAAATGCCCTAAGTCGGAAGGTTGTGTCAGATCTGAGGGCGATGTTCGTACACTTGAGTTTGTATGATGATGGAAGCCTGTTGGCAGAGTTGCAAGTCAAGCCGACGTAGTTGAATGAAGTGAAAGAGGGACAGTTGGCTGATAAGGACCTAAGTGCTAAGCTACAACAAGTACATAATGGAGAGTTGGAAGATTATGGCATTAATGGCGAAGGAGTATTGTGTTTCAAGAGTAAGGTCTGTATGCCTAAGGATAAGGAACTTAGGCGAAAGATTCTTCAGGAATCGCATAGTATCCCTTATGCTATGCATCCTAGAGTCACTAAGTTGTACAGAGACTTAAGAGAACAGTTTTGGTGCCCTGGTCTGAAAAAGGAAGTTACAGAATTTGTCGGCAAGTGTTTGACGTGTCAGCAAGTTAAGGCTGAACACTAAGTTCCGTCATGGTTGCTTCAGCCAATCAAGATTCCACAGTGGAAGTGGGAGAGAATTACCAGGACTTCGTTAGTGGGCTTCCCTTTACGCCTACTAAGAAGGACTCGGTATGGGTAATAGTGGACTGTTTGACCAAGTCCGCGCACTTTCCGATGAGAGTCGATTATTCTTTGCAGAAGTTGGCAAAGTTGTACGTGACAGAAGTTGTAAGGTTACATGGAGTGCTGGTGTCGATTATCTCAAATAAGGACCCAAGGTTTACTTTTCGGTTCTGGAAAGCGTTACATCAGGCTTTAGGCACTAAATTGGATTTCACTACGGCTTTTCATCCACAGTCGGACGGGCAGTCTGAACGGGTAATCCAAGTGTTGGAAGATATGTTGAGGGCCTGTGTGATGGATTTCAGAGGAAGTTGGGAGGAATATTTACCTCTAGCGGAATTT
This sequence comes from Gossypium rotundifolium, assembly GCA_025506655.1. Taxonomy (NCBI): domain Eukaryota; kingdom Viridiplantae; phylum Streptophyta; class Magnoliopsida; order Malvales; family Malvaceae; genus Gossypium; species Gossypium rotundifolium. Next base: position 45,610,537 of record CP106732.1, on the reverse strand, counting down.
GCCTACAACAACAGCTATCAAGCCAGTATTCGGATGGCACCGTACGAAGCACTATATGGTTGGAAGTGTCGGACTCCTACATGTTGGACGAAATTGGGAGAACGTCGAGTTTTGGGTCCAGAGTTAGTGGCAGAATCCGAAGAAAAGGTTGAGATAATTCAAGCACGGTTAAAGAAAGCATCTGATAGACAGAAGTTGTACGCAGATCTCAAACGAAAGGAAATAGAATTTGATGTAGGAGATCAAGTGTTTCTTAAGGTTTCGCCTTGGAAAAAGGTAATGAGATTTGGTCGGAAAGGGAAGCTAAGCCCAAGGTTTATAGGACCCTATTGAGTGTTGAAGCGAGTTGGACCAGTGGCATATCAGTTGGAATTGCCACCCGAGTTGAAGTAGATGCACGACGTATTCCATGTGTCCATGCTACACCGTTATATGTAGTTCCGGTTGAAGAGGTAGAGCTAAGGCCAGATTTATCCTACGAAGAAGAACCGATTCAGATTCTAGAACGAGATGTGAAAGTGTTACGACGAAAATCAGTACCTTTAGTCAAGGTGTTATGACGCAATCATGGATCGGAAGAAGCTTCGTAGGAGCCAGAAGAAGCGATGCGACATCAATACCCTCACCTATTTTAGTCAGGTAATTTTGAGGACGAAATTATTTTAAGGGGGTAGAACTGTAATATCCCGAATTATGGCTTATGCATAATTGCTTAATTGAGTGTGAAAGCATGCCTTTGTATGTATGAATGTGTATTTATGAACGTTTGTGAACTTTAGAATAATAGGAAATGCCTTAGAAAATTTTAGATTTTAAGTCTAAAATAGGAAGCTAAGCAAGGTGGCCTTAAGAAAATTTAAAGGTGAAACATGACACACAATTGGGATTGGAAAAAATGGCTACAAGGCACCACTTAAGGGCCTAGCACGTGACGACACATACAGGTGCAAATGGGCCAGGGTTCGAGCAACGTGGGAAGCATTGGAGACTTTTATTTTTGCGCCAAAAAGGGGAACTGGGCTAAGGAGGCTTTAAGGGAAATTCATGAGGGATTTATGACACAAGGGTTGGCTTGGTAAAGTGCCTGCAAGGCGCCACTTAAGGCTTAGGCAAATGACGCCATAAACTAGGGGAAGGGCTTGTGTTCGAGCCACAAGGGAAGCAAAAAGAATTTTTATTTTTTTTTGGCTGCAAGGAGTTAGAGAAGTGGACGGCAAAAGGGACACTTACAAGATGAGTTTTATTTTTATTAAAATTCGGCTAGATGAGTAGGGGATAAAGGATGGATTATTTCTTTTTATTTTATTTTAGATGAGGTGATAAGAGGAGAAAAATGAGGGATGAGGGAGCATGTGATGGCCGGCCAAGGGACTCTTGGTTGAGGCATTCGGTCATGTATAGGAAAGGGGAGCTAAGTGCCGAATATCTTTTAGGTAAAGCATCCAACTCTTTGCTGAAATTCCTCTACTCTTCTCCTCTTTTTCTTATTTTCTTGTAACCTCAAATTCCTTTTTATACCTTTGAAACCGTGTACCCTTTGACACTAAGTGTGATAGCCGAATATTGCATCTACCATTGTTCTTTGTTGCCGAAAATCTCCAAGCATAAAACCCTCTCCATTGTTGCAGTTTTTCTCTTCACCATAAAGTGCCAACCACCATTGTTGTGCTCCAAGCCGAATCTTTAAAGGAGGGTGCTGTTGACTACTTACTTTAGTCTCTTCAAAGCAACGTGTAAGGGTAAGTGTTTCCTATGCTAGTAATCGATTTGATCTCTTCTTCATAAGTGTGCCAAAATCTTGTGATTAAGCCTTGATTTTAGGCATGGCCGAATGTGCATAGTGCCATAATAAGCGTTTTGTGTGTAGCTAGCATTAAGGATCATCAAATGAGTCTTTTGGGATTGAAGTGATCAAGGTAAGTCATATTGGATATTCAGCCAAAGGCCTAGTTGGTAACCTAGACTTATTTCTTAAAGGTTTAAAAGTGGCCCACCAAAACAAGTGATCTAGCATGTGCCGATTGCAAGAAGAACCAACACAACATTTTCGGGATTTGATTAATAACCCAATCAGCAACAAGGTAAGTCTTGGGATTTGATTAAATGGGCCGAATGGCTTTTAGCTAAAATATTGCATGTTGGCCGAATGTAGGAACTTGAAATCTAAGGGTCTAGGACGCTAGATTGAGTCTCCGGGATTTGGAGCGAATTTGCTAAGTTAACCAGGTGTGTATCCCACACTATTTCTTAATAAGTTTTATGGCAATGTTTAATATATATATATATGTGTTATTAAGAATGTGAAAAGTGTGGCTAAGGTACCATACAATGGTACAAAGTACTAAGGTACGTTCTCCTACTTCTACTATGAGTATGATATGGTTTGTTATGCCATTAATGTGAATATGATAAGAATGTGATTTAAGGCATGATATTGCATAATGTGTATGAAATATGGGGGCATGCGGGTTATCGTAAAAGGGGAAGTGAATGTGGTGACTCATGTCACGATATAAGAATGTGGTGACTTCGGTCACATTATCTGAATGTGGTGTCTCATGACACAAAATATTATCTGGTGGCTATGCCACGAAATATATAAGGGCGATGAGCACGTCGACTGCAGCGACTGCCTTCAATGGTGTGTAGCGGATGGAGGGTTGACTTAGTAGTCCCCACGGTGTGCAGGTTGGTACGGGTGATGTGTAGCGGTTGGTAACTAGGCCTGGGCTTGGGAATTCATCATTAATTGTATACTTTGATATGAATGTATATGACTTGATATGCCTAAATCTATTTGGACTTAGCGTTTGTGTACACATTGACTCTGTTTGACTCACCCCGTTGTGGGAACATTTTTCAGGTGATGATCAGTAATGGGCCGGGTCGGCAGGAGCTTAGTGGTGACCATGCTCAGCAAGGAATTAATTTATTTGGACATTTATTATATTTTAAGTACTTTAAATTTATTTTGGGATTGTTTTGATGTAATAAGGCCATAGTGAAAAACTTTTATGCATGCATTTTATTTATTTCAATATGTTACGAAATTTATCAAACTAAAGATCAAATGTTTTTTTTTTTGAATAAAACCCTAAATGTTTTGACGCTTAAGATTCATATGATTTTTAATTAAAGATAAAACCTATAATTTGACATATCTTTTAACTTAACGTTTTGAAACTTAAACAATGAAATTATATAAAACATATATTTCCAAAGAAAATTGGTTTCCAACTTGAGCCCAACCCAAATTGAGTTTTTTTCGAAATCACTTAAAAGATTTTCAACAGAACCACCAAATTTGAACTATTTTTACACAAGGAACATACCAGATCTGGTCGAGGCTCGTGGGCTGGGTTTGGGGTGTTTCAGCTTGAATTTGATAGATATTAAGCTTAGATCATGATAATGACTAAATTTTAAAGTTAAATAAGCTTGTTAGTAACATTATAACATTAGGGACCAAATTAAATAAATTTGAAAACATGTCATGAGATTGTGCTATGAATAGGAAGTATAGGGTCCCTAATTAAATAATGTGAAATCGAATTTTGATCTGATGCTAAATATAGAAAGATATGCTTATCTCGAGTTTAGGGACTAAATTGAATAAAATGAAAAAATATGCGTGGCTTTGTATTTGGATATGGATTGAATGAAATCTGATATTGTTTTATTTATTAAATTATCAGTTGTAGTGAAAGATGACAACGAGCCATTGAGAGGGAAAAGAAAGCGAGAGTCGTCGACGAGTGACGCGAGATTTCCATTTGTACTTTTATGATTCGAGATCAATTTATTTCTTAACATTTTCATGTCATATTGCATAATTGAGTATTGAGGTGAGTTAATAATGATCGTATGAATTGATTTTTTTATGATTGATATTGATTATCGAGATAGTGGACTAAAATGAATAAAATGGAAAGTAGTATTATTTAGTGGGACATGATAAGTAATATAAGAATGGATTGAAACATGCTATATAAACGAGATATTGTCTGTTGATAACAAATTGAAATGTGATTTTGAAATTGAATGTGAAATTATATATGAATTGGATTGGATTGAATTCAATTGACTTGAAACCAAAAGGGATTAGTGGTTGCTATGTGATAATACATTGTACAGGGTATGAAAATGTAAATGTAATTGATTACAGGGTATAATATGTACGTGTGAATGATTACAAGGTATGAATATGTAAATACGAATGATTACATGGTATGAATATGTTGATATTTATGACTGATGCCCTTGTGAACTTAGTAAAAAATTTAAGATACGATTGGCATGCCAATAGGGTTATATATACACTTGTATGGGATATGTGATGATACAAAGATTATGACAGGTTATATCACGATTCAGCATCTTCTGTGTGAATAGTATGTGATATAGCCTGTGTGAAAATTTTATCGATTGTGTGCTGATTTATGAAAAAGGACTTAATTGCATAAGGTGTAAAAGCTGTGTGTTGATTCATAAGTGTCAATTTGTTGATGACTTTTTAAGGTGGAGGCCTATTGTTGTTAATAAACCATTTATAAGTTAGTGGCAAGTTAAATGACATATTAGCCTTATTATATTTTTGTCTTATATGTTTAATGAAAGGATAATTTAGTAATTTGAGTAATAATACATTTAATAATCAAATAAAAGATGAAAACAAGATGAATATGTTCATCTTTGGTCACCGAAAAACACAAAAAGGAAAGAGGAGCAAAAGCTTGTGATATTCGGCCATTGCTCATCTTGATTGAGGTATGATTTTGAGTCGATTTTTGATAATTTCTACATTTTCGTAATCGTTGCTTCGTGCTCTAGCTAACCCATGTTGTAATTTTGTGAATTGATGATGCTTTTGTGATGAGCCATTGATGAACACTTGAGCTTTGTGATGTTAGTTGGTGAAACATGAAAACTTGGTGTTGGGTTAACATAGTTTGTATTTGAGTTTTTAGTGAAATTGAGTATTTTGGGCTAAATTGTGAAAAGTGTAAATTGACGGACTAAAATGTAAAAAAAATGAAATATGTGTGTTGGTATGGACATAAGCAAAATTCGGCTAAGCTTGTGTTAGGAGAAATTATGTGTATTTGATGATTTTATGAATTAAGGACTAAATCGTCAAATGTGAAAATGTGAGGGCTATTTTGTAAAATGCCCTAAATATGTGTGTTTGGACTAAATTGAATGAAGTAGTGATTGAATGGACTGAATTTGAATGAGTATAGACTAAGAAAGGGGAGGTTCAGATTGAGATCGAGGCAAATATAAAGTGCTCGATTAATCGACCGTTTCGATAGTTCGACATACGAGGTAAGTTCGGATATGATACATATTATTAAGATATGTTTTAGCATTATGAAATGAATATGTATTTGTGTATGAAAGTGAGTTGCTATGTGCAAGATTTTAGTTGATGGAACTAAGTGTGCGAAATTGAAATCGAAACAGAAATGAATAACACTGTGTCTGCGATAATATGAAAGCTTCAGCTTATTGACCTTGCACTGAGTGTGCGATACTGAGATAAGTCGGTTGAAAGATTAGGCACTAAGTGTACGATGACGATTATGATCCGGTTATGAAATTGACACTGAGTGTGCTAAATAATAAAAAAGAATAGCAAAGGTTGAACGATAGGTAATATCGAGCAATTGAGTAGCCTGAATTGTGAGTAACTATGTGTTGATCAAGGTACATTTGAACCTAGGTGGTTGATGACAGCTTTAATAGTTATATGAAAGATACTTGAGCATATGGTTGAGATTGATGATGAACCTAATTGTGCAATTTATCTATGTGATGATTTAATTGTGTATGATGTCATATTATTGAGTAATATGTATTAAATTACGAACTTACTAAGCTTTGAAAAGCTTACTGTGTGATTTGTCTTTCTACTTTGTAGTGTCAGTAAAGCTAGCTCGGATATGGGGATCATTAGCATCTCAATCACACTATCGGCAATCTATTTTGGGGTATTTTGGAAAGATATACATAGTTAAATATGGTATGTATATGCTAGTTAATTGAATCATGTTTGATATTTGTGAGTAGCCATGAGATGTGTCTAGATATGTGTTAATTTTAGCATGAATGACTTTGGTATATTTATATATGATGCATCTTTTGGTATGGATTGTGAGTTGAGAAATTGACTTATGAATGGAAATTTTTGTGATGGTAAAATGTTAGTATGATTTAGTGAAATGGAGAATGAATGATGTTTAGTATATGAATGTGTTCAATGTTGTATATGTTAGCTTATAAGTTGATATGTTTGAAAATGAGATTGTATGAGTTGATAGATTGATTATATGATAGGAAATGGTTGCCAAATTGTGAGTATAAACATGCTTAAATGTGCTTGTAGTGATTGACCATAAGTGGATGGCATTTTGGGTCTTGCAAATGACCTATAATGTCACACGGCCATGGTACACGGGCGTGCCTAGTGACCCTGGGACTAAGTCAGTATATGGCCTAAGAGCACACGGCCTTAGTACATGGGCATGTTGGGTAACCGTGGGGAATAAGTCAAGATCGACCACGGCCAGGGTACATGGGCGTGCTTGGTGGCCGTGGGGGAGAAGTCAGTTTCAACCACGGGAGGACACACGGGTGTGTCCTGTAACCATAGAGGGCACACGATTTGGTCCCACGGGCCTGTATCCCTTGTATTTTAGAAAAGTTTTTAAGTTTTTGAGAACTTCTGTATGTGTTTCATTTTAGACCTATCCCTTCTCTAAGATGTGTTTAAGGACTTATACGTCTTAAAAAGGGATTAATTGTTTGTGTTTGATGTATTATGATGATGATTAACTTTGTGTCGTGAATGGGTTGTGAAATGATTTGATTGTACGATAATGCCTCTTAACCCTATTTCGGCGATGGTTTTGGGTTAGGGGTGTTACATTTTATTGGTATTAGAGCTACGGTTTAGTCGATTCTCAGACTAACGTAGCGCGTGTGAGTCTAGCTATACATGCCATATATGAAATTACGATAGTGTGATGAATTCTGACAGTTGAAAATGTGTTTTCATATTGTAATGGACCCCAATCAAGCAGATACTGACGACGTAGAGAGTAACACGCCTGCTCCCATTCAAGGGACAGCGCCGGCCACATCTAGGCCGAATGAAAGTAGTGAGGGAGGAGAGGCTAAGCAAGCCTTCTTCCATATGATGAGTGAATGGTTTTTAGAATTCGTTCGAAAGGATCCAGCTACTCCACAACCTCTACCCCCACAAGTACCTGTTGTACCACAAGTTGTATATCCGAACAGATTGAATAAACCTCATGTGGACAAGATTCGAAAGTACAGAGCCGAAGAGTTTAGGGCCACATCCGATGACGATGCTGAGCGAGCTGAGTTTTGGCTCGAGAATACCTTTCGAGTATTTGATGAGATGTCCTTGACTCTAGATGAATGTATTAAATGTGCTATTTCATTGTTGAGGGGTTCGACTTATAATTGGTGGAAGACGTTGATATCTGTGGTTCCAAGAGAGAGAATCACCTGGGACTTCTTTCAAGTCGAGTTCCGAAAGAAGTATATCAGTCAACGCTTCATTGATCAGAAACGTAAAGAGTTTCTAGAACTAAAACAAGGTTGTTTGTCTGTTACTGAGTACGAGCGAAAATTCATAAGATTGAGTCAATACGCGAGAGAATGTGTTTCGAATGAAGCTACTATGTGCAAATGTTTCATAGAGGTATTGAATGAAGACATTAAGTTGTTGGTTGGGATACTCGATATAAACGAATTTGTTGTATTAGTTGAAAGAGCATGCAAAGCTGAGGAACTCAGTAAAGAAAAGAAAAAAGCTAATTCTGAAGCTCGTGATGAAAGAAAAGGGATCGATGAATAAATTTTCTGAACCTTCTACAAAGAGATATAGAGATGTAAGCAACCATTCAAATGCTTCATTTGGACATTCAAGTAGAGATCGTTTGAGACAAAGTGCTAGTCCATGAACTCAAGTTCTGATTGAATAAAGTATTGGCAGTGTTAAGAGTAACAAGCCTGAGTGTAGACAATGTGGGAGATGACATGTGGGAGAGTGTTGGGGAAAGTATAACAACAGAACATGCTATAAGTGTGGATCCCTTGATCATTTTAGTCGAGATTGTCCAAAGATGGTCGAAGAAGAAAATGTTCAGAATGAAAGACAGAGTAATGTGACAGCTAGGGTAGACCACCCAGAAACACCAGAAATGTGAATGAGAGCCAAAAAGGGACAACTGATATAGTAATGAGGTCAAAACGAGAGAACCTATCTAAGCCTATGCTATACGTGCACGGGAGGAAGCATCATCTCCAGATATCATCACCGGTACTTTCACTTTATTTGATACTGATGTCATTGCATTGATAGATCTAGGATCAACTCATTCCTATGTGTGTATGAATTTAGTATTGAATAAGACTCTTCCTGTTGAGTCTATTGAATTTGTAATTAGAGTATCAAACCCCTTAGGCAAGTGTGTTTTGGTGGATAAGGTGTGCAAGAATTGTCCATTGATGCTTCGTGATTTATGTTTTCCGGTCAATTTGATGTTGCTACTATTTGATGAATTTGATATAATTCTGGGTATGGATTGACTTACTTCGCATAATGCCATCGTGAATTATAAGAGAAAGAGTATTGAATTGAAGAGTCAAAATGGTGAGATAGTTCGAATTGAATCCAATGATATAAAAGGATTACCAACTGTTGTATCTGCGATGAAAGCTATGAATTATGTGAAAAAGGGTTGTAAAGCTTATTTGGCTTATGTGATTGATACAAAAGTGTCGAAAAATAAAGTTGAATCTGTGCCTGTGGTATGTGAGTTTCCAGATGTGTTTCCCGAAGAGTTACCGGGATTACTTTCGATTAGGGAAGTTGAATTTGGTATTGAGTTGGTGCCGGAACTATTCCTATTTCTATAGCTCCATACAAAATGACTCCAACCGAATTGAGAGAGTTGAAATCTCAGTTGCAAGAATTTACTGACAGAGGATTTGCACGACTGAGTTTCTCACCTTGGGGAGCTCTTGTATTACTTGTGAAAAAGAAAGATGGAACTATGAGAATGTGTATTGATTATTGACAGTTGAACAAAGTAATGATAAAAAACAAATATCCATTGCCCCGTATTGATGATTTGTTTGATCAATTGAAAGGAGCTACAGTGTTTTCAAGGATAGACTTGAGATCCGGTTACTATCAGTTAAGAGTTAAAGAATCCGATGTGCTGAAAACTACTTTTAGAACGAGGTATGGACATTACAAATTTTTACTGATGCTTTTCGGACTAACAAATGCTCCTGCAGTATTTATGGATTTGATGAATAGAATATTCAGACCATATTTGGCTCGCTTCGTGGTGGTGTTTATTGATGATATTTAATTTATTCGTGTAATGAGACGCAACATGATGAGCATTTGAGAATCATGCTACAAACTCTACATGAGAAACAATTGCATGCAAAGTTTAGCAAATGTGAATTTTGGTTGCGTGGGGTTGGTTTTGTGGGACATGTTGTATCAGCTGCTGGGATACTAGTTGATCCGATTAAAATCTCTGCTATTTTGGAATGGAAGCCTCCTAGAAATGTGTCTGAAGTCCGTAGTTTTTTGGGACTAGCGGGATATTATAGACGATTTGTGAAAGGCTTCTCGATAATTTTGACCCCATTGACAAAGTTGTTACAAAAAGATGTTAGATTCGAATGGTCATAAAAGTGCCAACAGAGTTTTGAACAGTTGAAGGTGTTGTTGACAAAAGCACCAGTGTTGATTCAACCCGAGTCAGGCAAAGAGTTCATAGTTTACAGTGATGCATCGTTGAATGGTTTAGGCTGTGTGTTGATGCAAGAAGGAAAAGTCCTTGCTTATGCTTCGAGGTAGTTAAAGCCGCATGAAAAGAGTTATCCAACGCATGATCTTAAATTGGTTGCGATTGTATTTGCATTGAAGATTTTGCGTCACTATCTGTTTGGAGAGAAATGTCACATCTATACTGATCATAAGAGTTTAAAGTATTTGATGACTTAGAGTGATTTGAACTTGCGACAAAGAAGATGGTTAGAATTGTTGAAAGATTACGAACTTGTGATAGATTACCACCCAGGTAAAGCTAATGTTCTAGCTGATGCCTTGAGTCGTAAATCGTTAAATGCTTTACAAGCTATGAGTAATTAGATAGATCTGTGGGATGATGATGCAGTTGTAGCTGAATTGAAAATAAAGCCGATGTTTGTACAAAAGATATGTGATGCTCAGAAGATTGATAATGAGTTGTTAGCAAAAAGCGTTCAATGTGATTCGAATGCTGAATCAGAATTTTGAGTTGATAGTGATGATTGTTTAAGATTTAGAGATCGGATTTGTGTTCCGAGAAATTCAAAGTTGATCCAAATGATTTTGAATGAAGCTCACAATAGTCATTTGACTGTACATCTGGGGAGTATGAAAATGTATAATGATCTAAAATAGTTCTATTGGTGGCATGGTATGAAAAGAGATATTTCTGAATTTGTGTCGAAATGTTTAGTTTGTCAGTAAGTTAAGGCTGAACATCAAGTTTCGTCTGGTTTATTACAACCAATTATGATTCCTAAGTGGAAATTAGAAAGGATCATGATGGACTTTGTGTCGGGTTTGCCCTTATCTCCGAGCAAGAAAGATGCGATCTGGGTGATAGTTGATAGATTGACAAAATCAGCTCATTTCATTCCAGTGAGAACAGATTACTCACTCGATAGATTGGCTAAATTTTATATTACCGAGATTGTGAGATTGCATGGAGTGCCACTATTTATAGTGTCTGACGGGATCCGAGGTTTACCTCTCAATTTTGGAAGAAATTGTAAGATGCTTTAGGCACCAAATTGCATTTCAGTACTGCATTTCATTCGCAAATGGATGGTCAATCCGAGCGAATCATTCAGATTCTCGAAGACATGCTGAGATGTTCCATACTTGAATTTGAAAGTACGAGGGAAAATCATTTATCGTTGATTGAATTTGCATATAACAATAGTTTTCAATCTAGCATTAAAATGGCACCATATGAGGCTCTCTATGGTCGAAAGTGTCGAACTCCTTCGTATTGGACCGAGCTGAATGAGAACAAGATTCACGGGGTTGATCTCATAAAAGAGACTGAGCAGAAAGTGAAAGTAATTTGTGACAGTTTGAAAGCGGCCTCAGATCGTCACAAGTCTTATGCAGATTTGAAACGAAAAGATATCGAATTAGAGGTTGGTGATAAAGTGCTTTTGAAAGTGTCTCTGTGGAAGAAAATACTTCGATTCGGCAGGAAGGGCAAGTTGAGTCCGAGGTTCATTGGACCGTATGAGATCATTGAACAAGTTGGATCGATTACTTATAGATTGAGATTTCCATCTGAGTTAGAAAAGATTCATAACGTGTTTCATGTGTCAATGCTTCGATGGTATCGATCAGATCCGTCTCATGTGATTGCTTCTACTGAGGTTGAAATTCAGTCAGATTTGTCGTATAGTGAAGAACCGATTCGAATTTTGGCACGAGAGACCAAAGAGTTAAGAAATAAGAAAATTTCTTTAGTAAAAGTATTATGGCACAAACATGAAATTTAAGAGGCTACGTGGGAGCCTGAGAACGTTATGAGAGTGACATCCACAACTATTCACTGGTAAGATTTTCTGGGACGAAAATCCTCAAGGGGGAAGAGTTGTAAACAACCCGGTTTAGACCCTAGTCAGAACAGTGGTTTCGAGACCACAAATCCGAGGTCGTAAAAATATTTTAGTGATATTTTCTGCATGAATAGTATGTGATATAACCTGTGTGAAAATTTTGTGTGAAAATTTTATCGACTATGTGCTGATTTATGAAAAAGGACTTAATTGCATAAAGTGTAAAAGTTGTGTACTGATTCATAAGTGTCAAATTGTTGATGAATTTTTAAGGTGGAGGCCTATTGTTGTTAATAAACCATTTATAAGTTAGTGGCAAGTTAAATGACATATTAGCCTTATTATATTTTTGTCTTATATGTTTAATGAAAGGATAATTTAGTAATTTGAATAATAATATGTTTAATAATCAAATAAAAGATTAAAACAAGATGAATATGTTCATCTTTGTTCACCAAAAAATACAAAAAGGAAAGATGAGGAAAAGCTTGTGATATTCGACCATTGTTCATCTTGATTGAGGTATGATTTTGAATCGATTTTTGATAATTTCTATGTTTTTGTAATCGTTGCTTCGTGCTCTAGCTAACCCATGTTGTAATTTTGTGAATTGATGATGTTTTTGTGATGAGCCATTGATGAACACTTGAGCTTTGTGATGTTAGTTGGTGAAACAAGAAAGCTTGGTGTTGGGTTAACATAGTTTGTATTTGAGTTTTTAGTGAAATTGAGTATTTTGGGCTAAATTGTGAAAAGTGTAAATTGACGAACTAAAATGTGAAAAAAATGAAATATGTGTGTTGGTATGGACATAAGCAAAATTCGGCTAAGCTTGTGTTAGGAGAAATTATGTGTATTTGATGATTTTATGAATTAAGGACTAAAGCGTCAAAATGTGAAAATGTGAGGGCTATTTTGTAAAATGCCCTAAATATGTGTGTTTGGACTAAATTGAATGAAATAGTGATTGAATGGACTGAATTTCAATGTGTATAGACCAAAAAAGGAGAGGTTCAGATCGAGATCGAGGCAGATATAAAGTGCTCGATTAATCGACTGTTTCGATAGATCGACATACAAGGTAAGTTCGGAGATGATACATATTATTAAGATATGTTTTAGCATTATGAAATGGATATGGATTTGTGTACGAAAGTGAGTTGCTATGTGCAAGATTTTAGTTGATGGCACTAAGTATGCGAAATTGAAATCGAAACGGAAATGAATAGCACTGTGTGTGTGATGATATGGAAGATTCAGCTTATTGACCTGGGACTGTGTGTGTGATACTGAGATAAGTCGGTTGAAAGATTAGGCACTAAGTGTGCGATGACAATTATGATCCGATTATCAAATTGACACTAAGTGTGCGAAATAATAAAAAAGAATAGCAAAGGTTGAACGAGAGGTAATACCGAGCAATTGAGTAGCATGAATTGTGAGTAACTATGTGTTGATTAAGGTACGTTTCAACCTAGGTGGTTGATGATAGCCTTAATAGTTTTATGAATAGATACTTGAGCATATGGTTGAGATTGATGATGAACCTAATTGTGCAATTTATCTATGTGATGATTTAATTGTGTATGATGTGGTATTATTGAGTAATATGTATTAAATTAAGAACTTACTAAGCTTTGAAATGCTTACTGTGTGATTTGTCTTTCTGCTTTGCAGTGTCAGTAAAGCTAGCGGATCTAGGGATCGTCAGCATCTCAATCACACTATCGACAATCTATTTTGGGGTATATTTGGAAAGATGTACATAGTTAAATATGGCATGTATAGGCTAGTTAATTGAATCATGTTTGAGATTTGTGAGTAGCCATGAGATGTAGCTAGATATGTGTTAATTTTAGCATGAATGAATTTGGTATATTTATATATGATGCATCTTTTGGTATGGATTGTGAGTTGAGAAATTGACTTATGAATGGAAATTTTTGTAATGGTAAAATGTTAGTATGATTTAGTGAAATGGAGACTGAATGATGTTTAGTATATGAATGTGTTCAATGTTGTATATGTTAGCTTATAGGTTGATATGTTTGAAAATGAGATTGTATGAGTTGATAGATTGATTATATGATAGGAAATGGTTGCCAAATTGTGAGTATAAACATGCTTAAATGTGATTGTAGTGATTGACCCTAAGTGGGTGGCATTTTGGGTCTTGTAAATGACCTATAATGTCACACGGCCATGGCACATGGGCATGCCTAGTGACCGTGGGACTAAGTCAGTATATGGCCTAAGAGCACACGGCCTTAGTACACGAGCGTTTTGGTTGGGTAGGTCAGATCGACCATGGCGAGGTACAGGGGAATAGGTCAAGATCAACCATGGCACACGTGTGTACACCATGGAAGGCACACGTGCTTGGTGTATCCATAGGGAGAAGTTTTTAAGTTTTCGAGAACTTCTGTATGTGTTTCATTTTAGACCCGACCCTTCTCTAGCATGTGTTTAAGGTCTTATACGTCTTAAAAGGGATTAATTGTTTCTGTTTGATGTATTATGATGATGATTGACTTTGTGTCATGAATGGGTTGTGAAATGATTTGATTGTAGGGTAATGCCTCTTAACCCTATTCCGGCGATGGTTTCAGGTTAGAGGTGTTACAGTAACACCCATTACCAGGGTTCGAAGATGGAACCGAATATGAGGCATTAAACTCACTCAACTTGCTTAAACATATAACATTGGGCTATAAAATTTTCTTCAATTTAAAATTTCTCATCCACAAGCAAATCGCCCCTTACATGGGTCCACGAGGCCCAAAACATGCATAAGGAATTGTTCGGGACTAATCCAAGAACTTAGGAAACTTTAAGAAGACTTGGAAAATTTTTCATCAAAACAGGGGCCACACGCTAGTGTTGTTCAAGGGACACGCCTGTGTGCCCCTAAGACATGCCCGTGTTCTTCACCCGTGGTTGATACTGACTTATTTCACACAGTCAGGCACACACCCGTGTCCTTGGCTTGTGTCCCTCACACGGCCTTGACACGTCCGTGTGCCAAAACCTTGGCATTATGTTTATGATGTCATTACCTAAATATGGTCACACGGCCAAGGCACAAACCCGTGTCCTTAGACCGTGTGTCGAATCAAATTCCTAACTTCAGGTGCATACTTCACACGGCTTGGGCACATGCCCAAGTTCATGGCTATGCCTCCCAGAAGGTTGAGACACACGGACGTGTCTCTGCCGTGTGTCTACTACTGAGTATACTAACTTATAAACCTAGCTCATAAGGGGACACACAGCCGATCAACATGCCCATGGGGCTGACCGTGTGTCACACACGGCCTAGACACACGCCCTGTGTCTACCTGTGTAGACATTAAAAAGGCTATGCTCCGAGCCAAATGCCATCTTACATAGCAACCACATTTATACCAACTCAATTCAACAATAAGATGACCATATGGAACCTCAAATAACTCATAAAATCAAGGCATCCACAAAATCATACACTTCATGAAATCCATCATCGTTGAATATATGAGCATATCAAGTATAGGCCAACTTCCTATGACCTTTTACAAAATAAATTGAACAACTATAATAGCCAACACATTTGGTTTGCAAATATGACATAACAAAAAGACCAAGTCCTATACATGCCATACTCAAAATAAATCTAATTTGGCTATACCAAAAAGTGGTCGATAGTGCGATCTCCAACTCCGACGTTTGCAACTTCTCGAGTTAACTTGGCAATACTACAAGGAAAAGGACAATGAAAGGGGTAAGCATAAAGCTTAGTAAGTTTACATGAAAATAAATAGCAACAATGAGCTCATGATAAAATCCATCCATGTCATTAAATAACCACACACAAAGTTATAGGCTCCTTTCCATACTTACTCATACTTGCCTTTATTTAGCACATACCATGCCACATATCGTAAATGTTCTTCATGAATTACTCATGGGTACCTGTGTTAACTCAATCACATAACTTTAATAAAATCCTCATTTCTATTTCTAAGATGACCTATTTATCCCAATAAATCACTATGGATGGTCAAAGATGCATATTCATAATCATTAGCATAAACACGAAGCCAATGCCGCGTCCTGAATGTGGTCTTACATGGGTCACCTCTGAATACCGATGCCATATTCCAAATATGGTCTTATACGGACCCTCACATTGATATCGATGCTATATCCTAGATATGGTCTTATATGAATTTTCACATTCAATACGAAGCCTATCCCAGCTATGATCTTACACGAGATCTCAATTCGGCGTCGAGGCCATGTCCCCAACATGGTCTTATACGGGACCTCATCTATCTCATGTCTCAATGATAGTGTTCCACACTCATTATAGTTGAAATTGGACCTCAACATCTCAACTTACTCATTCAACATCAAATATTCAATTTAGTAGAATATCATGCAATGACATAATATCAAACATTCTCAAACATGCTAACGTAAATGTTGAATCTATCTCTTACAAACTTACCTTGATTTTAAAATAGGCTAGATTGTCGGTCTAGTCCGATATTTTGTTCTTTCCCCGATCGAGTTTGATTCTTGGCTCTTCTTGCTCTATAATAGCAAATTATATCATTTTAATCATCACATTAATAAAAGCATTTCAATAATCATGCTTTGGTAAAATTACTATTTTGCCCTTAGACTTTGGCCAAATGACCATTTTACCCCTAGGCTCAAAATTAATTCTAATCAAATTTTTACCTTCAACAAGCCTAGGTGAACATTTATTTCTCTTATGGCTATCATCAAAACCCAACATTTCACACATTTACTGCAAACTTTATAACCTTTACAATAAGGTTTATTATGTGTTTTCATAGTAACACCTTTCACAAAAGTTGTTTATCTAACAACTAAGACTCATTTTCTTCTATAAAAATGTAGCAACAAACTTAAAAGCTCACATGAAAAAACCCTAAACTTTCACCATATTGCAAAATAGTCCCCTCATCAGAAAGCTTAAGCTTTAGGGGTTCCAAAAGTACAACTATCATCAAGAAAAACCATTAAAATCACTTACTTGAAGGGAGAAGAGTTTGATGAAATTTTAAGCTTTCAAAACCCCTAATTTGTTTTCTATTTGCAGTGGAGGAAGATGAGTAAAAAGATGGATATATCTTTTCTTTATTTTAATATTAAACAATCAATTTAATCACCAAACTTACCAAATTTGACCAATTTTGACAATTCTTGTCTCTTATGGCTGGCCACCCTATACTTAGAGGTCTAATTGCACTTTAAATACCTCCAATTAATGTTATTTAGCTATTAAACAGCTTTAGCTTATAAAATAGAACTTTCATACTATAACATTCGGTTAGACCCTAGTCGGAACAGTGGTTTCAAGACCACAAACCCGATGTTGAAATGTTATTTTAATATTATTTTCTGTGTGAATGGTATGTGACATAGTCTGTGTGAAAATTTTGTGTGATGATTTGATCGTTTTAGTGCCGAATTAAGAGAAAGGACTTAATTGCATAGAGAGTAAAATGTTGTGTGCTGATTTGTGAGTACTTAAATGTTGTTGGCTTTGTAAGGAGGAGGCCTTATGTTGTTAGTAAACCATTTTAAGTTAATGGAGTGTTGAATGACTAGAAAGCGATAATACTAACTTGTTCTATATGTTTTATGAAAGGGTAAAGTTTGTATTTGTTTAATAAGTTAATATTAATTAAAACAAAACAAAATTGATGGCCATTTTCTCATCTTTCTTCCATCGAAAAATAGAAAAGAGAATAGCCATTGAAGTTCTTAAAATTTTGGCACTTGCTAGACTTGATTGAGGTATGTTTTGAGCTCGATTTTTGATAATTTCTACGTTTTTGTGATCGTTGCTTTGTGCTTTACAAAACCCAAGCTCAAATTCCATGTATTGATGATGTTTTTGTGATGAGACATTGATGAATGTTTGAGCTATGTGCTAGTTGATATTGAAATATGAAAACTTGGTTTTGGATTAACATAGATTGTATTGGGATTTTTGATAAAATTGAGTATTTTGGGCTTAATTGAGAAAATGAGAAATTGAGGGACTAAAATGAAAAATAAGTGAAATGTGTGGACTTGTATGAGACTAAGGAGAATTCGGCCTAAGCATGGTGTAATGAAATTATGTGTATTTGGTGATTTGATGAATTGAGGACTAAAGTGTCGAAATGTGAAAATGTGAGGGCTATTTTACAAAATGCCATAAATATGTGTATTTGGACTAAAATGAATGATTTGATGATTGAATGTGTAACACCCCATACCCAAGCCCGAGGCTAGGACTGGATACGAGACATTACAATGCTTGAACTCATTAAAACATGCACTTCTAGGCTGTAAAATTTCATTTTGACTTAAAAACTTCTCTATATTAGTCTAATCATTCATTTCATGGGCCTACGAGGCCTTCAGCACATATCTAAAAACTTTCAGAACTTAATCGAAACCTTTCTTTAAAGTAGGGGTCACACACCCATGTGGCTTGGGACACCCCCTTGTACCCCTTGACACGCCCATGTTTTCAACTATGGGGAGCTACTGACTATTTTCACATGGCCTGAACACGCCGTGGGCTTAAACTGTGTGATAAACCTTGATATACTGACTTGATCCACATGGTATGGGCACACGCCCATGTTCAAACCGTGTATTCTACACGGCTTATACACACGGCGGTGGGGTTGTACCGTGGCCTATCCTGATTAATAATAATAAGGTACCACACGGACACACGCCTATGTCTAATCATGATTACCAAGCCATTTGCCACCACAAATCAAAATCAAACCAATACATTTCAAAAACTATACAACATGCTTCATTGAATACAACAGCATACATATAACCAATTTTGGCTAACCACTTAGCCATATACAAAAGAATAATGGTTTGATAACCTACACAATGGCCCTTCTTAAAACATGTTCTCAAAATGAATGCTTCCTATACATGCCATACTTAGTAAAATAACTTGGCTATACCAAAATAAGGGTTGATAGTGTGCTACGGGCTCCGACTCCAATGATCCACAAGTTAGTTTGGTGGGACTACATAGAAAGAAAGGATTAAAGACATAATCATTTAGCTTAGTAAGTTTGCATGTAAAACATAGATTAATAAACTTGCTTAATATAAACCATTTGACATAACAATGGTATCATAATTTCAGCTTTAGAGCTTACTTACTCATACTGATTCTCACATGTCTCATGATACTTACTATCCTCTTACTTGTAAGGTAAACATGGTGCCTGTATCACTTGATCACATTGATCAACATACTTTAATTTAATAATCACGATCTCTAATTCATCATTCATAACATAAATAATACTTAATTTCAACTTGGTCATATCTTTCCTTACTTAGCTTTCTTGTTATCTCATTTTAACTTTACTCATTTGCTCGATGAATTTTTGTGAATAACCGAGGATACTAAATCTCATCCCATGTAACTTGATGCCAAAGCCATATCCTATATACGGTCTTACATGATATATCTTTTCTTGAATCAATGCCAAGCTTACCTTGGACTTACATGATAACTTGTTCAATGCCAAGCTTGCATTTGACTTTCATGATAACTTGTTCAATGCCAAGGTTGGGTCATTGGACTTACATGATAACTTGTTCAATGCCAAGCTTGCCTTGGACTTACATGATAACCTACTTGATTGCCGATGCCATGCCTTGGCTTGGTCTTATACGGACTTCCTTATCTCATGTGGTAGATCGAGTATCCTAGGAAATTCATCTTCAATTGGGACTTGCTCATACTTAATCTCATTGATTTCTTGGTTTAACATAACATTAAACATTCCATGATAATAATGTACATTATACTAAGCAATTCAATGATAGAATTCATAAAGCTTAGAAATCATACAAACTTACCTCAATATACAAAATGTATGTAGACATGCAATTTAGTCCTCGACTTTGTTCTTGCCTCGATTTCGATCCGGGCTTTATTTTTCTTGTTCTATATTCATAAATAGACCATTTAATAAATATATTGACTAAATTGACTCATAACTCATTCTTTGGCAAAATTATTATTTTGCCCCTATACTTTCTCATATTTGCACTTTTGCCCCTAGGCTCGTAAAATGATTTTTATACAACTTTCTTAAACTACATGCTTAGCTGATTAATAGTCTCAACTATAGCAATCATAAAATCTCACAAAATCACACATGTATGCCCAAACTTATGATTTTCACAGTCAAGTTCCTACATGCATTTTCATGGAAAATTACTTAACAAAAGATGTTTCTACTACATCAAGCTTTCATAATCTTCCATAAAACATCAAAATACATGCATGTCATACATGACCACATTTTTGAACATCCATTATAGCTCATCAAATAGCTAAAAATAGCTTACTTATGATACCAGGACTTCAAAAATACAAAGAATATAAAAAATCGGGCTTAGGAGCACTTACTAGCAAGCTTGGAAAATTGAAAGAGCCTTAACAATGGCTATTGGAATTTTTGGCAGCTTGAGGAAGAAGATGAATGGATTTTTTTGTCATCTTTTTTCCCATTTTAATCATTTATTAGGCAAATGACCAAAATGCCCCTCTTTTTAAAAATTTCCATAAAACTATCTCATGACCAATTTTGTCCAAAAATTAAATTTTGGGAAAATTGCTATCTAGGGGTTCTTAATTATTATTCTAAAGCTTTTTCATACAAAAAGCTTCTAGAAATTCATATTTTGCAACATTTGCAATTTAGTCCTTTTGGACCATTCAACCACGATTTAGCAAAATTGCTTCATGAAACCTTCATACTAGCATGCAAACATGACATAAACCTTAAAACTCATAATTTCATCTCAGTTTCGTGGTCTCGTACCATTATTCCAACTAGGCCCTAAATCGGGCTATTACAATTCTTCTCCCTTAGGGATTTTAGTCCTCGAAAATCTTACCAGCAAAAAGGTTAGGATACTGGTTTCTCATATTCTCTTCTATTTTCCACGTAGCTTCTTCTATTCCATGTCTTTGCCACAATACTTTCAGTAGGGCAATACTTTTATTTCTCAATTGTTTAACTTCCCGAGCTAAAATCTTGACTGGTTCTTTACCATAAGTCATGTCAGGACAAATCTCTATCTTTGACGGGATAATTACATGTGAAGGATCTGACCGGTAGCGTCTCAACATTGACAAGTGAAACACATCATGTATCTTCTCCAATTCTGATGGCAAAGCCAAACGATAAGCTACCGGCCCAACTCTCTCAATAATCTTGTAAGGTCCAATGAAACATGGACTAAATTTGCATTTTCGGCCAAATGTGAGAACCTTTTTCCATGGTGACACTTTCAAGAACACTTTATCCTCGACTTGGTACTCTATCTCTTTTCTCTTTAAATCTAAATAGGATTTACATGCATGCGAGGCGACTTTTAAACATTCTCGTATCACTTTCACTTTCTCTTCAGCTTCTTTAACCAGATCGACCCCGTGAATTTTTTTCCTTAAGTTCAGTCCAAAACAAAGGTGTTCTACATTTACACCCATATAGAGCCTCATAAGGTGCCATCTTTAAGCTTGACTGAAAACTATTATTGTAGGCAAATCTATCAATGGGAGAAACTTTTCCCAACTGCCTTGAAATTCTAAAATACAACATCTGAGCATATCTTCGAGTACTTGAATTAACCTCTCTGACTGGCCATCAGTTTGAGGATGAAAAGTTGTGCTAAAATTCAATCTTGTACCTAAGGCTTCTAGCAGCCTCTTCCAAAATCTGGATGTGAATCTCAGATCTCTATCTAATATAATCGATAAGGGAACTCCGTGAATCCTTACTATTTCTGAAACATAAATTTTGCCAATTTGTCGAGGGAGTAATCCACTAGTACATGTATGAAATGGGCTGACTTTGTGAGTCTATCAACTACAACCCATATAGCATCCTTCTAGCTTGGTGACAACGGTAACCCCATTACAAAATCCATGGTGATACGGTCCCATTTCCACTCGAGAATCAAAATGGGCTGAAGTAAACCCGAATGTACTTGGTGTTCAGCCTTTACTTGCTGGCAAATCATGCACTTGGAAACAAATTCTAAAATATCTTTCTTCTTTTTCGGCTACCAATACTGTTACTTTAAATCATTTTACATCTTAGTACTTCCTGGATGTGCAGACAAACATCCGTTATGTGCTTCATACAAAATTCTTTGAATCAACTCCTCTTTTCTCGGTATACAAACTCTCTCTCTAAACATCAAGTATCCATCAAAATTAATCCAAAAGTCGGATTCAACCTCTGGTTCACACTGAGCTCTCTTGACTTGCAATTCACTATCTTCTTTCTGAGCTTCCAAGATTTTGTGAAAAAACATTGGTCTAGCTCTCAACTCCGCTATAATAGAACCATCGTCGGATAAATATGTCCTGGAATTTAATGCCTTTAATGCAAAAAAGGGACTTCCTACTCAAAGCATCGGCGACTACATTCACCTTTTCTGGGTGGTAGTCAATGACCAACTCATAGTCTTTTATCAACTCTAACCATCTCCATTGCCTTAAGTTCAACTCTTTCTGTGTAACACCCCAAACCCGGCCCATATGTTACGACTCGAATCTGGTATGTCATAGGGTGAAGTGTAATCAAGTCTTAAATAAATCTTAGAAAAATCGGTGATTTGGAAGAAAACTTTTTCCGAGTATTACGTAGTCTTTTGAAAACATTGATGTTTAGATTAAAGAAACTCCACTTTTTCTTTAATATTTAAACTACCGAGGTGTCGAGTTTGCTATAAACAGTAAACAAAAAAAACCCAAGTACAACCTTGAAAGGCCTCATACAAGCTCAGATGAGCAAACATTGCTCTCAGATCCGAGATTACCTTCCGACTTAGCGCATCCGCCACCATGTTGGCTTTACCCGGATGGTATTCAATCGAACAATCGTAATCTTTTAGTAGTTCAATCCACCTCATCTGCCTCAAGTTCAACTCCTTCTGGGTGAGGAGATATTTCAAACTCTTATGATCTATAAAAATGATGGACTTCTCTCCATACAAATAGTGTCTCCAGATCTTCAAAGCAAAAACCACCGCTGCCAACTCTAAATCGTGGGTGGGATAATTCAGCTCATGCGGTCTTAACTGTCGAGACGCATAGGCAACCACTTTTCCACCTTGCATCAACACACATCCTAACCCGGTGTGCAAAGCATCACAATAAACCATGAACTCCTTTCTAGCCTCCGGTTGAATCAACACCGGAGCTTCCATCAACACCTTATTCAACTTTTCAAAACTTTCCTGTTGCTTGTCACCTCACACAAAAAGTACTCCCTTCCTCAACAACTTGGTTAAAGGTACCGTAATCAAGGAAAATCCTTCAACGAACCTCCTAAATAACCAAAGAAGACCGTGAAACTCGAATTTCCGTCACGCACAGGTGCTTTCCAATTCATGATAGCTTCAACTTTCTGGGGATCAACTCTAACCCCTTCTGCCGACACCACATGTCCTAGAAAAGTAACTTCCCTTAACCAAAATTCATTTTACTGAATTTTAAGTATAATTGTTTCTCCCTCAGGATTTGTAGTACCACTCGCAGATGCGAATCATGCTCCTCCTCTGACCTTGAATATACCAAGATATCATCTATAAATACCACCACGAATCGGTCCAAATAGGGTTGGAACACCCGGTTCATCATATCCATAAATGCCGCTGGTGCGTTAGTCAACCCAAATGGCATTACCAAGAATTCGTAATGGCCATAACGAGTCCTAAAAGCTATCTTATGAATATCTAATTCTTTGACCTTAAGCTGATGGTATCTTGATCTCAAATCTATCTTTGAGAACACTGACGCCCCTTTCAGTTGATCGAACAAGTCATCAATCCTTAGCAATGGATACTTGTTCTTGATAGTCAACTTGTTCAGCTGACGATAGTCAATGTACATATGCATTGATCCATCCTTCTTCTTGACAAATAGCACTGGCGCTCCCCAAGGTGATACACTTGGTCGATGAAACCCCGATCCAACAATTCCTGAATCTAGGCTTTTAATTCCACAAACTCCTTCGGCGCCATTCTATATGGTGCAATGGATACTGGTGCTGTTCCTGGAAGAAGATCAATTCCAAATTCTGCCTCACGATCCGGAGGTAGTCCGGGAAGTTCTTCTGGGAAAACGTTAGAAAACTCCCTCATCGTTCTAACATTCTCCACCGTTGAATCCTCGATCTTCCAAAGCACAAAAAAAGGCAATGAATGCCCTACACCCTTTTCTCATCATTCTTTCAGCCTTTAGAGCGGATACTACATTAGACAAGTAGTTCCTCCGTTCACCTATTACCACCACCTCATCCTCCTGACTAGTTTTTAGTACCATACGCTTGGTTACACAATCTAGAGTCGCTCGATATTTCACTAACCAGTCCATACCTAAGATTAGATCGAACTCCCCAAAAGGCAGTTCCATTAAATCTGCTGGAAAGACTACCCCTTACACTTATAGAGGTACATCCCTATACAGTTTTTTCACCACTACAGACTAACCTAGCGGGCTAATTACAGTCATCTCCCTAGGGATAATCTCAAAGTTTATACTTAAAGTTCCAGAGACTATACTAGCAACATAAGAGTGCGTCGATCCAATATCAATTAATACAGAAAAAGGCAACCCAAAAATTAAGAACGTACTAGTTATGACATCCAGTGCATCCCCCTCCTCTCGACGTCTTGCTGCATAGACTAACCCCAGTTGTCTTGCATCGGTGTTCCCTACACCTCTGCCCTGTGTTCCAGGCCCCACCATAACTATCACCTCTTCTAGCTGGACCGCGACCTCTCTGTGGTTGTGGACTTCCTTTACCAGGCTAAGCGTTAGTCTGTCCTACCGGCTCTGCACCACCCTGATCCTGTGGACAGTCCCTAACCAGATGATCCAATGACCCACACCTAAAAAATTTCCTATCACCTACCCAACATTCACCCGAATGAAATTTATTACACCAACTACACCTCTAAGGTTGACCATTACCCCCAAATATCACACCCTGTCTCGGCCCATCCATCTTAGGTCTTTTCTGGAAAAGCCCCGTTGACCCCAACGTCCCAACATTCCTCTTATTCCTATCCCTATCTCTATCATTATTCAGCTTTTCGGTTCGCTTAACTTCCTCGGCTATCTTAGCATTTTCCACTAAAATCGTAAATTCTCGCTCTCGTTGTGGAGCTATCTACACACGCAAATCATCCCTCAAACCATCCTCAAATCAAACACAACGCTCATGTTCCGTGGCCACTATCCCTCAGGCATAACGACTTAAGTGCAGAAATTTCGCTTCATAAGCAGCTACCGATTTACTTCCTTGAATCAGATTCAGAAATACCCTACGCTGCACATCCACATAACTTGATCCAATGTACTTACTTTAGAATGCTGACTTGAAGAACTTCCAAGTAATACGGTCAGCACCGCGCCATCCTTGACCGTAAGCCACATTGGTACACTTCATCCCAAAGAAGAGACACCACTCCCTTCAGCTTCTCCTCTTCTGTGAAGTCAAGATAAACCATTATATGCTCCACCGCTTCCATCCAATACTTAGCTGTACTAGGAGCTACACTGAAAATTCCCTTAAACATTTTCGCTCCATTAGCCCTAAGTCGCTCTAGCACAGATTTTTGAGCTCCCATACCCATGCCTACTCCGCAACTCTCTCTAACACTCGGAGCATCGCCTGAGACACCACATCGTCTCCACCCGTTTGGTCCTGATACTCTACCTCCACAGCTAGTGGCACTGGTATCTCATTCCCTAACTCATGACCAGACCCTATCGATTCTGACACAACAATCCTACCTCTACCTCGACCATGCACACCACGCCCCCTAGTGCTCATTTCTAACGTTCACAATTTATCTGATTAAAAATTTTATGAATCAATAATTTCTTCCACTGATTAATAACGAACAATCTAATGGAAAGTAGTTTCAATAGTAGTTCTTTCGAATTCGAGATTATATCTACAGAGTTCAGTCTCAAGTTTGTATCTCCTAGTTCTAGAAATCACATACATTCAACAACATACGCATTCCAAATAGAGTATCACATAACTGCATCAAGCACAAAGGTGACATCCATAACCTCACCTTCGTCACACAAGGGTATTTTCGTCATTTCACTACCTAAGAGTATTTTTATAATTTCACCCTATAGGGGTATTTTTGTAATTTTGTAAAATAGGGTATCTTGGTGATTTTACAAAATAAGGGTATTTTGGTAATTTCATAAATTAGGGGTATTTTGGTAATTTTCTCAAACTTAGGGTATTCTAGGTATTTTATAAAATTAGAGGCATACGAGTAATTTTACAAAAATAGGGTATTGGTCCCTTTCGGGTTTTAGTTATGAATTTTGGCCCATTAACAAGTCCTCTCGGCTAAAGTGAACAAACACTACGCACCAGGTAGGATTCTAGCAAAGAGGAGGTGGGCCACTAGGACCGCTTAAATACCAAGATCTCCCTAGATCCAATCCTAGACATACGTATGCCCGTTGCCACACTCCAACCCAACGACTTGTTCATGGACCTGTTTAACTAGAGAAATTAAGTCTTATGGATTTTAAGAGTTGTTTAACTAGGCCTAAGGTCCATAAACCCTAGCATACCTATCTATGTCCCCATAAAGCCCATCAAGCCCAACATACATACCATATCAAGGGTTAGAATACTTACCTGCGTGGATCAAGTGCCGCCAAACTCGAAGGCCATATCTCAACCCAAAACATTTTTCTTAAACTCACATCAAACTATAAAACACCACTAGACCCATTTCACAGTCCGAGTCTTGTAACTAGGCTCTGATACCAAAAATGTAACACCTCAAACTCGACCCATACGTTACGACTGAATCTGGTATGTCACAGGGTGAAGTGTAATCAAGTCGTAATTAAATCTTAGAAAACTTGGTGATTTGGAAGAAAATTTTTTCCGAGTATTACGTAGTCTTTTGAAGACATTGATGTTTAGATTAAAGAAACTCCACCTTTACTTTAATATTTAAACTGCCGAGGTGTCGAGTTTGCTATAAACAGTAAACAAAAAAACCCAAGTAAAACCTTGAAAGGCCTTATTACATAACGAAAAGCCCAAATTTAAAAAATAAACTTATAGTAATGCCGAAACTATAAAGAAAATAAATCAAAATTATGGCCTCCAAGAGTCCACCTCGGCTCCTGCATCCACGAGCTACTACTCACCTGAAAAGTTAAGGAAAAGGGGTGAGTCACCAAGACTCAGTGTGTAAATTTCCCACATTATACATACGGCACGAAGTCCATAGTCACACATTGGCCTTAGCCCACATATCAACATACAACATATGAAATGCAAATAGCCCAACCCAAACCTAGATTTTCCATCCACTACACACCAACCCGTACCAATCAATCACACCGTGGGGATTTCTACAATCAACCCTCCATCTGTTACACTCCATCATGACAGTCATGCTACCAATTACACACGATCACTACGTGACCAAATAAATTAGATATATACATCGTGGCAGAGCCACCGATCACAATGTGACCAAAAATAATATATGAACATATGTATATATATCGTGGCAAAGCCACCGATCACTACATGACCAATTAAGCACTTCCCCTTCATATCAAACCTATACCCATGATCTACATACAAATCTTAACAATGCAACATGCTATTCATAACACATCAATTTGCCATACATACATTCGGCTATGCAAAGAAACGATACGGTCACATACCTGGCAATCCTAGCCTTACCCCTAAGGGCATCACGACTGTCTACATAGCCCTTTTTCCGGCTTTTCAGCCCATAGAAATGTTAGTACAAATAAAGTATAGGTGTGAAGGTTTACACACCTGATAATACGCATGATGACACTCTCTATGTCGACACTATCACTAGCCGAAACTACCGCTACTTGCCTACTATTCTGCTCAAAAGCTGGCCCACAACCCGGTGGCCAATCCTGAACACCAAACACTGTACGTTTCTTAAACTTTGGGACTGGGACTGCAGATCCAACCCCTTCATTCAATTTGCTGACATACGAGTCCATGAATGATCTTGGTCAGAAGGTAGTATATTGAAACGATGACCGCTTAACGAAACATTAGTTTAAGACATGAACAACGAAAGAAACCGATTGATCAACTTAGGAAGAATTAAAATCATTACCTTGAAATCTCAAAAGAAATAATATGGTTCGAACGTTAACGATTTCTGGCTTAAAAACCTAGGCGATTAGATCTCCTTCAAATCCCAGAATGCCACCCAAAAAGAACACGAGATCAGTGAAAAACATCAATCTAATGATGGCCCTAACAACCAACTAGCCATTTGGCTTTGGTCTCTAAAAGCCGAAAAAATTATAAAAAAATAATAGTACAAGTCGACACTTACCTCTACAGAAGATTTTGGCTACCACTTGCGAGAAGATTGGGTAATGCTAAAGAAGAAGATTGAAACGGGGTAAATGAGATCTAAGAGTTTTCGACCTTTAAGAAAGATTTGAAGAAGAGATGAACAGATAAGAGGCTTAGTTGTTTTTGACTTTAGAAGAATAGAGTTAGGAGTTTTTTCGATTTTGGCAGAAAAAGAGAAGAAGATGAGCCCTTAATTACCGAAAATAGAAGGAGAGAAAATAAAAGCTATGCTCTTAGGAAAATAATGAATTTCGGCACACCCTTAGCCAAAAACAAATAAGAATTTCGGCATACCCTTAGCCACTTCTATCCGTTTCCCTCCTTGCATTCAGTGTCCCACACTCGGCCACCTCTTTCACCTTTATCCTATCCCACATTTCCCTCTAATCCTCATCTTCCTTTCTTCTGACTCAATCCACACTCACTCCTACAGAGTCCCAACCGAAACCACCTTTCACTCCTTAGGCGCATATATTAAAAAAAAAACACTCCTTTTGCTTAACATGGGATTCGAACCTGCTCCCTTCAAAACCTCCTTGTGGCGTCACTTACCTATGCCCTTAGTGGCGCCTCCTTGCCACTTTACCAGCTAGATTTTTGTGTTAACTTTCCCATTCAAGTAACCTTAAGGCCCACTTCACCTAGTTCTCCCTTGTAGAGTCTAAAAACAAAAATTTCTACCAAGGCTCAGGCTTAACCTCAAGCCTTCCTGAAAGCTCTAAACATACTAGACACACACACACACACAGCATGGCATACACACACAACACATCACAAATGCAGAGCCCCCAATCTAGGATGTTACATTCTACGTCATCAAGTACTTCAGACTTTTATGATCAGTAAAAATCTGACATCTCTCACCATATAAATGATGTCTCCAAATCTTCAAAGTGAAGACTATGGCAGCTAATTCTAAATCATGTGTCGGATAATTCTTCTCATGAAGTTTTAACTGTCTTGAGGCATAAGCAATCACCTTGCCTTCTTGTATGAGTACACAGCCTAATCCGTTTAAGGATGCATCGCTGTAAATCACAAATTCTTTCCTTGACTCAGGTTGTACTAAAACTGGAGCTTCTGTCAACATTACTTTCAACTTCTTAAAACTTTGTTGGCATCATTCTGACCATTCAAACTTCACATTCTTCTATAACAATTTAGTCATCGGGGTTGCAATCATGGAAAACCCTTGACAAATCGTATATAATAGCCGACTAGGCCTAGAAAACTTCTAATCTCAGAGATGTTCTTCAGTGGATTCTAATCCATTATGGCTGAGATCTTATTTGGATCTACTCGAACTCCATCTTTCGAGACAATATGTCCAAGAAATCCTACTTCCCTGAGCCAAAATTTACTTTTACTGAATTTGGTATATAACTAATTTTCTCGAGGAATCTATAGAACTGTCCATAGGTGTTCAGCATGATCATTCTCATCTCGGGAATAAATCAGTATGTTGTCAATAAAAATGACTACACACTTGTCGAGGTATGGTCTAAATATGCGGTTCATTAAATCTATGAATACCGTGGGAGCATTGGTCAACCTAAAGGGCATGACTAAAAATTCATAATTCCCATACCTCGTTTAAGAGGCGGTCTTGGATACATCTGAATCCTTCACTCTAAGCTGATAGTACCCTAATCTCAAGTCTATTTTGGAGAACACAGTGGCTCCTTTCAATTGATTGAACAAATCATCGATCTTAGGCAATGGGTACTTGTTCTTTACTATCACTTTATTAAGTTGATGATAATCTATGCACAATCTCATGGTGCCATCTTTATTTTTCACAAATAAAATCGAGCACCCCATGGTGAACAACTTGATCTTGCAAAGCCTTTATCTGTTAACTCTTGCAACTGTGACTTTAGCTCTTTCAAATCTGTTGGAGCCATTCTGTAAGGAGTAATGGATATCGGTACAGTACCGAGAGTTAGCTCAATATTGAACTTAACCTCTCTAACAAGTGGTAGTCCTGGTAATTCCTTGGGAAAAACATCCACGCACTCACGTATTATCGGTACTGACTCAATCTTCAATTCTGTTCCTTTATCATTCATCACATAGGCGGATATGCTTCATACCCTTTTCTTATATATCTCTGTGCCTTCATAAGAGAAATCATTGCCAGTGATCTACCTTGTTCATGTGATTCTACATGAAGAGTATCCCCATCCTTACATCTCATTTCAATATATTTCTTCTCACAATTAACTATTACATCATGGGTAGTCAATTAGTCCATGTCAAGAATGAAGTCAAACTCATCAAATGGTAGCAACATAAGATTTGCTTAAAGCAATGACCTCTAACAATTAATGGACAATCTTTAGAAACTTTATCAACTAACACACTCTTGCCTAAAGGATTAGACACTTTAATCATAAATTCTGTAGAATCTATATGCATACTCAAACTGGATACTAATTTCATGCAAATGTAAGAGTGTGTGGATCCAAGATCTATTAAAGCAATAACTTTAACATCATGAAGAGAAAAGGTACCCTAATAACATCATGGGAAGATGCCGCTTCTCGAGTGCGAATGGCATAAGTCCTTGCAGAGCTCTACCCTCGAGTCTCACAGTTTATTCTCTAGGGTTACCTCTTCCACTTGCCCCACTTCTCGGGTTCCTCTGCGGTCTGCCTCTAATCATACTCCCTGATTTTATATTCTAAGCTCTTTTTTCTTTCATCATATCTGGACAATCTTTTATATAGTGGTCTTTAGAACCACATCTAAAGCATGCATTTTCATGTGCTCGGCATTCTCCAAGGTGACGTCTGCCACACTGTGGGTATGCAGGTCTGTCAGATCTAATATTCTCAACACTTGCAACTAAAGTAGTTTGTGCTTTATTCCCTGAATACTATTTACTCTTGTCTTTCCTTGAAAGCCCAGTGGAAGTAGCTGATTGGGTAGGGAAATCTCTTGACTTTTTGGATGGAGATTGGAATGACTTATTCCACTGTCTCTTTCTAGAGTCACGAGACTCCATTTCAGACTTCTTCTTCTCTTTTACTAGTTCTTCGGCTTTATAAGCCCTTTCTACTAGCACAACAAATTTATTTAATTCTAGGACAGTAACAAACAACGTGATGTCCTCATTTAATCCATCTTCAAATCTTTTACTCATAATGGCCTCAGTGGATATACATTCACAAGCGTACTTGATGAGTAGCTCATAATCAGTTACTAACATCTTGCCTTGCTTCAGCTCTAGAAATTCCTTCCTCTTCTGGTCTACAAATCTTTGGCTGATATATTTTTCTTGAACTCTTCTTGGAAGAATTCCCATGTGACCCTTTCTCTCGGTACTACCGACACAAAGGTGTTCCACCATTGGTAAGCAGAGTCTCTTAAGAGAGAGATTACACACTTCATGCATTCTTCAAGGGTGTATGACAACTCATTAAATACCCTGATGGTATTTTCTAACCAGAATTTAGCTCTTTCTGGATCATCATCTTTTCTAGCCTAGAATTCTTCTACCCCACGTTTCCTGATCCTATCAATTGGAGGTTTATCTCCACTTACCATCTCTACTACTTGAGGGGCTATTGAAGCAGGTTGTGGAACAGGCGGGGGTGGAGGGGGTTGTGCATTCGGGTTTGCACGAATGAACTCCGTATACCAGGCATTCATCATATAGAGGAAAGCTTCTCTAGCCCCTTCTCCTCCTTCTTGACTCACCTTAGTGGGTCTATTGTCATTCTCGTTTAGCACCGCCCCTTCTGCGGGAGCCGGCGTGTTACTTTCTACATCATCCGCCATAACTTCTTCGGGATCCATTTACCATATGTATAAACATAATATAAATAGTCAGGAGTCATCACACTATCATTATTAAAACATTCCTATGTATGGCATGTATAGCTAGACTTATGCTCGTGCTACGTTAGTCCTAGAACCGACTAAACCGTGGCTCTGATATCGCTATATATAACACCTAATACCCAAGGCCGAGGCTAGGACTGGATACGAGACATTACCATGCTTGAACTCATTAAAACATACACTTATGGGTTGTAAAATTTTGTTCCGACTTAAAAACTTCTCTATATTATTCTAATCATACATTTCATGGGCCTACGAGGCCTTAAACACATATCTAAAAAATTTCAAAACTTAATCAAAACCTTTCTTTAAAGTAGGGATCACACGCCCATGTGGCCTGGGACACACTAGTGTATCCCTTGACACGCCCATGTTTTCAACCGTGGAGAGCTACTGACTATTTTCACACGGCCTGAACATGCCCGTGGGCTTAAATCGTGTGATAAACTTGATATACTGACTTGATCCACACGGTATGGGCACACTCCCATGTTCAAACTGTGCATTCTACACGGCTCATACACACGGCCGTGGGGTTGTACCATGGCCTATCCTGATTAATAATAATAAGGTGCAAGGTTCACATGGCCTAGACACACGCCTGTGTGTTTAGCCGTGTGAGCACTTAGAGGCTATTTACCAAGCCATTTGCCACCCTGAAATCAAAATCAAGCCAATACATTTCAAAAACTATACAACATGCTTCATTGAATACAACAACATACATATAACCAATTTTGGCTAACCACTTAGCCAT
The DNA here is from genome assembly GCA_025506655.1 of Gossypium rotundifolium. Lineage (NCBI taxonomy): Eukaryota > Viridiplantae > Streptophyta > Magnoliopsida > Malvales > Malvaceae > Gossypium > Gossypium rotundifolium. Next base: position 45,577,765 of record CP106732.1, on the reverse strand, counting down.
ATACAAAAGAATAATGGTTTGATAACCTATACAATGGCCCTTCTTAAAACATGTTCTCAAAACAAATGCTTCCTATACATGCCATACTTAGTAAAATAAATTGGCTATACCAAAATAAGGATTGATAGTGTGCTACAGGCTCCGACTCCAACGATCAACAAGTTAGCTTGGCGGTACTACATAGAAAGAAAGGATTAAAGATGTAAGCATTTAGCTTAGTAAGTTTGCATGTAAAACATAGATTAATAAACTTGCTTAATATAAACCATTTGACATAACAATGGTATCATAATTTTAGCTTTAGAGTTTACTTACTCATACTGATTCTCACATGTCTCATAATACTTACTATCCTCATACTTGTAAGGTAAACATGGTGCCTGTATCACTTGATCACATTGATCAACATACTTTAAATTAATAATCATGATCTCTAATTCATCATTCATAACATAAATAATACTCAATTTCAACTTGGTAATATCTTTGCTTACTTAGCTTTTGTTGTTATCTTATTTTAACTTTACTCATTTGCTCGATGAATTTTTGTGAATAATCGAGGATCCTAAATCTCATCCTATGTAACTTGATGCCAAAGCCATATCCTATATACGGTCTTGCATGATATATCTATTCTTGAATCAATGCCAAGCTTACCTAGGACTTACATGATAACTTGTTTAATGCCAAGCTTGCATCGGACTTACATGATAACATGTTCAATGCCAAGCTTGGGTCCTTGGACTTACATGATATCTTATTCAATGCCAATCCTGCCTTGGTCTTACATGATAACTTACTTGATTGCCAAAGCCATGCCTTGGCTTGGTCTTATACGGACTTCCTTATCTTATGTGGTAGATCGAGTATCCTGGGAAATTCATCTTCAATCGGGACTTGTTCATACTTAATCTCATTGATTTCTTTGTTTAACATAACATTAAACACTCCATGATAGTAATGTACATTATACTAAATAATTCAATGATAGAATTCATAAAGCTTAGAAATCATACAAACTTACTTTAATATACAAAATGTATGTAGACATGCAATTTAGTCCTCGACTTTGTTCTTGCCTCGATTTCGATCTGGGCTTTATTTTTCTTGACCTATAATCATAAATAGGCCATTTAATAAGCATATTGACTAAATTGAATCATAACTCATTATTTGGAAAAATTACTATTTTACCCCTATACTTTCTCATATTGGCACTTTTTCCCATAGGCTTGTAAAATGATTTTTATACAACTTTCTTAAACTACATGCTTAGCTGATTAATAGTCTCAACTATAGCAACTCTCACAAAATCACACATGTATGCCCAAACTTAAGATTTTCACAATCAAGTCCCTACATGCATTTTCATGGAAAATCACATAACAAAAGATGTTTCTACTACATCAAGCTTTCATAATCTTCCATAAAACATTAAAATACATGCATGTCATACATGACCACATTTTTGAACATCCATTATAGCTCATAAAATAGCTAAAAATAGCTTACTCATGCTACCAGTACGAAGAATATAAAAAACCGGGCTTAGGAGCACTTACTAGCAAGCTTGGAAAATTGAAAGAGCCCTAACAATGGCTATTGGAATTTTTGGCAGCTTGGGGAAGAAGATGAATGGATTTTTTTGTCATATTTTTTCCCATTTTAATCATTTATTAGGCAAATAACCAAAATACCCCTCTTTTTAAAATTTCCATAAAACTATCTCATGACCAATTTTGTCCAAAAATTAAATTTTGGGAAAATTGCTATCTATGGGTTCATAATTATTATTCTAACGCTATTTCATACAAAAAGCTTCTATAAATTCATATTTTACAAATTTTGCAATTTAGTCCTTTTGGACCATTCAACTACGATTTAGCAAAATTGCTTCATGAAACCTTCATACTAGCATGCAAACATGAAATAAACCTTAAAACTCATAATTTCATCTGAGTTTCATGGTCTTGCACCACTATTCTGACTAGGCCCTAAATTAGCTGTTGCAGAATGGATTGAATTTGAATGTGTATAGACCAAGAGAGGAGAGGTTTGGATCAAGATTGAGGCAAAGATAAAGTGCTCGATTAATCGACTGTATCGATAGTTAGATGTTTGAAGTATGTTCAGATGTAATACGTATGTTTAGTTTTGTTCAACGTTATGAAATGAATGGTATGATATTGTTAAATGTGGATGCTATGTGATAGATTGAGTTAAATGGCACTAAGTGTGTGAATTCGAAAATATGATTGAGATAAATAGCACTGTGTGTGCGAGTAATATAAGCTTCGGCTCTATGGTTGGCACTGTATGTGCGATACCGATTCAAGGTCGGTTTGATATGATGCACTAAGTGTGTGATGTTAATTAAGCTTCGGTTAACTATTTAGGGACTAAGTGTGCGAATAAACTAAAAAGGGACGAATGTCAATCTATGTGATTCATGAGTACTGAATAGCTTAAATATTTGAAAACTAAGTGTTGGATGAGGTACGTTCGAAACCTATGTGGTTGATGAAATTACGAATGATTTTGTGAAAGGTTTATTGAATTTACTAGTTTTGGATGATATGAGATATTAGATTGTGAATTAATCTATGTGATGATATGTTTTTATTTAATGTATTTTGTTATGAACTTACTAAGCTTTTGAAAGCTTACTGTGTGATTTGTTTATCTACCTTGCAGTGTCAGTAAAGCTAGCTCGGATCAGGGATTGTCAGCTTCTCAATCACGCTATCGGCATTATATTTTGGTACTTTTGAAAGGATGTATACAGTTGAAATATGGCATGTATAGGCTAGTTATGTGTATATGTTTATGAAGTGAACTTACCGATATGTTTTGGCAATTTTTGAGTTGATAAATGCTTGAATGAATGAGTTATAATTACAAATTTTGGTATAGTGTGATGCATATGAAATGGTTAAGTTTTGGCTAAGCAAATGAATGATTAATGCTTGTGATAATATGAGTTTTAGTCTTTGAAAATGCCATGGTAGGAATTGGTATTGAATGCATGGGTTGAATGACTATTTTGGTATGTTTTTGGTGGTAATATATGCATAAGATGTCTTGGTTAATATGGCTTGTAGGTTTGACCCTTATGGGTGGTATTTTGGCCTTGTAAATGGCCTATAATGTCACACGGTTGTGGCACACGGGTGTGCCTAAAGACTGTGGGTGAATTGGCAGAATGTATCTTAGTAGCACACGGCCTCGACACTGGGGTGCTTGGTGGCCTTATGAGAAATGGCAGTATATGATCTAGTAGTACACAACCTTAGCACACGGGCGTGCTTGGTGCTCGTGTTGATTTTGGCGGTATATGACTAGGGGGAGGACACTGGTGTGTATAGTAGTAGTGGGTGAGGCACGGCCTACCCCCACGGGTGTGTAACCCCTGTATTTTGGTTAAGTTGTTATGTTTCCGAGAACTTTTGTATATGTTCAGTTTATTTCCCGACCCCTCTTTAGCATGTGATAAAGGTTTCATAGACCTTGATAAGGGACAACATGGTTGTAAATGAGAGTGATTGAAGATGATTGACTTTGTGTTGTAAACTTAGATGTTAAATATTCTGATTGATTGGTAATGCCTCTTAATCCTATTTGGGTGATGGTCTCGGGCTAGGGGTTACACGTACTTTTAGCGATTTAGTCATTTTTTGCAATTAAACATGAAATCGCTAAAATTAAAGCACCAAAATTTTCATTCACTTAAATAATCATACTCTAACTCATAAAATAACATGAAAATAATTTTATCTAACCTCGGATTAGTGATCTCGAGATCACTGTTCTGACTAGCCCCTAAATCGGGCTGTTACAATTCACCTTATTAAGGATTTCCGTCCCCAAAAATTTTACCTGTGAAAAGGTTGGGATATTGGTTTCTCATAGACTCCTCAAGCTCCCATGTAGCCTCTTCTATTCCATGTTTTTACCATAGCACTTTCACAAGGGATATATTTTTGTTTCTTAACTGTTTGACCTCTCGCGCCAAAATTTTAATTGGCTCTTTATCGTAAGTCAAATCCGGTTGAATTTCCACCTCTTTTGGTACTACAATGTGTGAAGGGTCTGACCGTATCAGCGTAACATGGATATGTGAAAGACATCGTGAATCTTTTCCATCTCAGGTGGCAAGGCCAAACGATAAGCTACCAGTCCTATTCTCCCGGTAACTTCATAAGGTCCAATAAAACGCGGACTCAATTTGCTTTTCTGACCAAATCTGAGGACTTTCCTCCAAGGTGATACTTTCAGAAACACTTTATCACCGACTTGGAATTCAATCTCTTTCCTTTTTAAATCCAACTAGGACTTTTGTCTATCTGAGGCAGCTTTTAGACATTCACGTATCACTTTTACTTTCTTTTTAGTTTCCCTGATCAAATCGACCCCATGTACCTGTTTCTCTCTGAGTTCTGTCCAATACAATGGCGTTCGGCACTTACGCCCATATAATGCTTCATAAGGCGCCATTTTCAAACTTGACTGAAAATTGGTATTGTAGGCGAATTCCATAAACAATAAGTATTTGAATTACTCTTTTAGATTGCCCCTCGGTTTGCAGATGGGAAGCTATACTGAAACTCAATTTTGTACCTAAGGCCTATTGTAACTTTTTCTAAAACCGTGACGTGAATCTCGGATTTCTATCTGAAATGATTGATAACGATACTCTATGAAGTCTTACTATCTCTGCCACGTACAGTTCAACCAACTTGTCAAGTGAGTAATCGACTCGTACAAGTATGAAATGGGCCAACTTCGTAAGTCTATCGACTACGACCCAGACGGCATCTTTCTTTTTCGGCGTCAATGGTAAACCCATCACGAAGTCTATGGTAATACAGTCCCACTTCCACTCAGGAACCATAATGGGCTGAAGTAGACCTGAAGGAACTTGGTGTTCAGCCTTCACTTGCTAACAAATTAGGCATCTCGATGCAAACTCGAAAATGTCCTTATTCATACTAGGCCACCAATACCACTTCTTCAAGTCATTGTACATCTTCGTGCTACCTGGGTGCACAGTTAAACACCCGCTATGTGCTTCATGCAAAATCATACAAATAAGTTCATCATTTCAAGGTACACAGACCTTATCTCAAAACGTTAAGCATCCATCAGGACTTACCCAAAAGTCTGATTCAACATTTGACTCACATAGAACTCTTTTGGATTGTAAGCTGCTGTCTTCTTTCTGAGCTTCACAAATATCTTGGAGAAATAATGGTCTAGCCCTCAACTCGGCTAGAATAGAACTATCATCTAACAAATCCATCTGTGTCTTCAGGGCTCTCAGCGCAAATAATGATTTTCTGCTCAAAGTATCGCGACCACGTTTGCCTTTCCGGATGGTAGTCAATTACTAAGTCATAATCCTTGATCAACTCTAACCATCTTCGTTGCCTCAAATTTAATTCCTTTTGAGTCATCAAATATTTTAGGCTTTTATGGTTGGTAAATATCCGACACCTTTAACCATATAAATGGTGTCTCCATATATTCAATGCAAACACAATGGCGGCCAACTCTAGATCATGGGTCGGGTAATTCTTCTCGTGTGACTTTAATTGTCTAGAGGCGTATGCAATCACCTTCCCCTCCTGCATAAGTACACAATCCAATCCATTCAAGGATGCATCACTATAAACCACAAATTCTCTTTCCGATTCAAGTTGTACCAAAACAAGAGCCTCAGTCAACAACACTTTTAGTTTCTCAAAACTATGTTGACACCTCTCTGTCCATTCAAACTTCACATCTTTTTGCAATAGTCTCATCATCGGGTAGCTATCATAGAAAACCCCTTGGCAAAATGGCTATAATAGTCAGCTAAGCCTAGAAATCTCCTTACTTTAGTTACGCTCCTCGATGGTTTCCAATCCACAATTACTAAAATCTTACTCGGGTCGACTCTAATTCCATCTCCCGAGATAATGTGCCCCAAAAATCCTACTTCCTTAAGCCAAAATTCACTTTTACTAAACTTGGCATACAATTGTTTATCTTTAAAAATTTTCAAAACCTTTCTTAAATGCTCGGCATGTTCGTTCTTATCTCGAGAGTAGATCAATATATCATCAATGAAGACCACAACAAATTTATCCAGGTATGGCTAAAAATGCAATTCATCAGGTTCATGAAAACGGTATGGGCATTTGTTAAACCAAAAGGCATTACTAAAAATTCATAGTGGCCATACCTCGTCCGAAATGCAGTTTTCGACAAATTCGAGTCTTTGACTCTCAGCTGATAGTACCTAAACCTTAAGTCGATCTTGGAAAATACCATGGCCCCCTTCAATTGATCAAACAAATCATTGATTCTCGATAGCGAGTACTTGTTTTTGACAGTTACCTTGTTAAGTTGCCGATAATCTATGCATAATCTCATAGAACCATCTTTATTCTTCAAAAATAATACGGGAGTACCCCATGGAGAATAAATCGGTCTTGCAAAACCTTTATCCTTTAGTTTTGCAACTATGCTTTCAATTCTTTTAGCTCGGTTGGAGCCATTCTATATGGAGCAATAGAAATAGGGGTGGTACCTAGAGCTAACTTAATCCCAAATTCAATCTCTCTAGCTAGAGATAACCCTGGCAATTCTTTCGAAAAAACTTCTGAATACTCCCATACTATGGGTACCGACTCAATTTTTAACTCAGCCTCTTTAGCATTCATCACAATAGCAAGGTATGCTTCGTACCCCTTTCTCAAATACTTCTGAGTCAATAAGGATGATATCACTACTGGTGATCTGTCTTACTCGTCTGATTCAACACAAATAAAATCCCTATTTTCACATTTCAACTCAATAAACTTCCTTCCACAATTGATAATCACATTATGAGTAACTAACCAATCCATCCCAAGGATGACATTAAACTCGTCAACCAACAATAATAAAAGATCAACCGGAAAACAATAATGTACCCGTGATTACGTTAGGGGAAGATGCCTCTTCACGAAGCACGAATGGAATATGTTATCGCCGATGTTTTACCTTTGACTCTTGCAGTCTGCTCTCTAGATGTATTCTTGCTACTCATTTCATTTCTCAAGTTTCTCTGCGTTTCCCTCTAGCAGCACTTCCAAGTCTTGTATTCTGAGACTTCTCTTTCTCACCCATCTCGGGGCAATCTCTGATAAAATGGTCTAAAGACCCACATCTGAAACAAGCCTTCTCATTTGCTCGACACTCACCAAAATTACGCCAGCCACGCTGCAGGCATTCCGATCTACTTGGTCGGGTATTGCCAATACTAGCAACCGAAGTAATCTGGGCCTTAGACCTCGAGAACTGTTTGCCCTTACTTCGATTTGAAAACCCAACTAAAGTGGCTGGTCGAGTAGCAAAATCCCTCGATTTCTTAGATAAAGATTGGAGTGACTTATTCAGTTGTCTTTTCCTCAAGTTAGTGGACTCAATCTCAGCTCTTCTTTTCTCTTTAGCCAATTCTTCATCCTTATAGGCTCTGCCCACCAACACTACAAATTCTTTTAGTTCGAGAACTCCGATGTATAAACGAATATCCTCATTTAGCCCATCCTCGAATCTCTTGCACATATAGCCTTAGTAGAAATGCCCTCCGGGGCATACTTACTAAGCCTTACGAACTCACGTTCGTATTCGTTCATAGTCATTCGGCCTTGCTTTAACTCCAAGAACTCTTTTCTCTTCTAGTTAATGAATATCTGGCTGATATACTTTTTCTAAAATTCCTCTTGGAAGAATTCCCAACTAACTCTCTCCCTTAGTACCACTGACACAAGGGTGTTCCACCACTAATAGGCCAAATCTCTCAAGAGAGATACCGCACATTTTATGCACTCTTCAGGCGTGTATGACAACTCATCGAATACCCTGATGGTATTTTTGAGCCAGAATTTTGCCCTTTCCGGATCATCATCCTTACTAGCTCGAAATTCCTCGGCTCCTTGTTTCCAGATCTTATCGACCAGAGGCCTTTCTCTTCTCACTACCTCAACCATTTGAGGAGCTAATGGAGCGGGTTGAGGAATAGGTGAGGGTGAACGAGGCTAAGCATTAGGATTTGACCGAATGCACTCAGTGTACCAGTTGTTCATCATATGGAGAAAGGCTTCTCAGGCCTCTTCTCCCTGACCTAAGGTCTCGGGTCTACTTTCTACTGGTGCGGTCCCTTGCACGGAAGTCGGCGCATTACTCACACCATCATCAACTATAGTTTGATCGGGATCCATGACTATATATAAAAAATACAATGTAAACCGTCAAGAGTCGTCACACTATCATTACATAATTACTCTTACGTATGGCATGTACAACTAGACTCATACTTACACTACGTTAGTTCGAGAATCGACTAGACCGTAGCTCTAATACCACCAAATGTAACACCCCTTACCCAAGTTCGAAGACAGAACCAGATACGAGACATTAAACTTACTTAACTTGCTTAAACAAATAACATTGGGCTATAAAATTTCGTTCAATTTAAAATTTCTCATGCACATACAAATCGCCCCTTACACGGGTCTACGAGGCCCAAAACATGCATAGGAAATTTTTCGGGACTAATCCGAGAACTTAGGAAACTTTAAGAAGACTTAGAAAATTTTTCATCAAAATAGGGGCCACACGCCCGTGTTGCTCAAGGGACACGCCCGTGTGCCCCTAAGACATGCCTTTGTTCTTCACCCGTGGTCGACACTAACTTATTTCACACAACCGGGCACATGCCTGTGTCCCTGGCCTGTGTCCCTCACACAGCCTTAACACGCCTGTGTCCTAGCCCGTGTGCCAAAACCTTGGCATTCTATTTATGATAACATTACCTCACTATGGTCACACGGCCAAGGCACACGCCCGTGTCGTTAGACAGTGTGTCGAATTAAATTCTTAACTTTAGGTACAGACATCACACGACTCGGGCACACGCCCAGGTTCATGGCCGTGCCTCTCATACGGATGAGACACACTGCCGTGTCTCTACTCGTGTGTCTACTACTGAGCATACTGACTTGTAAACCTAGCTCACAATGGGACACAATGCCGATCAACATGCCCATGGGGCTGATCGTGTGTCACACACAGCCTAGACACACGCCCCTGTGTCTACTGGTGTGGACGTTAAAAAGGCTATACTCCAAGCCAAATGCCACCTTACATAGCAACCACACTTATACCAACTCAATTCAGCAATAAGATGACTATATGGCACCTCAAATAACTGATAAAATCAAGGCATCCACAAAATCATACACTTCATGAAATCCATCATCATTGAATATATGAACATATCAAGTATAGGCCAACTTCCCATGACCTTTTACAAAATAAATTGGACAACTATAATAGCCAACACATTTGGCTTGCAAATATGACATAACAAAAAGACCAAGTCCTATACATGCCATACTCAAAATAAATCTAATTTAGCTATACCAAAAAGTGGTCGATAGTGCGATCTCCAACTCCGACGTCTGCAACTTCTCGAGTTAACTTGGCAATACTACAAGGAAAAGGAAAATGAAAGGGATAAGCACAAAGCTTAGTATGTTAAAATAAATAGCAACAATAAGCTCATGATAAAATCCATCCATGGCATTAAATAACCACACACAAAGTTATAGGCTCATTTCCATACTTACTCATACTTGCCCTTATTTGGCACATACCATGCCACATATCGTAAATGTTATTCGTGAATTACTCACGGTACCTATATTAACTCAATCACATATCTTTAATAAAATCCTCGTTTCTATTTCTAAGCTGACCTATTTATCCCAATAAATCACTAGGGATGCTCAAAGATGCATATTCATAATCATTAGCATAAACAAGAAGCCAATGCCACGTCCCAAGTGTGGTCTTACATAGGTCACCTCTAAATAACAATGCCATATATTGGATATGGTCTTATATGGGCCCTTACATCGATATCGATGCCATATCCGGATATGGTCTTATACGATTTTTCACATTCAATGCCAAAGCCATATCCTAGATATGGTCTTACACGGTATCTCAATTCGGTGCTGAGGCCATGTCCCCTACATGGTCATATATGGGACCTCATCTATCTCATGTCTCAATGATAGTGTTTCACACTCATTATAGTCGAACTTGGACCTCAACATCTCAACTTACTCATTCAACATCAAATATTCAATTTAGTAAAATTTCACACAACGACATAATATCAAACATTCTCAAACATGCTAACGTAAATGTTGAATCTATCTCTTACAAACTTACCTCGATTTTAAAATAGGCTAGATTGTCGGTCTAGTCTGATATTTTGTTCTTGCTCTATAATAGCAAATTAGCTCATTTTAATAATCACATTAATAAAAGCATTTCAATAATCATGCTTTGGTAAAATTACTATTTTGCCCTTAAACTTTGGCAAAATAACCATTTTATCCCTAGGCTCAGAAATTAATTCTAATCAAATTTCTACCTTCAACAAGCCTAGGTGAACATTTATTTCTCTTATGGCTATCATCAAAACCCAACATTTCAGACATTTGCTACAAACTTTTTAACCTTTACAATAAGGTCCATTTAGCTGTTTTCATAGTAACACCTTTCACAAAAGTTGTTTATCTAACAACTAAGACTTATTTTCTTCTATAAAAATGTAGCAACCAACTTAAAAGCTCTCATGACAAATCCCTAAACTTTTCACCATATTTCAAAATAGTCCCCTCATTAGAAAGCTTAAGCTTTAGGGGTTCCAAAAGTACAACTATCATCAAGAAAAACCATTAAAATCACTTACTTGTAGGGAGAAGAGTTTGCTAAAATTTTGAGCTTTCAAAACCCCTATTTTTCTTGCTATTTTCGGTGGAGGAAGATGAGTAAAAAGATGGATATAATCTTTTTTTATTTTAATATTCAACAATCAATTTAGTCACCAAACTTACCAACTTTGACCAATTTTGTCAATTCTTGTCTCCTATAGCCAGCCACCCTATACTTAGGGGTCTAATTGCACTTTAAAGACCTCCAATGTTCTTTAGCTATTAAACACCTTTAGCTTATAAAATAGAACTTTCACACTTTATGCGATTTAGTCCTTTTTCGCAATTAAACATGAAATCGCTATAATTAAAGCACCAAAATTTTTATGCACTTATATAATAATGCTCTAACTCATAAAAATAACATGAAAATAAGTTTCTCTAACCTCGGATTAGTGATCTCGAGATCACTGTTCTGACTAGCCCCTAAATCGGGCTGTTACAAGAGTTCCATTAGGCGAAACATTGAAATCAAATCTTGAAATTTGAAAATGAAATAAATAAAATTTTAGTAAGCTATTATAATGTATGATTTGAATTGAAATGGTATGAATTTGTGAATTGATATTAGTATATAAAATAATTTGATGATATGGAACTATATGTATACATATTTGTAATTCACGAAAAAGAGAAAGTATATGAAAATTACGTGAATTGGTTAGAATTGAGCCTTGGGGGCCAAACTGAATACAAATGAGTTAATAAATTCTAGAAAGAGAATCAAATTGTAAGTTGAATGGTTAAATGTCATTAATTGAATATGAAAATTAGATAACCTATTGTTAAAGGTTCATATGTTTGAAACTTAAATAGCATGGTATGTTTTGAAATGGCTCATAGATTGGCACTTGATGAATGGTATGATTTGGTGAATTCAATTGTAAGTTTTAGATGATTTGATATACAATTTGTCGTAGGTATGTATGTATATATGATAATGGGATTACCTGACATGATAGGATGTAAATTGGTTAGACATTAAGCATGAATTCATTGTAATCATTTTCTAATGCTAATATTAAATTATGTTGAATCATGAAAGTACCCCTAAGCTTTATTGCTCAACATACAATTTTTTATTTTGTGCATAGGTATAGGTGGATCTCGAAGTTTTGAGAAGTGATTTTAGCATCCAATTCGTGGTCCTCGACTTGGCAATGTTTTTATAGTCCCTTTTTGTTTAATATATGGCAAGTACCTAGGTTGAGTCACATTTTGCATAATTTGGTCATATTAATATTTGAAGTTAGAAATGGTAAATTGGAAATGGTCAAATGGTTGGTTTGTATAATTGAGTTTGGCACATGGTTAATGTGTAGGAGATGTTGCAATACTTGTGACTTATGTGTATAGGTACATAGTATCTTGAAATTGACTTATATGTTTAATGGAAATGATGAAATTGATGTAATGCAAATGTATATAAAGTATTATGATTTAGGATTAAACCTATTGGAAATGTATTTTTGTTTGAAAAATTGATTGGAAAAGTGATTTGGTTTTTTAATGTATTGCAAATTGGTATCTTAGGATCATTTAAAACAAGCAATTATGTCATGAAATCAAGTTATTATCATTGCGATGAGAAATTATTAGTGGGTTTCGCCATGATGAGGAACCCTGTAACACCCCTTACCTTTATTCAATGACGGAACAAGGTACAAGGTATTACTTTACTTATACACAAACAATTATGCTATACCGAAACATTACTTTCCACCCTGATTTAAAGCTTTTCATAACACCTCTTAAACAAGCCTACAAGGCCTCAATCACACTTTAGGAGTGGTTCGGGATCAAATCAAACTCTTTTAAAGATCACTAGAAAGGCTTAGAAAATTCACACTAAACAGTCCACAAGCCCGTGTGAAGGAAGGTGTAGCACCCCACACCCGACCTAGACGTTATGATCGGATCTAGCGTGCCACATCAGGTGTTGTTTGAAATCTTTGTGTTCGTTGGAAAATGCCTCTACGAATCAAAACTTTCTACTATTTTAAACTCCTGATTTTCGTTGCATATTAACAAAATAAGTTTTGCTCGAAATCATTCCTTTTCAAAAATATCATTATGCATTTATTATTTTGTTTTTAAAACCTTGTCTGTTACGGAAGTTTGGTTTAAACAGTTGCAAAAACATGATATTTTACAAACAGTAGTTATTGTTTTAAAACCTGTGTTTAGTAAATTAGCAGTTTGTAAAGAGATACCAAATAAAAGTTAAAAACAATTTCGATGGCCTTATTACAAAAATTATTAACCCAAAAATTTACATAAAGTAAACTTGAAACACCCCACACCTGGCCCACGAGCACGAACGGATCTGGTATGTTCCTAAAGTAAACGGTTTCAAAGATTTTCGTTACTTAGAGAAAATTTGTAAAATATTTAGAAAAATGTTGTTGTGAATTGGGCTTAGATTGGAAACCCATTTAATTAATCTTGTAAATCCAATTTTATTAAGGTGACAAAATATTTTTTAGGGTTTAAAATATATATATATATATCACTTTAACTTTAGTCATATTTAGTTAAGTAATATAATAGTAAAAAGTAAAGCAAAGTAAAGAAAATCCATTGGGCCTTATGGCCTTATTACATCAAGTAAAACCCAAAAATAAAATTAAAGGAACTAAGCAAAATAAAGTCCAAATTTAAATTAATCTTCAAATGAGACATACAGCCACCTCAAGGTCTCTAGCCGATGCATCCTTGTTCATCACTGAAAATAATTCCCACAGCAGGGTGAGTCAATGAGACTCAATGTGCACAGATACTAACATTCAACAAATCGGGCATACATGTTCATATCAATTTCATATTCAAATAAAAGCGATGATGCAACCCAAACCCAAGCCTAATGGTCCATCCGCTACACACCACCGTACTGCCGGTCACACCATGGGGACTACTAAGTCAACCCTCCATCCGCTACACACCATCGAAGGCGTTCATTTGCGACGGCGTGCTCATCGCCCATATAATTTGTGTCATTGGACACCATATTCAAATAATGTAACCGAAGTTACCAAATTCAAATATTTGTGACCGTAGTCAGCATATAACGTTGGTAAGACCGAAATCAACACCTTCTAATGTTGGTGAGACCGAAGTCAACACCTTCTTCCCCTTTCACATAAATCCGAATGCCCCAAAATATATATCATGCATAACATACTTAATTTCATAATCATATACATATATTCACATGTTATAAAATAACATATTTCATAATCCTATCGAAGTAGGAAGCGTGCACAGTACTTTTGTACCACATTAGGGTACTTAGCCATATTCATATTCTTACGTATAATCACATAATAAAATAATTGCCATATGAAATATCGAAAGTTAGTGTGCGTACACACGATTTGTAATAGATTCCTTGAAATCCAAGAACGATCTACCGATCTAGATTTTTACTCCTATATTCTACCAACCATTAAAATATATTAACAAACTTATTTGGATTAAAACCAAATCCAAGTAGGATTTGTATTACTTACCTTGTTTGCGAATTTGGATGTCGTAAATCAAGTCCCAAAATTGCTAGTATTCCTTTTCCTTGAAATCGGCTAACACTAGCCATGTAACCATGTCGATTTTCGACTTTTGAAATAATGGGAAATAATCCTAAATATAAAAAAAAAACAAGCCTTGGCGAATATCACCTACCTTACAAATTCCAAATCGAAAAGGATTCCTTGCCTTATAGCCTTTATCGACATCCCTAGCATCATATGTTAAATTTAATTTAACATATAAATCATAACCTTTAACCAAATGTATTTATCTTACCTTAGATCCTCGAATTTCCTAAAGATTCCTCCTTGTATTCAACTATTGTAAAAGAACACGAGAGATCCTTATAGATTCGGCCATCGAGACAAAAATAGGCATTAAACCCTTCTCTTTCGGCAAATAGAAAAAGAAAGGACTTGATTAATGCTTAGCCTTACCTTTAATGCTTTGATTGATTGCTTCCTTGCCTATACTCACGAGTTTGGCTATGGAGTTTTAATCGAGGATCAAAGAGTGTTTTGGCTCGACAATAGCAAAGGAGAGGAGAAGAAAATAGAAGAAGAAGAGATGGATTTTGCTTAAAGAGAAATTGACAAGAGGGGAGAGAGCAAGGGGATTTTCGGCTACTTGGAAAGATGAGAGAAAAAGACCTTGGGTTCTCCTTTTATAGCCGAATTTGCTAGGCCAAGAGTCCTTGACTTGGCCACCACTCTCCCTTAAGATAATATTATCTCCTTTATCTAAAAATAAAAGTATTTAATCTATCAATTATCTCCTCAGATAATCCAAATTTAAAATCCCTTATTTATCACTTAATAATCAAGTTTTAATAAAAATAAAACTCCTCCTTTCTAGAAAATAGGTGCCGTCCACCCTCTTACTTAGGGAAGCAAAAATAAACCTTCATTATTTGCTTCCCAGGTGACTCGAACTCGGGCCATTTCCATAAGCCCTAAGTGACCCCTTCAGGCCACTTTTCCAAGCCTGTTTGTGTGTCAAATTTCACCAACTTTTTCTTTTAAGGCCCTCTTGCCCTTATTTCCTATTTTGAACTTTAAAATTTGTCATTCCGGCCTTATTTCTAAGTTTCCTAAAATTTTCGATCGGCTCTGTAACTTGCCATTTTTATTACATCTTGAAGTTTCCAAAATGTTCAGGTTTCCAAAATGTTCAAGTTTCCAAAATGTTCAGGTTTCCAAAATGTTCAGGTTTCCAAAATGTTCACTTTCCTAATTTACTTACGTTTCCAAAATGTTCACTTTCCTAATTTGCTTAGGTTTCAAAAAATGGTCATTTTCCTATTTCCAACATAACATTTCCATACATTCTTAGGTTTCCAAAAATCATTCCAAATTTATTCCAAAACACATAAAAGATGTCTTTTTGTACAATTAGGCCAAAATGCATAGGCCATTTTCAGGATGTTACAGTTCTACCCCTTAAAAATAATTTAGTCTCGAAATTACTTACTATCGTTCATCTATCTGATCTAACTCACCACACTACGCTATTCTTTGCGCTTTCTGATCTTAAAAACTATCATACTTTCTAGGCACATTCTCTAAGTTCACAATCAAGGTTCCATATACTTCATTAACAACATAAGATCGAACTAATCTTATAGCAAGTAAAGTAATGAAGTATAATCCATAAATAAGAAACTTACTCGTTGTCTCGTCTGGCGCGTCACTATCCTCGTGACGGCCGTCTGCATAAACTAACCTTGGCTGCCTTGCTTCGAACCTTCAACACCTCCACTTGGTGCTCCACGACCTTGGCGGAACCATTACCTCTGTTATTGAACCTCGACCTCGTTGAAATTCTTTGTCCTCCCTACCGGCTGATTAACATCTTTGAGTTCTTTGGTTTTTGTCATCGATATTTTGGGCAGGTCCTTGAACATATGGTCCTTGGACCCACACTTAAGACATGCTCTGTCTTTCTCCAACACTCACCTAAATGCTTCTTTCCACAATGCTCACAAGGATGATCTTGCCTCTGGTACCAACTTGCTGATCCTTTGGCCCATCAGTTCTAGGCCTCTTATTCCCCGATGATCCAGACAATCCAAAACCTCTTTCTGGCCTATTTCGATCAGTGTTCTGCTTGATAGAATCCTTAATTCCCTCGACCACTTTAGCCTTATCCACCAAAGCAGAGAATTTTCGCTCCTGATGCGGTGCTATCAACAGTCTCAGATTGTTCCTTAGTCCATCCTCAAAATGGACACAGCGTTCATGCTTAGTTGCCACTACCCCTCGAGCATAGCGGCTCAACCTCAAGAATTCCGCCTCATATTCTGCGACAGACTTACTCCCTTGTACCAACCCTAGAAAAGCCTTCCTTTGTTCATCTGTATACCTGGTTCCCACATACTTCTTCTAAAATGCCTCTTTAACATATTCCCAAGTCAAGTTTTCAGCCGTGGTACCATCCCGAACAGTTAACCACCAGCGTCGCTTCATCGCAGCGTAACAAGCGCCACCATCCCTTTCAACTTTTCCTCTGAGTCGGATCGAGCTCATCCATGATCGCTCCGTTGCTTCCAACCAAGATTTTCGGTATCTTGGGTGCCACATTAGATACTCCTCGAAACATTTCCGCTCCATTTGCTCGGAGCCGTTCAGGTACCAACTTTCGATTTCCTGAATTTCCTCCGGCACCTGCCACCAATTCCAAAACTTCGCGGCCTGACTGCGACCGGCATCTTCCCGTCTTAGCTGGCTTTGCTCAACATTAACAGCTGGGGGTGGTGGTGGCGATGGCATTTCATTGTCGGACCCTTGACCCGATCTAACGGGTTCCGACACGGTCATCCTTCCTCTACCTCGACCCACGGCGACCACGTCCTCTAGAGCTCATTTTCTAACCCGAGATCGATTAAGAAATTTTATGAATTAGTCATTGTTCCACTTATTTACCAGCGAAGGAGTTTTATGAAAAAGGGATTTAAGAGTGGTTCTTTCGTATACATACAAACACACAGTCTTTTCCATTCATTCATTCATCCATCAAACAAGTATGAACTTTCGTTCATTCAGAGAAACGTTGTAGTTTTTATTGTTGTTGTTTTCCACTACCCAGGGGTATTTTCGTAATTTTGTCCTACAGGGGCACTTTCGAAATTTTTTAGAAGAAAAACATTCCTTGGTGTTTTTGTCAAAAATTATTTTGAAAATTTTGAAGTCTCGGGAAAATTTGGAAAGATTTAGAAATACAGGGGTATTTTGGTAATTTTTGACCTTGGGGGTATTTTGGCAATTTTTCACAAATCAGGGTAAATTTGTAAAATTTTATAAGTCAAGGATATTTCGAAAGTTGTAAAACTTTGAGGGTTCTCTTTTTTTAAAAAAAAAAATTGTTCCTTCCAAAATGGGGATGTTGCAAAATTTTGGAAATCGGGTCATTTTGGTAATTTTGTAAGTTAGGGGCAATTTTGTAATTTTTCCAAAATCAAGGTATTTTGATATTTTCTGATTAGGGTTTTGAATGTTTACAAAATAATGAAATTTTGGTAAAGCTGTTGAGTAGTTGAACATTTTATAAACCAAGGGCATTTTGGTAATTTCACCCCTAAGGGTATTTTTGTAATTTTCGCAAATCAGGAGTTTTTCAGAAAATGTTGTAAAAATAATTTTCTTAGATTTAAAAGAAAGTTTTAAAAGTTTGAAAAACTAGGGTTTGTTGTTTTGTTCTCTTTTCTCTTCTCTTTTTTTTTAAAACATGGCTTGTTCCCTTTCGGGTTTTAGTCATTATGTTTAGCCTATGACCGAGCCCTCTTGGTCAGGGTGAACCAAAGCTACGCACCAGGCAGGATTCGTGTGGAGAGGAGGTGAGTCACGCGGACTGCTTAAATACCAAGCTCCCACTGAAACCATTCCTAGACATGCGCACAGAGGTTGCCACACCACTAGCTCAGTGACTTAGCCATAGGTTGGTTCAGTGTATTAAATCTTATGTGGTTTTGTGTTTGAGTAGTCTAATCCTAGGGTTCAAGTTCCTATCATTCTATTCTCGTTCCATGCCTTTTCTACCCTTATATAGTTCATAGAATCACACATATAGTTAGGGGTACTTACGGTGGATTTGCGGGTCAAAGACTTAGGGGCCATGCGGAAAACACCTTATTTTCAAAGAAAATCATTTGGGCTCAATTCAAAACGTTTTGGGCCTTAGCCCACAGTAGAGAGTTTAAAGCGGGCTCGATACCAAATTGAAACACCCACACCGGCCCACGAGCACAGGCAAGAATCGGTATGTTCCTAAAAGTAAACCAGGTTTCAAAGATTTTCGTTACTTAGAAAATTTGTAAAATATTTAGAAAAATGTTGTTGTGAATTGGGCTTAGATTGGAAACCCATTTAATTAATCTTGTAAATCCAATTTTATTAAGGTGACAAAATAATTTTTTAGGGTTTAAAATATATATATATCACTTTAACTTTAGTCATATTTAGTTAAGTAATATAATAGTAAAAAGTAAAGCAAAGTAAAGAAAATCCACTTGGGCCTTATGGCCTTATTACATCAAGTAAAACCCAAAAATAAAATTAAAGGAACTAAGCGAAATAAAGTCCAAATTTAAGCGGAATCTTCAAATGAGACATGGCCACCTCAAGGTCTCTAGGCCGGTCCGTCCTTCATTCATCACACGAAAATAATTCCCTAGCAGGGTGAGTCACAGAACACAATGTGCATCTGATGACTAACATTCAACAAATCGAGCATACATGTTCATATCAATTTCATATTCAAATAAAAACAATGATGCAACCCAAACCCAAGCCTAATGGTCCATCCAGCTACACACCACATGCACTGCCGGTCACACCATGGGGACTACTAAGTCAACCCTCCATCCGCTACACACCATCGAAGGCAGTCGCTGCAGTTGACGTGCTCATCGCCCATATAATTTGTGTCATTGGACACCATATTCAAATAATGTAACCGAAGTTACCAAATTCAAATATTTGTGACCGTAGTCAGCATATAACGTTGGTGAGTCTGAGTCCCTTACAGCTCCAAATCCTTTAAGGCTCGGGATTATCTGCACAGTTAAAGGGAAAGGGTGAGTTACGAGAACCAAGTGTGTAATCCCCCTATTACACCCACAGTTTGGGCCCAAGCCCATACAGTAACAATCTGGGCCTAAGCCCTATTAATTAACAATATGAGCCTAAGCCCTATTTAGTAACGGCCTGGGCCGAAGCCCTATTCAATAACGATTTGGGCCGAAGCCCTATTCAATAATAGCCTGGGCCAAAGCCCTATGATATGCAAAACAAATATGTACCCAGCCCAGTCCAACCAACACACCACCCGTACCAACCAACACACCTGTGGGGACCAAGTCAATCCACCCAACCAGCACACCAATAACGTAGACTAGCTGCTAATAATAGTATACGTGGTTGAGCCACTAAATCAGTATAACATGGCAAAAGCCACTAAATCAGTATAACGTGGCAATGCTACCAGTACAGTACTTCTGCCAAATCTATAACCCAACCCATGCAGTATGCCATGTCATAATTAAATCATGTAAGCAGTGCATCATCATAGACATCAATCATACTGTTACTACTCATACATCGATGATCCTACCACTAAGGGTAAAATGATCATTTGGGGGTAAAATGATAATTTTGCCCCTCGAGGGTATTTTGGTAATTTTACTCACCAAGGGTAATTCTGTAATTTACCCATCAAGGGAATTTCGATAATTTACCCATCAAAGGTATTTGGGTAATTTACCCATCAAGGGTATTTTGGTAATTTACTCATCTACGGCCTTTTTGGAGGGCAACTGTCGCCTCGGCGACATAGGTTCCATTTTGGGTCAAAATGGTGCAATTAGGCCTAACATCCAATTTCGGCCCAAACGGGCCCACATCCTCGTATGGCCCAAACAACCCATTTTCGGTCTCGGATCTATGAACTTTGCAGCCGCATCTATTATCCAATAATTACCATGGATTTTGCCTCTGTGGGCCCATTAACCCATTGGAACCACTTAGCCCACTTCGGCTCAACAAGGCCCATTATAGCCTCAGTTCTGCCAGAGAGTTCGAGTCACTCCCAATAGTCTATCGCCAACATTATTGTCTCGGTTTAGCTCTATGAGTGCTCGCACACTCGAGAACTCTCAATTGCCAATACAATGGCTTTTCGATATTTTAGCTTTTGGCCGATTCACAGAACATCGCATATCAAAATAAACAGTGGTGTGAGATTACACACCTTGATTACGATCGTGACAGGAATCCCTTAGCACCGATACTACGTTAGATAAGATCAACAGTTAGTCAATCGATCAAAAAGGGTTCCCTCTTAACATTCAACAACCTGAAACCACACATATAAATTCTCTTCGATTATTAGACAAGATTAATGAACCCGCAATGTATCCTGCATTTCAAAAGACTCTTATTATAAGAGTTGAATAAAAATTTGGTTAACAACCACTCTTGTAGAAACCTCAACTCCCTGGAAAGATCAATCTTCCAGTCAACCACGAAGTGCAAATACTTACCGATCAAGGCTAAGAGCACGAATCGATTACTTCCAAGCGTTCATTCTTTCCTACTCCTCATGTGAACCTACATAACAACAACATCAGACTATAGAAGATGGAAGAGATTCAGTACTAGAGGCACAAATGATAACCCCCACAAAACTGATTAAAATAAAATCGATATACTCACTCCTTAGATTCGGCAAGACAAATTTCTTTGAGTACAGCCCTAGAGATGTGACTACAAGAAGGATATAAGAAGAGATTGATCTTGATTAAATCAACTTATAGAATAATGGCAAGACGTCGAGGATAAAGAAGAAGGTAGATTACAGAAAAGTCAAGGCTTACTATTTGGTTAGCTTTACAAGGCAAGAAAAAATGAGAGAAAAAGAAGGGTTGGGTGTTCGGCTAAAGAAGAACCGAAAATAAGAAGTGAATGTTCAGCTTTGGGAAAAAAAAGAAAATAACAAGTTTGACGGGAAGAGGGAAAGGAGTAAGGATTCAGCCAACCAAGCTTGTAGATGACAAGTGAAATTGAACAATTGAAGTGTGAATAGCTACTTGAAAAAGAAAGAGAAGTGCACGAAAAGTAGAAAATAATAGTCCAAAACTTCAAAAGAGAAAGACCCGAAATGCAAAAAAGAAACTTGAAAGAGAAAGAATACTTGGTTCCCACCAACACTCCAAGTTGCCGAAACTACTTCCTATCATCCCCTCTCTAGCCGAAATGCTCCCTTAGCCACACTCTCAAATTCGGCCACTACTCCCTCACTTATCAACTCCTTGATTTCCTCTACTATCTTTTCATTGAATCACTCCTAGCCTCCTATTCAGACTTGTTGACAAGTCTCCAACTCCCCTTGAAGAGTTTGATCTGAACTCTGCTTCCTCTACTCTCAAGTTACAAAATAAAAGCCTCTATTTGCAACCTGAGGGATTAGAACCCCTTCCCTCATTGCTCTCTGATTGACACCATAGCCACCTTGCCACATGCTCAACTTCTGTCTCCTAAATGGACATAATTATACTTAATCCCTAATGCCATTAGCCCTCTCCACTAAAGAGCCAAAAACTAAATTTTTTTCCAAGGCTCAAACTCGAACCTAGGCCTCCTTAGGACCCACAAATACACTCAAATAACTAGCTGAGCAAGAACTACATAAAATTAGGCAAAAGTTACAACCCCTAACTTTTAGGGCATTACAACTCTACCCCCTTAAATAAATTTCAGCCTCAAAATTTACCTGATTAGAAGGGATGAAGGTATTGCTGTCACATCGCCTTCTCAGGATCCCACGTGGCTTCCTCTAAAGTGTGATTGCACCACAGCACCTTGACTAACGGAATAGATTTCCTCCTCAGTACCTTAACATTATGATCCAGTATCTACACTGGTTCTTCCTCAAAAGTCAAATCAGGTCTTACCTCAATCATCTTTACTGCAGTATATGAGAAGGATCAGAACGATATCGTCTCAACATAGAAACATGGAATACATTATGTATACGATTTAACTCAAGAGGCAGCTTCAGCTGATAGACAACCGGTCCCACACGCTTTAGTATCTGGTAAGGTCTGATGAATCTAGGGCTCAACTTTCCTTTTCGCCCAAATCTTAAAATCTTTTTCCATGGTGGGACCTTCAAGAAGACATAATCCCCTACAGAGTACTCTATTTCTTTACGCTTTAGGTCACCATATGACTTCTATCTATCAGATGCTTCTTTTATCTGACTACAGATAAATCTCACTTTCTCCTCGGTTTCAGAGACTAGTTTTGGACCCAACAGTTGCCGCTCGCCCAATTCCATCCAACAAGTAGGGGTACGACACCTACGACCATATAACACCTCATATGGTGCCATCTGAATACTGGATTGGTAGCTGCTGTTAGAAACAAATTCTACTAATGGTAGATAGTCTTCCCAACTGCTCTTGAAATTGATCACACAGCTTCTCATCAGGTCCTCCAAAATCTGTATTGCCCTATTGGACTAACCATCAGTCTGTAGATGAAATGCTGTGCGAAAATCCAACCTTGTACCCAGAGCTTCGTGTAACACTCTCCAGAATCGTGATGTGAATCTAAGGTCCCTGTCCGAAATAATAGACACTGGTACCTCATGCAACCTTATAATTTTTGCCACGTATAACTTTTCCAACTTCTGCAATGAGTAATAAGTGCGAACCGGTATGAAGTGGGTAAACTTAGTTAGTCGATTAGCAATAACCCATACCGAATCTTTCTTAGTATGCATCAAGGGTAGCCCACTAACAAAATCTATGGTTACTCTCTCCCACTTCCAGAGTGGAATCTTAACAGGTTGCAGCAGTCCCGAAGGCAGTTGATGCTCAACCTTCATCTGCTGGCATGTCAAACACTTACTTAAAAAATCAGTAACCTCACGCTTAAGTCCTTGCCACCAGTATAGTTCACTAGATCTCGGTATAACTTGTTTCCGCCAGGATGCATAGCGTATGGGCTACTATACGCCTCCCGCAGAATCGATTGCCTTAACTCAGAGTCCCTCAGTATACAAACTCTTCCATGGAAGCATAATATTCCTTCACTATTCAGCCCAAAATCCTCAGTCTCTCCCTTCTTCACCTGTAGGAATCGAGGAACCAACGACTCATACAACATCTGTTTCTCTTTAATTTGAACTACCCACATCGATTTCACTTAAAGTTTAACTAATAGAATAGGCTGAGACGAGCAAACATTGCTCTTAAATCAGACACAACCTTACGGCTCAGTGCATTTGCTACCACGTTAGCTTTTCCCGGATGGTACTCAATCGAGAAATCATAATCCTTAAGCAACTCTATCCATCTTCATTTCCTAAGGTTTAACTCATTCTGAGTAAGGAGGTACTTGAGACTTTTATGGTCGGTATAAATGATCGACTTCTCTCTATACAAGTAGTGTCTCCAAATCTTTAGTGAGAATACCATCATAGCTAATTCTAGGTTATAAGTAGGATAACTCACCTCGTGTGGCCTAAGCTAACAAGATATGTAAGCCACCACCTTCCCTTTTGCATTTGCACACAACCCAAGCCCATGTGCAATGCATCACAGTAGACAATGAATTCCTTTCTAGCCTCTGGCTAAATTAGTATCAGGGCTTTAGTTAAAATCTTCTTTAGTTTCTCAAAACTCTTCTACTTTTTATTAGTCCAAAAAAATGGCACTCCTTTATGTAATAGCTTAGTTAGAGATGCAACAATCAATGAAAAACCTTCAACGAACTGTCTGTAATACCCTGCGAGACCCAGAAAACTTCAAATCTTAGATACCGACTTTAGTGGCTTCCAATCTAATACTGCCTCAACCTTTAAGGATCAACCTTAATCCCCTCGGCAGACACGACATGACCCAAAAAATTTCACCTTACGCAGCCAAAACTTGCACTTTCTGAATTTGGCATAAAGCTGCTTTTCCCTCAATATTTGCAGAATAATCCAGAGATGTGAATCATGCTCCTCCTTGGTTCTTGAATATACTAGAATATCATCTATAAACACTACCACAAATCAGTCTAAATAGGGTTGGAAGACCTGTTTCATCATATCCATGAAAGCAGCTGGTACATTCGTTAGCCCAAACGGCATGACAAAAAACTCGTAGTGTCTATAACGAGTTAGGAATGCAGTCTTGTACACATCTACCTCCTTAATCCTTAACTAATGATATCTCGATCAAAGATCTATCTTGGAGAAAATCACATTCCTCGCAGCTGATCAAACAGATCATCTATTCTTGGTAAAGGGTACTTGTTCTTAATCGTCAGTTTATTCAATTGACGATAATCGATACACATGTGCATTGAACCATCTTTCTTCTTTATGAACAGTACCGGTGCTCCCCATGGTGACACACTAGGTCAGATGAATCCTTAATCCAGTAGCTCTTAGATCTAAGCCTTTAATTCTACTAGCTCATTTGGTGCCATCCTATAAGGGGCGATGAACACTGGAGCTGTTCCCAATAGGAGCTCAATGTCGAATTCGACCTCACGATTTGGTGGCAACCCCGGAAGCTCTTTAGGAAATACATACAGAAACTACTTTACCGTCTTGACATCTCCAACAGAAAAACCTTTAACATCAGATGTGCTAACATAAGCTAGGAACGCCTCGCAACCTTTGCGAACCAGCTTCTCAGCCCTTAATGCTGAGATTACGTTGGATAAATAGTCCCTTCACTCCCCTATCACAACCACCTCCTCAATCTATGAATATTTTAGTACCATACATTTAGCCGCGCAATCCAAATTCTCACGGTGTTTCACTAACCAATCCATGCCCAAAATGAGATCGAAATCGCCAAACGATAGTTCCATCAAATCCGCTAGAAAGACCACCCTTTGGACCTCTAGAGGCACATCTCTAAATAGTTTATTCACTCTAACCGACTGTCCTAGTGGACTGATCACTGATAGTTCCTATTAGCAAGTTCAAACTGTATGCCCAATGTTCCTGACATAGTACATGCAACATACGATTGCGTGGATCCAATGTCAATTAAAGCTATAAATGGCACATCATGAATGAGGAACATACCAGTTACGATGTCAGGTCGTCGCCATCCTCTCAATGTCGAGTAGCATATACCAACACTGGCTGTCTCGCCTCTGTATTACCAACACCTTTGCCCTATGCTCCATGACCTCGTCCTAACCTATTTCCCCCTCTTGGTGGACCACGGCCTCTTAGTGGCTGCTGACCACCTCTCCCTGACAGCACATAGCCTTGACCTTCAGCTTGCATCTGAATGGGCTTCTGAGTACAGTCTTTAACCTGATGATCCCTAGAGCCACATCTAAAACATGCCCCAGTTCTTTTCCAGCACTCTCCCAAATGAGATCTCCCACACTCAGCGCAAGGTTGCGGTTTGACTGAAACATTAGGAACCCCAGCTCGGGCTGGTCCAACAAACCTAGGCTTCTTCCTGGGCTCACCAGAAGAACTCGAAGGCCCAAAATTCCTCTTATTTTTGCCCCTATCCTACTCACGGTTCTGACGCTCTGAGTATTTCACATACTCGACAATCTTAGCCTTCTCAAACAAGGCAGCAAAGTCTCTTTCCCTCTACGGGGCTATTAGTACCCGCAACTCATCTTGGAGACCATCCTTGAACTACACGTAACGCTCATACTCAATCTCGGTGATGCCCTAAGAATACGGGCTCAATCGCAGAACTCTGTCTCATACTCCCCTACAAACTTATTCCCTTGAACCAGACTCAAAAATTCCTTTCTCGGGCATCCACATAACTTGCCCGATATATTTTCCTTGAAAGGCCACCTTAAAGAAGTCCCAAGTCACACGGTCGGCCTGCATGCCTTCCCTCATGGTAAGCTACCATTGGTATGCCTCATCTCACAGTAAGGACACTGCTCCCTTCAGTTTTTGCTCTACCGTGTAGTTAAGATCATCCATTATTCGCTCTACCGCCTCCAACTAGTATTCTACTACATTCGGGGCTACACTAGAGATGCCCCTAAATATTTTTGCCCCATTTGATCGGAGTCGCTCAGAAATTGACCCTCGGGCCACTGACCCAGTAATCACTCCAACAACCCTTTCTAGGACTCGTAGTATCGCTTGGGATAGAGCATCATCCCCACCTGCTCGGTCATGAGACCCTGTCTCAGTCATTGGTGATGCTGACGCTTCCGTTTCAAGCATATGTCCTGATGCTGAGGACCTAGCCCTAGCACCTTGGCCTCTACCACGGCCACGTGTACCCTTTCCATGACTTCTTGTGCTCATGTCGATGTAGCGTACTTTCTAATTAAAAAGTTTTATGAATCAGCTTATAGTTCATGTAATTATTAACAAATATCTTATGAAAAGTAATAATTAAGGTTGTTATCATAGATCGTATTTACTACAGTTTCAGTCTCCTATAGTCTCGATTTCCACAGCTAAAGAGTTTCAGTATACTATTACTATCCCTAGTAGTACAATCATATCAGCTTATAACAAAGTATAGAGTCAAGAAACTTACAGATTTGGTGCCGGAGACTCATTGTGCCACATTTTCAGTAATATCACCACTTTTTTAAACTAGAATTTAAACAGATTTGGAAAATTTTTAAAACACATTCCACAGCTGAGTTTTGCAACCTAGCTTTGATACCACTAAATGTAACACCCCACACCCGGCCTAGACGTTATGACCAGAATCTAGCGTGCCATATTAGGTGTTGTTTGAAATCTTTCTGTTCGTTGGAAAATGCCTCTACGAATCAAAACTTTCTACTATTTCAAAATCCCAATTTTCGTTGCTTATTAACAAAACAAGTTTTACTCAAAATCATTCTTTTTCAAAAATATTATTATGCATTTATTATTTTGTTTCTAAAACATTTTTTGTTACAGAAGTTTGGTTTAAACAGTTGCGAAAACATGATATTTTAAAAATAGTAGTTATTGTTTTAAAACTCGTGTTTAGTAAATTAGCAGTTTGTAAAGAGATACCAAATAAAAGTTAAAAACAATTCCGATTGCCTTATTACAAAAATTATTAACCCAAAAATTTACGTAAAGTAAAATAAAATAAAGTAGCTAAATTAACCCAAAGAACATACATGATGTGTGGCCACCTCCGAGTCCCTCGTAGCTCTAAATCTTCTAAGGCTGGAGATTACCTACACAGTTAAAGAGAAAAGGTGAGTTACGAGAACTCAGTGTGTAATCCCTTTATTACACCCACAGTTTGGGCCCAAGCCCATATAGTAACAATCTAGGTCTAAGCCCTATTTAGTAACGGCCTGGGCTGAAACCCTGTTCAATAACGGTCTGGTTCGAAGCCCTATTCAATAATAGTCTGGGATGAAGCCCTATGATATGCAAAACAAATATGTACCCAATCCAGTCCAACCAACACACCACCCATATCAACCAACACACCTGTGGGGACCAAGTCAACCTACTCAACCAGCACACCAATAACGCAGACTAGCTGCTAATAACAGTATACGTGGCTGAGCCACTAAATCAGTATAAAGTGGCAAAAGTCACTAAATCAGTATAACATGGCAATGCCACCATTATAGTGCTTCCGCCAAATCCATAACCCAACCCATGCAATATGCCATGTCATAATTAAATCATGTAAGCAGTGCATCATCATAGACATCAATCATACTGTTACTACTCATACATCGATGATCCTACCACTAAGGGTAAAATGATCATTTAGGGGTAAAATGGTAATTTTGCCCCTTAGGGGTATTTTTGTAATTTTACCCATTAAGGGTAATTCGGTAATTTACCCATCAAGGGTATTTTGATATTTTACCAACCAAGGGTATTTCGATAATTTACCCATCAAGGGTATTTTGGTAATTTACTTATCTACAACCTTTTCGGAGGCCAACTGTCGCCTCAAGCGACACATGTTCCATTTTGGGTCAAAACGATGCAATTGGGCCTAACATCCAATTTTGACCCAAATGGGCCCACACGCTTGTGTGGCTAAACAAACTATTTTCGGTCTCGAATCTGTGAACTTTGTAGCCGCATCCATCATCCAAAAATTACCACGAATTTTGCCCTTGTGGGCCCATTAACCCATTGGGCCCACTTAGCCCACTTCGGCTCAAAAGGCCCATTACAGCCTCAGTTCCGCGAGAGAGTTTGAGTCACTCACAACAGTCTATCACCAACATTATTGACTCGGTTTAACTGTAAGAGTATGCCCAAAGATCAACCATGAGATGGTTGTAATAACATACTTGATTCACCATGTTTATTAATATAAAGCGTTGTCATTATTATTTCGTTTTCATACGTGTACAAATAAACTGTTTTATAATAATGTCACGAGAATAATATGATTATTCTTAAAATATCCTTAGTCAAGTATTATTGTTGACTAGGACAATAATAATGCATTAAGACTAACATGTAGTTGATTGATAATAAAGAGTTGTCATTGATATGGAGTGTCAAAATCAAAGCATGAATATGTGTGTTAGAGAACAACATATTGGGTGACCCGCTATGAGTATGTTTCTTGGATTATTATGTAATTGTCACAACATTACTCATAGTGATTAATAAGTATATGATCCTTGGACTTGAGATAATTATTATCCCAACATCGTGAGTCGTATATTTTGATCTGATCAAGCGTACCTTTATGGCGGTTTGTTCTATAAAGGTGATGTTGGATATACCACAATCTATGTAGAGGGATATTGTTGATCAATATAGGATAAGTCCTCCCACATAATGGGAGTAATATCTTAGGCCACTTGATTGAGTGAGACTAGAAATGCATGGCCATGCTCAAATAAGTTGACATGAGATGTCATACTAATTTGTATATCATAGTCTACTCAAGATATCAAGAAACATGGAATGGACTATACAAGTGTGACTATTCCATGACTTGTATCCATTCCAGATATAAAGGACTTAAGGATTAATGCATAGAAGGTTAATCACAAAAAGTTATGTCGAATCATGACTTCTTGTAACTTAGGTAGCAATGATGCATTGCTAGATGCCACTCATTGTTTGTGACATTAGAATCGTTCTAGTATTATTGCTAACGTTACAAGAACCTACAGGGTGACACCCTATGGTTGAAATGAATGGAATGAAACATAGTTGGTATTGTGTTTGATTGTCACATGAATTAAATTAATTAAAGAATTAATTTAATTAGGCAATCAAATATTGAATATATTATATGTACAAGGATGTTGTACACATAATAAGAATTAATATATGAATTTGGTTAGTATATAAATTTAAATAAATATAGTTTATCGAAATCCATGTTATAATTAATGTAATTATAACTTTTGGGTATAATTAATGTAATTATAATTTTCGATTAAAACATTATTATATTTATTTAATTTTATAATTCATAAAAGAAATACCAATTATAAAATGTAATAAATGAAGAAAAACCCTAATAATTTGCTTGGAAAAGTCTAGCAGCCGTCAAGCAAATAAAACCTCTGAAAATAGTTTTTGGAGATTTCTGCCATTCATAGTCAAACCGGGTAGATTACGTAGAGGCCGACATCGTAAAGGTTGCGGCTTGGTTGACGATGATCGAACTCTTGTTGCCGAGGAGTTCTTTGTCTACTCGATTGAAATTTGATGGCGTGAAACCTTTATTTCACCCCAATTTGTTCCTCACACATGGATTCATGGTTTGGATTGACGGGATTAATTTTATTTTGTTGCGCCATGGGGGTGCCGAGCATTCCAACATTAACTCGACGAGTGCTCACACACTCGAGAGCTCTCAGTTTCCAATACTCTAGTTTTTCAATATTTTGGCTTTTAGCCGATTCACAGAACATCGCATAAAAGAATCAACAGTGGTGTGAGATTACACACCTTGATTACGATCCTGACACAAATCCCTTAGCCCCTCTCCTACGTTAGGTAAGATCAACAGTTAGTCAATCGATCAAAAAGGGTTCCCCTCTTAATATTCAACAACCCAAACCACATACTCTTACCTTGCTTTACTGAGTTTTGCTAAATCCTATCCGATTATCAGAGAAGATTAATGACCCCATAATGTATCCGGCATTTCAAAACACTCTTATTAGAAGAGTTGAATAAATATGTGGTTAACAACCACTCTTGCCGAAACCTCAACTCCCAGGCAAGATCGATCCTCCAGTCAACCACAAAGTGCGAATACTTACCGATCAAGGCTAAGAGTATGAATCTATTGCTTTCGAGCGCTCGTCTCTTCCTGATCTTTGAGTGAACCTACATATCAACCATATCAGACTACAGAAGATGGAAGAGATTTGGCACTAGAGGTACAAATGATAATCCCCACAAAACTAATTAAAAGAAAATCGATATACTCACTCCTTAGATTCGGCAAGACAGATTTCCTTGAGTACAACCCTAGAGATATGATTGCAAGAGGGAGATAATAAGAGATTGATCTCGATTAAATCAACTTATAGAACAATGGAAAGACGTCAAGGATAAAGAAGAAGGTAGATTCAACTAACACAAAATTTAAGGCTTACTGTTTGGTTAGCTTTACAAGGCCAAGAGAAAATGAGAGAAAAAGAAGGGTTGGGTGTTCGACTAAAGAAGAACCAAAAAGAAGTGAATGTTTGGCTTTGGGAAGAGAAAAGAAAACAACAAGTCTGACGGGAAGAGGGAAAGGAGTAAGGATTCAGCCAACCAAGCTTGTAGGTGAAAAGTGAAATTGAACAATTGAAGTATGAATAGCTATTTGCAAAAGAAAGAGAAGTGCACAAAAAGTAGAAAATAATAGTCCAAAACTTCAAAAGAGAAAGACCCAAAATGCACAAAAGAAACTTGAAAGAGAAAGAATACTCGGTTCCCACCAACACTCCAAGTTGCTGAAACTACTTCCTATCATCCCCTCTCTAGCCGAAATGCTCCCTTAGCCACACTCCCAAATTCGGCCACTACTCCCTCACTCATCAACTCCTTGATTTCCTCTACTATCTTCTACTTCAATCATTCCTAGCCCCCATTCAAACTTGTTCACCAAGTTTCCAACTCCCCTTGAAGAGTTTGATCTGAACTTTGCTTCCTCCACTCTCAAGTCACAAAATAAAAGCCTCCATTTGCAACATGAGGGATTCGAACCCCTTCCCTCCTTGTGCTCCCATTGACGCCGCAGCTACCATGCCACATGCTCAACTTGTGTCTCCTAAATGCACATAATTATACTTAAGCCCTACTGCCAACAATCCTCTTTACTAAAAAGCCAAAAACTAAAATTTTTCCCAGGCTAAAACTCGAACCCAGGCCCCCTTATGACCCCCAAATACACTCAAATAGCCAGCTGAGCAAGCACCGCATAAAATTAAGCAAAAGTTACAACCCCTAAGTTTTGGGGCATTACAGAAGGGACACGCCTGTGTGGTATATCACATGCCCGTGTTCCACACTT
Organism: Gossypium rotundifolium; assembly: GCA_025506655.1. Lineage (NCBI taxonomy): Eukaryota > Viridiplantae > Streptophyta > Magnoliopsida > Malvales > Malvaceae > Gossypium > Gossypium rotundifolium. The sequence goes on along the minus strand of CP106732.1, from coordinate 45,545,974 downwards.
GTGTGGAATTATTTTTCAATTCGAACCTATAGGGGTTTTCATACGGCAAACACACGCCTGTGTTCCTTACACGGCCTCGACATGCCCGTGTCTTAGCCCGTGTCTTAGCCTGTGTGCCAAAACCTTGGCATTCTGTTTCTGATGTCATCACCCTATAAATGTCACATGGCCAAGGCACACGCCCATGTCCTTCGATCGTGTGGCGAATTAAATTCCTAAATTCAGGTGTAGACTTCACACGGCCTGGGCACACGCCCATATCCATGGCCGTGTCTTCCACACGGCTGAGACACACAGTCGTGTCTCTGTCCTTGTGTTTACTACTAAGCATATTGACTTGCAAACATAGGATGCAAGGGGACACATGGCCTACCCACACGCCCATAAGGTTGACCGTGTGTCACACACGGCTTAGACACACGCCCGTGTGTCCACCTGTGTGGACAAGAACAAGGCTATTTGCCAAGCTCTTTCTATCACCCTAATTCATACAAACATAAAGCATATTAAACCTTCAACAAATTCATGCATAAATGAACTAAGTAAACCAATCATGCAACTCACACATTCATGAATAACCTCATCTTTTCATATACTAATAAGAAAGATCTATCAACTATGGCATTATACAAAAGAGTTCATCTTTGAATGAGCCAACACCTTTGGCCAAAACAATATGCCATTCACTAAGTCTAGTCTCTATACATGCCATACTCAAAATTCTAAGTCTAACTATACCAAGATGTGCTGATAGTGTGGGTGATCTTCTGATTTTTTTCGTATCCCAAGCTGGCTCTTCGACACTATAAAACAAGGGAAAAGAGAAGGGAGTAAGTTTTAAGCTTAGTAAGTCTATATGTAAACAATAAGCATCATACCATAATAATAATCAGTCAAACATTACACACCATGTAATAGCAATTCATATCCTCATAATCATGCTTACTCATTTCAAGTCTTACCACATCCCAAACACATATCATAAACATTGCCCACAATTACTTACACATTTACCCTGCACTTATCACCATAAAGCCACATGAAATATTTACTTAAACAAGTTTCTCGATGAACATTTTGAATACTATTGAACACTTGGTGGTTTCGTACTTAGCCCACCATTTAATATTTTATTAGGTGGTATCGCACATAGCCCACCATTATGTACATGTTTAAGGTGGTATCGCATACAACCTACCAAGGATAATAAGTACGATGGTATCACACATAGCCCATCGTTAATAAGAAACAAGGTAGTATCACGCGTAGCCCACCGATAATTACATATTTATGGATATTTATCCGCACCCATATTTTCTATTCCAAAAGTTCACATGAGAATTTACCATTTTCTACCATTTTCAATAAATATCACCAATAAGCATTTACATCCACACAATGCATCAATAGGTAAAAACATATGTAATAAGGATATATCATTTACACATAAACCTACCTCGGTGCAAAAAATGTTAATTGGCGATTTAATCTGTAACCTTGTCTTTTCCTTGGTCAAGGTTGTTTCTGCGTTCTTCTTAATCTAAAATAATGAAATTCACTCATTTAATCACTACATAAATCAAGACACTTCAAAATTTCTACCTTGGCAAAAATGACCATTTTGCCCTTTTAGTTTGGCAAAATTACGATTTTGCCCCTAGGCTCGTAAATCATTTTTCATCAAGTTTCCTCATTAAAAAAGCCTAGCTGAACATTTATTACTCTTATAAAAATTCACAATACCAATCATTTCATGCATTTAGTACTCAATTTATAACCTTTACAAATAGGTCCCTTTAGGTGTTTTTATGGAAACACCTTTCACAAAAGTTGTTTATTTAACACCACAATTCATTTTCTTCCATAAAAATAGCAAAAAACATAAACACTCTTATGTAAAATCCCTAAACTTTCAACCATTTTGCAAAATAGTCCCCTCATTAGCTAGCCTAAGCTTTAGGTGTTCCAAAAGTACAAAAATTATCAAGAAAGACCTCTAAAATCACTTACTTGTAAGAGAATACCTTGGATGAAAGTTTGAGCTCCAAAAACCTCTATTTTCACTTCAATTTTTGGTGGAAGAAGAAATGGGAATAGTAAAAGATGATAGCTTTCTTATTTCTCTCTTATTTTATTCAATTAAGTCATCAACTCACCAACCCTAGACCATGACTCTAATTTGTCCCCTATGGCCGGCCATCACTTTCCCAATGGCCTAATTGAACTTTAAGGACCTCCAATTTAATATTCCATAGCTATTAGACACCTCTAGCTTGTAAAATGAAACTTTTACACTTTATGCGATTTAGTCCTTTTTCATAATTAAACATGCAATCACCAAAATTAATGCACAAAAATTTTCATGCACCCATATAATCATGATATAACACACATAAAATTATTAAAACTAAGATCTCTGGTCACATATTAGTAGTTTCAAAATCACTATTCTGACTAGCCCCAAAATTGGGCTGTTACAAACCCACAAAGTCGCAGCATAAACCTGATATTTTTGCAAATTTTACAATTTGGTCCTAATTTGGCATCAAGTTAGCAGAAAAGCTTTTGTAAGCTCGTATGAGACTCAAAAATGATGAAAAATCATATTGAGATTGAATAATATTGTTAATAGCATATATAAAAGGGTAAATTGAATCATAGTTGCTTCGACAATGGATGTGACATCCCGTAGTTCGGATTCAACAATCGGGTCAGGGATGGGGTATTACATGCCACATGGCACAATTTTCCATTGCATACCACTTTAAACTTAAAGGACTAAAATATAAATTATCTGATACTAATTATTAACCAAAATAAAATTTTTATTACTTTTTGGGTTTGGATTCTGACCCACTCAGTGGGTCGATGACCACCAACCCACCCCATGATTGTTTTTTTTAACCTTTCTTGTTTCAATAATCATCTCCATTATCCTCATCTAATTTGATTAGGCTAATAGATCATGTGTGTGTCTGGTTTTCATGAGTGCTCTAGATAATGCAAAAGATCTCATAGAAGCGGCATCACTTTACCCTCATATAGGTCAATCCATCAAGTTTATTTTGTAGATAAATATACCACCTATAAAGGATAAGGATTTGATTAAGGGTTTGTTACTCATCTTCACCATCAATGTTTTTTATTTGTTTAAGCATTGTTTACACCATAAAAAGGACATAATCATTTAGTGTTTAACAGGTCAACTAATAACTTTGTTCTTACCCATACGAACCTAATTTATGGGATTTCCAATCACAGTATGTTGGGTTTCCATCATTTTCAACCTCACATTTTGGCAATAGTCTCATTCCCCTAAATGTCCCATTTATAATTTATTCTCCTTGGGTTTAGTTAAAGGATATGCCAAATTCATCTCTTACATCACATAATCAAATGATATTATTCATCATTTTCCAACTACTTAATCACATAATGTCTTAACAAATATGTCTATTTTTTCATTAAAAGTTTTATTATTTACAATGGCTATTGTTAATTGGCAATCACAAAGCATCAACACAAAATTTCTTGGCTTCTTGCCCAAAGGAATATTTACTAAGAATTTTCTCAACCGCTCAACCTCACTACCAGCCAACTCGAGAGCAATAAAATCGGACTCCATAGTGGATTATTCTATAAAAGTTTGTCTAGCTAATCTCCACGATATAACAGCGCCACTAAGGGTGAATATGTAACCACTAGTCAATTTTCTCTCATTTGAATATGAGATTCAACTAGCATCATTGTATCCTTCTAATACAGTAGGAAATACACTAAATAAAATGTAACAGCCCGTTTTTTGTCAAATCAAAATAGTGGTTTTGGGACCACAAATTCGATGTCAAAATATTTATTTTATTATCATTTTAATGTTTCCATCATGATTGAATGTTGGTGGTAATTAGACCATTTTATTGTGAATTTCATTAATTTGTTATTTTATGAAATAATGACTAAATTGAAAAATATGTGAAAGTTTAAGGGCAAATGTGTAAAATAGTCCTAAAGTATTTTGGATTGAAATGAATAAATAGATGATTAAATAAGTCAATTTTGAATATATTTTGATCAAGAAAGGAGAAATACGAATTCGGATCGGGGAAAAGATAAAGTACTCGATTAATCAACAATTTCATCGTTTTTGAATCGAGGTAAGTTCGTATGATATAGCATAAATTACGATTATGTGACTACGGACAAGTTTGGAAATGATTCGACGATAATTCGACAATTTGAAATCCCAGTTGAACCTTAGGAACAGTTTAGGATATTAGTGACATGTCATTAGGGGATACAGTGAGTTGGCTTTGGGCCATGATATAGCACTTTGTGTGTGAGATAAAACAATTTGGCATTGGGCCATGCATATCGGTTGATTTGGCTTCGGGCCATGGTATAGGTACCTATCGTGTAAGAACCATGAGTATTCGACTTCTATTTTGAATGGTTCAATGGGTAAATGAAAGTTGAGAATGTGTATGAGATTTATACAAATGGTACAGGTATGTACATAAATTACTTTACCATTGAATTGAAGAAATGATGATGAAATTATATAGTCTTGTTGATGAGCATTTGAAAGCTTTGTTAGTTATTATAAGTTACATGTTGATGTATTCAAATTATTGAATTATATTTATGTGATTGCATTAAGTTTATTTCATACAAGCTTACTAAGATTTATAGCTTACATAGTGTATTTTCTCGTGTTTTATAATGATATCGAAGCTAGCTCGGATTCGGGGATCGTTGGAGATCGTTTCACACTACCACCTATCATTTGGTACCTTTGAACTTTGGTATTTTAAGTATATGGCATGTATAGGTATTTTGAGTCATTTTGATTATGGGTTGATAGTGGTTTTGGTTATTTCTAATGACTTGTAATGGTATATGTTTTGGTTTGTAAATATGGCCATGAGTGTTAGCTTAATTTAGTGGATTTGGTTATGTGCATTTATATGCATATATGGTTGATATTTTGAGTTCATGGATAGTTATATGAATGGCTTATGTTATAAGGATTATGGATATTGACATAGCAAATGTTAAATGGTTGATATTAGATTTGAATTGTATTTGTGAATTTTGGTGTAAAATAATGTATGTTAGGTAAAGGTTTAACTAGTTGATTAGTATATGTATTTTGGTATGTTTTGATTGAGTAAACTTTAAGGTATAAGCATATTGGTTGCTAGTATTGGAAATGGTAAGAATTAGCCTTGATTGTGGCTAAATTAGATGTTCATTTATACTATGGATTGGTGCCATTTTGGTTGTTTAGGTGAGTATAAGTGTGGGTGGTAAATTGGCTTGGTAAATAGCCTATTTTTGTCCACACGGGCAAAGACACGGGATTGTGTCTCAGTAGTGTGTGACACACAGTCATGTTACACGGCTGTGTGTCCCCTGGTGTTGAAATTAAAATGAAGTCAGCATGCTCCACATGGGCATGTGATCGGCCGTGTGGTATAAGTCAATATACCCCCTAGTTTGCCACGGCCTAGCACACGGGCATGTGACTTGGCCGTGTTGCATAAGTCAGTATACCCTACAGGTTTGGCATGGCCTAGCACATGGCCTAGCACACAGGCGTGTGTGCCCACTTCGAAGGGGACACGAGCTAGACATATGGGCATGTGGTTGGCCGAGTGACCCAAGGCAGTAAGCTCACTTGTTTGGACACGGGCTGGGACACGGCCATGTGCTCCCATTTCGAATGTCCACACGGCCTGTGACACAGGCGTGTCTTGTGGCCATGCATGGGCATGTGTCCCCTATTTTGAATATAATTTTCAAAGTTCGTCAAAGTTTCTTAAGTTATTGGTTTAGTCTCGAGTCACTCTCAATGCATGTTTAGGGCTTCGTAGGCTCGTATGAAGGACAAATTGATTGAGATTGAATGATGATTGCATGTATTGATTAAATGTATGAGAAAAGTATGTTTAAATGTATTGTAAGTTCAGTAAGGCTCTGTGACCCTATTCTGGCATTGAATACGGGTGAGGGGTGTTACATAAAATACCGTAATCAATGGTCCCCTTCAAACATTTCATAAGCCTGTCTATAGTAGCCCAATGTTCATCACTTGGGTTATATGTGTATCTACTTAGATGACATACCAAATACACTATATCTAGTCATGTGAAATTCATCAAAGGCATCAATCTTCCAATAATTTGTGCATACTTTAACTGAGTAATGGGCTTACCCCTATTTTTCTTAAAATTGGGTGCTAACATCATAAGGTGTACTCACTGGTTTGACATTAAAATCTCTAAAATTCTTTTGCTTAGTATCATAACACCCAATGTAACATTTCTTTATTATCTTAACACCCAATATAACATTCACTTCCCCCATATCTTTCATGTCAAATTTGGAAGAAGAATATCCCTTTGTCTCGAGTACTAACTCATAATTAGTATCGAAAATTAACATATCATCAGCATATACACATATAATCACACAATCACTATTTAAACACTTTGTATATACACAATTACCCACTCTATAAAGGAAAACCATCATTTATTAGAATTTGATCAAATTTCTCATGCCACTATTTACGAGCTTATTTTAATCCATACAAGGATTCAAGAAGTGTACAGACCTTAGATTTTTTCCTTGAACAACACATCCTTCAAGTTGTTTAATGTAAATTTTGTCTTCTAATTCTTTATTTAAAAATGTTGTTTTGAAATTCATATGATGTATATGTTGGAAAAAATCCTGATTTGAAAACGGTTTTCTTACATAGTAGAAAATTAAAAGTTTAAAAATCGACCTGGTTTGTGATGTTTATAACAATAAAACTTAGACCAAAATTGTACATGTGTTTTCGGATAAGCAAATCATTTTTGTTTTCTAGCTTTCAACCAAACGATCTTCTCTACTACTCTCGTACCACAAACTGTTTTGGGTCTGGGCTCAAACCAATTGAATGAAAACACAAAACTAGAAAAAGTTTTCCTTTCGGAGTGAAAAAGATAATTCTCTCTTCTTTAAAAGAAAATGAAAAAAAAATGTTATTCTGAAAATTATGTTTATAAGTTGAGAATAAATTCTCTATATTTTTCAGCGGAATGAAAATCTCTCAAAAATTGTGTTAATAACTCTACTGATGCCATCATTTTATAGGAAGAGAATGTAAAACACTTGTAGAGTTGCAGAGGTTTATTTTAAATAGAAAAATGACATCCTAATTTGAGTAAGATAGGGGTAAATGACTCACCATTGTATTTCTACTAGGGTTTCCACCCTTTTCATGTTATATGAGGGGTTTTGGGCCTCTCTTACATTGGGTCCAATTAAGAGTACTTCCTAGGTCTTTTTGACCTAGTACTATGTAATATGATCCAGCCTGATTCAGTTTTTCTATTTCTCAAAATAAACTTTAATTTTTACATATTAAATAATTTTCTCGTCCTAATTTTACTCTAGTAAAATTTTGACGATTTTAGAAAATTCGTTCAATATGTCATAACTCAACATGTTTGCTATGACTAAATGATTTATTTTCATTTTCAGACTTCAAAACAGTCCAAAACCATAAACTCATTCTGTCTTTTCCACTTTTGTTTTTGGAAACCTACATTCATTTCCAAATGATTTCATTTCTCCATTTCGAAGAAAACCATAATCATTCCTGAATGTTTTTTATTTCTCTTTTTCTATTCATTCCGTTCATTTTTATTCAAACATGCAATTCATTTCTGGTTTCAACAAGCTAGCAAAGGGATTGATTAGGCATATGAAGTTGTGGCTCAAATGATTTATAATTAACTTTTGGCTTTTTGCCTATTAATTGAAAACTCATTTAGTCACGAAGTCATTTGTAATAGCCCATTTTCAATGAAACTGGAATAGTGGTTTTGGGACCACAAATCTGACTTTGAAATATTTATTTTATTGTTTTATTGTTTACAGCATGATAGTAGTATCATATAAAAATTTCGTTAAGAAATTTTACCATTTACATGTTTAATTTAATAAATAAGACTAAATCACGTCAAGCGAAAAACTGGAGTTCTAGTAGCTAAAGGTATTAAATAGCTATAGAACCTTAAAGCATGAGTCTTTATATGGTAATTAGACTATTTATGTTGATAGTGGAATATGATGGCTTGGAATTATTGAAATTTGTAATGTTTTTAAAGGTTATAAAAGTAAATTAGTAAATAAATGACAAATAAAGAAATGTATCATCTTTTTCCATCATCTTGAATCCAAATTTCAAAGGAAAGAAAGCCATTGAAGAAGCAATTGAAGAAGCTAAGGTTCAGCCAATATAATTCCTATTGCATGTGAGTGATTTTTGTTTTGTTTTTAATGATTTCTATGTTTTCGGGATCGTTGTAGCTTAATCTAGCTAGCCCGGAGACTAATTTGTGAAATTGTTAAACTATTAGGGTTTTTCCATTAATGAATGCGTATGAGTTTTGATGATTTTTGGAAGAAACTGATTAGTTGGTGATAGATAAACAACTTTAGTTAAGTGATTTTTTATGAAATTGTCAAATAGGGATTAAATTGAAAAATAGAAAATTTTACATAGTGAAATTGTGAAATAAATGAAATATAGAGCTTGCTAGGGACCTATATAAAATTCGCCTATAGCGGGTTGAGAATGAATTGCATGAATTTTCATTTTTATGGGCTAGGGACTAAATTGAAAAGAAATCAAAAGTCTAGGGGAAAAATTGAATAAATACATATTGAATTGAGCTAATTTTATCCGTTTAGATCAATACAAACCTCGTACGACTTTAGATCGAAGCAAAGATAAAGTTTTTGATTAGTCGCCTCCGTATCTATGTTTGCTTGTCAAGGCAAGTTCGTGCAATTAAATCTTGTATATATGTTTTAGTTGAATTATACTTGTATTGTGAATTGCTAAACATACATGCCAATTGCATATGCAATGAACGACTATTACCGAGCCCTATTTGAACCTTAGGAATTCGTAGGATACAAATGACATGTCATTAGGGTTTATATGATTCGGGTGCTGGACATGAACGTCCTACTATTGGCTGAAGTCCGACATGTGTTGCGGATACTCCACAACTCGTGTGAGCAGGCCCATTTTCACAGCTTGTGTGAGCATTCTGATTCATAGATCGTGTGAGCATACCTGTACAGGTTTTGACAGATTACAGTTATATGAGTTAGCACACTATGTGTGAGCTATCTCGGGTATCCAACAGTATTCTATATGGTTCAAATGGCATTATTCGTGTAACACCCCTCACACATATTCATCGTCAAAATAGGGTTACGAAGCATTATCGGATTTACAACACTTTTTGATCGTGTCAAACAGTCGAGTTTTAATAGTTATAAAAGAGTGATCGAACCTGTAGACTAACTGAGACAACGATAGTGAGAAGTGCACCTATCGAACAGTAGTATAGCTCAGGCAAGAATATCTTATCGAACCCAAGGGATCCTAAAAGTACTACTACTCACTTTCTCTCTATTATTTAGCTTGAAATTTGGAGTGATTGAATTATTAAACTAATGAAATACTTATACTAAATGCAAAGACAAAAGATTGAATTGGAGAAAGACTTTAGGAAAGCTCAGTTGATAAAGATGATACCCTCAGGAAGAATCCACCTATGACTTCACTTATTATTTATTCCCCAAACCATATGATTTCTTTACATAGCTTGGTTCGTGAGACTCCCTAACCTATATTAAACCCTCTCTCGAGGCGAATAACGTCTAATCTTAGGTTAATTAGTGGAAATCTCATTCTCTTATAATAACCCCCTAAGGAAGCAGTATATCGATCAATGGATTCCCATATTAGGTTTCACCCTAATCTGAAAAAATCTCGTAACCCTATCTCTAGGCGCCCTATCAACACCGCTCAATTATGCTAGATCTACTCTTCGACAGGGTCTATTCCTCCTCCACCTAAGCACATCAGATTAAATTAAAGAACATAATTAAGAACAAACTAAGTACTTCTCATATAAATTTAGAAATCAAATAACAAAATCCATCATAGGTTCCATTCCTTTCAGGTATCTGAAGGGTTTAGTTCATAACAAAGTAGGAAAACATCTCAAGAGAAAAGATAAATCAAAACATAAGAAATCCCTAAAACCCCCTGAAGGAATTGAATGAGAGATCCTCCATCTTGAATGGAGCTCCAGCTTCTTGAGATGGATCAACTGGCTATCTTCAAGTGTTTCCCTAAAAGATGAAAGCTTTAGCAAAAGCCTCTGCCAAAAAGCCGTCCTGTTTCGGCTTCTACCGAACTCCCTTTTTAGTTGCTACCTTGGGTGTTTATATAGGCTTTGAGATGCTTTACTTGGCTCCTAAGTATCCTAATTCAAGTAGAATTCCCCCTAGGATGTTTAAGTAGACTTAGGAATGTGTTTCTTTGCCTCCAAACATCCAAATCCGAGTGAAATTTCTCTTTCCCGTGGTAGGGGCACGCCCATGGCACATGCCTGTGTAAGTCGTCTTCAGGCCGTGTCTCGATTCTGTCGATTGGGGCACGGCCAGGTAAATCGTGGCATGGACGTGTTAAGTAAATGGCAAGTCATGGCCGTGTGGCTTGAAGTCCAGTCCATGTCGATTTCTTGGGTTGGCCCAATTTGGTGCTTCCCTGAGCATAAGACATGAAAAGAAAGGATTAAGAGCACCTTTTTACATAAATTAGGGATAAATCATCCAAAAGCATACTAAATGTGGGATTAAAATATGTTACTTTTACAGTTTATCACTTTTAAACATACATTTCATATAAAATTTATCAATTCAAATACAATTCAATCATAAACAATCATAGTGTCCCTTAAACGAGCCTACGAGCCCTTAAACATGCATTGAGAGTTCGGGACTAAACCGATAACTCGGGAAATTTTTTAGCACTTAGCAAAAATTTTCTCAAATAGGGGACACATGCCCGTGTGACTAGGCCGTGTTTATCACACGGCCACCAAACACACCATGACACAAGACGTATGAACGTTCAAAATGGAAGCATATGGCTATGTCTCACCGTGTCCTTCCCCTTGTGCAACCAAGTGAGGTTACTAACTTGGGTCACACGGCCAAGCACATGCCCGTGTGCACTTCGAAGTGGCCACACACACCTGTGCGTGAGACCATGTGGAGCATACTGACTTCATTTCAATTTCAACTCCAGGGGACACATGACTGAGACACACGCTGTAACACCCCAAACCAGGTCTATGCATCAAGACGAGATTTGGTTTGTCACACAAATCGAACATTCTTTTAATCTATCTAATGGTTTAGGTGAATCGGTATTACAAAACTTTTTGAAAATAAAGTTTAATAAAAACTAAGAGAATAATTTAAATTCATTTAATTTGAGAAACATTAGTTGAAATCTTATCATTTAGTATTTAATTATCAAAAATTTAAAGTAGTTTTTTAAAGAGTTAAAAGGATTTGAAAATAAGGATAGATAAAGAATCGCATATGTTTGAAAACCCAAAGAATTTTAAGGAAACATTTTAGGATTAATATAAACCCATATTAAATATCAAAGCAAAATTTAAATCCATCCACACATAAAATCCATAACATATTAATAGAGGCCTTATTACATCAAATCCAAAATAGTAATTTAAAGAAAGTACTTAATAAAAGTTCAAGGTTTATAAACCCATGTTTGCGATATGGCTTCCATGAAGTCAACCTCGCCCAAGTCCACGTCAATTTCCATTACGAGATGGAAAATTGAAGGAGAGAGTTACTCGAAACTCGATGTATAACTCACTTACTATATCCATTGGGCGGATCATCAAGTCATAATTTTGGGCTTGAGCCCATAAATGATTTACAATATAATAAATGAAATGCATGCAAAATGTAATTTCCCAACCAAACCTAATTTCCATCCGCTACACACCACAGCACCAACCATCACACTGTGGGGATCAAGTCAACCCACCACCAACACACCGATCGTAGGCATTAAGCCATTTTATATTTGGTTGTGGTGAACCAACGAACTAGATTATGATAAAGTCACCGAACTAGAGGCATTAAGCCATTGAAATAATTGTGGCAGAGCCACCGAACTAGAGGCAATAAGCCATTAAAATATTTGTGGCGAGCCACCGAACTAGATTTTTGGCAGCAGCCTTTCTTCTCTTCATCATAAATCCCAACCCATGCAAACATGTATGCATAACGATCTATATACATATGATAATTTTAGCAAAAGGCCCAATTTACATGTGAATCAATATTTCTAGTTTTTATTAAGGCTCATAATACAAAATAACATTTAGCCCATTTAGCAATCTAATACTTTGGCCCATTTATCGATCTAGCAGATTTTTCGGCCCATTTAACGATCTAGTAGATTTTTCGGCCCATTTAAGGATCTAGCAAATTTTTCGGCCCATTTAACGATCTAGCATATTTTTCGGCCCATTTAACGATCTAGTATATTTTTTGGCCCATTTAACAATCTAGCATATTTTCGGCCCATTTAACGATCTAGCATTTTTTTACAATTTATCAAATACTCATTAAGGACGTTTTCATAAATTTCACAACTTTAACAGTTTTCATGTATTTCCACAAAAATACTATTTATTATGTATTTTTCTGATTTTGTCATCTTTACGATTTTTCTCAATACTTACGGTTTAACATCTAACCTGAGATAAGTGTGAAGTTACACACCTGGTTATTATGAGTACTAGACTTTCCCGCTCGTCAATACCTAAACGTAACACGATAAATTAGAGCACTATCATATTTTAAAACTACACTATTGATAAACTATCTAAATCTTTACCCTCAGGATTTTGAACCATTTCTATTTTTGGTTTCTCCTCGATTGTTGATATGTTGCCGGATGAGAATCCACGAATGAACAAAGGTTCTGGAGTACGAATGATTTCAACCAACTGGTTCTCCTCGGATGAGGGTCCACAACCCGGTGGAAAATCTCAAATTCCCGAAACATCCCTTCGTTTATACTTAGGGGGATTAGCGGAACCACCCCTCTTTCAAAAACTATGCACTGCCCTTTTCTGCCCTATCTTGAATGTCTCTAATGACATAAGATCATTAGTCTGACAAATAATTATCGAAATATGGCTAATGGTTTTAAAAGATTTGAGATTGGCTTACCGCAATTATCCTCGTTCCACGAAGAAACGATCGAGCGATTACGTCTCTATAACGAAATCGATTAAATAACTAACTATACCAAAATGACGAATAATATGAGAATACTTGAATAAACTCCTTACCTTAACTCTTAAAATCGATTCCAACGATCCACAATACTCAAGAACACTTTGAGTTTCTACCCTCCAAAAATCTCACTATTGTCCACGGTTGAAAAGAATTGAGTAAGAAGAATACTTATGACTAAAGGAGAATTCGGTTATGACCAAACAAAGAAAATGAAAAAGATTCGACACAAGAGCAAACTAACATTCGGCCATGAGAAAAAGTATTGAAAAGACTTTAGTTTAGAAGAAAGTAAAAGAATGGAAGATGGAAATGATATGATTCGATTTTCCAGAGAGAAAGAAAAGAGAAGAAAAAGAGAATTGAGTTTAAGAGAATTTTGCATTCGACATTGTGAAGGAAAAAGAGAAAAAGAATGGCCTTCTTTCTTTTTGTGTGATGATAGTTTCAGCACTATGAAGAATGATTGGCAAAGAAATGACCAAATGGTCAAAGAGAAAGGATGGTAAAAAGATGCTATAGTTTCCTCAAGGTTTAAGGTATAATCGGCTAGGAGAGAGCAAATTTTGGAAGAGAGTTTGATAAGCAAGCACCAAATGACCAAAAGAAAGTTTTCATCCAACTCCCAAGCCTACCAAACCAATCAACAAAGCGGCCACCTCCCTAGCCTTTATGCCGTCTACATACATGGTCAAAAGGCCATTAGAAAGTTTCAAAACATCAACCTCTTCTTAAGCCTTATCATCCTCCTTTTCCTTAAGTTAGAGAAACATTATCCCCAATTCAAGCCATTCTATCCCTAACTCAATCTTTCCATAACCCTTAGTCTTCTTACCAAAAAATAATTAATCCAACTCATCCTAATCTTATCCATAGCGACACATGCTAGGATAAAGCAAAATAAAACTCCCAAATTGCATGCTAGGAGATTCAACCTCTCCCTCAAGTCCAACTTATGGCGCCATCACCACTTTGCTAATTACTCATCTTATGCCATCTTTTAGTACTTAATTAACTTATGTTTCAAGCTCACCTAATTTCTTTACATTAAAGTACACTTTACTAATATTTATTCTAATTCCAAGTAAACCCGAGCTAACACTTAGCAACATAATGATACTCGAATATTTAGGATGTTACAATTCTACCCCTTAAAGAAAATTTCGTCCTCAAAATTTACCTGATTAAAAGAGGTGAGGATATTGTTACCGAATTGCATCCTCAGGCTCCCACGTAGCTTCCTCCGCTCCGTGATTACGCCATAAAACTTTGACCAATGGCACGATCTTCTTTCTTAGCACTTTTACATCTCGGTCTAAAATTTCCACTGGTTTTTCCTCAAAAGACAAGTCAAACATTTTCCTACAAACTTAGAAATCTCACGCTTCAACCCTGGCCACCAATACTGTTCACGGAGATCTCGATACATCTTATTTCTTCCTGGGTGCATAGCATAAGGGCTACTATGCGCCTCCCGCAGAATTATTTGCCTCAAATCCGAGTCTTTAGGCATACAAACCCTTCCACGAAAACACAGCACTCTATTCGTGTTTATACCAAAATCCTCTATTTCACCCCTTCCAACCTGTTAAAGTAAGGGTCCCAACTTTTTATCTGATATCTGCTTCTCCTGAAGTTGTTCTAACCACAGAGGCTTCACCTGAAGTTCTGCTAATAGACCATCATCCTTATACAAACTCAAATGAGCAAACATTGCTCTCAATTCAGATACCGCCTTACGACTTAACGCGTCAGCTACCACATTAGCCTTTCCAGGATGATACTCGATTGAGAAATCATAGTCCTTTAATAATTCCACCCATCTTCTTTGTCTCAAATTTAATTCCTTCTGAGTAAGAAGATACTTAAGACTCTTCTGATCCGTGTAGATGATAGACTTCTCACCGTAGAGATAGTGCCTCCAAATCTTTAAAGCAAATACCACTGCAGCTAACTCCGAATCATAAGTAGGGTAATTTACTTTGTGCGGTCTCAACTGACGAGAAGCATAAGCCACCACCTTTCTATTTTGCATCAGCACACAACCCAAACCCGTGTGAGACGCATCACAATAAATGGTAAATTCTTTTTCAGCCTCAGGCTGAATCAAAACTGGTGCTTCC
Source organism: Gossypium rotundifolium (assembly GCA_025506655.1). Classification (NCBI taxonomy): domain Eukaryota; kingdom Viridiplantae; phylum Streptophyta; class Magnoliopsida; order Malvales; family Malvaceae; genus Gossypium; species Gossypium rotundifolium. The sequence continues at coordinate 45,530,645 of CP106732.1, read as the reverse complement.
GTCAGAATCTTCTTCAATTTCTCAAACTCTCCTGTTGTTTTTTAGTCCAAATATACGGTACTCCCTTTCGCAACAATTTAGTTAGGGGTGCAGCAATCAACGAAAACCCCTCAACGAAGCGTCTATAATAACCAGCCAAACCCAAGAAACTCTGAATTTCAGCTACCGACTTTGGTGGTTTCCAATCTAGTAAAGCCTTAATCTTCTGAGTATCCACTCTTATTCCTTTAGCTGATACCACATGACCTAAGAAAGTCACTTCCTTTAGCCAGAATTCACATTTACTGAATTTGGCATAAAGTTGCTTATCACGAAGTAACTGCAATACTATACGCAAATGCGTGTCATGCTCCTCATCGTTTCTTGAATAAACCAAAATGTCATCGGTCTAAATATGGTTGAAAGACTCGGTTCATCATATCCATAAATGCGGCTGGTGCATTGGTTAACCCAAACAGCATCACCAAAAACTCATAATGTCCATAACGAGTTCGAAATGTCGTCTTATAAATATCTGCTTGTTTCACCTTAAGTTGGTGATAACCCGATCTCAAATCAATTTTGGAGAAAACTGAAGCTCCTTTCAATTGATCAAACAGGTCATCAATTCTCGGCAAAGGATACCTATTCTTGATCGTCAATTTATTCAATTGCCTGTAATCAATGCACATACGCATCGATCCATCCTTCTTCTTAACGAACAAAACTGGTGCTCCCCACGGAGACACACTCGGTCGAATAAATCCCCGATCCAACAATTCTTGAATTTGAGCTTTAAGCTCTGCCAACTCCTTCTGTGCCATTCTGTAAGGAGCAATGGACATTGGAGCCGTTCTGGGCAAAAGCTCAATACCAAATTCTACTTCTCGATCTGGAGGTATACCAGGATGTTCTTCGGGAAATACATCTGGAAATTCCTTCACCGTCCTCACATCATCCATAGATAACTCTTTGGCATCCAAAGCACAAATAAAAGCTAGGAATGCTCCATACCCCTTCCGCACCAACTTTTCTACCTTCAACGCAGTTACCACATTCGCCAAATAATTCCTTCGTTCACCTATCATTATTACTTCCTTATCACCCGAAGTTCTTATTGACATCCGCTTTTCAGCACAATCCAAATGCGCCCGATGCTTAGCTAACCAATCCATGCCCAGAATGAGATCGAACTCGCCGAAAGGCAATTTCATTAAATTTGCCAAAAATATTTCTTCTTGAATTTCTAAGGGCACGTCTCTAAACAGTTTATTTACAATTACCGACTGTCCTAAAGGACTAATTATTGTCATCTCACTATCGATAATTTCAGATTCTAGATTCAAGTTTCCAGATATGGCGCTAGCAACATACGAGTAGGTAGAACCAATTTCTATTAAAGCAGTAATAGGTACATCAAAGATGAAGAATGTACCAGTTATTACATCAGGTGCATTACCATCCTCGCGGCGTCTAACTGCATAGACTAGTCCTGGTTGTCTTGCATCCGTGTTACCTCTAGGACCATTACCTCGACCCGGTGCACCTTGACCACGTCTAGCCCCATTACCACCACGACCTGGTCCACGTCCTCTCGGTGGCTGCTGAATGCCTCTGGCCAGCTATGCATCAGTATTACGAACTTCATGAGTCGTATCCATACGTCGAGGGCAATTTCTATATTGGTGATCTATTGAACCACATTTATAACAAGCACCCGTTTTCTCCAGCACTCTTCGGAATGCCTTTTCCCATATTCAGTACAATCTCAACTTTGATTATTAGCTACAGGTGCTCGACCTTGAGCTGGTTCATCATTTCGAGACCTCTTCAGAAACCTTTTTGACGAACCTGAATGCTTTATATCCCTCTTGCCTCTAAATCTTTCCCGATTCTGACGTTCTGAGTTCTTAGCCTCTTCGGCTATCTTGGCTTTCTCCACAAGCGTGGTAAAAGTTCTAACTTATTGTGGGGCTATCAGAACCCGCAACTCATCATTCAACCCATCCTCAAAATGTACACAACGCTCATGATTCGTTGACACTATTGTTCGAGCATAGCGACTCAAGGGTAAAAACTCAGCCTCATATGCTGCCACTGTCTTATTCCCTTGAATTAGATTTAAAAATTCCTTCCTTTGGGTGTCCACATAACTTGTTCCTACATATTTTCCTTGAAAGGCAGTTTTGAAGAATTCCCAAGTAATCAATGCAGCCTCAGTGCCTTCTCGAACAGTAAGCCACCATTGATACGCCTCGTCTCTTAGCAAGGACACGGCTCCTTTCAGTTTCTGCTCGACAGTGCATTCCATATCATCCATAATCCACGCCATAGCTTCGAGCCAATATTCTGCCACATTCAGAGCTACACTAAAAACTCCTCTAAAAACTTCTGCACCATTAGACTAGAGTCGTTCCAATATCGACCCACGAGCTGTTGGGCCAACTCTAGTTTCAGCGACCCTTTCCAGGACTCACAACATTGCTTGCGTCAAAGCATTATCTTCTTCCATATGATCATGTGTTCCCGTCTCACTTTCAAGTGATGCAGGTGCATCCATTTCTGGCATATAATTTGGTGCTTCAGACGTAGCACCTCGTCCTCTACCACGACCACGTCTACCGCGTCCACGACCACGTCCTCTAGAGCTCATAATGTCTAATTTGATTTAATTTGATTACAAGTTTTATGAATCAGAATATTATTTCAGTGTTTATTAATGATGTTTTATGAGATTTGAGAGATAAAGTTGTTTTTTCGCAAACACATCCTATAGTCTCAATCTCTACGATTTTCAACATCTAAAACTAGAAGTTCTAGAGTGTTCCTATGGTCATATCATCATCATAATAATCATTCAGTAACAAATACTTACTTGACTTGGTGCGGATGCTTGTGGTGCCATACTAATCTTTAAAACATAATTGAAATAATTTCATACAGAAGTTATTTGTTGAACCCAACCACAATCGAGTTTTGAAACTAGCTTTGATACCATTAAATGTAACACCCCAAACCAGGTCTATGCGTCAAGATGAGATTTGGTTTGTCACACAAATCGAACATTCTTTTAATCTATCTAATGGTTTAGGTGAATAGGTATTACAAAACTTTTTGAAAATAAAGTTTAATAAAAACTAAGAGAATAATTTAAATTCGACGAATTTGAGAAACATTAGTTGAAATCTTATCATTTAGCATTTAATTATCAAAAAGTTAAAGTAGTTTTTTTATAAAGAGTTAAACAGGATTTGAAAATAAGGATAGATAAAGAATCTCATATGTTTGAAAACCCAAAGTATTTTAAGGAGACATTTTAGGATTAATATAAACCCATATTAAATATCAAAGAAAAATTTAAATCCATCCACACAATAGAGGCCTTATTACATCATATCCAAAATAGTAATTTAAAGAAAGTACTTAGTAAAAGTTCAAGGTTTATAAACCCATGTTTGCAGTATGGCCTCCACGAAGTCAACCTCGGCCCAAGTCCATGTCAATTTCCATTACCTGAGATGGAAAATTGAAGGGAGTGAGTTACTCAGAACTCAATGTATAACTCACTTACTATATCCATTAGGCCAGATCATCAAGTCATAATTTTGGGCTTGAGCCCATAAAAAAATTTAGCAATATAATAAATGAAATGCACGCAAAATGTAATTTCCCAACCAAACCTAATTTCCATCCACTACACACCACCCATACCAACCATCACACCTGTTTGGATCAAGTCAACCCACCCTCCAACACACCGATCATGGGCATTAAGCCATTTTTATATTTGGTTGTGGTGAACCAACGAACTAGATTGTGACAAAGTCACTAAACTAGAGGCATTAAGCCATTGAAATAATTGTGGCAGAGCCACCGAACTAGAGGCAATAAGCCATTAAAATATTTGTGGCAGAGCCACCGAACTAGATTTTTGGCAACAGGCCTTTCTTCTCTTCATCATAAATCCCAACCCATGCAAACATGTATGCATAACAGTCTATATACATATGATAATTTTAGCAAAAGGCCCAATTTACATGTGAATCAATATTTCAAGTTTTTATTAAGGCTCATAATACAAAATAACATTTAGCCCATTTAGCAATCTAATACTTTGGCCCATTTAACGATCTAGCAGATTTTTTGGCCCATTTAACGATCTAGCATTTTTTTACAATTTATCAAATACTCATTGAGGACGCTTTCGTAAATTTCACAACTTTAACAGTTTTCATGTATTTCCACAAAAATACTATTTATTATGTATTTTTCTGATTTTGTCATCTTTACAATTTTTCTCAATACTTACGGTTTAACATCTAACCCGAGATAAGTGTAAAGTTACACACCTGGTTATTGTGAGTACTAGACTTTCCCGCTAGTCAATACCTAAACGTAACACGATAAATTAGAGCACTATCATATTTTAAAACTACACTACTGATAAACGATCTAAATCTTTACCCTCAGGATTTCGAACCACTTCTATTTTTGGTTTCTCCTCGATTGTTGATTTGCTGCCCGATGAGAATCCACGAACGAACAAAGGTTCGAGAGCACGAATGATTTCAAACAACTGGTTCTCCTCAGATGAGGGTCCGTAACCCGGTGGAAAATCTCAAATTCCCGAAATAGCCCTTCGTTTATACTTAGGGGGATTAGCGGAACCACCCCTCTTTCGAAAACTATACACTGCCCTTTTCTGCCCTATCTTGAATGTCTCTAATGACATAAGATCATTCGTCTGACTAATAATTATAGAAATATGGCTAACGTTTTTAAAAGATTTGAGATTGGCTTACCCCAATTATCCTCGTTCCATGAAGAAACGATCGAGCGATTACGTCCCTATAACAAAATCGATTAAAATGATGAATAATATGAGAATCCTTGAATAAACTCCTTACCTTAACTCTTAAAATCGATTCCAACGATCTACAATACTCAAGAACACTTTGAGTTTCTGCCCTCCAAAAATCTCGCTATTGCCCACGGTTGAAAAGAATTGAGTAAGAAGAATACTTATGACTAAAGGAGAATTCAGTTATGACCAAACAAAGAAAATGAAAAAGATTCAGCACAAGAGCAAACTAACATTTGGCCATGAGAAAAAGTATTGAAAAGACTTTAGTTTAGAAGAAAGTAAAAGAATGGAAGATGGAAATGATATGATTCGGTTTTCAAGAGAGAAAGAGAGAAAGAAAAGAGAAGAAAAGAGAAAGAAAAGAGAAGAAAAGAGAATTGAGTTTAGAAGAATTTTGCATTCGGCATTGTGAAGGAAAAAGAGAAAAAGAATGGCCTTCTTTCTTTTTGTGTGATGATAGTTTCGGCACTAGGAAGAATGATTGGCAAAGAATTGACCAAATGGTCAAAGAGAAAGGATGGTAAAAAAATGCTATAGTTTCCTCAAGGTTTACGGTATAATCGGCTAGGGAGAGAGTAAATTTTTGGAAGAGAGTTTGATAAGCAAGCACCAAATGACCAAAAAGAAAGTTTTCATCCAACTACCAAGCCTACCAAACCAATCAACAAAACCAGCCACCTCCTATAGCCCTTATGCCGTCCACATACATAGTCAAAAGGCCATTAGAAAGTTTCCAAAACATCAACCTCTTCTTAAGCCTTATCATCCTCCTTTTTCCTTAAGTTAGAGAAACATTATCCCCCAATTCAAGCCATTCTATCCCCTAACTCAAGCTTTCCATAACCCTTAGTCTTCTTACCAAAAAAATAATTAATCCAACTCATCCGAATCTTATCCATAGCTGACACATGCTAGGATAAAGCAAAAATAAAAACTCCCAAATTGCATGCTAGGAGATTCGAACCTCTCCCCTCAAGTCCAACTTATGACGCCATCACCACTTTGCCAATTACTTATCTTATGCCATCTTTTAGTACTTAATTAACTTATGTTTCAAGGTCACCTAATTTCTTTACATTAAAGTACACTTTACTAATATTTATTCTAACTCTACGTAAACCCGAGCTAACACTTAGCAACATAATGATACTCGAAGATTTAGGATGTTACACACGCCTGTGTCTCTACCCGTGTGGACAAAATTAGGCTATTTACCAAGCCATTTTGCCATCAATTTTGCACATACCTAAACAAGCTCAAATGGTACCAAATCATAGCATAAATAAAATTCAATTCAGCCACAATCAAGGCTAATCCATACCATTTACCATACCAACATTCATCATCCTTATAACCTCAAACCTTACTCCATCAAAACATACCAATTCAACTAGCTATGCCTTTACTAAACATAGATTATTTTGAACCAATTCACAAACATAATTCACATCTAATATCAACCATATATTCACATATATGCACATAGCCAAAATTCACCAAATTAAGCCAACTATCATGGCTATATTTACAACTCAAAATATTTACATTCACAATCCATTACAAATAACCAAAATCACTATCAACCCATAATCAAAATGACATCAAAATACCTATACATGCCAAATACTTAATATACCAAAGTTCAAAGGTACCAAGTGATAGGTGGTAGTGTGGAATGATCTCCGACAATCCCTGAATCCAAGCTAGCTTTGATATCACTATAAAACACTGAAAAATACACAAACTAAGCTATAAAGCTTAGTAAGATCGTATGAATTAAACTCAACAAATCATATTACATAAATCAACAACTTAAACTATTTAACATGTAATTCATGGTAACAACAAGCTTTCCATATGCTTAATCATATACTTATATACAAATTCATAACTTCTTCTATTTGAATCTCATACTTTACATGTACATACTTGTGCAAATTCGTAACGAACTCATACCTTTTCGAAATATTGTCGAATATTAGATATCTCACACACTAAGTGCCAATATATAGCTGAAGATATTATAATCTTTCACACTAAGTGCCTTACATAGCTGAAGCTATCTCAGTCTCGCACACTAAGTGCCATATATAGTCGAAGCTATTATGAATCACACACTAAGTGCCATATATAACCGGAGCTATCTCGAATTGCACACTAAGTGCCATACATATCCGAATCATCGTCAAACATGACTATAATCTCATACACACAATTTATCTAATATCAAAGAAGGTAAAGCATAATTGTAACAATGCTTATTACATACGAACTTACCTCGGACGTAAAAACAATAATACGGATCAACTAATCCGACACCTTGTTCTTCCCTTGATCTAAATGTGAATTTTATTTTTCTTGATCAGTTTAACCTTACAAGTGCTGAACCCTAAAACAACTTCTTTGGTTTCTTCTTCTTAGTATTTTCGGTGGATAAAGATGATAATGAATCTTTAATTTGGTTTTGTTTTATTTATTTTAAGTTAAATTACCAAATTACAAATATAACCTTAATAAATAACCATTTAAAACATCTATTCTATTCCCATAAATGTCCATTCATGCTATTAAAGGTCTAATTACAACATAAGGACCTCCTCTTTTAAGTTCCATAGCTATTAGGCACTTTTAGCTAATAGAACATCAATTTTGCACTTTACGCGATTTAGTCCTTTTTTCTCAGATTGACCATTTAAACGATAAAATTTCTTAACAAAATTTTCACACAATCATTCAATCATGATGTAATCATTAAAATGATAATAAAATAAATATTTTGACCTCAGATTTGTGGTCCCAAAACTGCTGTTCTGATTTGACCAAAATGGGCTGTTACAATTCAAATATGAAGTGGTAAGAGTTCGATATGAACTAAAATGTGGACACATGTGAATTTTCTTAAAACGATATTACATGGTATATTGAAAGTAGAAATTGATGATATATGTATATGCTACATTAGTAAGTGTTGTGCTCATCCATGTTCTTAATGCCCTTGTTATATGTTTAATATAGCTAACATGTTTGATGTACATGTTTAAGCTTTGGCCAAGTATAGTTGGATTGTGCCATGTGTATCTTACCTATTATGTAATGATTGGTAAGTTGTGTTTTATATAATAAGAACTTACTAAGCTTATGCTTATTCGTGTTATTTTTTTGTCTTATAGTGAATTAGAAGCTCGTTCGGGGTAGAAGCTTTTCGGAGTTATATCACACTATCCATCGACTCTATCGGTACCTTTGGGATGTTTTGATTTTGGTTATAATGACATGTATAGGTATTTTGGCTAATATCTAGCCTATGTGTTTTGGTTGTGATTATGGATGTAACACCCCAAACTTGGCCCATGCGTTAAGGCCAGATCTGACATGTCACATGTGAAAAATACTACTAAGTCCTTTTTATTTGTACATAAATAGATTTAGATTTAAAATCAATTAAAACAAACCCCCATTTAAAAATTTATGATAAAGTATTATTGAATAAAATATTGATTGATAAATTGATAAACTTGAGACATAAAAAATCTTATAAACCGTGACTTTGAAAATATCGTTAATAGTTTTAAAGGAATTTGAAAATAATTTTGAAAAGTGTTGATGAAATCTTAAAAGAAAATTTCCAAGTTAAAAATATATTTTAAGAAAGTTTATTACGAATCCCTTTTATATATCCATTTTAGAAAGATGTTTATTTAAGTTTTAGAAAAAATCTCAATTGAAGTACTTAGAGCAAATTATAAATTCGTCAAACAATAAACAAAACAAAAATTAATCCAGAGGCCTTATTACAACCTTAACCCAAAATAGTAAAGTAATTAAATGTACTAAAAAGAAATCCAAATTTCAAATTAAACCAGTTTTGTAGTATGGCCTCCACCAAGTCATCAATGGCTTAAGTCTCCATCAGTGATCATTACCTAAAAGGGGTAAGGAAAAACAGCGTGGGTTATTAGAACTCAATGTATAACCCCTTTACCGTTGTCCACTGAGCCAAAATCCCATTAAATAATAATTTGGGCCTAAGCCCATTTACAATAATAATAATGTATCAATTATATCATTTCTATGAAATGCAATTCCCAAACCAAACCTAGTAATCCATCAGCTACATACCACCCGTACCAACCAACACACCTGTGGGGATCAAGTCAACCCACCCCACCAATACACCAATCGCAAACATTAAGCCATTTATAACAAATATGATTGTGGACAAGCCACTAGAATAACAGAATTTACGTGGCATTGCCACTATACAGATTTGTGGCAGAGCCACCAAAATTATGTGGCAAAGCCACCAGAACTTCTCTTCAATATTATCCCAACCCATGCAGAGTTATGTATATAATGTATAACAATTCATAATTTTTACAATAAAACAACAGCAATTTATTTGGATATTCATTATCAAGTACAGCCCATTAAAAAAATTATCAATTAGGCCCATATAGCAAAATATCAGATTGGCCCTTTAGCAAAATATAAAATCGGCCCATAAAGCAAATTATCAGATCGGCCTATATAGTAAATTAGATCGATTTGGCCCATTAGGGCATTTTCGTAATTTTTCACGGTATTACTATCGATTTTGTCAATTTTATCAAAATAGTGAGGTATAAGCCAATTTTCCCGGTTTCGCCATAATACGATTTTAGTCAAGCGATTTACTACCAATATGATGTTAATCTTTACCCCACGAAAAACGGTATGAGATTACACACCTGATTAGGTAAGCACTAAGCTTTCTTGATCGTCGACACCTAAAATATTATAATGCTTGATTAGTTGACATACGCGATTTATTAATCAACACTAAAATGAACGATCTACGGTGCTTACACTTTGAATCGTGAATGACCATGATTTGTCAGTTTTCTCCGGATGACGGTCCACAACCTGGTGGAAAATCCCGAATCGCTGATACTGCCCTTCGTTTGAATTTAGGAGTAGGGATCGCTAATCCGCTCCTTTTGAGATCTCCACTCGACTTTACTTTCGAATCGGTACTGCAAGCCTCCATTCAATTAGATCTTATATAGATTGATACTACGATAAAATATTGATTGTCAAAGGGTAAGGATCGGCTTACCACTAATTCTGAGTCATCAACGATTAGGTAGATCGAGCTATTTAATCCCTATAATTATGATCGGTTAATCATCACTATTCCAACAATGAATAAAGAACGATTTATAGAATCCTTGAAGAACCCCTTACCTTAAAAATTTTTAGGACCGATTCCTAACGATTATACGTTAACTTCGGAAGAATCAAAGTTTTGGCCTTCCACTTTATCACTACGAAGAAGAAAAGATCTTGCTTGAGATAGAATAAGGTGATGGTCTCGGTCAAAATAACCATCCCAAACCAAAACATAGATTCAGCATTAAGAGAAAGAAAATAAAAATGTTGAAAAGAACACTTACCGATTGACCAAGGATTGAGTGTAAATATGGGTGAGAAAAAAAAGATAGAAAAGAGATGAAAGTTCGGTTATAGAGGTAAATGTATATTGAGATTCTGCTATGGGGATAATCAAACAAGAGGATGTGATCTTATGGTGGTGTCGATTTAGAGAAGAGGAAAGATTGAAGGAATGGTTAAAAGAAAAGGATAGAAAGTTGGATAGATGCTAAGTGATTCGGCTATCAAAGGGAGATGAACAAGAGGTGAATGTTTTAACCAAACGAAAGAGAAGAAAAATGCACAATTGTGCTAGGAGATTACGACAAAGAAGAAAGAAAAGAAGAAAACTAAACTCACAAAGAGTAGAAATTTTGAGAAAGTGACACAATTGATGCTAAAGGTATTTTTGACCAAAACAAACACTGTAGTTTTACCAAAACACCAAGAAAAATTTGGCTACCTCCCTTTTCCCCCAAAACCGTCGACATACATGACCATAATGGTCAAAAGTTGGCCAACCACATTTTCCATAACACTTCCCTTGAAAAAGGCCACATGTTCCCCTTACTTGCCCTTTTCTTTTGATTCCTTACCATACCATCACCCTTTCCTTATTTCTATAGCCACCTTGCCATAATTAAAAAGTACAACTTGCCTTATTTATAAGCTTGGCCGACACTTAAGGAAAGAGTATAAAAATAATAGTAAAAAAATTATACATTATGGGATTTGAACCTCTTCCCTCAAGGTACTTCATGTGGCGCCATATCCTTCTTACCAATTGCTCAACTATGCTAGCTATTTACTCATTTATTTCCATAAGCTTTAAGGTCACTTACTCTATCTCCTTAGAGTGCTAAATGCCAAAATTTTTACTAGGTCCAAAAAGACCCTGAGCCTTCTCAGGACCTTCCTTAGATGTACAAAAATTAATAATTTAACTAGCTTAACATCAGAAATAATGCAACACATAACATTCCAAATTTTAGGATGTTACAATTCTACCCCTTTAAAGAAAATTTCGTCCTCGAAATTTACCTGATTAAAAGAGGTGAGGATATTACTGGTGAATCGTGTCCTCAGGCTCCCACGAGCTTCCTCCGCTCTGTGGTTACGCCATAGTACCTCGACTAATGGAACCGACTTCTTTCTCAGCACCTTGACGTCTTGATCTAAAGTTTGCACTGGCTCTTCTTCGAATGACAAGTTAGGTCTTATCTCAACTTCTTCTACAGGTACGAAATGAGACAAATCTGATCGATAAAGCCACTGGCCCAATACGCTTCAAAACACGGTACAGTCCGATGAATCTAGAGCTCAACTTGCCCTTCCTTCCAAATCTGAAGATTTTCTTCTAGGGTGAGACCTTTAAAAAACTTGATCTCCTACCGCAAACTCAATATCCTTACACTTCAGATCCACATACGATTTTTGTCTATCCGAAGCTTTCTTTAATCGTGCCCAACTTATTTTTACTTTTTCCTCTATCTCTAATATCAGCTCAGGACCCAATAACTGACGCTTCCCCAATTCGGTCCAACAAGTAGGAGTACGACACCTACGACCATACAATGCCTCGTAGGTGCCATCTCGAATGCCGGATTGATAGCTTGTTGTATGCAAATCGCCAATGGTAGGAAATCCTCCCAACTACCCTCAAGTCAATCACACGGCCCTTAACATGTCTTCCGAATCTGGATTACTCTCTCGATGACCATCATGCGAGGATAAAATGCCGCATCTTGAAATTCAATCTTGTTCCCAAAGCTTCATGTAAGGCTTTCCAAAACTGTGATCTAAACCTAGGGTCCTTGTCCAAAATAATAGATACTAGTACCCCATGTAACCTCACGATCTCTGCTACGTACAACTTGGCCAACTTCTGCAATGAGTAATCTATACGAACAGGTAGGAAATGGGCAGTCTTAGTCAATTGATCCACTATTACCCAGACAGAATCTTTCTTAGTAGGCGATAAGGGTAACCTACTAACAAAGTCCATCGTTATTCGTTCCCATTTCCATAATGGAATCTTCACCGGTTGTAGCAATGTTGACGGTAATTGATGTTTCGCCTTCACTTGCCAACATGTTAAGCACTTAGACATAAAATCAGTAACCTCCCATTTCAACCTTGTCCAGCAATACTGCTCACGAAGGTCTCGGTACATTTTATTTCCTCCGGGGTGCATATCATATGGGCTACTATACACCTCACACATAATCATTTGCCTCAATTCTGAATGTTTGGGCATACAGATTCTTCCGTAGAAACACAATACTCAATCACTATTCAATCCAAAATCCCCTATTACACCACCTCCCACTTATTGAAGTAAGGAACCCAACCTTTCATTTAATAACTACTTTTCCTTAATCTGGCTTACCCACGCAGGCTTCACTTGAAGTTCAGTTAGAAACTACCATCTTCATACAAGCTGAGATGAGTGAACATCGCTCTCAAATCTGATATCACCTTACGACTCAACGTATTTGCCGCCACGTTAGCCTTTTCGGGACGATACTCGATTGAGAAGTCATAATCCTCCAACAGTTCTATCCACCTCCACTGTCTTAAGTTCAACTCTTTTTGGGTAAGGAGTTACTTTAGACTCTTATGATCTGTATAGATGATCGACTTCTCACCGTACATGTAGTGTCTCCAAATCTTCAAAGCAAACACCACTGCAGCCAATTGCAAATCATGAGTGGGATAATTCACTTCGTGTAGCCTTAATTGACGTGATGCATAAGCCACCACTTTTCCACTTTGCATCAACACACATCCCAAGCCAGTGTGTGACGCATCACAGTAAACAATAAACTCTTTTTTAGCCTCAGGTTGAATCAATACTGGTGCTTCCGTCAGAATCTTCTTCAATTTCTCAAAGCTCTCTTGCTACTGATTTGACCACACAAATGATACTCCCTTTCGCAATAGTTTAGTTAGGGGTGCAGCAATCAACGAAAACCCTTTAACGAAATGCCTGTAATAACCAGCCAACCCTAAGAAACTCTGAATTTTGGCCACTAACTTCGGTAGTTTTCAATCCAACACGACCTCTACCTTCTGGGGATCAACTATAATTCGTTTGGCCGACACAACATGCCCCAAGAAGGTCACTTCCTTCAGCCAAAATTCACACTTACAGAATTTGGCATAAAGTTATTTTTCCCGCAATATCTGTAATACCACCCGCAGATGCGAATCGTGCTCTTTTTCATTCTTCGAGTATACCAAGATGTCATCTATGAACACCATTACAAGCCGATCTAAATAGGGTTGGAAGACTTAATTCATCATGTCCATAAATGCGACTGGTGCATTAGTCAACCCAAACAGCATCACCAAGAACTTATAATGCCCATAACGAGTTCGAAACGCAGTCTTATCAATGTCCACCTCCTTGACCTTAAGTTGGTGATAACCAGATCTCAAATCTATCTTTGAGAAAACTGAAGCTCCTCGCAGTTGATTGAACAGGTCGTCGATTCTCGATAATGGATACCTATTCTTGATTGTCAATTTATTTAACTACCTATAATCAATGCACATACACATCGACCCATCCTTCTTCTTGACAAACAAAATCGGTGCTCCCCACGGTGACACACTAGATCGAATGAATCCCCGATCCAACAACTCCTAAATTTGAGCCTTAAGCTCCGCTAACTCTTTCGATACCATTATATAAGGAGCAATGGACACCAGAGCTATTCCTGGCAATAACTCAATGCCAAAATCTACCTCCCGATTTGGAGGCAATCCAGGAAGTTCCTCAGGAAAGACGTCCGAAACTCTTTCACCATTCTAACACCTTCCACCAATAATTCCTTGGCATCCAACGCACTAATGAAGGCTAGGAATGCTCCACACCCTTTTCGCACCAACTTTTCTACCTTTAAAGCAGATACCACATTTGATAGATAATTTCTTCTTTCACCTATCATCATCACTTCCTTATCCTCTGAAGTTCTTAGTGTCATCTGCTTCGCAGTAAAATCCAAGTTTGCACGGTGTTTCACCAACCAGTCCATTCCCAAAATAAGGTCGAACTCGCTGAATGGCAGTTCCATCAAATTCGCTAAAAATGTTTCTCCCTGAATTTCTAGGGGCACATCTCTAAACATTCTATTTACTATCACATACTATCCTAAAAGACTAATTATTGTCATCTCTCTAGCAGTAATCTCAAATCTATTGTTCAAATTTCCAGATACAGCACTAGCAACATACGAATGGGTGGACTCGATATCTATCAAAGTAGTAACACGACATAAGATATGATGAACATACCGATTATCACATCTGGTGCATCGCCATCCTCTCGGCATCTGACCGCATAAACCAACCCTAGCTGCCTCACCTCTGTGTTACCCCTAAAACCAGTACCTCTACCTGATGCACCTTGACATCGTCCTACACCATTACAACCTTGACCTAGCCCACGGCCTCTCGGTGGCTGCTGAGCGTCACTAACTGGCTGTGCATTATAGTTACGAACATCCTGAGTTATAATAGTCTATCGAGGACAATTTTTAACCTGATGGTCCTTGGAATCACATTTGAAACAACCACTGGTTCTTTTTTAGTATTCACCCGGGTGTCATTTTTCGCATTCCCCACATGGCTATATCTGATTGGTAGCAACTGGTGCTCTAGCTTGAACTGGCTCATCATTCTTGGGCCTCTTCTGAAACCCTTTAGCAGGACCTGAGTACTTAAAATCTCTCTTGCTCCTACCCCTATCTTTTTCTCGATTTTGTCGCTCCGAATGATTAGCCTCTTCAGCTATCTTCGCTTTCTCCTCAAGTATGGGAAAATTCCTTTCTTGTTGTGGGGCTATCAGTACCCGCAACTTATCACTCAACCCGTCCTTAAAACGTACACAACGTTCGTAATCAGTTGGCACTATACCCTGGGCATAATGACTCAGGCATAGAAATTCTGCCTCGTAAGCTGCCACAATCTTACCTCCTTAGACCAGATTTAGGAATTCCTTCCTTTGGGCATCCATATAGCTAGCCCCGACATATTTTCCTTGGAATGCAGTTTTGAAGAAATCCCAAGTAACACGATCGGGTTGAGTGCCTTCCCGAACAGTGAGCCACCATTGATACGCCACGTCTCTCACTAAGGACACACCCTTCTGTTTCTACTCAGTGGTGCAATCCAAATCATCCATGATCTGCTCCACTGCCTCGAGCCAATACTCCACTACATTTGGGGCTACACCTGAGATACCCCTAAAAACCTCAGCATCATTTGATCTAAGTTGCTCCAAAATTGACCCACGTGCTACTGGCCCAGTTTTAGCCCCAGCAAATGTTTCCAAGACTCACATCATTTCTTGGGACAGATCAATGTCCTCCCTCATATGGTTATGTGATCCAGTTTCAGTCACGGGTGATGCAGGTGCATCCATTTTCGACAAATATCCCGACGCTTCAGATGCAACTCTAGAACCTCGGCCTCTACCACGGCCACTTCTACCGCATCCACGTCCTCTAGGCTCATATTTGCTTATTCGATTTAATCCGATTAAAAGTCTTATGAATTAGTATACTATTTCGATATTTATTAAACAATATTTTATGAGGTATAAGAAGTAAATTTGTTTTCGTAATCACATCCTATAGTCTCTATCTCTATAGTTTCAATACCTAAAAGTAGAATTCTAGAGTATTCCTACGGTCATATCATAATCATTATAATCATACAATAATAACATACACTTACTTGACTTGGTGCGGATACCTGGTGCCATACTTCCTTTAAAAAACATACGTTTTTATATTTCAAAACATCTTAAAAAAATATTTTTGAAGCCAAACCACAGTCGAGTTTTAAACCGGGCTCTGATACCTTAAAATGTAACACCCCAAACTCGGCCTATGCGTTAAGGCCAGATCTGACATGTCACATGAGAAAAAACTACTAAGTCCTTTTTATTTGTACATAAATAGATTTAGATTTAAAATCAATAAAAACAAACTCCCATTTAAAAATTTATGATAAAGTATTATTGAATAAAAGATTGATTGATAAATCGATAAACTTGAGATATAAAAAAAATCTTATAAATCATGACTTTGAAAATATTGTTAATAGTTTTAAAGGAATTTGAAAATAATTTTGAAAAGTGTTGATGAAATCTTAAGAGAAAATTTCCACGTTAAAAATATATTTTATGAAAGTTTATTACTGAAACCCTTTTTATATATCCATTTTAGAAAGATGTTTATTTAAGTTTTTAGAAAAAATCTCAATTGAAGTACTTAGAGCAAATTATAAATTCGTCAAATAATAAACAAAACAAAAATTAATCCAGAGGCCTTATTGCAACCTTAATCCAAAATAGTAAAGTAATTAAATGTACTAAAAAGAAATCCAAATTTCAAATTAAACCGTTTTTGTAGTATGGCCTCCACCGAGTCATCCATGGCTCAAGTCTCCATCATTGATCATCACCTGAATGGGGTAAGGAAAAAACGAGGTGAGTTACTAGAACTCAGTGTATAAACCCTTTACCGTTGTCCACTGAGCCAAAATCCCATTAAATAATAATTTGGGCCTAAGCCCATTTACAATAATAATAATGTATCAATTATATCATGTGTATGAAATGCAATTTCCAAACAAAACCTAGTAACCCATCCGCTACACACCACCCGTACCAACCAACACACCTGTGGAGATCAAGTCAACCCACCCCGTCAACACACCAATCCCAGGCATTAAGCCATTTATAACAAATATGATTGTGGACAAGCCACCAGAATGACAAAATTTACGTGGCATTGCCACTATATAGATTTGTGGCAGAGCCACCAAAATTATGTGGCAAAGCCACCAGAACTTCTCTTTAATATCATCCCAACCCATGTAGAGTTATGCATATAATGTCTAACAATTCATAATTTTTACAATAAAACAACAGTAATTTATTTGGATATTCATTATCAAGTACAGCCCATTAAAATAAATTATCAATTAGGCCCATACAGCCAAATATCAAATTGGCCCTTTAGCAAAATATCAAATCGGCCCATATAGCAAATTATCAAATTGGCCCATATAGCAAATTATATCGATTTGGCCCATTAGGGGCATTTTTATAATTTTTCATGGTATTACTACTGATTTTGTTAATTTTATCAAAATAGTGAGATCTAAGCCAATTTTCCCGGTTTCTCCATAATACAATTTTAGTCAAGCGTTTTACTACCAATATGATGTTAATCTTTACCCCACGAAAAACGGTGTGAGATTACACACCTGATTATGATAAGCACTAAGCTTTCTTGATCGTCGACAGCTAAAATTTTATAACGCTTGATTAGTCGACATACGCGATTTATTAATCAACACTAAAATGAACGATCTATGGTGCTTACCCTTTAAATCGTGAATGACCACGATTTTTTGGTTTTCTCCGGATGACGGTCCACAACCCAGTGGAAAATCCCGAATTGCTGATACTGCCCTTCATTTGAATTTAGGAGTAGGGATCGCTAATCTGCTCCTTTTGAGATCTCCACTTGACTTTCCTTTCAAATTGGTACCACAAGCCTCCATTCGATTAGATCTTATATAGATTGAAACTACGATAAAATATGGATTGTCAAAGGGTAAAGATCGGCTTACCAATAATTTCGAGTGATCAATGATTGGGTAGATCGAGCGATTTAATCCCTATAATTATGGTCGCTAATCATCACTATTCCAATAATGAATAAAGAACGATTTATAGAATCCTTGAAGAACTCCTTACCTTAAAGATTTTTAGGATCGATTCCTAATGATTATATGTTAACTTCAGAATAATCAAAGTTTCGGCCTTCTACTTTATCACTACGAAGAAGAAAAGATCTTGCTTGAGAGAGAATAAGGTGATGGTCTCGGTCAAAATAACCATCCCAAACCAAAATATAGATTTGGCATTAAGAGAAAGAAAATAAAAATGTTGAAAAGAACACTTACCGATTGACCAAGGATTGAGTGTAAATATGGGTGAGAAAAAAAAAGATAGAAAAGAGATGAAAGTTCGGTTATAGAGGTAAATGTATATTGATATTCGGCTATGGGGATAATCAAACAAGAAGATGTGATCTCATGGTGGTGTCGATTTAGAGAAGAGGAAAGATTGAAGGAATGGTTAAAAGAAAAGGATGGAAAGTTGATAGATGCTAGGTGATTCAGCTATTAAAGGGAGGTGAACAAGAGGTGAATGTTTTGACCAAATAAAAGAGAAGAAAAATGCACAATTGTGCTAGGAGATTTAGGCAAAAAAGAAAAAAAAAAGAAGAAAACGAAACTCACAAAGAGTAGAAATTTTGAGAAAATGACCCAATTTATGCTAAAGGTATTTTTAACAAAAACAAACACTATAATTTTACCAAAACACCAAGAAAAATTTGGCTACCTCCCTTTTCCCCCAAAACTGTCCACATACATGACCATAATGGTCAAAAGTTTGCCAACCACACTTTCCATAACACTTCCCTTGAAAAGGGCCACATGTTCCCCTTACTTGCCCTTTTCTTTTGATTCCTTACCATATCTTCACCCTTTCCTTATTTCCTTAGCCACCTTGCCAAAATTAAAAAGTCCAACATGCCTTATTTATAAGATTGGCCGACACTTAAGGAAAGAGTACAAAAATAATAGTAAAAAATTTTCACATTATGGGATTTGAACCTGTTCCCTCAAGGTACTTCATGTGGAGCCATATCCTTCTTACCAATTGCTCAATTATGCTATCTATTTACTCATTTATTTTCATAAGCTTTAAGGTCACTTACTTTATCTCCTTAAAGTGCTAAATGCCAAAATTTTTACTAGGTCCAAATAGACCTCGAGCCTTCTCAAGACCTCCCTTAGACATAGAAAAATTAATAATTTAACTAGCTTAACATCAGAAATAATGTAACACATAACATTCCGAATTTTAGGATGTTACAATGGTATTTTGGATGTTAGTAAAGGCTTGGTTTTTGGCATGTATAAAAAATGGCCTTAAATTGATTGATATCATGGCTTGTTATGCTTAATTGATGGAAGATGGAATGATTGATCAAGTATGCATATTATAAATGTATTGTGATTTGTATGGGTGTGGTGATTTGGTACATTTGTTTAAAACGACTTATATGGTTGTTTGGTGCTAGTTGTTGAATGGCACATTTGATATCAATCGGTATGTGAGTGTTAGGTAAATCAAATGACATGTGTTGATATAAAATTTGTTTGAAGTTAGTGAACATATTTGGCAAAATTTAAGTATAATTGTATTTGTATTGATGTTGTGATTGAGATTCCTTTGGGCATATTGGTTGTATGCTTATGTACCATATTATATAGCTTGATTATGCATGATTTTGGTGCCTTTTGATGGCTTGTATATTGTGCAAAAGTAATTGTAGGTACATGCTAGGATGGGTGAGAAAATGGTGTGAAATGGCCTATTTTTCGTCCACATGGGCAGAGACACGAGCATGTGTCTCAAAGTGTGTGACACAAGACTAGGCGACACTACTGTCTCATCCCTATAGCTTTCAAAGGGTTGCAAGTCATGTAGCACCCATTTTTAGTGAAATCGTAATGTTGGTTTTGGGACCACAAATCCAAAAAAAAAGAAAATTTATTTCAATATTGTTGCATGGTCTCGTATCTTGATAGGAATGTTATATGAAAATTCTAATAAGAAAATTTTACCAATTATGTGTTTAATTACGGAAAGGACCAAATTGCATAAAATGCAAAAGTTGAATTCTAGTAGCTATAAGGATTAATTAGCTATGGAATCCAAAAATTGAGGTCCTTATATGGTAATTAGACCATTAAAGAAAAGTTAGTAGATATTTTTGGTGATTCATCTATGGAAAAATTAGAAAAGGTTAGGGATTAAATTAGAATTCAAAATAAGTAAAAGATGATAATTATTAAATAGAAAGATAACATCTTATTTTCATCATCTTCATCCCCAAATTCAATGGAAACCCTAGGAGAGAGAAAGGAAACTAATCAAGCTTAATTAGGTATGAATTCTTGTCCTGCTTTTTAGTAATTTTATATTTTTAAGACTGGATAGTTTAATCTATCTATTTTGGGGATTAATTTGAAAAGTTATCAAAATATAGAAAATTTTCCATTGATGAATATGCTGAAAATTTGAAATTTATGGTAGGAAATGAAAGGTTGTTGATAGATAAACAACTTATCCAAGAGAATTTTGATGAAATTATGATTTAGGGATTAAATTGTAAAGTTGTGAAAATTGAAGAAAATTCTAAATTTTGTGAAATACATGTGCTGTAAATGTTATACTAAAATTTTGGTTAGGCTTGGAATAAGGATTAAATTGATGAATTTCATTTTCCGAGCCCATGGATGAAATTGGAATTTATGAAAGTTTAGGGCAAAATGGTAATTTTTCCGAGTAAAATGAACGATCTATGGTGCTTACCCTTTGAATCGTGAATGACCACGATTTTTGGTTTTCTCCGGATGACGGTCCACAACCCAGTGGAAAATCCCGAATCGCCGATACTGCCCTTCATTTGAATTTAGGAGTAGGGATCGCTAATCTGCTCCTTTTGAGATCTCCACTTGACTTTCCTTTCAAATCGGTACCACAAGCCTCCATTCGATTAGATCTTATATAGATTGATACTACGATAAAATATGGATTGTCAAAGGGTAAAGATCGGCTTACCAATAATTTCGAGTGATCAATGATTGGGTAGATCGAGCAATTTAATCCCTATAATTATGGTCGGTTAATCATCACTATTCCAATAATGAATAAAGAACGATTTATAGAATCCTTGAAGAACTCCTTACCTTAAAGATTTTTAGGATCGATTCCTAATGATTATACGTTAACTTCAGAATAATCAAAGTTTCAGCCTTCTACTTTATCACTACGAATAAGAAAAGATCTTGTTTGAGAGAGAATAAGGTGATGGTTTCGGTCAAAATAACCATCCCAAACCAAAATATAGATTTGGCATTAAGAGAAAGAAAATAAAAATGTTGAAAAGAACACTTACCGATTAACCAAGGATTGAGTGTAAATATAGGTGAGAAAAAAAAAGATAGAAAAGAGATGAAAGTTCGGTTATAGAGGTAAATGTATATTAATATTCGGCTATGGGGATAATCAAACAAGAAGATGTGATCTCATGGTGGTGTCGATTTAGAGAAGAGGAAAGATTGAAGGAATAGTTAAAAGAAATGGATGGAAAGTTGATAGATGCTAGGTGATTCAGCTATCAAAGGGAGGTGAACAAGAGGTGAATGTTTTGACCAAATAAAAGAGAAGAAAAATGCACAATTGTGCTAGGAGATTTAGGCAAAGAAGAAAAAAAAAAGAAGAAAACTAAACTCACAAAGAGTAGAAATTTTGAGAAAATGACCCAATTTATGCTAAAGGTATTTTAACAAAAACAAACACTATAATTTTACCAAAACACCAAGAAAAATTTGGCTACCTCCTTTTCCCCAAAAGCTGTCCACATACATGACCATAATGGTCAAAAGTTGGCCAACCACACTTTCCATAACACTTCCCTTGAAAAGGGCCACATGTTCCCCTTACATGCCCTTTTCTTTTGATTCCTTACCATATCTTCACCCTTTCCTTATTTCCTTAGCCACCTTGCCAAAATTAAAAAGTCCAACATGCCTTATTTATAAGCTTGGTCGACACTTAAGGAAAGAGTACAAAAATAATAGTAAAAAATTTTCACATTATGGGATTTGAACCTGTTCCCTCAAGGTACTTCATGTGGCGCCATATCCTTCTTACCAATTGCTCAATTATGCTATCTATTTACTCATTTATTTTCATAAGCTTTAAGGTCACTTACTTTATCTCCTTAAAGTGCTAAATGCCAAAATTTTTACTAGGTCCAAATAGACCTCGAGCCTTCTCAAGACCTCCCTTAGACATACAAAAATTAATAATTTAGCTAGCTTAACATCAGAAATAATGTAACACATAACATTCCAAATTTTAGGATGTTACAATGGTATTTTGGATGTTAGTAAAGGCTTGGTTTTTGGCATGTATAAAAAATGGCCTTAAATTGGTTGATATCATGGCTTGTTATGCTTAATTGATGGAAGATGGAATGATTGATCAAGTATGCATATTATAAATGTATTGTGATTTGTATGGGTGTGGTGATTTGGTACATTTGTTTAAAACGACTTATATGGTTGTTTGGTGCTAGTTGTTGAATGGCACATTTGATATCAATCGGTATGTGAGTGTTAGGTAAATCAAATGGCATGTGTTGATATAAAATTTGTTTGAAGTTAGTGAACATATTTGGCAAAATTTAAGTATAATTGTATATGTATTGATGTTGTGATTGAGATTCCCTTTGGGCATATTGGTTGTATGCTTATGTACCATATTATATAGCTTGATTATGCATGATTTTGGTGCCTTTTGATGGCTTGTATATTGTGCAAAAGTAATTGTAGGTACATGCTAGGATGGGTGAGAAAAATGGTGTGAAATGGCCTATTTTTCGTCCACATGGGCAGAGACACGAGCATGTGTCTCAGCCGTGTGTGACACAAGACTAGGCGACACGGCCGTCTGTCCCCTATAGCTTTCAAAGGGTTGCAAGTCATGTAGCAGCCCATTTTTTAGTGAAATCAGAACAGTGGTTTTGGGACCACAAATCCAGTAAAAAAGAAAATTTATTTCAATATTGTTGCATGGTCTGTATCTTGATAGGAATGTTATATGAAAATTCTAATAAGAAAATTTTACCAATTATGTGTTTAATTACGGAAAGGACCAAATTGCATAAAATGCAAAAGTTGAATTCTAGTAGCTATAAGGATTAATTAGCTATGGAATCCAAAAATTGAGGTCCTTATATGGTAATTAGACCATTAAATAAAAGTTAGTAGATATTTTTGGTGATTCATCTATGGAAAAATTAGAAAAGGTTAGGGATTAAATTAGAATTCAAAATAAGTAAAAGATGATAATTATTAAATAGAAAGATAACATCTTATTTTCATCATCTTCATCCCCAAATTCCATGGAAACCCTAGGAGAGAGAAAGGAAACTAATCAAGCTTAATTAGGTATGAATTCTTGTCCCGTTTTTAGTAATTTTTATATTTTTAAGACCGGGATAGTTTAATCTATCTATTTTGGGGATTAATTTGAAAACTTATCAAAATATAGAAAATTTTCCATTGATGAATATGCTGAAAATTTGAAATTTATGGTAGGAAATGAAAGGTTGTTGATAGATAAACAACTTATCCAAAGAGAATTTTGATGAAATTATGATTTAGGGATTAAATTGTAAAGTTGTGAAAATTGAAGAAAAATTCTAAATTTTGTGAAATACATGTGCTGTAAATGTTATACTAAAATTTTGGTTAGGCTTGGAATAAGGATTAAATTGATGAATTTCATTTTCCGAGCCCATGAATGAAATTGGAATTTATGAAAGTTTAGGGGCAAAATGGTAATTTTTCCTGGGATGTAAATTTAATCCAATTGAATATGAAATGTGATAAATTGATGATTAAATTCATTTGTATAGATCCAAAAAGACCAAATACGGAATTGGATCAAGGGAAACAAAAAGTTTCGGATTAGTAGATTTATATTCACGAACAAGTGTCGTGGTAATTTCGTGTAACTTAATTATGCATGTTAATATGTTTGGATTGAATGTAGTTTATGTTTATGTGAATTATATGAAAGTTATACAAGCATAAAAATGATCACATGATTGGAATTGTTAATAAGATGTTAAGTTCCATTTGAATAATGAAATTCGATGGATATGTGTGATTTCTCGTATTTGAATATGGGTCTGCATATGCTACAGATGGGATTTAGCTTGGATGAGTATCCATTTGTAGCCCTCTCGAGTATCCTGATGTATAGTTCTTACGAGCATCTTGGGTGGCATTGATTTAGCATGTGTTACGCACTACTGCAGCTCTTTCCGAGCGTTCTGTTACATGATTCGATCGGTTGTGATCCTACATAACCTGCAGACACGAACGTAGCTTTTATGGTCATCTTGTTAAGCTCACTTGAACTCATTGTTACCTTATCTAGTATTCCTTGATATTATCCCTTCGGAGATATCTAATAAGCTCTATGAGCTTCCTGAGTAAAACTCTTATGAGTTTCCTGATTACCCTGGATAAGTGTCCTGTTACATGATTACATGGCTTATCTGATCATCCTAACATGTGGCTCGAGAGTGTGCTTCTTGAGGATGTGCCCGAGTGGGTACCCTTGATTACGAATTGACGGTTTATAGATTTATAGGCCTTGAGTGTACTATCTGAGTATCCATCGATATTTTAATGATTCAATGAATTAAAACCCCCAACATGAGAAATGATGAGATAAATAGAATTAAGTTTAATGATGAGATAAATGAAATTTTGAAGGATTCATCTATGTTTATTTGATGTACATGTGAATTATGTGACTAACTTGTTGGTTGAGTGTATGTGTTTAGGAAAATTTTTCAAATAGATGGAAAGCATGTTATTGTATGCTTAATATTAATAAATGAAATTGGTAAGTTTAATTACTGTTATACAAACTTACTAAGCATTAAATGCTTACTAGGTTTTATTTTCTCTATTTTATAGTGCTTGATAGCTCACGAAGGCTGGAGGTCGGTCGGAGCGTCATCACACTATCCACTAGCTTGTTTTGGTATATATATAGTAAACTTGTTTTGAAATAATTGCATGTATAGGTTAACTTGGTCTATTGATGGCTTGTAAATGGATGCTTGTAATCTAGACATTGGAATGGCTAGTGATGGTTATGTTTTGATATATATATATATATATATATATATATATAGGTTATCTTATGGTAATAACCTATGTTTTTATTATGGTTTGATTGAGTTATGCTAAATGAGTATATCTATTAAAGATAAGATTAAAAATATGAATGCATGTAATGACATACCATGTTAGTTGTTAGAATTGGCTTGGTTATAATGCTTGGATTGGTTGTTATATGATTGCAAGTTTTGGTATAGGTTATTGGTAAAATGGGGTGAAAAATAAATATAGAAAATAGCTTTATTTTGTTCGCAAGGGTAGACTTACGGGCGTGTGTCTTGATCGTGAGTGACACATGGCCTGTCACATGGGCATTTGGTTTGGCCGTGTGTCCCCTGCACCTTAAATTTGAAAAACAGAATGTTCAGAATTGAGCACACGGGTAGAGACACGGGCGTGTGTCTTAGCCATGTGTGCTATACGACCTAGAACAAGGGCATTTGTCTTGGCCGTGTGAAACCAGCACATTAATGTTTTAAAAGTCAGAGAGTTACACGGGCTGGAGACATGGCCGTGTGACCTACTTCATACACCACATGGTCTAGAACATGGGCATGTCACCTAGCATATGAGGCACACGGACGTGTGAATCCTGTATATGAGAAAATTTTTGAAATTTTATGAAAAATTCTCTAAGTTCCCAATTTAGTCCCAACTCGATTCTAATGTTTATTTTGGGCCTCGAGGGTCCATAAAGGGAAAATATGCTTAATCTCGAAAAATGAATAGTAATTGTCATGAATTATCTTTAAATGTTTTGTAAACTCCGGTAATACTCTAACTCTGTTCTGGCGAAGGATACGAGTCAGGGGTGTTTCATTTATTGGTATCAGAGCTACGGTTTAGCCAATTCTTGGATTAACGTAGTAAGTACAAGTCTAGTTATACATGGCATTATATAATATGTGATAGTGTGATATCTCTAGACCATTTTAAATGTGATTTTCATCTAGTAATGTCATCCAACCATGCTAGAGCTGAATCAGAGGAAGCTACTGAGAGCACTACTCAAGCTTCCGTTCAACGAGTTGTATCTAGAAGCAGTAGAAGGCCCGTGTCTAAGGGCCAAGGTGAGGAGGAAAAATAAGCCTTTTTTTCAAATGATGAAAGAATGGTTCACCGAATATCTGAGAACAAATCCTACTATTCCACAACCTCCCTCACCTGCTCCTCAACCAATTCCAGAGATGCCACAAGCTACTAAACCAGCTAGAATCAATAACCCTCCCGTGGATAAAATTCATAAGTATACGGCTGAAGAATTTAGGGCTACAGCCGATAATGATCCAGAGAGGTCTGAGTTTTTGTTAAAAATACCATTCGGGTTTTAGATGAATTATCATGTATGCCAGCTGAGTGTTTGATATGTGTAGTATCCTTATTAAAGGACATAGCCTACCATTGGTGGAATACTATAACTTTTGTGGTACCCAGAGAAAATGTTACATGGGAATTATTCCAGACTGAATTTAGAAAGAAATACATCAATCAAAGATTTTTGGATCAGAAAAAGAAAGAGATTTTAAACTCAATTAGGGAAACATGGCTGTATCTGAATATGAGTTGGTGTAACAACCCATTTTTGGTGAGATCGAACAGTGGTTTCATGACCACAAATCCGAGCCTAAAATTAAAATTTTATTTTATTTTATTTTATGGCTGGTATTATAATAGGAAGGTCACATGAAAATTTTGATATGAAAATTTGATCGATTGTGTGGCCAATTAGGTAAAGGACTAAATTGCATAAAATGTAAAAGTTGGCTTCTAGTAGCTATCGGTATTAAATAGCTATGGAATTCAAAACTTAAGGTCCTTATATGGAAATTAGATCATTCAAGGAGAGTTAGTAGAGATTTTTATGACTCATCCATGGAAAAATTAGAAATGACTAGGGACTAAATTGGAAATCAACAAAATTAAAAGATTATAGAAAAATAAAAAGAAATTATCATCTTTTCTATTCATCTTCTTCCCTAATTTTTCTATGGAAACCCTAGGAGAGAGGAAGAGAACTTTTCAAGTTTAAAAAGGTATGAAATCAAGTCTTGTTTTTAATGATTTTTATATTTTTAGAATCGAGATAGCCTAATCTTTTTATTTATGGGATTTATTTGAAAACATAACAAAGTGTAGGAACTTTGCCATGGATGTAATGCTGGAAATTTGAAATTTATGGTAGAAAATGAAAGATAGTTAATAGATAAACAACTTTTACAAAGCAATTTTTCATGGAAACTTGATTTAGGGACTAAAATGAAAAAAATGGTAAAACCCATGGAAAATTCTAAAATTTGTGAAATGTGTGTGCTGTATAAATTGTTATAAAATTTTGTTAGGCTTTGAAAGAGGACTAGATTGCATGAATTTCATTTTTCGAGCCAAGGGACAAAATTGGAATTTTTAAAAAGAGTAGGGGTAAAATAGTAATTTTGCCTAGGATGTAGTAGAATGAAAATGTTTGTAACATGTGATGAGTTAATAATTAAATTTTCTTATATAGACTCGGAAAGACCAACTACGGAACTAGATCGAGGGAAACAAAAAGTTTCGGATTAATTGGAATTCAAACCCGAACAATTGTCAAGGTAAGTTCGTGTAACTTAATTTGGTATGTTAATATGTTTTAATTGAATTGTGTGATTGTGATCATATGTATGTGATGATATACATAATTAAATAATTACAAGTTGGAAACATTGATAAAATATCATATCCCGGTTTAATATTAATATTGAAATTTGATGGATTATGGTGATTTCTTTAAACGGGTATTATATGGCAAAGGTTACAAATAGGATTTAGCCCGGATGGGTAATCCTGTATTTAAGCCTCTCGAGCATATGTTATACATTGGGTTTAGCCTAGACGAGTAACCCTAATTAAGCTCTTTAGAGCACAGGTCACTAATAGGATTTAGCCTGGACTGGTAATCCTAAATGACTCTTGTGAACGTCGGTTGAAAATCGAGACTTAGCTTGGACTGGTAATCCTATTGTAAAATATGTGGGTCAAGAGTGTGCTATTCGAACTTATGCCCAATGGGTAATAATGAATAAGAATTGACAGATAATTCATATGTATACCTTATGTACATCACCCGGATGCCCATTGAAATTTCATTAGTTCAACAGAAAAGACTCTCGAAATATGGAAAGGTGAAATTAATGGAAGCTTGTATATAATGAGATCATTTATGTTTACTTGATATTTATATGATGTTATGTGACTAACTTGTTTGATTAAGTGTATATGTTTAGGTGAACTACCTATAATGGATGAAATGTATGTTTATGTATGCTAGTTTGAATAGATATAACTGGTAAGTTTATTTTCTATTATACGAACTTACTAAGCATGAAAATGCTTACCCCTTTTAATTTTACCTTGTTTTATAGTGCTCGTAAGCTCGTGAAGGTTGGAGGATCGGTCGGAGCACAATCACACTATCCACTATCTCCTTTTTGGTATTCTTAGAAATCTCATTTTGGTATAATGGCATGTATAGGATTAGTTGGCCAAATGATGACTTGTAAGTGATTTTTTGTAATCTAGCCATTGGAATGGCTAGCAGTGCTTAAATTTGGTATGTTATAAGTTATCTCATGTTCAATGCTTATGTGTTAAATCTGGAGGAATAGAGTATGTTTATCTTGAATATGCACTAGAAGTATGATTATAAACATGAATTGCATGTGATGTTATACAATGTTATATGTTAGTTTAGGCTTGGCATTAATGCTTAATTTGGCTGGTATATACATGCAAGTATTGGTGTAGGTTGTGGGAAATATTGGGTGAAAAAATGAATCTAATAAATGGCTTCATTTTGTCCACACGGGTAGACAAACGGGCGTGTGTCTAGGCCGTGCGTGACACATGGCCGAGTAGATGGGCGTGTAGCCAGGCCATGTGTCCTCTACACCTTAAATTTGAGAAAATAAAATGCTCAGAATTGAGCACACGGGCAGAGACACGGGCGTGTGTCTTTACAGTGTGCAAGACACGGCCTAGAACACGGGCATGTGTTATGGCCATGTGAAACCTGCACCTACTTAGAATTAAATTAAATTATCCACACAGCCTAGCACACGGGCATGTGGCATGGCCGTGTGGTGCTAGTTAGAGAGCACCCTAAATCAGACATGGCATGTATCACGGGCGTGTCCCAGGATCACACGGTGTGTGAGCCCTGCACCTTAGAAAAAATTTGTAATTTTGTGAAAAATCATAGAGGTCCCGATTAAGTCCCGAATCGATTCTAATTCTCGTTTTGGGCCTCAAGGGCCTATTCAAGGGACAATAAGGAAAAATTTTGAGTATGAATGGTATTTTAATACAAATTGAATGCGAATGTTCTGTGAACCCCGGTAATACTTCGTGGCCCATTCTAGCAATGGATACGGGTTAGGGGTGTTACAGCGAGAGTTTATTCGGTTAAGTAAATATGCCAGAGAATGGGTTTCGACTGAGGCTGATATGTGTAAACGATTTGAAGAAGGGCTAAATGAAGACATCAAGTTATTGATCGGTATTCTTGAATTAAGGGAATTTGTTGTACTAGCAGATCCAGTTCACAAAGTGAGGAATTGAGTAAAGAAAAGAAACAAGCATAGAGAGAAGTTAGGGTATCTGGGAAAAGATTTATAAGTAAATCGCAATCATCTACTTCAAAGAAATCAAAGAAGTATTATGATTGTTTTACCACATCAGGGGGTATTTTGGTAAAGAGTAGGGCTCTCAACGCTCTAACCCGAGATCTTCGTCCCAATCTATAACGAGTGTGGGAGTGTTGGTAACCCTAAACCAAAGTGTAAACACCATAATAAGTATCATTTTGGGGAATATCATCTAAAAGGTGGAGCATGTTATAAATGTGGTTCCCTTGACCATTTTCTTAAAAATTGTCCGGAAAGAGTTGAAAACCCTACCTCAAGAGACAGAACACCCCGACATTTTGAAAATGTCAGTGGTACCCGAAGTTCTACAAAGGATACAATAGCTAAATTTGAAGCACGAGCTCTGGCAAGAACATATGCTATACGTGCAAGAGAAGATGTCTCGGCACTAGACGTCATTATTGGTACATTTTCTCTACTTAGCATCTATTAAAAATTTACCTATTGTATTCACTAAATTTGTGGTTAAAGTTTCAAACCCCCTGGGTCAGTGTGTTATTGTGGATAAAATTTGTAAAAAATTCCCGTTAATGATAAAGGGTTATTATTTTCCAGCTGATTTGATGTTGTTACCTTTTGAAGAATTTGATGTGATTTTGGAAATGGACTGGTTAACCCAACATGATGCAGTGGTGAATTGTAAACAGAAATACATTATGTTGAAATGTCAGAATGGTGAGTTACATCATATTGAATTTGATAAACTGGATAAGTTATCTAAAGTGATTTCATCAATATCAACATAGAATTATATTCGAAAATGGTATGATGCTTACCTTGCATATGTGTTGGATACTAAGGTATCTGAGTCAAAGATTCAGTTAGTGCCAGTTGTTTGAGAATTTCTTGATGTATCTTCGGAGGAATTACCTGGTTTACCACCGGCTAAAGAAGTGGAATTCTCTATAAATCTTGTCCTAGGGGCAACACCAATATCCATATCACCTTATAGAATGGATCTTACAGAATTAAAAGAGTTAAAAACACAGTTGCAAGAATTGATTGATAGAGGTTTTGCTCAACCTAATTTTTCACCTTGGGGTGCACCAGTTCTATTTGTAAAGAAGAAAGATGGGTTATTGAGATTGTGTATTGATTACAGAAAATTGAACAAAGTTACAATAAAGAACAAGTATCCACTACCTTGAATTGATGATCTATTTGACCAGTTGAAAGGTGCCACTGTATTTTCGAAGGTTGATCTTCATTCTAGATACTATCAGCTATAGGTAAAAGATTTAGATGTTCCAAAGGCAACTTTTAGAACTAGGTATAGACACTATGATTTTCTTGTGATGCCATTTGGTTTGACAAATGCACCTACAGTGTTTCTCAATCTGATGAACAGAATTTTTAGACTATATCTAGACAGGTTTGTGGTGGTATTTATACATGATATTCTGGTTTACTCTCGAGATGAAAATGAACATACTAAACATCTAAGAATAGTACTACAAACATTGTGTGAAAAACAATTGTATTCTAAATTTAGTAAATGTGAATTTTGGTTACGGGAAATTGGTTTTCTAAGGCATATTATATTTGCAAAAGGTATTCGAGTGGATCCGAGTAAAATTTCAGCTATTGTTAATTGGAAGCCACTAAAAACGTGTCTGAAGTCAAAAGTTTCTTGGGACTTGCTGGATATTATCAAAGGTTTGTAAAAGGGTTCTCAATGATAGCTTTTGTAACAACGCAATTTTAGCTCTAGTCAGAATAGTGGTTTCAAGAGCAAAAATTTGACGCAATAAAATTTATTTTCATTATATTTTTTATGGTCTACAGTTTTATGGAACGATTTCATGAAAACTTCATTCGAAAATTTTGATGTTTGGGCACTCAATTTAGTTAAAAGGACTAAATTAAAAAAGGTGGAAAATGTGTTTTCTAAAAGCTAGAGGTGTCTAATTACTATGAAATTTTAATTTAGAGGTCCTTAAATGGTAATTAGACCATTATACTTTAACATGGACAAAAATGGACATGGATAGGTGAAATTTCAAAGTTTGGCATTAAGGGCATTTTGGTTAAATGGTAAATAAAGACAAATAAAACTAATAAAAAGATGTCATCTTCTCCAATTTAGTGCCCTTGTGCCGAATTTGAAGAGTCGCCATAGTTAGGGTTTTGGCCAAGCTTCCAAGCTCGATTGTAAGTCCGTCCTTGTCTCGTTTTTAATGATTTTTACGTTTTTATGAATGTTGTAACTTGATTTAGCTATTTCAAGGACTAATTTGAAAGAAAATCAAAGTTTAAAATTTTACCCATGTTATATATTTGTGTATTTTGACGTCTAATGGTAGATTATGCAAGTTTGATGTTGGATAAACAACATTTTCTAAGTGATATTTGATGAAAACGTTAAATAAGGACCTATATATAAAAGTTGCAAAATATATGGAAAATGTGAATAAATGAAAAATGTGGGCTGCTATGACCATGAAATAGGTTCGGCTAGCCTTGGGTGTAATGAAATTGAATGAAAATTATGTTACGAGCCTAGGGACTAAAATGTAAAATGTTGAAAAGTTAGAGGTAAAAATGTAATTTTTGCCATAAGATATTTTTGGGATTAAATTTAATAATGTGGTAATTGAATAAGCTAAATTTGATATTATATATCAAGAAAGCTGAGGTTCTAACCTAGATTGGGGAAAGAACAAGATTGTGGACTAAATCGAACAATTATCTATTTTGTACCGAGGTAAGTTCGTATGTTAAAAATAAGATCTAGAATAGTTGTATTTAAATGTTTTAATATTGTATGGATTGTATGTCTGATTTTCTAAATGAGTATAATCCTACGAATGAGTCCGAAGACGAATCAACAAGCAAAAAATCCCATTTGAACCTTAGGAATAGGTTAGGATACAAGTGACATGTCACTAGGGTCATTATGCGTTATGTGGTTAAGTGATCTGAGTGCTGGTCTCGTACGTCCTACCTGTGGCTGAGTATATCGGTATATGTTACAGATACTTGACAGCTTGTGCGATCAGCACCATGTAGCTACGTCTTAACTGACAACTTGTGTAAGCAGGCCCATTGATAGCTCAAGAGCGAGCGATTATGTGATATGAGACTTAGGTAGCTTTGGCTACATATGTGGCACTTAGAGTGCAAATTTTCTCGAGTGTCCGACATTGTTATTCCGAATAGTTCACGGGTATGTCAAAGATGAGAATATGTGTAAGTTCATTTCGAGATGGCTCATGTATGTACATAAAGCTCATGCTTAATAAAGGTGTGACGTGATGAATATGAGGTAAGTTTTCATGATGGAATAGATTAAGATCAAGAGACCATGGTAAGTCTACATTTAATTATGTTATAATAATTGTATGTTATGTGCATGGTAAGATTTCTTATTTCTTGCATATGAGCTTACTAAGCTATATAACTTACTCCGTTTATTTTCCATGTTTTTATAGTGTCGCCAAGCTAACTCGAAATCAGATATTGTCGAGATTCAGATCACACTATCAAACTCTCATTTTGGGTATTAATGGTCTTAGCATTTTGAATGTATGGCATTCATAAGGACTTGGTCATTTTGTTATATGTGTCATTGGTAATGTGGCCAAATGTATTGGCTTATATTGGTTAATGATTTCATTTTTGTATAGGGCCATGTAAGTTGGCTAATGTTGGTTATGAGCATATTCATATGTTGATACCATTCATGATTATGGAAACTTGCATGAATTGTGTCGATAAATTATGATGTTAAAGCATGTTAGATGTTGGCATGTGGATGTGATGTTAATACCTTGGTTGTTGACGTTTTGGTTACCTAAGTATGCTATGAATTGTGTCATTGAATTGGTGTAAGTGTAGATTTAAATGAGGGTGGCACATGGCTTAGTAAATAGCATTATTTTTGTCCACACGGGTAGACACACGGGCGTGTGTCTAGGCCGTGTGTGACCTACTGACTTACTTACGGGCATGTGTTTAAATTGTATGTACTGATTTTGGGCCTAATCGGAATAGTGGTTTTGAGACCACAAATTTGAGGTCAGAGAAATTATTTTTAATATTATTTTATGTGCTATAGCATGATTATATCAGTACATGAAAATTTTGGTGAATTAATTTTAGTGATTTCTTGTTTAATTTCGAAAAAGAACTAAAACGCATAAAGTGCAAAAGTTTTGTTCTACAAGCTAAAGGTGTTAAATAGCTAGAGAACCTTAAATTAGAGGTCCTCAATGTGGAAATAGGCCTTTATGAGGGTGATGGCTGGCCATAGAGGCAAGAAAAATGAAATTGTCAAAGGTTAGGTGAGGTTTTGGTGACAAATTTGACTAGAAATAAAATAAAATAATGAGAAAAAAGATATCACTTTTCATATTCCTCCTCTCAACCAAAAATATCAACAAAAATAAGGGTTTTGGAAGCTTAAAATTTTAGCAACTCTTCACCCTTGCAAGTAAATGATTTTAATGGTCATTCTTGATAGTTTTTGAACTTTTGGGACCCTATAGCTTCATCTAGCTAATGAGGGGACTATTTTGCAAAATGGTTGAGAGTCTAGGGTCTTACCATGAGAGTATTTATATTGTTTGTTGAAATTTTATGAAAGAAAATGAAACTTGGTTGTTTAACAAACAACATTTGTGAAAGGATTTTTCATGAGAACACCTAAAAGGACCATTTTATGAAGTTTATAAAATGGGTAGTAAATGTGTGAAATAATTGGATTTGTGAGTTTATATAAGCTTAAAATAGATTCGTCTAGGCTTGGTTAATTAGGAAATTTGATAAAAATCGTTTTTACGAGCCTAGGGGTAAAATTATAATTATGTAAAAGTTTAGGGGCAAAATGGTAACTTTGCCCAAGTATGAATTATAAATTGTCTTGATTAATGTAGTGATTAAATAAGTGAATTTTTTATTATAGATCAAGAAAAACAGAGTCCAGACTTAAACCGGGGGAAAACCAAGCAATTGGAATAAATCGAACTAGTCGCCCATATTTTGTATACCGAGGTAAGTTGTACGTAAATAATACAACTCTATTTTTATTATGCATTAAAAAATTGATATTGCATAAAATGTTTGATTATTGTTATGAATATGCATGACGAAATTGATGTGGTATACTCACGGTTGAACCTTGGGAATAGATTGGATATCCACGCCATGACATTTTGGTGATATGTGTGCTAGTGTAAGACCATGTCTGGGACATGGCATCGGCCACATTATGAGGGCCAGTGTAAGACCATGACTGGGATATGGAATCGGTATTGATATGAGAGCCAGTGTAAGACCATGTTTGGGACATGGCATCGGCATTGAGACGAGAGCTAGTGTAAGACCATGTTTGGGACATGGCATCAGCCTCGACATGTGAGCCAGTGTAAGACCATGTCTAGGACATGGCATCAGCATTTTACCCTCTTGTGTGAGGCTTATTGGATATCTTATGGTATTCCAACGGGTAATTTAAAGCTTGTGGCAAAAGTGAGAAAAGTTACGACTATGATGTAAGTGATACAGGTACCTACACAAAATTCATGAGAAATGAGCTCGATTTATGTTGTATGATTACTAAGGATGAACATGAGTAAGTTATGCCTTAAATCATTTGAGAATTATGTGCAAGTTTATAATATGTTATGAGTATGAAAATGCATGGTAAATGTTGTTTATTTTACATGCAACTTACTAAGCTTTATGCTTACTCCTCTCTTTCCATTTTCTTATAGTATCACCAAGCTAGCTCAGGGATCAAAGGACATCGGAATTTAGAGTTATTATTTTGAGTATGGCATGTATAGGGACTTGGTCTTTTGTCAAGTGTTATATTTTTTGGCCAAATGTGTTGGCTTGTCTTGAAGATTGATTCATTTTGTATAAGGCCATGGATGATGGCTAATACTTGTTATTAATATATGTAAATGATGATGTCTTTCTTGGATGTGCAATTTGCATGGTGAAATATGTGGTTAATGGATGAATGAATAAGTAGTATAATTGGATTATTAAAGTATGTGATAAGTTTTGCATGCGAATAGAGTGTAGTGGCCTTGAAGTGTGTATGTCTTGGTTGTGACTTATGTTGGTGCAAGTAAGGATGGCAAAAAGGGCTTGGTAAATAGCCTTGTTTTTGTCCACACGGGTATATACACGAGCTGGGGAACGACCATATGTCTCCTACACCTTAATTTGGTAAAACAGAATGCCCAGTAGTAACCACACGGGCTGAGGCACGACCGTGTGGATGACACAGCCACAATACATGGGCATGTTCCTAGGCCGTATGAAGTTTGCACCTTAAATGGAAAATTAAATTTGCCACACGGCCTAGCACACGGGTGTGTGCCTTGGCCATGTGACCCTAAATGATTAATGATGTTAGAAATAGAATCTCAAGGTTTTTGCACACGGGCAAGGGACACGGGTGTGTCCCTATATGCTGAGGTCGTATGAGTTACAGGGTCCTTCAACATGGCCATGTTATGAGATCACACGTGCGGGTTGCCCTTCCACACGGGTGTGTGCCCCTATCTTCAGTGACATTTTTCAAAGTTTCTCTAATGAACTAGATTTGGTCCCAAACCATTTCTCAGGTGTGTTTTGGGCCTCGTAGGATCATACTAGGGATTTTAAGACAAAGTTTGAAAAGTTTTAAATTTGAACGAACTTTTATGACCCAGAAATGTATGTTAGTATGAGTTTAAGTAAGGTAACACCTCGTACCCTATACTGGCGTCGGATATAGGTCAGGGGTGTTACATCACCCGTGTGTCCCTTGCACCTTAATTGTTGTAAAACAGAATGTCAAGAATTGAGCACACGGACAGAGACACTGGCGTGTGTCTCAGCCGTGTGTGATACATGGCCTAGAACACGGGCATGTGTCTTGGCCGTATGAAAAATGCACTTAATTTGAATTAAATTAATCAATCACATGGCCTGGTACACGGGCGTGTGGCACGACCATGTGGACAAGTCAGAGAGCACCCTAATTTGAACACAGCCTGAAGCACGGGCGTGTCCCAGGGTTACACAGGCGTTTCCCTTGGATCACACGGACGTGTGAGGCCTGCATTTAGCAAAAATTTTCTAAGTTTTGTAAAAATTTCCTGAGTTCTAGGTTTGGTCCCGAACCACTTCTAAAGTATGTTTTGGGCCTTGTAGGCTTGTATTAGGGACCTTATGTTCAAATATGAATAGTTTTAATTTGGACGCAAATTTATGACTCAGAATTGTGTGAATGCTTGTGTTGTAAGTCTGGTAATTCTTTGTACCCTGTTCCAACATTGAATACGGGTAAGAGGTGTTACAGCTTTTCAGATGACTCGTTCATTGCAGAAAGATGTGAAATTCAAGTGGTCTGATAAATGTCAGTAGAGTTTTGATAGGTTGAAAGCTTATTGACAGAAGCACCTGTGTTAGTTCAGCCTAAATCGGGTAAGGAATTTGTAATTTACAATGATACATCGTTAAATGGTTTAGGTTGTGTTTTAATTCAAGAAGGTAAAGCAATAGCCTATGCTTTAAGACAGCTAAATCCATATGAAAGAAATTACCCGATACATGATCTTGAATTGGCAACAATTGTGATTGCATTGAAAATATGGCGACGTTATCTGTTTGGTGAAAAATGTCACATATTCACTAATCATAAAAGTTTGAAGTATTTGATATCACAGAAAGATTTGAATTTGAGACAGCGCAGGTGGCTTGATTTATTGAAAGATTATGATTTGGTTACTGTCTACAATCCGGGAAAAGCTAATGTGGTTGCAGATGCTTTGAGCAAAAAATCCCTATTTGCATTGCGAGCAATGAATACCCGATTATCGTTATCGATGATGCTTCAATCATAATTGAGTTAAAAGCTAGACCGACATTTTTGCTGCAGATTTCCAAAGCTCAGAAAGATGATAGTAAGTTACAAGCAAAATGGATATAGTGTGAATCAACTTCTGATTCAAAATTTCAGATTGGGTCTGATGATTGTTTATTATTCAGAGGCAGAATGTGTGTACTGAAGAACTCAGAATTGGTACAGAATATTCTACATGAAGCTCATAATGGTACCATGTCTATTCATCCTGATAGTAATAAAAAGTATAATGATCTGAAAAAGATATACTGGTGGCCAGGAATGAAATAGGATATTTCAAAATTTGTATCTAAGTGTTTGATATGTCAGCAAGTAAAAGTTGAACATCAGTTGCCTTCAAGATTATTACAGCAAGTCACGATACCTGAATGGAAGTGGGAAAGAATTACCATGGACTTTGTATCGGGATTACCCCTGTCTCCAAAGAAGAAAGATGCCATTTGGGTAATTGTCG
The DNA here is from genome assembly GCA_025506655.1 of Gossypium rotundifolium. Classification (NCBI taxonomy): domain Eukaryota; kingdom Viridiplantae; phylum Streptophyta; class Magnoliopsida; order Malvales; family Malvaceae; genus Gossypium; species Gossypium rotundifolium. Next base: position 45,492,531 of record CP106732.1, on the reverse strand, counting down.
ATCGGTTAACAAAGCTTGCACACTTTATTCTGGTACGTATAGATTTTTCCTTGGATAGATTGGCTGAATTATATGTTTCTAAGATTGTCAGATTGCATGGAGTACCTGTCTCTATTATTTTAAATACAGATTATCGGTTTACATCCCGATTTTGGAGTAAATTGCAAAACGCTTTTGGTACACAGTTGCATTTCAGTACTGGCTTCCATCCTTAAACTGATTGATAATGTAATAGCCCAATTTAGGGCTTAGTCAGAATAGTGGTTGTGAGACCACAAATTTGAGGTAGAAATATGTGTTTTTATGGTTTTTATAAGGTCTATGACATGTTTACATGATGAGGTATATTAAGTATGGTAATGCCTTGTACCCAATTTTGACGTTGAATACGGGTAAGGGGTGTTACATTTAGTGGTATCAGAGATACAGTTTAATCGATTCTCAGACTAACATATCGTAATCATGAGTCTAGCTATACATGCCATATGTATGAGTATTTATATAATGATAGTGTGACGACTCCGACAACTCAAATTATGTTTTCATATAGTAAATAAATCCCGACAGAGCAGTGGTGGATGATGTAGAAAATAACGCGCCAGCTCCTCCCAAAGGGACAATGTCGACAGAAAATGAGAATAGACCAGCAGCTGTAAGTTAGAGAGGAGGAGAAGAGGCTAGGGAAGCCTTTCTACACATGATGAATGCATGGTATACGGAGTTCATTCGAACGAAACTGAATTTGGAACCCCCTCCACCCCACCTATTCCTCAGCCTACCCCTGTAGCTCCCCAAGTTGTAGAAGTGGTAAGATGGGAAAAGTCCCTTGTTGATAGAATCCGAAACAAGGAGCTGAAGAGTTTCGAGCTAATAAAGATGATGATCCGGAAATAGCAGAGTTCTAGCTTGAAAATACCACCAGGGTATTTGATGAACTATCTTGCACACCTGAAGAGTGTATGAAGTGTGTCGTGCCTCTTTTAAGAGATTCAACTTACTAATGGTGGAATACCCTTGTGTCGGTGGTACCAAGGGAGAAAGTTAACTAGGAATTTTTCCAAGAAGAGTTTCGAAAGATGTACATTAGCCAAAGGTTTATCGACCAAAAAGAAAGGAATTCCTTGAGTTAAAACAAGGTAGAATGATGATGACTGAATATGAATGCGAGTTTGTAAGGCTTAGTAAATATGCCTGGGAGTGCGTATCCACCGAGCATGTGCAAAAGGTTTGAGGATGGATTAAATGAGGATATCCGATTATATGTTGGTGTCCTAGAACTGAAGGAATTTATCGTGTTAGTAGATAGAGCTTGCAAGGCCGAGGAGTTGGCCAAAGAGAAAAGAAAGTCTGAAATTGAGTCTCGTGAGAAGAGATAATTAGGTAAGTCATTTCAATCCTCATCTAGGAAAACAAGAGAGTTTACTACTCCATCAGCCACTTTAGCTGGGTTTTCAAACAGAAGTAAGGGTAAACAGTATTTGGGGTCTAAAGCTTAGACCACTTCAGTTGCTAGTGTTGGTAACGCTCGACCGAGTAACCAGAATGTAACCAGAATGTCCGCAGTGTGGTAGAGTTATCCCGATGAGAATCGAGCAAATGAGAGAGCTTGTTTCAAATGTGGATCCCTAAATCATTTTATTAGAGAATGCCTCGAGATGGGTGAGAAAAAGAAATCTCAGAGTGCAAGATCGGGAAGTACTACTAGAGGAAGGTCACGGAGAAATTCAGGAAACAGAACGCATAGTAAGAATACACCTAGAGAGCCGACTATAAAATCTTAGGGTAGAGCACCTGCGAGGACTTACGCCATTCACGCTCGCGAAGAGGCGTCCTCCCCTGATGTGATCACTGGTACATTTTCTTTCTATGATACTATATTGTTGCTTTAATTGACCCAGGATCTACCCACTCATATGTTTGCATGAAATTAGTATCTAGTATGAACATGCCTGTAGAGTCTACAGAATTTGTGATAAAGGTGTGAAATCTATTGAGTTAACTGCCCATGATGTGATAGTAAATTGTGGAAGGAAATTTATTGAGTTAAAATGTGAAAATAGAGATATTTTTCATGTTGAATCAGATGAACAAGACAAATTGCTTGTATTGATTTCTTATATGTCTGCTAAAAAATATGCAAGAATGGGATATGAAGCTCATCTTGCCTTTGTGATGAATGCCAAAAAGACTGAGTTAAGAATTGAATCAGTGCCCATAGTATGTGAGAATCCATATGTATTTCTGGAAGAATTGCCAGGGTTACCTCCAGTGAGAGAGATTTAATTTGGTATTGAGTTAGTCCCTAGTACTGCCCCTATTTCAATTGTTCCATACAGGAGGGCTCTAACCGAGTTGAAAGAATTGAAGGCACAGTTACAAGATTTGACAGATAAAGTGTAACATCCCAAACCCGACCCACGAGCCTTGGCCGGATCTGGTTATGTCATCATGAATGACGGTTGAAAATCTTTGTCTTTAGCATAAAACTTGAAAATCTTTGTTTATTTTAGGAAGTAATTCCATTAAAAATTATTTAATACTATAAGCTTAGATATAAAATATGCAATTAAAACTTTATTATAATTTATTATATTATAAATCATTTGAAGGAAATATATCTAAGTATAATATAAACCCTAATTAAAAGATAATAAAATGATCCCATCAATAAATTAAGAGGCCTTTTATTACAACCAATATTTAAACCAAAACTTAATATAAATAAGCTTTAAAATATTTAAACTCTTCCATACGCATGGGCCACCATGTGTCCTCTCCGATCCGGTCCAATCTCAAGAGTCACACGAAATGTTAGGAAAATAATTGGGTGAGTCACACGGACTCGATGTGTAATTAAAACCATTGAAATCCACCCACATGCTAGCCACCAATCAACCCAATTATCAAATGCAACATATAAATATAATCATTTAGATATTACCACAATGCTGGCTTGGCCCACATTCGATCCACATTCAAATCTTTGGGCTAGGCCCTTTTCTCATTAATTCATCGATTCTTTGGGCTTGGCCCATTTCACGTATGTTCCCAAAACATACCTATCCACATGTCATATTGGGCTTGGCCCATTTCCATATCATTTCATAACAAAACAATGCAACATGAAACCCAACCCAATCCTAAGGTCCAACCGCTACACACCCCTTAACCACCTACCACACACCGGGGGACTATCGAGTCACCCTCTCCTTTTCCCTCCAAAAGGCAACCAATGCCATCCACGATGTAGCGTATAGCTAACATCAATCCACGATGGAGCACACGACAATCCATCAAGCCACGATATGGCATAAAGCCGATATCAATCAAGGTAACCACGCGAACTAAATCGCAAAGATCCACAACGACCTCGGTCGGCGCCAATCCACGATGTAGCACAAAGCTGACATCAACCACGTACTCGAAGTACACCCGTACCTTCTTTCAAAAACCCACCCATGCACATGTAACATAATATAATGACATAATGAATAAAGCGTGTACATGATATTCAGGCATACATTCATATTCATAGACATACTCACATACACGTATTAATAACCACATCTCAACAGTTTTGATACTAACTTTGTTTATCGACATACCCTTTAAGGTTGTCAGGTTCACATAGTCCTTTGCACTTATTAACACATATTTAACACATACACCTATCGCATACATATCATATACCGGAAATCGATGGGTTAATCACACACCTTATAACACAAGCTCTAATCCTCGATCCCGACACTATCGTTTAGCGAGACTACCGTTATCGCCTTTCGTTTTTGTTTATGCGCCCACACCCGTGGCCAATCTCGTCAATTGAAACCCACCTCTTCTTAAACTTGAACGGGGACTTTCCCTTGCTCACCTTGAGTGGTATTCGCATCCATAACGATATCTAATCAAAACTTGGTTAATCTGAGATCTTAAATGAATAATCATAAACTACTCATCCTTACAAGCGAGTCTTGAAATCCAAAAGCTCCTTAATCACTTTGCTAAAACTCCTAAATGGTCAAGGTTAGAATCGGTTACCACAAATGCCAAATATGGTTTATAACAAAAATCCATGAAAAGAGGACCCTTTGGCGAATAGCACCTAACCCTTACCTTGAGTAACCGAATCAACACGACCTAAATGCTCCCTTGCGTTGGCTACAATAGAAAAACACATCACTTATAGTCTATAGAGCATTCGGCCAACCACACTAAGGCCAACCATTCGGTTTGGCCACTCTGGAGGGGTACATAAATCGATTGATCACAAAAGTACACTTACCACCTCGTGCTGCGAGAGATTCAAGGGAGTTTGCCTCGATCACGAACAAAATAGACTCAATGGTGAACAAGGTTTGGCTTTAAGCTTTGGTGAAATAAAAGAGAAAAATAGAAAGGCTCAAGGTTTGGCCTAGTCAAGAAAAGTAAGAAATAAGGTTGGAAGAAATAGGAGGAGAATAGTGGAAGAAATTGACACAAGAGAGAGTGGAGACGAGAGAATGCACTTTGGTTTGGAGATTAAAAGAGGAAAAAGAATTTCCAAAAGGGTGCTCTCCTATATAAAGCATTGGCACCCCCTCCCTAGAAGACTCAACATGACCAAACACTCCAAGGCCCCCCATTCGGCCATGACTTCCACCAAACCCAAAATTCTTTCCTAAATTCACTCAATACCATCCAATTCAAAATAATAAAATAATCTAATAGCAACCATTATCACCTATTTTCTAATTCTAAAATAATTCTACACTTATCTAAAATAATTAAAATAACCAACCCTTATCACTCCTTCAACTTAAAAAAATAAAATAAAAATAAAACTCATCCTTATCTTCCACCGATTTTGAAACACCACCACTTGTCCATGAAGACTCCATGTGTCCCACTTTGCCTTGCCAATTCTTTGCAAAATAAAAGAAAAACCACCACTTGCCCATGGGTCTCGAACACGGGACACAGGGAAAGCAATGACCAACTAAGCGCCCGAGCCATTCGGCCACTTTGATTTTATGACAAAAACCCCATCATTTAATCTTAACCCTTCCTAGCCCATTTATAACATAAAATAAAATCACGCCCAAAATGCTACTCAGGGCCCTCGAAATCGCGACCTCCTTCCCTCCAGTATACCTAAGTAGCGCCTAAGAGCCACTCGCCAATTGGTCTTTCATGTCCAATAACGTGGCCATTTATTTATAAGCATACTGGCCGAGTCCCTAATTAGCGCAAAGATAAAACAAAATTGCTGCCTTAGCATTCAACCTTGCCCCCTTAGGCGTCACCTTCCTAAGCCCCAAGCAACGCCTTCATGCCACTTTGCCAACTCCTTTCTTGTGTCCTAAATTCCACCAATTTATTTTAAAGCCTACTTGCCCTGATTCCCCTTTTTACACTAAATATCTAAAATTTTCTAAAGTCTTCCCCTTTCATCCAAACATTTCTAAAACCCCTAAAACTCATCCAAGCACTCCCAAAAACCTACTAACACCTGAATTATACTTAAATTACCTAGCCCCTAAACCAGGGTGTTACAATTCTACCCTCCTTAAAATAATTTCATCCTCGAAATTACTTTACTAACGAACGTCCGTACAACCTATCTTACCACCTTACGCTTATGCTGCGCACTCTGATCTTACTAAGACTATCATACCTTCCCAACACAGTTTCTAAGTTCGCACTCAAAATTCCCCACCTCTCTTAGCAACACAGAAAAGGGCTAACTCATAAGCAAGCAAAATAATTAAAGCATAAAGCAAAGGAGTTACCCGCTATCACATCCTTGGTTGACTCTGACGAGAACCATTCCTTCCATGGCTTGGACCACGACCCCTCGTCGTTCGAGGACAATTCTTAACCAGATGTGCCTTAGATCCACACTGAAAGCATTCTTTACTATTTCCCCAACACTCTCCTAAATGGGTTCTCCCACACTTAACACATGAATGATTCCGATCAGCTGGTACAAGTGCACGTACAAGGTTCTCAGTCCTCGGTCTTTTCTGGACATTACCCAACGATACTGATGGTCCAACATTCCTCTTATTCTCGTTCCTATTCTTCTCTCGGTTCTCCGATAGTCTTCTTAACCTCTTTAGCAATCCGAGCTTTCTCCACTAAAGTGGCAAAGTCTCTCTCTCTGTGGGCGATCAACTCCATAACTCATCTCGTAGCCCATCTTGAATCGAACACTTCTTTCGTGTCGGTAGCCACGATTCCTTTGGCGTCTTGACTTAGTCGCTAAACTCAACTTCATACTCCGCTCTGACTTATTCCCTTGCACTAGATTTAGAACGCTTTCCTTTGCGAGTCCAAATAAGCGGCTCCTACATACTTCCCTTCAAACTTGGCCTTAAAGAAATCCCAATCCGGTCGATCCGTGGGTACACCTTGTTTAACGGTGAGCCACCAACGATAGGCTTCGTCGCTGAAAACAACGAAGCAGCGCCCTTCACTTTTCTTCATTGGTGCAATCCAAATCGTCCATGATTCTTTCGATGCTTCTAGCCAATACTCACTTCGTTAGGAGCTACTCCGACACTCCTCTAAAGATCTCATTCAGATTCGATCTAAGCCTTTTCGATCCGACTTCGAGTTCCATTTCCTCTACTAACTCCGCTTCTCACTCTAGCTTTTCATAACATGGCCCGCGATCTGCGTCATCTTCTCGATCGATCTTGTTCCTCATGACCCTTCTTTGGCGGCCCTTCATTCGACCCATGGCGGACCCTATCGGTTCGATCTTGCCATTCTACTTCTACTGCGTCCCCTAGAGCTCATCTCTATCGTCGCGATTTAATCTGATTAAGAAGTTTTATGTATTAGTAATTGTTCCACTATTTATCCACGAGCAATTTTATGAGAAAAGATTCTAGAAGTGGTTCTTTCGATCACACAAGAGTTCAGTTCGAGTTTTACTACTCTAATTCAGAGAATCACTTTCACATTCATCAATAGAGCCACCTTCATTTCACAATGAAGCCACATTAATTCATCATCACAACACATTCATTCCTCAGCAGAGGCACATTCACACATTCACTATTCGGACCTTCACCGCCTGCTTTCTACCCTGGGGTATTTAGTCATTTTGTCCTACAGGACATTTTCGTAATAAACCGGAGAAATTTTAAAACTTAACAAACGAACATTTTGAAATTTCCACAACTAGAGTGTATTTCTAAAAATTTGTCAAATTAGAATCTGTTGAAATTTTGGAGACCGAGGTATTTTAGTAATTTTGTCAACGAGGGTAATTTTGTAAATTTCAAGAGTGGGGTATTATTTTGAAAAAATTTTGGATACTTTTGCAAAGTGAGAGAATTTTATTAAAGTTGGGGTTAACTTTCGAAATTTTGAAAGTCGGAATATTTTAGTAATTTTCAACACGGGGTATTTTTGTAAATTTCCCAAATCGGGGTATATTGATATTTTGAAAACTAGAGATTTTAATATTTTGCAAAGTAAAAATCATTTTAACAAAAGTTGAGGGTATGTGGTAATTTTATAATCTGAGGGCATTTTGTAATTTTGCCGCTAGAACATTTTGGTAATTTTGGGTAAATCGAGAAAAACACTTTTTTTTCAAAACCAGTTTAGGGTTTACAAACCAAAAAGGGTAAATTCGAAAATTTTAAAACCAAGAATTTTAAAGCAATGAAGGCTAATCCTTTCGGGTTTTAATAATTGGTTCGACTGTGAACAAGTCCTCTTGGTTAAGGTGAGCCGAAGCTACGCACTGGTAGGATTCAAGTGGAGAGGAGGTGAGTCACGCTGATTGCTTAAATACCAAGCTCCCATGAATACCACTCCTAGACATGCGCACCAGGTTGCCACACCTTAACACGGCGACTTACTTCACAGTTTGTTTAGTAACCTTAAGCCTTATGCACATGTTTGAGTGCACTAGCCTTAGGGTTCAAGCCATCCTAATCCACTAATCTCTGAGCCCAACAAGACCCATAACAGTTCATATAACAAATTACTTCATAAGTCCAAGTACTTACAGTGGACTCGGTAGAGAATGCAGGTGCCATGCGGAAAATCACGAAATAAAAGCCCATATTTTGAAAAGCCTATTTTGAAAATGTTTTGGGCCCAAAACCCTCAAAGCCGAGTTTTGAACAGACTCGATACCAATCTGTAACATCCCAAACCCGGCCCACGAGCCTTGGCCGGATCTGGTTATGTCAACTGCGGAATGACGGTTGAAAATCTTTGTCTTTAGCATAAAACTTGAAAATCTTTGTTTATTTTAGGAAGTAATTCCATTAAAAATTATTTAATACTATAAGCCTGATATAAAATATGCAATTAAAACTTTATTATAATTTATTATATTATAAATCATTTGAAGGAAATATATCTAAGTATAATATAAACCCTAATTAAAAAGATAATAAAATGATCCCATCAATAAATTAAGAGGCCTTTTATTACAACCAATATTTAAACCAAAACTTAATATAAATAAGCTTTAAAATATTTAAACTCTTCCTACGCATGGGCCACCATGTGTCCTCTCGATCCGGTCCAATCTCAAGAGTCACACGAAATGTTAGGAAAATAATTGGGTGTGTCACACGGACTCGATGTGTAATTAAAACCATTGAAATCCACCCACATGCTAGCCACCAATCAACCCAATTATCAAATGCAACATATAAATATAATCATTTAGATATTACCACAATCTGGGCTTGGCCCACATTCAGTCCACATTCAAGTACTGGGCTAGGCCCTTTTCTCATTAATTCACTGATTACTGGGCTTGGCCCATTTCCACGTATGTTCCCAAAACATACCTATCTACATGTCATATTGGGCTTGGCCCATTTCCATATCATTTCATAACAAAACAATGCAACATGAAACCCAACCCAATCCTAAGGTCCAACCGCTACACACCCCCTTAACCAGCCTACCACACACCAGGGGACTATCGAGTCACCCTCTCCTTTTCCCTCCAAAAAGGCAACCAATGCCATCCACGATGTAGCGTATAGCTAACATCAATCCACGATGGAGCACACAGCAATCCATCAAGCCACGATATGGCATAAAGCCGATATCAATCAAGGTAACCACGCGAACTAAATCGCAAAGATCCACAACGCGACCTCAGTCAGCGCCAATCCACGATGTAGCACAAAGCTGACATCAACCACGTACTCGAAGTACACCCGTACCTTCTTTCAAAAACCCACCCATGCACATGTAACATAATATAATGACATAATGAATAAAGCGTGTACATGATATTCAGGCATACATTCATATTCATAGACATACTCACATACACGTATTAATAACCACATCTCAACAGTTTGATACTAACTTTGTTTATCGACATACCCTTTAAGGTATCCGGTTCACATAGTCAACGCACTTATTAACACATATTTAACACATACACCTATCGCATACATATCATATACCCGAAATTGATGGGTTAATCACACACCTTATAACTCAAGCTCTAATCCTCGATCCAGACACTATCGTTTAGCGAGACTACGATTATCGCCTTTCATTTTCCATTGTACGCCCACACCGGTTGCCAATCTCGCATGACTAAAACCGACCTCTTCTTAAACTTTAGAACGTGGACTTTCCCTTGCTCACCTTGGTGGTATTCGCATCCATAACGATATCTAATCAAAACTTGGTTATCTGATCTTAAATGAATAATCATAAACTACTCATCCTTAAGCGAGTCTTGAAATCCAAAAGCTCCTTAATCACCGCTAAAACTCCTAAATGGTCAAGGTTAGAATCGATTACCACAAATGCCAAATATGGTTTATAACAAAATCCATGAAAAGAGGACCCCTTTGGTAGAATAGCACCTAACCCTTACCTTGAGTAACCGAATCAAAACAGCCCTAAATGCTCCCTTGCGTTGGCTACAATAGAAAAACACATCACTTATAGTCTATAGAGCATTGACCAACCCACACTAAGGCCAACCATTCGGTTTGGCCACTACTGGAGGGTACATAAATCGATTGATCACAAAGTACCCTTACCACCTACGTGCTTGCGAGATTCAAGGGAGTTTGCCTCGATCACGAACAAAATAGACTCAATGGTGAACAAGGTTTGGCTTTAAGCTTTGGTGAAATAAAAGAGAAAATAGAAAGGCTCAAGGTTTGACCTAGTCAAGAAAAGTAAGAAATAAGGTTGGAAGAAATAGGAGGAGAATAGTGGAAGAAATTGACACAAGAGAGAGTGGGACGAGAGAATGCACTTTCGGTTTGGAGATTAAAGAGGAAAAAGAATTTCCAAAAGGGTGCTCTCCTATATAAAGCATTAAGCACCCCCTCCCTAGAAGACTCCAACATGACCAAGCGCTCCAAGGCCCCCCATTCGGCCATGACTTCCACCAAACCCAAAATTCTTTCCTAAATTCACTCAATACCATCCAATTCAAAATAATAAAATAATCTAATAGCAACCATTATCACCTATTTTCTAATTCTAAAATAATTCTACACTTATCTAAAATAATTAAAATAACCAACCCTTATCACTCCTTCAACTTAAAAAAAATAAAATAAAAATAAAACTCATCCTTATCTTCCACCGATTTTGAAACACCACCAGCCTGTCCATGAAGACTCCATGTGCCGTCCCTTTGCCCTTGTTCTTTGCAAAATAAAAGAAAAACCACCTGCTGCCCATGGGTCTCGAGCACAGGACCTGGGGGAAAGCCAGCAGCCAACTAGCGCCCAGGCCATTCGGCCACTTTGATTTTTATGACAAAACCCCCATCATTTAATCTTAACCTTCCTAGCCCATTTACATAACCGCATAAAATAAAATCACGCCCAAAATCTCGCTCCAGGGCCCTCAAATCGCGACCTCCTTCCCTCCAGCGCCTAAGTAGCGCTAAGAGCCACTCTGCCAATTGGTCTTTCATGTCCAATAACGTGGCCATTTATTTATAAGCATACTGGCGAGTCCCTAATTAGCAAAAAGATAAAACAAAATTGCTTTTAGCACTCGAACCTTGCCCCTTAGGCGTCACCTTCCTAAGCCCCAAGCAACGCCTTCATGCCACTTTGCCAACTCCTTTCTTGTGTCCTAAATTCCACCAATTTATTTTAAAGCCTACTTGCCACGATTCCCTTTTTACACTAAATATCTAAAATTTTCTAAAGTCTTCCCTTTCATCCAAACATTTCTAAAACCCTAAAACTCATCCAAGCACTCCCAAAACCTACTAACACAGAATTATACTTAAATTACCTAGCCCCTAAACCGGGTGTTACATAAAGGTTTCACAAGATAGAGCTATTCTTCGTGGGGTGCTACCGTATTATTTGTGAATGTAACATCCTAAAATTCAAAATTTTACGTGTTGCATTATTTTTTGTGTTAGGCATGTTAAAAATATTAATTGTGTATGTTAACGGGGTCCTAAGAAGGCTCAGGGTTGAATTGGGCCTTAGCAAAATTTTTACATTTATGCACTTTAAGGAGAGAGGGTAAATGGCATCAATGCTTATGTAAATAAGTGAGTAAACTGCTAGCATAAATGAGTATATGGTAAAGAGGATGTGGCGTCACATGAAGGGCTTTAAGTGAGGAGGTTCGAATCCCATCTAGTGCAATTATTTTGAATATTTTTTTGTGCTTTTTCCCAAAGTGTCGGCCAAGGCTTTATTTAAGGCAAGAAAGACTTTATAAATTATGGAAAGGTGGCTAAGGATTATGGTAAGGTGGAAGATAAGGGATAATGAAGGAAATAATCAAAAGAAAAAGGCAAGATAAGGGAGAATGTTGGCCTTTTTCGTGGGTGATGTTTCAGAAAGTTTTTATGGCCAATTTTTGATCCTTTTGTTATGGTATACACGGTTTTGGAGGGGTTTTGGTGGTAGCCGAATTTTCATTAGACTTTTGGTAAAATTTTTGTGCTTGTTAAGCCTAATTCCTTTTAGCATTCTTTTGTGTTCTTTTCTCTGATTTCTTCTCTTATTGCCGAAACTCTAAAGCTAATGGTGAGTATTTTTCTTTCTTTGTTTTCCCGAAACCACCTAGCCATTGTGTCCAAATTATTTTCACTCATCTCCTCTTTGAAAACGTAACTAGATAGCACCCTTTCTCCCTATTTTCTTTTCTTTCTTTTCACAAAATCTTCAACCCTTCTTCCTTCCTCTTTAATTCATAGCCGAATCTTCTTGCTTAATTTCCCTCCATAGTCAAACTTTGGAAATTTTCATCCCTTCTACGTTATTTCTTTCTCGTTCATTTTGGTACTCAATTTTTTGATCAAATAAGTAAGTGGTTTTATTCTTTTCATTTCATTTTCTTTTACTTCCTACCCAAACATGTGTGTTCATCATTATTCAGTTAGTCTACTTTATTTCTTATCGAAGCATCTCTCTCTCCATCACTCTCATGTTGTGATCAATACTTTTGGTAGTGTTATAGTGGAAGGCCAAATCTTTGACTCATCCGTAGCCATTGTATAATCGTTGGGAAATCGGTTTTATAACCATTAAGGCAAGGGATTCATTATGGTTCATTTTGATCTTTTTCGTTGATTGGTTAGTTTGCTGACGGAATGATAGATTTGTCTAATCGGTTGTTATATGGACTAAATCTCCTGTTATTATTCACTCGTTGATTCTATGAAAATAATGGTAATCCAAACCCTTTTTCCTTAGACAATCGATATATATATCTTAATATCGTTTTGATTAAGATTTTATCCGATGGAGGCTAGTAGTATCGATTTGAAAGGGAAAGCGATTGGAGAACACAAAAGGAGTGGATTTGTGATTCCTACTCCTAAGTTCAAATGAAGGGCGGTATCGGTGATTCGAGATTTTCCACTAGGTTGTGTACCATCATCCGGTGAGAATCGACAAATCATGGTCGTTCACGATTTTGAGAGTAAGTAATTTAGATCGCTTGGTTTAGTTTTGGATTGATAAAAATCTCGTTCATTAGATTAATTGTAACATCCTGAATAGGGCCTATGCATTTCCAGTTTAATTGTATGAAATGACAAGTTACAAGTACTATGAATAAATTTTGATACTTTTGGAAACCTAGAAATGCATGGAAATGGAAATGAAAAATGGGAATGGAAATGGACATTTTTGGAAACTTAGACATTTTAGAAACTTAGACATTTTGGGAAACTTGAACATTTTGGAAACACGAACATTTTAGGAAACACGAACATTTTGGAAACACGAACATTTTAGGAAACACGAACATTTTGGGAAACTCGAACATTTGGAAACTTGAACATTTTGGAAACCTAAACATTTTGGAAACACGGAAAATCTGAGCCTTGAAAATTTTAGGAAACTTAAAATTGACCTGGAATGTTGAATTTAAGAGCCCAAAGGGGAACTTAGGGCCAAGTGACCCTAAAAATATAAAGTACAAGAAATTTGACCCAATAACGGACTTGGAAATGTGGCCTGAAGATGCCACCTAAGGCCTTAGGAAATGGCCCAAATACAAGAGGTTTTTGGGCCTGAGTTTGAGTCATCCAGGAAGCAAATAATGAAGGCTTTATTTTGCCTCCAAGGCCAAAAGATGGGACGGCACAAGCTTCTTGAAATTAGAAGAGTTTTACTTCGGTTAAAACTTGTTTAATTAAGTGTTAAGTAAAGGGATTTCTTTTAATAAAATAATTAAGGAGATAAAGGATGGATAAAATACTCCTAATTTAATTAAAGTGATAATTAAATGATAATATTATCACTTGTGGGGGGAGTGGTGGCCAAGTCAAGGACTCTTGGCATATCAATTTCAGTTAAAAGAGGAAAATCAAGGCCAATCTCTCATCTTTCCTAGTGTGTGCCAAAATTTCCTAGCCCTCTTCCCCATCTTGTACCGAATTTTCTTTGAACAAAATACCATCTTCTTTTCTTCTCTTTTCCTTTGTTTCTACTATCAAAGCCGAATCCCTGTCGATTCTAAGTAAAGGAGAAATCATTCACAACAACAAAAAGGGTAAGATCTGTGATTAGTTAACTTCTATTCTTTTCTTTTTACCAAAATCAAGATACTAATCCCATTCTTGTTCATGGCGAATCCACCATGACCACTTAGGTTTCTACCATCATCAATTATAAAGAGCAAGGATCTAAGGTAAGAACAATTAATTTTTGTTCTTCTAAATCTTTAATCAAGAACAAGGAAATAACCTTTTCCATGTCTTATGGCGAATACAAAGGGGAGTTTGGGATTTCAAAATCAAGGAATTAAGGTAAGACATATTCGGCCAAAGGCCAATTACAACTATTTAAAGTTAGATCAAATCTAACCTATGATCTTTAGGGATTTGACGGATATTCAAGACAAAAAGGAACTTTCGGATTTGGAATCTCTAAGGTAAGTCTCTAAAATATTGACCAAAGGGTTGTGAGAGTATCTAAATCAATTCCCTAATTATTAGAAAGCGAAAACTAATTTTGTGAAGTTTTAAGGTTGGTAGAACAACAAGTAAAGGAAAAATGAAGTTTTTCAGGATTTGTGTAAACACCAAATCGGCAAAGGTGAGTTTCTTTTACAAATCCTACTAGGATTTGGTTTTGTCTAAAAAGGGTTTATTAATGTGTTTTAATTGGTGGGCCAAATATAAGGATTAATAGATCTAAAAATTAGATCGGGATTCTCGAGATATCAAGGAACCTATTAAGCGAAAAAGGTGTGTACCCTTACTATCCTTCAATATTTTATGGCTAAATATTTTAAATATATGATATGAATAATAATGTGAATGTGGCTATGTACCACAAATGTGGCAAAAGTACCCAGGTACGTTTCCTACTTCTGATAGGATTGTGAAAAAAATGTTATTTTAATAACATGCGAATATATGGATATGACATGAAATTAAGTTATGCAATATATATGTTTTGGGGCATTCGGGATTTATGTGAAAGGGGGAGAACAGGTGTTGACTTCGGTCTCACCAATGAAGGTGTTGACTTCGGTCTCACCAACGAAAAATGTTGACTACGGTCACATTGCGAAATTTTGGTAACTTCGGTTACAATAGTGTCAAATGACACAACGTTTAAATTTGATTATAGTGTCTAATGACACAACGTGGAGAGTAGCGGATGGAGGGTTGACTTAGTAGTCCCCACGGTGTGAATGGCGTGTGCGGTGGAGAGTAGCGGATGGACCATTAGGTTTGGGTTTGGGTTGCATCATAATTTCATTATTATATGGACTTGATGATTTAAACATGAATGCTGATTTATTGATTGATAGTATTGTGTGCACATTGAGTCATTGACTCACGCATTGTGGGAATTATTTTTCGGTGATGGCGGTGACGGACCGTCTTGCAGTAGACCATGAGGAGGCCATGCATCACTTGAAGAATTTATTCTAATTTGGACTTTATTTAATTTCAATATTTTTTATTTTATTTTGGGTTTACTTGATGTAATAAGGCCATAAGGCCCGATGGATTATTCGTTGTTTTACATTACTTTTTAATATTTTGCTAAGAACTATTTTGGACATGTTACATCGAATTGGATTTACAAGATTAAATAAATGGGTTTTCAATCTAAGCCCAACTCAAATAATAGTTTTCTAAAAAAAAACACAATTTTCTCTAAGTATCGAATGTTTTTGAGATCGGTTTACTTTAGGAACATACGAGATCCGGTTCGGGCTCGTGGTAGGGTGTGGGTGTGTTCGATTTAATATCGAGCCAGTTCAAACTCTCGGCTTTGTGGCCTAAGGCCCAAAACGTTTTTAAAACAAGGCCAAATGAGTTTTATGAAAGTATTTTACAAATGGGCGGTATAAAGACATGGCCCTAAGTCTCAAACCATGATCCACCGGTAAGTACCCCTAACTATATGTGTGATTACATGATTTATATAAGGGTAGAAAAGGCATGGAGCGTAGAATAGATGATAGGAACTTGAACCTATGATTAGACTACTCAAACACAAGTACATAAGACTTAAGGCACTAAACAAACCTATGGCTAAGTCATTGAGCTAGGGTGTGGTAACTCTTATGCGCATGTCTAGGATTGGATCCGGAA
Source organism: Gossypium rotundifolium (assembly GCA_025506655.1). Lineage (NCBI taxonomy): Eukaryota > Viridiplantae > Streptophyta > Magnoliopsida > Malvales > Malvaceae > Gossypium > Gossypium rotundifolium. The sequence goes on along the minus strand of CP106732.1, from coordinate 45,476,489 downwards.
GAGCTTGGTATTTAAGCAGTCCTAGTGACTCACCTCCTCTTGGCAGAATCCTACAGTGCGTAGCCAGTTCACCCTAACTCGGAGGCTCGGTGGTGTGGCAACTTCATGCATGTCTAGGAACAGTTTGGTGGGAGCTTGGTATTTAAGCGATCCGTGACTCACCTCCTCTCCACATGAACCTGCCTGTGCGTAGCTTTGGTTCACCCCGACCAAGAGGGCTCGGTCATAGGCTAAACATAATGACTAAAACCCGAAAGGGAACTAGCCATGTTTTTTAAAAAAAAAAAAGAAGAGAAGAACAAAACAACAAACCCTAGTTTTTCAGACCTTTAAAACTTTTCTTCTAAATCAGAAAAATTATTTTTACAAGATTCTCTGAAAAACTCTGATTTGAAAATTACAAAAATACCCTTAGCGAAGAAATTACCAAAACGCATACGGTTTGTAAAATGTTCAACTACTCAACAACTTTACCAAAATTTCATGATTTCATAAACATTCAAAACCCTAATTTGTAAAATACCAAAATACCATGGTTTTGGAAAAAAAATTACAAAATTGCCCCTAACTTATAAAATTACCAAAATGGCCCTAATTTTTAAATTTTTGCAACATCCCCATCTTTGAAGGAACAGCTTTTGAAAAAAAAAAACCCTCAAAGTTCTACAACTTTTGAAATACCCCAAATTTATTAAAATTTTCAAATTTATCATGATTTGTGAAAAATTACCAAAATACCCCGAGGTTGAAAATTAAGAAATACCCCAAATTTTGAAATTTTTCCAAAATTACCAAGACTTGAAATCTTCAAAATACTTTTGACAAAAACACCAAGAAACATTTTCCTTACGAAAATTACGAAAATACCCTGTAGGACAAAATTACGAAAATACCCCCGGGTAGTGGAAAACAACAACAAACAACAAAAAAACTACAACGTTTCTCTGAATGAACGGAAGTTCATATTTGTTTGATGGATGGATGAATGAATGGAAAAGATGTGTGTTTGTATGATACGAAGAACCACTCTAAAATCCCTTTTCATAAAACTCCTTCGTTGATAAATAAGTGGAACAAATAACTAATCCATAAAATTTCTTAATCGGATCCCGACGCTAGAAAATGAGCTCTAGAGGGCGTGGTCGTGGTGGTCGAGGAAGAGGAAGAATGACCGTGTCGGAACCCGTTAGGTCGGGTCAAGGTCCGACAATGAGATGCCACCGCCACCACCACCCCTAGTTGTTAATGTTGAGCGGAGGCTCGGGAGACGGGAAGAGGTCATGTCACAGTCGCTCTGCGAGTTTTAGAATTGGTGGCGGTCAGGAGAAAATAGAGAAATCGAAAGTCGGTACTGAAGCGGCTCAGAGCTAATGGAGCGAAATGTTTGAGGAGTATCAATGTGGCACCTAATGCAATTTGAAGTCTTGGTTGGAAGCAACGGAGCGTATAATGGATGAGCTTGATTTGACTCAGAGGAGAAGTTGAAAGGGATGGTGGCTTTGTTCTGCGATAAAGCGTATCAATGGTGGTTATTTGATCGTGATGGTACCATAGCTGAAAATTTGACACGGGAGTATGTTAAAGAGGCCTTTCAAAAGAAGTATGTGGGAACCGGTATCTGGATGAGCAGAGGAAGGCTTTTCTAGGGTTAGTACAAGGGAGTAAGTCCGTCGCAGAATATGAGGCGGAATTTACGAGGTTGAGCCGATGCGCCGAGGGTAGTGGCAATCGAGCATGAACGCCGTGTCCGTTTTGAGGACGGGTGAGAATGATCTAAGGCTGTTGATAAGACCGCATCGAGAGCGGAATTCTACTTTGGTGGATAAGGCTAAAGTGGCGAGGAATTAAGGATTCCATCAAGCGAACAACCGATCGAAATAGGCCGGAAGAGGTTTTGGATCATCGGGAATAAGAGGCCTAGAATCGATGGGCCAAAGGATCAACAAGTTTGTGCAGCAGTGATTCATCCTTGTGAGTATTGTGGAAAGAGGCATCTAGGGAGTGTTGGAAAAAGATAGGAGCATGTTTTAGGTGTGGGTCCAAGGACCATATGTTTAGGGATTGTCCCAAACAATCGGGCGAGAGCCAACCAGGTAGTTCGAATGCTAGCTGACCGGTAGAGGCGGACAGCGACCTCAACGGGGTCATGGTTCGAGTAATGAGGTAATGGTTCCACCAAGGACGTGAAGCACCAAGGTTCGAGAGTAAAGCGACCAAGGTTAGTTTATGCGATTGGTAGTCATGAGGATAGTGACGCATGAGACGAGACAACGAGTAAGTCTCTTATTTATGGATTATACTTCATTACTTTTCTCGCTATAAGATTAGTTCGATCTTATGTTGCTAATAAAGTATATGGAACCTTGATTGTAAACTTAGAGAATGTGCCTAGAAAGTATGATAGTTCTTTAAGATCGAGTCTTGTGACAATAGCGTAGTGTGGTGAGTTAGGCTGCACGAATGAGCGATAGTAAGTAATTTCGAGGACGAAATTATTTTTAAGGGGGTAGAAGCTGTAACATCTGAATAGGGCCTATGCATTTCAGGTTTAATTGTATGAAATGACAAGTTACAAGTACTATGAATAAATTTTGATACTTTTGGAAACCTAGAAATGCATGGAAATGGAAATGAAAAATGGGAATGGAAATGGACATTTTGGAAACTTAGACATTTTAGAAACTTAGACATTTTGGGAAACTCGAACATTTTGGAAACACGAACATTTTAGGAAACCTGAACATTTTTGGAAACCTGAACATTTTAGGAAACCTGAACATTTTGGGAAACCTGAACATTTTGGAAACTTGAACATTTTGGAAACCTAAACATTTTGGAAACACGGAAAATCTGAGCATGCGAAAATTTTAGGAAACTTAAAATTGACCGGAATGTTGAATTTAAGAGCCCAAAGGGGAACTTAGGGCCAAGTGACCCTAAAAATATAAAGTACAAGAAATTTTACCCAATAACGGACTTGGAAATGTGGCCTGAAGATGCCACCTAAGGCCTTAGGAAATGGCCCAAATACAAGAGGTTTTTGGGCCTGAGTTTGAGTCATCCAGGAAGCAAATAATGAAGGCTTTATTTTGCCTCCAAGGCCAAAAGATGGGACGGCACAAGCTTCTTGAAATTAGAGGAGTTTTACTTCGGTTAAAACTTGTTTAATTAAGTGTTAAGTAAAGGGATTTCTTTTAATAAAATAATTAAGGAGATAAAGGATGGATAAAATACTCCTAATTTAATTAAAGTGATAATTAAATGATAATATTATCACTTGTGGGGGGAGTGGTGGCCAAGTCAAGGACTCTTGGCATATCAATTTCAGTTAAAAGAGGAAAATCAAGGCCAATCTCTCATCTTTCCTAGTGTGTGCCGAAATTTCCTAGCCCTCTTCCCCATCTTGTACCGAATTTTCTTTGAACAAAATACCATCTTCTTTTCTTCTCTTTTCCTCTGTTTCTACTATCAAAGCCGAATCCCTATCGATTCTAAGTAAAGGAGAAATCATTCACAACAACAAAAAGGGTAAGATCTGTGATTAGTTAACTTCTATTCTTTTCTTTTTACCAAAATCAAGATACTAATCCCCATTCTTGTTCATGGCCGAATCCACCATGACCACTTAGGTTTCTACCATCATCAATTATAAAGAGCAAGGATCTAAGGTAAGAACAATTAATTTTGTTCTTCTAAATCTTTAATCAAGAACAAGGAAATAACCTTTTCCATGTCTTATGGCGAATACAAAAGGGGAGTTTGGGATTTCAAAATCAAGGAATTAAGGTAAGACATATTCGCCAAAGGCCAATTACAACTATTTAAAGTTAGATCAAATCTAACCTATGATCTTTAGGGATTTCGACGGATATTTAAGACAAAAAGGGAACTTTTGGGATTTGGAATCTCTAAGGTAAGTCTCTAAAATATTCGGCCAAAGGGTTGTGAGAGTATCTAAATCAATTCCTTAATTATTAGAAAGCCGAAAACTAATTTTTGTGAAGTTTTAAGGTTGGCCGAACAACAAGTAAAGGAAAAAGCGAAGTTTTTGGATTTGTGTAAACACCAAATCGGCAAAGGTGAGTTTCTTTTACAAATCCTACTAGGATTTGGTTTTGTCTAAAAAGGGTTTATTAATGTGTTTTAATTGGTGGCCGAATATAGGGATTAATAGATCTAAAAATTAGATCGGGATTCTCGAGATATCAAGGAACCTATTAAGCGAAAAAGGTGTGTACCCTTACTATCCTTCAATATTTTATGGCTAAATATTTTAAATATATGATATGAATAATAATGTGAATGTGGCTATGTACCACAAATGTGGCAAAAGTACCCAGGTACGTTTCCTACTTCTGATAGGATTGTGAAAAAAATGTTATTTTAATAACATGCGAATATATGGATATGACATGAAATTAAGTTATGCAATATATATGTTTTGGGGCATTCGGGATTTATGTGAAAGGGGGAGAACAGGTGTTGACTTCGGTCTCACCAACGAAGGTGTTGACTTCGGTCTCACCAACGAAAAATGTTGACTACGGTCACATTGCGAAATTTTGGTAACTTCGGTTACAATAGTGTCAAATGACACAACGTTTAAATTTGATTATAGTGTCTAATGACACAACGTGGAGAGTAGCGGATGGAGGGTTGACTTAGTAGTCCCCACGGTGTGAATGGCAGGTACGGGTGGAGAGTAGCGGATGGACCATTAGGTTTGGGTTTGGGTTGCATCATAATTTCATTATTATATGGACTTGATGATTTAAACATGAATGCCTGATTTATTGATTGATAGTATTGTGTGCACATTGAGTCTGTTGACTCACCCCATTGTGGGAATTATTTTTCAGGTGATGAGCAGTGACGGACCGGGCCGGTAGACCATGAGGAGGCCATGCATCACTTGAAGAATTTATTCAGAATTTGGACTTTATTTAATTTCAATATTTTTTTATTTTATTTTGGGTTTACTTGATGTAATAAGGCCATAAGGCCCAGTGGATTATTCGTTGTTTTTACATTACTTTTTAATATTTTGCTAAGAACTATTTTGGACATGTTACATCGAATTGGATTTACAAGATTAAATAAATGGGTTTTCAATCTAAGCCCAACTCAAATAATAGTTTTTCTAAAAAAAACACAATTTTCTCTAAGTATCGAATGTTTTTGAGATCGGTTTACTTTAGGAACATACGGATCCGGTTCGGGCTCGTGGGCGAGTGTGGGTGTTTCATTAATCGAGTATAATGTTGTCATAGGTGTCGACAATCAAGAGAGCTTAATACTTACCATAATCAGGTTTGTAATCTCATACCGTAAGCCGTAGATTTGTGATTCGATAACATGTTTGATAGTAGATTGTATTATTATATGGCAAAAAAATCGTAATATGGCATAAATCGAGAAATTGGCTTAAATTTTAATATTTTGAAAGATTTGTCAAAATCAATATTAAAATTGTGAGATTTATGAAAATGCCCTTATGAGCTGAATTACGAAAATGCCCTTATGGGCCAAATTACGAAAATACCCCTAAAGGGCCGAATTGCTAGAATGCCTTAATGGGCTGAATTACTATTGCTTAAATGGGCGAGTCTTTGTAATAAATTACTTGATTAATGGTTGCCATTTATGTGAGAACATCTTATTATGTGTGCCGCATTTTCATATATTGCATGGGTTGGGAAAAATGATGAAGAGAAGAGTAGCGTGGTGGCATTGCCACAATAAAATGTTTATTATAATGTTTATGTATGATATAGGTGGCTTGGCCATAATAAATTATGATAAATGGCAATTTTCCTGCGTTTTGGTGTGATTAGCGGGGTGGGTTGACTTGATCCCCATAGGTCTGATAGGCTGGTACGGGGGTGTGTTGGATGGATGGGTAGGGTTACATACATTGCATATATATATTCTGTTATGTAAATGGGCTTAGGCCCAAGATGATGCTAAATGGGTTCAGGCCCAGTGGGCAACGGTAAGGGGATTATGCATTAAGTTATTGTAACTCACCCCTTTTCCTTAACCCTTGCAGGTAAAACTCAGTGATATGGACTCAGGCCATGGATGACTCGGGTGGAGGCCATACTTCATAAATGGTTTTTATTGAACTTTGGATTTTTATTTTCGTTCACTATTATTACTTTTAATATTTGGGTTTTTTATGTTGTAATAAGGCCTCTGGAATATTTTATTTTACTTTATGTTTGACGTATTTATTATGTTGCTTGAATTATTTTTTTAAATGGGGATTTTCTAAAAGCATAACCAACTGTTTTCCAAAAATTGATTAACAAATGAGTTTCCTAATAAACTTTTACAAATATTTTAACTTGGAAATTTTCTCTCAAATTATCAACGATATTTTCAAAAGTCACGATTTTATAAGATCTCTAGTTCAACTTATCAATTTATCAATCAACTTTTGAGGTTAGTAGACTTTATCAAATATTTCAAATCAAACTTGTTTTCTAAATTATAGTAAAACAACACCTATTTTAGTACGAATGAAAAGGGATTTAACATGTTTTTCTCATGTGACATGTCAGATTCGATCATAATGCATGGGCCAGATTTGGGGTGTTACATTTTATGGTATCAGAGCTAGGTTGCAAAACTCGTCTATGGTTTGGGTTCAAAAACGTTTTCAAGACCGTTTAAATTTTAAATTATACATATATGTTCTAAAGGAAGTATGGCACCACAAGTATCCGGCACCAAGTCATGTAAGTAACTGTTATCATTTTTATTGTGCTATGACTGTAGAAATACTCTAAAACTTTAAGTTTTAGGAGTTGAAACTATAGAGATTGAGACTATAGGATGTATTTTGCGAAAACGACTTTACTTCCTATACTTCATAAAATATTATTTAATAAACACTGAAATAGCATACTGATTCATATTAATCAGATTAAATTGAATTAGCAAATATTAGCGATAGAGGACGTGGACGTGGTAGGCATGGCCGTGGTAGAGGCCATGGCGCTAGAGTTGTATCTGAGGCATCGAGATATATGCCAGAAATGGACGCACCCGCATCACCTGTGATGAAAGCTGGGTCACACGATCGTACGAGAGCGGACAGCGCACTATCCCAAGCAATGTTACGAGTTTTGGAAAGAGTTGCTGGGGCAAGAACTGGGTCGACAGCTTATGGGACGATATCAGAGCAACTCAGATCGAATGGAGCTGAGGTTTTTAGGGGTATCTTGGGTGTAGCCCAAATGTAGCGGAGTACTGGCTTGAGGCGGTGGAGCGAATCATGGACGATTTGGATTGCACTGCCGAGCAAAAACTGAAAGGAGTGGTGTCTTTGCTAAGAGATGAGGCGTATCAGTGGTGACTCACTGTTCGGGAAGGCACTCAAGCCGATCGACATTTGGGAATTCTTCAAGAGTATGTCAGGGATAGCTATATGGATGGCTGAAGGAAGGAGTTCCTGAATCTGGTCCAAGGAGGTAAATCTGTGGCATCATATAAAGTAGAATTTTTTCGTCTGAGTTAGTATGCCTAGGGAATAGTGCTGACTGATTATGAATGCTGTGTACATTTTAAGAACGGGTTGCGTGATGAGTTATGGGTACTGATAGCCCTATAGGAGGAGAGGAATTTTGCCACACTGGCGGAGAAAGCAAAGATAGCTGAAAAGGCTAAACACTCGAGAAGTAAAATCGAGACAATGATAGGGGTAGGAACAAGAGAGATTCTGGGTACTCAGGTCCTACTAGAAGGTTTTAGAAGAGGCCCAAGAATGAGGAGCCAACTCAAGAGAGTATCAGCTGCTACTAATCAGTTACAGCTATGTATGGATTGTAGAAAACTTTACCTGGATGAATTCTCGAAGAGAACTGGTGGTTATTATAGATGTGGTTCCAAAGATCATCGGTTTAAGGATTGCCCTCGACAACCTGCTCATACTCAAGGTGTTCGTAACGATGTTGTGCAGCCAGCTAGAGGCACTTAGCAGCCACCGAGAGGTCGTGGGCCAGGTCGAGATGGTATTGGCATGGGATGAGGTCAGGGTGCACTGGGTAGAGGTACTGGTAATAGGGGTAACGCGAGGCGAGACAGCCAGGGTTTGTCTATGCGGCCAGACATCGAGAGGATGGCGACGCACCTAATGTCATAACCGGTACATTTTTCATTGTCGATGTACCTATTACTGCTTTGATAAATATTGGATCCACCCATTCGTATGTTGCTTGTGATGTGTCTAGAGCCTTGAACATTAGATCTGAGATTACTTCTAGAGAAACAATTGCAATTAGCCCTTTAAGACAGTCAGTGATAGTAAATAACTTGTTTAGGAGGTGCCCTTAGAAATTCAAGGGGAAGTTTTTCTGGCGGATTTGATGGAACTGCCATTCGGCGAGTTCGATCTTATTTTGGGCATGGACTGGTTGGTTAAGCATCGTGCGAACTTGGACTGTGCTGGAAAGTAGATGGTGTTAAGAACTTCAGAGGATAAGGAAGTGATGATGATAGGTGAAAGAAAAACTATTTGTCAAATGTGGTATCTGCTTTAAAGGCAGAAAAGTTGGTAGAAAGGGGTGTGGAGCGTTCTTAGCCTTCATCAGTGCTTTGGATGCCAAAGAGTTTTCAGTTGATAGCGTTAGAATAGTGAAAGAGTTTTCAGACATCTTTCCCGAAGAGCTTCTAAGATTGCCTCCAAATCGGGAGGTAGAGTTTGGCATTGAGTTGTTGCCAGGAACGGCTCCGATATCCATTGCTCCTTATGGAATAGCGTCGAAGGAGTTAGTGGCGCTTAAAGCTCAAATTTGGGAGTTGTTGGATCGTGGATTCATTCGACCTAGTGTGCCACTGTAGGGATCGTTGGTCTTATTCATTAAGAAGAAGGATGGGTTGATATGTATGTGCATCGATTATTGGCAATTGAATAAGTTAACGATCAAGAACAAGTATCTGTTATCGAAGATCGATGATCTGTTCAATCAGCTATGAGGAGCTTTGATTTTCTCGAAGATAGACTTAAGATTGAGATATCACCAGTTTAAAGTCAAGGAGGATGATATTCATAAGACTGCGTTTCGAACTCGTTATGGGCATTACAAGTTCTTGGTGATGTTGTTCGGCTTAACTAATGCACCAGCTACATTTATGGACATGATGAACCATGTCTTCCAACCCTATCTAGACCGGTTTGTGGTGGTGTTCATAGATGACATCTTTGTGTACTTAAAGAACGAAGAAGAGCACGATTTGCATCTGCGAATAGTATTACAGATATTAACAGAGAAGCATTTGTATGCCAAATTTAGTAAGTGTGAATTTTGGCTGAAAGAGGTGACCTTTTTGGGGCATGTTGTGTTTGCCGAAGAATTAGAGGTGATCCCCGAAAAGTCGAGGCTATATTGGATTGGAAGCCATCAAAGACAATGGCTGAAATTTGGAGTTTTCTAGGCTGGGCTGGATATTATAGGCGATTTGTTGAGGGGTTTTCGTTGATTACTGCACCCCTAACTAAGCTGTTGCGTAAGGAGTACCATTTGTGTGGTCAGATAAGCAGCAAGAGAGCTTTGATAAATTGAAGAAGATTCTAACAGAAGCACCAGTATTGATTCAACTAAGGCTGGTAAGGAGTTTATTGTTTATTGTGATACGTCACACATGGGCTTGGGATGTGTGTTGATGCAAGGGGGAAAGGTGGTGGCCTATGCATCTCATCAATTAAGGCCGCATAAGGTGAACTATCCCACGTATGACTTGGAGTTAGCTGAAGTGGTGTTTCCTCTAAAGATTTAGAGACACTATCTGTATGGGGAGAAGTCGATTATCCATACGGATCATAAGAGTATGAAGTACCTCCTTACCCAGAAGGAGTTGAACTTAAGACAACGAAGGTGGATAGAACTATTGAAGGATTATGACTTCCCAATCGAGTATCACCCAGGAAAAGCTAACGTAGTGGCTGATGCATTAAGTCGAAAGGTGATAACACACTTGAGAGCGATGTTCACTCATCTCAGCCTGTATGAAGATTGTAGTCTATTAGCTAAATATCAGGTGAAGCCTGCGTGGTTGAGTTAGATTAATTAAAAGTAGTTATTAGATGAAAGGTTGGGTTCTTTACTTCAGCAAGTGGAAGGTGGTGTGATAGGGGATTTTGGAGTGAATAGTAATAGAGTATTGTGTTTCCGCGGAAGAATTTGTATGCCCAAGGATTCAGAATTAAGGCAAATGATTCTGCGTGAGGTGCATAGTAGTCTATACACTATGCACCCAAGGGAAATAAGATGTACTGAGACCTCTGTGAGTAGTATTGGTGGCCAGGGTTGAAACCGGATGTTACTGATTTCGTGAGTAAGTGCTTAACATGTTAGAAGGTGAAGGCGGAACATCAATTGTCGTCAGGGTTGCTACAACCGGTGAAAATTCCTTTATGGAAATGGGAAAGGATAATGATGGACTTTGTTAGTGGGTTACCCTTAACGCCTACTAAGAAAGATTCTATATGGGTGATAGTAGATCGTTTAACGAAGACTGTTCATTTCCTACCTATTCGTACGGAATTATTCATTGCAAAAGTTGGCCAAATTGTATGTAGCAGAGATCATGAGGTTACATGGGGTACCAGTGTCTATCATATCAGACAGGGATCCTAGGTTTACATCATGGTTTTGGAAGGCTCTACATGAAGCTTTGGGTACAAGGTTAAATTTTAGCACGGCGTTTCATCCGCAATCAGATGGTCAGTCGGAGAGAATGATCCAGATTCTAGAAGATATGTTAAGAGACTGTGTGATCGATTTTAGGGGTAGTTAGGAAGATTTTCTACCTTTGGCGGAGTTTGCATACAATAACAGCTATCAATCCAGCATCCTAATGGCACCCTACGAGGCGTTGTATGGTCGTAGGTGTTGTACTCCTACTAGTTGGACTGAACTGGGGGAGCGACAGTTGTTGGGTCCTGAGTTGATCTCAGAGACAGAGGAAAAAGTAAAGGTAATTCGGGCACGATTAAAGGAAGCTTCGGATAGATAGAAATCGTACGCGGATCTGAAGCCTGTGGTGGGGGATCAAGTCTTTCTAAAGGTCGCACCTTGGAAAAAGATATTTAGATTTAGACGGAAAGGCAAGTTGAGCCCTAGGTTCATCGAACCATACCGTATATTGAAGCGTGTTAGGCTAGTAGATTATCAGCTAGAGTTACCTCTAGAGTTAAGTCAGATACATAGTGTATTCCATGTCTCTATGTTAAGGCATTATCGTTTGGATCCATCACATGTTGTACCAGTGGAGGAAGTTGAGTTAAGACTTGACTTGTCTTTTGAAGAGTAGCCAGTACAAATTTTAGATCGAGATGTTAACGTGCTGAGAAGGAAGTCGGTACCGTTAGTTAAAGTATTATGGCATAATCACAGATCAGAGGATGCTAGATGGGAGCCAGAGGACATAATTCGGCAATAATATCCTTATCTCCTTTAATCAGGTAAATTTCGAGGCTGAAATTCTCTTTAAGGGGGTAGAATTGTAACATCCTGAAATTCAAAATTTTACGTGCTGCATTATTTCTTGCGTTAGGCATGTTAAAAATATTAATTATGTATGTTAAGGGGGTCCTAAGAAGGCTCAGGGTTGAATTGGGCCATAGCAAAATTTTTGTGTTCATGCACTTTAAGGAGAGAGGGTAAATGGCATCAATGCTTATGTAAATAAGTGAGTAAATTGCTAGCATATATGAGTATATGGTAAAGAGGATGTGGCGTCACATGAAGGGCTTTAAGTGAGGAGGTTCGAATCCCATCTAGTACAATTATTTTGAATATTTTTTTGTTCTTTTCCCAAAGTTTCGGCTAAGGCTTTATTTAAGGCAAGGAAGACTTTATAAATTATGGAAAGGTGGCTAAGGATTATGGTAAGGAGGAAGATAATGGATAATGAAGGAAAGAATCAAAAGAAAAAGGCAAGATAAGGGAGCATGTTGGCCTTTTTCGTGGGTGATGTTTTGGAAAGTTTTTATGGTCAATTTTTGATCCTTTTGGTATGGTATACATGGTTTGGGAGGGGTTTTGGTGGTAGCCGAATTTTCATTAGACTTTTGGTAAAATTTTGGTGCTTGTTAGCACTAATTCCTTTTAGCATTCTTTTGAGTTCTTTTCTCCAATTTCTTCTATTATTGCCGAAACTCTAAAGCCAATGGTGAGTATTTTTCTTTCTTTGTTTTGCCGAAACCACCTAGCCATTGTGTCCAAATTATTTTCACTCATCTCCCCTTTGAGAATCGAAACGAGATAGCACCCTTTCTCCCTATTTTCTTTTCTTTTTTTTTTCACAAAATTTTCAACCCTTCTTCCTTCCTCTTTAATTCATAGCTGAATCTTCTTGCTTAATTTCCCTCCATAGTCGAACTTTGGAATTTTTCATCTCTTCTACGTTATTTCTTTCTCGTTCGTTTTGGTACTCACTTTTTTGATCGAATAGGTAAGTGGTTTTATTCTTTTCATTTCATTTTTTTTTACTTCCTAGCTGAACATGTGTGTTCATCGTTATTCGGTTAGCCTACTTTGTTTCTTATCGAAACATCTCTCTCTTAATCATTCTCATGTTGTGATCAATACTTTTTGGTAGTGTTATAGTGGAAGGCCGAATCTTTGACTCATCCGTAACCATTGTACAATCGTTGGGAACCAATTTTATAACCATTAAAGTACGAGATTCATTATGGTTCATTTTGATCTTTTTCATTGATCGGTTAGTTTTCTAACGGAATGATAGATTTGTCTAATTGGTTGTTATAGGGACTAAATCTATTGTTATTATTCACTCGTTTATTCTACAAAAATAGTGGTAAGCCGAACCCTTTTTCCTTAGACAATCGATATATATATCGTAATATCATTTTGACTAAGATTTTATCCTATGGAGGCTAGTAGTACCGATTTGAAAGGGAAAGCGATTGGAAAACACAAAAGGAGTGGATTTACGATTCCTACTCCTAAGTTCAAATGAAGGCGGTATCAGCGATTCGAGATTTTCCACCGGGTTGTGGACCATCATCTGATGAGAATCGACAAATCGTGGTCATTCACGATTTTGAGAGTAAGTAATTTAGACCGCTTGGTTTAGTTTGGAATAATAAAAATCTTGTTCATTAGATTAATCGAGTATTATTTTTCATAGGTGCCAACGATCAAGAAAGTTTAATACTTACTGTAATCAGGTGTGTAATCTCACACCGTAAACCGTAGATTTATGATTCAGTAACATGTTTGATAGTAGATTGTATTATTATACGGTAAAAAAATCGTAATATGGCATAAATCAAGAAATTGGCTAAAATTTTAATATTTTGAAAGATTTGTCAAAATCGGTATTAAAACTGTGAGATTTACGAAAATGCCCTTATGGGTTGAATTACAAAATGCCCTTATGGGACGAATTATGAAAATGCCCCTAAAGGGCCGAATTGCTAGAATGACGTAATGGGCTGAATTACTATTGCTTAAATGGGCTGAGTCTTTGTAATAAATTACTTGATTAATGGTTGACATGTATGTGTGAACATCTTATTATGTATGTTGGATTTTCATATATTGCATGGGTTGGGAAAAATGATGAAGAGAAGAGTAGCGTGGTGGCATTGCCAGAATAAAATGTTTATTATAATGTTTATGTATGATATCGATGGCTTGGCCACAATAAATTATGATAAATGGCAATTTGCCTACGATTTGGTGTGATTAGCGGGGTGGGTTGACTTGATCCCCACAGGTGTGATAGGCTGGTCGGGGGTGTGTTGGATGGATGGGTTGGGTAACATACATTGCATATATATATTCTATTATTTAAATAGGCTTAGGCCCAAGGTGATACTAAATGGGTTCAGGCCCAGTGTGCAACGGTAAGGGGATTATGCACTGAGTTCTTGTAACTCACCCCTTTTCCTTAACCCTTGCAGGTAATACTTAGTGATGTGGACTTGGGCCATGGATGACTCGGGTGGAGGCCATACTTCATAAGTGGTTTTTATTGAACTTTGGATTTCTATTTTCGTTCACTATTATTACTTTTACTATTTGGGTTTTCTTTATGTTGTAATAAGGCCTCTGGAATATTTTATTTTACTTTATGTTTGATGTATTTATTATGTTGCTTGAATTATTTTTTTAAATGGGGATCTTCTAAAAGCATAACCAATGGTTTTCCAAAAATTGATTAACAATGAGTTTCCTAACAAACTTTTACAAATATTTTAACTTGGAAATTTTCTCTCAAATTATCAATGATATTTTCAAAAGTCACGGTTTTATATGATCTCTTGTTCAACTTATCGATTTATTGATCAACTTTTGAAGTTAGTAGTACTTTATCAAATATTTCAAATCAAACTTGTTTTCTCGATTATAGCAAAACAACACCTATTTTAGTACGAATAAAGGGGATTTAACATGTTTTTCTCATGTGACATGTCAGATCCGGTCATAACGCATGGGCCAAGTTTGGGGTGTTACAGTGAGAAAGAAAGATGGTTGCATGAGGTTATGTATAGATTATCAACAACTTAATAAGGTAACCATAAAGAACAAGTATCCCTTACCAAGGATTGATGATTTTTTTAACCAATTAAATGGAGCCACTATTTTTTTCAAGATAGACTTGAGGTCTGGATATTATCAGTTGAGAGTCAAAGACTCAGATGTGCCAAAAATTGCATTTCGAAAAAGGTATGGTCACTATGAATTTTTAGTTATGCCTTTTAGTTTAACAAATGCCTCTGCCATGTTTATGGATTTAATGAATCGCATATTTCGGCCATATTTGGATAAATTTGTTGTAGTCTTCATTGATGATATATTGATTTACTCTCGTGATGAGAACGAGCATGGTAAGCATTTGAGGACAGTCTTGTAAATTTTATGAGATAATCAGTTATATGCCAACTTTATTAAAAGTGATTTTTGGCTTAAAGAAGCCAGATTTTTGGTACACATTGTCTCGGGAGATGGAATTAGAGTTGACCCGTGTAAGATTTCAGCAATTGTGGATTTGAAGCTGCCAAAAAATGTATCTGAGGTTAGAAGTTTTCTGGGCTTAGCTAGTTATTACAGATGGTTTGTCAAGGGATTTTCCATGATAGCTACTTCGATGACAAGGCTACTACAAAAAGATGTGAAGTTTGAGTGGACAGAAAAGTGCTAACAGAGTTTTGAGAAATTAAAGAAATTGTTGATTGAGGCACCAGTTTTAGTACAACCCGAACTAGGAAAAGAATTTGTGGTCTATAGTGATGCATCCTTAAATGGATTGGGTTGTGTCTCATGCAAGAGGGCAAGGTGATAGCTTATGCTTCTAGACTGTTAAAGCTCACGAGAAGAACTACCTGACCCATGATTTGGAATTAGACTCTATTGTGTTTGCATTGAAGATATAGAGACACCATTTGTATGGTGAGAAATGTCAGATATTTACTGATCATAAGAGGCTAAAGTACTTGATTACTCAAAAGGAATTGAATTTAAGACAAAGAAGATGGCTAGAGTTGATAAAGGATTACGAGTTAGTGATTGACTACCATTCAGGAAAAGTAAACGTGGTCGCCGATGCCTTAAGTAGGAAATCCTTTTTTGCATTGAGAGCCATGAATACACGGACGGCTTTGTTGGATGGTGGTTCTATTCTAGCTAAATTGAGAGCTAGACCGATGTTTCTCCAAGAGATTTGTGAAGCTTAGAAAGGCGATAGTGAAATGCAAGCCAAAAAAGTTCAATGTGAGTTGGGTGTTGAGTCAGACTTTCAATTAATTTTGAAGGATATTTGATGTTTCGAGATAGGGACTGTCTACCCAGAGATGATATGCTTATGCGGAAAATTTTGCATGAAGCACATAGTGGATGTTTATCTATACATCCAGCAAAGACACAAAGATGTATAATGATTTGAGAAATGGTATTGGTGGTCGAGTATGAAGAAAGGTATTTTTGATTTTGTATCGAGATGCTTGATTTGTCAGCAAGTGAAAGCTGAACACCAAGTACCTTCAGGTCTACTTCAGCCTATTATGGTTCTCGAGTTGAAGTGGGACCGTATTACTATGGACTTTGTGATGGGTTTGCCTTTGACTCCAAAAAAGAAGGATGTCATATGGGTTGTGGTTGACAGACTTACAAAGTTGGCCTATTTTATACCGGTACGTATTGATTATTCACTTGATAAGTTGGTAGATTTGTATGTTTTAGAAATTGTGAGACTACACAGAGTACCATTGTCGATTATTTCGGATAAAGATCTGAGATTTACATTGCGGTTTTAGAAAAAGTTACAAGAAACCTTGGGCACAAAGTTGAATTTTAGTACAGCTTTCCATCCTCAAACTAATAGATAGTCGGAGAGGATAATACAGATACTTGAAGATATGCTTCGATGCTGTGTTTTGGAATTTCAAGGTAATTGGGAAAAGTATTTACCATTAGTTGAATTTGCCTACAATAACAGTTTTCTAGTAGAGCTTGAAAATGGCGCCTTATGAAGCATTAAATGGGCGTAAGTCTCGAACTCCCCTATATTGGATTGAACTCAGAGAAAATCAGATTCACGGGGTCGATTTAGTCAGAGAAACTAAAGAGAAAGTAAAAGTGATTCGTGATTGTTTCAAAGCTGCTTCATATAGAAAAATGTCCTATGTGGATTTAAAATGAAAAGAGATTGAGTTTCAAGTTGGTGATAAGGTATTTTTGAAAGTATCACCATGGAAGAAAGTTCTCAGATTTGGCCGGAAAGGCAAATTGAGTCTACGCTTTTCGGACCGTATTAGGTTACAGAGAGGATAGGGTCAGTAGCTTATCATTTGGCATTGCCATCTGAGTTAGAAAAGATTCATGATGTGTTCCATGTATCTATGTTACATCTCTATCGATCAGACCCTTCGTATGTGATTGTACCAACAGAGGTAGAAATTCAACTGGACATGACTTATGGTGAAAAGTCGATTAAGAATTTGGCTCGAGAAGTCAAACAGTTAATAAATAAAAGTATTGTCCTTGTGAAAGTACTATGGCAAAGACATAGGGTAGAAGAGGATACATGGGAGCCCGAAGAGGCTATGAGAAACCAATATCCCAACCTTTTCATCAGTAAGATTTTTGGGGACGAAAATCCCTAAGAGGGGAGAATTATAACAGCCCGATTAATGGCTTAGTCGAATAGTGGTTGTGAGACCACAAATTTGAGGTAGAAATATGTGTTTTATGGTTTTTATGAGGTCTATGACATGTTTACATGATGAGGTATGTTAAGTGCAGTAATGCCTTGTACCCGGTTCCGACGTCGAATACGGGTAAGGGGTGTTACAGACAATCCAAACGAGTTATACAGATTTTGGAAGATATGATTTGGTGTTGTGTGCTAGAATTTAAAGGTAATTGGGAAATATATTTGCCTTTGGTTGAATTTGCTTATAATAACAGTTATCAATCCAGCATTAAAATGGCGCTGTATGAAGCTCTGTATGGTCGCAAATGTAAAACTCTATTGTATTGGATAGAGCTTAGTAAGACAAAGATACACGGGGTTGATTTATTCCGTGAAACTTAAGAAAAAGTAAAAGTGATTCGGGATAATTTGAAAGCAGCCTGAAATCATCAAAAGTCATATACCGATCTTAAATTAAAAGGAATAGAATTTCAAGTAGGTGACAAGGTTTTCTTGAAAGTATAACCTTGGGAGAAAGTTCTCCAGTTTGACCGAAAAGTAAAATTGAGTCCACGGTTCATCAGACCATATGAAGTTATTAAAAGAATCGAACCTGTTGGATATCGGTTGGCACTACCACAAGAACTTGATAAAATTCAAAAAAATTTTCATGTGTCCATGTTACGATGATATCAATCAGATCCTTTACAGGTTATTACCCCGACAAAAATTGAGATTCAGCCTGACATGACATACAGTGAGGAACCAATTAAAATTTTGGCACATGAGACGAAATAGTTAAGAAATAAAAAGGTAGCATTGGTAAATTTCCTTTAGCAATGACATGGTGTTGAAGAAGATACCTAGGAACTGGATGATACCATGAAGAAACAGTACCCAAACCTTTTTACTGGTAAGATTTTCGAGGACGAAAATTCTTAAAGCGGGAGAGTTATAATAGCCCATTTTTTAGTGAAATTGGAATAGTGGTTTCGGGGTCACAAATTCAAGTCGAAAAGAAAATTTATTTTAATATTATGGCATGGTCTATATCATGATAGGAATGTTATATGAAAATTCTGATAAGAAAATTTTACTGATAATGTGTTTAATCACGGAAAGGACCAAATTGCATAAAATGCAAAAGTTGAATTCTAGTAGCTATAAGGATTAAATAGCTATGTAATTCAAAACTTAAGGTCCTTATATGATAATTAGACCATTAAAGAAAAGTTAGTAGATATTTTTGGTGATTCATCCATGGAAAAACTAGAAAAGGTTAGGAATTAAATTGAAATTCAAAATAATTAAAAGATGATAGTTATTAAATAGGAAGATATCATCTTATTTTCATAATCTTCATCCCCAAATTCCATAGAAACCCTAGGAGAGAGAAATGAAACTAATCAAGCTTAATTAGGAATGAATTCTTATATCGTTTTTAGTAATTTTTATATTTTTAAGATCCGGATAGTTTTTTTTTAGGAGAAAGATTGGGATAGTTTAATCTATCTATTTTGGGGATTAATTTGAAAATTTATCAAAGTATAGAAATTTTTCCATGAATGAACATGCTGAAATTTTGAAATTTATGGTAGGAAATGAAAGGTTGTTGATAGATAAACAACTTTTCCAAATAGAACTTTGATGAATTTGTAATTTAGGGATTAAATTGTAAAGTTGTGAAAATTGAAGAAAAATTTTGAATTTTGTCAAATACATGTGCTGTAAATGTTATACTCAAATTTTGGTTAGGATTGGAATAAGGATTAAGTTGCATGAATTTCATTTTCCGAGCCTATGGACGAAATTGGAATTTATGAAAAGTTTAGGGGCAAAATGGTAATTTTGTCTAGGATGTAATTTAATCCAATTGAATATGAAATGTGATAAATTGATGATTAAATTCATTTCTATAGATCCAGAAAGACCAAATACATAATTGGATCGAGGGAAACTAAATGTTTCGGATTAGTAGATTTATATTCACAAACAAGTGTCGAGGTAAGTTCGTGTAACTTAAATTATGCAAGTTAATATGTCTGGATTGAATGATGTATTTGGATTGAATGTGGTTTATGTTTATGTGAATTATATGAAAGTTATACAAGCATAAAAATGATCACATGATCGAAATTGTTAATAAGGTGTTAAGATCCGTTTGAATAATGAAATTCGATGGATATGTGTGATTTCCCGTATTTGAATACGGATCTACATATGTTACAGAAGGGATTTAGCTCAGAAGAGTAATCTCGATATATCCCTCTTGAGTATCCTGATGTATAGTTCTTGCGAGCATCTTGATCGGTAGTGATTAAGCATGTGTTGCGCACTACCGTAGCTCTTTGTGAGCGTCCCGTTACATGATTCGATCTGTTGTAATCCTGGATAAGATGCGACACAAACAAAGCTCTTTATGAGCGTCTTGTTAAGCTCGCTTAAACTCCCTATTACCTTATCTAATATTCCCGGATATTATCTCTTCGGAGATATCTGAAAAGCTATATGAGCTTCCTGAGTAAAACTCTTATGAGTTTCCTAATTAGTCCGGAAAAGTGTCATGTTACATGATTACATGGCTCATCTGAGCATCCTGACATGTGGCTCGAGAGTGTGCTTCCTAAAGATGTACCCAAGTGGGTATCCCTGATTACTAATTGACGATTTATAGATTTGTACTCCTTGAGTGTACTATTTGAGTATCCATCGATATTTCAATGATTCAACGGATTAAAACCCCCAACATGAGGAAATGATGAGATAAATAGAATTAAGTCCTGATTATTTCTAAATTATCTAATGAAATGTTGAATGGTGAGCTCATTTATGTTTATTTGATGTACATGTGAATTATGGGACTAACTTGTTGATTGAGTGTATGTGTTTAGGCAAATTCTTCAAATTGATGGAAAGCATTTTATTGTATGCTTAATATTAATAAATGAGATTTGTAAGTTTAATTCCTGTTATACGAACTTACTAAGCATTAAATGCTTACTAGGTTTTATTTTCTCTATTTTATAGTGCTCGATAGCTCGTGAAGGTTGGAGGTCGGTCGGAGCGTCATCACACTACCCATTAGCTAGTTTGGTACATATAGTAAACTTGTTTTGAAATAATGGCATGTATAGGTTAACTTGGTCTATTGATGGCTTGTAAATGGATGTTTGTAATCTAGACATTAGAATGCTTAGTGATGGTTATGTTTTGATATATATATATATATATATATATATAAGGTTATCTCATGGTAATAACCTAATTTTTTATTATGGTTTGATTGAGTTATGCTAAATAAGTATATCTATTAAAGATAAGATTAAAAATATGAATGCATGTAATGACATATCATGTGAGATGTTAGAATTGGCTTAGTTATAATGCTTGGATTGGTTGTTAAATGATTGCAAGTTTTGGTATAGGTTACTGGTAAAATTTGGGGTGAAAAATGAAGCTAGAAAATGGCTTTATTTTGTCCACAAGGGTAGACACATGGGCTTGTGTCTTGACCGTATGTGACACATGGCTTGTCACATGGGTGTTTGGTTTGGTCGTGTGTCCCCTGCACCTTAATTTTGAAAAATAGAATGCTCAGAATTGAGCACACGGGCAGAGACACGGGCGTGTGTTTCAGCCATGTGTGCTACACAGGCATGTGTCTTTGCCGTGTGAAACCTACACTGGAAATGTTTTATAAGTCAGAGAGTTACACGGGTTGGAGACACGGCCGTGTGACCTACTTCATACACCACATGGTCTCGGACATGGGCATGTCACCCGGCCGCGTGGCTCACACGGTCTACCCAAATAGGCGTGTGATTCTTGTATATGATAAAATTTTTGAAATTTCATGAAAAATTCTTTGAGTCCCCAATTTAGTCCCAACTCGATTCTAATGTTTATTTTAGGCCTCGAGGGTCCATATAAGGGACAGTATGATTAATCTTAGAAAATGAATAGTAATTATCATGAATTATCTATAAATGTTCTGTAAACTCTTGTAATACTTAGTAACCCTATTCTGGTGATGGATATGGGTTAGGGGTGTTTCAAGTCAGGTTGTTACACGGCTTGTCACATAGGTGTGTCGGGTTACTTCGAAGGGTACACGGCCTGGCACATAGGCATGTGGCTTGGCCGTGTGATCCAAGTTAGTGACTTACACGGGCACAGACACGGGCTGAGAGATGACTGTGTGTCTCTACTTTGAATATCCACACGCCCGTGTGACCCCTGCAGTTTTGAAAAATTTCAATGTTTTCTAAAAAATTCTATGAGTTTTCAATTTAGTCTCAAATGTGTTTTTAGGGCCTCGAGGGCTCGTACAAGGGATAATATGTATGTTTTGAATTGGTTTTTCTATTATTATTGATATGATTTGAAATATTTGAAATTTGTATTCGTTTGAATTGAAAACTACGGTAATGCTCTGTAACATTAGTTTGGCGACAGATACGAGTTAGGGGTGTTACATCATTCCACTATAGTATCGTGGTTGAGCCCTCCTCAACGACATACCATTACTAAGGCAACTACTCAGTGCTCATCCAATGGCCTTGTCATAAGTGTAATACCCTCGTAGATCATTGATCTCTTTGGGATAATATCTATTCTCCCAATATGATCCTATTTTATCTCATGGTAACCATTACATCTTTCTTCATGAAAAGTCAATCACCATCAAATAGTGATCAAGTCATCCTTCAAAAAGATGGATGACCCATGACCACGTTTAATTTTCATCAACCATGTAATGCTAATGAGAGGATATCATTTACCCATGTTTTGGGTTATGAATTCCACTGTCGCAAATGATGCTACATACTTCAAAAGTCGTGCACCCAATGCACCAGCTTTTGGCTCCTTATCTATTTGAACTCAGGCTTTTACTTATATCAAAGTGTACAAGTCACGCATACATAGTCCACCATCCACTTAGGATTTAAGTATGCCACACTATGAGTGTCACAAGTGAATTCAGAAATGGATTCAGGATCTATTCTGCTTGGGTCCTGACTGATGTACTATCAGTTCAGTCAGTCACATCTATGTCTCTATCTTTAAGGAGTCATCTGCTCCGATGCCCAAGACAAGGCATCTCCCCAATTTGACTTGATAGACGACATATTAGTCTTTCAATTGCTTTTCTCATTTTTGATTAGACTAAAGACATATTTAGGTTTTTCTACTATTACAAGCTGTCTTTTTGTACTACGATCCGACCACATAATACCACTAAGTATTAGTTTAAATAATAGACAACCGATAAAGAACATTTTCTTCCATTTTTCTTTGCGTGCAAAAACAATGTGAGGACAATTATATAAAGTATATTAATGTAATCAATGAATTTGTTTTATTAACTAATATGTTTGAAAAAATCACAAGTGTATATTAACGAAAATACTACACTTATGGCACCAGATCCAACAATATACAAAGTGTATGAATGGAAGTTAAGACAATGAAACTATGTATTGAAGAAATCCTTATTACTGAAGCATCAATATAAAAAAATCAATGTGTTGTTTTTGTAAAAAACCTTGAGCTACTAGTCTAGCTTTATATTTTTCAACAGAACCTTTAGATTTGTATTTCTTTTTATAGATCCATTTACAAGCAATAGATTGTGCTCTAGGTGGTAATTCAACTAATTTCCAAGTTTTATTTTGAAAAATTGAATCAAGATCGAATCTGATTGCCTCTTTCTAAAAAAGAGCATCGAAAGAAGATGTTGCTCTAGAAAAAAATTAGTAGATCATTTTCCACCATGTAGGTGTACAAATCATTTCCAAAAGCTTTTTTCAATTCTAGGTTTTATGGACCTTTTCAAATCCTCATATCCAAAATTATTTTATAACCTCCCAAACCTGAATTGTTTGTCAGATCTAGGTATAGAGCGTCATAATGGATAAGGTTCTCTTAACCTTAATTTCTTATCACCTAAACTATTATAAAATAGACTATATTAAATTAATAATATGTTTTACAAAAAAGCCTCAAACTTATCTAAAAGTTGGGTCTCACAAGGTTTCTATTTCTATATAGACTATTTGTTTACAAAATAAATTTTTAAACTTTAGTTAAGGACTAATTGTCCTAAAAATCCAGATTCTATGGAAATTAACTAGCTACCACATATTTGATCTTGAGGAGAAGCCTCCAATGGTACCCTATTCTTATGTGCATGACTTTGATCCCATAACTATACACGGTCTCTATTTCGATCGTCACTCTACTTCATCTAGCTTGATCCTTCCCCTGAGCCCTTGATTAACCTCGCAAATTCTGTAAACATAAGCCAAACACTTAAGTTTGAATGAACTTGGTGAGTTCCTTCACTAGGCCAATCACAAATAAACCCCATGGCACGAGGTTAATAAATGTAAAATAAATTAAACTTAAATTAACTCCCTGCTTGCTCATTGTGGGTGTTATTTATCAAGGTGGTGAACTCCACCCGGTCCTCTGACCTACTATGTTTCAGATAACACCTTCCTTTGTTCAGAATCTCAACTTAATAGTAATCCATACACCTCACCATATCAATGATTCCTATCCTTACTTCTCGTCTTTCCTCCCTTCATTCACCCTGCATACAAAGTGTTTTTTGGCCTCTAACTTACTTGGTTGTACGTCTACTTTCCCATACTGTACCTCTACATTAGCTTCTTATCTATTAGCCTAAGGGTTCATTGGACTTACCTTCCTTAATTGGCTCCATCTTTACATACACTAGTCCCGAAGGATTTGTTGACATTTCCATATTATTCTGACCTTCAGTAGGCCTCGTCACTCTAGCGAACCCATTTTCATTCCATCTTATTGTTCACTGTGGTGAGATTAATTTCTACAACCCCCCATATCATAGACCTTTCCCAAGGACTCACCCGTTCCATACATTATGGTCAATCTAACTTACCTAACCAATAGGTTATCATCCATATGACTAAACAAGCCTGCCACCTTAATTGCTTATTTTCTTCCATGAGGTTTGCTTCTTATGTATAACTTCATTGAGCACTTTCTAGTGGCTCTTGATTGTGGATCATTTCCTATGATCTTTGGAGGCTTCTAATCCATACTGCCTATGGATATGCTGTTCACATGTCCTCGATGCTTTTTTAAATTCTTAATGGGTCCTTGCCCACCTACCTTATCGACATTCATGTCTATCCTTCTGACAGGCCTTTCCTTTTCTTACTTTTGTTGCCCTTTTTTGGTAGACTCCTCAAGTTTTGCTTGCCACTTGGGGTATTGTACCTTGCACTCACCGTCTTGGTGATTTACATTGGAACATCTTGGTGGACTAATTTGCACTTACTTCTTTGGCAGACCCTTATCGGTTTCCACAACTAAGCTATGGTCTTACACCCCTTTTTACCTAATTTCCCACATCTTATAGAACTTATTCTGTGTTTATTGTCCTAGTGAACTCTATCTATGATTACTGTCTCAACGGGCTATCTCTGTTCTATTTTTACTATCCTAGCGAATTATTTATTTTGTGGATGCCAAGGAGTCTTTCATTCATGGTCTTACACCGATCCGCCATCTTAGCGTACTATTATATGATGCCTTAGAGTCTTTCATCCATGGTCTTACTCATCATACTTGGTTACCTTAACATCTTTTATCTATGGTCTTACACCATATATCTTATACCTTGTACCATGTTGCCATTGCGCCTTTCATCTATGGTCTTAAGCTACATACCTTATACTAGACTATCATAGCATCTTTCATCTATGGTCTTCCACCATATATTGTCATCACGATATCGCCTTGAAGGACCAGTCGATATTGTTGTCGTGGTAAATACCTTTCTATAATATAGATTTACTTAATCTTCCTCCCATTACCTCCTTTACACCATGTAACCTTAATGCTTGAACATCGTAGTGTTCCATTCGCAAGGCCTAGAGTATCGCCCCTAGCGATAACTAACATGATCACTCTCCTTTTCCCTTCCTAACTTCATCTATCCCATAGAGGTTTTTCCCACAGTTTTTATGTAATACATGCACATATCATCCTATTTCATGTTTATGCAAAAAGGGCATACTCAAACAACATAGATTATAAAAGCAGGTTTAGAGTCTGGAACTCACCTGAAACTTTATCATTTCCACAACTTAGCTTTCTTGAACGCTAGAGCTTTTATTCTCCTAGTAGCTAAGCATTACAAAAAAAAACCTAATGGTTAAACTTGTACTTTATCTTCAAAGCTTAAACTTTCATAAGCATGCAGAACCCCTAAAATGGTCTGAAGGTCCGTAACTATATTTACCTGTTCTTAGGCACATAGAAGGGCTAAGAACCTTACCAACTTGTTGGTTTCCTACTTTTCCATCTCCATCCTCATGAAATATGCTCTATGCAGGACCTTTCATGGCTATTCTTTCTTCAAGCTATAGGATAAGGTGAAGAAGAGAAAATGAAACAGCATTGGAAAGAAAATCATCCATGGGAAACCATGTCCCAACTATTTATAGTCATTCCAGCTCTATTACCAACCTCATGAGAATTGTGCATTCACAATCATTGTGCCTTCCACTAAGGAATCGATTGGTTCCATTCTAAGAGAGCCAAGTTTAGTTCCCAACCATGTCCAATTTATTTTTTGATTTTCCAATTTATTTCAATAGAGGTCATCTACTTGCGGTCTCTTTGAATTTAGTCCTCTCGTTATTTCAAGTTTCAGGGTTAATTGGAAACCAAGTGTTACACATGTTGTAAAATAGGTGCATGAGAATAATATTAAATCTTTAATGGAAAAATATGCTCAAAGAACTTAACAATTTTTGTTTCAAGAATGCTATTATTGTAGCAGCCCATTTTTCAATGAAATCAGAACAGTGGTTTCAGGACCTCAGATCTGACCTAAAATATTGTTTATTCTCATTTTATTATATGGTCTGTAATATGATATACGTGACATGTGAAAATTTTGACATGAAAATTTTATCTATTTAATGCCTAATTACGAGATGGACTAAATTGCATAAAATAAAAAGTTGAATTCTAGTAGCTATAAGGATCAAATAGCTATGGAATTCAAAACTAGAGGTCTTTATATGGTAATTAGACCATTAAGAAAAGTATGTAGATTTTTCATGGTGACTCATCCATGGAATTATAGAAAAAGGTCAAGGACTAAATTTGAAATAGTAAAAACTTAATTAATTAAAAGATGATAAAAGAAAATATCATCTTATTATTTTCATCTTCAACCTAAAATTTTATGGAAACCCTAGGAGAGAAAGGGGAAACTTTCAACGCTAAATTGGGTAAGTTCTCTTGTCCCTTTTTTAATAATTTTACTATTTTTGAAACTTGGATAGCATAATCTCTCTATTTGAGGGATTAATTTGAAAAGTTATCAAGGTATGAAAATGGGTCATGGATGTATTATGCTGAAAATTAGAAATTCATGGTAGAAAATGAAAGATTATTGGTAGATAAATAACTTTTACAAAGTAAATCTTGATGAAAACTTGAGTTAATGACTAAAATGTAAAATTATGAAATTGAAAGAAAAATCCTGAAATTTTATGTATACATGTGCTATAAATTTTGTAATGGGGCTTTGGTTAGACTTAGAATATGGAGTAATTTGCACAAGTTTCATTATCCGGGCCTAGGGACAAAATCAAAATTTATGGAAAAGTTAGGGGCAAATGGTAATTTTGCCTAGGACGTAAATTGAGTCCATTTAAAAATGAAATGTATGAAATTGATGGTTAAATCCATTTATATAGATCCAAAAAATACAAACTCGAGGCTAGATCGAGGAAAAGAAAAGATTTCAGATTAGTAGATTATTACGCGAACAAGTGTCGAGGTAAGTTCGTGTAACTTAATCGGACATGTAATCATGTGAACTGAATGTTGTGTTTTTATGTAATGTGATTTATGTTAATGTGCTTTACTTGTATGCTATGATGGAAAATTTGCTACATGCTTGAAATGGTGATATAGAGTTAGTCCTGATTGAATGTTGAATTTTGATGATTATATGCAATTTCCCAAAACTAATAAGGTCCTGCATTTGTTGCGAACAAGTAATCCCATTGACCTTGTTATATAAAGGATTTAGCTCGGACGGGTAATCCTAATATAATACCTCTCGAGTATGCATTAAGATTAGGGTTTAGCCTGGACTGATAATCCTAATCGAGCTCCTCTGAGATTACGTTATATAAAGGATATAGCCTGGACTAGTAATCCTATTATACGATATGTGGCTCGAGAGTGTGTTCCTTGGTTAAGTGCCCTAAGGGGTACCCTTGAATAAGAAATTGACAGATTATGGAACCGTACACTTTGAGTGTACTACTTGAGCATCCATCGAATTCAATGATTTAATGGGCATGTATTTCTTGACTTGGCATGAAAATCTTGAGATGTAATGATAATGACTTGAAAGAACATCGCATGATGAGCTAATCTATTTTTACTTGACATGTTTGTAAGTGTTGTGACTAACATGTTTGAATGAAGGCATGTACTTAGGAAATTTTGCTAATGGATGTAAAACAGGATGTTGTGTGCTTAAATTTAATAACAAGATTGGTGAGTTTACTTTCCGTTATACGAATTTACTAAGCATGTAATGCTTGCTCCATTTATTTTCCTTTGTTTTATAGTGCCCGGAAGCTCATGAAGGTTGGATGATCATTGGAGCATCTTCGCACTATCCACTAGCATTTTGGGTATATTTAGTGAAATCATTTTTGGATATAGTGGCATGTATAAGACAAATTGGCCAATAGTGGCTTAAAATGTTATTTTGTAACCTAGCCATTAGAATGGCTAGTATTGGTTCATTTTTGTATGACTAAGTAGATTAGTATGATATACATATATACACATGTGTTATGTTCAAAATATGTGATCAATGTTGGGAATGCCTAAGTTAAACTAAGGTAAGGTTGTGATCACATATGCTTGTAGTGATATGTCTTGTGAATGATAGAAATTGCCCAATTTGAACGCTTGAATTGGTTGGTATTGGATGTGTGTTTCAAGTGCAGGTCTTGGGTGAAATTTTGGATGAAAAATGAAGCTAGAAATGGATTCATTTTGTCCAAATGGGCAGACACACGGGCGTGTAACTAGACTGTGTGTGACACATAGCTTGGTAACACGGGCATGTAGTTAGGCCGTGTGTCCCCTGCACCTTAATTTTGAGAAATAGAATGCTCAGAATTGGGCACACGGGCAAAGACACGGGCCTGTGTTTGAGCCATGTATGCCACATGGCCTAGAACATGAGTGTGTGTCTTGGCCGTGTGAAACTTGAAACTAATTTGAATTAATTTAATTAACCATAAGTCCTAGCACACGGGCGTGTGGCAAGGCCGTGTGGTGCAAGTCAGAGAGCAACCTCAATCGAACACGGCCTATAGCACGAGCGTGTTCCAGGGTTCACACGGGCGTGTGAGTCCTGCACCTTAGAAAAATTTTGTAATTTTGCGAAAAATTCTTATAGGTTTCGATTAAGTCTCGATTCAATTCTATTGCTCATATTGGGCCTCGAGGACCCAATCAAGGGACATTATGGATGATCTTGGTAAATGAATAGTAAATTTATGTATTTTAATAGAAAAATGTTTTGAATATTTTGGAAATGTTCTGAAGCCCTATTCTAGCAACGGGTACAGGTTAGGGGTGTTACAATTATGCTAAAGCACATCACTTTTTACAACTAGAAATTTGTATGTAGCACTATGTTCAGCATAACCAATGAACATGCAATTAGAAGTTTTAAAACCTATTTTCCTTTTCTTAAGCTCAAGCAACATGACTTTAGCAGCTTTCAAGTATTTAAAGTTAGGAGGATAATCTTTCCATAGTTCATAAGGTGTTTTGCTAGATGTCTTTTAAGATATCCGATTTTGAATTTAAAAAGCAGACAAATTAGCTTCACACCACATATTTTCAAGAGCATTATAACTTACAAGAATTTAATTCATTATTTATTTTAGTGTCCTATTTTTCCTTTCTACTATGTTGTTTGATTCTAGTGAATAAAGACTCAATTCATGTATTATACCTTCTTTTTCACTAAATTCATTGAACAAAACATATTCATTTGTACCTAATCTAAGTCCTTTAATCTTTTTATTTAACTAATTTTATCTTTTATCTTTACACTTAAAAATTTATCAAATGCTTCTTCTTTACTCCTAAGTAAGTATATTTTAGTATATCTAGAAAAATAATCTAAGAAAGTCACATAATATCTTTTACCTCCTCTTGTCATAGTTTCTTTCAAGTCTTCTAAGCCTACATGAATAAGATTAATAAATATGTTTCCCTAGCAATAGATGAACATTTTTTCTTAATCGATTTTAACTTAATACATACCTTACAATTTTTTCATGCAACCATTATCAATACACGATATTAATCCAAGATGTTTCATTCTTTTGAGATAGGGAGCATTCACATGTCCAAACCTAGCATGCCATAAATCATGAGAGTCAATCAAGTAATCAGAACTTGCACTAACATGTATTATTTCATGAATATTAAGTATAAACATGTCATTATTGAGATATCCTTTACCCACAACCACATCACTTTTTATCATTATAACCTTACTGGATTCAAAAGAAACTTTTACACTAACCTTTCCCAATAATCCAACTAACACTAGGTTGGTTCTAATATCTGGAACCTGTAACACATCATTCAAAGCAAGAGTTTTTGCAAAAGTAAGATTTAAGATAACCTTGCCTTTCCCAAGTACTTTAGTAGTATGTGAGTGCCAAAGATAGACTATTTCTTCCCCTTTCTCCATATGGGAGAAGGAGGCAAACACACTTCAATTGCCACAAATATGCCTTATGGCACAAGAGTCTATCACCCACTCTTTTTAAATTAGTCACAACATTAGCTTAGGAGATAACCGCCGTGACAATATCATTTACTTCAACTAAATTAACATTTTTCTTAACAAGATTCTCAATTCTCCTTTTACAAAGTCTACATTGATGTGCATGATGACCAGGTTTCCTACATACAAAACAATTTCCTTTGATCTTGAGGGTAGGGTGACAAATTTTAGGTTTAAAATTATGTGTTTTAGGCATACCTTTTTCCAACTTTCCATCAACCAAATTGGTGAGTGTATTGCTTTCTATTCTCTTGGCAGCTTTAGTTTCTTTACGATTGGTATCTTTGATAACTATGTGCATAATTATGCCTGCTAGAGAAAGTTTCTTACGTTTGTGTTTGAGTTGTTGTTTGTAGTCATACCATGAGGGCGACAACTTTTTTATCACCATACCGACCATGATCTCTTCTGATAGAGTGATGTTTTTAGTCTTCACATCTTCTAGAAGCTTGTGGTACTCATTGATTTGTATCTTGATATCTTTGTCATCAAACATCTCCCACAGGTAATATTTACCTTTAAATTTTTTTTTGCCAACATCCTCAGCTGTGTACTTGGTAATCAAGTTATCCCTAATATCTTTTGCTACATTATACAAATAGTAAACATTAAAAAGTTCATTTGAAAGCATAGAAATAATCGTACATCTACATACCTTATTAGCATATACCTACATTTCAACCTACTTATTCGAGGCATCAAATGATGGTTTCTTAGTCAACGCAAACAGCTATATTATGCATGTCAAGGATAGAGAAAATATGTTAAATTAAGCTTTTATTTAATAAAATATTTTGATATAATAAATTAAAAGTGTTTTTGAATATAAGCTGAATTTGAAAAAATAATGTTAAATTTGAATTCTAAGAAATAAAATTGTTAATACTTACAATAAACTCTTCGAAAATTTTGAAACAATTTTAAAATCAAGTGAAATTAATTTTAACCGAGTCAAAATAATCCCAATCAAGTTAAAATCATTTTAACACATCAAAATGATTTTCAACCAAGTGAAAATTGCTCTACGCTAAAAAAGTATCAATACTATTTGTGTAGCATCCCGAAATTGGGCCTAGTATATTTGGGCCTATTGGGTTGTAACGCCCCAAAAATCCCGAAACTTTTAATTTCTGTGCATTGAGTGTGTGTTTAATGTGTTAGATTGAGAATTTCAGGTATGGATTGGGCTCAGGTTTGAGCTAAGACCTTGGTTAATTTTCTGTTGGGGCATTATAGGGTTTAAAAATAGGTATCTGGGTTTAAAATTAGCATAGTGGACTTGTGGCCCAAAGTTTGGTGGTGCTACAAGGAAACCGAAGGTGGCATCATTAAGGGGAAGGATTGGGCCTAAGTGTTGGCCGTTTGGAGCCCATGCTTTTGGGCTAAAATTCGGCACTCTAAGGGGGGAAGGGAGGATGGCACAATGGCTAGAAAATAGGAGATTTAATTCTTTTATTTAGGTGGATAATATGTTGATTTATGAGGGGAGGATTTGGTGCTAAGGAGGCCTCTTTTAAAGGGAGGATGTAGATTAAGATAACAAGGGAGGATAAGAGTTATCAGGTGGAGGAAGAGTTGGTCGAAAATCAAGCTCTGGGGAGGGGGTGAAATTCGGTTTGATATGCCGAAATTAGTAGGCACAAGTGATCATCTTTTTCATCTTTTTCTTTCTTTCTCACCTTCTCTCTTCAAGCCGAAATTCTCTTCTCTTGTGGGTTCTCTCATTTGCCTCAATTTCTCTCCAAAATCGAAACCCTCTAGCTCTTTTCTCCTCTTCAATATCTTCCTAAAAGCCGAACCCTCTTTGCCCATATTTTTTCTTCCATAGCCAAACCTTTTAGCCATTTTTAAATAGTGTTTTCTTCATCTCTCTAAGAACTGAAACCCCTAATCATACAATTAAAGATCTTATTTCCATTTTCGGCTTTCTATTTTG
The DNA here is from genome assembly GCA_025506655.1 of Gossypium rotundifolium. Classification (NCBI taxonomy): domain Eukaryota; kingdom Viridiplantae; phylum Streptophyta; class Magnoliopsida; order Malvales; family Malvaceae; genus Gossypium; species Gossypium rotundifolium. Next base: position 45,444,480 of record CP106732.1, on the reverse strand, counting down.
GATTCCCTACTATTCCAACTCTTGCCGAATCATCTTTAAGGGGTTGTTGGGCCAAATCTTGCTAGGTGGTGTTTGAATTGGTCAAGTGAAGGTAAAAGGGTTAATTTCTTTTATCTCGTAATATCTCTTGCGGGATTTCCTACTTAAGCCGAATGGCTACTCAGTTTAATAGTTGGATGCTTGATCGAATATAGGTGGGGTGGTGTCACTTGTGGTTGAAGATCTCTAGGAGTTGGTTAGTCGGTGGGTCAAGTCCAAGGCTCCGAGATTTGTCGATCTAGGTAAGGACTGTGGCCATGAACACCAATTTCTTTTAGTTTGTTCTCATTGCTTTATTATGATTTAGTGACCAAGGTGTGTTCATGGACTCGAATGCCAACCAAGCAATAGGAGGGGTTAGATCTGTAAACCCAGCCCCTAAGTTCAAGAAGCGCGCAGTATTAGGGGTGAGAGATTGGCCACCGGGTTGTGGGCCAGCATCGGAGAAAGATTGTAGGTAGATAGTGGTAGTCTCGAGTGACGATAGTGTTAAAGCAGTGAGTGCGATAGTAAAAGAATTAGGTGTGTAACTCTTACGCATTTCATATGTTGTTATGTTAAATGTTGTGTTTGTTAGAAGCCGGAATAACAGTGGGAAACATTATGTTACCCTTACGGATATAAGTAAGGACTCTGGGTAAGTCCATTATGGTGAATATCGTGCCTTATCTATGTGAAACCTGTGCGTGCCATGTTATATTTTCTTATGTAATAAGCATGATCACATTGTATTGAGAAACATATACATGAAATATGGGTATGATGATAGGAGGGGGAAGGCATGATTTATCAGACTGTCACCAGTGGTTAGGTACCACATATGGGTTGGCCCCACATTTCATGATTTTGTGACTAAGTCTCAGTGGTTTGGAACCACTAGTGGTTAGGTACCACATGTGCTTATTTTGTGACTTGTCCCAGTGGTTAGGTACCACAGTGGGTTGGCCCCACATATCGATTTAAGGGATCGTCACCAGTGGTTAGGTACCAGAAGTGGGTTGGCCCCACACATGAATATTTGTAACTTCGGTTACCAGTGGTTAGGTACCACCAGTGGCTAGGTGCCACAAAGGGTAGATTTGGGAGACTCGGATGGATATTTAGGGAATGGGTTGCATGGCATGCATAATATCATATGAATCTTTGTTTGAGTTTAACGTCTTTTGGGATGGGGAATTACACACTGAGTCTCGGTGACTCACCCCTTGCGTTACATTTTGCAGATAATGCGTAGATCGTGGATTTGGAGCCAGGGTGGACTCGTGGTGGCCATGCGAAATATCTATTTTTGTTTCAATGTTCATTTTAGTTTTAATTTTTATTTACTTTAAGTTGGGATTTCAGTTTGTAATAAGGCCACTTAAACTTTACTTTGGGATTTATTATTCTTTTCATTTTCTCTTAAACTTTATTAAACGAAAAAGGCATGTCAGGTAATCTATGGAATGGACGTTTTTATAAACTTAAGTGAATACTCTGAGTTTTTCTAAATTTATACGTCGGATAAATAATCAACAAGGTTAACAACGAAGTGATTCTATCATGCTGAATAATGTTTCAAAATGTTTTAACAATTCACTCAATTCAACCACGTTTTTCTTACCTATACAAAAGCTTTCTTTTCAAATCAAGTCGACAAAATGGTTTGGAAGACGTTTTCTTCCCAGTGACATGCCAGATTCGGTTGTAGCGTTTAGACCAGGTTTGGGGTGTTACAATTTGGCCCGATTTAGATAATTTTTGAAAATAATCAATACCTTTAGTAAAATTAAGACCAATAAGGTATTCTGTCAAAAACCTAAAAATTATTGATACCAAGATTTCGGTATTGATATTTTTCGAAAATAATCAATACCTTACTTAAAATGATACCAAACTTGTATTCTATTTTTCAAAAACCCTACAACGTATCGATACCTCTTTTAGTAAGTATTGATAAAATATTTTTGAAGTGTCGATTTTTCATTCCAACGGTCACTGAATTAGCATTTATGATAAAAAAAATATTGATTCCTTTTTTAAAGGTATCGATACTCAAAGTTGCAAGTGAAATAAATGTTCTGGTTTTACATCCCCAACGGTCATATTTACTTCTCCAACATCCTCAATGGCTGAAAGTCTATTAAGGGGTATAAATACCATCTTTCAAAGTCCTACAACATCCAAGAAAAATACTTCAAGCAAAAATATCAATTAAACAATTTTTAGAACTTAAATTTTCATATTTTTCTTACATACACTTGTGGGTCTTATCTCTTTTATTTTGCTCAAGTTGTAACACCCCAAACTCAGCCCAGAAGTTAGGCCTAAATCTGGCGTGTCATATTGAAGTGTTTTTCGAAAACCATGTTTTCATTGCAAACCCTCTTTAATATTTAAAAACAAAAGTCTCAGGTTGTGTTCGTTCAATTTCAAAATGTGGTTCATTGAAAAGTGAATCGCCTTTAAAAAATGTTATTAACTTCATTGAAAATCCCTTTTAGTTGTGGAAGCTAATTAAAGGTACGGAAGTTTAAAACATATGTTTTTAAAAATAGTAATTGGGTTGAAAACTCGTCTACGTCAGCATATATAAAACGTAACAAAATCCAAAATTCAGAATTAAATCCAGAGAGGCCTTATTACAAAAATTAAAACCCAAAACGGAATTTAAAACAAAGTCCAAAGCCTATCAGCTATCTCCTCCGAGTCCCTCGCAGCACCGATCCTCCTAACAATGGGGATGACCTGCATAGTTAAAAATGGGGTGAGTTTACGAAAACTTAGTGTGTAATCCCCTTACTAGAGTAACAATCGAGATCTGAAAATAGAAATTGAAGCGATGCAGGCCAAAGCCCTTTTACGATGTGATGACAGTCCGATTCGAGCATACATGGGCCAAAACCCACTACAATATCATTGGGTCACATCCCATAACAAAATCAATTGAGCCTAGCCCAAACCAATAACAAAACAAGTGGGCCTAAGCCCAGTACAGTGATAGATCTCATAAACATATATGCAACAGTATGAGGGTGCATCCCACCCCGATCTAGCCAACATACCACCCGTACCAACCTTATAATCCTGTGGGGATAAAATTGACCTACCTAGCCAACACACCAAGCTTAGCACCAGTTGCGGTACTAAGTCAACAAAACGGCTCGGCACCGTGAGCAGAACAACTAAAAACCATAAATATCGCAGCAACGCTGCCAGTTAATAGAGCAGCTAAAAGCCATAAGTAGAATGGTTATAAACCATAATTAGGATGGAACAGAGCCATAATCAGGATGGCACAAAGCTATCTGTAATTGTAATAAGTTTGGCACATAGCCATCGGCGACGGTAATATAATCAGCACATAACCACGGGTAATGATGATCGACACAAAGTCATCAGTGTATATGTTAGGCACATAGCCATAGGTAAATACGATTAGCACAAAGCCATATTTAGGTTGGCACAGAGCGATAATCAGATTACGTGGCTTTAAGTCGTCCGTTGGTCCACAATCGTCTCATGCGATACGTGCGACCTTAACAGATGAATACTGGATCCACAGTCGTATCATGTGACCCATGCGACCCTATCAGAACTTCCTCTGTACCAATGTCCCAACCCCATGCAATGTGTTGTGTATTTCATGCTCAATCGTTACACGTGTATGCAAAATGGCCATGCTCAGTAACAATCATTAAAACATATATTAAAAGCATATCAGTCACATGACCATAGTCAAGTCAGTTAAAACACAGTCATACAATCACAGCCAAATAAGTTAAATTCATAGCACCAGTCAGTCATTTACCCATAAGGGTAAAACAGTCATCTTACCCTATAAGGGTATTTCGATAATCCTACCCTTTGGGGTATTGTAACAGCCCGAATTAGGGACTGGTCAAAATAGTGGTATCGAGATCAGTAATTTGGGGTCGAGAAAATTATTTTAATTTTATTTTATGGGTTATAGCATGTTTATAAAGGAGCATGGAAAATTTGGTGTTTTAATTTTAGTAATTCCAAGCTTAATCGCGAAAAAGGACTAAATCGCATAAAGTGAAAAAGTTCTATTTTATTTGCTAGAGGTTCCAAATAGCTATAGAATGTAAATCGGAGGTCTTTAAAGTGTAATTATGCCTTCCTATAAGTTATGGATGGTCAAGTGGACAAGGAATTAAAAATTTGACAAGGGTTGGTGACATTAGTTGACTAAATGAATAAAATAAGATGAATTAAGCAAAGGCTATCATCTTTTTATTTTATTTTCTTCTCCAACCGACAATACCAGCAAAGAGAGGGTTTTGAAAGATTGAAAATTTCAGCAACTCATCTGCTCTACAAGTAAGTGATTTTGATGGTTTTAGTTGATTATTTTTGTACTTTTGGAGTCCCCAAAGCATAAGCCAACTAATGAGGGGACTAGTTTACAATATGGTTGAAAGTTGTAACACCCCATACCTGGTCTAGACGTTACGACCAGATCCGGTATGTCACAAGGAAAGGTTATAAAAAGGCTTTGGAATTTTAAGGAAAAACCATAAGTTTGAAACTTTCTGTTTCAGTGACTTGTAGATTTATGAAAATTTTCGAGTTGAGTTAATCAAGTATTCGATATCTTTGTTGGTACTTGAGAGAAAATGGTTGTTTAGGTTACTTATGTTTTGAAAATCCCTTCTTAAAGTTTTCATGTCAAAATATATATTGATTTCATATAAAAATAAATTAAAAAAACCAAATCTCAACTTAAAAGAGCCTTATTACATAACAATATCCCCAATTAAAAATAATTTATAAAAAAGAAACGAGTTTACGAAAAGAAACATTTCATGGCCTCCACGAGTCCGTCTCAATTCCCAGATCCACGATCTACTGATTACCTATAAGGTTAAGTAGAGGGGTGAGTCACCAAGACTCAGATGCATTTCCTCTTATAACACATAAACGGCTTCAAGCCCACAATCGCACCTCGGGCCTTAGCCTACTTTAAATGGCATACACCAAATATGAATGTAATGTGACCCAGCCCAACCTAATTTTTTCGTCCTCTATACGCCACCTGTACCAGCCCAACACACCATGGGGATTTCTACAATCAACCCTCCATCCGCTACACACCTCATATGTGGCACTAAACCACTGGTGACAGAGTCACTAATTATAACATGTGGGGCCAACCCACTTGTGGTACCAAACCATTGGTGTCAATCCTTAATGATCGTATATGTGGGGCTAACCCACTGTGGTGCCAAACCATTGAGACAAGCCACAGAATCAACATATATGTACGTGGTGTCAAACCACCGTGATACCAAACCACTAGGACTTGGTCACTGAATCAGGTATGTGGGGCCAACCCACTGTGGTACCAAACCACTGTGATAGTCCTTAATAATACTTCCCCTTTCGAATCATATTCCAAACCCATGCATAACATACGTATCAAGTGAATGCAACATGCTATCAAACAAAGTAACAGATCACATCATACATTTATATACTCATAAATGGAATGGTATAGTCACTTACTTGGTATCACCAACCTTACCCACCAGGGTATTATGACTGTCTACCCCGTCACTTTGGCTTTTCAACCTAAACAGTTAATAACATAAATTAATAGTAAGGTGTGAAATTTACACACCTGAAAATGCATAATACTAGGCTTTCGATACTATCAACACTCTCAGAAGAGGGAATAACCGCTATTTGTCGATTCAGATTCGAAGCCGGTCCACAACTAGAGGGAAGTCTCGCACTACTGATACCGCACATTTTTTGAACTTAGGGTAGGGACTACGAGTCCAACCCCCTCCTTTGCTTGGCTGGTATACGATTCCATGAAAGAGATCTTGGTCAAAAGACCGAGTTAAGGCATTGAATACGATGAAAGTGGAAATAGATACTCAAACGAAGGAGTCCTTACCTAGATCTACAGAACCCGAAAGTTACTAGACTTGGATTAAGGAATCGTTGGAGTCCCTACACAAACACCAAATTAGAATCGGTTCTTCAATTTAAACCACAAGAAGTGATCTTTCGGCCAAACCAAACCACATTAACCCTTACTAGCCATTCAGCCAAAGCCTCCATAATACCAAGTTAACACCCTCGGTTTAACAACCAGCATGGAAAAAGAAAGAATTAAAAGAGAATAAGAACGCTTACCACCAACCAGGAAGAAATCGATTTGAGAAAGTTAGGAGAAGGAGAGACGGCAATCCACTAAAACAAGAACGAATGAGGGGAAATGAACTCACAAGGGAGATTCGGCTAAAGCAAAGAGAAGTCAAAGAAACAAATAAAAGTAGGTGATGTTTCGATCAAGGGAATGAATAAGGAATAGGGTTCGACTTTTAGAAGAAATAAAGAAGGAGTATGAAACAAATAGGTGCTTCAGCTTTGAAGAATCAAATGAAAGAAAACAATGAAGTGGAGAAGGTGATAGGAGATTTCGGCTAAGGGCATATGAAGTGTAAAATGAATATGAGCAAAAGATAAAGAGAGGGTTAAAGTTTCAGCTTTTGATAGTGAAGTAATGTACTCAGGTTAACAAAAGTGCAAAAGAGAGAAGAGATGATTTCAGCTTTGAGATGAATGATGAATGAATAACAATAGCCTTAAGAGTTTCCGACCAACAAAGAAAAAACAAACAAAAGTTTACAAAATGAACACCAATTTGCTAAACACCTCTCAAAAATTTTGGCCCCAAAACCCCTCTACAAAATTTGAATGCCTACCCCCTCCAAAAGACCCTATATGATCGAATTTCCTCTAGCAACACATCCCTAAATTTGACCAACACTCTCCCCCACCACCATCTCCTTGATTGCCTCCTACTTTCACTCTTGTTCACCTATTTGAATCAGTTGAATGGTTTAAACTCGACCTTTCACTCATGGCCATCTATTTAAAAGATTTGACTTATTCCACTTCCAAGCTTCAAGGTCCCAAACCAAATCCATCACCTTCCATCAAAATGCCAAAAAGAATTCCCCAAAAAGCCAACTATGCGACTCAAATCTGCTCCCTCACTGCTCCCCTGTGTCGTCATCTCCCCCTGCTCCCTAGGTGCCACTTTGCCACTCCACCACTTCACATCTTGTGTCAACGACCACAAGCAATCATCCTAAAACCTGACCCCACTAGCTCTCCCCTAAAGTGACCAAAATTGAAATTTCTACCAAGGCTTCACCTTAACCCCGAGCCTTCCTGGGGCCCCTAAACACACTCAAACCACAGGCAAGGCATACCAAGCACACAGAAACATAATAAAATGTAGAGCCCCTAATTCTCAGATGTTACAAAAGTATAGGGACTTACCGTGAAAGAGTTTATGCTTTTTGATGATCTTTTATAGAAAAAAATGAATGTTAGGGAGATGAGAAACAACTTTTGTGAAAGGTGTTGCCATGAAAACACCTAATTGGGACTAAGATGCAAATGTTGTAGTTTGTTCATTAATGCATGAAATGTGGGATTTATGAGTAGTTGTAAGAGGATTAAATGTTTAGCTAGGCTCTTTTAATAAGAAAAGGTCATGAAAAGTGATTTATGAGCCTAGGGAAAAAATCGTAAATTTACCAAAGTGTAAGGGCAAAATAGTCATTTTTGGCTAAGTGTAGATTGTGATGTATTATGATTTATAAAGTGATTGGATGAGTAAATTTTATTGTTCTAGATCAAATAAAATGAGATTCAAACCTAGAACGGGAGAAAAGAGAAATAGGACAAATAGGTCCCTTTCTACCCTTTTCAGTATAAAGGTAAGTTCGCGTGCAAATATTATAATTATACGTGAGGTATTTAATATTCTGATGTTATACAGAATGTATATTTTCTCTATGAATATAGTAAATACATTTTGACGAGATGTCAAGAAAATTGAAAGTTTTCAATTTAATCTAAGAATTGTAAGGCCCAAAATTTGGGCCTAGTAGAATTGGACCCATTGGGCCTTGGGCGTGGGAGCATTTAAAATTTTTGAAAACATGAGAATGACATTAATGCAAGTTGGACCTATTAGGTGAGTGATTTTGGAAGATTAGGGGGATTCTATGAAGCCTCAGGTTCAAACTTGGGCTTTAGGAAAATTTTTGTTTTAGGTGAATAAAACCCAGGGGGTTAGAAAATAGGCTTTAAGAATAAAATATGGAGAAAAATGACACAAAAGGAGTTGTGGCCTAGTCGAAAATGACACCACATAAGAGACAAGGGAATGGCACCACAAGGAAGCATAGGGTCCAAGGTTCAAGTCTTGGCGTTGGCAATTCCTTTTGTTTTCTTTTAAGATGAACTTAGGCTTTGGCCCATAGATTTATATTTAGTTACGCATGTTTTAAGAAAAAAAGGAGCTAGTTGGTAAAGTGGCTAGCAGCGTGGATTATGATACAAAGGAGCCTGAGATCGAATCCCATCGCAAGCAAAAAGGGATATTTATTTTGCTAAGTTGGGACGACCAAGTTTGTGTTGGAATTAAACTCTGCTGAAGGAGGGATCCCACATCGGGAAGCTAGCAAGAGGGAAGGTGAGAAGCTAGCTTTAAATAGAGAAATCTATGAGGAGAGTAAGCATACTTGGGTTGGCGTTTGGGCATAGGAGTGTTCGGAGCGTGGATCAACTCCAGATTCCTATCTGGTGTGTATTCGCCCTACTCTAGCTGTAGAGCGGCAAATGCCAAAAAGTCAGTCACAAGACGATGGTAGCCATACGAGCGTGCGAGCGCATGTGTGGGAGCTTCGACGCGATAGTTGAGGCCACCATGAGTATTTTTGTGGGTTGATGTTGTTTGGGCCACGTTGGGCCGAAGGGGCCAAGTGGGCCCAATGGACATGTGGGCCCATATGAATAAATTGTATGATTGTGTAGTATATATTGAACTGGTCTATGTGGATCTCATATATGTGGCTATATTTGGGCTAGATGGGCCACACAAGTGTGTGGGCCCATTTGGGCCAAGAATGGGCTTTAGGCCCATTCGCATCGTTATCTCTGTTTAGAATACCTTTAGTTTGTAAATTACTGAAATACCCCCAGTTTATGAAATTACCAAAATACCCTCGGTTTGCAAATTATCGAAATACCACTAGTTTATGAAATTACCAAAATACCCCGATTTGCAAAATTATTGAAATACACCCAACTTATGAAATTATCAAAATGCCCTCAATTTTCAAAATTACTAAAATACCCCCAGTTTATGAAATTACTGAAATACCTTTGGTTTGTAAAATTACTGAAATACACCTAGTTTGTAAAATTATCGAAATACCCTGGTTTGCAAAATTATCGAAATACCTCTGTAAGGTAGAATTACTGAATTACCCCTGTATGGTAGAATTATTGAAATACCCTAAAGGGTAGGATTACCGAAATACCCTTATAGGGTAAAATGACTATTTTGCCCTTGTAGGTAAATGACTGATTTAGACTGTGAATTTGATTGTTTTGACTGTGATTGTATAACTATGAGTTTAACTAACTTGACTGTGGGCGTGTGACTGATATGCTGTTAATATATGTTTAGATGATTGTTACTAAGTATAGCCATTTTGCATACATGTGTAATGATTGAACATGACATACATGACATATTGCATGGGGTTGGGATTTGTATTTTGGAGGAAGTACTGTACTGATGGCTATGCCACATATATTGATTCTAGTGGCTCATCCACATATACCGTTATTAGCAGCAATGTTGCATTATTGGAGGCTTGGCTCTATGCCATCGTGATTATGGCTTTGTGCCAATCGTATTTACCTGTTGGCTATGTGCCGAACAGATATTGATGACTCTGTGTCGATCATATTTACCCAAGGCTGTGTGCGAATTATATTACCGTCGCTGATGGCTATGTGCCAAACATAATACAGTTACTAATTGCTTTGTCCCAATTATAATACCGCTATTGAAGGCTTAAGAGCTGCATATGTTCATACTGGCAGCTCGGCTGCGTTCTTGGTTTGTAGGGCTGGGTGGGTTGACTTGGTCCCCACAAGAGTGTAGGGTTGGTACGAGTGGTGTGTTGGCTGGATCGGGGTGGGATGCATCCTCATACTGTTGCATATCTATTTATGAGATTTGTCACTGCACTAGGCTTAGGCCACTTGTTCTGCTATTGGTTTGGGCTAGGCCCAATTGACTCTATTATGGGTTGTGCCCCAAATGATATCGTGGTGGGCTTTAACTCACACTTGTGTTGAACTAACTATACTGTTACTGTTAAAAGTGCTTTGGCCCAGAATGTTTAGGTTTTTGTTTCTTTATACTGACTGTTACACTGGTAAGGGGATTACACATTGAGTTTTCACAAACTCACCCCATTTTTAACTGTGATAATCCTCAGTCTTAGAGGATTTGGAGCTGCGAGGGACTCGGAGGTGGCCATACATCAGACATGCTTTAAAGTTAAACTTAGCGACTTTATTTCATCTTATTTTAATTCATTGGATTAATAATTTTGTAATAATGCCTCTTTATTTTTAAATTATTATTTTTGATATTTATTTATGATGTTTTCTAACTACTAAAAGTGGGATACGATTTACAGAATGGTAACTATTTTCAAAACACTACGTTTTCGCAACATTTTCAAAATGCTTCTGCAACTCTATTTCTAAACATCACATTTTCGTAAATTGTTTATTTCAAATATGTTTTGCAACAAACAAGGTCTTAAAGATAATAATGTTTTCCAAGAATGATTTCTAATAAACCACGTTTTGAAAATAAATGAAATCTGAGGTTTTGAATAGCAAAAAGTTTTAAGTTCTTTAAGAAGGGTTTCTAATGAAAGCATGGTTTTCAAAAAACTCTTCAATGTGACACGCCAGATTTGGGCCTAACTTCTAGGCTGGGTTTGGGTGTTACATTTAATGGTATCAGAGCCAGGTTACAAAACTCGGCTATGGGTTGGGTTTTCAAAATTGAATTTCTGATAGTGTCATTTCAAAAAGGCTTAAAGCTCTAAAATGTTGAATTGACCATTTTTCTGAAAGTGTGGTACACCAAGTCTCTAGCGCTGAATCCGTAAGTTTTCTGAATACTCTTGTCGATTTAAAAATTTAAATACAGTGAGCTAAAAATACGATGATTTCTTTAGTTATTGGACTATATTTTTGGTATTTATTCTGTGTGTGTTTGGTTTGGATGTGATGTTTGTATATAGAAATTGGTTGCGTATAAGATATCTTTCTGCTTTAATGGTTAGGTGTTTTGAATATGTGTATGGAGTTCCAAATTCTAGTTAAAGTATGATAGGGATATTAGATCAGAGTGCGCGGCGGTAGCGTGGTAGAGTAGTCTGTGTTAAACAACTGTTAGATAGTTGGAAATTTTGAGGATAAAATTTATTTAAGGGGGTAGATTTGTAACGCCCTAAATTTGGGCCTAGTAGAATTGGGCCCATTAGGCCTTGGGCATGGGAGAGTTTAAAATTTTTGAAAACATAAGAACAAAATTAATGCAAGTTGGACCTATTAAGTGAGTGATTTTAGAATATTAGGGGGCTTCTATGAAGTCTCGGGTTCAAACTTGGGCTTTAGGAAAATTTTGGTTTTAGGTGAATAAAACACTAGGTGCTAGAAAATAGGCTTTAAGAATAAAATGTGGAGAAAAATGAAACAAAAGGAGTTGTGGCCTGGTGGCAAATGGCGCCACATAAGAGACAAGGGAATTATGCCACAAGGAAGCAAGGGGTCCAAGGTTCAAGTCTTGGCGCTGGAAATTCTTTTTGTTTTCTTTTAAGATAAACTTAGACTTTGACCCATAGACTTACATTTAGTTGCACATGTTTTAAGACAAAAAGGAGCTAGTTGGTAAAGTGGCTAGCGGTGTGGATTATGTTACAAGGGAGCCTGAGTTCAAATCCTATCACAAGAAAAAAGGGATATTTATTTTGCTAACTCGGGACAGCCAGAGTTTGTGTTGGAATTAAACTCTGCAAAGGAGGGATCCCACATTGAGAAGCTCTGGCTTCAAAGAGAGCAATCTATGAGGAGAGTAAGCATACTTGGGTTGGCGTTTGGGCATAAGAGTGTGTAGAGCATGGATCAACTCCAGATTCCTATCAAGTGTGTATTTCATACTACTCTAGCTATAGAGCGGCAAATGCCTGAAAGTCGGTCACATGACGATGGTAGCCACACAAGCGTGCGAGCGCACGTGTGGGAGCTTCGACGTGATAGTTGAGGCCACCATGAGTATTCTTATGGGTTGATGTTTTTGGGCCACAATGGGCCGAAAGGGGCCAAGTGGGCCCATATGAATAAATTGTATGATTGTGTAGTAGATATTGAACTGGTCTATGTAAATATCATATATCTGGCTAGATTTGGGCTAAATGGGCCCTAGGCTCATTTGTAATGTTATCTCTGTTTAGAATACCCTTGGTTTGTAAATTACTGAAATTCCCTTGGTTTACAAATTTCTGAAACACCCCCAGTTTATTAAATTATCGAAATGTCCTCAGTTTGTGAAATTACCGAAATACCCCTATTTTATAAAATTATCGAAATACTTGATTTGTGAAATTATTGAAATACCCCAATTTATGAAATTATTGAAATTCCCTCGGTTTGCAAAATTATCGAAATACATCTAGTTTGTGAAATTACCAAAATACCCTCGATTGACAAAATTATCGAAATACCCCTGGTTTGTAAAATTATCGAAATACCCTGGTTTGCATAATTATAGAAATAACCCTATAGGGTAGAATTACTAATTTACCCCTATATGGTAGAATTATTAAATACCCTGAAGGGTAGGATTATCGAAATACCCTTATATGGTAAAATGACTATTTTGCCCTTTAGGTAAATGGTAGATTTAGACTGTGAATTTGATTATTTTGACTGTGATTGTATGACTATGAGTTTAACTAACTTGATTGTGGGCGTGTGACTGATATGTTGTTAATATATGTTTAGATGATTGTTACTGAGCATGGCTATTTTGCATACATGTGTAATGATTGAGCATGACATACACGAAATATTGCATGGGGTTGGGATTTGTATTTTGGAGGAAGCACTGTACTGGTGGCTATGCCACATTTTACTGATTTAGTGGCTTTGCCACGTATACTGGTTCTAGTAGTTCAGCCACATATACAGTTATTAGCAGTAAGGCTATATTATTGGAGAGCTTGGCTTTGTGCCTTCTTGATTATGGCTTTGTGCCAATAGTATTTACCTGTGGCTATGTGCCAAACAGATATCGATGACTCTGTGTCGATCATATTTACCCAAGGCTGTGTGCCGATTATATTACCGTTGTTGATAGCTATGTGCCAAACATAATACAGTTACTGACGGCTCTGTGCCAATTATAATACCATTATTGAAGGCTTAAGAGCCGCATATGTTCATACTGGCAGCTCGGCTGTGTTCCTGGTGTGTAGGACTGGGTGGGTTCACTTGGTTCCCATAGGAGTGTAGGGTTGCTAAGGGTAGTGTGTTGGCTGGATCGGGGTGGGAGGCATCCTCATACTGTTGAATATTTGTTTATGAGATCTGTCACTGTACTGGGCTTAGGCCACTTGTTCTGCTATTGGTTTGGCCTAGGCCCAATTGGTTCTGTTATGGGCTGTGCCTATATGATATCGTGGTGGGCTTTGACTCACGTTTGTCTTGAACTGACTATACTATTACTGTTAAAAGGGCTTTGGCCCAGACTATTTAGGTTTCTGTTTCTACATACTGACTGTTACTCTGGTAAGGGGATTACACACTGAGTTTTCACAAACTCACCCCATTTTTAACTGTGCAGGTAATCCCTAGTCTTAGAGGATTTGGAGCTGCAAGGGACTCGGAGGTGGCCACATGTCAGACATGCTTTAAAGTTAAACTTAGCAACTTTATTTCATTTTATTTTAATTCATTGGATTAATAATTTTGTAATAATGCCTCTTTATTTTTAACTTATTATTTCTGATATTTATTTAAAATGTTTTCTAACTGCTAAAAGTGGAATACGATTTCCAAAACGGTAATTATTTTTAATACACTACGTTTTCGCAACGTTTTCAAAATGCTTCTGCAACTCTCTTTCTAAACATCACACGTTTATAAATTATTTATTTCAAAATATTTTTCCGTAACAAATAAGGTTTTAAAGATAATAAAGTTTTTCAAGAATGATTTCTAATAAACCACATTTTGAAAATAAACAAAATCAGAAGTTTTGAATTGCAGGAAGTTTTATGTTCTTTAAGAAGGGTTTCTAATGAAAGCATGGTTTTTGAAAAACTCTTCAATGTGACACACCAGATTTGGGCCTAACTTTCAGGCCGAGTTTGGGGTGTTACAAGAATAGTGGGAACGCAAATAGCATGATGCTATGATAACTAAGGTCCTGTGTAAGACCATATTTAGAATATGGCCTCGGTGTGAGATTTTGTATAAGACCATGTCAAGGACATGGCTTCAGATGATATTTCATGTAAGAACCTATCGGGGGTACGATGTCGATGTGATATTATGTGTATTAGACTCGGGAGTATTGTTTAGCATTTTAAGTGATTCAACCGGTATGTTGAAAATTAGAGAGTATGTGGTTGTAACATGAGAGGTACGGTATGTGTTAGAACTAAATTGTGGTAAATTCGGTATATGATGAACCCAGTGGGTTATGTGTAAATCATGTAACCTAATTGCATACGTTGTATTTATAAATGTAGTGCTTGAAAGTAAATGATTAATGTAGAAGTCTAAATAAGAATGATAGTGTCTGGGATGTTCTTGGATGAATATTTGAAATAGGGAAACGTATGTGGATAAATATCCGTAAATGTGTAATAATGGTGGGCTATGTACGATACCGCCTTATTATTGTTACAGATAGGCTGTGTGCGATGCTATCGTGCTTAGTATTAAATGGTGGGCTATGTGTGTTACCACCTTATAAATTATTAAATAGTGGGCTGTGTGCGTTACCACCTTATAAATTATTAAGTGGTGGGTTGTGTGCGTTACCACCTTATAAATTATTAAGTGGTGGGCTATGTGCGTTACCACATTATAAAATATTAAATGGTGGGATATGTGCGGAACAACCGAGAGTTGGTATTATCCTGGATGGATCATTGAGAGTTTGTTTAAGTATATGTTTCATGGATTGTTGTGATGATGGATGCAGGGACTATGTGTTAATAAATGAGAGTACTATAATTGTCACATGGTTTGAATGCGGTAAGAGATTGAATGGGTAAGCCTTATGAATGATTGAACGAGTAACCATGAGTTTAAGAGTGAATCTCATTATAATACCTTTGTGGTTGAGAATAATCAATGATTGTCAATAGTTGATTATTATTTGCATATGAACTTACTAAGAGTTATTTCTTACTCCTCTTCCCTTTCTATCTCTTATAGGTTAACTAATCTAGCTCGGGTTGGAGACCATCAGAGATGTTTTCACACTATCGAGCAATCATTTGGGTATGAGATTTCATGTCTTTTTGAGATGTGGCATGTATAGGGATCTTATTTCGGTTTAATTAAGTCATAGTTGAGGTAGCCAAATGTGTTGGCTTAAAAGAGTTATGGGTTGGTTATATATAGCCATGGATGATGGCTCATGTCATTTGTAATGATGTTAGTAATACCTCTCCCCCGTATATGGGAAGATTGTTTGATTTTCATGATTCCAATGTGATAAATCAAGAGTTATAATTGATTATTTGAGAATGTTATGTGATGATGTGTGAATGTGTGCAAGTGAGGGTGGTTGAATGGGTTGGAAAATAGCCTTGAATTGGTCCACATGGATAGACACACGGGCACGCATCTAGGCCATGTGTGACACACGGTCAGTCCCATAGGTGTGTGACTTGGTCGTATGTCCCCTGCATATTAGTTTTATAAGTCAGTAAGCTCTGTAGTAAACACACGAGTAGAGACACAGCCGTGTGGAAGGCTCGGCCAGGGAAATGGGCGTCTGCCCAGGCCGTGTGAAGTCTGCACCTAAATTTGGGGTTTAAATCACCGCATGGGTTGAAGCACACGAGCGTGTAGAATAATTTAGTGTCGACCACTGGTGCAAAGCACGAGCGTGTGAATTACCACACAAGTGTCCCACTTCTCACATGGGCGTGTGGCCCTGTTTCATGTCAAAATTTTCTAAGTGCTTGGAAGTTTTCGGTAGGGTTCAGACGCATTTTAAGTTTATGTTCAGGGCCTCGTATGCCCATTCTAAGGACGTTAGATATGTAATTTTAAAAGTTTTTAAATTGGAATGAAACTTGAAAGCCCAAAGTTGTACTTACAAGTGATAAGTCCAGTATCGCCTCATACTCGGTTCTGACGTACAGTACTTGTAGCATCCTAGAATAGGGGTTCTGCATTTTATGTTTCTGTGTGTTTGGCTTGTTCTGCTTGTTAATTTGGTGTGTTTGGGGGACCCAGAAAGGCTCAGGGTTAAGCTAGGGCCTTGGTAAATTTTTTTTTAGGGCACTTTAGGGGGGCAGAGCTGGTTGAGGCAGGCCTTAAGAGTATTTTCTTGTGTGTGTTGACACAAGAAGGAGTGTGGTGGAGTGGCAGGATGACGCCACTTAAGGAACAAGGGAGAGGCGTCACTTGTAGGAGCAGAAAGGGAGGAGTTCGAATCCCAAGAGCCTCAATATGAAGCTTTATTTTTGGCACTTGGATGGGAGAAGGTGGATTCGGTAGGGACTCTTCAAGATTGTTGGTTGAATGAGTCAAAAGCTTTTGAATGAGTGGTCATGGGGATATGGTGGTGTTTGAATCGGTTAAATCGATTCAAACGGGTGATGGGGAGTGGAATTAGGAGGAAATAAGGGATTTGGGTGTTGGTTGTGAGTGTTGGCCGAATGTTGGAGAGTGGGGAGGGAAAATTCGGCTATGTGTTGTTGAGGATAGGGAGTGACGGCATGGGGTGTGGGTTATCAAAATCGAAAGCTTGGTAGAGTGGGTGCTGAATTGGTGAGAGAGCTCTCGTGTTTCCATTTTGAGTTTACCTATTTTGGGTGTGTCGAAAGTCACAAGAGCATTTTTAGTTTTTCTATTCTTTCTCTTTTTGTGTTTTTCTTCCTAATCTTATTTGTGCTTTCGGTTCTCTTGGTCATTCTTCTCATTTCTTACTTCAACTCTTCACAAGCCGAAACCCCCTTGAAGCCACCCCTTGCTAAATCACTTTCTCCTCCTTTGCTCTTTCCTCTTAAACACCATAACCGAACCATTCCCTTGTGGTTCTAGTTCAAACACCCTTCTTCTCTTTTCTTTAGCCATCTTCCTCAAAGCCGAAACTCTATTCTCTTCTCCTCCCCTCTACCACTGTCTTTTGTAGCAGAATATTTTCTGCACCTCTCCTATATCTTTTTTTTCACATTGTTCATCTCTATTTCTTGTTTTGTAACACCCCAATCTCGGTCAATACGTTACGACCAAATTCAGATTGTTATAGGAGAAGAATTGAAAAGTTTAAAGTGTAGTATCATAGTTTGGAAAAACATCTTTGATTAGAGAGTTCAAGTTAGGCAGATAGAAAATTTGGTTGAATTGTACAATACACACTATCATCTTGTTGAGTTAATTAGGTGTTGAAAACGAGTTGGTTTTACCAAAATCGGAGCTTAGAAAATTTTGAAAGGTGATAAGCAGTATAAAGGTTGAGGGTGTAACCTTGGAAAATATTTGTATTGTTTAGAAAATCTTGAGTTTTAGTTATTTACGGCTTATCATTCATGCGTTGAATTTTAACGTTTGATTACGTTTTTAAGAAAACTCTATTTTTAGACAAATCATAACAAGCACGAATCAGTATATAAACAGAATCCCGAAATAGAAATAAAGTTAAAGCAGCCTTATTACAGATTAATATCCCAAAATAGAAATAAGTTTAAAATAAAGTTCGAGTTTACTAAAGAAATCACAACGCATGGCTACCTCGAGTCTATTTTGGCCCAAAATCCGCCATCTACAGATTACCTGCAAAATTATCAAAAGGGTGAGTCATCGAGACTCAGTGTGTAAATCCCCAAGTAATGCATTCTGGGCCTTAGCCCACACAATATGGCAAATGTCACATGCATGCAATGCTGCCCAACCCAGATTAGCTCTTCCCCCAAACACCGTGGCATTAAGCCACTCATGGTTCATGACCACCGTGGTCCTAGACCACTCGTGACATTAGTCACTCATGACAATGTCACTCAATATATATTTATATATATCCATGGGGCCAACCCACTGTGGTACTTGACCACCATGATGATCCCTGATAAATTACATATATGTGGGGCCAACCCACTATGGTGCTTGACTATCGAGATAAGTTACTAATTAAATCATTCGTGGTTTCAACCACCGTGGTACTTAGACTACTCGTGATCGTAGTCACTCGTGATAGTAGTCACTCATTCTCCTTTCACCTTTCAATCAATCCCGAGCCCATGCTCTTCACTTTATGCACAATATGTATGCAACCAATGTCATAGTGTATTTCAAATCATATTTCATACATGCAAATATCAAAATATACATACATACATATTAACAACAATATCATTATCAAGAACTTACCTGGCATCTCCAACCTTACCCATAAGGGCATTTTGCTTATCACATCAGCCATTTCGGCTTCTAGCCTTAACAGTTAATAACAAAACAATAAAGAAGATGTGTGAGTAATACACACCTGATAATGCGTAATACCAAACTATCTACGTTAACGCTCTCGTTAGCAGGGACAACAACTATCTGCCTATACCAAGTCAACGTCGGTTCTCTACCAAAGCCCGATAAAAAAACCCGAACCACCGACACAACTTGCTTCTTAAAGTTTGGAATGGATACTATGGGTACACCCCCTCCTCAACTTGATCATTTCTTGCATCCATGAACAACTTTGATCAGTACACGGGGAGGCGTAGATTGACTAAATAACAGGATTTGGTTAGGGCATAACATATCTGATAGGAATGAATAACTGAAAACCACGAGATGACCCCTTACCTTAAGATCCCAAATGGAGAGATCCAACTCAGCAAACAACAACTCACTGCCTTTGAACCACAAGCTCTTCGACTAGAGGAGTTTCTCGGAGTAATGTCCCAACACGAGAAAAGATAAAGGGAGAAAAGATTAACCATAAATCATAACTCAAGAGTAACATAGCCATTCGACTATGGCTTACTAGTACCAAAAAGAAAAGAAAGAAGAAAGAGATTCGGCTTTTTACAATCAGAGGAAAAGAAATATTCCTATAACGAAAACCCAGAGACCACGTGAAACCGATTTGCTTAGGGTTACAAGAACTCTTTGGCTAAAAGAAAGAAAACAATAGAGAGGATGTAAAAGAATAGATGCAAAGTTACGGCTAGAAGAAGGAATAAAGGAGAGGAGAGTTTCACCAAAAGAATCAAAGAATAATAGAAAGAAAAAAAATGAAAAGAAAAGTGTTATGATCAAGGAAAGGTCAGCTATAGTGTTTAAGAAAAGAGCAAAGAAGGTGACAGAGTTTCGGCAAGAGAGGTGGCTTCAGAGGGTTTTGGCTTGTGAAGAAAATAGCAAAAGAAAAATGATACCAAAATGTGAAGGGTGGATGGTAATGGAAGATTCGACTATGAAGGGAAACAATGGGGTGAGCGCTTCGGTTTTGGTTGCAAAAGAAATAAGTGCAAAAGTGATAGGAAAGATGGTGGTTTCGGTTTTGGTAAATGGGAGAAAAGGAAGAGAAATACTCAAAAGTACAATAGAGAAAATGAGAGTGTTTCAAGCTAACTTTGGCTATACAAAACTCAAGAATGCCCACATGAGGGATACGACACACCCTTATGACCACATTGCTCAACCACAAAGTCTAACAACTACCGAAGAAGGTTCGCCCCCCACTTAGCCAAGCTAACCCATGCACCCACACACACTCCTTCCTAAATTTGGCCAACCAACACCTCCACTCTCCAAATCCCACAACTTACTCCACCTTTCACTCTCCATTCCATATTCAAACTTGTTGACCCATTCTTGCTCCACCAATTCCTTTCCTCCTTTCAATTCAAAAGTGTTGACTCATTCAACTCCTACACTCCAGAGTCCTAGCCAAATCTACCACTCTAGCTCCCTAAGTAAAAAATATAAAGCTTCTTTTTACTGACGCCGCAACTCGAACCCCTTCCTCCTACAGCTCCCATGTGACACCACTTCCATGCACTCTAGGTGGCGTCACCTTGCCACTTTACCACCTCTTTTCTTATGCTAACAAGACACAATTAAATACCCTTAAGGCCTGCCTCTGCTAGCTCTCCCCTAAAGTGCCTAAAAATGAAATTTTTACCAAGGCTTGAGCTTAACCCCAAGCCTTCTCGGGACCCCCAAACACACCAAAATAACAACCAAAGCATGCCAAACACACCATAATCACACAATAATGCAAGGCCCCTAATTCAAGGATGTTGCGCCCACCCCTTAAAAAATTTCGGCCTCAAAATTTACCTGGTCAAAAGAGATGTGGGTATTGCTGTAGCATCACATCCTCTGGCTCCCATGTAGCTTCCTCGAACTATGATTCCAGCACAACACTTTAACCAACAGAACTGTCTTTCTTCGCAACTCTTTAACATCTCGATCTAGTATTTGAATAGGTTCCTCCTCAAAAGATAAATCAGGTCTTACCTCAATTTCTTCCACTGGCACTATGTGGGATGGGTCCAAATGGTAGCGCCTCAGCATCGACACATGGAATACATCATGGATCTGTCTCAACTCAAAGGTAGCTCGAGCTGATAAGCTACTGGTCCCACATGTTTCAACACATGATAAGGCCTGATAAACCTGGGGCTTCACTTGCCCTACCGTCCAAATCTTAGGACTTTCTTCTATGGTGAAACCTTTAAGAAAACCTGATCACCTACTATGAGTTCTATGTCTCTACATTTTAGATCCCTATAAGATTTCTTCCTGTCAGAAGCTTCTTTCAACCGAGTCTAAATCAACTTAACATTTTCCTCTGTTTCAAAAACCAGTTCTGGACCCAACAACTGTCGCCACCCAACTCTGTCCAGCAAGTAGGAGTGCAACATTTTCGACCATACAACGATTCATAGGGTGCCATCTTAATGCTAGATTGGTAGCTATTGTTGTATGCGAATTCTACTAGCGTTAGAAACTCTTCCCAACTACCCCTGAAGTCAATGACGCAGCCTCTCAACATATCTTCCAAAATCTGAATTACCCTCTTAGACTGACCATCAGTCTGTGGATGGAACATTGTGCTGAAATCCAATCTCGTACCTAACACTTCATGCGATGCCTTCTAGAATATCGACGTAAACCTAGGGTCTCTATCTGATATGATAGACACAGGTACCCCATGCAACCTTACAATCTCTGCCACATAAAGCTTGGCTAACTTCTACAAAGAGTAATCAACCCGAACTGGTATGAAGTGAGCAGACTTCATCAATCGACCGATAATTACCCACACTAAATCTTTCTTCGTAGGCGTAAGGGGTAGCCCACTTATGAAATCCATTGTTAGCCTTTCCCACTTCCAGAGTGGAATCTTTACTTTCTGTAGCAATCCCAAAGGTAATTGGTGTTTCGCCTTCACCTGCTGACACATCAAGCACTTATTCACAAATTTAGTTACCTCTTGCTTCAGACCCAGCCACCAAAATTGTTCTCGCAGATCCATATACATCTTACTTCCTCTAGGATGCATAGCGTATAGGCTACTATGCGCTTCCTGCAGAATCTTCCGTCTTAACTCAGAATCCTTCAGCATACAAAGCCTACCCCGAAAGCACAATACCCCATCACTATTCACACTAAAATCCCCTGTCTCACTACCTGCCACTAACTGAAGTTTCGAGCTTAACAATTCATCAGACGATTACTTCTCTTTAACCTGGTTGACCCAAGAAAGCTTCACTTGAAGTTTAGCTAGGAAACTTCTGTCCTCATACAAGCTGAGATGAGAAAACATTGCTCTCAAGTCTAATATTACCTTACGACTCAACGCGTCTGCCACCATGTTAGCCTTAGTCGGGTGGTACTCGATCGAACAATCATAGTCTTTTAATAACTCAATCCACCTTCACTGCCTTAAATTCAATTCCTTCTGGGTAAGAAGATACTTCAGACTTTTGTGGTTAGTGTAGATAATGGACTTCTCCCCATACAAATAGTGTCTCCAAAATTTCAAAGAAAAAACTACCACAGCTAACTCCAAATCATGTGTGGGATAATTCACTTCATGTGGTTTCAACTGCGAGATTCATATGCTACCACCTTCCCTTCCTGTATCAACACACATCCCAAATCCGTGTGTGATGCATCACAGTAGACAATAAACTCCTTCCCAGCCTCAGGCTGAATCAACACTGGAGCCTCAATCAAAATCCTCTTCAGTTTCTCAAAACTCTCCTGTTACTCATCCGACTAGACAAACGGTACCCCATTCAATAACAACTTGTTAACGGTGTGACTATTAACAAAAATCCCTCAACAAACCTTCTGTAATACCCAGCCAAACCCAGAAAACTCTGAATTATTTCCACAAACTTAGGCGATTTCCAATCCAACATGGCTTTGATTTTTTGGGGATTAACCCTAATCCCCTCAGCAGACACACCATGTCCCAGAAAAGTGACTTCCTTCAGCCAGAATTCACACTTACTGAATTTGGTGTACAACTATTTCTCCCTCAAAATTTGTAGAACCACCCGAAGATGCGAATCATGCTCTTCTTTCAACTTTGAATAAACCAAAATATCGTCTATGAACACCACGAAAAACTAGTCCAAATAGGGTTGGAATACCCAGTTCATCATGTCCATAAACACAGCCGGTACATTTGTCAACCCAAATGGCACTACCAAGAACTCGTAGTGACCATAACGAGTTTGGAAAGTTGCCTTCTGAATGTCTGCCTCCTTGACCTTAAGCAGATGATAACCCGACCTCAAATCTATCTTTGAAAAGACACAAGCACCTCGCAACTGATCGAACAGATCGTCTATCCTAGGCAGCGGGTACTTATTCTTAATTGTCAAATTGTTCAACTGCCTATAGTTAATGCACATCTGCATTGATCTGTCCTTCTTCTTAATAAATAACACCGGTGCTACCCAAGGTGACACACTAGGTCGGATAAAGCTCCAACCCAACAGTTCCTGAATTTGGGCTTTCAGTTCTACCAACTCCTTTGGCGCCATTCTATATGGAGTAATAGACACTGGCGTTATCCCCAGAAGAAGATCAATATCGAACTCCACCTCGCGATTCGGAGGTATCCCTGGAAGTTCTTTTGGAAAAACATTGGAAAATTCCTTCATCGTTCTGACATCCCTTGCAATCAACGCCTTGGCCTCTAGAGCACAAACATAAGTTAAGAAAGCCTTGCATCCTTTTCTCACCATTCATTCAGCCTTTAAAGCGGACAATACATTAGACAAGTAGTTCCTCCTTTCACCTAATACGACCACCTCATTATCCTCAGGAGTCCTTAACACCATGCGCTTAGCAGCATAATCCAAGTTTGCTCGATATCTCACTAACCAGTCCATACCTTAGATTAAATCGAACTCCCCGAATGGCAGTTCTGTCAGATCAGTCGGGAAAACCATCCTTGTACTTCTAGAGGCACACCCCTAAAGAGTTTGTTCATCACTACAGAGTGTCCTAAAGGGCTAAGTATAGTCATCTCCCTAGAAGCAATCTCAGAGTCTATGTTCAGAGTTTCAGACATCGTACTAGCAACATAGGAGTATATTGACCCAATATCAATCAGTTCAGTAAAAGGTAATCCATAAATAAGGAGTGTATCGGTTATAACGTCCGGTGCATCTCCCTCCTCTCGGCGTCTAGCAGCATAGACTAACCCAGGTTACCTTGCATCTGTGTTCCCAGCGCCTCTGCTCGGTGCTCCACGTCCACGATGAAAACCATTTCTTCCTCTGGCCGGACCATGACCTCTCTGTAGTTGTGGAACACCTCTACCAGGCTGTACATAATTCTGACCCATTAGCCTCGCTCTGTTGGGCTCCTGCAGACAGTCTCTTACTAGATGATCCACTGATCCACATCTGAAGCATCCATTAATTCTTGCCCAACATTCCCCAAAATGAAACTTCCCACATGTGGCATATTACTATGGTCGACCAGTGGCGACAGGCTTCACAGCTCGTCCCGGCCCATCCAACCTAGGTTTTTTTTTTTGGAAATTCCCAGTAGATCTTGACAGCCCAAAACTTCTCTTAGTTCTACCCTTGTCCCTATCCTGATTCTGTCTTTTAGAACGCTTTGCCTTCTCGGCTATCTTAGCCTTCTCAACTAGAAACCGCAAATTCTTTTTCCCGTTGCAGAGCTATCAGTACTCACAACTCATCCTTCACACCATCCTCAAATCTAACACAACGCTCATAATCTGTAGACAAAATACCACAAGCATACCGGTTTAAGCATAATAATTCTGCCTCATACTCGCCCACTGACTTACTCCCCTGAATCAAGTTTAAGAATGCCTTACGCTGAGCGTCCACATAACCTGGCCCAATGTATTTCCCCTGGAACGTAGACTTAAAGAAGTCCCATGTAATGCGGTCCACAGCGGTACCATCTCTAACCGTGAGCCGCCATTGGTAAGCCTCGTCTCGAAGAAGAGACACAACTCCTTTCAGTTTCTCTTCTGTTGTGCAGTCAAGATAATCCTAGATCCGTTCCACTACCTCTAACCAATGCTCGGATACATTAGGAGCTACACCAGAAACACCCCTAAACATTTCAGCCCCATTAACCCTGAGTCATTCAGGCACAGATTTTTGAGCCACCGATCTCGTGCTCACTCCCACAACTCTTTCCAAAACACATAACGTCGCCTGAGACACAGCATCATCTCCACCAGTTTGATCCTGAAACTCCACTTTCGCAACTGGCGATGCGGGCACTTTCTCTTCTGGCCCATGACCAAATTCCGTAGGCTCAGCCTCAATATCTAGGCCCCTTCCACGGCCTCGCATACCACGTCCACGTCCTCTAGTACTCATTACTACTAATGCGACTTAATCTGATTAAAAGTTTTATGAGTTAGTATTTTCTTCCACTGTTTATTACAAAGCAATTTTATGGAAAAAAAATAGCATTATGAGCAGTTCTTGCTATTTTATACACACCTAAAGTTTCAATCTCTAGAGTGGAATTGCTTAGCACGAATCATAGCATACTACATTCACTCCATGCATAACAACCAATCAAAAGTCAGAAGACTTACCATGTGGATTTGGTGCCGGAGACTCGGGTGCCATGATTCCAAAAGACATACATATTTCTAAACCATTTTCTAGTCATCTTTTTAAAACATTTTAAACCACCATACCCACGGTCGAGTTTTTGAAACCTGGGCTCCGATACCAAAATTGTAACACCCTAAACCTGATCAATACATTACGACCAAATTCATATTGTTACAGGAGAAGAAATTGAAAAGTTTAAAGTGTAGTATCGAAGTTTGGAAAAACATCTTTAATTAGAGAGTCCAAGTTGGGAAAATAGAAAAGTTGGTTGAATTGTACAATACACACTATCATCTTGTTGAGTTAATTAGGTGTTGAAAATGGGTTGGTTTTACCAAAATCTGACCTTAGAAAATTTTGAAAGGTGATAAGCAATATAAAGGTTGAGGGCATAACCTTGGAAAAATATTTGTATTGTTCAGAAAATCCTGAGTTTTAGTTATTTACGGCTTACCATTCATGTGTTGAATTTTTGGAAAACCTTTTATTACGTTTTTAAGAAAACTCATTTTTCGATAAATCATAACAACTATGAAATCAGTATATAAATAGAATCCCCGAAATAGAAATAAAGTTAAAGCGGACTTATTACAGATTGAAATCCCAAAATAAAAATAAGTTTAAAATAAATTTCATGTTTACTAAAGAAATCGCAACGCATGGCCACCTCGAGTACGTCTTGGCCCAAAATTCACCATGTACAGATTGCCTGCAAAATTATCAAAGGGGTGAGGTCATCGAGACTCAGTGTGTAAATCCCCAAGCAACGCATTCTGGGCCTTAGCCCACACAATATGGCAAATGTCACATGCATGCAATGCTGCCCAACCCAAATTAGCTCTTCCTCCAAACACTCGTGGCATTAAGCCACTCGTGGTTCATGACCACCGTGGTCCTAGAGCACTCGTGACATTAGTCACTCGTGACAGTAGTCACTCAATATATATTTATATATATCCGTGGGGCCAACCCACTGTGGTACTTGACCACCGTGACGATCTCTGATAAATTACCTATACATGGGGCCAACCCATTGTGGTGCTTGACCACCGAAATAAGTCACTAATTAAATCATTCGTGGTTTCAACCACCGTGGTACTTAGACCACTCGTGACCGTAGTCACTCGTGACAATAGTCCCTCATTCTCCCTTCACCTTTCAATCAATCCCGAGCCCATGCTCTTCACTTTATACACAATATGTATGCAATCAATGTCACAGTGTATTTTAGATAATATTTCATACATGCAAATAACAAAATATACATACATACATATTAACAACAATATCATTATCGAGAACTTACCTGGCATCTCCAACCTTACCCATAAGGGCATTTTGCTTATCACATCAGCCATTTTGACTTTCCGCCCTAACAGTTAATAACAAAACAATAAAGAAGGAGTGTAAGTAATACACTCGAATAACGCATAATACCAAACTATCTACGTCAACGCTCTTGTTAGCAGGGACGACGGCTATCTACCTATCCCAAGCCGACGTCGGTTCTCTACCACAGTTCAGCAGAAAATCTCGAACAGCTGATACAGCTTGCTTCTTAAAGTTTGGAATGGATACTATGGGTACACCTCCTTCCTCAACTTGATCGTTTATTGCATCCATGAACAGCCTTGATCAGTACACGGGGAGGTGTAGATTGACTAAATAACAGGATTTGGTAAAGGCATAACATATCTGAAAGGAATGAATAACCAGAAAATGACGAGATGACCCCTTACCTTAAGATCCCAAATGGAGAGATCCAACTCAATAAACAACAACTCACCGCCTTCGAACCACAAGCACTTCGACTAGAGGAGTTTCCCGGAGTAATGTCCCAACACGAGAAAATATAAAGGGAGAAAAGATTAGCCACAAATCATAACTCAAGAGTAACATAGCCATTCGACTATGGCTTACTAGTACCGAAAAGAAAAGAAAGAAGAAAGAGATTTGGCTTTTTGCAATCAGAAGAAAAGAAATATTACCTACAATGAAAGCCCATAGACCGCGTGAAACTGATTCGCTTGGGGTTACAAGAACTCTTCGACTAAAAGAAAGAAAATAATCGAGAGGATGTCAAAAGAACAGATGCAAAGTTATGCCTAGAAGAAGGAATAATGGAGAGGAGAGTTTCGGTCAAAAGAATCAAAGAATAATAGAAGAAAAAGAAGATGAAAAGAAAAGTGTTATGATCAAGGAAAGGTTAGGCTATAGTGTTTAAGAGAAGGGTAAAGAAGGTGACAGAGTTTCACCAGAGAGGTGGCTTCAAAGGGTTTCGGCTTGTGAAGAAAGTAGCAAAAGAAAAATGATACCAAAATTTGAAGGGTGGATGGTAGTGGAAGATTCGGCTCTAAAGGGAAATAATGGGGTAAGCGCTTCAGTTATTGTTCCTAAAGAAATAAGTGTAAAAGTCATAGCAAAGATGGTGGTTTCGATTTTGGTAAATGGGAGAAAATGAGGAGAAATATTAAAAAGTGCAAAAGAGAAAATGAGAGTGTTTCAAGCTAACTTTGGCTATACAAAACTCAAGAATGCCCATATGAGGTATACGGCACACCCTTATGACCATATTGCTCAACCACAAAGTCTAAGAGCTACCAAAGAAGGTTTGGCCCCCACCTAGCCAAGCTAACCCGTGCACCCACACACACTCCTTCCTAAATTCGGCAAACCAACACCTCCACTCTCCAAATCCCATAACTTCCTCCACCTTTCACTTTGCACTCCACATTCAAACTTGTTGACCCATTCTTGCTCCACCAATTCCTCTTCTCCCTTCAATTCAAAAGTGTTGATTCATTCAACTCCCGCTCTCCAGAGTCCGACCGAATCCACCAGTCTAGCTCCCTAATTATAAAAATATAAAGCTTCTCTTTAATGACATCGCAACTCGAACCCGTTCCTCCTGCAGCTCCCATGTGACACCACTTCCATGCACTCTATGTGGTGTCACCTTGCCACTTTACCACATCTTTTTGTATGCTAACAAGACACAATGAAATACCCTTAAGGCCTGCCTCTGCTAGCTCTCCCCTAAAGTGCCTAAAAATGAAATTTTTACCAAGGCTCGAGCTTAACCCCAAGCCTTCCGGGACCTCCAAACACACCAAAATAACAATCAAAGCATGCCAAACACACAGTAATCACACAATAATGCAAGGCCCCTAATTCCAGGATGTTACATGTTCTCTAGTCTTATACCAAAGAGCAAGGTGTAAGTAGGATCGTCGAAGGTCCCTGTTCATCCGATTGTGATAGTTCAAGGTAATACGTTCACTTAGTCATATGATTTTCTACTCCTTTTTCTAAAGTTATGACCGCACGACTGAACCTTTAGTACCGGTTCTTGTCTTCCATGTCTTCCACCTCTTGTGTCGTAGGTAGGAAGGTGTTTTTGGGCAGTGAATCCATTCTGTTCTCTCAAGTCTTCGGTAAGTGCAAGGTAATATGGGTTCTTCTGCTCCTTCTTTCTTTTCGGTCCTATGTGTGGTCATAGCCGAAGTGGCTATTGTTGTTTGATGAAGTTGCGGCTAATCTCTTTTAACCCTCTTTTAACATGGCATTATGCTCCGGTTTAATGTGGAATCGAATCTCTTCACCAATTATAGGGTTCTCTTTTAGACTATAGCCAAACCCAGTGTGGTGCGACTTCTTAACCAAGGTAAAGATTATCTTATTGGATTATTTGGTTATTATTCTTTTCCTCTGCGTTTTTGGTTGCTTTAATCAAATTCCCTTATTAGACAATCAACGTTTCTCTCTGATCTTTGATCAAGTCTATTCATGGATACAAGTGTCGATCAAGCCGGGGAGGAGAGTGGACCCGTAATCTCTGCTCCCAAATTTAAAAGACGTGCTGTGTTGACAGTTCAAGACTTTCTGCAGAGTCGTGGCAGAGAGCTGACTTCTGCTTGGGATAGGCAAGTCGCAGTCATTTTTGTAACACCCCTATCCCATGTCCAATCACCAAATTAGGGTTAAAGGCGTTACCAGACAAATTGGAAGCATTTACAGAATTAATCGTACAACCATTCATCAATATCAATCATAATGTCCCTTAAGTAGGTAATTGAGACCTGAAGCATGCTTATAAACCGGGTCGGGACTAAACCGAAACGTAAGTAATTTCATAAAAATTTGAAACTTTTGTAACCTACAGGGGACACGCAACCGTGGGGGTAGGCTGTGCCTCACCCACTGCTACTTGACACTCCCGTGTGTCCTTCCCGTAGTAGTATACTACCAAAATCAACACGGTCACCAAGCACGCCCATGTGCTAAGGCCGTGTACTACTAGGTCATATTCTACCATTTCTCACATTGCTATCAAGCACACCCGTGTCGAGGCCGTGTGCAATTTAAGCCACATTCTACCAATTTACCCACAGTCTTAGGCACGCCCGTGTGCCTCAACCGTGTGACATTATAGGCCATTTTACAAGGCCAATATGCCACCCACTTAGGGTCTTCCTACAAGTAATATATACCAAAACATAATATGCATATATGGCAACCAAAACATATCAAATGGTTTACTTCATCCATACATTCAATAACAATTCCTTTCATACCAAATTACAAACTAAATCCTACATCATTTCAAACATGTATCATCCATTTGCTTAACCAAAACTTAACCATTTCATGTGCATCAAAACATACTAAATATCTGCTTCATAACTCATTCATTCAAACATTTATCAACTCAAAAACTTGCCAATACACATGGCCATGCTCACTTCATAAATATATACACCTATCTAGCCTATACATGCCATAAATAGCCATATACATTTCAAAACGGTACCAAAATAAGTTTAGTAGTGTGATGACGATCCTTGACAATCCTAAGTCTTCAATAGCTTCGACGACCTATAAAACAGAGAAAACACACACACAGAGTAAGCTTTCCAAAAGCTTAGTAAATCATATACAAATAAACTTGGTATGCAAAGCATATATCAATCACTTGGAAAACTTTCACATATTTGTTTTGGTTCATACACTTTTAACCACATTAGCCATTTTCACCTTTCAAGAATCATATGAACACATAGCTCATCCAGCCAAAACAATTCTTATCATATCATCAATTCCATGTACTTATCACCATAGTAAGATCACTTAGATACGTACCTTACCTACACAAATTAGTGTATAGACAACGTACCTGAATCGAACTTAATATCACATAACTGTTCATAGCTTGGATTTGACATTCATATCAAAGTCTTGCCCATTGAACCCATTGGAATCTAGTAGGATGATCAGAAAGCTCAGAATAGTCGTACAATGCCAACGTCCCAGATGATGTCTTACATGTACTCAGATATCGATGCCTCTGTCCCAGACAGGGTCTTATACAAATTAATACGATGCTGATGTCCCAGACATGGTCTTACTCGTAAAGCTCCTATCGATGCCTATGTCCCACACGAGGTCTTTTACATAGAATTCATATCGATGCCTACGTCCCAGACAAGGTCTTACATAAATTACAAATCAATGCCAATGTCTCGGACGTGGTCTTACATGATAAACAGAACAGATACCTATGTCATGACATAGCTAATCTTATATATTCTTAGGTTTGTACGGGACTTCTCAGCTTTAACACTATATCGAACTTATTTCAAATCCATGCACTTAGCATCTCATACTCATTCATTTTCATCGATAGACATATGAATACATATATTTAATTCAATACAGATAAGTTTATTTGCATAGTGACTTACCTTGAATTTGGTTTATCGAACGGAAACGACTATTCGGTTATTTTTGCCTTCCCGCGATCTAAGTCCATTTTCCTTGGTTCTTGCTTTAAACATATTCAGAATTAACCCTTTTATTCACTATTCCATTCAATTCAATCCATACACTTGTATCTTGGGCTATTTATACTTTAGCCCTCACATTTGCACCATTTATCAATTTAGTCTATTTTTCTTAAAACATCAAATTCACAAAATCCATACATACACATGCTTAGTGGAATACATATACATCACATTTAAGCCCACATTTTTTATCAAACTTGCAATTTAGTCCTTCAATTTACCATTTTCTCAATTTAGCCCTATTTAGCTAAATTCATCAAAAATCAAGTACAAAGTATGTTCATCTAACTCACATCTTTCATTTAACACCAAAAATCATCAAAAAGCTTAACATAACATCAATGGCATCTCACACAAACATTATCAATTCATCCAATTGAGACATGGGTTTGATAGCTATCTAAGCAACGATTTCAAAAACATAGAAATTATCAAAAATCGATCAAAAATGAACCTTGAATTTTGGCTTGATAGTAGCCGAATGTGTGAGAGCTTTAACCTTTCTTTTTGATTTGAATTTCGGTGGAAGAATGCATGAATAATGTCCATTATCATATTATTATTATATTAACATAATAATTCACCTTTTACTAAATTACCCTTAACTAATAACAAATAAAACTTATTCATTTAATGGCACAACCATCCATTACTCATCCACTAACTTTAAAATGGCTTAATTGCCACTTAAGTCCCTTGAAAACAAAAGCCACATCAATTTGGCCACTAATCAACTAACAACCACTTTTAAACTTTATGCGATTTAGTCCTTTTATCAAATTAAGCACACAGATGGACAATTTAACATATGAAAATTTTGCACATGCTTAATCACATATCAACGGTACAAAAAATAATATTAAAATATTATACAAACTCAGATTTGTGGTCCCGAAACCACTGTTCTGACTAGGGTATAAATCGGACTGTTACAATTCTCCCCCTTGGGGATTTTCGTCCCCGAAAATCTTACCGTTAAACAGATTCAGATATTGCTATCTCATTGAATCTTCAGGCTCCCACTAGTGTCTTCTAATCCATGTCGATTCCACAATACTTTCACTAATGGAATTTTCTTGTTTCTTAACTCTTTTACTTCACGAGCTAAGATACGGATCGGTTTCTCTTCGTATGTCATATCAGATCGATTTCAATTTTAGATGGGCAATCACATGTGACAGATTAGACCGATATCTACGGAGCATCGAAATGTGAAATACATTGTGAATCTTTTATAGTTCAGAGGGTAATTTCAATCTATTTGCAATAGGCCCAACACATTCAATGATTTCATACGGTCCAATGAATCTTGGACTTAACTTGCCTTTACGTCCGAATCGGAGCACTTTCTTCCACGGAGACACTTTTAGAAATACTTTGTCGTCGATCTCAAATTCTATATCTTTTTATTTTAAGTCTGCATAGGACTTCTAACAATCAGATGCTGCTTTCAAACAATCTCAAATCATTCTATTCGGTATCTTTTATGAAATCAGCCCCGTGTAATTTATTCTCACTGAGTTCAGTCCAATATAGAGGTGTACGACATTTACATCCATACAAAGCTTCATATGATGCCATTTTGATGTTCGCCTGAAAGCTATTATTATACGCAAATTTAATCAATGGCAGGTATTGTTCCCACGAGCCATTAAACTCTAATATATAGAATATTAACATATCTTTGAGAATCTGAATGATCCACTTGGATTGACAATCTGTTTACGAATGAAAAGCTGTACTAAAATGCAATTTCGTGCCTAAAGCTTCTTGGAACTTCTTCCATAATCATGATGTAAATATCGGATCTCTGTCTGACACAATGGATAGTGGCATCCCTTGCAATCTCACAATCTCAAAAATATAAAGCTCAGCTAATCTTTCAAGCAAGTAGTCAGATCTTACGGGAATAAAATGGGTAGATTTAGTAAATCGGTCAACTATGACCCATATCGCATCCTTCTTTCTTAGAGTTAGAGGCAACCCAGAAACAACGTCCATAATTACTCTATCCCATTTCCATTCAGGAATCAGAATCGGCTGTAACAACCTAGATGGAACTTGATGTTCTGCTTTCACTTGCTGACAAACTAAACATTTTGAAACAAAGTTAGAAATGTCTCGTTTCATGCTAGACTACCAATAGTGTTGCTTCAAATCATGATACATCTTTGTACTTCTCGGATGGATAGATTGGTGGCTGTTATGTGCTTCACCCAAAATCAATTGAATCAACTTCGGATTTCTTGGAACACAGATTCAATCTCGTAATCTTAAACAATCATCAACAACTCAAAATTCAGATTCAGAATTTAATTCACACTGAGCTCGTTTCAACAATAATTTATTATCAACCTTCTGAGCATCACATATTTGCTGTACAAATAATGGTTTCACTCTCAATGCAGCTATCACAAAACTAACATCAGACAAATCTAACTAAGCATTCAAAGCACGTAGTGCAAAAAGTTACTTTCTATCAACGCATCAGCAACCACGTTTGTTTTATCCAGATGATAATCTATCACAAGCTCGTAATATTTTAACAGTTCTAACCATCTTCTTTGACGCAGGTTCAAATCTTTTTGGGTCATTAGATATTTTAGACGTTTATGATCTGAAAACACATGACATTTCTCACCGTACAAATAATGACGCTAATTTTTAAGTGCAAACACAATCATAGCGAGCTCAAGGTCGTGTGTCGGATAATTATTTTCATGAGGCTTTAATTGTCTTGAAGCCTAAGCTACCATTTTTCCCTCTTGCATCAAAACACATCCCAGACCGTTTAACGAAGCATCACTGTATACAACAAATTCCTTACCCGATTCTGGTTGTACTAACACTAGAGCTTACATTATGTGGTTTTCAACCGATCAAAACTTCTCTGACATTTATCCGACCATTCAAATCTGATATCTTTCTGAAGTAATCTTGTCAACGGAGTAGCTATTGTTGAAAAGCCCTTTATAAATCTACGATAATAACCAGCTAAACCTAGAAAACTGTGAACTTTATATACATTTCTCGGAGGTTTCCAATTCTATAATAGCAGAAATCTTGCTTGGATCAACACAAATCCCAGAAGCTGACACAATATGCCCCAGAAAACTAACCTCATTCAACCAGAATTCACATCTGCTGAATTTTTCGTAGAATTTCTTTTCTCTCAAAGTTTGCAACACAATTTTCAAATGTTCAGCATGCTCATTCTCATCACTTGAGTAAATCAAAATGTCGTCAATGAATACAACAACAAATTGATCCTGATACGGTCTAAAAATTCTATTCATCAAGTCTATGAAAATAGCAGGAGCATTGGTTAGTCCGAATGGCATAACTAAAAACTCATAATGCCCATACCTCATTCTAAAAGTAGTTTTCCAAATATATGAATCTTTAACTCTCAATTAGTAGATTCTGATCTCAAATCAATCTTGGAAAACACAGTAGCTCCTTTTAACTGATCAAACAAATCATCAATTCTAGGCAATGGATATTTGTTCTTTATAGTCACCTTATTCAATTGACGGTAATCGATACACATTCTCATCGTGCCATCTTTCATTTTCACTAACGAGCAATGACACCCCAAGGCAAAAAACTTCGCCTAGCGAACCTCTATCACCAATTCTTGTAGCTGTGACTTTAACTCTTTCAACTCTGTTGGTGCCATTCTATACGGAGCTATCGAAATAGGTGTCGTATCATGCAACAATTCAATACCAAATTCAACTTCACGAATCGGAGGTAAACCCAGTAACTCTTAAGGGAACACATCAAAAAATCACAAACAATAGGGAATGATTCAACTTTCCTCTCGTATGTTTTTGAATCGATCACATAAGTAAAATATGATTAATACCCCTTTTTCACATAACTCTGAGCTTTCAAATGGATATCACAGCAGGCAATCCATTTAAATCACTAGACCTAATCCATACAGTCTCATCATTTGAACCTTGTAAATCTATAGTCTTTTTTTTTACAGTTTACAATGGCATCATGCAAAAAACCAATCCATACCTAGAATAATATCGAATTCATCAAATGGCAAGAGCATCAGATCAGCAAGAAAATAGATATCTCGAAACATTAACGGACAGTTCTTGCATACTTTGTCAACTATGACACTTTTACCTAAGGGGTTCGATACTTTTATAGAAAATTCAGTAGACTCTACAGGAAAAGTCTTACCATATACTAAATTCATGCATATGTACGAATGCGTAGAACCAGGGTTTATTAAAGCTATCACAGAAGTATCATAAAGAGTAAAAGTACCCGTTATAACATTAGGGTCTATTATAGCATATGCTTTGGTAGGCGCTCTAGCTTCAGATCTTACCACAGTATCTCTCGTGCACCTCTAACTACCACTAACATTTCTTGTATTCTTTGAAGGTCTTCCTCTCGCACGTGCATTATCAGATCTCAGATTTTGAACAGTCTCTGGTTCAACAGGCTCAGAGCAATCATGGATAAAATGATCAAGTGATCCACATCTGAAGTAAGCTCTATCATTTAATCTGCAGCTTTTCGGATATCATTTTCCACAAATTTTACATTCGATTCTCTCAGATCGAATATTACCAACACTAGCCACTGAAGTTGCTGGGTTTTTAGAACTCATTTGCGATCTAGCTCTATTTTTATTAAAATGTCCTACATTTTTTCTAGAACGACTTTGATCATCTCTGTATCTCTTTGAAGCAGACTGAAATGATTTATTCTGAAATCTCTTTCTTGTATCTCTAACATCAGACTCAACTCTTCTTTTATCCTTCCCGAGTGCTTCAACTTTGCAAGCTCGGTCAACAAGTGTAACAAACTCTTTTATTTCTAGGATCTCAACTAGCAAACGGATATCTTCATTAAGACCGTCTTCAAATCTTTTGTACATTATAGCTTCGGAAGATATACACTCTCGGGCATATTGACTTAGTCACATGAACTCTCATTCATATTCAGTGTCAGTCATTCGGCCCTGTTTAAGCTCTAAAAATTCTTTTCATTTCTGATCGACGAATCTCTCACTGATATATTTCTTTCGAAACTCAATCTGAAAGAAATCCCATGTAACTCGTTCTCTCAGAATAATAGAAATTAAGGTTTTCCATGTAACATCCTGAATTAATGGGCCTAATCGTTTAATGTGTGGTTATGTTAGTATAAGTGTTAGGGGTCCAGGATGGGCTCAGGAATTGGGCCGAGGTCTTAGTTCAATTTTCTACTTGGGCACTTTGAAGGGAAGCCTGTTAGAATGAGGATTAAAAGATATTATCTGTAAAATTAAGACATAAATGGGCTTGTGGCCCATTGGCAAAATGGCGCCACTTAGAAGGCAGAAAGTTGGCGTCAATTGTGGAGGCTCAAGTTTGAGTCGCATGAGGCCCAATTATTTTAATTTAATTCAGCTTATTTTCGGCAATTAAGTGGAAGAGGTTTGATGGCAACAAGGCTTAAAAATAGGAGATTTAATGAATGGGATAATATAGGTAATATAGCTGATAATGTGGCAGATAAATGAAGAAAGAGGTGGTGATATTTGGGTCACTTGTTGATGAAAGATCAGGTAATGATAAGGGAGAAAAGTTAGGACTTATCTATTGGTCAAGATGATGGGAAAATTTCCAACTCTAAGGGGTGGAGGAATAGATTTTTGTTATATTATAGCGGTGCCAAAATTTTCCCTCAATAGTTGATCAATTTTAAGTTATCGAAAGGGACATCTTTAGTTTTTGAAAAGTAGTTGCCGAAATTTTGTTTAAGTGTGGGGAATACCTTTCTATTTTCAACATTAAGGTGTCTCTATTCTTCCATTCTCTGTAAAAGTTGAAATTCCTAAGCCTATTTTCTCATCTTCACTTCTATGAAAAAGTCGAAAGTCGATGATTCTTTCTTTGCTTTCTTCTACAAAGCCAAAATCACCCAATTTTTCTCAACATCTTTCCCTTCAAAAGCCAAAACTCTGAACTTTCTTCTCATCTCCATATCCAAATACCCCCTATTCTCTTTTGCCAATCTCTTAACTAAAAGTCAAATTTATATAGATTTCTCCCTATCCTCTTCTCTTTTTGATTTTTCGCAAGAAGCCAAAAACTCCAAAGGGTAGTCAATCTCCTGTGATAGGGTAAGTGTCGATTTCTTCTATTCCCTTCTTTCTCTTTCAACTTTTGGAAGAAAAAGTTGAAAGACTAATGGATTGTTGGTTTCTTGTGTTTTCTTGTTGGATGACATTCAGAAATTGAAGTAGATCGTCTAGATCTAAAAGCCAGAAATTGCTAGTCTCTAATTTTGGGATTTCAAGGTAAGGGGTTCTCTTTAGATTTTTTTTAGATTTGCTATCGTAATCGTGATATTAACCATATGTTGATGGTAGCAACTGATAAGGTATTTTTATGGAATCAAATATCGATTAGGCGAAGGAGGGGATTGTATTTGTTAAACCAATCCCTAAGTTTAAGAAGCGAGTGGTGTCAGTAGTTCGGGATTGGCCACCGGGTTGTGGATCGACTTCAGAACAAAATCTTAGATCATTAGCGATCGTGGCGATCTTGATAGTGTCGACATAGAAAGTACTGTCGTGTCGGTAATCAGGTGTGTAGATCTCTATCACACTCATTAATTTGCATTATATGTATATTGTGGGCTAAAAGCCAGAAAAAGAAGCTATATGAACAATCGTATTACCTAGAAATGGTAGGCAAGGGATGCCAGGTACATAATCATAGAAACTTCTTTATGTGTATCGAAGTATGTGAAAGTCTGAGACCTATTTAGATGGCTTAATGTTTTGATTTTTTGCATGTATGTATGCATGGGATGGGACTGATTGATATGAGGAAGAGAAGCAGGTCGCGAGGCGATCGGTGGCTTTGCCACATAGGTCACATAGTGATCGGTCTTTTGACAGGCAGCATAGCTATCGAAATACTATAATGTATTACTGAGGTCGTATAGTGATCGGTGGCTTTACCACATAGGTTACATAGTGATCGGTCTTTATGACAGGCAGCACAGCTGTCGAGATAGTGTGTAGCGGATGGAGGGTTGATTGTAGAAATCCCCATGGTGTGATGGTTGGTACGAGGGTGTGTAGAGGATGGACTCTTAGGTTTGGGATGGGCCATGTTGCATGAAATATTCTATTACCATTGTGTGGGCCAAGGCCCATAATGTTTTTGTTGGCCCAAGGCTTTTATGTGTTTTCGGGATTTGCACATTGAGTCTTGGTGACTCACCCTATTTTTTCCCCAACTTTTCAGATGAGCAGTAGATCGTGGACATGGGAGCCGAGGCGGACTCGAGGGGCCATCAAGATTATTATCTACATAGACTGTTTTCAGATTTCTATTTGAATTTTAATCTTCGGGAATATTTTTGTAATAAGGCTTCCACAACTTAGGTTTTCGATTTTTTTTTTTGCTAAGTTAAGTTTTTATAAACTTATGTTTTTTTTAAGGTCTTAATTATAAAATGAAAGATAAATGGGCTTTTCAAACACAATCAACGCGAATGCTTAAAATTGTTTCAAAAATTTTACAATTATTTGATTAAACGGCTATAATAAACTAAGATTTCCAAAACCCTTTAAGGCAAAGTTTTCAAGTTTCAACCCGTAGCATACTAGATCCGGTCATGACATATGGGCCAGGTTTGGGGTGTTACATTTTGGTATCAGAGCTAGGTTCAAAACTCGGGCTGTGAAATGGGTCCAGTAGTGGTTTGTAAAATTGAAATGTACTTGAGAAAAGTTTCAGTTGAGATATAGCCTTCGAGTCTACAGGCACCCAATCCATGTAAGTAAGTATCCTAAACTCGTTGTGTAATATACATGTTGGGCTTGTTGGTCTCCATAGGGATGTAGGCTAGTATGATTAGAGCTTGATGGACTTTAGGTTTAGTATAAATGATTCATCAAATCTCATAAAACTTAATTTCTAATAAAACATGTCTGTCAATGAGTCATAGGGTTAGGGTGTGGCGATAGGCATACGCATGTCTAGGATTGGATCCAGGGAGAGCTTGGTATTTAAGCGGCCATTGCGACTCACCTCCTCCTCGTTGGAATCCTACCTGGTGCGTAGTGTTTGTTCACTCTAACCGAGAGGGCTTGTTGACGGGCCAAAGTTTATAACTAAAACACGAAAGGGACCAGCCACCCTATTTTTGTAAAATAATCCCTACTTTTGTAAATTTTTGAAATACCCTTGATTTGTGAAAACTTCTCAAAAATACCCTGGATTTGTAAAAATTACAAAAATTTATAAAATTATTGAAATATACCCGGTTGACAAAATTACCGAAATAGCCCTAGTTGGCAAAATTATCGAAATACCCTTAGATTTTAAAATTACCAAAATACCCCTATTTTGTAAAATTGCCAATATACCTTATTTTGGAAAATTACAAAAATACCCCTGTAGGATAAAATTATGAAAATACCCTTGGGTAGTGAAATGACGAAAATACCCCTAGGTAATGAATGTAAGTTCATGGATGCTACTTGTATATTGATGTGTGATGGATGTTGATTGAATGTATATTCTAGAATTAAGAAATATAGACCTGAGAACTAAACCTCGTAGATAAAATTTAAATTCAAAAGAACTACTGTTAAAACTACTTTTCCATAAGACTGTCCGTTATTAATCAGTGGAAGAGAGTACTAATAACTCATAAAATTTCTATTTAGATAAATCACGAATGGTAGAATAAGTACTAGGGGACGTGGTGTGCGTGGCCAAGGTAGAGGCATGATTGCTCTGTCAAAACCCGTAAGGTCCGGTCATGAGTCGGGGAATGAGGTACTAGTGCCACTAGCTGTGGAGGCAAAATTCCAAGATCAGACGGCCGGAGATGATGCGGTATCTCAGGCGATGTTGAGGGTTTTAGAGAGGGTAGATGGGGCAGGCATGGGCACAAGAGCCCAAAATCTATGTCGAGCGACTTAGAGCCAATGGGGAAAAAGTGTTTAAGGGAATTTCTAGTGTAGCCCTGAGTACAGCTGAGTATTGGTTAGAGGCGGTCGAACACATAATGGATGATTTAGATTTTACGGGAGAAGAGAAGCTAAAAGGAGTAGTGTCCTTTCTCCTAACGATGCGTATCAATGGTGGCTTACGATTAAG
Source organism: Gossypium rotundifolium (assembly GCA_025506655.1). Taxonomy (NCBI): domain Eukaryota; kingdom Viridiplantae; phylum Streptophyta; class Magnoliopsida; order Malvales; family Malvaceae; genus Gossypium; species Gossypium rotundifolium. The sequence continues at coordinate 45,404,226 of CP106732.1, read as the reverse complement.
AATGGTACCATGGCTGACCGTATCACCTGAGATTACTTCAGAACGGCGTTCCAGAGTAAGTACATTGGGACGAAGTTATGTGGATGCGCAGCATAGAACATTCCTGAATCTGGTTCATGGAAGTAGGTCGGTGGCAGCGTATGAAGCAAAATTCTTGTGCTTGAGCCGTTATGCTCGAGGGATGGTGGCCACAGAACATGAATAGTATGTTCAATTTGAAGATGGCCTGAAGGATGATCTACGTGTTTTGATAGCTCTACAGCGGGAGAATGAATTTCCTGTGATCGTGGAGAAAGCTAAGATAGCTGAGGAGGTGAAACGAATGGAAAAGCTAAACCGGGATAGAGATAGGGTGGAGGTAAGAGAAATTTTGGATCATCAAGGATAGCCATGCATACTCAAAAAATACCTAGGTCAGATGGATTGAGACAGGCTGAAAGACCTTTTGCTGCTAGCCAAACATGGAAGTGTACTCGATGTGGTAAGTTCCATGTAGATGAGTGTTGGGCAGGCAATAGGAAGTCCTTTAGGTGTGGATCTATGGATCATTAGATAAGAGACTGTCCTCAGCCACGGGATGAGGTAGGACTCGTAGGGCAGGAAAATGCTCAGTCGGGTAGAGAAGGTCAGCAGCCGTTGAGGGGTCGTGGTCTAGCCAGTGGTGGTAACGATTTCGGTCGAGGCTGAGGAGCATCAAGCCAAGGGGTAGAAAACACTGAGGCGAGGCAGCCGAGTTTGGTCTATGCTGCCAGACGTCGAGAGGAGGCTGACGTATCGGATGTTATAACCGGTACGTTTCTAATATTTGGTTTACCTTACACTGTATTGATTGACATCGGGTCAACACATTCATATGTTGCTAGTACTGTGTCTGGAGCCTTAAGTTTGGATTTCGAGATTACCCCTAGGGCGATGAGTGTAATTAGCCCATTAGGACAATATGTGGTAGTAGATAAACTTTATCAAGAGGTACCCTTAGAAGTTCAGGGAATGGTTTTCTGGACGGATCTGATGGAATTATCGTTCGAGAAGTTTGACTTAATATTAGGCATAGACTAGCTGATGAAGTACCAAGCTAACTTAGATTGTGCAGCCAAGCGTATGGTTTAAGAACCCCCAAGGGAGGTGAAGTGTTGGTGATAGGAGAAAAGGGGAATTGTCTGTCGAATGTGGTGACTGCCCTAAGAGTGGAAAGAATGGTGAGAAAAGGATGTGAGGCAGTTAATGTTTGTACGGGCTTTGGAAGCCAATGACCTAACTATTGGAGACGTTAGGACGGTGAAGGAATTTCCTAATGTTTTCCCAGAAGAGCTTCAAGATTACCTCTGGATCAAAAGTGGAGTTTGGAATCAATCTTCTTCCGGGAACAGCGTCGGTATCTATTGCTCCTTATAGAATGGTGCCAATGAAGTTGGTGGAATTGAAAGCACAAATCCAGGAGTTGTTGGATAAAGGGTTTATTTGACCAAGTGTGTCACCTTGGGGGGCGCCGGTGTTGTTTGTTAAGAAGAAGGATGGATCAATGCGTATGTGCATTGACTACTTTCGTTGAACAAGTTGACTATCAAGAACAAGTATCCATTGCCAAGGATTGATGACTTGTTCGATCAACTGAAAGGGCAGTGTTCTCAAAGATAGATCTAAGGTCAGGATACCATCGGCTTAAGGTCAAGGAGGCGGATATTCATAAGACGGCGTTCAGAACTCGCTATGGGCATTACAAGTTCATGGTAATGCCATTTGGGTTGAATAACACACCAGCAGCATTTATGGATATGATGAACCGATTGTTCCAACCCTACTTGGATCGATTTGTTGTGGTATTTATTGATGACATATTGGTTTACTCAAGATCGGTTTACTCAAGATTGGAGGAGGAGCATGATTTACATCTGCGAGTGGTTCTGCAGATTCTGAGGGAGAAGCAGCTTTATGCCAAATTCAGGAAGTACGAATTCTGGTTAAAGGAAGTTACTTTTCTAGGTCACGTTGTGTCAACAGAGTGGATTAAGGTGGACCCTCAAAAATTTGTAGAGGTGTTGAATTGGAAGCTGGCTAGGTCTATGGCAGAAATTCAGAGTTTTCTTGGTTTGGCTGGGTACTATCGAAGGTTTGTTGAGGGATTTTCTTCAATCCCGGCACCATTGACTAAGTTGTTATGGAAAGGAGTTCCGTTTGTCTGGTCTAATAAGCATTAAGATAGTTTTGAGAAGTTAAAAAGGATTTTGACGGAGGCTCCGATATTGACTCAGCCGGAGGCTAGGAAGGAATTCGTGATTTACTGTGATGCGTCACACACAGGACTAGGATGCGTGTTGATGGAGGATGGAAAGGTTGTTGCGTATGCATCTCGGCAGTTAAGACCGCACGAAGTAAATTATCTCACCCATGATTTGGAGATGGCGGCGGTGGTTTTTGCCTTAAAGATTTGGAGACACTATCTGTACGAAGAGAAATCGGTTATTTATACAGATCATAAAAGCCTAAAATAGCTTTTGACCTAGAAGGAGTTGAATTTAAGGCAGAGGAGGTGGATCGAGTTGTTAAAGGATTATGATTGCTCGATCGAGTATTATCCGGGTAAGTTTAATGTGGTGGCGGATGCTCTAAGTGGTAATGTAATCACTGACTTGAGAGCAATGTTTGCTCACTTTAGTTTGTACGATGATGGGAGTTTATTGGCCGAACTTCAAGTGAAACCCTCATGGGTTAGTCGGGTTAAGGAGAAGCAGTAGACTGATGAGTTGCTAAAGGAGAAGTTTCATGTAGGAACAAGTGATGGATCGATGTATTTCAGTGTGGATGAGGAAGGACTATTATGTTATCGAGGGAGAGTATGCATGCCAAAAGATCCTAAATTAAGGAATAGGATTTTGCAAGAAGTGAATGGTAGTCCATACGCTATGCACCCTAGAGAGAGTAAGATGTATCGAGATTTATGAGAACAATTTTGGTGTCCGGGCTTAAGACGAGAGGTGACCAAATTAGTGGGAAAGTGTTTGACCTGTCAGCAGGTAAAGTCGAAACATCAGTTACCATCAGGGTTGTTGTAGCCGGTAAAGATTCCACAATAGAAGTAGGAAAGGATCACAATGGACTTTGTTAGTGGGCTACCTCTCACTCCTACTAAGAAAGATTCAGTTTGGGTGATAGTTGATCACTTGACGAAGTCTGCTTATTTCATACCAGTACAAGTCAATTACTCTTTACAGAAATTGGCTAAGCTATACATAGCGGAGGTGGTGAGGTTGCATGGAGTACCAGTATCGATCATATCGGACAGAGACCCTAGGTTCACATCATGATTTTGGATAGTGTTGCATCAAGCGTTGGGTACGAAGTTGGATTTTAGTACGACGTTCCATCCTCAGACTGATGGTCAGTCTGATCGAGTAATTCAGGTCTTAGAAGACATTTTAAGAGGTTGTGTCATTGATTTTAGAGGTAGTTGGGAAGAGTTTTTACCGTTGGTGGAATTTGCTTACAACAACAGCTACCAGTCTAGTATTCAGATGGCGCCCTATGAAGCATTGTACGGGCGAAAGTGTCGTACTCCTACCTGTTGGACAAAATTAGGGGAACGTTAGATTTTGGGTCCCGAGTTGGTTACCGAGACAGAGGAGAAGATTGAGTTAATTAGAGCTCGACTAAAGGAAGCCTTGGACAGACAAAAGTCCTATGCTGATTTGAAGCGTAAGGACATATAGTTTATAGTGGGTGACAAGGTGCTCTTGAAAGGTGTCGCCATGGAAGAAAGTGTTGAGGTTTGGACGGAAGGGTAAATTAAGTCCCAGATTTATCGGACCATACCGAGTGTTGAAATGAGTCAGACCAATGGCCTATCAGCTTGAGCTACCTTCAGAGTTAAGCCAGATTGACAATGTCTTTCATGTCTCTATGCTGAGACGATACCGTTAGGATCCCTCTCACGTGGTGCCTGTGGAAGAAATTGAGATGAGACCTGACCTCTCCTTTGAAGAGGAACCTGTGGAAATCCTGGATTGTAATGTCAAAGTGTTACGAAGGAAGACGGTTCCATTTGGTTAAGGTTCTATGTCAGAATCACAATTTTGAGGAGGCTACATGGGAACCAGAGGAGGCGATGCGGCAGTAGTACCCCCATCTGTTCGAATCAGGTAATTTCGAGGCCAAAATTTCTTTAAGGGGGTAGAATTGTAACATCCTGAATTAATGGGCCTGAGCGTTTAATGTGTGGTTATATTAGTATAAGTGTTAGGGGTCCAGGATGGGCTCAGGAATTGGGCAGAGGTCTTAGTTCAATTTTCTGCTTGGGCACTTTAAAGGGAAGCTTGTTAGAATAAGGATTAAAAGATATTATCGGTAAAATTAAGACATAAATGGGCTTATGGCCCTGTGGTAAAATGGCGCCACTTAGAGGGCAAGAAGTTGGCGTCAATTGTGGAGGCTCAAGTTCGAGTCGCATGATGCCCAATTATTTTAATTTAATTCAGCTTATTTTCGACAATTAAGTGGAAGAGGTTGGACGACAACAAGGCTTAAAAATAGGAGATTTAATGAATGGGATAATGTAGGTAATATAGCTGATAATGTGGCAGATAAAGAGAGGAAGGGGTGGTGATATTTGGGTCACTTGTGGATGAGAGATCAGGTAATGATAAGGGAGAAAAGTTAGGATTTATCTATTGGTCAAGGTGGTCGCCAAATTTCCAACTCTAAGGGGTGGAGGAATTGGTTTTTGTTATACTATAGGGGTGCCAAAATTTTCCCTCATTAGTTGATCAATTTTAAGTTATCGAAAGGGACATCTTCGGTTTTTGAGAAGTAGTTGCCGAAATTTTGTTTAAGTGAGGGGAATACCTTTCTATTTTTGACATTAAGGTTTCTCTATTCTCCCATTCTCTATAAAAGCCAAAATTCCTAAGCCTATTCTCTCATCTTCACTTCTATGCAAAAGCCAAAGGTCGATGATTCTTTCTCTGCTTTCTTCTACAAAGCCAAAATTACCCAATTCTTCTCAACATCTTTCCCATCAAAAGCCGAAACTCTGAAATTTCTTCTCATCTCCATAGCCAAATACCTCCTATTCTCTTTTGCCGATCTCTTCACTAAAAGCCAAATTTATATAGATTTCTCCCTATCCTCTTCTCTTATTAATTTTTCGCAAGAAGCCGAAAACTCCTAAGGGTAGTCGAATCTCCTGTGATAGGATAAGTGCCGATTTCTTCTGTTCCCTTCTTTCTGTTTCAGGTTTTGGAAGAAAAAGCTGAAAGGCTAATGGATTGTTGGTTTCTTGTGTTTTCTTGTTGGATGACATTCGGAATTGAAGTAGATCGTCTAGATCTAAAAGTTGGAAACCGATAGTCTCTAATTTTGAGATTTCAAGGTAAGGGGTTCTCTTTAGATTTTCCTTAGATTCACTATCGTAATCGTGATCCTAACCATATGTTGATGGTAGCAACTGATAAGGTATTTTGATGGAATCAAATATCGATCAGGCAAGGAGGGGATTGGTTTGTTAAACCAATCCCTGAGTTTAATAAGAGAGCGGTGTCAGTAGTTCGGGATTCGCCACCGGGTTGTGGACCGACTTCAGAACAAAATCTTACACTGTTAGCAGTTGTAGTGGCTACTAATAGTGTCGACATAGAAAGTATTGTCCTGTCAGTAATCAGGTGTGTAGATCTCTATCACACTCATTAATTTGTATTAAATGTATGCTGTGGGCCAAAAGCTAGAAAGAGAGACAGTGTGAACAGTTGTATTACCCAGAAGGGGTAGACAAGGGATGCCAGGTACGTAATCATAGAAACTTCTCTATGTGTATCGAAGTATGTTAAAGTCTGAGGTCTGTTTAGATGGCTTAATGTTTTGATTTTTTGCATGTATGTATGCATGGAATGGGATTGATTGATATGAGGAAGGGGAGCAGGTCGCGAGGCGATTGATGGCTTTGCCACATAGGTCACGAGTGATCGGTCTTTATGACAGGCAGCACAGCTGTCGATATGGTGTGTAGCGGATAAAGGGTTGATTGTAGAAATCGCCACGGTGTGATGGTTGGTATGGGGGTGTGTAGAGGATGGACTCTTAGGTTTGGGATGGGCCATGTTGCATGAAATATTCTGTTTCCATTGTGTGGGCCAAGGCCTATATGTGTTTGTGGGCCCAAGGCTTTCATGTGTTTTCAGGATTTGCACACTGAGTCTTGGTGACTCACCCTATTATTTTTCCCCAACTTTTTAAATGAGCAGTAGATCGTGGACATGGGAGCTAAGGCGAACTCGAGGGGCCATCAAGATTATTATCTACATAGACTGTTTTCAGATTTCCATTTGAATTTTAATTTTCGGGAATATTTTTGTAATAAGGCTTCCACAACTTAGGTTTTTGATTTTTTTTTTTTTGTTAAGTTAAGTTTTTATAAACTTATGCTTTTTTAAGGTCTTAATTATAAAATGAAATGATAAATGGGTTTTTCAAACACAATCAACGCGAATGCTTAAAGTTGTTTCGAAAATTTTACAATTATTTGATTAAATGGCTATAATAAACTAAGATTTTCAAAACCCTTCAAGGCAAAGTTTTCAAGTTTCAACCCGTAGCATACCAGATCCGGTCATGGCGTATGGGCCGGGTTTGGGGTGTTACATTCCACCATTGATAAGCTGTATCTTGAAGCAAGGATACAACACACTTTATACATTCATCCGAAGTTAGAGAAATTTCATCAAATGCCCGGATCGTGTTTTCTAACCAGAACTGGAGGCTTATTTAACAGATTCGAATACATAATCGGTGGCACAATTGTAGTCTGAGGGGGATTAACAGGGGATGGAGGTTGCGAAATAGTCGGGTTATTTCTCATAATTTTAGTGAACCACTCACTCATCATCTGGAAGAAAGCTTGTTTAGCTTCTCCTACCTGACCGCTTGTAATCGGTCTCGGATCAGAAGGCTCTGTCCCTTGTGCGGGAGCAGGCGCATTACTTTCTACATCGTCAGCTATGGCTCTTTCAGGATCCATTACTATACAGAAATCACATTTTACACGTCAGGATTCATCACACTATCATAGTTCAAATATATGGCATGTAGAGCTAGACCCTGACACACTACGTTAGTCTGAGAATTGACTAAACCGTAGCTCGATACCAACCAATGTAACACCCCTATCCCGTGTCTGATCACCAGATTAGGGTTAAAGGCGTTACCAGATAGATCGAAAACATTTACAGAATTAATCGTACAACCATTCATCAATATCAATCATAATGTCCCTGAAGTAGGTCATCAAGACGTTAAGTATGCTTAAAAATCGAGTCGGGACTGAACCAAAACATATAAGTAATTTCATAAAAATTTGAAACTTTTCTAACCTACATGGGACACACGACCGTGGGAGTAGGCCGTGCCTCACCCATGGCTACTTGACACTCTATGTCTCCTCCCCGTGGTAGTATACTGCCAAAATCAACACAATCACCAAGCACGCCCGTGTGCTAAGGCCGTGTACTACTAGGTCACATACTGCCATTTCCCACACGACCATCAAGCACACCCGTGTCGAGGCCATGTGCAATTTAAGCCACATTCTACCAATTTACCCATGGTCTTAGGCACGCCCGTGTGCCTCAACCGTGTGACATTATAAGCCATTTTACAAGGCTAATATGCCACCCACTTAGGGTCTTCCTACAAGTAATATATACCAAAATATAATATGCATATATGGTAACCAAAACATATCAAATGGTTCACTTCATCCATACATTCAATAACAATTCCTTTCATACCAAATTACAAACTAATTCCTACATCATTTCAAACATGTATCATCCATTTGCTTAACCAAAACTTAACCATTTCATATGCATCAAAACTTACTAAATATCTATTTCATAACTCATTCATTCAAACATTTATCAACTCAAAAACTTGCCAATACAAATGGCCATGCTCACATCATAAACATATACACCGATCTAGCTTATACATGCCATAATTAGCCATATACATTTTCAAAAGGGAACCAAAATAAGTTTAGTAGTGTGATGATGATCCTTGACAATCCTAAGCCTTCAGTAGCTTTGACAACCTATAAAACATAGAAAACACACACATAAAGTAAGCTTTCCAAAAGCTTAGTAAGTCATATACAAATAAACTTGGTATGGAAAGTATATATCAATCACTTGGCAAGCTTTCACATATTAGTTTTGGTTCATACACTTTTAACCACATTAGCCATTTTCACCTTTCAAGAATCATATGAACACATAGCTCATCTAGGCAAAACAATTCTTATCATATCATCAATTCCATGTACTTATCACCATAGTAAGATCACTTAGATTCTTACATTACCTACACAAATAATGTATAGACAATGTACCTGAATCGAACTTAATATCACATAATTTTTCATAGCTCGAATTTGACATTCATGTCATAGTCTTGCCCGTTGAACCCATAAGAATCTAGGAGGATGATCAGAAAGCTCAGAATAGTTGTACAATGCCAACGTCCCAGATGAGGTCATACATAGACTCAGATATCGATTTCTCTGTCCCAGACAGGGTCTTATACGAATTAATACGATGTCGATGTCCCAGACATGGTCTTACTCGTAAAGCTCCTATCGATGCCTACGTCCCAGACGAGGTCTTTTACATAGAATTCATATCGATGCCTACGTCCCAGATGAGGTCTTACATAAATTTCAAATCAATGCCAATGTCCCGGACGTGGTCTTACATGATAAAACAAAATAGATACCTATGTCATGACATAGCTAATCCTATCTATTCCTAGGTTCGTATGGGACTTCTAGGCTTTATCACTATATCGAACTTATTTCGAAATTCACACTTAGCATCTCATACTCATTCATTTTCATCAATATACATATGAATACATATATTCAATTCAATACAGATAAGTTTATTTGCATAGTGACTTACCTCGGATTTGGTTTATCGAATGGAAACGGCTACTCGGTTATTTTCGCTTTCCCGTGATCTAAGTCTATTTTCCTCGATTCTTGATCTAAACATATTCAGAATTAACCCTTTTATTCACTATTCCATTCAATTCAATCCATACACATGTATTTTGGGCTATTTATACTTTAGCCCTCACATTTTCACCATTTATCAATTTAGTCCATTTTTCTTAAAACATCAAATTCACAAAATCCATACAAACACATGCTTAGCCGAATACATATACATCACATTTAAGCCCACATTTTTCATTAAACTTGCAATTTAGTCCTTCAATTTACCATTTTAACAATTTAGCCCTATTTAGCTAAATTCATAAAAAATTCAAGAACAAAGTATGTTCATCTAACTCATATCTTTCATTTAACACCAAAAATTGTAAAAAAGATTAACATAACATCAATGTCATCTCACAAAAACATTATCAATTCATCAAATTGAGACATGGGTTTGATAGCTCTCTAAGCAACGATTGCAAAAACGTAGAAATTATCAAAAATCGATCAAAAACAAACCTTGAATTTTATCTTGATAGTAGCCGAATGTATGAGAGCTTTAACCTTTCTTTTTCCTTTGAATTTCGATGGAAGAATGCATGAATAATGTCCATTTTTATATTATTATCATATTAACATAATAATTCACCTTTTACTAAATTATGCTTAACTAATAACAAATAAAACTTATTCATTTAATGGCACAACCGTCCATTACTCATCCACTAACTTTAAAATGGCTTAATTGCCACTTAAATCCCTTGCAAACAAAAGCCACATCAATTTGGTCACTAATCAAATAAACAGTCACTTTTAAACTTTATGCGATTTAGTGCTTTTATCAAATTAAGCACACAGATGGACAATTTAACATACGAAAATTTTGCACATGCTTAATCACATATCAATGTCCTGAAACCACTGTTCTGACTAGGGTATAAACTGGGCTGTTACATGTTTCTGTTAGTAAGAGCATCGACGTAGAGAGTCTAGTTTTACGCGTAATCAGGTGTGTAATGCCCACACTCTACTGTATTAATCTATGTTAATGTTTTTGTTGGCTGAAAGCCGAAACAACTGATTTGATAGTCGATATACCCTTGTGGGTAAGGTTGGAGACACCGGGTAAGTTTCGCTATTATGTCACTTGCATGTTTAAATTAATCATATGTTATACATTGAACATATGTTGCATTCATCACAGTATAGGAACATGTTGCATGGGCATTTGGGAAATGATTAGAAGGGGAAGTGTGATTATGTGACTCTGTCACGGTGGTCTAGAACCATGGTGGGCTGGCCCCACGTATTTATTGAGTGACTATGTCACGGTGGTCTGTGACCACGGTGGTTTGAAACCATGTTTACTTATTAGTGAGTCATCTCAGTGGTTTGGAACCACAGTGGGTTGGCCCCACTATATTATTCAAAGATCATCACGGTGGTCTAGGACCACGGTGGGTTGGTACGTATATATATATTTTTTGACTCTGTCACAAGTGGTATGAGACCACAGTGGTAAAATGCCATGAATGATTGGATGATTCAAGTGACCTAGAGGATGGAAAATTAGGTTGGGTTCGGGCAACATTACATGTATGATTATTTTGCTATATTGTGTGGGCTGAGGCCCAATGGACCTATGTGGGCTTTAAGCCGATTACGTTATAGGGGAGTGACACACTGAGTCTCGATGACTCACCCCTTTGCTTAATTTTGCAGGTAGTCCTTAGATCGTGGTTTTCGGGGCTGAGATGGACTTCGAGGTGGCCATGCAATGTTTCTCTTAAACTCGTTTCTTTTTTATTTAAACTTATTTTGAGTTTGGGATTTTATCATGTAATAAGGCCGCTATAACTTAAATTTGAGTTTTGATATAATGCTGATATTATATATTCTATAAACTATCGAACATGGGGTTTTTCTAAAGTTAAAACATAAGAAAATAGACATAAACAAATAGTTTTCAAAGTGTTAACAAAAGATGGGTTACGAATAACTAATTAACTCAGAGATTTTATTAAAACTACAACATCGTTTTCAAATGTCACGTTTATGAATTTCCTTGATTTCAGTTTTTTGTAAAACAAAGTTGTTACAACCTGTTTGATCAATTTAATTAAAAGACAGTACAAAACCTTCAAACAAAAGTTTAAATTGTTATAATTTGAAGACACACAATGAAATGTTTCCGAGAAATTCGATGTTTCGCTAAAATTTCAAAAACCTCTTTTCCTATAACATACCAGATTTGACCATAATGTATTGATCGGGTTTGGGGTGTTACAGCACTGGTAAGGGGTGTTACAGGTATTTCGATAATTTTACCTTATAGGGGTATTTCAGTAATTCTACCCTACAAGGGTATTTCGGTAATTTTACAAATAAGGGGTATTTAGGTCATTTCATAATTCTAGGGTATTTCGATAATTTCACAAATTGAGAGTATTTCGGTAATTTTACAAATCAGGAGTATTTTAATAATTTCACAAATCGAGGGTATTTTAGTAATTTTACAAATCGAGGTATTCGATAATTTCACAAAATTAAGGGTATTTCGATAATTTTACAAATTAGGGGTATTTTAGACATTTAACAATTCGAGGGTATTTCGATAATTTCACAAATTGAAGGTATTTCAGTAATTTTACAAATTAGGGATATTTCGATAATTTTACAATTTGAGGGTATTTCGGTAATTTTACAAATCGGGGTATTTTGGTAATTTTACAGTTTGGGGGTATTTCGATAATTTTACAAACTGGGGTCTCAGCAACCCAACAAAAGGTCCACCGTCGCCTCAAGCGACTTAAATAACCCAAACAGTCACAATAGTATAATTGGGCCTAAGGCCCATTACTCAGCCCAAGTGGGCCCACACACTCGTGTGGCCCAATTAGCCCAAAAATTACCTTGGCTATACGAACAACACAGTTCAAACCAATCGAAACCATATAACATGCATTTTATCCATTTGGGACCTACTAGCCTAGTGGGCCCACACGGCCTATTGCCCAAAAATGACCCTAGCCATGTGGACTACACGACCGGTCTAACATTTACCACAATATGCAAATATAATCCATATGGGGCCCACAGGCCTTTTGGCCCACACAGCCCATTTCAACCCCAATGCGGCCCAAAATGACCTAAGCCCATGAGAATGCTCATGGTGGCCTCAACCATCTTACGCCCATATCCGTGGGCTCGATCCACCACACGTGCAATTGTATGCTCGTGTGGCATCATTCGCCGGTACTTTGACTTTTCAGCATTTTATTGATCTACGCTCAGAAAGAGTGTGGTTACACACCTAATCGTGAAGGGCACCATGAATCCCTAGCACCGAACCTACCATATTCAAAACTAATGGTTAATCACTCAATCAATACAGTTATTCTTTCTTTTTCCAAACACGTGCCAAAATCACATTGATTCCTACCTTAGTCGATCAAGATTTGATAATTCCCCACTAAACGTTAGCAAGAATTGATCCCCTTGCTGCAATTATAGTCAAAACTAAGAGTAGGCCTTCAACTACTTTTGGAACACGCGCCCCTCTTTACTCCTCGAGAACGCCTAGGTATCAACCAATATTTGTCTAAGGGAAGAGAGAGAGAGGATTCGGCAGAAGGGAAAAAAGAACCATACTAGCAACAATATATCCATTTAAGGAATCAGCATAACTTACACTTAACCTCGACAAATAGAGGAGAAGAACCCGCAACCTTATGATAGGAGAACAGAAATGAAAGTATTTTTGACAATAGATGAGAGAGAGATAGTAGGGTATTCGGCTTTTATACACTTATGAACAAATGATAACAGTGTTAAAAAAAAGGGAAATTCAACTCAAGAGAAATGAATGGGGAAAAATAAAAGAAGAAAAGATGTAGAAGAAGAGAAGTGATGCAATCGGCCAAGGGAAAAAAAGTAGGCAGAAAAGGTACAAAAAGACGCCTAAATTGTAACATAGAAACGGCTAGGAAGAAAGTAGAGTGAAACAGAGCAAAAAGAATGCACTAGAGGTCACCTTTAGTGCAATTTTGGCAGCATCCAGAAAAAGAGAAAAGTAGCTTCGGTTTGGTAACTAAACTGATCAAAAGAAAAGAGACAAAAAAAAAACTCAACAAAGCCGAAATGTGCACCAAAATCCCCTTTGGCCGAATTTCTTGAATGCTACACTCAAATTTCGGCTCCAACCTCCTCCAATTCCAATTCCTCATTTTTCTCCTCCATTATCTCCTTCAAATCTTTACCAACTTCTATCCCTATCCCATGAATCACTCCCCCAAGACCGATTCCACAACCACCTTAGTAGAACTCCACTCCAACTCAAACACTATGCGTCCCGTCAACAAAATAAATACTCCATTGCTTATCCCAAGACTTGAACCTTAGACCCTTACCACACTTGGAATGTCACTTCCATTAGACCATAAGGCTCCTTATCTCACTTCTTAACCACAATTAACTATAAGATCTACTTCTAATCACCAAGGGTTCACTTAGGATAAAAAATAATAATTTTGTAAACGTCAGGACTTGAACCCCAGTCCTCTTATACCACCCTTGGCATCACTTACCACTGAAGCCCAAGCTCCTTTCGTGTCATAATTCCACCACAGATATAAATAAGGCCTTCAAACTAATGCCAAATTCACTTAAGGGAAAAACTAAAATTTTTGCTAGAGCCCTGGTTTGAACCCATGACTTCTCCAACAATCCCAACTCTTCCTAAATTACTTAGCCACTAAACTAAACCTGCAATTTGTGATATTTCTTGCACACATAAACTTTTATGTGCAGTCTCCTAGTAGCTCCCACGCACCAGGCCCAATCCTACAAGGCCCAAATTTAGGGTGTTACACAAGTGTATTTCATTGTATTTGTGCTTCAATTTGCAAACAAATTTATCTTGTAATTATTGTTTCTTTGTTTGCTCATTTGTATCTCTTTGAAAGGTTTTGAAACTTAATATTTGGGGAACTTTTCCTCTAAGGTTGAACAAATTAGTAAATTTGGGAAAAATCCTTAGTAATGGAAAGCTAAGGTAGTGGAGTAGGCAATATGGCTTGAACCACTCGAAATTCTTTATGTTAATTATTTCTTTCTTGTTCTTTCTTTCACCAAATTTTTAAAGGCCAATTCACCCCCTCTTAGCATTTTCGGTTTGCTTCATTGAGCTTTCAATTGGTATCAGAGCTAAATCACTAGAGATGATTTTACCACCAAGAGAGAAGATCCTCAAAGTTCTCTATATAGAAGCTCAAGTAAAGAATTCTCCTTCATGGCATCCGAGCAAAATTCCACTATAGTGGGAGAAGGGCATTCCACCACGAGGTCTCATTCATTCAATGGCACCAACTAATCATATTGGAGAACAAGAATGAAGCTATTCATCCAAGCCAACAACTATGAATTTTGGAGGATAGTTACAAATGGGTTATCCATCCCAAGAAAGATGGTTGAATGTGTTGTTGTTTCAAAGGAAGAAGATGAATGGGATGATAATGACATAAAGAAGGTGCAATTAAATGCAAAGGATATGAACACTCTATTTTGTGCTCTTGGTCCCAGTGAGTACAATAGAGTCTTCTTGTGTGACAATGCAAAAGAAATATGGGACAAACTTGAAGTCACCCATGAAGGGACAAGTAGAGTCAATGAGTCCAAGATACATCTTCTCACCTTTGATTATGAATTGTTTAAAGCTAAACCAGAAGAAGGAATCAATAAGATGCCCGTTCATTTCACTCATATCATCAATGGTCTCAAAGCTTTTGGAAGACATATCCTAACAAGGAGGTGGTAAAGAATATGTTGAATAGTCTTCCAACATCTTGGGAACCTAAAGTGACGGCAAAAGAAGAGTCAAAGGATCACAACCCACTCTCTCTTGAAGAGATCATTGGTTCTTTATTAACATATGAAATGAAGATCAACTACAATGCAAAGGATGTCAAAGAAGTTCCAAAGAAGGTGAGAGTTGCTTTGAAATCAACAATTTGTGAGAAGAATGAAGATTCTAGCAATGATGATGAAGAAATTACAATGTTTGAAAAATATTCAAGAGGTTCTTGAAGTCTGACAAAGGAAGACGATTCCAAAAGAATGAAGGACTCAAGAATGAATCTACTAAAGAGAAGGACTCTATCGTATGCTATGAGTGTAAAAAGCTAGGACATGTCAAATTTGATTTTCCTCAATATAAGAAAAGACAGTCAAGCAAACAAAAGCTTAAGGTTTATATTGCTACTTGGAGTGATGGTGATTCATCAGACAATAAAGATTAAGAAGTGGCCAATATTTTCCTTATGGCCATCGATGATATTAAGGTAACTTTTAACTTATCTACTCTAAATGATTATTCTTTCAAAGAGTTGTAAGATGGATCTGATGAATTAGGTTTAGAATTTGAAATCATGATGTCAAAACATAAGAAAAATGTTTCAAAATTGAATAATAAAAATGGATTACTTTCTAAAATAATTCATGAACTTGAAGAAAACGTAAATAAAATGCATGAAAGCATTAATGACTTTGGAAAGAAAAACTTAGACTTGTATAATTTACTTTCAAAAGCTCATAAGGATCATCAAAAGAAACTTGAGTTGCTTAAGAGTGAAAAAGCTCACTCTAACAAAGTTTTAGAAAAAGGAGAAAATTCAAAACAAAAATTTGTTAAAAATAACTTTAATTTTTGTAAACATAGGGGTCCCAAAATTTTTACAAAACCATTAAAAGTGTATGGGTCCCTAAAGGACTCATAACTTCTCAAGATAGGAGCTTGATTTCAAAATGGATGCCCAAAGGGACTAAAATTATAATAACTAATGCTAATGGACCCAAAACAATTTGGGTACCAAAAATAAAATCTTAATTCTATGTTTGTAGGAAAATAAGCATTGCCTTGAGGTAGGCTACTCAAACAAAACCTTATGATACCTCGATAGTGGATGTCAAGTCACATGACCGGTGAAAAGAGTCACTTTATCAATGTAAAGCCAAAAAGTGGAAGAGAAGTTACATTTGGTGACAGCTCTACAAAACAAATTGAAAGAATAGGCTCCATTGGTAAAAACTTTTTTATCATTATTGAAAATTTCTTGTATGTCAACGGTCTTAAGCATAATCTTTTAAGTATTAGTCAATTATGTGATAGAGGTTTCAATGTCATATTTGAGTCTAAAGGTTGTAAAGTTATTGACATTGCATCTAATAAGATTATGCTTGTAGGACATAGATAGAAAATATATATATGGTGCATTTAGATGATATGCATAACTCTAGCTCATGTCTTATTGCTAAAAATAAAAATAGCTCTTTGTTATGGCATAGAAAACTAGGACAAGCTAGCATGAGCATATTGCATAAATTAGCTAAAAATGACTTAGTAAAGGATTACCCAAAATTGACTTTGATGTTAATAATGTTTGTGATGCTTGTATTAAATGTAAACATAAAAGAGTTTCTTTTAAACCTATTAATAATGTATCAACTAGTAGAGTCCTTCAACTAATTCACATAGACTTGTTTGGTCCAATTAGGACATCTAGCTTGGGTGGAAAACAATATGCTTTTGTGCTTGTTGATGACTATTCTAGATTTACTTGGGTTCTTTTCTTAAGTACTGAAGATGAAGCTTTAAAAAATTTATGACATTTTCAAAAATAAATCAAAATGAAAAAGGTTACTCTATCACTAGTATTAGAAGTGACCATGGAACCGAATTTCAAAATATTGGTTTTGAAAATTTTTGCAACTCAAATAGAATTAGTCATAATTTTTTGCACCTAAAACCCTTCAACAAAATGGAGTTGCTGAGAGGAAAAATATAACTTTAGAAGAAATGGCTAGATACATGGTTTGTGAAAATAATTTACCAAAATATTTTTGGGCAGAAACAACAAACACGGCTTGCTATGTGATTAATAGAGTAATGATTTGGCCTTTTTTAAAGAAAACTCCATATGAACTTTTCAAAAATAAAAAGCCTAACAGTCGCTATTTTCATCCTTTTCGATGCAAGTGTTTTGTCTTAAACAATGGGAAAGATAATCTTGGTAAAATTTATGCAAAAAGTGATGAAGGAATTTTTCTTGGTTATTCTTTAAATTCTAAAGCTTATCGAGTTTTTAACAAAAGAACTTTAGTAGTAGAAGAGTCTTTAAATTTTATTTTTGATGACTCTAATCCTCCTTCTAGAAAGGATTTTTGTGTTTATGATGATGATGCATAATTTTTTAATAAAGTGGATTAATCATCAAATGAAAAAAATTCAAGAACAAATACAAGATACTTTAGAATAACTTTCAATTGAGGAAAGAGAAATCACTCATCCAAGAGAGTTCAACTATGTGAAGGATGGTATGATTTTGGGAGATCCTTTTCAAGTAGTAATTACTAGATCTTCTCATAGTAATACTTGTAAGTATGTTGCATTTATCTCATACATTGAGCCAAAAATATCAAAGAATTATTAAATGATGAATATTGGATATTGGCATGCAAGAAGAGTTAAATCAATTTAAAAAAGTGAAGTTTGGACCCTAGTTGATAGACCTAGTGATAAATCTACTATAGGTACTAAATGGGTTTTTAGGAACAAACTAGATGAGAATGGTAACAAAGTGAGGAACAATGCTAGACTTGTTGCTCAAGGTTACACTCAAGAGGAAGGAATAGATTATGATGAAACATATGCTCCCGTAGCTAGGATGGAAGCCATTAGAATGCTCTTAGCTTTTGCATGCTTTAATAATTTTAAATTATATCAAATGGATGTAAAAAGGGCTTTTTCTAAATGGTTTTATAAATGAAGAAGCGTATGTTGAACAACCACCTGGTTTTTGAAGATCCAAAATTTACAAACCATGTTTTCAAACTTTCAAAAGCATTGTATGATTTGAAACAAGCTCCTAGAGCTTGGTATGAAAGATTATCAAATTTTCTAATTGAAAAAGATTTTTGTAAAGGGAAGGTTGATACAACACTTTTTATTAAAAGCAAAGACAAATATTTATTAGTAGTTCAAATCTATCTTGATGATATTATCTTTGGTTCTACTAATGATATTCTTTGTCCAAAATTTTCTAAGCTAATGCAAGGTGAGTTTAAGATTAGCATGATAGGAGAACTAAATTTCTTCTCAGGTCTCCAAATCAAGCAAAGAAAAGATGCTATCTTCATCAATCAAGCTAAATACATAAGGGACATGCTTAAAAAATTTTGCGATGGACACTCTCAAACCACAAGCTACTCCAATGAGCTCGCCTACAAAGCTTGATAAATATAAGGAAGGTAAATGTGTTGATTTAAAATTATATAGGTCAACGATTGGTTATTTGATTTATCTTATCGAAAGTAGACCCGGCATTATGTTTTGTGTATGGTTGTGCGCTAGATATCAATCTTGCCCTAAGGAATCACATTTACAAGCCATTAAGAATCTTTAAATACCTTAGAGATACTCAAAATCTAGGTCTTTGGTACTCTAGGCACTCATCCCTTAGCTTGCATGCTTACTTAGATGCGGATTTTGGAGGCTGCAAATTAGATAGGAAATGCACCTCCGATACTTGTTAATTTATAGGCAACATTCTAATTTCATGGTTTTCAAAGAAACAAAATAGTGTTGCATTGTACCCCACCGAAGCTGAATATATTTCTGCCGGTAGTTGTTGTGCTCAAATTTTATGGATGAAACAACAACTTAAGGACTATGGAATTGATATAGATAATATCCCTATCAAGTGTGACAAGGACTATTTGTCTCACTAAAAATCCCATCCAACATTTTAGAAATAAACACATTGAAATAAGACATCATTTCATTAGAGATCATTTTAAAAAGGTGAAATAGTTCTAAAGTATATAAACACCTTAAACCAATTAGCTGACATTTTCACAAAACCATTAGATAAAGAAATATTTTGGACACTTAGGGGAGAACTAGGTTTAACAACCTTGCCTTAACATTATGTTACAATCTTCTTGTACCATATTTGATTACTTTATTGCTATAAGCTTTTTGAGTATGGATTTAATGGCTCTTATATGCAAAAAAGTAAGGGGAGTTTTCTATAAAAAATAATTGTTCCACTTTTATTCACATTTTAAAGATTTGGTATTAACTTAGTCATTTATTTATTTATTCTTGCTTTGTGCATTTCACTCACATTACATATTTTTATGCATATGAAATGTTTAGTAACTATTTATGAGTCATTTTAGGACACTTGGGAAACAATACATGTAACACCCCTAACCCGAAAATTGTCACCAAAATAAAGTTAAGAGGCATTACCAAATAATAGGATCATTTCACATCACATTCACGACATAAATTCAATCATCATCAATCTCACTTGAAGTCAATCATAGAGTCCATTAAATGAGTCATCGAGACCCTAAGCATGCTTATAAATTGAGTCAGGACTAAACCGAAACACATAAGTAATTTCATAAAAATTTGAAACTTTTCTAACATACAGGGGACATACGGCCGTGGGGGTAGGCCGTGCCTCATCCACGGCTACTTGACACTCCCGTGTGTCCTCCCCGTGGTAGTATACTGCCAAAATCAACACGGTCACCAAGCATGCCCATGTGCTAAGGCCGTGTACTAATAGATTATTTACTGCCATTTCTCAAACGGCCACCAAGCACACCCGTGTCGAGGCCTTGTGCAATTTAAGCCATATTCTACCAATTTACCCACAGTCTTAGGCACGCCCGTGTGCCTCAATCGTGTGACATTATAGGCCATTTTACAAGGCCAATATACCGCCCACTTAGGGTCCTTCTACAAGCAATATATATATAAACACATGCCTTGCATATATGGCAACCAAAACATACCAAATTGACCATTCAATTTATACACTCAATACCAATTCCAACCACGATGATTCCAAAGAAATAAACTCATTTCATTACAAGCATAATTCATTCAATAGCTCAGTCAAAACTTGGCCATTTCATAAGCTTCCACCATACCAAGATATGCATCGTATATCACATTCATTCTAGCATATTACCAAATTAAAATTGCCAAAACACATGGCTAAGTTCACTTCCAAAAACATATACACATATCTAGCTTATACATGCCATATTTAGCTATATACATTTCCAAAAGGGTACCAAAATAAGTTTTTGTAGTGTGATGACGATCCTTGACAATCCCGAGCCTTCAGTAGCTTTAACAACCTATAAAACAGAGAAAACACACACAGAGAGTAAGCTTTCCAAAAGCTTAGTAAGCCATATACAAATAAACTTGGTATGGAAAGCATATATCAATCACTTGGCAAACTTTCACATATTTGTTTTGGTTCATACACTTTTAACCACCCAGGTTTGAGAAACCACCCAAATTTTTCATGGGGGTGTCAAGGAAATCAAAGGCAACAACCTCCCCAAAATTTCCAAAATTAGCCATATCCACAAGAAAAGAAGCCAAACCTCGAAGAGATGTTGACAAAATTCATGGCAAGCACAGAAAATCATCTCCAAGATACTGAGAAAACACTTAGAAGTCGACAAACATCGGCTGAAGAGACCAAGAACCGAATCGAGAAACTTACTAAGTCAATAGGGGAAGTCACTAAAGCAGTCGGACAACTTGCAAAATTAATGTCCGAACGACCGCAACGGCGTCTACTAAGCAACATCGAGATCAACCCAAAGGAGCAAATCTAAGTCATAATAGCTCATAGTAGTATAAAGGTAGACGAACCCAGTTCAATAAAAGAAGACAAAGTGAAAGAATATAAAATTGAGGTAACACAAGAAAAGCCAAAATCGATAATCAAAGAGTACCAGCCTCGCATACATTATCCCGAAGCTTTGAATAGAGATGATTCAGAAGAATAGCTCAGTAAGTTTCTTAAACTTTTGAAGAAATTACATATTAACTTATCGCTTGATAAACCGTAAAAGTAACATATTTTAATCCCACATTTAGTATGCTTTTGGATTATTTATCCCTGATTTATGTAAAAAGGTGCTCTTAATCCTTTCTTTTCATGTCTTATACTCAGGAAACCACCTAAGGATAAAAAGAATGAGAAACGGGCTTAAAATGGGTGAATTTAGGCTGAAGAGGAAATTGACACGGCCTAGACTTCAAGCCACATGACCGTGCCTCGTCAAATTACTTCACATGGCCATGCCACGATTTACATGGTCGTGTCCTAAATGACAAAATCAAAGCAAGGCCAGAAGATGATTTACACGGGCGTGTACCATGGCCGTGCCCCTGCTGCGGGAATGAGCAATTTCACTCGAATTGGATGCTTGAAGCCAAAGAAACATACTCCTAAGTCTACTTAAACATCCTAATAGAAATTCTACTTGAAGGAGGTACTTAGGAGCCAAGTAAAGCATCTTAAAGGCCTATATAAACAACCCAAGCCAGCTATTCCAAGGACAGCATTTTGGCAGAGACTTTTGCCGAAGCTTTCATCTTTTATGGATTTACTTGAAGATAGCTAGTTGATCCATCTCAAGAAGCTGGAGCTCCATTCAAAATGGAGGATCTCTCCTTTAATTCCTTCAGGGGTTTTAGGGATTTCTTATGTTTTGTTTTATCTTTTCTCTTGAGATGTTTTCTTATTTAGTTATGAACTAAACCCTTCAGATATCTAAAGGGGATGAAACCTATGATGGAT
The DNA here is from genome assembly GCA_025506655.1 of Gossypium rotundifolium. Lineage (NCBI taxonomy): Eukaryota > Viridiplantae > Streptophyta > Magnoliopsida > Malvales > Malvaceae > Gossypium > Gossypium rotundifolium. Next base: position 45,382,569 of record CP106732.1, on the reverse strand, counting down.
TTTGTTATTTTATTTCTAAATTATATGAGAAGTACTTAGTTTGTTCTTAATTATGTTGCTTAATTTAATCTGATGTGCTTAGGTGGAGGAATAGACCCTGCCTAAGAGTAGATCTAGCATAATTGAGTGGAGTTGATCGGGCGCCTAAAGATAGGGTTACGAGATTTTACCGGACTAGGGTGAAACCTAATATGGGAATCCATTGATCGATTTACTGCTTCCTTAGGGGTTATTATAAGAGAATGAGAGTTCCACTAATTAACCTAAGGTTAGATGTTATTCGCCTCGAGAGATGGTTTAATATAGGTTAGGGAATCTCACGGATCAAGCTAAGTAAGGAAATCATATGGTTTGGGGAATAAATAATAAGTGAAGTCATAGGTAGATTCTTCTTGAGGGTATCGTCTTCATCAACTGAGTTTTTCTAAAGTCTTTCTCCAATTCATTATTTTATCTTTGCATCTAGTTTAGTTTTTTCATTAGTTTAATAAACCAATCACTCCATATTTCAGGCTAAATAATAGAAAGAAAGTGAGTAGTAGTACTTTTAGGTTCCCTTGGGTTTGATAAGATATTCTTGCCTAAACTATACTACTGTTCGATAGGTGCACTTGCCTCTATCATTGTCATAGTTAGTCTACAGGTTCGATCATTCTTTTTATAAATTTTAAACTCGACCGTTTGACACGATCAAGTTTTTGGCTATAAAAGTACCTAACTTTTTGCAATATTCTCAAAATCTGAATTTAGTCTTGTTCGAAAGTATTTTTCTCACATTACTAATTAGGATGAAATTTCTAATGATGTTTGATTTTTATTGATATGTTTTAGAGTAAGTCATAGTTAATTGTGCATTGATGTTTAAATCTGAAGGATACTAGAGAATCGAGCATGATAAGTCTACTTTCTAAAAATTAAAAATTAATAGGTCGTTAAACTGAATTTGAGTATTACTTTGAAGTTTAAAATTTACAGGGATTGAGGTCAAAAACACCCATAATCTTTGTGAGGTTTTGAGCCTTATAGAGCATATATTCTTTTTCGTGTTCACTTTATTGATTATGAGTGTGTCAACTTTGAACTGTTATTCTAAAACTTGCCTTGTTTATACATGTTGAGACCACATCTGTGATTTGATATACTGAGATGATAAAGGCACCTAGGATTTAACCCACTTACCCCATAAAAAGCCTACCTTCACAAATTAACCCCTAGTGAACCCCGTTGAATCTTGACAATCTTTTTATTGACTCACCCACTAATATTAACCCAAAACCCCTTTGTATTTGTTATCACCCTTTCTTTTGACTACCCTTTAATCGAGGTTTGATTTGATTAAGTTACCGAATTATATTAGTTCAGTAGTTACATTTATCATTTATGATGTAATATTTTAGTTCGTTCTTAAAAAAAAAAACAAACCAAAGCATATTCAGTATTAGTAGTATAGAAAGTGAGCTTGTGCATTTAATTTTCAATTATCAAAGAAAAAGCTCGTATTATTATTAGTTTAAAGTTTCAATTGATGTAATCATTTATTTTCTAGGTCATTATTTTTAGTTGGGTAACTTGTCAATTCGATCTCAATTTTAACCTTCTAATTTAGCCTTTATCCATACCTTTTTTACCCAAGCCCCGTTACAACTCTGATTAAAAACCTTTTGATTTGTGTATCATCTCATATTCAGTGGTGGAGATTTGATTTTCAGGCAAGCCTATGGGATTAACATTTCAGGTTTGACTTAGAGTGCTTATTCTTGAACCTTAAACACTTTGAGTGATTTGAGTGAATCTTTTGTGAGGATGTCAATCCTTATCAGTTTTGAATTAAAGGCAATTTCTTAGATTGTAATATCTGGGATTTTAGGGCTGGTGCATTTTGCTTATATATATATGGAAGCAGGTCTGTGTGTATGTGGAAAGTGTTTTATGAATTTTGTGAACCTTAGTGTGTAGGTGAATGCCTTAAGAATTATTCGATTTTAAATTTCAAAGAGGGGGCTAAGCTTGTTTGGCCTTAAGAAAATAAGTTGGGGAAAGATGACACAGAAATGGGCTTAATTAAGTGGCATGAAGGCACCACTTAGGGCCTTAGAGTGTGACGCCACAGGCAAGGGGAAAGGGCTTGGGTTCAAGTCACAAGGGAAGCAAATAGGAATTTTATTTTGCTGCCAGAATGAGCATAGTGGACGACATTATGACACTAAAGGGATGAGCTTTAGTTGTGATTAAATCCTTTTTAAAAATTCGGCTAAGATAAGATATATATGTGGATTTATTTCTATTATTTTAAATGAAGTGATAAAGAGGGAAATAAGGGATTAGATAGGGGAAGAAGAGTATGGCCAGCCTAGGGAGATCATTCGGGATTTTAGATCTAAGGTGAGAGATTAGGTCGAAGGCCATGTATTCAAATTTTGGAATTGGATCTGACATAGTACTTGTAGGGATTTCGACAGAGACCAAGGACAAGTGATATTTCGGGATTTGGATTCACAAGGTAAGTACATGTGATATTCGGCCAAGGCCTATTAAGAGATAAATGTAGATTTATTTCTATTATTTTAAATGAAGTGATAAAGAGGGAAATAAGGGATTAGATATGGGAAGAAGAGTGTGGTCGGCCTAGGGACTCCATTAAGGTGATTGTCGGCCAAGTATTGTAAAGGGGATAGCCGAATTTCATTAAACAAGTTAGTCTCTCTTTTGTTTTCTCTTTTCTCTCCAAAGCCATCGCTATTATATTCTTTTTCTTGTTCTAGCCGAAACCTCTCTAAAGATCACCATTGTCGATTCTTCCTAAGTCCCATACCCTTCCTTTTCACTCTCGTTGAAGCCGATTTCTTAGTAAGTTCCAAAAGCCAAAATCTGTTAATTAACATCTAGCCATAGTCAAAATTATCTGTGGATTCAAGTGAAGGTGAAGTCGACTACAGTACTAAGGGTAAGATTAGTTGATATTCGATTTTCAATTCTTTTTCTTTTAGCCGAAACTTAACGACTAATCCATTATTGTTCTTGATCGAAACTTTGAAAGATCTTTCGAGATTTCCATAGTAGCCGACTACAAGGGAAATCATTCGGGATTTCAAATCGAAGGTGAGAGATTAGGCCGAAGGCTATGTATTCAAATGTTGGAATTGGATCTGACATAGTACTTGTAGGGATTTCGACAGAGACCAAGGACAAGTGATATTTCGGGATTTGGATTCACAAGGTAAGTACATGTGATATTCGGCCAAGGCCTATTAAGAGATAAATGTGGATTTATTTCTATTATTTTAAATGAAGTGATAAAGAGGGAAATAAGGGATTAGATAGGGGAAGAAGAGTGTGGCCGGCTTAGGGACTCCTTTAAGGTGATTTTCGGCCAAGTATTGTAAGGGGGATAGCCGAATTTCATTAAACAAGTTAGTCTCTCTTTTGTTTTCTCTTTTCTCTCCAAAGCCATCACTATTATCTTCTTTTTCTTATTCTAGCCGAAACCCTCTCTAAAGATCACCATTGTCGATTCTTCCTGAGTCCCATACCCTTCCTTTTCACTCTTGTTGAAGCCGATTTCTTAGTAAGTTCCAAAAGCCAAAATCTGTTAATTAACATCTAGCCATAGCCGAATTTCTCTGTGGATTCAAGTGAAGGTGCAGTCGACTACAATACTAAGGGTAAGATTAGTTGATATTCGATTTTCAATTATTTTTCTTTTAGCCGAAACTTAAGGACTAATCCATTATTGTTCTTGACCGAAACTTTAAAAGATCTTTCAGGATTTCCATAGTAGCCGACTACTAGGGAGATCATTCAGGATTTTAGATCTAAGGTGAGAGATTAGGCCGAAGGCCACGTATTCAAATGTTGGAATTGGATCGGCATAGTACTTGTAGGGATTTCGACAGAGACCAAGGACAAATGATATTTCGAGATTTTGATTCACAAGGTAAGTACATGTGATATTCGGCCAAGGCCTATTTAGTGACTTAGATCTATTTCTTACTTATTCAAAAGCCGAGAACTAATCATGAAGTGATTTAGATTAAAGGAAAACACTCAAATTTGGATTTGATTAGTAATCAAATCGGTAAGATTTTGGTTGCGATAATCCTTGAGATCGATCATTTGGCGAATAGGCTTTTGCTAAAATACTAAGTGTTGATCGAATGTAGGAACTAAGGATCTAAAGCGTTAGATCGGGACTTTTGGGATTTCAGTGAAAGCATTAAGTAAACCAGGTGTGTACCCCACGCTAACTCTTAATAGATTTATGGCATCAATTTAATATATGTGTTTATAATGATGTGAAATGTGGCCAAAGGTACCATGCAATGGTACAAAGTACTCAGGTACGTAACCTTAACATTATGTTAATAAATGATAGGAATATTTGGAATATGGCACATATGTGAATATTGATAAGAATGTGAAATAAGGCATAAGGCATGATGTTGCATGATTTGTATGGCATGGGGCATATGGGAAATTATTTTAAAGGGGAAGTGATCTGGTGGTTTATCCCACAATATCTGAATGTGTGACTCATGTCACAAAATCTGAATGTGGTGACTTATGTCACAAATAATTATCTAGTGGCTATGCAACAATATATATAAGGGCGATGAGCATGTCGTCTGCAGCGACTGCCTTCGATGATGTGTAGCGGATGGAGGGTTGACTTAGTAGTCCCCACGGTGTGATGGTTGGTACGGGTGATGTGTAGCGAATGGTTATCTAGGTTTGGGTTTGGGTTTGCATCATTGATTATATATATTTATTATGTATGATTTGACATGCCTAAATTGATTGAGACTTGTGTTGGTTGTTACACACTGAGTCTGTTTGACTCACCCCATTGTGGGATTATTTTTTCCAGGTGACACACAGTAATGGACCGGTCGGCAGGAGCTCAATGGTGGCCATGCTTAGCTCAGAAGTTGTTTTATTTTGAATTATCCATACTTAAGTATTTTGAATTATTTTGGGTTTTGTTTTGATGTAATAAGGCCATAAGTATTAAACTGTTTATGCATGCATTTAAATTATTTTAGTATGGTACGATCTTTATCACTTTAAAGTTTAAGTAACTTATATTAAAAAAAAATGTTAAATGTTTTGACACCTAATCAACACAAATCAATTGTTCTTCAAAAACACATAAAAATTTTGGCAAAACTTCAAATAAGTTTCGAAAGATTTTTCCCTAGAAGCATGCCAGATCCGGTTAGGGCTTGTGAGTCGAGTTTGGGGTGTTTCAGTTTGGTATCAAAGCCCGGTTTAAAACTCGACCTTGAGGGCTTTTTGGGCCCAAAACGTTTTCTTTCTTTTGAAATTGGATTTTTCTAAGAAATAAGCGTTTTTACGGCATGACACCGAGTCTTCGGCCAAGTCCACTGTAAGTACCCTAACTCCTCTGTGACTTGTATGGGGAAATCTTAGGGGCGAGATTAGTAGATTAGAGATATTAAACCCTAGGATTAGTCTACTTCAACACCATGTTACATAAAACTTAAAGTCTAACGAAACAAACCTGTGTCAATGTCGCTGAGTTAAAGGTGTGGCAACCGTTGTGTGCATGTCTAGGATTGGATTCGGTGGGAGCTTGGTATTTAAGCAGTCCTAGTGACTCACCTCCTCACCGCTCGAATCCTACCTGGTGCGTAGTGATGGTTCACCCTAACCAAAAGGACTCAGTCACAGGCTAAACTCAATAATTAAAACCCAAAAGGGACCCGTCACCCTGTTTTGTGAAATTTCAAAGTTAAACCATGATTTTAAAACTCCAAGTGCCCTTGATTTAAAGAAGACCAGAATACCCCTGGTTTGCAATTGACCAAATTACCCCTAACTGGTACAAATGACCAAAATACCCTCAGTGTGGAAAGTTACCGAAGTGCCCTCAAATTAAAATTTCTAAAAATACCCTTGTTTTGAAAAGTCACCAGGAACCATATTTTGCGAAAATTTTTTTTTACCGAAATGCCTCTGTTTTAAAAAATTAAGAAAATACCCTCAGCTTATAAAATTACCATTTTACCCATGAAATTTTCTTACCAAGTATTTCAATTTTGTAAAGATACCAAAAGTCTCTATTTTGCAACATTTTCAAATACCCTAATTTGGAAAATTATCGAAATACCCCTATAGGATAAAATTACGAAAATACCTCTAGGTAGTGGAAAACAACAAACAATGACAACTACAACATTTTTCTGTAATGAACACAAGTTCATGAATGTGATGGAATGAATGAATTGAGACTGTATGTATATGAAACGAAAGAACTACTCCCTAGAACTATTGACCATAAGACTGTTTGTGATAAATCAGTGAAACAAAAACTAATCTATAAAATTCTTAAATCAGATAAACGCGATTCGGAAGTATGAACTCTAAGAGACGTGGTCGTAACGTGCGTGGCCGTGGTAGAGGCCGAATGACCGTGTCGGAACCCGTTAGGTCAGGACAAGGGTCCAAAAATGAGATGCCACCACCACCAGCCGCTGATGTGGAATATCAAGATCAGACAGGGGATGATGTAGTATCACAGGCGATGCTGCGAGTTTTGGAAAGGGTGGCTGGAGCAGGCAGAGGCATGGAAGCTTGGAAGTCGGTACCTGAGCGACTTCGAGCTAATGGAGCTGAGTTTTTTTGTGGAGTATCCGGTGTGGCACCCATTACGGCTGAGTATTGGTTGGAAGCGACGGAGCGGATTAAGGATGACTTGGACCTAACTGCCGAGGAGAAATTGAAAGGGATAGTGTCGCTACTTCGTGATGAGTCATACCAATGGTGGCTCACAGTTCGGGAAGGTACTACCGCAGATGATCTTACTTGGGAATATTTCAAGGCGGCATATCAGAAGAAGGGAACTACCTATGTTGATGCGCAGAGGAAGACATTTCTAAGGCTGGTTCAAGGAAATAAGTCTGCAGCGGAATACGAGGAAAAATTTCTAAGGTTGAGCCGTTATGCTCGAGGTATTGTGTCGACGAAGCATGAGCGGTGTGTCCGGTTTGAGGATGGACTAAGAGATGACCTGAGGTTGCTAATAGCTCCATAGGAGGAGCGAGAGTTTGTCGTGTTGGTGGAGAAGGCTAAGGTGGCTGAATGGATTAAGGACTCAGTAAGACAAAATACGGACCAAAATAGGCAGAAGAGGGGCTTTTGATCATCAAGATCATCGAGGAATGTCCAAAAGAGGCCTAGAGTTGATGGGCCACGAGGTCAGCAGGCTGCTACGGGAGGACAGTACCGTACGTGTGACCAATGTGGGAAGATGCATCTAGGTGAGTGTTGGAAGAAGACGGGAGGATGCTTTAAGTGTGGGTCCAAGGACCACATGATTAAGGATTGTCCTATGAGAACAGAAGGGGGTCGACAAGTAAGCCAATGTCCCAACCAAGCTGAAAGAGGAGGACAAAGACCACCGCGAGGCCGTGGTTCTTTGGGCAGAATAATAATCTTTGGAAGGGACGAGGAACCCAGCAGAGGTGTTAATAATACAGAGGCAAGGCAATCGGGTTTGGTTTATGCGATACGTCGGAGGGAGGATAGAGACGCACCGGACGTCATAATCGGTATGTTCCTTATATTTGGCAAGCCTTACTTTGCTTTGATTGATGTTGGCTCTACCCACTTTTATGTTGTATGTAGAGTAGTTGAAACTCTAGGAATAGCCTCTGAACTTTCTATTAGGGAGATAACTGTAGTAAGCCCATTAGACCAAACTGTAGTGGTGAATAAGATGTTTCGGAGTGTACTTTTGGAGCTTTAGGGAGCGGTATTTCCTGTCGACTTAATGGAATTACCCTTCGGAGAATTTGATCTCATACTTGGTATGGACTGGCTAGTAGAACATCGGGCTATATTAGATTGTGTGGCTAAGCGAATGGAGTTAAGGTCGCCGGAGGATAAGGCGGTAAATATGATAGGAGAAAGAAGAAACTACTTGTCTAATGTAGTTTCGGCATTAAAGGCTGATAAGATGGTTCGAGAAAGGGTGGAGGGTATTTTTGGCTTTCGTTAGTGCTTTGGATGCGAAAGAATGGGGAGTTAGTGGAGTTAGAACCGTAAGGGAGATTGTAGATGTCTTTCTGAAGGAGTTACCTGGAATATCCCGGATAGGGAAGTGGAGTTTGAATTGACTTACTACCGGGTACAGCTCCTATGTCAATTGCCCCGTACAGAATGGCACCAAAGGAGTTGGTTGAGATCAAGGCTCAAATCCAAGAATTGCTTGACCGTGGGTTTATTCGACCCAGTGTGTCTCCATGGAGAGCACCGATCTTGTTTGTGAAGAAGAAGGACGAAACTATGCACATGTGCATAGATTATTGTCAGTTGAAAAAGTTGACCATCAAGAACAAGTACCCTTTGCCAAGGATAGATGACTTGTTCGATCAGCTTAAGGGGGCGACAGTACTCTCAAAGATAGATCTAAGGTCTGGATATCATCAGCTTAAAGTAAAGGAGGCTGACATCCATAAGACAGCTTTCCGAACAAGGTACCGGCATTATGAGTTCTTAGTAATGCCGTTCGAATTGACAAATGCCCCAGCCGCATTCATGGATATGATGAACCGGGTTTTTCAACCTTACTTGGATAGGTTCGTCATTGTGTTCATCGATGATATCCTAGTGTATTCCAAGTCTGAGGAGGAACATGATGAGCATCTCCGGATAGTGTTGCAAGTGTTAAGGGAGAATAAGCTCTATGCCAAATTCAGCAAGTGTGAATTTTGGCTGAAGGAAGTCGCATTCTTAGGGCACGTGGTGTCTGCAGAAGGAATAAGGGTGGATCCTAGGAAGATTGGGGCGGTGTTGGATTGGAAACCACCTAAGTCCGTGGTGGAAGTTTGGAGTTTCTTGGGTTTAGCAGGCTATTACATAAGGTTTGTAGAAGGGTTCTCGTCAATAGCCACACCTCTGACGAAGTTTTTAAGAAAGGAAGTACCTTTTGTATGGACTGATAAGCATCATGAGAGCTTTGGGAAGCTTAAGAGAGTATTGACTAAAGCTCTAGTTTTAATTCAGCCTGAGGCAGGGAAGGATTTTGTGGTGTACTGTGATGCTTCCCATACAGGATTGGGAGGTGTCCTTATGCAAGACGGGAAGGTAGTTGCTTATGCATCTTGACAACTAAGGCCACATGAGGTTAACTACCCGACGTACGATTCAGAATTGGCAGCAGTGGTCTTTGCTCTTAAAGTGTGGAGGCACTACTTGTATGGAGAAAAGTCAGTGATTTATACTGACCACAAGAGCCTTAAGTATCGGGTATTAAAGCGAGTTGGACCAGTGGCATACCAGTTAGAGTTGCCACCAGAGTTGAAGCAGATGCACGACGTGTTCCATGTTTCGATGCTACGTCGTTACCGATCGGATCTATCTCATGTAGTTCCAGTTGAAGAGGTGGAGCTAAGGCCAGATTTGTCCTATGAGGAGGAGCCGATTCAGATCTTGGAACGAGATGTGAAAGTGCTATGAAGGAAATCAATTCCTTTGGTCAAAGTGTTGTGGCGTAACCATGGATCGGAAGAAGCTTTGTAGGAGCCAGAAGAAGCGATGCGACAGTAATACCCCACCTATTTTAACCAAGTAATTTCGAGGTCAAAATTATTTTAAGGGGGTAGAACTGTAATATTTGGGATTTGGGGGCTGGTGTATTTTGCTTATATATATATGGAAGCAGGTCTGTGTATGTGGAAAGTGTTTTATGAATTTTGTGAATCTCAGTGTGTAGGTGAATGCCTTAAGAATTATTTGATTTTAAATTTCAAAGAGGGGCTAAGCTTGTTAGGCCTTAAGAAAATAAGTTGGGGAAAGATGACACAGAAATGGGCTTGATTAAGTGGCATGAAGGCGCCACTTAGGGCCTTAGAGTGTGACGCCACAAGCAAGGGGAAAGGGCTTGGGTTTGAGTCACAAGGGAAGCAAATAGGAATTTTATTTTGCTGCTAGAATGAGCAGTAGTAGACGGCACTAAGACACTAAAGGGATGAGTTTTAGTTGTGATTAAATCCTTTTTAAAAATTTGGCTAAGATAAGAGATAAATGTGGATTTATTTCTATTATTTTAAATGAAGTGATAAAGAGGGAAATAAGGGATTAGATAGGGGAAGAAGAGTGTGGCCAGCCTAGGGACTCCTTTAAGGTGATTTTCGGCCAAGTATTGTAAGGGGGATAGCCGAATTTCTTTAAACAAGTTAGTCTCTCTTTTGTTTTCTCTGTTCTCTCCAAAGCCATCACTATTATCTTCTTTTTCTTGTTCTAGCCAAACCCTCTCTAAAGATCACCATTGCCGATTCTTCCTGAGTCCCATACCCTTCCTTTTCACTCTTGTTGAAGCTAATTTCTTAGTAAGTTCCAAAAGCCGAAATCTGTTAATTAACATCTAGCCATAGTCGAATTTCTCTGTGGATTCAAGTGAAGGTGTAGTCGACTACAGTACTAAGGGTAAGATTAGTTGATATTCGATTTTCAATTCTTTTTCTTTTAGCCGAAACTTAAGGACTAATCCATTATTATTCTTGATCGAAACTTTGAAAGATCTTTCGGGATTTCTATAGTAGCCGACTACTAGGGAGATCATTCGGGATTCCAAATCTAAGGTGAGAGATTAGGCCGAAGGCCATGTTTTCAAATGTTGGAATTGGATCTGACATAGTACTTGTAGGGATTTCGACAGAGACCAAGGACAAGTGATATTTCGGGATTTGGATTCATAAGGTAAGTACATGTGATATTCGATCAAGGCCTATTTAGTGACTTAGATCTATTTCCTATTTATTCAAAAGCTGAGAACTAATCTGTAAAGTGATTTAGTGCTAGCCGATTGAAAGGAGGAAACACTACAAAGTTTCGGGATTTGATTAGTAATCAAATCGAAAACAAGGTAAGATTTTGGTTGCGATAATCCTTCGGGATCTAATCATTTGGCCGAATAGGCTTTTGCTAAAACACTAAGTGTTAACCGAATGTAGGAACTAAGGATCTAAAGCGTTAGATCAGGACTTTCGAGATTTTAGTGAAAGCATTAGGTAAACCAAGCATGTACCCCACGCTAACTCTTAATAGATTTACGACATCAATTTAATATATGTGTTTATAATGATGTGAAATGTGGCCAAAGGTACCATGCAATGGTACAAAGTACTCGGGTACGTAACCTTAACATTATGTTAATAAATGATATGAATATTTGGAATATGGCACATATATGAATATTGATAAGAATGTGAAATAAGGCATAAGGCATGATGTTGCATGATTTGTATGACATGGGGCATATGGGAAATTATTTTAAAGGGAAGTGATCCGTGGTTTATACCACAATATCTCGAATGTGGTGACTCATGTCACAAAACCCGAATGTGGTGACTTATGTCACAAATAATTATCTGGTGGCTATGCTACAATATATATAAGGGCGATGAGCATGTCGTCTGCAGCGACTACCTTTGATGATGTGCAGCAGATGGAGGGTCGACTTGGTAGTCCCCACGGTGTGATGGTTGGTACGGGTGATGTGTAGCGGATGGTTATCTAGGTTTGGGTTCGGGTTTGCATCATTGATTATATATGTTTATTATGTATGATTTGACATGCCTAAATTGATTGAGACTTGTGTTGGTTGTTACACACTGAGTCTGTTTGTCTCACCCCATTGTGGGATTATTTTTTCCAGGTGACACACAGTAATGGACTGGGTCGGCAGGAGTTCAATGGTGGCCATGCTTAGCTCAGAAGTTGTTTTATTTTGAATTTTCCATACTTAAGTATTTTGAATTATTTCGGGTTTTGTTTTGATGTAATAAGGCCATAAGTATTAAACTGTTTATGCATGCATTTAAATTATTTTAGTATGGTACGATCTTTATCACTTTAAAGTTTAAGTAACTTATATTAAAAATAAATGTTAAATGTTTTGACACCTAATCAACACAAATCAACTGTTCTTCAAAAACACACAAAAATTTTGGCAAAACTTCAAATAAGTTTCGAAAGATTTTTCCCTAGAAGCATGCCAGATCCGATCAGGGCTTGTGGGCCGAGTTTGGGGTGTTTCATAGATAAGGGGAGACACCTATGTTTTCGTGCTACAAAGGTATGACTTATCTTGATTGAATCTTTTGGGTTCTTTGAGTTAAATTATACATGTATAAATTATTTATGAATTATGATGAGACATTATCGATAGGAATTATGAATTATGGAAAGTTCGTTTTAATTGTAAGTTGAGAATTTTGCTTGAGGACAAGTAATAGCTTAAGTGTGGGGGTATTTGATAAACCGTAAAAGTAACATATTTTAATCCCACATTTAGTATGCTTTTGAATGATTTATCCCTGATTTATGTAAAAAGGTGCTCTTAATCCTTTCTTTTCATGTCTTATACACAGGAAAGCACCTAAGGATAAAAAGAACAAGAAACGGTCTCCAAAATGGGCCAATTTGGGCCGAATAGGAAATTGACACGGCCTGGACTTTAAGCCACACGATCGTGCCTTCGTCAAATTACTTCACACGGCCATGCCACAATTTACACGGCTATGCCCCAAATGACAAAATCGAGACACGACCTGAAGATGATTTACATGAGTGTGTACCATGGCTGCGCCCCTGCTGCTAGAATGAGCAATTTCACTCCGAATTGGATGCTTGAATCCAAAGAAACATACTCCTAAGTCTACTTAAACATCCTAATAGCAATTCTACTTGAAGGAGGTACTTAGGATCCAAGTAAAGCATCTCAAAGGCCTATATAAACTACCCAAGGCAGTTATTCCAAGGACAGCTTTTTGGTAGAGGCTTTTCCCGAAGCTTTCATCTTTTAGGGATTTACTTGAAGATAGCCAGTTGATCCATCTCAAGAAGCCAGAGCTCCATTCAAAATAGAGGATCTCTCCTTTAATTCCTTCAGGGGGTTTTAGGGATTTCTTATGTTTTGTTTTATCTTTTCTCTTGAGATGTTTTCTTATTTAGTTATGAACTAAACCCTTCAGATACTTGAAGGGGATGAAACCTATGATGCTTTTGTTATTTGATTTCTAAATTATATGAGAAGTACTTAGTTTGTTCTTAATTATATTGCTTAATTTAATCTGATGTGCTTAGGTGGAGGAGGAATAGACCCTACCTAAGAGTAGATCTAGCATAATCGAGTGGAATTGATCGGGCGTCTAGAGATAGGGTTACAAGATTTTACCTGATTAGGGTGAAACCTAATATGGGAATCCATTGATTGATTTACTGTTTCCTTAGGGGGTTATTATAAGAGAACGAGAGTTCCACTAATTAACCTAAGTTTAGATGTTATTCGCATCGAGAGATGGTTTAATATAGGTTATGGAGTCTCACGAATCAAGCTAAGTAAAGAAATCATATGGTTTGGGGAATAAATAATAAGTGAAGTCATAGGTGGATTCTTCCTAGGGTATCGTCTTCATCAACTGAGTTTTCCTAAAGCTTTCTCTAATTTGTTCTTTCATCTTTGTCTCTAGTTTAGTTTTTCATTAGTTTTAGATGCAACCAATCACTCCATATTTCACTCTAAATAATAGAAAGAAAGTGAGTAGTAGTACTTTTAGGTTCCCTTGGGTTCGATAAGATATTCTTACCTAAACTATACTACTGTTCGATAGGTGCACTTGCCTCTATCGTTGTCATAGTTAGTGTACAGGTTTGATCATTCTTTTATAAATATTAAAACTCGACTGTTTGACACGATCACCGCTTCTTGAAGCTCTTTCGCAGATGCCAGATTCGAGGAAATTTTAAAAAGCTTCTGACGAACAAACGTAAGCTAGATTAGGAACCACATTTGGAATTAAACGCAGTATGCTCAGCAATGTTACAGAATAGACTACCATGAAAGCTAAAAGATCCAAGGAGTTTTACAATCCCATGTCTAGTTGGTAGACTAACTATTGATAATGCATTAGCTGATTTAGGGGCAAGTATAAATGTCATGCCCTATAAAATGTTTAAGCAGCTAGATCTAGAGAAACCCAAACAAACTAGGATGAGTATCCAATTTGCTAATAAAACTGTTAGAATTCCTAGGGTATTATCGAAGATGTTCTTGTAAAAATTGACAAATTTGTTTTCCCAATAGATTTTGTTGTCTTAGACATGGATGAGGATAATTCAATTCCTTTAATCTTAGGAAGACCCTTTTTAGCAACCGCCAGAACTAAAATTGGTGTTGCCACAGGAGAACTCATACTTTGTGTAGGTGACGAATTGATCAGTTTACAAGCTCTTGACTCAGCCAGGACATCGATAAATGAAGGTGAGAAAGTAAATTCAGTTGATAATCAATCTGTTCAAATCCCACCGCAGGAACAACCATAGAGCTACAAACCTGAACAGAAGCAAGGACCCTGTGTCAATAAAGAAGAATTATTTAAGGAATAAAGCTTTGAGGAGAACGAACTAGAAGAGTGGAAAACACATTTTAAAGAGAAGTCAGAACCACACGAGGCAAAATCGAAGGTGCATCTAGAAGAGCTCGTAGGGACATTGAATCACTTCAAAATAGGAGATCAGGTACGGTTAGACAAAGCAGATCCACGCATCACCACACCAACCCTGAGTTCAAACGAAGACATTCCTTTTGAGGTACGCAACATCTTTCTATGTGGAGTAGTTGAGGTAAGAAATTCCATATTTGTCACTTATAAGGTAAATGCTTCTCGACTTAAATTTTATAAAACTAATAGTATGAGAGAAGATATTCAAACATTTAAACCACCATAATCATACGAGGGAAAAGGACAGTCTAGCTTAGGACTTTAAATGAGCGCTTCTCGGGAAGCAACCCAAGCACTAACATTAATTTCTATTTTGTGGTTTAGTTTTATTTTTATTTTTATTTTTATTTTTTTTTTCTTTTAGAATTTCAATAAACTAAAAGTGAAGATTCCCAGTCCACACAACCTAGCACATGGTCGTGGTCATGGCCGTCTGGGCACTCCGAATCACCGTATTGACATGGCAAGAGATACGAGTCAAAAGAAATCAATTCACTAAAGTCATGGGCTCACCTACTTCACCATGGTCGTACGAAGTGGTCATGGACCAACACTACCTTTTCAGGAACGGGTGTGGCGTCTGGAAAATGGAAGTGGGTGAACCAACATGCCTAGACACACAGTCGTGCGATGCGGCCGTGTAATTCAACACACCCTCGGTGCACAGGCGTGGGAAAATGTCAGGAGCCAAAATTCTATTTATCGCCACCCCCTCTCCCTCTTCTTCCTCACCCTCCTTCCTTATTTATTTCTTCCTTCTTCTAATCATATTTCCTCTCTCATTTTCTTCTAACATTCTTATAACTCTTGAGACACCAAAACCATGCCGAAGAAGTGTAAGAGGCCAACCACAGTCTCCTCAAAGGAGGCCGATTCACATGAGTTCATGCAGACAGCTTCAGCTATTCGACAAGCCAAGGGTCTTTGAGACAATTTAGTTTTTATTTTTCTTTTCTGTTTTGCTTCATTTCCTTATCTTTACTTCTCTTCTACTTAATTTAGTTTACTTTGTTTTAGTTCCTTGATTTTAGGTTCTAAAGGCTACTTGGGAATCACACCGGAACCACGACCACAGCCCCTTCGCAGCCTTAGAAGTCACACCCATCTCGCGAACCATCTGTCAATAAGGACTCTTCAGTCCACTAGTCTTTTCTTTTAATTTCAATTTTCATCTTAGTCTCCTTCTCTTTATTTTCTTTATTTTTAATTATATTATTAGTATAATTTTAATGTTTTTTAGATTTCCTAGCTACATCTTTGTAGGCTCCCCAATTTCTTCATCTAGTACAGATATTGTCAGTAGCCACCCCACCAGGCCCATAAAACACTCCATCACCACTCCTCCAAGCCCCATCTTCTACCACGATCACCGCCAACTCCCGGAGTCATCCAAAATTCAAGAAGTGTTACTTCTCCCCTTCTGTTTTAATTACATTATTAGTTATCCATCTTTGTACATTGAGGGCAATGTACATCTTAAGTGTGGGGGGGTAAAAGTACCTAACTTTTTGCATTATTCCAAAATCCTGAATTTTAGTCTTGTTCCTAAGTAATTTTCTCATATTATTAATTAGGGTGAAATTTCTAATGATTTATGATTTTTATTGATATGTTTTTGAGTAAGTCATATATAATTATGCATTGATGATTTAAACTTTAAGATACTAGAGAATCAAGCATGATAAGTCTATTTTTTAGAAAAAAAATTTCTAGGTTGTTGAACCGAATTTGAATTTTACCTTAAAGTTTTAAATTTACAGGGATTGATGTCAGATATCCATAATTTTTGTGAGATTTTAAGCCTTATAGAGCATATATTCTTTTTCGTGCTCACTTTATTGATTATGAGTGTGTCAACACTGAATTGTTATTCTAGAACTTGTCTTGATTATACATATCGAGACCACATTAATTGATCTGATATACTGAGATGATAAAGGCACCTAGGTTTTAACCCATTCACTCCACTAAAAAGCCTACCTTCACAAATTAACCCTTAGTGAACCCATTTGATCCTAACAACCCTTTTTATTGATTCACTCGCTAATATTAACCCAAAACCCTTTGTATTTTTTATCACCATTCCTTTAACTACCCTTCTATCGAGAATCGATTTGATCACTTGCCTAATTACTTTATTTAGTTGATATAGTTATTTATTATATTACATATTTATTTGATTTGTTCTTAAAAAAATCGAATCAATTGAAGTATATTCAATATTAA
Organism: Gossypium rotundifolium; assembly: GCA_025506655.1. Classification (NCBI taxonomy): domain Eukaryota; kingdom Viridiplantae; phylum Streptophyta; class Magnoliopsida; order Malvales; family Malvaceae; genus Gossypium; species Gossypium rotundifolium. The sequence goes on along the minus strand of CP106732.1, from coordinate 45,365,818 downwards.
TAGTGTAAAAAGAAAAAAAATGAAGTATATTCATTATTAGTTCTATGTTCTAAGAGCTTGTACATTTAAATTTAGCATCTTGAAGAAGAAGATTGTATTATTCATAATTTCATGTAATGTAATTATTAAGATTATTAGTTCAATTATTTTTCTAAAAGTTAGGTAACTTGTCAATTCAATCTCGATTCTAAACCTTCTTATTCAACCTTTATCCACACCTTTAACCTAAGCCCCGTTACAACCTTGATAAAGACCTTTTGATTTGTGTATCATCTCATATTACAGTGGTGGAGATTTGATTTTCAGGCAAGCCTATGGGATTAACTTTACAGGTTTGACTTATGAGTGCTTATTGTTAAACCTTAAACACATCGAGTGCTTTGAGTGAATCTTTAGTGAGGATGTCAATCCTTGTCGGTTTTGAATTAAAGGTAATCATTTAGATAAGGGGAGACATCTATGTTTTTGCGCTACAAATATATGACTTATATTATTTAAATATTTAAGAGTCTTTGAGTTAAATTATCCATGTATAAATTATCTATGAATTATGATGAGGAATTATTGATAGGAATTGTGAATGGTTGAAAGTTTGTTTTAATTGTAAGTTGAAAATTTTGCTTGAGGACAAGCAAAAGCTTAAGTGTGGGGGTATTTGATAAACCGTAAAAGTAACATATTTTAACCCCATATTTAACATGCTTTTGGATGATTTAGCCCTTAATTTATGTAAAAAGGTGATCTTAATCCTTTCTTTTCATGTTTTATACTCAGGAAAGCACCCGAGGACGAAAAGAATGAGAAATGGGCTTAAAATGGGCCAATTTCAACCAAAGTGGAAATCGACACAGCCTGGACTTCAAGCCACATGGCCGTGTCTCGTCAAATTACTTCACATGGCCATACCATGATTTACATGGCCGTGCCTCAATTAACAGAATCCAAACATGGCCTGAAGTCGATTTACACAAGCGTGTGCCATGGTCGTGCCCTTGCTATGGGAGAGAGTAATTTCACTCGGATTTGGATACTTTGAGGTGAAGAAACACATTCCAAAGCCTATTCAAATACCAAGTAGGAAGTATACTTGAATTGAGGCATTTAGAGGCCAAGTAAAGCATTCCATAAGTCTATATAAACACCTTAAGTGTAACCTGACAGGGGGGTTAGAGGCCGAGACATTCAAAATTTGGCAGAAGACGAAACTTTTGTGAGAATCACTCAAAGATAGCCAATTGATCCATCTCAAGAAGTTGGAATTCTACTAAAAATGGTGGATCTCTCCTTCAATTCCTTCAGAGGGTTTTAGGGATTTCTTATGTTTTGTTTTATCTTTTCTCTTGAGATGTTTTCTTTATTTGCTATGAACTAAACCCTTTAGATACCTGTAGGGGATAAAACCTAGATGAATCTTATTATTGTCTTCTAAATTATATGATAAATACTTGATTTGTTCTTAATTATGTGTGATTAATTCTTGTGTTAATGTTTTCAGGATATTAATTCAAGTCATATGTTCTTAGGTGGAGGAGGAATAGACCCTGCCTAAGAATAGATCTAGATTAATTAAGCGGAGTCGTTCGCGCGCCTAGAGATAGGGTGACGAGATTTTGTCGGATTAGGGCGAAACCTAATATGGGAGTCCATAGTTCGATTTTCTGCTATTCTAGGGGGTTATTAAGTGAGAAAGAGATTTCTATTAATTAACCTTCGAGAGAGGGTTTAATATACATTAGGGAGTCTTACGGATCAAGTCAAGTGAAAAAATCGTATGGTTCAGTGTTAGATAATAAGTGAAGTCTAGGTGGATTCTTCCTGATGGTATCATCGTGATCAACTGAGTTTCTCTTCAAGTTATTTCCTAATTCATTCTTTTTCTCTTTGCATCTTAGTTTAGTAATTACTTAGTTAATCAACCAAATTATTTTATATTTAGGCTAAATAATAGAAAGAAAGTGAGTATTAGTACTTTTAGTTCCTTTGGGTTCAATAAATCTGGTCTTACCGAAGCTATACTACTATTCGATAGGTACACTTGTCTTAAGTCGTTGTCAGAGTTAGTTTCCAGGTTCCGTCATTCTCTTTATAAATTTTAAAACTCGACAATTTTACAACGATCAAAGGCACTTGTGATTATTTAGCACTCTACGTCATAAGGTGTGTAATCTCACACCCTTGTTTGTTCTGTTAATGCTATGATTTGTGAATCGACTAAAAGTCGAAAGATCGAAAAGCCGGTAAATTGGAATCTGAGAACACTCGAGTGTGCGAGCGCTTGTAGGGCTAAATCGAGCCACAAGTGTTGGTGATAGACTTGGGAGTGTCACGAACTATCTCGTGGGGCTAAGGCTGTAATGGGCCTTGTTGAGCCGAAGTGGGCTAAGTGGGCCCAATGGGCCAACAGGCCCACAGGGACGAAATCTATGATAAGTGCGGATAATAGATGTGGCTGCGAGGTTTGCAGAAATGTAGTCGAAAAGGGTTGAATGGGCCACACGAGTGTGTGGGCCTACTTGGGCCAAAACTTGTGCTTTGGCCCATATGTACCTTTTCGATCAAACAGGGTATCTGTGTCACTCGAGGCGATAGTAGGCCTTTGGAAAGGCCGTTATAAGGGTAAAATTACTGAAATACCCTCTATGGGTAGAGTTGCCGAAATACCCTCGATGGGTAAAATTACTGAAATACCCCCGAGGGGTGAAATTATCATTTTACCCCTAAACGACAAAATGACCGTTATACCTTTAGTGGTAGTTTATATGATGTTTATGTTATTTCTATATAACTGTATATGATCGTGATACACTACATACATAACATATTGCATTGGGTTGGGTTTTTCTGATTTGGAGGAAGTACCATTATAGTGGCATCGCCACGTGTTCTGATCCTAGTGGCTCAGCCACATATACCGTTATTAGTAGTTAGGCTGCACCATTGGAGAGTTTGGTTGGGTGGGTCGACATAGTCCCCACATAGAGAGCTTGGTTGGTACGAGTGGAGAGTTTGGTTGGTATGGGTTGGGTCGCATGTCCATTTCATTGATATGATTTTAAGGCTTAAGCCCAGATTGTTACCGAATAGGGCTGAGGCCCAGATTGTTACCGAATAGGGCTTAGGCCCAGATCGTTACCGAATAGGGCTTAGGCCCAGATTGTTACAGGATAGGGATTAGGCCCAGATTGTTACCGAATAGGGCTTAGGCCCAGACTGTTACTGGATAGGGTTAGGCCCAGACTGATATCGTATGGGCTCACGCCCAAACTGTGACCGTAATAGGGGATTACACACTGAGTTCTCGTAACTCACCCTTTTCCTTTAACTGTGCATGTAATCCCCAATCGTAGACGATTTGGAGCTACGAGGGACTCAGAGGTGGCCACACGATCGACATGCTTTAAAGCTGAACTTAGCGAATTTATATTTACTTTATTTTAATTATTGGGTTAATGATTCTTATAATAAGGCCATTGGGATTTTCATTTTAACTTTTTTTTTTGGCACTTCTTTTAATTACAAATAGCTAGGCTTTTAAACATGAGTTTTTAAAATAATAACTATTGTTTTCAAAATATATCACGTTTCTGCAACTATTTAAGTCAATTTCCGCTACAGACAAGGTTTTAAAAATAATAATATTTTTTGCAAGGGAATGGTTTTGAGCAAATCTTGTTTTGTTAAGCAACGAAAATCGAGATTTTTAAATGGTAGAAAGTTGTAAATTGAAGATGGGTTTTCAATGAAAACATGCTTTTCAAAAAACACTTCAATGTGACACGCCATATTCGGGCCTAACTTCTAGGCTGGGTTTGGGGTGTTACAAAAATTGAAACCAAAAAGGCATTGTAACAGCTTGTTTTTAGGTCAAATTAAAAAATTTGTTTTGGGACCACAAATTTGAGGCCAAAATATTTATTTTTTTATTTTATTAAAGTTTACAGCATGATAGAATTATTGTGTAAAAGTTCTATAAAAAAATTTTACTGTTTGAATGCTTAATTCGATAAAAAGGACTAAATCGCGTAAAGAGTAAAACTTGTGTTCTATTAGCTAAAAGTGTTTAATAGCATAGAACCTTAACATTAAGGTCCTTTTTGTTTAAATTAGACAATTAACATGATAGTGGATGATAGTGGCTTCGTAAATTTGAAATTATTAAAGTTCATTAAGGTTAATTTAGTAATTTGGTAAATAAAGGTTAATATTAATAAAACAAAACAAAAATTCTTAAGGTTAATATTAATAAAACAAAACAAAAATTCTTTCTCCATCCATCTTGTTCAACCGAAAGTTAGGGCTAAGGAAAGCCATTTATTTTCTCTTTATTCGGCCAAGCTATTTCATTCAATCAAGGTACAGTTTTTGCTCAATTTTTTATGATTTCTATGTTTATGTAATCATTGCAGCTCAACCTAGCTAGCCTGTACCTTTAATTTCGAAATTGTTAAAGTTTTTGAGAGTTTCTATTGTTGAATCTATAAGTTCTTTGATGTTTAATGATGAAATATGAATATTTGTTGATAGTTAAAATAGTTTTATAAAGTGATTTTTCACAAAAATGTCAAAAAGGGATTAATTTGTGAAACTATAAAATCATGTGGGTAAAAGTGTAAATAAATTAAAAATTTAGGCTGCTAGTAACCTATAGTAAATTCGGCTAAGCATGGGTTATACTTAATTTGTAACACCCCAAACCCGCCCAACATCACGAATCGGATCGACATGTTACTAGGGAAAAAGGTGTAAAAGGAATCTTGTTTCAAGGTAGGAAAAATATTGTAAAATAAAAACTATCTATTTGAATTGGGGTTTTTAAAATTAGGGGATTGTAGTTGGAGAAAATTTCAGCCGTTGAGTTAAAAATATAATTCAATACCCTCATTGTTACAAGTAGAAAACCATTGTTTTTTTACGTTGCTCAAGTTTTGAAAACCCATTCTTTGCTGTTTCAATATTATTAGAGGTAAAGTAAAACATTGCTTTAACAATTACGAAATAGTAAAACTACTTAAAAAAAATTCCTAAAGTTTATCAAAACAGGAGTGGCCTTATTACAGAATGAAAATATCCCAACAGAAAATAGCAATTAACGTTTTAAAACAAAATTTAAAATCAAAACCCTGCATCCGCTACACACCTATTTGGCAGTCTATGCTGACAGACACACTGCTCAAAGTCCACTTAAGTGGTCTAGCAACTAATCCCCGTGATTAAATCACCAATATCCACAATGAGACTCGAGGTCATCATCAATCCACAATGAGGCTCAAGGCCATCATTAATCGTGACAGAGTCACCCACATATAAATAAACTTCCCCTTTAAATTAGTATATCCTGAATCCCATGCACATGCAACATAAAATGGTAAATGGCAACATGATAGAATATGAACACATCCTGATATATATGTATAACATGCTACATGCATCCACAACCATTTATCCTCAACTTTGATGTAGGTAGTAAACTAACATGGTTTACCGGATTACCCAACGTGGGTAACAACACCACCACAGCCACTATTGCGGCTACCACATATGATTCATACATTTTAATTAAAACAAACAAGGTAACGATGTGGTAATTACACACTTGATAACACGTAATATGATTCCCTCTATGTCGACACTCTCATTAACAGTCACTACTGCTATCTGTCTATTCTTTTGCTCAGAAATTGGCCCACACCCAGGCAGCCACTCGCGAATCGCAGACACAGCCCTCTTTTTGAACTTAGGGGCTGGGTTCATAGATCCAACCCCTCCCAACGATTGGCTATCATTTGAGTCCATGAACACCTTAGTCACTAACCCAGATTAAAGCAGAGAAAACGAATCAAAAGAAATTAACGCTTAAGGCTAAAGCCCTTACCTAGACCACCAACTCTCAAAGCTCTTAAACTTAATCCACCAGCCAACCGAATCCCGGAGATCAAAAGAATGCGACACACTTCCACCTACAAGTGGCCAAGCAGCCAAACATAAGGCCATATGGCCATTCAGCTTTGGTTCCCCAGAACTCGAAAGAGATAACGCGCAATGGAAGTAATCGTTACTAACCTTACACCCAAGAGGATTCGGCACTAGCACAGAAAAAGTGGAAATTCGGCAACTCAAAAGAAAAAAATGAAGAAGAGTAGGCCACTACGATTCGGTTTATGAAGGAAAGTCAGAGTTGAGAACCTTGGATGGGGATATTCGACAAAGGTACAAAGGTTGAAGATGATAATGGAGTTAGGGGTTTTGGCTTTGAAACAAAAGAAAGAAGAATAAGTGATGAGCAATAGATGCAGCTATGGTGCTTAAAAGAAAACGAGGACAAGAAAAGAAGAGGTTTCAGCCATGGTGAAAAGATGAGAAAGAGTAGAGAGAATTCGGCTTTGGCTTTTGAGAGAAAAGAAGAGAAACAACAAAATGCAAAATGTAAGATGTGGGAGTGGTTCAATTCGGCATAAAAGAAAATAAAAAGGGTAAGGCCCTAAGTGCTTTCCAACTAGCCGAAAGCCACACCTCACCAAGGCCTATACCACAATCGACCACCCCCTAACTAGCACCCAAAACTGAAAGTCCCTCCTCCCCTCCAACTCTTCCAAATTCGGCTAACACACCCCCCACTCCAATCCTTTCTTTTTCTCATTATTTTTCTCCTAACCACCTATTCAGATGAGTTTGAATACTTCAAACTCCTAAATCTCCTCTCCTCCCCCCATTCAAAACTATTGACTTCTTCAACCCTCATCCACCAGAGTCCATCCTGAGTACAACACTCCCTGATCTTGACGTCAAAATAAACACACAAAAAGGAGGTTCCCGCAGCTCGAGCCCAAGCCTTCCCCACCTACATAAGGCGTCACTTCCCTAAACCTCAAGTGATGTCCCTTGCCACTTTACCAAGGCCCAACTTGTGTCAAAACCTACCACCAACCACACTTAACACCTACTCCAATTAGCTTCCCCCTTCTAAAAGACCAAAACACAAATTCCCCCAAGGCTCTGGCCTACCCCTGACTCCTGCCTAGACCCTAAAATAGCCTAAATAGCATGACATCCATACTATCTACATACAAATAGATAAAATGCAAAGGCCCCGATTTAGGATGTTACAATTTTACCCATCTTAAAAAAATAATTTCAGCCTCAAAATTACCTGGTCAAAAGAGTTGAGGATATTGCCGTCGCATCACGTCCTCGGGCTCCCATGTGGCTTCCTCTATTCCATGATTCCACCATAACACCTTCACCAAAGGAACTGATTTCCTACACAAGACTTTGACATCCCGATCCAGAATCTGCACTGGTTCCTCTTCAAAAGACAAATTTGGCCTCACTTCAATCTCCTCCACTAGCACAACATGAGACGGATCTAAACGATAGCGTTTAAGCATGGAAACATAGAATACATCATGGATCTGGCTCAATTCTGATGGTAACTCAAGCTGGTAAGCTACTGGTCCCACACGCTTCAACACCTTATAAGGCCCGATAAACCTAGGGCTTAGCTTGCCCTTTTGACCAAATCTCAGCACTTTCTTCCACGGCGACACCTTCAGGAGAACCTTATCACCCACTACAAACTCTATATCTTTTTGCTTAAGATCAGCATAAGATTTTTGCCTTTCCGAAGATTCCTTCAAATGAGTCCGAACCAACTTAACCTTATCCTCCACTTCAACAACCAACTCTAGACCCAACAACTGACGTTCTCCCAACTCTGTCCAACACGTAGGGGTATAACACTTCCGCCCATAAAGCGCTCCATACGGTGCGTCTGCGGATGAAATGCCATGCTAAAATCCAGCCTGGTGCCCAAAGCCTGATGCAACGCCCTCTAGAATCGCGACGTAAATCTAGGGTCCCTATCTGAAATGATTGATACTGGTACCTTATGCAGCCTCACAATTTCTGCCACGTACAGCTTCGCCAACCTCTGCAGAGAGTAGTCGACACGAACAGATATAAAATAACCAGATTTTGTCAATTGATCCACGATCACCCATACCGAGTCTTTCTTAGCAAGCATAAGAGAAAGCCCGCTAACAAAGTCTATCATGATTCTCTCCAACTTCCACTGTAGAATCTTCACTGGTTGCAGCAACACTGAAGGCACCTGATGTTCAGCTTTAACCTGTTGACACGTCAAACACTTCCCTACAAATCCTGTAACTTCTCGCTTCAATCTAGGCCACCAAAATTATTCTCGTAGATTCCAATACATCTTACTTCCTCCAGGATGCATAGCATAAGGGCTACTATGTGATTCCAGAAGAATCATCTACCTCAACTCCACATCCTTTGGCATGCATACCTTCCCACGAAAACAAAAAACCCTATCGCTGTTCACACTATAGTCCTCTATTCCACCATCCTACACTTGCAGAAGTCGAGCACTCAGAACCTCATCCACTAACTATTTCTCTTTTACTTGACTTATCCATGTCGGCTTCACTCGCAGCTTAGCTAACAAACTCTTGTCGTCATACAAGCTAAGATGGGCGAACATCTCCCCCAAATTTGCCACCACATTTGCCTTCCCCGGGTGGTATTCAATCGAGCAGCCATAATCCTTTAATAACTCCACCCACATTCGCTGCATCAAGTTCAGCTCCTTCTGAGTCAGCAGATACTTCAGACTCTTGTGGTCATTGTAAATTACAGACTTCTCCCCATACAAATAATGTCTCCACACCTTTAGAGTGAAAACCACCGCAGCCAACTCCAGATCATGCGTGGGGTAGTTAATCTTGTGCGGTCTTAACTATCGAGACGCATAAGAAACAACCTTCCCCTCCTACATTAGCACACAACCTAACCCCGTGTGAGAAGCATCACAATACACCACGAAATCCTTTCCAGCCTCAGGCTGAATTAATACCAAAGCCTCTGTCAAAATCCTTTTTAGCTTTTCGAAACTCTCTTGCTACATGTCCGACCATACAAAAGGTACCTCCTTCCTCAACAACTTAATCAAGGGTGCCGCAATTGAGGAAAAACCCTCGACAAACCTTCTAAATATCCTGCCAACCCCAAGAAACTTTGAATTTCTACCACAGACTTAGATGGTTTCTATTCTGACACTACCTCGATCTTCCGAGGATCAACTCTTATTCCTTCAGCCGACACCACATGGCACAGAAATGTAACTTCCCTTAGCCAAAATTTGCACTAGCTAAATTTTGCATGTAGTCTCTTCTCCTTTAGAATCTGTAGAACTACCCGAAGATGCGATCGTGCTCCTCTTCTGACTTGGAGTACACCACACCACTATGAACTGGTCTAGATAGGGTTGGAAAACTCGGTTCATCATATCCATGAATGCAGCTGGTGCGTTTGTCAACCCAAACGGCATTACTAAGAATTCATAGTGCCCGTAGCGAGTCCGAAAAGTCGTCTTGTGAATTTTGCTTCCTTTACCTTAAGATGGTGCTATCCGGACTTCAGATCTATCTTCAAAAAGACTGATGCCCCCTTGAGCTGATCAAACAAGTCGTCTATCCTCGATAGCGGGTGCTTGTTCATGATCGTCAGCTTTTTCAACTGGCGGTAATCTATGTACATACGCATAGATCTGTCATTCTTCTTTACGAACAACACCGGTGCTCCCCATGGAGACACACTGGGTCGAATAAAACCGCGATCAAACAACTCTTGGATTTGAGCTTTCAATTCCACCATCTCCTTCGGTGCCATCCGTAAGGGGCGATAGACACCAGAGCCGTACCTAGTAAAGCTCGATTCCAAACTCTACCTCACGATCTGGCGGTAACCCTGAAAGCTCTTCCAGAAAAACATCCACAAACTCATTCACTATTCTAACCTCCCCCACGGCCGCTTCCTTTGCATCCAAGGTACTAACCAACATTAGGAAGGCCATGCACCCTTTCTTTACCATTCTTTCCACCTCGAGAGCGAACACTACGATAGATAAATAGTTTCTCCTCTCACCTATCACCAAGACTTCTTCATCCTCAAGAGTCCTTAACATCATGCGTTTAGCAGCACAGTCCAAATTCGCACGATACCTTACCAACCAATCCATGCCTAGGATTAAGTCAAATTCCCCAAATGGTAGCTCCATCAAGTTAGCTGGAAAAACTGACCCTTGGACTTCTAGAGGCACATCTCTAAAGAATTTGTCTCCACTAATGATTTCCCTAAAGGATAAGTACAGTCATCTCCTTAGAGACAGTTTTAGGATTCATACTTAAAGTTCCAGACACCATACTAACAATGTAAGAGTGAGTTGACCCAACATCAATCAATGCAATAAAGGGTCACCCAAAAAATGAGAAACGTACCCATTATCACGTCTGGTGCCTCCCCCTCCTCATGACATCTGGCCACGTACACTAACCTAGGCTGCCTTGCCTCAGTACTCCTTGATCCTCTACCCAGTGCCCCACGACCTCGACCAAAACCATTCCCTCATTGGTTCGGACCACGAGCTCTTGACACCTGTTGACCACCCCTTCCTGGCTGTACATACCCCTGACCTACCATCCAAGCCCTAGCCATATCTTACGGACAATTCTTAATCAGATGATACTTTGACCCACACTTAAAACACTCCTTATTTCTACCCTAGCACTCCCGCATGTGATCTCTCACAATGAGTACACTGTCGAAATTGCCCAACAGCAGCTGGCGTAGCAACGCGAACAAGTCTATCTACCCTAGGTCTTTTCTAAAACTTCCCGATGACCTTGACGGTCCATAACTCTTCTTATTCTTGCCTCTGTCCTTATCCCTGTTTTGCTTCTCAGTTCGCTTAACCTTCTCAGCTATCTTGGCCTTTTCCACCAACACAGCAAAATCTCTCTCGCTGAGGAGCTATCAACACCCGTAGCTCGTCTCGCAGCCTATCTTCAAATCTCACACATCGCTCGTAATCAGTTGCAACAATCCCTCCGGCGTACTGGCTTAACCTCAAAAATTTTGCCTCACACTCGGCTACTGACTTACCCCCTGAACTAAATTTAAGAATGCCTTCCTCTGCGCATCTACATAACTGGCTCTGACATATTCCCCTTAAAACTTTATCTTAAAGAAATCCCAATCCACTCGGTCTGTCGGAGTACGCTCTCTGATGGTGAGCCACCACTAGTAGGCCTAATCTTGAAGTAAAAAACTACGCCCTTTAGCTTCTCTTCAGCTGTGCAGTCCAAGTCATCCATAATTCTCTCGACCGCCTCCAACTAATATTCAGCCACATTTGGAGCTACTCCCGAGATACCTCTAAACATTTTAGCTCCATTAGCTCGGAGTTACTTAGGGATGGACTTCTGTGTTGCTGTCCCCATGCCTGCCTCGGCCAGACGCTCTAGAACCTGCAGCATTGCCTAAGATACTGCGTTGTCTCTATCCGTTTGACCTCAAGCTCGCTTCATGGCGAAGCGATAGCGGTACCTCATTCTCTGACCCATAACTAGACCCTACTAGTTCTACATAGTCACCCTACCCCTACCACGACCACGCACATTACGCCCGCATCCTCGAGTGCTCATGACTAGCGTGCACGATTTAATCTAATTTAAAAGTTTTATGCATCAACATCTCTTTCCACTATTTAACAACAAACAGTTTTATGGAAAAGAAGTTTAACAGCAGTTATTTCAAATTCGAATTCTATTTACAACATTCAGTTCTCAAGTCTGTATTTCCTAATTCTGGAGTTCACATTCAATCCACCTCAAGCATAGCATCACATACATACATCAAACACAAGTAAACATCGATGAACTCACATTCATCACCTAGGGGTATTTTCATCATTTCACTACCCAGGGGTATTTTCGTAATAATTTTTTTTCAAAATAAAGTTTCTTGGTGGTTTTCAAAATAGAGACGTTTTGGAAATTCTATAATTTAGGGGTATTTTGGTAATTTTTCAAATAAGGGTATTTTGGTCATTTTACAAAATCAAGGGTGTTTCAGTAAATTTTCTCAACCTAAGGTGTTTTTAGATAATTTACAAAATCAGGGACATATAAGTAATTTTGAAAAAATTAGGGTACTGGTCCCTTTCGGGTTTTATCCATGACTTTGGCCCATCAACAAGTCCTCGCGGCTAAGGTGAACAAACACTACGCACCATGTAGGATTCCCGAAAAGAGGAGGTGAGTCACTAGGACCGCTTAAGTACCAAGCTTTTCCTGGATCCATTCCTAGGCATGCATATGCCTTTTACCACACCCTAACTTAGCAACTTGTTCACAGACATGTTTAATTAGGGAAATTAAATCTTATGAAATTTGCAAAATTGTTCAGTCAAGCCCTAAGGTCCATTATCACTATCCTACCAGTCTACACCCATAAAGTCTATCAAACCCCATATCATATCAGAACAAGAGTTAGAGTACTTACCTGATGGACATGGGCTGGAGACGCAGGAGCCATGCAAAAGGAAAAGCATGTATCTCATTCTACTATGCTTTAAAACCATTTTAAAAAAAATGTTTTGAACTCAAAACCCAAAGCCGAGCCTTTGAACCAGGCTCTGACACCAAAATTGTAACACCCCAAACCTGACCCAACATCACGACTGGATCTAACATCTTACTAGGGAAAAAGGTGTAAAAGGAATCTTGTTTCTAAGGTAGGAAAAATATTGTAAAATGTAAATTGTCTATTTGAATTGGGGTTTTTAAATTAGAGGATTGTAGTTGGAGAAAATTTCAGCAGTTGAGATAAAAATATGATTTAACACCCTCACTGTTACAAGTAGAAAACCATTGTTTTTTTACATTGCTCAAGTTTAGAAATCCCATTCTTTACTATTTCAATATTATTGGAGGTAAAGTAAAACATTGCTTTAACAGTTACAAAATAGTAAAACTACTTAAAAAAATTCCCAAATTTTATCAAAACAGGAGTGGCCTTATTACAGAATGAAAATATCCAAACAGAAAATAGCAATTAACGTTTTAAAACAAAATTCAAAATTAAAACCCTGCATCCGCTACACACCTATTTGGCAGTCTATGCTGACAGACACATTTCTCAAAGTCCACTTAAGTGGTCTAGCCACTAATCCACGTGATTAAATCACCAATATCCACTATGAGAGTCGAGGTCATCATCAATCCACAATGAGGCTCAAGGCCATCATTAATCGTGACAGAGTTACCCACATATAAATACACTTCCCCTTTAAATCAGTATATCCCGAATCCCATGCACATACAACATAAAATGGTAAATGGCAACATGATAGAATATGAACACATCCTGATATATATTTATAACATGCTTACATGCATCCACAACCATTTATCATCAACTTTGATGTAGGTAGTAAACTAACCTGGTTTACCTGATTACCCAACGTGGGTAACAACACCACCACAGCCACTATTGCGGCTACCACATATGATTCATACATTTTAATTAAAACAAACAAGGTAACAGTGTGGTAATTACACACCTGATAACACGTAATATGATTCCCTCTACGTTGACACTCTCGTTAACAGTCACTACTGCTATCTGTCTATTCTTTTGCTTAGAAGCTGGCCCACACCCAGGCGGCCACTTGCAAACCGTAGACACAATCCTCTTCTTGAAATTAGGGTTGGGTTCACAGATCCAACCCCTCCCCACGATTGGCTATCATTTGAGTCCATGAACACCTTAGTCACTAACCCGGATTAAAGTAGGGAAAACGAATCAAAAGAAATTAATGCTTAAGGCTACGACCCTTACCTAGACCACCAACTCTCAAAGCTCTTAAACTTGATCCACCAGCCAACCGAATTCCAGAGATCAAAAAAATGCAACACACTTCCACCTACAATCGGCCAAGCACCCAAACATAAGGCCATATGGCCATTCGGCTAAGGCACAAAGGTTGAAGATGATAATGCAGTTAGGGGTATTCGGCTTTAAAACAAATGAAAGAATAATAAGAGATGAGCAATAGATGTGGTTATGGTGCTTAAAAGAAAATGAGGACAAGAAAAGAAGAGGTTTCGGCCATGGTCAAAAGATGAGAAAAGAGTAGAGAGAATTTGACTTTGGCTTTTGAGAGAAAAGAAGAGAAATAACAAAATGCAAAATGTGAGATGTGGGAGTGGTTCAATTCGGCATAAAAGAAAATAAAAGGGGTAAGGCCCTAAGTGCATTCCAACTAGACAAAAGCCACACCTCACCAAGGCCTATACCATAATCGGCCACCCCTAACTAGCACCCAAAACCAAAAGTCCCTCCTCCCCTCCAACTCTTCCAAATTTGGCTAACACACCCCCCACTCCAATCCCTTCTCTTTCTCCTTATTTTTCTCCTGACCACCTATTCAAACGAGTTTGAATACTTCAAACTCCTAAATCTCCTCTCCTCCCCCCATTCAAAACTATTGACTTCTTCAACCCTCATCCACCAGAGTCCATCCTGAGCACAACACTCCCTAATCTTGGTGTCAAAATAAACACACAAAAAGGAGGTTCCCACAGCTCGAACCCAAGCCTTCCCCACCTACATAAGGCGTCACTTCTCTGAGCCTTAAGTGACGTCCCTTGCCACTTTACCAAGGCCCAACTTGTGTCAAAACGTACCACCAACCACACTTAACACCTACTCCAATAAGCTTCCCCCTTCTAAAAGCCCAAAACGCAAATTCCCCCAAGGCTCTGGCCTACCCCTGACTCCTGCCTAGACCCTAAAATAGCCTAACTAGCATGACATCCATACTATCTACATGCAAACAGATAAAATGCAAAGGCCCCGATTTAGGATGTTACATAATTGCATGAATTTGCATTTTTACGAGCTAAGGACTAATTTTTTTAAAATGTTAAAATAGTAAGGGCAAAAGTGTAATTTTGTCACAAGGTGATTTTTGGGCTATATTGAATAGATTAAATATTGAATGTATTGAATTTGATAATATATAGATCATGATATGCCAAGATCGAAATTAGATCGGGGAAAAAGAAAAGTGGATGAATAGCCGATAATTGCTTACCGAGCGATACGAGGTAAGTTTGTATAATTAGAATCGAACTTTAATTACTTGTATTTATTTAAGATATAATGTTTATAATTGAGTATTTGATACACTTGGAATAAAAATGCTTAATTGATATTTACTGATTATTATTGAGCCCCGTTTGATCCGTATGAATTCGTAGGATACGAGTGACATGTCACTAGGGTTACCATTTTGGTCAAGCTCCTGTATTTGTTGCGGACTCACAACAACTCGTATGAGCTTACCGATATATTAGCTCATAAGAGCTTACTATTTTTAGCTCGTTAGAACTTATCGTTTCAGGTCAATAGAGCTTACTGATCATAGCTCGAAAGAGCGAAAATGATAATGAATTGACAGATTACTGATGTATTTCACCCATGTATCCTTTGAAGTTCTAATGGGTTCAATGGGTATAAATACTATATATATATAGATTAGTACTTTTATTGACTGAATTATTGATTATATGATCGAGAGTGAAATGTTGAATATGATGTACATTATATATGAATTTCATATGATATAATGTATTGAGTATTGAGATTGAGATAATGGATGATTACATGTATTTATGTGGCTAACTTGTTGATGAATGCTTGTGTTAGGCATTTGGAAATTTAATTGAGTTTACATTACTTGTTGTCTTGATTATGTAAGAATGGTAAGTTTAATTCTGAATTATACGGGCTTACTAAGCTATAAAGCTTACTCTGTTTCTTTTCCATGTATTATAGAGGTTCGATAGCTCGCTCGATTTGGATAAATTCAGAGTTACGCATCATACCATCCAGTTTTTGGTTGGTACTTTTGAATTTGTGGATATATGTAAATATGGCAGGTATAGGCTAGTTATAAGATGATAGTTATGGTTACTTGAATTAGTAATTTTGGTACATGTTATGGTATAATATTAAGCCATGTGATTTTGCTTAATTTGGTATAATGCTTTGGTTATGTATGAGTTTATAAATATGGTATGTTTTTGCAAGTAGTAGATGAAATGGAAATATGCAATTGATGACTTGATTTGAATTAGTCACATGAATGGAAACTGAATAATTTTAATAAGGTATTTGAATGCTATGATGAAATTGTATAAAAATGTGTTTGAAATGTCATGGATTGGCTACCAATTGAGTTGTGAAATGTTGTAATTTATGCTTGAATATGTAAGTAAAAATAGGGTGGCAAAATGCTATACAAATGACCTATTTTTGTCCACACAGGTAGAGACATGGGCATGTGTCTCAATCGTGTGCGATACATGGTCAGTAGGCTCCACATGGCCTCACACACGAGCGTGTGATTGGCCCTGTGTCACAAGTCAGTATACCCCTTAAATGGCACACGTTCTAGCACATGGGTGTGTGACTTAGCCGTGTTGCATAAGTTAACATACCTTACAGGTTTGACACGGCATAGTACATGGCCTGGCACATAGGCGCGTGTGGCCATTTCGAAGGGTACACGAGCTAGTCGCACGGGCACGTGGTCAGCCGTGTGATCTGAGTCAGTATGTATGCCCTATTTCCACACGACCTAAGACACGGGCATGGTTGGAGCCATGTGAGGCTCACGGCCTGTTCACACGGGCGTGTGACCCCTGTATAGATGAAAAATTTCTCAGTTTTCAAATTTTTTTGTATGATTCGGTTTAGTCCCGAATCACTTCTAAAACATGTTTAAGGCCTCGTAGGCTCTTATAAGGGACAATATGATTTTGTTGAATGGGATTTCAGTATGAATGCATAGATCTAAGAACATTGTAGGTTAAATGATGTGTAATGATTGGTAATACCTCGTAACCCTACTCCGACGATGGATACGGATAGGGGTGCTACATTTATTGGTATCAGAGCTACAACTTAGTTGATTCTAGGACTAACGTAGCTTATGTGAGTCTAGCTATACATGCCATATATATAAATTGTGATAGTGTGATAACTCTTGACATTTTTAAATGTGTTTTTATATAGTGAATGGATCATGATCGAGCCGTAGTTGATGAGGTCGAGAGTAACGCGCCTGCTCCCACATAAGGGACAATGCCATCTAACTTTAGACCTGTAACGGGCAGCTAAAGAGGAGAGCCTAAAGAAGCCTTCTTCCAAATGATGAACGAATGGTTCACACAATACATTCGTATGAACCCGGCTGCTCAACAACCTCCACTCCCACCTATTCCCCAACCGATCCCTGTAGTTCCTCAAGGTATGGATCCTTTACGATTGAATAAGCCACCTATTGATAAGATACAGAAACACGGGGTTGAAGACTTCAGAGCTACTATTAGCGATGATCCTGAAAGAACCGAGTTTTGGCTTGAGAACACGATTCGAGTATTTGACTAACTATTATGCACAACTAAAGAATGTTTAAAATGTGTTGTATCACTGTTGAGAGACATCGCATATCAGTGGTGGAATACTTTGATATCTATAGTTCCTAGAGAAAGAATTACTTGGGAATTCTTTCAAGCTGAATTTAGAAAGAAATACATTAGTCAAAGATTTATTGATCAGAAAAGAAAAGAATTTCTTGAATTGAAACAAGGTCGTATGTCGGCAATGGAATACTAAAGAGTGTTTGTACGACTCAGAAAATATGCTTGTGAATATGTTTCTTCTGAGGCTATAATGTGTAAAAGGTTCAAGATGGGTTAAATGAAGAAATCAGACTATTAGTGGGGATTCTTAAGTTGAAAGAGTTCGTTGTTCTATTTGATAGAGCCTGCAAAGTCGAAGAGCTTAACAAAGAGAAAAAAAGTTGATTCTGAGGCTAGAGACTTTAGAAAAAGATTTACGGAAAATCACATCAGTCAGCATCAAACAAATCTAAAGAATATCATCCTCGTTCTATTGCTTCTGAGGATTTCCATCAAAGATAGAGATGCAAGAAATTTGAGCACTAAACCTCAGACGACATCTGTTGCCAGTGTAAGTAGTGTTAGAAATGTTGTACTTGAATGTAAGCATTGCAAAAAGTGACATTACGGTGAATGAAAAATAGTGAGCGGAGGTTGTTTTAGATGTGGATCTCTTGATTATTATCTCCGGGACTGTCTAGAAAAGTCTATAGCTGAAAGAGATCAACTAGCGAAAGTGAGTAATAAGGCTACTAGAGGAAGACCATTTCGAAACACTGGAAATATGAGTGGAAACTGAGGTACTCCGAAAGATTCTGCTGTGAGATATAAGGCACGAGCACCGCCTCGAGCTTATGTTATCCGTGTACGGGAGGAGGCATCATCACCAGAGTTATTACTGGTACTTTTTCTCTTTTTGATACTAATATAGTTATGTTGATAGATCCTAGATCAACCCATTTATATATCTGTATGAATTTGGTAATTAAAAAGAGTTTATATGTCGAGTCTACAGATTTTGTAATTAAAGTATCAAACCCTTTATGCAAATCTATGTTAGTTGATAAAATTTGTAAGAATTGTCCTTTGATTACTCGAAGTTACTATTTTCGGGCTGACTTGAGGCTTCTACCATTTGATGAGTTTGATGTGATTCTAGATATGGACTGGCTGACTATGCATGATGCAGTTGTGAATTGTAGATGAAAGACTATTGAATTGAGATGTCAAAACGGTGAAATTCTTTGAATTGAGTCGAATGATTCGAGTGAATTACCTACTGTGATATCTTCTATGTTAGCCTAAAAAAGTATGAAAAAGGGCTGTGATGCATATATTGCATATGTATTAGATGCTAAGGTATCTGAATCAAAGATTGAATCTGTACTTATTGTTTGTGAGTTTTCGGATGTATTTTCAGAAGAATTACTGGGTTTGCCACCAATTAGAGAGGTTGAATTTGGTATTGAATTAGTACCGGGAATAACACCGATATCGATAGCTCCGTACAGAATGGCTCCAACAGAATTAAAAGAGTTGAAAGCTTAACTGCAAGAATTGACAGACAGAGGTTTTGCATGATCGAGTTATTCGCCCTGGGGTGCACTGGTATTGTTCGTGAAAAAGAAAGATGGCACGATGAGAATGTGTATCAATTACAGACAACTAAATAAGGTAACTATAAAGAACAAATACCCTCTACCACGGATTGATGATTTATTTGAGAAGTTGAAAGGGGCTACAATATTTTCAAAAATTGATTTGAGATCAGGTTATTATCAGCTGTGAGTTAAAGAGTTGGATGGGCCAAAATTGCATTCAGAATGAGGTACGGACATTATGAATTCCTTGTTATGCCTTTCGGATTAACTAATGCTCCTGTAATTTTTATGGACTTGATGAGCCAGATATTCAGACCATATTTAGACAAATTTTTTGTTGTATTCATTGACAACATTCTAATCTATTCGCGAGATGAATCTGAACATACCAAGCACTTGAGAGTTGTGTTACAAACTCTACGTGATAAGAAATTATTTGCAAAGTTCAGTAAATGTGAGTTTTGGCTTCGAGAGGTTGGATTTCTAGGGCATATTGTTTCAGTTGACGGTATTAGAGTTTACCCGAGTAAGATTTCTACTATTGTTGATTGGAAACCTCTAAGAAATGTGTCTGAATTTTGTAGTTTTCTAGGTTTAGCAAGTTTTTACTGAAGATTCGTGAAAGGATTTTTGATGATTGTAACAATGATGACACGACTACTTCCAAAAGATGTGAAATTCGAATGGTCAGAAAAATGTCAGCAGAGTTTTGAATAGTTGAAAGTACTGTTAACTGAAGCACCAGTTTTGGTTCAACCTGAATCAGGGAAAGAATTTGTAATTTATAGTGATGCACAATTAAATAATTTGTGATGTGTTGTGATGCAAGAAGGAAAATTTATAGCTTATGCTTCTCGACAATTGAAACCGCATGAAAAGAATTATCTGATGCACGACCTTGAGTTGGCTGCAATTGTGTTCGTATTGAAAATTTGGCAACATTACTTATATAGTGAAAAATGCCACATTTATATAGATCACAAGAGCTTAAATACCTGATGTCATAGAAAGATTTGAATCTGTGACAATAAAGATAGCTCGAGTTATTGAAAGATTATGAATTTGTGATTGATTATCACCCGAGGAAAGTTAATATTGTTGCTGATGCTCTAAGCCGAAAATCTTTGTTTGCATAACGAGCAATGAATACCTAGTTTATGATTTGTGATGATGGGTCTATTGAAGCTTAATAAAAGCTAAATCGGTATTTCTTCAACAAATCTGTGAATTCCAGAAAAAGGAACGTGAATTGTAAGTTAAACAGAGTCAATGTGAGAATATCCCTGATTTAGAATTTTAGATTGGAACAAATGATTGTTTAAGGTTCCAGAATAGAATTTGCATACCAAGAAATTCAGAACTCATTTAGAAGATTTTGCATGAAGAGCACCATAGCTGCTTATCTGTTCATCCAGGAAGTACCAAAATGTATAATGATTTGAAATAGCTTTATTGGTGGCAAGGCATGAAACGAGATATATCAGAGTTTGTTTCTAAATGTTTGATTTGCCAGCAAGTCAAAGTTGAACATCAAGTACTATCTGGTTTACTGCAGCATGTGATGATTCCCAAGTGGAAGTGGGATAGAGTTACAATGGATTTTGAGTCGGGACTGCCCCTAACTTCAAAAAACAAAGATGCTATCTGGGTTGTCGTTGATCGACTAGCGAAATCTACTCATTTCACCGGTACGTACAGATTATTAACTTTACAAATTAGCTAAATTGTACATTTCTGAGATTGTTCAATTGCACGGGGTGCCAGTATCTATAATTTCTGATAGAGATCCGAGATTTACGTCACAATTCTCGAAGAAACTACAAGAAGCTTTGGGTACGAAGTTAAATTTCAGTACAGCTTTTCATCCTCAAACTGACGGTCAGATTGAAAGGGTTATTTAGCTTCTTGAAGATATGTTGAGATGTTGTATTTTAGAGTTTGAGGGCAGTTGGGAAATATACTTATCGTTGATTGAGGTTGTGTTTAACAACAGTTTCCAAACGAGTATTAAGATGGCACCGTACGAAGCTTTATATAGTCCCAAATGTCGAACTCCTCTATACTGGACTAAACTAAGTGAGAAAAAGATTCATGGGGTTAAATTGATCAGAAAAACTGAAGAAAAAGTGAAAAGGTTTGAAACAGTTTAAAAGCAGCTTCAGATCGAAAAAAATCATACGCGATTTTAAAACGTAAAGAAATTGAATTTCAGGTCAGGGACCGAGTGTTTTTAAAGGTGTCACCGTGGAAAAAGGTTCTTCGATTTGGCTGTAAAGGGAAGTTAAGTCCGCGATTTATCAGACCTTACGAGATTATTGAAAGAATAGGGCCTATAGTGTAGGGCCTAAAATTTCCCCGGGCCTATGCCATAACTAATTAGCCAAACAAAGCATAAAACCAAAACAAACACCAATCAACAACAGTCCATCAGTCCAAAATAAAAAAAATACAAATCAATTAAAGTCCATGTCCATTATATTTTTAAAAACCCAAAATAGACCCCAAAATACCCACAGGCCCAAACTGAACCCAATACCGAATGGACCAAATAGCCCAATAATTTTAGCAATCAGAAAACCCTAGCAGAGTCTCCAGAAAGTTCCAGATTACGACACGCCCAACAAAGAAGCCACCCAACGCCACATCGCCATCGTACGGCCTCCGTACGCCACCCTCATTGATCGTCTAAAATTGTCGAGTTTTAAAATTTATAAAGAGAACGATCAAACCTGGAAACTAACTCTGACAACGACTTAAGGCAAGTACACCTATCAAACAGTAGTATAGTTTAGGCGAGACCGGATTGTCGAACCCAAGGGAATTAATAGTACTAATACTCACTTTCTTCTATTATTTAGCCTAAATATGAAGTGATTGATTGATTAAACTAAAAACTAACTAATTACTAAACTAAGACGCATAGACAAAAAGAACAAATTGAAGAAATATCTTTTAGAAAAACTCAGTTGATTATGACGATACCCTAGAAGAAATCCACCTAGACTTCACTTGTTATCTAACACTGAACCAGATGATTTATTCAATTAGCTTGATCCGTAAGACTCCCTAATTTATATTAAACCCTCTCTTGAGGCGAATAACGTCTAACCCTAGGTTGATTAATTGAAATCTCTTTCCAATTAAAACCCCTAGAATCACATTAACTCAATCTATGGACTCCCATATTAGGTTTCACCCTAATCCAAAAAAATCTCATCACTCTATCTCTAGGCGTGCGGTCAACTCCGCTTAATTATGCTACATCTACTCTTAAGCAGGGACTTTTGCTCCACCACCTAAGCACATTCAACTTGAATCAATACCCCGAAAATATTAACACAAGAATTAAGCACTCATAAATAAGAACAAACTAAGTATTTCTCATATAGTTCAGAAAACAATAACGAGATTCATCTAGGTTTCATCCCCTTTAGGGATCTGTAGGGTTTAGTTCATAACAATAAAATAAAGCATCTCAAGAGAAAAAATAAAACAAAATATAAGAAATCCATAAAATCCCCTGAAGGAATTGAAGGAGGGATCCCCGTCTTGAGTAGAATTTTGGCTTCTTGAGATGGATCAACTAGCTATTTTCGAGTGATTCCCACGAATCGGCATTCAGCTCGGCTTTAGCCTAGTATTCGCTTAACCGATCCCCTTCAGTTACACTTAGGGTCTTTATATAGGCTTTTGGAATGTATTTCTTTCTCCTTAGTATCCTTTTTCGAGTGAAATTCCTCTTTTCCACAGACAGACCCGGCCATGGCACACGCCGTGTAAATCGACTTCAGGTCGTGTTTTGGTTATGTTGATATAAACATGACCGTGTAAATCGTGGTCAGGCCGTGTTCTAGTTCATTGACGAGGCATGGCCGTGTGGCTTGAAGTCCAGGCCGTGTCAATTTTCGCTTTGGCCCAAATTGGCCTATTTTAAGCTCGTTTCTCGTTCTTTTCGTCCCTAGGTGCTTTCCTAAGTATAAAATATGAAGGAAAGGATTAAGATCACCTTTTTACAAAAATCAAGCAATAAATCATCCAAAAGTTTGCTAAATGTGGGATTAAAATATGTTACTTTTACGGTTTATCAAATACCTCCACACTTAAGCTTTTGCTTGTCCTCAAGCAAAATTCTCAACTTACAATTAAAATGAACTTTCCATAATTCATAATTCTCATTAACAATGCTTCATCATAGTTCATAGATAATTCATACAGTAATAATTTAACTCAAAGACTCCTGAAGATTCAAACAATTCTAAGTCATATATTTTGTAGCATGAAAGCATAGGTGTATCCCCTTATCTAAATGGTTACCTCTGATTCAAAACCGACAAGGATTGACATCCTCACTAAAGATTCACTCAAAGCACTCGAAGTGTTTAAGGTTCAAGAAAAAGCACTCATAAGTCGAACATGAAAAGTTAATCCCATAGGCTTGCTCAAAATCAAATCTCTACCATGTAATATGAGATGATACACAAATCAAAAGGTCTTTAATGTGGTTGTAACGGGCTTGGGTTAAAGGTGTGGATAAAGGCTAAATTAGAAGGGATAGAATCGAGATTGAATTGACAAATCACCTAACTAAAAATAATGAACTAGAAAATAAATGATTACATCAATTGAGACTTTGAAACTAATAATCGATCTTTTCTTGAGAATTGAAATTGAAATGTACAAGTTCACTTTTATATTACTAATCTTTGAATATACTTTGAATTTTTTTTTTTGGTTTTCATTTTTTTTTTTTTAAGAACAAACTAAAATGAATACATAATAAGGATAGAAATTTATCAATTGAAATAAACTAATTATATAACATCCTAACCCGTATCCGTCGTCGGACTTGGGTTACGAGGCATTTCCTAACAAAGCACACATCTGGACAGTCGTAATTCACATATTTTGAAAACTCCACAATTCAATCGTATATAATAATTTACTTCTCATATAACATTCGAACAATCAAAACATCAATTGACTTGTTACCTTACAAATTATATGCGCATACATAAAAAAAAAAAAATCAAACATATGTTAATGCATTTCATATAACTCATATGAATCAATATACCTATTTCATTTGTCAAATATCAATTGTACCATTTCTTAACCCAGCACTTACACATTTCCAAAACTAGAATTAATATACCTATTTCATTTGTCAAATATCAATTGTACCATTTCTTAACCCAGCACTTACACATTTCCAAAACTAGATGAGCCATATTTCACAACTTAAAGATCCCCCACATGTGTGACATTGATATTAGTCAATATGAGCAAACATGCTTTGTACATTGTTTTAAGTTAAAACATCCACATGGAAAAAGTTATAATTTACATATACCAGATATAAACAATTATCATTTAAGATTAAACATACTTCTTTCCTAGTCATAAGTCCATTCGCATATGACTATATGAATTTAAATCATTTTAAGCACAAATCATGCTCATCATTAACCATTTACTATATGCTAAAGTAACCAACAACTAAACCATTAATTCACATCCATTTGATTAACATACCATTTCTTATTTTCGGTTCCAACCAATAGGTTCATAATATACCTAGTTCACCAACATATTATTTACACATACACGGCATACAAGACATATACATTTGTTCCTATATAATGCACATAAAGTGACTTTACGATTATACCAAACATGCATCCTTTAATAATTACGTGTTTTACGTATATAAGACTATGTCCAATGGAGTTGTTTTCGAACATTCATATTAACCCTTATATGCCTCTTTCACATACCATAGTCATGTCTAACAACACTTTCACAACCTCAATAGCTATCCCATGGGAGAACATATCATAAAAACACATACTAATACAAATCATATTGTATAAATAAAATAAAAACCATTCATGTATGTCATGTAGCATATTAACCAAAATGAGCTTAAACCAAGATCAAATCCAAGCATAAAAAGCAAGCTATTTTCGCATGGCATCTCATTAACAAGACCGAATATCATTAGTTTAGGCTATAGTCTAACCTATACATGCCTTCAATTCAAAACTAGTATTAAGTACCAAAAAGGGATGATAGTGTGGTTGACTGTTCCGACGATCCTCAGATGCCCGTAGCTCGATCAAAATCTATAAAACAAAACAAACAGGACACACGGAATAAGCTTACTAACTTAGTAAGTCTTAAGCAAATACAATATAACTTTATTCATCCGAATGTTTTAACCTACAATTCGAAGCATTTAAAAGTACACATATCAACATATATATATTTACCATTTCTGAATTTCATTATATCATTTCATCATCGACTCTTATTTTCTCACCAAGATGAATCATTAAAAAACATGCCAACACATAATGTATATACTTAACTATACCTGTTCCACATTTCCATTCGCTCGTACACCTTCGAATAATTGAACATCACATAGTATAATATCTACATATCTTCCAACCACCATTCCATAATGAAGTTATTACTTCATTTCACTAGCTCATTAACATTATATGCAATATGTATGTGAGAAACACTTACCTCAAGGCCGAATCACTATGATCCATTTTTGAAAGCTAAGACTTTATTAATTCATTTTATACTCTGTTGTTACAAAATCTGAGCTCGGAGTGTCAATACATGCATGCAGAACTGCTAGGCCTTAGCCGAATCATATACACCCGCTTAGGCACGCTGGGCATTAAGCTGAATTAAATCACGGTACAAGGCACGCTGGGCAATAAGCCCAATTAAATCAAGCATAAGGCACCTCTAGGCAATAAGACCGAATTAAATATAGTCAATACTTCCATACACATTTCATAATTAGGTCACATAGCAAATTCAACTAGGATGATTCAAATCACACAAATAAAAACCCTCACTTCATTGTACAATTCACATATCATATCAAGTATACACATTCATGTTATATTTCCAAACATATCCATTTCAATGTGATTATTTTACCCTGCTACTCGACATAGATATACATTCAAATTTACCAAATATCATTATTTGACACACTCATACTTATTTCTTCAATATATTTAAGCTTAAGGACTTACCTCGATTAAGAATGATTTACTTAAACTGGCTATTCATGAACCTTCGTCTTTCCTAGATTCAAATTTGATTTTTTGGTTCTTGATCTAAACATATCAAAAATAATCTCATTCAAGTACATTTCATTTCAATTTAATCCCAAAGCACATAAATAGGCAAATTACCATTTTACCCCAATGTTTCACATTTTTATCATTTAGTCCAATTTGCATAAAACACACAAGACACCCAATTTCACCATAACACATAAGGCCCGAATATGCCTAGGGACTATACAAGTCCATTTCCTTCATTCATTTTACAAATTAATCCTCTAAATTTTTATTTTTATAAATTAGCCCTATTTATTCAATTTCACTAAAACTTCCAATACAAAACATATCAATCTTTAACATATATTAAATTTAAAATCATCAAATATCATAAACCACATAAGTATATTAATGGTCGAACATCAATAATGCATAGATTTACAAATTAAAACATGGGTTAGCTACGGTTCGAAGCAACGATTTCAAAAATGTAAAAATTAACAAGAACCAAAATCAAACTAACCTTAATTTTACACTTCTAATTGCCGAAAATCAAAGAAATGAAACCCTTTTTCTTTCTCCCACATTCGCCAAAGAAAAAATAAGATAATAATGGATTTTCCTTTATTTTATTATGTATATAATATGTTATTCTTGGTTTACTAATATAACCTTTAAATAAAAATAAACTATCACATATAATAATGGTATATTAGCCAAAAGCCATCCACTAACTTGTAAAATGGGTTATTTACCCACTTAATACCTCAAATTAAGAAGCCATTATCATTCTAGCAGTAACATCCTTAGTTAGGGGCTATTATGTTTGCATTAATGGCATGTGAATGGCTTGATATTGTTGTTAATCAAGGTGTCTTGGGGTCCAGGCATGACCTCGAGTTATGCCTGAGTCATGGCTAAAATTTTCTGTTTTCGATGCTTGGAAGGGGGAGTTAGGGAAGTTAGGGGTTAAAAGGAGTTGTTGGAGTGTCTTGATGCAAATAACCTAGTGGCAAAGTGGCAAGGGAGGCACCACTAAGGTACAAGGAAGGTGACGCCACATGCAGGGAAGGGGAGCCTTGGTTCGAGCTGCAGAAATCTCCCCTTATGTAATTATTTTTGACGTAAGAGAGGGGAAGAGTTGTGCTCAGCTCAAACTCTGATGGATAACTGGTGAACAAGTCAACAGATTTAAACGGGTGGAGAAGAGAGAATTTAGGAGTTTGATCAATTCAAACTCATTTGAATGGGTGGCCAGGAGAGTTTTGGGGAGGTTGCCGAAATTTAAACTCTAGTGTGAGGAGGAGTAATTGGTTGGAAGACTATGGGGGAGCCAAAATTCCTAATGACATTTTCGGCTAGTGAATGCCTTGGTGCATTCGGTTGTGAGCTAAGCCGAAACCCCCTTAGCCTTGTCGATTACTTCCCTTAGTGCACCATTTGAATCAAAAGCCTAAGGCTTTTAGGCTATTGTCGACTTCCCTCTGAAGCATCTAGCCGAATCTCCCTCTCCCCCCATTTCTTTCTTTTCTTTCTCTTATATTTGCTTCAAAACCCCATCAACATCTCTTCTTCTCCTTATCTTCTTTTGTGCCGAAAGTTCATCAATCTTTTCTTGAATCTTTTCAAAGCCGAATCTCTTTTGCTCTTCTTTCAAAAGCCATTGCGAAATCTCCCTTTACTCTCCTCTTCTTATTTCAACACTTTGGACGAATATCAATCAAGGGTAGATCTCTTTGGTCTTCTTCTCTAATCGGTTTTGGAGGGGGTAAGTGTTCTTGGCCGAATCTCTGTCATCTTCTTCTTTTCTCTCTGTCGACATATATAGAACCAAAGCCAAATTTTGGCATTTATCTTGGTTCTCATTCAACTATGAAATTGGTTTCTTCTTAGGTTCTTCGGGATTTTGAAGCGGTGGATCGTGATCATCTATTCTTTGTCAATTGGTCTTAGTAAGTCAGTGGTAAGGTTTCATGTTGACTCAATCTTTCTCTTATTCTCTTGAAAAGCCGAAGGCTATTAGTTATGTGGTTTAAGATCTTGGCCGATTGTAGGGAAGGCTCTATCTCGTGATCAAAAATCATAAAGGGAAGGGGGGATCTAGTGCGTTAGACCTTGATCTTCGGGATTCGATAGTCGTGTTAGTAAACAGGTGTGTATCTTACACACTTCATAATCCATGTAAATGTGCTAACAACCTAAACATGTTAAAAGTCAAAAACTGTGTAGATTTTGATATGGTACCCTTATGGGTATGAGCAAGGATTTCGGGTAAGTCTGTTAATGAGTTTAAGATGCATGATTGCTGATGCTATTACCTATGTTATGTTCGATATATGTTCAATGATTAAGCATGTTGGCATGGTATATTTTTGCATGTGCATTATCGTGGGTGATATGAGAGGAGGGGGAAGAATGATATCTGTGACTTTGGGTCACCAGTGGTTTGGCACCACTAGTGGTTTGGTACCACAGTTGATATTAGTGACTTTGGATCACCAGAGGTTTGGCACCTCATAGCGACTCGTCCCAGTGGCTCTGTACCATAGTGGGTTGGCCCCACATTTGATAAAACGGGATTATCGCTAGTGATTTGGTATCACAATATGGGTTGGCCCCACATATGGGTTATTTGTGACCTTGGGTCACCAGTGGTTTGGCACCACCAGTGGTTTGGTACCACACGGGGTAGAAAAAGGAGTTGTGGATGGCTAGGTTTGGGTGCATGATGTATTTACTTGGTTTTGAATCTGTGTAAGCATGTTGCTATAATCGGGAGGGGGATTATGCACTGAGTCTTGGTGACTCACCTTCTCCCTTATCTTTTCAGGTGACTCGTAGATCGCGGATGAGGAGCTGGGTGGACTCGAGGTGGCCATGCGACATTTACTTTTGGTTTTACTTGGACTTTCGATTTGGGTACCTTCATTTTAAATTCTGATTTTATTTGGGTTTGTAATAAGGCCATTAGTATTTTTATTTTGGGTTTTATTATATCTGCTTTAATTTTCTAAATGTCGCTAAGTAAACTGTTTAACATGTCTAAATAACCTAATAACCAAAGTTTTCGAAAATTACACTACACAATGGGTTTTAAAAATCTTACCATCGGGTAACAATATTTTCAAGAGGATAACAAGGTTAACTCAAATGATTTTCAAAATCTAAGTTTTCCATGCTTAAAATCAAACGGTTTTAAATTAACTAAGTAAGAATTCACTCGAGTTTCAATAGATTTTCACTCGAGTTTCAATAGATTTTAACATTTTTCTTAAGTAATGAATGCTAAACGAGTTTTAAAAAGCCTTTCGGGATTTCAAAGCAACATAACAATTTTAACTATACATGCACCAGGGTTCTGCAAACACAAGAGCAAAGAGCTTTTCGCTGAAAATAAACTGGTAACTTGTTTCCTTCAAAATGTTTTCACTCTGTGACATGCCAGATTCGGTCGTGGTGTGTTGACCGGGTTTGGGGTGTTACATTTTTTGGTTTCAGAGCCAAGTTCAAAGGCTCGGCTGTGGGCCAGAGGCCCAAAATGTTAAAAAGTAGGGTTTTTGAAAAAAAAAGTTTTGTGGGAAATATATGGTTTGAGAAGCATGGCACCGAGTCTCCGGCACCAATTCGCCCAGGTCAGTACCCCTAATCATTGTGTGATTTGTATGTGGAAGATCGTAGATTAGTAGATTAGGAGCTATTGAACCCTAGGATTAGCCTACTCCAACACAAAAAAATTACATAAGACTTAAAGATCAATCAACCAAACCTGTGAGTAAGTCACCGAGTTAAGGGTGTGGCAACAGTTGTGCGTATGTCTAGGATTGGATTCAGGGGGAGCCTATTATTTAAGCAGTCCTAGCGACTCACCTCCTCTTCCCTCGAATCCTACCTCGTGCGTAGTGACGATTTACCCTAACCAAGAGGACTAATTCACAGGCTAAATTTAATAATTAAAACCCGAAAAGGACTAGCTACACTATTTTATAAAAACCCTAGTTTTGAAATCACCGAATTACCCCCTTGATTTGTAAAAACTACCTTAGATCTGAGAAATTACCAAAATACCCCGATTTCTAAAATTTCTGAAATACCTATGATTTGTAAAGATTTCCCCAATTTATTACTAAAATACACCCAGTTTATGAGATTACCATACTACTCTCGATTTTTACCAAAGTATCCCCATTTTACAAAAAGACCAAGATACATCTGATTTGGAAAATTACCAAAATACTCCTATAGGATAAATTACAAAAATACCCCCGGGTAGTGAAATGACGAGAGTACCCCTACAAGTGGTGAGTGTGCGTGGTGGATGTTGTTAAGGAATGAATGTGATTCTCTGAATTAGGGTAGAAGACTTGAAATGAAAACTTTGTAATGATCGAAAGAACTACTACTAAACTTCTTTACATAAAACTTGTTCGTGGGTAATCGATTGGAGCGAAGCTAATGCATAAAATTTCTTAAAGCGATTAAATCGCGATTATAGACATGAGTTCTAGGGGACGTGGTCGTAATGTGCGTGGGCGTGGTAGAGGCGGAATGACCATATCGAGACGAGTTAGGTCTGGTCAAGGGTCCGAGAATGAAATACCACCACCACCAACTACTGGTGTTGAGTATCGAGGATCGACGGGGATGATGCGATATCCGAGCGATCTTGTGAGTTCTTGAGAGGGTGGCTGGAGCAGGTGGAGGTATGGGAGCTCAAAAATCTGTTTCTGAGTGACTCTGAGCCAATGGAGTTGAGGTATTCCGAGGTGTATCTGGTGTGGCGCCCAATACGGCTGAGTATTGGTTGGAGGCGACGGAGCAAATCATGGACAATTTGGATCTGACTGCCAAGGAGAAACTAAAAGGGATGGTGTCGCTTCTCCGGGATGAGTCATACCAGTGGTGGCTCACGGTTCGGGATAGTCTTTGCAGCAGATGATCTCGGTTGGGATTATTTCAAGTGACATATCGGAAGAAGTATATTGGGTCTAGTTATATTGATCGCGAGAGGAAGGCATTTTGAGGTTTGGTTCGAGAAGTAAGTTAAATCTTAGTCGAGGTAGAATTCTTAAGGTTAAGCTAGTATGCTCAAGGTATCATGGCTACGGAGCATGAACGATGTGTCAGGTTCGAGGACGGACTGAGGGATGAGCTGAGATTGCTGATTGCTCCATAGCAGGAGTGGGAGTTTATCGTGTTGGTAGAGAAGGCTAAGGTAGCCGAAGGGGTCAAGGAATCTGTGAGACAGAATACAGATAGGAATAGATAAAAGAGAGGTTTTGGATCATCTGGATCAGCCAAAAATTCTCAAAAAACGGCTCGGCATGGTGGGCCGAATCAGTCTGGGAGGCCTATTGCTGCTAATCAGGGACCAGCGTGGTGTAATCAGTGTGGAAAATCACATTGGGGAGAATGTTGGACCGGTGGCAAAGGATGTTTTGAGTGTGGGTCGCTGGATCATCGTGTAAGAGACTATCCACGGAAGTTAGCCAGGATTCAGTCTGAGGGGCAGGGTCGTGCTCAGTTTAGGAACGAGGGACCGTAATCGCAGAGGGGTCGTGGTTCTGGTAGAGGAGGTAATGGTTCTGGTCGGGGCCGCAGAACACCAGGAAGAGGTACAAGCAGCACTGAAGCAAGACAACCTAGATTGGTATATGCAGTGAGGCGTCGAGAGGAAGGCGACGTACCAGACGTCATAATCGATACGTTCTTAATCTTTAGATTACCATATACTGTTTTGATAGATATGGGTTCGACGCATTCGTATGTTGCTAGTAGCATAGTGGAAACCATGAACCTAGACTTTGAAACTACTTCTAGGGAGATGATAGTAATTAGCCCTCTAGGTCACTCTATAGAAGTAAATAAGCTGTTTAGGGATGTACCCCTAGAACTCCAAGGGGTAGTATTTGTGGTCGATCTGATGGAACTGCCGTTTAGGGAGTTTGATCTGATTCTTGGGATGGACTGGCTGGTGAAGTACCAAGCGAGTTTGGATTGCGCAGCTAAGCGCATGGTTTTGAAAATGGTTGAGGGTGAAGAGGTGGTGATGATAGGTAATAGAAGAGATTATCTATCCAACGTGGTGTCCGCTTTGAATGCTGAAAAAATGGTCAGGAAGGGTTGTGAGGTGCTTATGGTTCGTGTGTGGGCTTTGGAGGCTAAGGAGTCAGCCATAGAGAATGTTCGAACAGTGAAGGAATTTGTTGACGTATTCCCAGAAGAACTTCTATGTCTGCCTCCAGATCGTGAAGTTAAATTCGGTATAGATCTATTACCCGAAACTGTGCCCGTGTCTATTGCCCCGTACAGAATGGCGCCAAAGGAATTGGTGGAGCTAAAGGCTCAGATTCAGGAGTTCCTGGATAGAGGTTTTATCTGGCCAAGTGTTTTGCCTTGGGGAGCGCCAGTGCTCTTTGTTAAGAAGAAGGATGGTACAATGTGGATGTGCATAGACTACCGCCGGTTAAATAAGCTGATGATAAAAAACAAGTATCCGTTGCAGAGGATAGACGACTTTTTGATCGACTTAAGGGGCATCGCTTTCTCAAAGATCGATCTAAGGTCGAGGTATCATCGACTTAAGGTGAAGGAAGTGATATCCACAAGACGGTGTTTCTTTTCGATATGGGCACTACGAGTTTTTCTGTTAATTAACATCTAGCGATAGCCGAATTTCTCTGTGGATTCAAGTGAAGGTGCAGTCGACTACAGTACTAAGGGTAAGATTAGTTGATATTCGATTTTCAATTCTTTTTCTTTTAGCCGAAACTTAAGGACTAATCCATTATTTTTCTTGACCGAAACTTTGAAAGATCTTTCGGGATTTCCATAGTAGCCGACTATTAGGGAGATCATTCGGGATTTCAAATCTAAGGTGAGAGATTAGGCCGAAGGCCATGTATTCAAATGTTGGAATTGGATCTGACATAGTACTTGTAGGATTTTGACGAGACCAAGGACAAGTGATATTCGGGATTTTGATTCACAAGGTAAGTACATGTGATATTCTAAGAAAGGCCTATTTAGTGACTTAGATCTATTTCAGTATTTATTCAAAAGCCGAGAACTAATCTGTGAAGTGATTTAGTGCTAGCCGATTGAAAGGAGGAAACACTACAAAGTTTCAGGATTTGATTAGTAATCAAATTGGCAACAAGGTAAGATTTTGGTTGCGATAATCCTTCGGGATCTGATCATTTGGCCGAATAGGCTTTTGCTAAAATACTAAGTGTTGATCGAATTTAGGAACTAAGGATCTAAAGCATTAGATTGGGACTTTCGGGATTTCAGTGAAAGCATTAAGTAAATCAGGTGTGTACCCCATGCTAACTCTTTATAGATTTACGGCATCAATTTAATATATGTGTTTATAATGATGTGAAATGTGGCCAAAGGTACCATGCAATGGTACAAAGTACTCAGGTACGTAACCTTAACATTATGTTAATAAATGATAGGAATATTTGGAATATGGCACATATGTGAATATTGATAAGAATGTGAAATAAGGCATAAGGCATGATGTTGCATGATTTGTATGACATAGGGCATATGGGAAATTATTTTAAGGGGGAAGTGATCTGGTGGTTTATACCACAATATCTAAATGTGTGACTCATGTCACAAAATCTGAATGTGGTGACTTATGTCACAAATAATTATCTAGTGGCTATGCAACAATATATATAAGGGCGATGAGCATGTCGTCTCATGCGACGCCTTCGATGATGTGTAGCGGATGGAGGGTCGACTTAGTAGTCCCACGGTGTGATGGTTGGTACGGGTGATGTGTAGCGGATGGTTATCTAGGTTTGGGCTCGGGTTTGCATCATTGATTATATATGTTTATTATGTATGATTTGACATGCCTAAATTGGTTGAGACTTGTGTTGGTTGTTACACATCGAGTCTGCTTTGACTCACCCATTGTGGGATTATTTTTCCGGGTGACACACGAATGGACCGGCCTGGGGAGCTCAATAGTGGCCATGCTTAGCTCGAAAGTTGTTTTATTTTAATTATCCATACTTAAGTATTTTGAATTATTTTGGGTTTTGTTTTGATGTAATAAGGCCATAAGTATTAAACTGTTTATGCATGCATTTAAATTATTTTAGTATGGTACGATCTTTATCACTTTAAAGTTTAAGTAACTTATATTAAAATAAATGTTAAATGTTTTGACACCTAATCAACACAAATCAACTGTTCTTCAAAAACACACAAAAATTTTGGCAAAACTTCAAATAAGTTTCGAAAGATTTTTCCCTAGAAGCATGCCAGATCCGGTCAGGGCTTGTGGGCGGGTTTGGGGTGTTTCATAGATAAGGGGAGACACCTATGTTTTCGTACTACAAAGGTATGACTTATCTTGATTGAATCTTTAGGGTTCTTTGAGTTAAATTATCCATGTATAAATTATTTATGAATTATGATGAGACATTATCGATAGGAATTATGAATTATGGAAAGTTCGTTTTAATTGTAAGTTGAGAATTTTGCTTGAGGACAAGCAAAAGCTTAAGTGTGGGGGTATTTGATAAACCGTAAAAGTAACATATTTTAATCCCACATTTAGTATGCTTTTGAATGATTTATCCCTGATTTATGTAAGGTTCTCTTAATACTTTCTTTTCATGTCTTATACATAGGAAAGCACCTAAGGATAAAAAGAACGAGAAACGATCTTAAAACGGGCCAATTTGGGCCGAATAGGAAATCGACACAGCCTGGACTTGAAACCACACAACCGTGCC
The DNA here is from genome assembly GCA_025506655.1 of Gossypium rotundifolium. Classification (NCBI taxonomy): domain Eukaryota; kingdom Viridiplantae; phylum Streptophyta; class Magnoliopsida; order Malvales; family Malvaceae; genus Gossypium; species Gossypium rotundifolium. Next base: position 45,331,043 of record CP106732.1, on the reverse strand, counting down.
TTCATCAAATTACTTCACACGGCCATGCCATGATTTACACGGCTATGCCCCAAATGATAAAATTGAGACATGACCTAAAGACGATTTACACGAGCGTGTACCATGGCAGTGCCCCTACCACGGGAATGAGCAATTTCACTCCGAATTGGATGCTTAAAGCCAAAGAAACATACTCCTGAGTCTACTTAAACATCCTAATAGCAATTCTACTTGAAGGAGGTACTTAGGAGCTAAGTAAAACATCTCAAAGGATTATATAAACTACCCAAAGCAGTTATTCCAAGGATAGCTTTTTGGTAGAGGCTTTTGCCGAAGCTTTCATCTTTTAGGGATTTACTTGAAGATAGCCAGCTGATCCATCTCAAGAAGCCAGAGCTCCATTTAAAACAGAGGATCTCTCATTTAATTCCTTCAGGGGGTTTTAGGGATTTTTTATGTTTTGTTTTATCTTTTCTCTTGAGATATTTTCTTATTTAGTTATGAACTAAACCCTTCAGATACTTGAAGGGGATGAAACCTATGATGGTTTTGTTATTTGATTTCTAAATTATATGAGAAGTACTTAGTTTGTTCTTAATTATGTTGCTTAATTTAATCTGATGCACTTAGGTGGAGGAGGAATAGACCCTGCCTAAGAGTAGATCTAGCATAATCGAGTGGAGTTGATCGGGCGTCTAGAGATAGGGTTACGAGATTTTTCTGGATTAGGGTGAAACCTAATATGGGAATCCATTGATTGATTTACTGTTTCCTTAGGGGTTATTATAAGAGAATGAGAGTTCCACTAATTAACCTAAGTTTAGACGTTATTCGCCTCGAGACAGGGTTTAATATAGGTTACGGAGTCTCACGGATCAAGCTAAGTAAAGAAATCATATGGTTTGGGGAATAAATAATAAGTGAAGTCATAGGTGGATTCTTCTTGAGGGTATCATCTTCATCAACTGAGTTTTCCTAAAGTTTTCTCCAATTCGTTCTTTCGTCTTTGTCTCTAGTTTAGTTTTTCATTAGTTTTAGATGCAACCAATCACTCCATATTTCACGCTAAATAATAGAAAGAAAGTGAGTAGTAGTACTTTTAGGTTCCCTTGGGTTCAATAAGATATTCTTGCCTAAACTATACTACTGTTCGATAGGTGCACTTGCCTCTATCGTTGTCATAGTTAGTCTACAGGTTTGATCATTCTTTTATAAATATTAAAACTCAACTGTTTGATACGATCACCGCTTCTTGAAGCTCTTTCCCGATGCCGATTAGGAAATTTTAAAACGACTTGACGAACAAACGTAAGCTAGATTAGGAAACACATTTGGAATTAAATGCAGTATGCTCAGCAATGTTACAGAATAGACTACCACGATAGCTAAAAGATCCAAGGAGTTTTACAATCCCATGTTTAGTTGGTAGACTAACTATTGATAATGCATTAGCTGATTTAGGGGCAAGTATAAATGTTATGCCCTATAAAATGTTTAAGCAGCTAGGTCTAAAGAAACCCAAACAAACTAGGATGAGTATCCAATTAGCTAATAAAACTGTTAGAATTCCTAGGGGTATTATCGAAGATGTTCTTGTAAAAATTGGCAAATTTGTTTCCCCCGTAGATTTTGTTGTCTTAGACATGGATGAGGATAATTCAATTCCTTTAATCTTAGGAAGACCCTTTTTAGCAACCGCCAGAACTAAAATTGGTGTTGCCACAAGAGAACTCATACTTTGTGTAGGTGACGAATCGATCAGTTTACAAGCTCTTGGCTCAGCCAGGACATCGATAAATGAAGGTGAGAAAGTAAATTCAGTTGATAATCAATCTGTTCAAATCCCACCGCAGGAACAACCACAGAGCTACAAACTTGAACAGAAGCAAGGACCCTGTGTCAATAAAGAAGAATTATTTAAGGAACAAAGCTTTGAGGACAATGAACTAGAAGAGTGGAAAACACATTTTAAAGATAAGTCAGAACCACACGAGGCAAAACCGAAGGAGCATCTAGAAGAGCTCGTAGGGACATCGAATCACTTCAAAATAGGAGATCAGGTACGGTTAGACAAAGTAGATCCGCACATCACCACACCAACCCTGAGTTCAAACGAAGACATTCCTTTTGAGGTACGCAACATCTTTCTATGTGGAGTAGTCAAGGTAAGCAATCCCATATTCGTCACTTATAAGGTAAATGCTTCTCGACTTAGATTTTATAAAACTGATAGTATGAGAGAAGATATTCAAACATTTAAACCACCATAATCATACGAGCGAAAAGGACAGTCTAGCTTAAGACTTTAAACGAGCTCTTCTCGGGAAGCAACCCAAGCACTAACATTAATTTCTATTTTGTGGTTTAGTTTTATTTTTATTTTTTATTTTTATTTTTTCTTTTAGAATTTCAATAAACTAAAAGTGAAGATTCCCAGTCCACACAACCTAACACACGGTCATGGCCGTGGCCTTGTGGGTACTCCGAATCGCCGTACTGACATGGCAAGAGATACGAGTCAAACAAAATCAATTCACTAAAGTCACGGGATCACCTACTTCACCACGGTCGTACGAAGCGGCCGTGGACCAACACTTCTTTTTCAGGAACAGCCGTGGCGTCTGGAAAACGGATGTTGGTAAACCAACATGCCTAGAAACACGATCGTGCGATGCGGCCGTGTAATTCAACACACCCTCGGTGCACAGGCATGGCAAAATGTCAGGAGCCAAAATTCTATTTATCCCCACCCCCTCCCCCTCTTTTTACTCACCCTCCTTCCTTATTTCTTTCTTCCTTCTTCTAATCATATTTCCTCTCTCTCCTTTTCTTCTAACATTCTTATAACTCTTGAGACACCAAAACCATGCCGAAGAAGTGTAAGAGGCCAACCACAGTCTCCTCAAAGGAGACCGATTCACTTGAGTTCATGCAGACAGCTTCAGCTATTCGACAAGCCAAGGGTCTTTGAGACAATTTAGTTTTTATTTTTCTTTTCTCTTTTGCTTCAATTTCCTTATCTTTACTTCTCTTCTACTTAATTTCGTTTACTTTGTTTTAGTTCCTTGGTTTTAGGTTCTAAAAGGCTACTTGAGAATCACACCAGAACCACGACCACAGCCCCTTCACAGCCTTAGAAGTCACACCCACCTCGCGAACCATCTGTCAATAAGGACTCTTCAGTCCACTAGTCTTTTCTTTTAATTTCAATTTTCATCTTAGTCTCCTTCTCTTTATTTTCTTTATTTTTAATTATATTATTAGTATAATATTAATGTTTCTTTAGATTTCCTAGCTACATCTTTGCAGGCTCCCCAATTTCTTCATCTAGTGCGATATTGTCAGTAGCCACTCCACCACCACTCCTCAAGCCCCATCTTCTACCATGACCACCGCCAACTCCGGAGTCATCCAAAATTCAAGTGTTACTTCTCCCCTTCTCTTTTAACTACATTATTAGTTATCCATCTTTGTAAATTGAGGGCAATGTACATCTTAAGTGTGGGGGGTAAAAGTACCTAACTTTTTGCATTATTCCAAAATCCTTAATTTTAGTCTTGTTCCTAAGTAATTTTCTCATATTATTAATTAGGTGAAATTTCTAATGATTTATGATTTTTATTGATATGTTTTTGAGTAAGTCATATATAATTATGCATTGATTATTTAAACTTTAAGATACTAGAGAATCAAGCATGATAAGTCTATTTTTCAGAAAAAAAATTTCTAGGTTGTTGAACCGAATTTGAATTTTACCTTAAAGTTTGAAATTTATAGGGATTGATGTCAGATATCCATAATTTTTGTGAGATTTTAAGCCTTATAGAGCATATATTCTTTTCCGTGCTCACTTTATTGATTATGAGTGTGTCAACACTGAATTGTTATTCTAGAACTTGTCTTGATTATACATATCGAGACCACATTAATTGATTTGATATCTTTGAGATGATAAAGGCACCTAGGTTTTAACCCATTCACTCCACTAAAAGCCTACCTTCACAAATTAACGCTTAGTGAACCCATTTGATCCTAACAACCCTTTTTATTGATTCACTCGCTAATATTAACCCAAAACCCTTTGTATTTTTTATCACCATTCCTTTGACTACCCTTCTATCGAGAATCGATTTGATCAGTTGCCAAATTACTTTATTTCAGTTGATATAGTTATTTCTTATATTACGTATTTATTTGATTTATTCTTAAAAAAATCAAATCAATCAAGTATATCCAGTATTAATAGTGTAAAAAGAAAAAATGAAGTATATTCATTATTAGTTCTATGTTCTAAGAGCTTGTACATTTAAATTCAGCATCTTGAAGAAGAAGATCGTATTATTCGTAATTTCATGTAATGCAATTATTAAGATTATTAGTTCAATTATTTTTCTAAAAGCTAGGTAACTTGTCAATTCAATCTCGATTCTAAACCTTCTTATTCAGCCTTTATCCACACCTTTAACCTAAGCCTCGTTATAACCTTGATAAAGACCTTTTGATTTGTGTATCATCTCATATTACAGTGGTGGAGATTTGATTTTCAGGCAAGCCTATGGGATTAATTTTACAAGTTCGACTTATGAGTGCTTATTGTTGAACCTTAAACACATCGAGTGCTTTGAGTGAATCTTTAGTGAGGATGTCAATCCTTGTCGGTTTTGAATTAAAGGTAATCATTTAGATATTTGTGCTACAAATATATGACTTATATTATTTAAATATTTAAGAGTCTTTGAGTTAAATTATCCATGTATAAATTATCTATGAATTATGTTGAGGAATTATTGATAGGAATTGTGAATGGTTGAAAGTTTGTTTTAATTGTAAGTTGAGAATTTTGCTTGAGGACAAGCAAAAGGTTAAGTGTGGGGGTATTTGATAAACCGTAAAAGTAACATATTTTAACCCCATATTTAGCATGCTTTTGGATGATTTAGCCCTTAATTTATGTAAAGAGGTGATCTTAATCCTTTCTTTTCATGTTTTATACTCAGGAAAGCACCCGAGGACGAAAAGAATGAGAAATGGGCTTAAAATGGGCCAATTTTGACCAAAGTGGAAATCAACACGGCCTGGACTTCAAGCCACATGGTCGTGTCTCGTCAAATTACTTCACACGGCCATACCACAATTTACATGGCCGTGCCTCAATTAACAGAATCCAAACATGGCCTGAAGTCGATTTATACGGGTGTGTCCATGGCCGTGCCCTTGCTGCAGGAGAGAGCAATTTCACTCGGATTTGGATACTTTGAGGTGAAGAAACACATTCCAAAGCCTATTCAAATACCGAGTAGGAAGTATACTTGAATTGGGACACTTAGAGGCCAAGTAAAGCATTCCATAAGTCTATATAAACACCTTAAGTGTAACCTGACAGGAGGGTTAGAGGCTGAGACATTCGAAATTTGGCAGAAGCTGAAACTTTTGTGAGAATCACTCAAAGATAGCCAATTGATCCATCTCAATAAGTTGGAATTCTACTAAAAATGGTGGATCTCTCCTTCAATTCCTTCAGGGGGTTTTAGGGATTTCTTATGTTTTGTTTTATCTTTACTCTTGAGATGTATTCTTTATTTGCTATGAACTAAACCCTTTAGATACCTGAAGGGATAAAACCTAGATGAATCTTATTATTGTCTTCTAAATTATATGATAAATACTTGATTTGTTCTTAATTATGTGTGATTAATTCTTGTGTTAATGTTTTCAGGATATTAATTCAAGTCATATGTTCTTAGGTGGAGGAGGAATAGACCCTGCCTAAGAATAGATCTAGCTTAATTAAGCGGAGTCGTTCGCGCACCTAGAGATAGGGTGACAAGATTTTGCCGGATTAGGGTGAAACCTAATGTGGGAGTCCATAGTTCGATTTACTGCTATTCTAGGGGGTTATTAAGTGAGGAAGAGATTTCTATTAATTAACCTAGGGTTAGATGTTATTCGCCTCGAGAGAGGGTTTAATATACGTTAGGGAGTCTTAAGGATCAAGTCAAGTGAATAAATCGTATGGTTCAGTGTTAGATAATAAGTGAAGTCTAGGTGGATTCTTCCTGATGGTATCATCGTGATCAACTGAGTTTCTCTTCAAGTTATTTCCTAATTCATTCTTTTTCTCTTTGCATCTTAGTTTTGTAATTAATTAGTTAATCAACCAAATTATTTAATATTTAGGCTAAATAATAGAAAGAAAGTTTGGGTTCGATAAATTTGGTCTTACCGAAGCTATACTACTATTCGATAGGTACACTTGCCTTAAGTCATTGTTAGAGTTAGTTTCCAGGTTCTGTCATTCTCTTTATAAATTTTAAAACTCGACAATTTTACAATGATCAAAGGCGCTTGTGATTATTTAGCACTCTACGTCACAAGGTGTGTAATCTCACACCCCTATTTGTTCTGTTAATGCTATGATTTGTGAATCGACTAAAAGCCGAAAGATCGAAAAGCTGGTAAATTGGCATCTGAGAACACTCGAGTGTGCGAGCGCTTGTAGAGGTAAATCGAGCCACAAGTGCTGGTGATAGACTTGGGAGTGTCACGAACTATCTCGTGGGGCTAAGGCTATAATGGGCCTTATTGAGCCGAAGTGGGATAAGTGGGCCCAATGGGCCAATGGGCCCACAGGGGCGAAATCTATGATAAGTGCCGAATAATAGATATGGCTGCGAGGTTTGCAAAAACGTAGTCGGAATAGGCTAAATAGGCCACACGAGTGTGTGGGCCTACTTGGGCCGAAAATTACGCATTGGCCCATATGTACCTTTTCGATCAAATAGGGTATCCGTGTCGCTCGAGGCGATGGCAGGCCTTTGGAAAGGCCGTTATAAGGGTAAAATCACCGAAATACCCACGAGTAAAATTACTAAAATACCCTTCACGGGTAAAATTACTGAAATACCCTCTATGGGTAGAGTTATCGAAATACCCTCGATGGGTAAAATTACTGAAATACCCCCGATGGGTGAAATTATCGTTTTACCCCTAAACGACAAAATGATCGTTATACCTTTAGTGGTAGTTTATATGATGTTTATGTTATTTCTATATAACTGTATATGATCGTGATACACTGCATACATAACATATTCCATTGGGTTGGGTTTTTCTGATTTGGAGGAAGTACCATTATAGTGGCATCGCCACGTGTTCTGATCCTAGTGGCTCAGCCACATATACCGTTATTAGTAGTTAGGCTGCACCATTGGAGAGTTTGGCTAGGTGGGTCGACATAGTCCCCACATAGAGAGTTTGGTTGGTACGAGTGGAGAGTTTGGTTGGTATGGGTTGGGTTGCATGTCCATTTCATTGATATGATTTTAGGGCTTAGGCCCAGATTGTTATCGAATAGGGCTTAGGCCCAGATTGTTACCGAATAGGGCTTAGGCCCAGATTGTTACCGAATAGGGATTAGGCCCAAATTCTTACCGAATAGGGTTTAGGCCCAGACTGTTACTGGATAGGGCTTAGGCCCAGACTGATATCGTATGGGCTCAGGCCCAAACTATGACCGTAATAGGGGATTACACACTGAGTTCCCGTAACTCACCCTTTTCCTTTAACTGTGCATGTAATCCCCAATCGTAGATGATTTGGAGCTGCGAGGGACTCAGAGGTGGCCACACGATCGACATGCTTTAAAGCTGAACTTAGCGAATTTATATTTACTTTATTTTAATTATTGGGTTAATGATTTTTATAATAAGGCCATTGGGATTTTCATTTTAACTTTTTTTTGGTACTTCTTTTAATTACAAATAGCTAGGCTTTTAAACACGAGTTTTTAAAATAATAACTATTGTTTTCAAAATATATCACGTTTCTGAAACTATTTAAGTCAATTTCCGCTACAAACAAGGTTTTAAAAATAATAATATTTTTTGCAAGGGAATGGTTTTGAGCAAATCTTGTTTTGTTAAGCAACGAAAATCGGGATTTTTAAACGGTAGAAAGTTGTAAATTGAAGACGGGTTTTCAATGAAAACATGCTTTTCAAAAACACTTCAATGTGACACGCCATATTCGGGCCTAACTTCTAGGCTGGGTTTGGGGTGTTACGAAAATTGAAACCAAAAAGGCATTGTAACAGCTTGTTTTTAGGTCAAATCAAAACATTTGTTTTGGGACCACAAATTTGAGGCCAAAATATTTATTTTTTTTATTTTATTAAAGTTTACAGCATGATAGAATTATTGTGTCAAAGTTCTGTAAAAAAATTTTACTGTTTGAATACTTAATTCGATAAAAAGGATAAATCGCGTAAAGAGTAAAACTTGTGTTCTATTGGCTAAAAGTGTTTAATAGCTATAGAACCTTAACATTAAGGTCCTTTGTGTTTAAATTAGACAATTAACATGATAGTGGATGATAGTGGCTTCATAAATTTGAAATTATTAAAGTTCATTAAGGTTAATTTAGTAATTTGGTAAATAAAGGTTAATATTAATAAAACAAAACAAAAATTCTTTCTCCATCCATCTTGTTCAACTGAAAGTTAGGGCTAAGGAAAGCCATTTATTTTCTCTTTATTCGGCCAAGCTATTTTTTTCAATCAAGGTACGGTTTTTGCTCAATTTTTTATGATTTCTATGCTTATGTAATCATTGCAGCTCAACCTAGCTAGCCTGTACCTTTAATTTTGAAATTGTTAAAGTTTTTGAGAGTTTCTATTGTTGAATCTATGAGTTCTTTGATGTTTAATGATGAAATATGAATATTTGTTGATAGTTAAAATAGTTTTATAAAGTGATTTTTCACAAAAATGTCAAAAAGGGATTAATTTGTGAAACTGTAAAATTATTTGGGTAAAAGTGTAAATAAATTAAAAATTTGGGCTGCTAGTAACCTATAGTAAATTCGGCTAAGCATGGGTTGTACTTAATTTGTAACACCCCAAACCCGGCCCAACATCACGGCCGGATCTGACATGTTACTAGGGAAAAAGGTGTAAAAGGAATCTTGTTTCTAAGGTAGGAAAAATATTGTAAAATAAAAACTATCTATTTGAATTGGGGTTTTTAAAATTAGGGGATTGTAGTTGGAGAAAATTTCAGCCATTGAGTTAAAAATATAATTCAATACCCTCATTGTTACAAGTAGAAAACCATTGTTTTTTTACGTTGCTCAAGTTTTGAAAACCCATTCTTTACTGTTTCAATATTATCGGAGGTAAAGTAAAACATTGCTTTAACAGTTACGAAATAGTAAAACTACTTAAAAAAAATTCCCAAAGTTTATCAATACAGGAGTGGCCTTATTACAGAATGAAAATATCCCAACAGAAAATAGCAATTAACGTTTTAAAACAAAATTTAAAATCAAAACCCTGCATCCGCTACACACCTATTTGGCAGTCTATGCTGACAGACACACTGCTCAAAGTCCACTTAAGTGGTCTAGCAACTAATCCACGTGATTAAATCACCAATATCCATGATGAGACTCGAGGTCATCCTCAATCCACAATGAGGCTCAAGGCCATCATTAATCGTGACAGAGTCACCCACATATAAATACACTTCCCCTTTAAATTAATATATCCCAAATCCCATGCACATGCAGCATAAAATGGTAAATGGCAACATGATAGAATATGAACACATCCTGATATATATATATATATATATATATATATATATAACATGCTACATGCATCCACAACCATTTATCCTCAACTTTGATGTAGGTAGTAAACTAACCTGGTTTATCGGATTACCCAACGTGGGTAACAACACCACCACAGCCACTATTGCGGCTACCACATATGATTCATACATTTTAATTAAAACAAACAAGGTAACGGTGTGGTAATTACACACCTGATAACACGTAATACAATTCCCTCTACGTCGACACTCTCATTAACAGTCACTACTGCTATTTGTCTATTCTTTTGCTCGAACCGCCCACACCCAAAGTGACCACTCATGAATCGCAGAACCTGACCCTCTTTTTGAACTTAGGGGCTGGGTTCACAGATCCAACCCCTCCCAACAATTGGCTATCATTTGAGTCCATGAACACCTTAGTCACTAACCGAGATTAAAGCAGAGAAAACGAATCAAAAGAAATTAATGCTTAAGGCTAAAGCCCTTACTTAGACCACCAACTCTCGAAGCTCTTAAACTTAATCCACCAGCCAACCGAATCCCGGAGATCAAAAGAATGCGACACACTTCCACCTACAAGTGGCCAAGTAGCCAAACATAAGGCCATATGGCCATTCGGCTTTGGTTCCCCAGAACCCAAAAGAGATAACGCGCAATGGAAGTAATCATTACTAACCTTACACCCAAGAGTATTCGGCACTAGCACAGAAAAAGTGGAAATTCGGCAACTCAAAAGAAAAAAATGAAGAAGAGTAGGCCACTAGGATTCGGTTTATGAAGGAAAGTCAGAGTTGAGAACCTTGGATGGGGATATTCGGCAAAGGCACAAAGGTTGAAGATGATAATGGAGTTAGGGGTTTTCGGCTTTGAAACAAAAGAAAGAAGAATAAGAGATGAGCAATAGATACGGCTATGGTGCTTAAAAGAAAACGAGGACAAGAAAAGAAGAGGTTTCAGCCATGGTGAAAAGATGAGAAAAGAGTAGAGAGAATACGGCTTTGGCTTTTGAGAGAAAAGAAGAGAAACAACAAAATGCAAAATGTAAGATGTGGGAGTGGTTCAATTCGGCATAAAAGAAAATAAAAAGGATAAGGCCCTAAGTGCTTTCCAACTAGCCGAAAGCCACACCTCACCAAGGCCTATACCACAATCGGCCACCCCCTAACTAGCACCCAAAATCGAAAGTCCCTCCTCCCCTCCAACTCTTCCAAATTCGGCTAACACACCCCCCACTCCAATCCTTTCTTTTTCTCCTTATTTTTCTCCTGACCACCTATTCAAACGAGTTTGAATACTTCAAACGAGTTTGAATACTTCAAACTCCTAAATCCCCTTTCCTGACCCCATTCAAAACTATTGACTTCTTCAACCCTCATCCACTAGAGTCCATCCTGTGCACAACACTCCCTAATATTGGCGTCAAAATAAACACACAAAAAGGAGGTTCCCATAGGTCGAACCCAAGCCTTCCCCACCTACATAAGGCGTCACTTCCTTGAACCTTAAGTGACGTCCCTTGCCACTTTACCAAGGCCCAGCTTGCGTCAAAACCTACCACCAACCACACTTAACACCTACTCCAATCAGCTTCCCCCTTCTAAAAGCCCAAAACGTAAATTCCCCAAGGCTCTAGCCTACCCCTGACTCCTGCCTAGACCCTAAAATAGCCAAACTAGCATGACATCCATACTATCTACATACAAATAGATAAAATGCAAAGGCCCCAATTTAGGATGTTACAATTTTGCCCCTCTTAAAAAAATAATTTCAGCCTCGAAATTACCTAGTCAAAAGAGTTGAGGATATTGCCGTCGCATCACGTCCTCGGGCTCCTATGTGGCTTCCTCTGTTCAATGATTCCACCATAACACCTTCACCAAAGGAACTGATTTCCTACACAAGACTTTGACATCCCGATCCAGAATCTGCACTGGTTCTTCTTCAAAAGACAAATCTGGCCTCACTTCAATCTCCTCCACTAGCACAACATGAGACGGATCTGAACGATAACGTTTAAGCATGGAAAAATGGAATACATCATGGATCTGGCTCAATTCTGATGGTAACTCAAGCTGGTAAGCTACTAGTCCCACACGCTTCAACACCTTATAAGGCCTGATAAACCTAGGGCTCAGCTTGCCCTTTCGACCAAATCTCAGCACTTTCTTCCACGGCGACACCTTTAGGAGAACCTTATCACCCATTACAAACTCTATATCTTTTCGCTTAAGGTCAGCATAAGATTTCTGCCTATCCAAAGATTCCTTCAAACGAGTCTAAACCAGCTTAACCTTATCCTCTGTTTCAACAACCAACTCTGGACCCAACAACTGACGTTCATCCAACTCTTGTCCAACACGTAGGGGTATAACACTTCCGCCCATAAAGCGCATCATATGGTGCGTCTACGGATGAAATGCCATGCTAAAATCCAGCCTGGTGCCCAAAGCCTAATGCAACGCCCTCTAGAATCGCAACATAAATCTAGGGTCCCTATCTGAAATGATTGACACTGGTACCCCATGCAGCCTCACAATTTCTGCCACATACAGCTTCGCCAACCTCTGCAGAGAGTAGTCGACATAAACAGATATAAAATAAGCAGATTTTGTCAATCGATCCATGATCACCCATACCGAGTCTTTCTTAGTAGGCATAAGAGGAAGCCCACTAATAAAGTCCATCGTGATTCTCTCCCACTTCCACTGCAGAATCTTCACTGGTTTCAGCAACACCGAAGGCACCTGATGTTCAGCTTTAACCTCCTGACACGTCAAACACTTCCCCGCAAATTCTATAACTTATTGCTTCAATCTAGGCTACCAAAATTGTTCTCGCAGATCCCGATACATCTTACTTCCTCCAAGATGCATAGCATAAGGGCTACTATGTGATTCCAGAAGAATCATCTGCCTCAACTCCATATCCTTTGGCATGCATACCTTCCCACGGAAACAAAAAACCCTGTCGCTGTTCACACTGTAATCCTCTATTCCACCATCCTGCACTTGCAGAAGTCGAGCACTCAAAACCTCATCCACCAACTGTTTCTCTTTTACTTGACTTATCCATGTCGGCTTCACTCGCAGCTCAGCTAACAAACTCCCGTCGTCATACAAGCTAAGATGGGTGAACATCGCCCCCAAATCTGCCACCACATTTGCCTTCCCCAGGTGGTATTCAATCAAGCAGTCATAATCCTTTAATAACTCCACCCACATTCGCTGCCTCAAGTTTAGCTCCTTCTGAGTCAGCAAATACTTGACCTCTTGTGGCCAGTTTAAATTACAGACTTCTCCCCATACAAATAATGTATCCACACCTTTAGAGCGAAAACCACCGCAGCCAACTCCAAATCATGGGTGGGGTAGTTAATCTCGTGCGGTCTTAACTATCGAGACGCATAAGCAACAACCTTCCCTCCTGCATCAACACACAACCTAACCCTGTGTGAGAAGCATCACAATACACCACGAAATCCTATCCAGCCTCAGGCTGAATTAATACCAAATCCTCCGTCAAAATCCTTTTTAGCTTCTCGAAACTCTCTTGCTGCATGTCCGACCATACAAAAGGTACCTCCTTCCTCAACAACTTAGTCAAGGGTGCCGTAATTGAGGAAAAACCCTCGACAAACCTTCTGTAATATCCTGCCAACCCCAAGAAACTTTGAATTTTTGCCACAGACTTTGAATTTTTGCCACAGACTTAGGTAGTTTCTATTCCAACTCTGCCTCGATCTTTCGAGGATCAACTCTTATTCCTTCAGTCGACACCACATGGCCCAGAAAAGTAACTTCCCTTAGCCAAAATTTGCACTTGCTAAATTTTGCATGCAACCTCTTCTCCTTTAAAATCTGTAGAACTACCTGAAGATGCACATCGTGCTCCTCTTCTGACTTAGAGTACACCAGGATGTCATCTATGAACACCACTACGAACTGGTCCAGATAGGGTTGGAAAACCCAGTTCATCATATCCATGAACGCAGCTGGTGCGTTTGTCAACCCAAACGGCATTACTAAGAATTCATAGTGCCCGTAGCGAGTCTAAAAAGTCGTCTTGTGAATTTCTACTTCCTTTACCTTAAGTTGGTGCTATCCGGACCTCAGATCTATCTTCAAAAAGATCGATGCCCCTTGAGCTGATCAAACAAGTCATCTATCCTCGATAGCGGGTACTTGTTCTTGATCGTCAGCTTATTCAACTGGCGGTAATCTATGTACATGCGCATAGATCTATCCTTCTTCTTTACGAACAACACTAGGTGCTCTCCATGGAGACATACTGGGTCGAATAAAACCGCGATCAAACAACTCTTGGATTTGAGCTTTCAATTCCACCAGCTTCTTCGGTGCCATCTGGTAAGGGGCGATAGACACCGGAGCCGTACTTGGCAGAAGCTCGTTTCTAAACTCTACCTCACGATCTAGCGGTAACCCCGGAAGCTCTTCTAGAAAAACATTCACAAACTCCTTCACTGTTCTAACCTCCCCCACGGTCGCTTCCTTTGCATCCAAGGCACTAGCCAACATTAGGAAGGCCATGTACCCTTTCTTCACCATTCTTTTCGCCTTGAGAGCGAACACTACGCTAGATAAATAGTTTCTCCTCTCACCTATCACCAAGACTTCTTCATCCTCAAGAGTCCTTAACATCATGTGTTTAGCAGCACAGTCTAAATTCGCACGATACCTTACCAACCAATCCATGCCTAGGATTAAGTCAAATTCCCCAAATAGTAGCTCTATCAAGTTAGCTAGAAAAATCGACCCTTGGACTTCTCGAGGGACATCTCTAAAGAATTTGTCTACCACAAACGATTGCCCTAAAGGATAAGTATAGTCATCTCCCTAGAGACAGTTTCAGGATTCATACTCAAAGTTCCAGACACCATACTAGCAATGTAAGAGTGAGTTGACCCAACATCAATCAGTGTAATAAAGGGTCACCCAAAAAATGAGAAACATACCCGTTATCACGTCTGGTGCCTCCCCCTCCTCATGACGTCTGGCCGCGTACACTAACCTATACTGCCTTGCCTCAGAACTCCCTGATCCTCTACCCAGTGCCCCGCGACCTCGGCCAAAACCATTCCCTCCTTGGTTCGGACCATGACCTCTTGACACTGTTGACCACCCCTTCCTGGCTGCACATACCCCTGACCTACCATCCAAGCCCTAGCCATATCTTGCGAACAATTCTTAATCAAATGATCCTTACACCCACACATAAAACACTCCTTATTTCTACCCCTAGGTCTTTTCTAAAAACTTCTCGATGGCCCTGACGGTCCATAACTCCTCTTATTCCTACCTCTGTCCTTATCCCTGTTTTCCTTCTCAGTTCGCTTAACCTCCTCAGCTATCTTGGCTTTTTCCACCAACACGGTAAAATCTCTCTCGTTGAGGAGCTATCAACACCCGTAGCTCGTCTCACAGCCTATCTTCAAATCTCACACGGTGCTCGTAATCAGTTGCAACAATCCCTCAGGCGTACCGGCTTAACCTCAAAAATTTTCCTCATACTTGGCTACTAACTTACCCCCTGAACTAAATTTAAGAATGCCTTCCTCTGCGCATCTACATAACTGGCTCCGACATATTCCCCTTAAAACTTGATCTTAAAGATATCCCAATCCACTCGGTCTGCCAGAGTACCCTCTCTGATGGCGAGCCACCACTGGTAGGCCTCATCTTGAAGTAAAGAAACCGCGCCCTTTAGCTTCTCTTCAGCTGTGCAGTCCAAGTCATCCATAATTCTCTCGACCACCTCCAACTAATATTCAGCCACATTTGGAGCTACTCCCGAGATACCTCTAAACATTTCAGCTCCATTAGCTCGAGTCGCTCAGGGATGGACTTCCGTGTTGCTGTCCCGATGCCTACCTCGGCCAGATGCTCTAAAACTCACAGCATTGCCTGAGATACTGCGTTGTCTCTATCCGTTTGACCCTGAAGCTCGCCTGCGTGAGAGCGATAAGCGGTACCTCATTCCTCGCCCATAACCAGACCCTATTGGTTCCGAAACACGATCACCCTACCCCTACCACGACCACGCACATTACGCCGCGTCCTCGAGTGCTCATGACTAGCGTGCACGATTTAATCTAATTTAAAAGTTTTATGCATCAGCATCTCTTTCCACTATTTAACGACAGACAGTTTTATGGAAAAGAAGTTTAATAGTAGTTCTTTCGAATTCAAATTCTATTTACAACATTCACTTCTCAAGTCTGTATTTCCTAATTCCGGAGTTCACATTCAATCCACCTCAAGCAGAGCATCACATACATACATCAAACACAAGTAAACATCCATGAACTCACATTCATCACCTAGGGGTATTTTCATCATTTCACTACCCAGGGGTATTTTTGTAATAATCTTTTTTTCAAAATAAAGTTTCTTGGTGGTTTTCAAAATAGAGACATTTCGGTAATTCTATAATTTAGGGGTATTTTGGTAATTTTTCAAATAAGGGTATTTTGGTCATTTTACAAAATCAAGGGTGTTTCGATAAATTTTCTCAACCTAAGGTGTTTTTAGATAATTTACAAAATTAGGGACATATAAGTAATTTTGCAAAAATTAGGGTACTGGTCCCTTTCGGGTTTTATCCATGACTTTGGCCCATCAACAAGTCCTCGCGGCTAAGGTGAACAAACACTACGCACCATGTAGGATTCCCAAAAAGAGGAGGTGAGTCACTAGGACCGCTTAAGTACCAAGCTCTTCCTGGATCCATTCCTAGGCATGCGTATGCCTGTTACCACACCCTAACTTAGCAACTTGTTCACAGACATGTTTAATTAGGGAAATTAAATCTTATGAAATTTGCAGAATTGTTCAGTCGAGCCCTAAGGTCCATTATCACTATCCTACCAGTCTACACCTATAAAGTCTATCAAACCCCATATCATATCAGAACAAGAGTTAGAGTACTTACCTGACGGACATGGGCTGGAGACGCAGGAGCCATGCAAAAGGAAAAACATGTATCTCATTCTACTATGCTTTAAAACCATTTTAAAAAAAAATGTTTTGAACCCAAAACCCAAAGCCGAGCTTTTGAACTAGGCTCTGATACCAAAATTGTAACACCCCAACCCCGACCCAACATCACGACTGGATCTGACATCTTACTAGGGAAAAAGTTGTAAAAGGAATCTTGTTTCTAAGGTAGGAAAAATATTGTAAAATAAAAATTATCTATTTGAATTGGGGTTTTTAAAATTAGAGGATTGTAGTTGGAGAAAATTTCAGCAATTGAGTTAAAAATATAATTTAACACCCTCATTGTTACAAGTAGAAAACCATTGTTTTTTTACATTGCTCAAGTTTTGAAAACCCATTCTTTACTATTTCAATATTATCGGAGGTAAAGTAAAACATTGCTTTAACAGTTACGAAATAGTAAAACTACATAAAAAAATTCCCAAAGTTTATCAAAACAGGAGTGGCCTTATTACAGAATGAAAATATCCAACCAGAAAATAGCAATTAAAGTTTTAAAACAAAATTTAAAATCAAAACCCTGCATCCTCTACACACCTATTTGGCAGTCTATGCTGACAGACACATTTCTCAAAGTCCACTTAAGTGGTCTAGCCACTAATCCATGTGATTAAATCACCAATATCCACTATAAGAGTCGAGGTCATCATCAATCCACAATGAGGCTCAAGGCCATCATTAATCGTGACAGAGTTACCCACATATAAATACACTTCCCCTTTAAACAGTATATCCCGAATCCCATGCACATACAGCATAAAATGGTAAATGACAACATGATAGAATATGAACACATCCTGATATATATTTATAACATGCTTACATGCATCCAAAACCATTTATCCTCAGCTTTGATGTAGGTAGTAAACTAACCAGGTTTAGCAGATTACCCAACGTGGGTAACAACACCTCCACAGCCACTATTGCGGCTACCACATATGATTCATACATTTTAATTAAAACAAACAAGGTAACAGTGTGGTAATTACACACCTGATAACATGTAATACGATTCCCTCTACATTGACACTCTCGTTAATAGTCACTACTGCTATCTATCTATTCTTTTGCTTAGAAGCTGGCCCACACCCAGGCGGCCACTCGCGAACCACAGACACAGCCCTTTTCTTGAAATTAAGGGATGGGTTCACAGATCCAACCCCTCCCAACGATTGGCTATCATTTGAGTCCATGAACACCTTAGTCACTAACTCAAATTAAAGCAGGGAAAACAAATCACAAGAAATTAACGCTTAAGGCTACGGATCTTACCTAGACCACCAACTCTCAAAGCTCTTAAACTTGATCCACCAGCCAATCGAATTCCAGAGATCAAAAGAATGTGACACACTTCCACCTACAATCGGCCAAGCACCCAAACATAAGGCCATATGGCCATCCGGCTTTGGTTCCCCAATACCCAAACGAGATAACGCGCAATAGAAGTAATCGTTACTAACCTTACACCCAAGAGGATTCAGCACTAGCATAGAAGAAGTGGAAATTCGACAACACAAAAGAAAAAAAATGAAGAAGAGTAGGCCACTAGGATTCGATTCATGAAGGAAAGTCAGAGTTGAGAACCTTGGATGGATATATTAGGCTAAGGCACAAAGGTTGAAGATGATAATGCAGTTAGGGGTTTTCGGCTTTAAAACAAAAGAAAGAAGAATAAGAGATGAGCAATAGATGCGCTATGGTGCTTAAAAGAAAATGAGGACAAGAAAAGAAGAGGTTTCAGCCATGGTCAAAAGATGAGAAAAGAGTAGAGAGAATTCAACTTTGGCTTTTGAGAGAAAAGAAGAGAAATAATAAAATGCAAAATGTGAGATGTGGGAGTGGTTCAATTGGCATAAAAAAAAATAAAAGGGGTAAGGCCCTAAGTGCTTTCCAACTAGCCGAAAGCCACACCTCACCAAGACCTATACCGCAATCGGCCACCCCTAACTAGCACCCAAAACCAAAAGTCCCTCCTCCCCTCCAACTCTTCCAAATTTGGCTAACACACCCCCCACTCCAATCCCTTCTCTTTCTCTTTATTTTTCTCCTAACCACCTATTCAAACGAGTTTGAATACTTCAAACTCCTAAATCTCCTCTCCTCCCCTATTCAAAACTATTAACTTCTTCAACCCTCATCCACCAGAGTCCATCCTAAGCACAACACTCCCTAATCTTAGAGTTAAAATAAGCACACAAAAAGGAGGTTCTCGTAGCTCGAACCCAAGCCTTCCCCACCTACATAAGGTGTCACTTCTCTGAGCCTTAAGTGACGTCCCTTGCCACTTTACCAAGGCCCAACTTGCGTCAAAACCTACCACCAACCACACTTAACACCTAATCCAATCAGCTTCCCCCTTCTAAAAGCCCAAAATGCAAATTCCCCCAAGGCTCTGGCCTACCCCTGACTCTTGCCTAGACCCTAAAATAGCCTAACTAGCATGACATCCATACTATCTACATGCAAACAGATAAAATGCAAAGGCCCGATTTAGGATGTTACATAATTGCATGAATTTGCATTTTTATGAGCTAAGGACTAATTTTTTAAAATGTTAAAATAGTAAGGGCAAAAGTGTAATTTTGTCACAAGGTGATTTTTGGGCTATATTGAATAGATTAAATATTGAATGTATTGAATTTGATAATATATAGATCATGATATGCCAAGATCGAAATTAGATCGGGGAAAAGAAAAGTGGATGAATAGCCGATAATTGCTTACCGAACGATACGAGGTAAGTTTGTATAATTAGAATCAAACTTTAATTACTTGTATTTATTTAAGATATAATGTTTATAATTGAGTATTTGATACACTTGGAATAAAAATGCTTAATTGATATTCTTGATTATTATTGAGCCCCGTTTGATCCGTATGAATTCGTAGGATACGAGTGACATGTCACTAGGGTTACCATTTTGGTCAAGCTCCTGTATTTGTATAATGCTTTGGTCAAGCCATGTGATTTTGCTTAATTTGGTATAATGCTTTGGTTATGTATGAGTTTTTAAATATGGTATGCTTTTGCAAGTAGTAGATGAAATGGAAATATGCAATTGATGACTTGATTTGAATTAGTCACATGAATGGAAACTGAATAATATTATTAAGGTATTTGAATGCTATGATGAAATTGTATAAAAATGTGTTTGAAATGTCATGGATTGGCTACCAATTGAGTTGTGAAATGTTGTAATTTATGCTTGAATATGTAAGTAAAAATAGGGTGGCAAAATGCAATACAAATGACCTATTTTTATCCACACAGGTAGAAACACGGGCATGTGTCTCAATCGTGTGCGATACATGGTCAGTAGGCTCCACACGGCCTCACACACGAGTGTGTGATTGGCCCTGTGTCACAAGTCAGTATACCCCTTAAATGGCACACGTTCTAGCACATGGGTGTGTGACTTAACCGTGTTGCATAAGTTAATATACCTTACAGGTTTGGCACAGCATAGTACATGGCCTGGCACACAGGCGTGTGTGGCCATTTCGAAGGGTACACGAGCTAGACGCACGAAGCGCGTGGTCGGTCGTGTGACTCGAGTCAGTATGTATGCCCTGTTTCCATATGGCCTAAGACACGGGCATGTTTGGAGCCATGTGAGGCTCACGGCCTGTTCATACGGGCGTGTGACCCCTGTATAGATGAAAAATTTCTCAGTTTTCAAAATTTTTTTGTATGATTCGATTTAGTCCCGAATCACTTTTAAAACATGTTTAAGGCCTCGTAGGCTCTTATAAAGGACAATATGATTTTGTTGAACGGGATTTCAGTATGAATGCATAGATGTAAGAACATTGTAGGTTAAATGATATGTAATGATTGGTAATACCTCGTAACCCTACTCTAGCGACGGATACGGGACGGGGTGTTACATTTATTGGTATCAGAGCTAAAACTTAGTTGATTCTAGGACTAACGTAGCTTATGTGAGTCTAGCTATACATGCCATATATATAAATTGTGATAGTGTGATGACTCTTGACATTTTTAAATGTGTTTTTATATAGTAAATGGATCCTAAGCGAGCCATAGTTGATGAGGTCGAGAGTAACGCGCCTACTCCCGCATAAGGGACAGTGCCATCTAACTTTAGACCCGTAACGGGTAGCTAAAGAGGAGAGCCTAAGGAAGCCTTCTTCCAAATGATGAACGAATGGTTCACACAATACATTAGTATGAACCCGATTGCTCAACAACCTCCACTCCCACCTATTCCCCAATCGATCCCTGTAGTTCCTCAAGGTATGGATCCTTTACGATTGAATAAGCCACCTATTGATAAGATAAAGAAACACGAGGTTGAAGACTTCGAGCTACTGTTAGCGATGATCTTGAAAGAATCGAGTTTTGGCTTGAGAACACGATTCGAGTATTTGACTAACTATAATGGACAACTGAAGAATGTTTAAAATGTGTTGTATCACTGTTGAGAGACATCGCATATCAGTGGTGGAATACTTTGATATCTATAGTTCCTAGAGAAAGAATTACTTGGGAATTCTTTCAAGCTGAATTTAGAAAGAAATACATTAGCCAAAGATTCACTGATCAGAAAAGAAAAAATTTCTTGAACTGAAACAAGGTCGTGTGTCGGCAATGAAATACGAAAGAGTGTTTGTACGACTCAGAAAATATGCTTATAAATATGTTTCTTCTGAGGCTATAATGTGTAAAAGGTTCGAAGATGGGTTAAATGAAGAAATCAGACTATTAGTGGGGATTTTTAAGTTGAAAGAGTTCGTTGTTCTATTTGACAGAGCCTACAAAGTCGAAGAGCTTAACAAAGAGAAAAAAAAGTCAATTTTGAGGCTAGAGACTTTAGAAAAAGATTTACAGGAAAATCACATCAGTCAGCATCAAACAAATCTAAAGAATATCATCCTCATTCTATTGCTTCTGCGGGGATTTCGATCAGAGATAGAGATGCAAGAAATTTGAGCACTAAACCTCAGACGACATCTGTTGCCAGTGTGAGTAGTGTTAGAAATGTTGTACCTGAATGTAAGCATTGCAAAAAGTGACATTACGGTGAATGAAAATTAGTGAGCGGAGCTTGTTTCAGATGTGGATCTCTTGATTATTATCTCCGAGACTGTCTAGAAAGGCCTATAACTGAAAGAGATCAACTAGAAAAGTGAGTAATAAGGCTACTAGAGGAAGACCATTCTGAAACACTGGAAATATGAGTGGAAACTGAGGTGCTCCGAAAGATTATGCTGTGAGATATAAGGCACAAGCACCTCCCCGAGCTTATATTATCCGTGCACGGGAGGAGGCATCATTGCCAGAGTTATTACTGGTACTTTTGCTCTTTTTGATACTGATATAGTTGTGTTGATAGATCCTAGATCAACCCATTTATATATCTGTATGAATTTCGTATTTAAAAAGAGTTTATATGTCGAGTCTACAGATTTTGTAATTAAAGTATCAAACCCTTTAGGCAAATCTATGTTAGTTGATAAAATTTGTAAGAATTGTCCTTTGATGACTCGAGGTTACTATTTTTGGGCTGACTTGAGGCTTCTACCATTTGATGAGTTTGATGTGATTCTAGGTATGGACTGGCTGACTATGCATGATGCAGTTGTGAATTGGATGAAAGACTATTGAATTGAAATGTCAAAACGGTGAAATTCTTCGAATTGAGTTGGATGATTCGAGTGAATTACCTAATGTGATATCTTTTATGTTAGCCCAAAAAAGTATGAAAAAGGGCTGTGATGCATATCTTGTATATGTATTAGATACTAAGGTATCTGAATCAAAGATTGAATTTGTACTTGTTGTTTGTGAGTTTTCGGATGTATTTTCAGAAGAATTATTGGGTTTGCCACCAATTAGAGAGGTTGAATTTGGTATTGAATTAGTACCGAAAATAACACCGATATCGATAGCTCCATACAGAATGGCTCCAACAGAATTAAAAGAGTTGAAAGCTCAGCTGCAAGAATTGACAGACAGAGGTTTTGCATGACCGAGTTATTCACCCTGGGGTGCACTGGTATTGTTCGTGAAAAAGAAAGACGGCACGATGAGAATGTGTATCGATTACAGACAGCTAAATAAGGTGACTATAAAGAACAAATACCCTCTACCGCAGATTGATGATTTATTTGATAAGTTGAAAGGGGCTACAGTATTTTCAAAAATTGATTTGACATCGGGTTATTATTAGTTGCGAGTTAAAGAGTCGGATGTGCCAAAAATTGCATTCAGAATGAGGTACGGACATTATGAATTCCTTGTTATGCCTTTCGGATTAACTAATGCTCCAGCAATTTTTATGGACTTGATGAACCGGATATTCAGGCCATATTTAGATAGATTTTTTGTTGTATTCATTAACGACATTCTAATCTATTCACGAGATGAATCTGAACATACCAAGCACTTGAGAGTTGTGTTACAAACTCTACGTGATAAGAAATTATTTGCAAAGTTCAGCAAATGTGAGTTTTGTCTTTGAGAGGTTGGATTTCTGGGGCATATTGTTTCAGTTGAAAACATTAGAGTTGACCCGAGTAAGATTTCTGCTATTGTTGATTGGAAACCTCTAAGAAATGTGTCTGAATTCTGTAGTTTTCTAGGTTTAGATAGTTTTTACTAAAGATTCATGAAAGGATTTTTGATGA
This sequence comes from Gossypium rotundifolium, assembly GCA_025506655.1. Classification (NCBI taxonomy): domain Eukaryota; kingdom Viridiplantae; phylum Streptophyta; class Magnoliopsida; order Malvales; family Malvaceae; genus Gossypium; species Gossypium rotundifolium. The sequence continues at coordinate 45,307,786 of CP106732.1, read as the reverse complement.
TTGCAACACTGATGACACGACTACTTCCAAAAGATGTGAAATTCGAATGGTTAGAAAAATGTCAGCTGAGTTTTGAATAGTTGAAAGTACTGTTAACTGAAGCACCAGTTTTAGTTCAACCTGAATCGGGGAAAGTATTTGTAATTTATAGTGATGCGCAATTAAATAATTTGTGATGTGTTCTGATGCAAGAAGGAAAATTTATAGCTTATGCTTCTCGACAATTGAAACCGCATGAAAAGAATTATCTGATGCACGACCTTGAGTTGGCTGCAATTGTGTTCGCATTGAAAATTTGGCAACATTACTTATATAGTGAAAAATGCCACATTTATATGGATCACAAGAGCTTAAATACCTGATGTCATTGAAAGATTTGAATCTGTGACAACGAAGATAGCTCGAGTTATTGAAAGATTATGAATTTGTGATTGATTATCACCCGAGAAAAGCTAATGTTGTTACTGATGCTCTAAGCCGAAAATCTTTGTTTGCATTACGAGCAATGAATACCTAGTTTATGATTTGTGATGATGGGTCTATTGAAGCTGAATAAAAGCTAAACCGGTATTTCTTCAACAAATCTATGAATTCCAAAAAAGGATCGTGAATTGTAATTTAAACAGATTCAATGTGAGAATATCCCTGATTCAGAATTTCAGATTGGAACAAATGATTGTTTAAGGTTCTAGAATAGAATTTGTATACCAAGAAATTCAAAACTCATTTAGAAGATTTTGCATGAAGAGCACCATAGTTGCTTATCTGTTCATCCAGGAAGTACCAAAATGTATAATGATTTGAAATAGCTTTATTGGTGGCAAGGCATGAAACGAGATATATCAGAGTTTGTTTCTAAATGTTTGATTTGCCAGTAAGTTAAAGTTGAACATCAAGTACTATCCGGTTTACTAGCACATGTGATGATTCTCGATTGGAAGTGGGATAGAGTTACAATGGATTTTGAGTCGAGATTGCCCCTAACTTCGAAAAACAAAGATGCTATCTGGGTTGTCGTTGATCGACTAACGAAATCTACTCATTTCATACTGGTACGTACAGATTATTAACTTTACAGATTACCTAAATTATGCATTTCTGAGATTGTTCAATTGCACGGGGTGCCACTATCTATAATTTCTGATAGAGATCCGAGATTTACGTCACAATTCTCAAAGAAACTATAAGTAGCTTTGGGTATGAAGTTAAATTTCAGTACAGCTTTTCATCCTCAAACAGACGGTCAGATCGAAAGGGTTATTTAGCTTCTTGAAGGCATGTTGAGATGTTGTATTTTAGAGTTTGAGTGCAGTTGGGAAATATACTTACCATTGATTGAATTTGCGTATAACAACAGTTTCCAAACGAGTATTAAGATGGCACCGTACGAAGCTTTATATAGTCCCAAATGTCGAACTCCGCTATACTAGACTGAACTAAGTGAGAAAAAGATTCATGGGGTTAAATTGATCAGAAAAACTGAAGAAAAAGTGAAAATGTTTGAAACAGTTTAAAAGCAGCTTCAGATCGAAAAAAATCAAACGCGAATTTAAAACGTAAAGAAATTGAATTTCAGGTCGAGGACCGAGTGTTTTTAAAGGTGTCACCGTGGAAAAAGGTTCTTCGATTTGGCTGTAAAGGGAAGTTAAGTCTGCGATTTATCAGACCTTACGAGATTATTAAAAGAATAGGGCCTATAGTGTAGGGCCTAAAATTTCCCCGAGCCCATGCCATAACTAATTAGCCAAACAAAGCATAAAACCAAAACAAACACCAATCAACAACAGTCTATCAGTCCAAAATAAAAAAAAATACAAACTCATTAAAGTCCATGTCCATTATATTTTTAAAAACCCAAAACAGACCCAAAATACCCACAGGCCCAACTAAACCCAATACCGAAAGGCCCAAATAGCCCAATAATTTCAGCAATTAGAAAACCCTAGCAGAGTCTCCAGAATGTTCCAGCGCCACGCACATCCCCAACAGCAAGCCACCCTGCGCCACATCGCCATCGTACGGCCTCCGTACGCCACCCTCATTGATCGTCTAAAATTGTCGAGTTTTAAAATTTATAAAGATAACGATCAAACCTGGAAACTAACTCTGACAATGACTTAAGGCAAGTACACCTATCGAACAGTAGTATAGTTTAGGCAAGACCGGATTGTCAAACCCAAGGGAATTAATAGTACTAATACTCACTTTCTTCAATTATTTAGCCTAAATATGAAGTGATTGATTGATTAAACTAAAAACTAACTAATTACTAAACTAAGACGCACGAGAAAAAAGAACAAATTGAAGAAATATCTTTTAGAAAAACTCAGTTGATTATGACAATACCCTAGAAGAAATCCACCTAGACTTCACTTGTTATCTAACACTGAACCAAACGATTTATTCAATTAGCTTGATCCGTAAGACTCCCTAATTTATATTAAACCCTCTCTTGAGGCGAAAAAGTCTAACCCTAGGTTGATTAATTGAAATCTCTTTCCAATTAAAACCCCTAGAATCACATTAACTCAATCTATGGACTCCCATATTAGGTTTCACCCTAATCCGGAAAAATCTCATCACTCTATCTCTAGGCATGCGGTCAACTCCGTTTAATTATGCTACATCTACTCTTAAGCAGGGACTTTTGCTCCACCACCTAAGCACATTCAACTTGAATCAATATCCTCAAAATATTAACACAAGAATTAAGCACTCATAATTAAGAACAAACTAAGTATTTCTCATATAGTTCAGAAAATAATAACAAGATTCATCTAGGTTTCATCCCCTTTAGGTATCTGAAGGGTTTAGTTCATAACAATAAAATAAAGCATCTCAAGAGAAAAAATAAAACAAAATATAAGAAATCTATAAAAACCCCTGAAGGAATTGAAGGAGAGATCCCCGTCTTGAATAGAATTTTGGCTTCTTGAGATGGATCAACTAGCTATTTTCGAGTGATTCCCACGAATCTGGCCTTCTGGCTCGGCTTCTTAGCCTAGCTGACTGCCTAACTGACCGCCCCCTTCAGGTTACACTTAGGGTCTTTATATAGGCTTTTGGAATGTATTTCTTTCTCCCTTAGTATCCTTTTTCGAGTGAAATTCCTCTTTTCCACGACAGGGCCACGACCATGGCACACGCCCGTGTAAATCGACTTTAGGTCGTGTTTTGGTTATGTTGATATAAGCACGACCGTGTAAATTGTGGTTAGGCCGTGTTCTAGTTCATTGACGAGGCATGGCCGTGTGGCTTGAAGTCCAGGCCGTGTCAATTTTTGCTTTGGCCCAAATTGGCCTATTTTAAGCCCGTTTCTCGTTCTTTTCATCCCTAGGTGCTTTCCTAAGTATAAAACATGAAGGAAAGGATTAAGAGCACCTTTTTACATAAATCAAGCAATAAATCATCCAAAAGTATGCTAAATATGAGATTAAAATATGTTACTTTTACGGTTTATCAAATACCTCCACACTTAAGCTTTTGCTTGTCCTCAAGCAAAATTCTCAACTTACAATTAAAACAAACTTTCCATAATTCATAATTCTCATTAACAATGTTTCATCATAATTCATAGATAATTCATACATTAATAATTTAACTCAAAGACTCCTGAAGATTCAAACAATTCTAAGTCATATATTTTGTAGCATGAAAGCATAGGTGTATCCCCTTATCTAAATGGTTACCTCTGATTCAAAACCGACAAGGATTAACATCCTCACTAAAGATTCACTCAAAGCACGAAGTGTTTAAGGTTCAAGAAAAAGCACTCATAAGTCGAACCTGAAAAGTTAATCCCATAGGCTTGCTTGGAAATCAAATCTCTACCATTGTAATATGAGATGATACACAAATCAAAAGGTCTTTAATAGGGTTGTAACGGGGCTTGGGTTAAAGGTGTGGATAAAGGCTAAATTAGAAGGGTTAGAATCGAGATTGAATTGACAAATCACCTAACTAAAAATAATGAACTAGAAAATAAATGATTACATCAATTGAAACTTTCAAACTAATAATACGAGCTTTTTCTTTGAGAATTGAAATTGAAATGTACAAGCTCACTTTTTATATTACTAATACAAAATATACTTTGATTTTTTTTTTTTTGGGTTTTTCATTTTTTTTTTTTTAAGAACAAACTAAAATGAATACATAATAAAGATAGAAATTTATCAATTGAAATAAACTAATTATATAACACCTAACCCGTATCATCATGGGACTTGGGTTACGAGGCATTTCTAACAAAGCACACATCCGGACGATGCATAATTCACATATTTTGAAAACTCCACAATTCAATCAGATATAATAATTTACTTCTCATATAACATTCAACAATCAAAACATCAATTGACTTGTTACCTTACAAATTATATGCACATACATAAAAAAATTTTCAAACATATGTTAATGCATTTCATATAACTCATATGAATCAATATACCTATTTCATTTGTCAAATATCAATTGTACCATTTCTTAACCCAGCGCTTACACATTTCCAAAACTAGAATTAATATACCTATTTCATTTGTCAAATGTCAATTGTACCATTTCTTGACCCATCACTTACATATTTCCAAAACTAGATGAGCCATATTTCACAACTTAAAGATCCCCACATGCGTGACATTGATATTAGTCAATATGAGCAAACATGCTTTGTACATTGTTTTAATTTAAAACATCCACATGGAAAAAGTTATAATTTACATATACCGGATATAAACAATTATCATTTAAGATTAAACATACTTCTTTCCTAGTCATAAGTCCATTCGCATATGACTATATGAATTTAAATCATTTTAAGCACAAATCATGCTCATCATTAACCATTTACTATATGCTAAAGTAACCAACAACTAAACCATTAATTCACATCCATTTGATTAACATACCATTTCTTATTTTCAGTTCCAACCAATAGGTTCATAATATACCTAGTTCACCAACATATTATTTGCACATACACGGCATACAAGACATATACATTTGTTCCTATATAATGCACATAAAGTGACTTTACGATTAAACCAAACATGCATCCTTTAATAATTACGTGTTTTACATATATAAGACTATGTCTAATGGAGTCGTTTTCGAAGATTCATATTAACCCTTATATGCCTATTTCACATACCATAGTCATGTCTAACAACACTTTCACAACCTCAATAGCTATCCCATGGGAGAACATATCATAAACACACATACTAATACAAATCATATTGTATAAATAAAATAAATACCATTCATGTATGTCATGTAGCATATTAACCAAAATGAGCTTAAACCAAGATCAAATCCAAGCATAAAATCAAGCCATTTTCACATGGCATATCATTAACAAGACCGAATATCATTAGTTTAGGCTATAGTCTAACCTATACATGCCTTCATTTCAAAACTAATATTAAGTACCAAAAAGGGATGATAGTGTGGTTGACTATTTCGATGATCCTCAGATGCTCTTAGCTCGATCAAAATCTATAAAATAGAACAAACAGGACACACGGAATAAGCTTACTAACTTAGTAAGTCTTAAGCAAATACAATATAACTTTATTCATTCGAATGTTTTAACCTACAATTCGAAGCATTTAAAAGTACACATATCAACATATATATTTACCATTTCCGAATTTCATTATATCATTTCATCTATCAGCTCTTATTTTCTCACCAAGATGCATCATTAACAAACATGCCAACACATAATGTATGTACTTAACTATACCTGTTCCACATTTCCATTCGCTTGTACACCTTCGAATAATTGAGCATCACATAGTATAATATCTATATATCTTCCAACCACCATTCCATAATGAACTTATTACTTCATTTCACTAGCTCATTAACATTATATACAACATGTATGTGAGAAACACTTACCTCAAGGCCGAATCACTATGATTCATTTTTGAAAGATTAGACTTTATTAATTCATTTTATACACTATTGTTACACAATCTGAGCTTGGAGTGTCAATAAACTGGTACAAAACCTACTAGGCCTTAGCCCGAATCACATACACCGGCGCTAGGCCTGCTAGGCATTAAGCCTGAATTAAATCACCGGCACAAGGCCTGCTAGGCGATAAGCCCGAATTAAATCACCGGCACAAGGCCTGCTAGGCAATAAGCCCAAATTAAATATAGTCAATACTTCCATACACATTTCATAATTCACTCACATAGAAAATTCAACTAGGATGATTCACATCACACAAATAAAAACCCTTACTTCATTGTACAATTCACATATCATTTCAAGTATACACATTCATGTTATATTTCCAAACATATTGATAACACTTTAGAACGACATGTTTTTATGTGCTAATTGTATATTAATTTCTAATGTGACTCTACTAATTTGGGCTATTTATGGACTTTATTCTCGTAGGGACTAAATTGGAGACCAATGCAAAATTGAGGGCCAAAATGGTGAAATTAAAGACAAAAATGGACCAATGTGCAACAAGGGGAAAAGATGGTGCCAAAAGTGTAAATAAGGAAGGCAGAGGGATTGAAATGCAAAAAGAAGAGACTTTGCCTTATCAAATTCTATTTTAATTAATATTAGGATAATTATCTAGGATTATTTAATTTCTTTATTTATCTCTATTTATTTTTAATTAAATTGTAATTATATTTGGGAATTTGAGTAGAATTAGACTATCTACCTTAAGCACTATAAATAGGGGATGGAGTAACTCATTTGGGTGGTTCATCTTTTTCTGTACACTCCTCTCCCATACGTTTTTGTGCTTCCTTTATTTTCTTTTCAATAAAAACTCTTTTTTCCATAATTTTATATTTTATTTATTTTTCCATCACAATATGAGCCACTAAAAACCATCTAGTGAAGGTTGTTGAATGCCCCAAAAGGGTTCTTGAGGCTTAGAAATAGCACTTAACTCTCTCGCCCAAGTATTCATCGTTTTTCTGCATTACGGGGCTGACGCTTCCGTCCAGGTCCCTTTAAAAGTAACCCTTTCAACTTATGCAAAGGCGGCCACTTTGTGTGTTTTGGGAGGATTGCACCATCAGTTCGTGAGCTTACTGTGTTTGAAGTTAGTGAGCCCAAGAGACAAAATGGCGTGGGATTTGCCATTGAGAAACGTTGATCTAGCATAAATGACTCCACAAGTGCAATAGCAAGCTAGAGTCAGGCTCCCTAAATCCGTAAGTTTAAACTCTTGGAGTTGGTGGTCGTAGGCGCCTCTTCCACTATAACTGGCTTACTTGGGTAGAGAAGGGTCATCCAAAAGCTGAAGAAGGAGCCCAATGAGGAACGAGACAACCGGAGGCTGGAATCTCTCCACATAAGAAACTTTTCTCTAAACCCTTTCTTTTTATTTTCCTCATTTTAATTCTCATAATTTATTCTCGTGATTTCAATTCGTCCTAAATTATATTTTTATTATTATTTTTCTAGATCGAAAAATATTAATTCTATTTTTTTATTTATTTTTCAGGAACGCAGGTTTTCTTGGGCACGATTCTGCCCAGGATCTCGAGAAACAGGCATTTGTATAATCCGATCCCTGTGGATTCGACCCTACTTGCCCTTTACTGTTATTTTCATTATTTTGCAGGGAGTAGGATATATTTTGGTGCATTCAACGACGCATCAAATTTTGGCGCCGTTGCCGGGGATCGGTAATGTACTAATCCTATTTTTCTTGTTTTCTATGACCAAATCTGCTCCAGGTATTCTTGCATTTGACTCGGAGATAGAAAAGACTGCAAAAGCTAATTGAAAATAAACTAAGTTGAGGAAAAAGCAGTCGGCGGTGGTAGAGACTCGAAGCAATCCACCACAAAAATCAGGGTTGATGATGAAGCGAGTCTAGGGTTAATAAAAACCCTACTCAAACACTCAAAAGCAAAGCGGAAGAAGTCGATCCATTTGAAAAAGTGTTCAACGCTAGGGTTGACGAAAACCCTAATTTGGCATAAGGACCAATGGCTCAAACGATTCGGCAACTAGCCGAAGCTCTAACGGAACAACCGCCACTGTGCATCACATATCCTACTATGGTACTGATTTTGAACTGAAGTCAGGGTTAATTCAATTGCTGCCAACATTCCGAGGGTTACTAAATGAGAACCCTCATCAACATTTGAAGGAGTTTCATATGGTTTCTCTGAGTATGAAACCTCAAGGTGTAAGGAGGATCAGATTAAATTGCGCGCTTTCCATTTTTCCCTAGCAGATTCAGCTAGGGAATGGTTGTTTTATTTACCTCCTGGATCTATAACTACATGGGCTGATCTTTCTCGTTTGTTTCTCAATAGGTTTTTCCCAGCATCTAGAGCAGCTGAGCTAAGAAGGGAGATCGTGGGGATTAGGCAGAAAGAGGCAGAGACTCTATATGATTATTGGGAGCGATTCAAGAAGTTGTGTGCAAGCTGCCCACAACACGGTATAACTGAGCAATCTCTCCTTCAATACTTTTATGAAGATTTGAAACCAATGGAGATGAACATGGTGGACGATGCTAGTGGAGGAGCATTGGTCAACATGACTCCCAACAAGTAAGAGACTTAATCTCTTCAATGGCTGCCAATTCTCAGCAGTTTCGAGCCAATCCTGAACCCCCAAAGGGTTCATCAGCTAAGTAATTCTTCCTTAGAGGATAGGCTTGATAGACTTACTAATATTGTGAGCTCTCTTGTTTCAGAAAAAGCTAAACCAGCCCGGTTATGTGGACTATGTGCTACACCTGAGCACACAACTGATGTATGCCCCAGCTTAAATGACGACACGATGGTGCATCTGGATGCCGTGGGAAATTTTCCTGGTCCACCACAAAGGCGTTATGATCCCTATGCTAATACCTACAACCCAGGGTAGAGGGATCACCCTAATTTGAGTTATGGAGTTAATCCACGGTACAATCAGCCATACCAAAACTGACCTCTATAATAGCCACAAAACCCAGGTAACAATCTAGAGGCTCTTATCAATAAATTAGCAGCTAACGTTCTTGAGTTTCAACAGAAAACTGAGGCATCCATAAGGGAGTTGACCATATCGACCGAGAGTATAAGTTCTCAAGGGAAGCTGCCTTCCCAAACAGAGCCAAGCCCAAGGCAAAACGCAAATTCAGGAACGCTGCAAAGTGGAAAAGTTTTGGAATTGATTCCCAACAGGAATCGTGCCCAAGAAATTGCCCGGGAAAAATCTGAGAAAGACGAACAGGTTCGATCAAGGCCTCCATTGCCTACAATTCAACCTCCCTTTCCAAAATGTTTCAACCAATGTCGAAAAGGTAAGGAGGATAAGGAGATCCTTGAAACATTTAGGAACGTTGAAATCAACATTCCACTGTTGGATGCCATAAAGCAAATACCCAGGTACGCTAAATTTCTTAAAGAACTTTGCACCAACAAACGAAAGTTAACGGGTAATGAAAGGGTGAATGTTGGTGAAAATGTGTCTGCAGTGTTACAGCGAAAAATGCCGGCAAAATGTAAGGATAGGGGTATGTTTGCAATACCATGCAAAATAGGACATTTGGGAATTAAAAAGGCTATGTGTGATCTAGGAGCCTCCATAAATGTAATGCCCTATTCTATTTATGAATCACTTAACGCAGGTTTTTTGACAAAAATAGGTGTTATTATTCAGTTGGCAGATAGGTCCGTTGTGCATCTCGAAGGAGTCCTCGAGGACGTGTTGGTAAAAGTTAACGAACTTATTTTTCCTGTAGATTTCTACGTGATAAAAATAGAGGACAGTGCTCCGGGATCTTCAGATCTCTTGTTGGGATGACCATTCCTTAGTACAACTAGTACTAAAATTAACGTTCGAAGTGGAACTCTCACGATGGAGTTTGATGGGGAGATGTGAAATTTAACGTCTACGATGCCATTAGTCACCCCAGTGAAATTTTGAGCGTGAATTGTGTCGATATAATCGACTCATTAGTGGAAGAAAATTTTGAATCCATTTATGATTTTAAATTTGACTTTGATAAATTTGAATCATTAATGAGTTGCTATCCCGGTACTAAGCTTTTACCTTACATTGTGCGAGGCGGATCCAAAATTAAAACCACCTCTCGAGCATCTCAAATTCACATTTTGGAGGATGATGAGACCATTGCCGACTTAAAAGGGATTGACCCTTGGAGCAAAATATGAAACCAATGAAAAAGGCGCAAAGACGATTAAACCCAAATATAGTGGATGTGATAAAAAAAAAAGAGAATTTCCAAGCTTACATGATTAAAAAGATTTATTTTGAGCCACCGTAGAACCGTTTAAGTTGTCAAGCTAATGACGTAAAACAAGCGCTTGTTGGGAGGCAACCCAATATTTATTTTTCTTTTATTTTTCGTTCTTGTTTCTATTCACTATTTATTGCTTCCTTATCTTTTATTTTTTTAATTTATTTTTCATTTATTTTAATTATTGTTTAAATATTAATAAAAATTCTCTTCTTTGATCAGGTGAAACGGAGCAAAGATTCAACAAAGAAAGGAGGGCAAAACAGAGCCAAACAGCCCTATCCAAGGTACCAAACAGCTTCTATTCTAGGTTTTATTCCTGTCTAGAATTCCATATCCCTGCAGCCAAATAGGCTTATTCCAGCTTAGAACCCCCTAACCCTGCAGCCAAACACCCCCTATTAGCTAATTAAAACCCCAAAACCTAAACATTCTTTCCATTTCTTTTCTCCCCCATTTGCTTAGCCGTCGCAAGCACCTTCCTCCACCCTTCCACCCGACGTCCACCTGCCAAGCCTCGCCGCCGACCGACCACGATGGTCCACACTCGGAGTCGTGCCACCGTCGAACCCACGTTCACCGTCAACTCGTGCTGTCGTCGCTTATCCGCGCCCTAAGTCATCGATCTCACCGACGCCACTTCCTCATCCTCATCCCCACCGCCGGTCGACGCCCCATCTCTTCCTCTTCTCCTCTTTCCTCTCCTTCCTCCCTCTCCTCATCTTCCATGGCCGAACCCCAACCCATCGAAACACCGCCGGCACCACCCGAACGCGACATGGATGCCACGGCACCAACCGATCCGACCTCGCCCCTACTCGACCCACCGTCAGCTTCCCTCCAAACCTCACCCTCCACGACGCCTACTGCACCTACAAGGCCACCCACACCGACATCCCCTTTGCGCCGTTCGACGTCTCCTGCGGCCGACACCCACGAGCCACCACTCTCTAGAGATTCATGTACTGACCATATGCGCGCCCTTCCAGCGCCACCACTCTCTGGAGATTCACGTCACCATATCCGCCTTCCAAAGCCACCACCGATCGAAGCACCAGCGTATAGGCCACGGCGTCGGCCACCACAACATGTTTTTATGTGCTAATTGTATATTAATTTCGAATGTGACTCTACTAATTTGCGCTATTTATGGACTTTATTCTCGTAAGGACTAAATTGGAGACCAATGCAAAATTGAGGGCCAAAATGGTGAAATTAAAGACAAAAATGGACCAATGTGCAACAAAGGGAAAAGATAGTGCCAAAAGTGTAAACAAGGAAGGTTGAGGGATTGAAATGCAAAAAGAAGAGACTTTGCCTTATCAAATTCTATTTTAATTAAATTAGGATAATTAATATTAGGATAATTATCTAGGATTATTTAATTTCTTTATTTATCTCTATTTATTTTTAATTAAATTGTAATTATCTTTGGGAGTTTGAGTAAAATTAGACTATCTACCTTAAGCACTATAAATAGGGGATGGAGTAACTCATTTGGGTGGTTCATCTTTTTCTGTACACTCCTCTCCCATACATTTTTGTGCTTCCTTTATTTTCTTTTCAATAAAAACTCTCTTTTCCATAATTTTATATTTTATTTATTTTTCCATCACAATATGAGCCACTAAAAACCATCTAGCCGAAGGTTGAATGCCCTAAAAGGGTTCTTGAGGCTTAGAAACCGTACTTAACTGTTTCTCTACATTACGGGGCTGACGCTTCCATCCAGGTCCCTTTAAAAGTAACCATTTCAACTTATGCAAAAGCGGTCGCTTTGTGTGTTTTGGGAGGATTGCACCGTCGGTTCGTGATCTTACTGTGTCAGAGGTTAGCGGCCCAAGAGACAAAATGGCGTGGGATTCGCCATTGAGAAATGTTGATCTAGCATAAATGACTCCACAAGGACAATAGCAAGCTAGAGTCAGGCTCCCTAAATCCGTAAGTTTAAACTCTTGGAGTTGGTGGTCGTAGGCGTCCTCTTCCACTATGACTGGCTTACTTGGGCAGAGAAGGGTCATCCAAAAGCTGAAGACGGAGCCCAAGGAGGAACGAGACAACCGGAGGCTGGAATCTCTCCACATAAGAAGCTTTTCTCTAAACCCTTTCTTTTTATTTTCTTCATTTTAATTCTCGTAATTTATTCTCGTGATTTCAATTCGTCCTAAATTTTATTTTTATTATTATTTTTCCAGATCGAAAAATATTAATTCTATTTTTTTATTTATTTTTCAGGAACGCAGGTTTTCTTGGGCACGATTACGCCAGATCTCGAAAAAGGCATTTGTATAATCTGATCCCTGTGGATTCGACCCTACTTGCCCTTTTCTGTTATTTTCATTATTTTGTAGGGAGTAGGATATATTTTGGTACATTCAATGACGCATAACATATCCATTTCAATGTGATTATTTTACACTCGGCTATGACATAGATATACATTCAAATTTACCAAACATCATTATTTGACACACTCATACTTATTTCTTCAATATATTTCAGCTTAAGGACTTACCTCGATTAAGAACAGACGACTTAAACTGGCTATTCTGCAACCTTCGTCTTTCCTAGATTCAAATCCAATTTTCTTTGTTCTTGATCTAAACAAATCAAAAATAATCTCATTCAAATACATTTCATTTCAATTTAATCCCAAAGCACATAAATAGGCAAATTACCATTTTACCCCCAATGTTTTACATTTTTATCATTTAGTCCAATTTGCATAAAACACACAATACACCCAATTTCACCATAACACTTAAGGCCCGAATACTCCTAGGGCCTATACAAGTCCATTTCCTTCATTTATTTTGCAAATTAGTCCCTCTAAATTTTTATTTTTACAAATTATTCCTATTTATTCAATTTCACTAAAACTTCCAATACGAAACATATCAATCTTTAACCTATATTAAATTTAAAATCATCAAATATCATAAACCACATAAGTATATTAATGGTCGAACATCAATAATGCATAGATTTACAAATTAAAACATGGGTTAGCTACGGTTCAAGCAACGATTTCAAAATGTAAAATTAACAAGAACCAAATCAAACTAACCTTGATTTTACACTTCTAATTGTCAAAATCAAAGGAAATGAAACCCCTTTTTCTTTCTCCCACATTCGGTCAAAGAAAAAATAAGATGATAATGGATTTTTCCTTTATTTTATTATGTATATAATATGTTATTTACTAGTTTACTAATATAACCTTTAAATAAAAATAAACTATCACATATAATAATGGTATATTAGTCAAAAGCCATCCACTAACTTGTAAAATGGGTTATTTACCCACTTAATACCTCAAATTAAGAAGCCATCATCATTCTAGCAGTAACATCCTTAGTTAGGGGCTATTATGTTTTCATTAATGGCATGTGAATGGCTTGATATTGTTGTTAATCAAGGTGTCTTGGGGTCCAGGCATGACCTCGGGTTAGGCCTGAGTCATGGCTAAAATTTTCTATTTTAGGTGCTTGGAAGGGGGAGTTAGGGAAGTTAGGGGTTAAAAGGAGTTGTTGGAGTGTCTTGATGCAAATAACCTAGTGGTAAAGTGGCAAGGGAGGCACCATTAAGGTACAAGGAAGGTGACGCCACATGCAGGGAAGGGAAGCCTTGGTTCGAGCTACAGAAATCTCCCATTGAGTAATTATTTTTGACGCAAGAGAGGGGAAGAGTTGTGCTCAGTTCAAACTCTGATGGATAACTATTGAACAAGTCAACAGATTTAAACGAGTGGAGAAGAGAGAATTTAGGAGTTTGATCAATTCAAACTCATTTGAATGGGTGGCCAGGAGAGTTTTGGGGAGGTTGCCAAAATTTGAGCTCTAGTGTGAGGAAGAGTAATCGGTTGGAAGACTAGGGGGAGCCGAAATTCCTAATGACATTTTCGGCTAGTGAATGCCTTGGTGCATTCGGTTGTGAGCTAAGCTGAAACCCCCTTAGCCTTGTCGATTTCTTCCCTTAGTGCACCATTTGAATCAAAAGCCTAAGGTTTTTAGGCTATTGTCGACTTTCCTCTGAAGCATCTAGCCGAATCTCCCTCTCCCCCCATTTCTTTCTTTTCTTTCTCTCATATTTGTTTCAAAACCCCATCAACATCTCTTCTTCTCCTTATCTTCTTTTGTGCCGAAAGTTCATCAATCTTTTCTTGAATCTTTTCAAAGCCGAATCTCTTTTGCTCTTCTTTCAAAAGCCATTGCAAAATCTCCCTTTACTCTCCTCTTCTTATTTCAACACTTTGGTCGAATATCAATCAAAGGTAGATCTCTTTGGTCTTCTTCTCTAATCGATTTTGGAGGGGGTAAGTGTTCTTGGCTGAATCTCTGTCATCTTCTTCTTTTCTCTCTGTCGACATATATAGAACAAAAGCCAAATTTTGGCATTTATCTTGGTTCTCATTCAACTGTGAAATCGGTTTCTTCTTAGGTTCTTCGGGATTTTAAAGCGGTGGATCGTGATCATCTATTCTCTGTCAATTGGTCTTAGTAAGTCAGTGGTAAGGTTTCATGTCGACTCAATCTTTCTCTTATTCTCTTGAAAAGTCGAAAGCTATTAGTTATGTGGTTTAAGATCTTGGCCAGTTGTAGGGAAGGCTTTATCTCGTGATCAAAAAGTGTTAAGGGAAGGAGGGATCTAGTGCGTTAGATCTTGATCTTCGGGATTCGATAGTCGTGTTAGTAACCAGGTGTGTATCTTACACACTTCATAATCCATGTAAATGTGCTAACAACCTAAACATGTTAAAAGTCAAAAACTGTGTAGATTTCGATATGGTACCCTTATGGGCATGAGCAAGGATTTCGGGTAAGTCTGTTAATGAGTTTAAGATGCATGATTGCTGATGCTATTACATATGTTATGTTCGATATATGTTTAACGATTAAGCATGTTGGCATGGTATATTTTTGCATGTGCATTATCGTGGGTGATATGAGAGGAGGGGGAAGAATGATATCTGTGACTTTGGGTCACCAGTGGTTTGGCACCACCAGTGGTTTGGTACCAAAGTTGATATTAGTGACTTTGGGTCACCAAAGGTTTGGCACCTCATAGCGACTCGTCCCAGTGGCTCTGTACCACAGTGGGTTGGCCCCACATTTGATATAACAGGATTGTCGCCAGTGATTTGGTATCACAATGTGGGTTGGCCCCACATATGGGCTATTTGTGACTTTGGGTCACTAGTGGTTTGGCACCACCAGTGGTTTGGTACCACACGGGGTAGAAAAAAGAGTTGTGGATGGCTAGGTTTGGGTGCATGATGTATTTACTTAGTTATGAATCTGTGTAAGCATGTTGCTATAATTGGCAGGGGGATTATGCACTGAGTCTTGGTGACTCACCTTCTCCCTTATCTTTTCAGGTGACTCGTAGATCGCGGATGAGGAGCCGGGTGGACTCGAGGTGGCCATGCGACATTTACTTTTGGTTTTACTTGGACTTTCGATTTGGGTACCTTCATTTTAAATTTTGATTTTATTTGGGTTTGTAATAAGGCCATTAGTATTTTTATTTTGGGTTTTATTATATCTGCTTTAATTTTCTAAATGTCGCTAAGTAAACTGTTTAACATGTCTAAATAACCTAATAACCAAAGTTTTTGAAAATTACACTACACAACGGGTTTTAAAAATCTTACCATCGAGTAACAATATTTTCAAGAGGATAATAAGGTTAACTCAAATGATTTTCAAAATCTAAGTTTTCCATGCTTAAAATCAAACGGTTTTAAATTAACTAAGTAAGAATTCACTCGAGTTTCAATAGATTTTAACGTTTTTCTTAAGTAATGAATGCTAAACGAGTTTTAAAAAGCCTTTCGAGATTTCAAAGCAACTTAACAATTTCAACTATACATGCACCGGGGTTCTGCAAACACAAGACCAAAGAGCTTTTCGCTGAAAACAAACTGATAACTTGTTTCCTTCAAAATATTTTCACTCTGTGACATGCCAGATTCGATCGTGGTGTGTTGACCGGGTTTGGGGTGTTACTTTTTTGGTTTCAAAGCCAAGTTCAAAGGCTCGGTTGTGGGCCAGATGCCCAAAATGTTGAAAAGTAGGGTTTTTGAAAAAAAAAGTTTTGTGGGAAATATATGGTTTGAGAAGCATGGCACCGAGTCTCTGGCACCAATCCGCCCAGGTAAGTACCCCTAATCATTGTTTGATTTGTATGTGGAAGATTGTAGACTAGTAGATTCGGAGCTATTGAACCCTAGGATTAGCCTACTCCAACACAAAAAATTATATAAGACTTAAAGATCAATCAACCAAACTTGTAAGTAAGTCGCTGAGTTAAGGGTGTGGCAACAGTTGTGCGCATGTCTAGGATTGGATTCAGGGGGAGCCTAGTATTTAAGCAATCCTAGCGACTCACCTCCTCTTCGCTCGAATCCTACCTGGTGCGTAGTGATGGTTCACCCCAACCAAGAGGACTTATTCACAGGCTAAATTCAATAATTAAAACTCGAAAGGGACTAGCTACACTGTTTTATAAAAACCCTAATTTTAAAATCATCGAATTACCCCCTTGATTTGTAAAAACTACCTTAGATCTGAGAAATTACTAAAATACCCCAATTTCTAAAATTTCTGAAATACCTATGATTTGTAAAGATTTCCCCGATTTATTACTAAAATATGCCCAGTTTATGAGATTACCATACTACCCTTGATTTTTACCAAAGTATCCCCATTTTACAAAAAGACCAAGATACCCTTAATTTGGAAAATTACCAAAATACTCCTATAAGATAAATTACAGAAATACCCCCGGGTAGTGAAATGACGAGAGTACCCCTACAAGTGGTGAGTGTGCATGGTGGATGTTGTTGAGAATGAATGTGATTCTCTGAATTAGGGTAGAAGACTTGAAACAAAAACTTTGTAATGATCGAAAGAACTACTACTAAACTTCTTTACATAAAACTTGTTCGTGGGTAATCAGTGGAACAGAAGCTAATGCATAAAATTTCTTAAAGCAGATTAAATCGCGATTATAGACATGAGTTCTAGGGGACGTGGTCGTAATGTGCGTGGGTGTGGTAGAGGCAGAATAACCATATCGGAACCAATTAGGTCTTGTCAAGGGTCTGAGAATGAAATACCACACCACCAGCTGCTGGTGTTGAGTATTAGGATTAGACGAGGGATGATGCAGTATCGCAGGCGATGCTGCGAGTTCTTGAGAGGGTGGATGGAGCAGGTGGAGGTATGAGAGCTCAGAAATCTGTATCTAAGTGACTTCGAGCCAATGAAGTTGAGGTATTCTGAGGTGTATCTGGTGTGGCGCCCAATACGGCTGAGTATTGGTTGGAGGCGACGGAGCGAATCATGGATGATTTGGATCATTGCTGAGGAAAAACTAAAAGGGTGGTGTCGCTTCTCGGAATGAGTCATACGGTGGTGGCTCACGATTCGGGATAGTCTTTGCGGATGATCTCACTTGGGATTATTTCAAGGCGGCATATCAGAAGAAGTATATTGGGTCTAGTTATATTGATACGCAGAGGAATCCGTTTCTAAGGCTGGTTCAGAGGAGTAAGTTTGTAGCGGAGTACGAGGTAGAATTCTTAAGGTTGAGCTGGTATGCTCAAGGTATCGTGGCTACGAAGCATGAACGATGTGTCAGGTTTGAGGATGGACTGAGGGATGAGCTGAGATTACCGATTACTCCACAGCAGGAGCGGGAGTTTGTCTTGTTGGTAGAGAAGGCTAAGGTAGCCGAAGGGGTCAAGGAATCTGTGAGACAGAATGCGGATAGGAATAGACAAAGAGAGGTTTTGGATCATCTGGATCGACTAAAATTCTCAAAAATGGCTAGGCATGGTGGGTTTGAATCGGTCTGGGAGGCCTATTCTTTGCTAATCGTGACCAGTAGCGGTGTAATCGGTGTGGAAAATCTCATTGGGGAGAATGTTGGACGGTGGCAAAGGATGTTTTGAGTGTGGGTCATTGGATTATCGTGTGAGAGGCATCCACGAAAGTTAGCGAGATTCACCGAGGGGTGGTCGTCTTGAGTTCAGAATGAGCGACCGCAACCGCAGAGGGGTCGTGGTTCTGGTAGAAGAGGTAATGGTTCTGGTCGGGGCCGCAGAACACCGGGCAGAGGTGCAGGTAACACTGAAGCAAGACAGCCTAGATTGGTTTATGCAGTGAGGCGTCGAGAGGATGGTGACGTACCAGATGTCATAACTGGTATGTTCTTAATCTTTGGATTACCGTATACTGCTTTGATAGATGTGGGTTCGATGCATTCGTATTTGCTAGTAGCATAGTGGAAACCATGAGCCTAGACTTTGAAACTACTTCTAGGGAGATGGCAGTAATTAGCCCTCTAGGTCACTCTATAGAAGTAAATAAGCTATTTAGGGATGTACCCCTAAAACTCCAAGGGGTAGTATTTGTGGTCGATCTGATGGAACTGCCGTTTGGGGAGTTCGATCTGATTTTGGGGATGGACTGGCTGGTGAAGTACCAAGCGAGTTTGGATTGCACAGCTAAGCGCATGGTTTTGAAAATGGTTGAGGGTGAAGAGGTGGTGATGATAGGTAATAGAAGAGATTATCTATCCAACGTGGTGTCTGCTTTGAAAGCTGAGAAAATGGTCAGGAAGGGTTGTGAGGTGCTTATGGTTCGTGTGTGCGCTTTGGAGGCTCAAGAGTCAGCCGTAGAGAATGTTCGAATAGTGAAGGAATTTGTCGACGTATTCCCAGAAGAACTTCTGGGTTTGCCTCCAGATCGTGAAGTTAAATTTGGTATAGATCTATTACCCAAATCGCGCCATGTCTATTGCCCGTCTGAAATGGCGCCAAAGGAATTGGTGAAATGAAGGCTCGATTCGGGAGTTCTTTGGACCGAGGTTTTATCCGCCAAGTGTTTCGCCTTGGGGAGCGCCAGTGCTCTTTGTTAAGAAGAATGATGGTACAATGCGGATGTGCATAGACTACTGCCGGTTGAATAAGCTGACGATAAAAAACAAGTATCCATTGCAGAGGATAGAGGACTTGTTTGATCAACTTAAGGGGGCATCAATTTTCTCGAAGATTGATCTAAGGTCGGGGTATCATCAGCTTAAGGTGAAGGAGGCTGATATCCACAAGACGGCATTTCGCACTCGATATGGGCACTATGAGTTTCTGGTAATGCCGTTTGAATTGACTAACGCGTCGGCAGCATTCATGGATATGATGAATTGGGTGTTCCAGCAGTACTTGGATCAGTTTGTCGTGGTATTTATAGACGACATATTGGTGTACTCAAGGGCCGAGGAGGATCATGATCGCACTTATGTAGTTTTGCAAATTCGAGGAAAGGCGCTTATTTGCCAAGTTCGATGAAGTCGAGTTACGGCTTAGGAGGTGACTTTCTTAGGTCACGTAGTGTCGGTGAAGGGATTAGAGTGGACCCTCGCAAGATTGAGGTTGTGTTGACCGAAACCGCCTAAGTCGATTCACGAGATCCGAGTTTTTAGGTTTGGCGGTATTACCAAGATTTGTAGAAGGATTTTCTCGATCGCAAAGACCGCTTGACCAAGTTATTGAGAAAGGAGTCCCATTTGTGTAGTCTGGGAAACAACAGGAAAGTTTCGACAAGTTGAGGAAGATTCTGACGGAAGCTCCGATTCTGGTTCAGCCTGAGGTAGGAAAGGTATTCACGGTCTACTGTGATGCATCACATACTGGCTTGGGATGTATGCTAATGCAGGAAGGGAAAGTAGTGGCATATGCATCTCGACAGCTGAGACCGCATAAGGGTAACTACCCGACACATGACTTGGAGTTGGCTATAGTGGTTTTCGCCCTGAAGATATGAAGACACTATTTGTACGGAGAGAAATTGATAGTCTACACGGACCACAAGAATCTGAAGTATCTTTTGACGTAGAAGGATTTCAATTTGAGATAGCACAGATGGATTGAGCTGTTGAAGGACTACGACTGTTCAATTGGGTATCATCCGGGCAAGGCTAACGTGGCCAAAGACGCGTTGAGCCGTAAGGTAGTGTCAGATCTGAGAGTTTGCTCATCTTAGCTTGTATGATGATGGGAGTCTTTTGGCAGAATTGTAGGTTAAGCCGACTTGGGTAGAGTAGATTAAAGAGAAACAGTTAGTGGATGAGGGTTTGAATGCTCGGAGGTTGCAAGTACAGAGTGGTGGTTTGGAAGGTTATAGCTTGACCAACGACGGAGTGTTGTGTTTTCAAGGGAAAGCTTGTATGCCGAAGGACGCCGAGTTAAGGCAGAGGATTCTTCAGAACGCACATAGCAGCCCATACGCTATGTATCCTGGAGGTAGCAAGATGTACCAGGATTTGCGAGAGTAGTTTTGGTGGCAGTGCAGGCGGAAATGGCGAGTTTGTGGGTAAGTGTCGGGCGTGTCGGTGGTCAAGGTTGAACATCGATTCTTGTCGAGTTTACTTCAGTCAGTGAAGATTCCTCAGTGAAAGTGGGAAAGGATTACGATGGACTTTGTCGGTGGGCTACCCCTTGCGCCTAGTAAGAAGGACTCAGTCTGGGTGGTTATGGACCGTTTGACTAAATCAGCTCATTTCATACCAGTAAGGGTTAATTACTCACTTCAGAAGTTAGCTAAGCTATACGTGGCAGAGATAGTGAGGTTGCACGGTGTGCTAGTGTCGATTATCTCGGATAGGGATCCCAGATTCATGTCGAGGTTCTGGAAAGCATTGCATCAGGCGTTGGGTACGCGGCTGGATTTTAGTACGGCATTTCATCCATAGTCAGGTGGACAGTCAGAAAGGGTGATACAAATCTTGGAAGATATGTTGAGGGGCTGTGTTTTGGATTTCAACGGCAACTGGGAAGAGTTCCTACCGTTAGCGGAGTTCGCGTACAATAATAGTTACTAGGCAAGCATTAAGATGGCACCATATGAGGCGTTGTATGGTAGGAAGTTTCGTACACCTACATGTTGGACAGAGTTAGGTGAGCGTCAGATGTTGGGATCAAAGTTGGTTCTTGAGACCGAGGATAAGGTCAAGTTGATTCAGGCTCGTCTAAAGGAAGCTTTGGATAGGCAGAAGTCATATGCCGATCTTAAGCGGAGAGATATTGAGTTTGCAGTGGGTGACAGGGTTTTTCTGAAGGTCTCGCCATGGAAGAAAGTGCTGAGGTTTGGAAGGAAAGGCAAGCTAAGCCCAAGATTTATTGGCCCATATAAGGTGTTGAGACGAGTAGGACCAGTAGCTTATCAGCTCGAGTTGCCAGCGAAACTGAGTCAGATACATGATGTATTCCACGTCTCTATGCTTAGGCGTTACCATTCAGATCCATCGCATGTTGTATCAGTGGAGGAAATTGAGGTGAGCCCAGATTTGACCATGGAAGAGGAACCAGTGCAGATTCTAGATCGGGATGTGAAGGTTCTGCGCAAGAAATCGGTTCCATTGGTGAAGGTATTATGGTGAAATCATGGCGTGGAAGAAGCTATCTGGGAACCAGAGGATGTGATGAGGCAGTAATACCCTCAACTCTTTTAACGAGGTAATTTCGAGGTCAAAATTATTTTTAAGGGGGGTAGAACTGTAACATCCTTAGTTAGGGGCTATTATGTTTGCATTAATGGCATGTGAATGGCTTGATATTGTTGTTAATCAAGGTGTCTTGGGGTCGTGCATGACCTCGGGTTAGGCCTGAGTCATGGCTAAAATTTTCTATTTTAGGTGCTTGGAAGGGGGAGTTAGGGAAGTTAGGGGTTAAAAGGAGTTGTTGGAGTGTCTTGATGCAAATAACCTAGTGGCAAAGTGGCAAGGGAGGTGCCACTAAGGTACAAGGAAGGTGACGCCACATGCAGGGAAGGGGAGCCTTGGTTCGAGATGCTGCAAATCTCCCTTGTGTAATTATTTTTGACGCAAGAGAGGGAAGAATTGTGCTCAGACAAACTCTGATGGTTAACTGTTGAACAAGTCAACAGATTTAAACGGGTGGAGAAGAGAGAATTTAGGAGTTTGATCAATTCAAACTCATTTGAATGGGTGGCTAGGAGAGTTTTGGGGAGGTTGTCGAAATTTGAACTCTAGTGTGAGGGGAGTAATCAGTTGGAAGACTAGGGGGAGTGCCAAAATTCCTAATGACATTTTCGGCTAGTCAATGCATTAGTGCATTCGGTTGTGAGCTAAGCCGAAACCCCCTTAGCCTTGTCGATTTCTTCCCTTAGTGCACTATTTGAATCAAAAGCCTAAGGTTTTTAGGCTATTGTCGACTTCCCTCTAAAGCATCTAGCCGAATCTCCCTCTCCCCCATTTCTTTCTTTTCTTTCTCTCATATTTGTTTCAAAACCCCATCAACATCTCTTCTTCTCCTCATCTTCTTTTGTGCCAAAGTTCATCAATCTTTTCTTGAATCTTTTCAAAGTCAATCTCTTTTGCTCTTCTTTCAAAAGCCATTGTGAAATCTCCCTTTACTCTTCTCTTCTTATTTCAACACTTTGGCCGAATATCAATCAAGGGTAGATCTCTTTGGTCTTCTTCTCTAATCGGTTTTGGAGGAGGTAAGTGTTCTTGGCCAAATCTCTGTCATCTTTTTCCTTTCTCTCTGTCGACATATATAGAACAAAAGCTGAATTTCGGCATTTGTCTTGGTTCTTATTCATCTGTGAAATCGGTTTCTTATTAGGTTCTTCGGGATTTTAAAGTGGTGGATCGTGATCATCTATTCTCTATCAATTGGTCTTAGTAAGTCAGTGGTAAGGTTTCATGTCGACTCAATCTTTCTCTTATTCTCTTGAAAAATCGAAGGCTATTAGTTATGTGGTTTAAGATCTTGGCCGATTGTAGGGAAGGCTCTATCTCGTGATCAAAATGAGTTAAGGGAAGGGGGATCTAGTGCGTTAAATCTTGATCTTTAGGATTCGATAGTTACATTAGTAACCAGTGTGTATCTTACACACTTCATAATCCATGTAAATGTGCTAACAACCTAAACATGTTAAAAGCTGAAAACTGTGTAGATTTCGATATGGTACCCTTATGGGTATAAGCAAGGATTTCGGGTAAGTCTGTTAATGAGTTTAAGATGCATGATTGCTGATCCTATTACCTATGTTATGTTTGATATATGTTTAATGATTAAGCATGTTGGCATGGTATTTTTTTGCATGTGCATTATCGTGGGTGATATGAGAAGAGGGGGAAGAATGATATATGTGACTTTGGGTCACCAGCGGTTTGGCACCACCAGTGGTTTAGTACCATAGTTAGCATTCGTGACTTTGGGTCACCAGAGGTTTGGCACTTCATAGCGACTCGTCCCAAAGGCCCGTACCACGATGGGTTGGCCCACATTTGATAAAACAGATTGTCGCCATGATTTGGTATCACAACGTGGGTTGGCCCCACATATGGGTTATTTGTGACTTTGGGTCACCAGTGGTTTGGCACCACATTATTATTGATATCAGTGACTTTGGGTCACTAGTGGTTTGGAAACACGAGTGGTTTGGTACCACATGGGGTAGAAAAAGAGTTGTGGATGGCTAGGTTTGGGTGCATGATGTATTTACTTGGTTGTGAATCTGTGTAAGCATGTTGCTATAATCCGGAGGGGGATTATGCACTGAGTCTTGGTGACTCACCTTCTCCCTTATCTTTTCAGGTGACTCGTAGATCGCAGATGAGGAGCCGGGTGGACTCGAGGTGGCTATGCGGCATTTACTTTTGGTTTTACTTGGACTTTCGATTTGGGTACCTCCATTTTAAATTCTGATTTTATTTGGGTTTGTAATAAGGCCATTAGTATTTTTATTTTGGGTTTTATTATATCTGCTTTAATTTTCTAAATGTCGCTAAGTAAACTGTTTAACATGTCTAAATAACCTAATAACCAAAGTTTTCGAAAATTACACTACACAACGGGTTTTAAAAATCTTACCATCGGGTAACAATATTTTCAAGAGGATAACAAGGTTAGCTCAAATGATTTTCAAAATCTAAGTTTTCCATGCTTAAAATCAAACGGTTTTAAATTAACTAAGTAAGAATTCACTCGGGTTTCAATAGATTTTAACGTTTTTCATAAGTAATGAATGCTAAATGAGTTTTAAAAAGCCTTTCGGGATTTCAAAGCAACTTAACAATTTCAACTATACATGCACCGGGGTTCTGCAAACACAAGACCAAAGAGCTTTTCGCTGAAAATAAATCGGTAACTTGTTTTCTTCAAAATTTTTTCACTCTGTGACATGCTAGATTCGGTCGTGGTGTGTTGACCGGGTTTGGGGTGTTACACTAGCACTTTACACTAAAGAATGCAACTTTTACGCTTTACGCGATTTAGTCCTTTTTATCAAATTCAACACTTAAACGATAAAATTTTTCTACAAAACTTTCACACATAAATTCACACATAATGAGCATGGAATATAATATTTAAAAAAATTCTCAGACTTGGATTCATGGTCTCAAAACCACCGTTTCGATTCGGGTCAAATTTGACCTGTTACAACTCTTCCCCCATAAGGATTTTCGTCCCCGAAAATCTTACCGTTAAACAAAGCCGGATATTGTTGCCTCATTGAATCCTCAGGCTCCCATGTAGCCTCTTCAACTCCGAGCCAATTCCATAAAACTTTCAGTAATGGAATTCTCTTGTTTCTCAATTCTTTCATTTCCCGAGCTAAAATAATTATTTCTTCCTCGTACGTCATACCGGATCGAATTTCAACCTCTGACGGAGTGATCACATGTGACGGATCTGATCTGTATTTACGAAGCATCGAAACGTGAAATACATCATGTATCTTTTCTAATTCAGAGGGCAACTTTAATTTATAAGCAACAGGCCCAATATGTTCGATGATTTCATACGGTCCGACGAATCTCAGACTCAGTTTGCCTTTCCGACCAAATCGGAGTACTTTCTTTTACGGAGAAACTTTCAAGAATACCCGATCTCCGACCTGAAATTCAATGTCTTTACGTTTCAAATCAGCGTAGGACTTTTGACGATCTGATGCAGCTTTAAAACTATCTCTGATTATAGCCACTTTTTGTTCAGTCTCTTTAATCAAATCGACCCCGTGTACCTTGTTCTCACTAAGCTCGGTCCAATATAATGGTGTTCGACACTTGCGGCCGTACAAAGCTTCGTAAGGTGCCATTTTGATACTAGATTGAAAGCTATTATTGTAAGAAAATTCAATTAAATGTAGGTATCATTCCTACGTACCCTCAAACTCGACAACGCAACATCTCAACATATCCTCTAGTATCTGAATAGCTCGCTCGAATTGACTGTCTGTCTGCGGATGAAAGGCTGTGCTAAAGTGGAGTTTAGTACCTAAAGCATCTTGTAACTTCTTCCAAAATCGTGATGTGAACCTTGGATCTCTATCTGAAATAATGGAACTCGGTACACCATGTATCCTTACTATCTGTGATGCATACAATTCAGCAAGTTTATCCAGTGAATAATTTGCAGAAATTGGCACAAAGTGAGCTGATTTAGTCAATCGATCCACTATAACCCAAATTGCATCTTTCTTGCTCGGTGTGGTAGGGAAACCGGATACAAAATCCATAGTGATCCTATCCCATTTCCACTCAGGTATCATGATTGGCTGAAGTAACCCGGAAGGCACTTGATGCTCGGCTTTTACTTATTGAAAAATTAAGCACCTTGAAACAAATTCAGATATATCCCGTTTCATGCCAGGCCACCAATAGAACTGTTTCAAATCGTTATACATTTTCATGCTACCTGGATGAACCGATAATCGACTATTATGATGTTCTTTCAAAATCATCTGAATCAATTCCACATTCTTCAGAACACATATTCGGCAATTGAAGTTCAAACAACCTTTTGCATCGATTCGAAACTCTGACTCTTCACCATTTTCACATTGCACTCGTCTAGCAATCAAGTCTTTGTCAGATCTTTGTGCATCATAAATTTGTTGAATAAACATTGGTCTCGCTTTTAGCTCGGCTAATATCGAACCATTATCAGACATATTCACATGCGCGTTCAATGAACGAAGAGCAAACAATGATTTTTGACTTAGTGCATCTGCAACAACGTTAGCTTTCCCCGGATGGTAATCAATTACTAATTCATAGTCTTTCAACAGTTCTAACCATTTGCGTTGTCTCAAGTTCAAATCCTTTTGAGTCATTAAGTACTTCAAGCTTTTGTGATCTGAATAAACATGACATTTTTCTCCGAACAAGTAATGACGCCATATTTTCAAAGCGAAAACAATAGCTGCAGGTTCCAAATCATGAGTCAGATAATTTCTTTTGTGAGGCTTCAATTGTCTCGAAGCGTAGGCTATAACTTTGCCTTCCTACATCAAAATGCAACCTAAGCCATTTAAAGAAGCATCATTATAAACAATAAATTATTTACCCGATTCAGGCTGAGCTAACACTAGAGCTTCGATCAAAAGGGCTTTCAACTGATCGAAACTTTTCTGACACTTTTCTGACCATTCGAACTTAACATCTTTTTGTAGCAGCTTTGTCAAAGCTGTAGCTATCATGGAAAAGCCTTTGACGAATCGTCTATAGTATCCCGCAAGTCCCAAAAAGCTCCAAATTTTGGAGACATTCTTTGGTGGTTTCGAATCAAGTATAGTCGATATTTTGTTCGAATCAACTCGAATACCTGAAGCTAAAACAACATGACCCAAAAAGCTGACTTCCTTCATCCAGAACTCACACTTACTGAACTTTGCATACAACTGCTGATCTCGTAAAGTCTGTAACACTAATCTCAAGTGCTCAGCATGTTCGGTTTCATCTTTGGAGTAGATTAGGATATAATCAATAAACATTACTACAAACCGATCCAAATATTTCTAAAACTCGATTCATCAAATCCATAAAAACAACAAGTGCATTAGTAAGCACAAAAGGCATAACCAAAAACTCAAAATGTCCGTACCTCATTTGAAATACAGTCTTAGGCACATTAGAATCTCTGACTCGTAGCTGATAATAACCCGATCTCAGATCAATCTTTGAAAATGCTGAAGCCCCTTTCAACTGGTCAAACAAATCGTCTATTCAAGGCAACGGGTATTTATTCTTTATTGTCACTTTATTTAACTGCCGATAATCAATACACATTCGCATAGTCCCATCTTTCTTTTTCATAAACAAAACTGGCACACCCCAAGGAGAAAAACTCGGTCGTGCAAAACCCCTATCTGTCAACTCTTGCAACTGTGCTTTCAACTCTTTCAACTCAGTAGGTACCATCCGATACGGAGCTATCGAAATCAGACTCGTCCTCGGTACTAATTCAATGCCGAACTCAATCTCTCGTATTGGCGACAAACCTAGTAATTCATTAGGGAACACCTCAGGGTATTCACACACAACTGGTACAGACTCAATCTACTTTTCGGACACTTTCTTATCCAGCATATAAGCCAGGTAAGCTTCACATCCTTTTCTCACATATTTACTGGCTAACATTGAGGATATTACTGTAGCTAACCCATTTAAATCACTAGACTCAACTCGGATTGTTTCATCATTTTGACACTTCAAATCAATGATCTTTCTCTTGCAATTCACCACTACATCGTGCAAAGTTAACCAATCCATTCCCAGAATTATATCAAACTCGTCGAAGGGTAACAACATTAAATCGGTCACAAAGCACGAATCCCGAATCATCAATGGGCAACCTTTACACACTTTATAAACAAGTACGCATCTACACAAAGGATTGGGCACACGAATTACAAGCTCAGTAGACTCGACAGGTAAAGTCTTACTGGTTACTAGAGTTTCACACAAATATGAATGAGTCGAACCAGGATCAATCATTGCAATCACAGTAGTATCATAAAGTGTAAAAGTACCGGTAATGATATCTAGGGAAGAAGCATCCTCTCTGACTCGTATAGCATAAGCTCTAGCTGGAGCTCTAGCCTCTGATTGAATTACAGTGTCCTTCATCCCTCTATGACTGCCACCTACATTGCCTAAATGTCTAGGTGGTCTACCCGTGCTGAACGTTACTCGGTTTAGTGTTCTGAGCCTTGCTCAGCTAGCATCAGACACTCTCGAATAAAATGATCTGACGATCCACATTTAAAACAAGACCAATCACGGAATCTACAACTCCCAGAATGCCATTTTCCACAATGCTTGCACTCAATCTGATCCTATTGAACATTGCCAACACTAGCCATCGAAGTGGCTCGAGAACTTACTGGAGGTCGATCTCGTCTAGTCAGGTCAGGAGTAGTCTTATGTCGGTTAAAGTCATCTCTGAGCTTATTAGATGTCGAATGGAAAGTTTTACTCAATGATCTTTTACGAGTGTCTCTAGCTTCTGTCTCAGCCTTTCTTTTCCCTTTTCCTAGCTCTTCAGCTTTGCAAGCTCGCTCGACTAGTACCACAAACTCTTTAATCTCAAGAATGCCCACAAGTAACTTTATGTCTTCATTCAAACCGTCTTCAAATCTTCTGCACATAATGGCTTCAAAAGAAACACACTCTCTAGCATATCTGCTGAGTCTAATAAATTTTCGTTCATACTCTGTCACGGTCATTCTCCCCTGTTTCAGTTTAAGAAATTCTTTACGTTTTTGATCAATGAATAACTGGCTGATATAGTTCTGAAAGAACTCAATCTGGAAGAAGTCCCTAGTCACTTTTTCTTTCGGAACTACTGACACTAGTGTTTTCTACCAATGGTAGGTAGAGTCTCAAGTAGAGATATAGCACACTTTAGGCATTCCTCTGAAGTACAGGATAACTCATCAAGTACTCGAATGGTATATTATCAAGCCACATCTCAGCTCGCTCAGCGTCATCATCATCATTATCTTTAAATTCTTGGGCCCATATTTTCTGATTTTATCAACAAGAGGCCTACTAGATCTCATCAGATCCATCATCGGGGGTGCTGAAGGTACCGAAGTTGGATTATTCGAGGGTGGAGGTTGTTGTACAGCAGGATTATTCTGAACAAAATAGGTAAACCATTCATTCATCATCTGGTAGAAGGCTTGCTTAGCCTCCACCTCATGGCTACCCGAGACAGGTCGAGAGTCTATCAGCGCTGATCCGCGTGCACGATCAAAAGTACACTCTCTACATCATCTGCTACTTACTCATCGGGATCAAAATCCATTTACTCTATAAAACACAGTTTGAAATGTCGAAGTCACCACACTATCAAATATACAATAAAGGCATGTATAGCTAGACTCGCACACACTACGATAGTCCTAGGACCGACTAAACCGTAGCTCTGATACCAAAAAATATAACACCCCTAACCGTATCCGTCGCCAGACTTAGGTTACGAGGCATTTCCTAACAAAGCACACATCTGAACAGTCGTAATTCACATATTTTGAAAACTCCACAATTCAATCGTATATAATAATTTACTTCTCATATAACATTCGAACAATCAAAACATCAACTGACTTGTTACCTTACAAATTATATGCGCATACATAAAAAAAAATTTCAAACATATGTTAATGCATTTCATATAACTCATATGAATCAATATACCTATTTCATTTGTCAAATATCAATTGTACCATTTCTTAACCCACCAAAACTAGAATCAATATACCTATTTCATTTGTCAAATATCAATTGTACCATTTCTTAACCAACACTTACACATTTCCAAAACTAGATGAGCCATATTTCACAACTTAAATCAATTATCATTTAAGATTAAACATACTTCTTTCCTAGTCAAAGTCCATTCGCATATGACTATATGAATTTAAATAATTTTAAGGACAAATCATGCTCATCATTAACCATTTACTATATGCTAAAGTAACCAACAACAAAACCATTAATTCACATCCATTTGATTAACATATCATTTCTTATTTTCGGTTCCAACCAATTGGTTCATAATATACCTAGTTCACGAACATATTATTTACACATACACGGCATACAAGAAATAAGCTCAATTAAATCACCAAGGCACAAGGTGCGCTGGGCAATAAGCCCGAATTAAATATAGTCAATACTTCCATACACATTTCATAATTCGGTCACATAGCAAATTCAACTAGGATGATTCACATCACACAAATAAAAATCCTTACTTCATTGTACAATTCACATATCATATCAAGTATACACATTCATGTTATATTTCCAAACATATCCATTTCAATGTGATTATTTTACACTCGGCTATGACATAGATATACATTAAAATTTACCAAACATCATTATTTGACACACTCATACTTATTTCTTCAATATATTTCAGCTTAAGGACTTACCTCGATTATGAACGGACGACTTAAATCGGTTATTCCGCAACCTTCGTCTTTCCTCAATTCAAATCCGATTTTCTTTGTTCTTGATCTAAATATCACAAAAATAATCTCATTCAAGTACATTTCATTTCAATTTAATCCCAAAGCACATAAATGGGCAAATTACCATTTTACCCCCAATGTTTCACATTTTTATCATTTAGTCCAATTTGAATAAAGCACACAATACACCCAATTTCACCATAACACTTAAGGGTCGAATACTTCTAGGGACTATACAAGTCCATTTCCTTCATTCATTTTGCAAATTAGTCCCTCTAAATTTTTATTTTTAAAAATTAGCCCTATTTATTCAATTTCACTAAAACTTGCAATACAAAACATATTAATCTTTAACCTATCTTAAATTTAAAATCATCAAATATCATAAATCGCATAAGTATATCAATGGACAAACATCAATAATGCATAGATTTACAAATTAAAACATGGGTTAGCTATGGTTCGAAGCAACGATTTCAAAAATGTAAAAATTAACAAGAACTGAAATCAAACTAACCTTGATTTTACACTTCTAATTGCCAAAAATCAAAGGAAATGAAACCCTTTTCTTTCTCCCACATTCGCCAAAGAAAAAATAAGATGATAATGGCATTTTCCTTTATTTTATTATGTATATAATCGTTATTTACTAGTTTACTAATATAACCTTTAAATAAAAATAAACTATCACATATAATAATGGCATATTAGTCAAAAGCCATCCACTAACTTGTAAAATGGGTTATTTACCCACTTAATACCTCAAATTAAGAAGCCATCATCATTCTAGCACTTCACACTAAAGAATGCAACTTTTACATTTTACGCGATTTAGTCCTTTTTATCAAATTCAACACTTAAACGATAAAATTTTTCTACGAAACTTTCACATACATAAATTCACACATAATGAACACGAAATATAATATTTAAAAAAATTCTCAGACTTGGATTCGTGGTCCCGAAACCACCGTTCCGATTTGGGTCAAATTCGGACTGTTACAAATTAGGCAACTGGTCCAATCAATTCTCGATAGAAGGGTAGTCAAAAAGAATGGTGATAACAAATACAAAGGGTTTTTGGTTAATATTAGACGAGGAATCAATAAAAGGGTTGTTAGGATCAACGGAGTTCACTAGGGGTTAATTATGTAGGTAGGCTTTTTAGTGGAGTGAGTTGGTTAAAACCTAGGTGCCTTTATCATCTCAGTATATCAAATCAATAATGTGGTCTTGACATGTACAATCGAGGCAAGTTCTAGAATAACAATTCATTGTTGACACACTCATAATCAATAAAGTGAGCACGGAAAAGAATATATGCTCTATAAGGCTCGAATCTCACAAAAATTATGGGTATTTGACATCAATCCCTGTAAATTTTGAACTTCCAAGTAATATTCAAATTCAGTTCAACAACCTAAAAAATATTTTTAACTCTGAAAAATAGACTTATCATGCTTGATTCTCTAGTATTTTTCAAATTTAATCATCAATGCACAATTATCAATGACTTAATCCAAAACATATTAATAAAAATCATAAATCATCAGAAATTTCACCCTAATTAGTAATGTGAGAAAAATACGTAAAAACTAGATAAAATTCAGGGTTTTGAGAATAGTGCAAAAAGTTAGGTACTTTTACTCCCCACACTTAAGATGTACATTGCCCTCAATGTACAAAGATAGATAAATAATCATGTGATACTTAAATCAAAAGAGAAGGGGAGAAGTGACACTTCCTGAATTTTAGTCTGGGGTCACTATTCCTGGCCTAATTTCGAGGAGGAGGTAGTGGTGGTGTTTTCTATTGTCCTGGTGGGGTGGCTACCGAAAATCTCTATACTAGATGAAGAAATTAGGGAGCCTGTAAAGCTATAGCAAGGAAATCTAAAAAAACATTAATAATATATTAATAATATAATTAAATACAAGGAAAATAAAGAGAATGAGACTAAGAAGAAAACTGAAATTAAAAGAGAAGACTAATGGACTAAAAAGTCTTTATTGATAGATGGTTCGCGACATAGGGGTGATTTCTAAGGGTGTGGTGCGTGATTCCCTAGTATCCTTTAGAACCTAAAACAAAGAAACTAGAATAAAATAAACTAAATTAAGCATAAGATAGTCAAAGGGAAGGAAAATAAAAGAGATGAGAAAAGAAAAATAAAATCGAAAAGGTCTCAAAGATC
The DNA here is from genome assembly GCA_025506655.1 of Gossypium rotundifolium. Lineage (NCBI taxonomy): Eukaryota > Viridiplantae > Streptophyta > Magnoliopsida > Malvales > Malvaceae > Gossypium > Gossypium rotundifolium. The sequence goes on along the minus strand of CP106732.1, from coordinate 45,275,040 downwards.
CTTAGCATGTTGGAAGGTTGAAGTGACCAGCATGAACTTATGTAGATTGGTCTCCTTTGAGGAGACTGTGGTTGGCCTTTTACGCTTCTTCGTCATGGCTTTGGTGTCTCATGAGTTGAAAGAATGATAGGAGAAAAGGAGAGAAATCTAAGGGGTAGAAGGTAAGGATGAATGTTAATGGGTGAAATAGGGAGGGGTGGGGAGGTTTAAATAGAGTTTTGGATCCTGACATCATCCCACGCCCGTGTATCATGGGCGTGTCGAAGCACACGACTTTTTCGCACGACCGTGTTATGGATCATATCACCCGTGTGTGATAAGTTAGTGTCAACCACGGCCGCATTGCACGACCGTGGTGTGGGGCATATCATTTTTCCCATGCCCATGTGTAGCTTTCCATGGCCGTGTATGAACTCTCAGTGTCGGCCACGGTCGCATCGCACGGCTATGGCGTGGTGGTTGGGTCCTTGACTTCAAAAAATTGATTCATTCTAACTCGAACCATCTCTGACATGTTAGTATGACGATTCAGAGTATCCACACAGCCACAGCCACGGCCATGTGCTAGGCCGTATGGTCTGGGAATCTGCACTTTTGATTCATTAAAATTCTAGAGAACAAGAAAAATTAAAATAGAAAAGAAATAACCAAAAATAGAAATAAAAAGATAGTGTTAGTGCTCGAGTTGCCTCCCGAGAAGTGCTTGCTTAAAGTCTTAAGCTAGACTTTCCCTTCGTTTGTATAATCATGGTGGTTTGAAGGTTTGAACAACTTCCCTCATGCTGTCGATTTTATATTCATGATAAATTTTAAGTCAGGAAGCCTTTACCGTAAGAGTGTCCAATATGGGATTACTTATCTCGACTGTTCGTATGGAAAGATATTTTGTACCTTGAGAGGGATGTCTTGTTTGAATTCACTATTGGTGTGGTGATATGAGGATCTGCTTTATCTAACCGTACCTGATCTCCTATTTTGAAGTGATTCGATGTCCCTACGAGTTCTTCTAGGAGCTCTTTCGATTTTACTTCGTGTGGTTCTGGTTCTTCTTTAAAGTGGGTCTTCCACTCCCTTAGTTTGTCTGTAACATCCTAAAATTTGAGTATTGATATGATGCATGTTTTGGTGCTTAACTTGTGTATAATTAAATTTTGCATGATTAGTATAGTCTTGGGAAGACTTGAGAACTATTCGAAATTAGAATAAATTTTAGTAAGGAGTATTTATTTGAAGTGCATCAAGTGACTTTGAGGGTTAGGTAAATTTAAGTGACAAAAACTAGCATAAGATGAGCTACTAGTAAGGTGGTGTTGGCACATGTATGTTTGCTTGAGGGGAGAGGTTCGAATCTCCTAGCATGCAATTTGAAAGCTTTTATTTTTTCTTTTCCTTAGCAAGTGTCGGTCATGGATAAGAATTAGGATGAGTTGGATTATTTTTTTATGGCAAGAAGACCATAGGAAAAAGGCAAGTGTTAACTTAAAGAAAAGAATCATATAGAAAAGGTATATAGGGGGGACATAAGGCTTAAAATAAGGGGTGATGTTTTGGAAAGTTTGGGGTGACTAAAGTTTGACCATTTGACTAATGTACTTGGACGATTTTTGGGGCGAGGGGTTGGCCAAAATTTTGAACCCAAAATTTTGAAGGCATTTGGATGAATTAGGAGCTAGTTGTGCAGATCTCTCTTTTGGTCATTTGGTGTTTTTTCTCAAAGCTTGTTTCTCTTTAATTTTCTCCTCTTAGCCAAATGTATATTGGACGAAAGGTAAACCATTTTCTTTTCTTTTCTTTTAGCCATTTGAGTTTTGACCATTTCGGTTTTATTTTGTTTATTCTCTCAAACCTTTCCTCCTAGTGCCGAAATCACCAAGACCTTAGAAGGCCATCTTCTTTTTCTTTTCACCCTTGCCGAATGCACACAAGCCTCAAATTCATTTCTTTGTTCATCTTCCATTCTTGAAAAGAACCAAAACCTAAACACCTTATTTTCCTTTACCCTTCTTCATCTCTTTCTCCTTACAAAAATCTCTCAAACAATTTTCTCCCTTTTATTTCACCATGGCTGAATGTTGATGGTAAAACCTTTAGCCAATCTTTCTTTTATTTTTAATCTTTTCTCCTTCAATCAAATCCTTCTTTCTTTGCAGTGATATAGTGGAGTGCCGATTTCTTTTCTACATCTTAAGTTGATCATAGTTATTATAGATCGGGTGAAAAAGGAGATTTCATCAGTCAAGGTAAGGCGTTATTTCTAAAAGGGATTCTATTTTTCTTATCCTTCTATTTTGATAAGATTGTATTGATTTAATCGATTCTATCATAGGGACTCTATCAATTGACTTCCACCTTTTTAACGAAAGAATCCTGTGGTAAGCCAATCTCGCTCTTAAAATCAATTGGTGGTGATAAGGGAATATTAGTTTGACTAACATTTATTTGTCAATGGAGGCAATCAAAATAGGGATGAAAAGAGTTGTTAATAGTGTTCGGAAGAGGGGTGGTTCCATTATTCCCCCTAAATTCAAAAGAAGGACTGTTTCGAGAATCTGAGACTTTTCACCGGTTGTGGACTCTCATCCGTGAAAATCAATTATTCGAAGTCGTACGTACCCTCAAACCATTGTTTACTCGTGGTTCTGAACCTTTGATTGGAGAGAAATCACAAATAGTGGTTATTCGAGATTCTGAGGGTAAGATCTAGATCGCTTAACATTAGAATAGTTTTATATTAAATATTAGTGTTCTAATCCATCGTGATATGTGTTTAGATATCGACGAGCGGGAAAGTGTAGTTCTCACCGTAATCAGGTGTGTAATCTCACACTGTATCTCATGGGTTAGATGACTATATCGTATAAATCGTTCGATGAAATCACAAGTTAGTGAAATCGGGAAGAATAACATAGTTATCACCTTAATGATAAAATTTTGAAATTTGTATTAAGATCATGAAAATTTTGAAATTGCCCTTAACTAGCTAATTCGATAAAAGTGATAAATGGGCCATATGTGATATTTGATAAATGGGCCATATGTGATAAGTGATAAATGGGCCATATGTGATATTTGATAAATGGGCCATATGTGATATTTGATAAGTGGGCCATATGTGATAAGTGATAAATGGGCCATATGTGATATTTGATAAATGGGCCATATGTGATATTTGGTAAATGGGCCAAATGTGATAATTGATAAATGGGCCATATGTGATATTTGATAAATGGGCCATATGTGATATTGATAATTGGGCCATTTATGATAATTGATAAATGGACTATATGTGATATGAGAATTGTGGGCTAAAATGTGAAATGGGCCAGATTGTAATAACTTATATAATGGGCCTTATGTTGGAATAATTATATGAATGGATTGTTATGCATGATATATACATGATTGCATGGGTTGGGCTATTTGACGAAGAGAAGTTCTGGTAGGTTTGCTACAAAATTTTGGTGGATCTGCCACAATTCTGAAAAATGGCAAATGCCACGTAAACTCTGTGAATATGGTGGCTTGTCCACGAAATTTGAAATACGGCTTAATGCCTACTTCGATGTGTTGGCGGGGTAGGTGACTAAAGCTCCCCAATTATCTTTGGTTGGTGCGGTGGTGTGTAGCGGATGGAAATCTAGGTTTGGTTTTGGGTATTGCATATCACTTGCATTTCATACATGCTAAATTATTATATTTGTAATGGGCTTAGGCCCAAATAAATGCTTAAATGGTTTTGGCCCAGTGGACTATGGTAAGTGAGTTACACACTGAGTTCTAAGTAACTCACCCCAATTCTTTTACCCCTCTCAGGTAATAATATTTGATGGAGGCTTGGGTCAGAGATGACTTCGTGTGGAGGCTATACTACAAATGGTGGTTTATAAAATTTTAAGACTTCTTTAATAATTTTTACTAAGTACTATTTTTATGGCACTGTAATAAGGCCTCTTTAATTATGGATTTTATTATGTGGATGGATTTTATTATGTTTTAGTTTTCCTAAGTTGGATTGGTTTAGTTTTTATAAATGTTTTCTATAACTCTCGTATAAAATTAAAGTTTTCTTAAATATCATTGAAACTTAGGAAATTCTTTTAAAACTTTTCGATGAAATATTTCAACTAAATAAATCCAAAGTTTTTATCAATTACTACTCTATAGATCAAATGACAAATTTTTGTATTTTTAATTATGGTTTTCAATGAATTTCGATTTTTTGATAAAGTCATTCTCTTAATCGTTTTGAATTTGATTTCTACTTCGTTAAATGATTTGAATGTATGTTAAATTTGTGTTACATGCCAAAATCTGGGCTTAATGCATAGGTCGGGTTTGGGGTGTTACATTTTATGGTATCAGAGCTCATTTTCAAAACTCGACTGTGGTTTGGGTTCAACAATGATTTTGTTTAAAAACTACTTAATTTTTCTAGACTTTATGTTTTAAAGGTAGTATGGCACCACGAGCATCCGGCACCAAGTCAAGTAAGTATTTGGTTATTAAATGTTTATTATTGTGATGAGACCTTAGGAACACTCTAGAACTTCTAGTTTTAGGGGTTGAAAACGATAGAGATCAAGACTATAGGTTGTGATGGCGAAAATAACCCTATCTCTTATATCTCATAAAATATCGTTAATAAACACTGAAATAATATTCTGATTCATAAAACTTGTAATCAGATTAAAAGTGAATTAGTCATTATGAGCACTAGAGAACGTGGTCGTGGACACTGTAGACGTGGCCTTGGTAGAGGACGAGGTGCTGCGTCTGAAGCACCGGGTCATATACCAGAAATGGATGCACCTGCATCATTCGAGAGCGAAACTGGATCTCATGATCATGCGAATGAGGATAATGCTTTGTCTCAACAATGTTGCGAGTCTTAGAAAGAGTAGCTGGGGCCAGAACTGGGCCAGTAACTCGCGGATCAATATCAGAACGACTCAAGTCTAGTGGTGCAGAAGTTTTAGAAGTGTCTCGGTGTAGCTCAAATGTGGCGTAATATTGGCTTGAGGTCAGAGAACAAATTATGGATGATTTGGAGTGCACCGTTGAGCAAAAACTGAGAGGGCCTGTATCTTTGCTAAGAAACGAGGCGTATCAATGGTGGCTTACTGTTCGAGAAGGCACTGAGGCTGCATTGGTTAATTGGGATTTTTTTAAAGCTTCATTCCAAGGGAAGTATGTCGGGACAAGTTATGTAGATGCCGGAGGAAGGAATTTCTGAATTTGGTTCAAGGAAGTAAGATCATGGCGACCACGAGGCGTAATTTATTCGTTTGAGTCGTTATGCTCGTACTATAGTGCGGATGATCATGAGCGCCTATGCGCTTTGAGGATGGGTGAATGATGAGTTGTGGGTCTTGATAGCCCACAACAAGTCTAACTTTACCTCACTTGTAGAAAGCTAAGATAGCCAAGAGGCTAAGAATTGAACGCCGAACAGGAAAAAAGTAAGAGGCAAGATGGATTTTAAGTACTCTGGTTCTTCTAAAAGGTTTCAAAAGAGGCCACGAAATGATGATCCAGTTCAAGTTAGGGCACCTGTGACTACCAATCAGAGTCTAGAATGTGCCGACTGTGAAAGACAACATCCCAGAGAATGTTGGAGGAAAACTAGAGCCTGTTTTAAATGTGGATCCAAGGATCATCAATTTAAGAATTGTCCTCGACGAACTGATACGACTCAGGAAGCTCGTAACCCTGATGCTCAGCCAACTAGAGGTACTCAGCAACCACCTAGAGGTCGTGGACCAGGTCGTGGTGGTAATGGTAACGGACATGGAAAAGGTGCATTGGGTCGAGGTAATGGTGTTAGAGGTAACACGGAGGCAAGATAGCCAAGATTGGTCTATGCTGTCAGGCACCGTGAGGACGGCGATGCACCTGATGTGATAATTGGTACGTTCTTCATTTTTGATGTACCTGTTACTGTTTTGATAGATATCGGGTCTACCCACTCGTATATTGCTAGTGCTATATCTGGAAACCTAAATATTAGATTTGAGATTACCGATAGAGAGATGACGGTAATTAGTCCTTTAGGACTATCGGTAATAGTGAATAAATTATTTAGAGATGTGCCCTTGGAGATTCAAAGAGAGGTATTTCTAGCAGACTTGATGGAATTACCCTTCGGTGAGTTTGATCTCATTTTGGGCATGGATTGGTTAGTGAAGCATCGGGCGCAATTGGATTATGCCAAAAAGCGGATGTCAATTAGGACTGTGGATGATGAGGAGGTAATAATGATAGGCGAAAGAAGAAACTTTTTGGCTAATGTGGTACCTGCTTTGAAGGCAGAAAAGTTGGTGCGGTTAGGGAATGGAGCATTCCTAACATTCATCAGTACTTTGGATGCCAAGGATTTATCGATAGAAGGTGTGAGAATGGTGAAAAAATTTCCAGATGTTTTTCCCGAAGAACTTCGGGTCTACCTCCAAATCGAAAAGTAGAATTTGGCATTGAGCTTTTGCCCGGAACTGCTCCGGTGTCCATTGCTCCTTATAGAATGGCGCCGAAAGAGTTAGCGGAGTTTAAAGCTCAAATTTAAGAACTGCTAGATTGGGGATTTATTCGACCAAGTGTGTCTCCGTGGGGAGCACCGGTTTTGTTCGTCAAGAAAAAGGATGGGTCGATGTGTATGTGCATTGATTATAGGCAATTGAATAAGTTGACGATCAAGAATAGGTATCCATTGCTGAGAATCAATGACCTGTTTCATCAATTAAGAGGAGCTTCAGTCTTCTCCAAGATTGATTTGAGATCGGATTATTATCAACTCAAGGTGAAAGAGGCAGATATTCATAAGACGACATTTCAAACTCACTATGGACATTATGAGTTTTTAGTGATACCGTTTGGTTTGACTAATGCACCAGCTGCATTTATAGACATGATGAACTGAGTCTTTCAACCCTATTTAGATCGGTTCGTAGTAGTGTTCATAGATGACATCTTGGTATATTCGAGGAATGAAGAAGAGCATGACTCTCATTTGCGCACTGTGTTGCAAATTTTGTGAGATAAGCAACTATATGCCAAATTTAGTAAGTGTGAATTTTGGTTAAAGGAAGTGACTTTCTTGGGTCATGTAGTGTCAGCTGAGGGAATAAGAGTTGATCCTCGAAAGGTAGAGGCTGTGTTGGATTGGAAATCGCCAAAGTCAGTAGCTGAGATTCGGAGTTTCTTGGGTTTGGTTGGTTATTATAGACGCTTTGTTGATGGGTTTTCGTTGATTGCTGCACCCCTAACTAAGTTGTTGCGAAAGGAAGTACCGTATGTATGGACTGATAAACAACAAGAAAGTTTCGAGCGAAAAAGATTCTAATGGGCGTAATCTTGATTCAACCAGAGGCGGAAAAGAGTTTACTATTTATTGTGATCGTCACACACGGGTTTAGGATGTATACTGATGCAAAGTGGAAAAGTGGTAGCTTATGCTTCTCGACAGTTGAGGCCGCATGAAATCAATTATCCTACTCATGATTTGGAGTTGGTTGCGATAGTGTTTGCATTAAAGATTTGGAGGCATTATCTTTATGGTGAGAAGTCAATTATTTATAGGGACCATAAGAGTCTTAGGTATCTCCTTACCCAAAAGGAGTTGAATTTAAGACAACGGAGATGGGTGGAGTTGTAAAAGGATTATGATTTCTTAATCAAGTATCATCCTGGAAAGGCTAACGTTGTGGCAGACACGTTGAGTCGTAAGGTTGTATCGGAGTTAAGAGCAATGTTTGCTCATCTCAGTTTGTATGAGGATGGCAGTTTGCTAGTGAAACTTCAGGTGAAGCCTCTGTGGTTGGAGCAAATTAAAGAAAAGCAATTATCCAATGAAAAGTTGGGTCATTTAATACAACAAGCTGAAAGTGGTGTAATAGGAGATTTTGGTTTGAACAAAGATGGTGTACTGTGTTTTCGTGGAGGGTTTGTATGCCCAAGGATTCGATTTGAGGCAAATGATTCTCCTAGAGGTGCATAGTAGCCCTTATGCTATGCACCCTAAGGAAATAAGATGTATCGGGATCTCCGTGAATAGTATTGGTGGCCAAAGTTAAAGCGGGAGATTACCGATTTAGTGGGAAAGTGTTTGACTTGTCAACAAGTGAAGGCGAAACATCAATTACCATCGGGTTTATTACAATCGGTAAAGATTCCTCTATGGAAATAGGAGCGGATAATGATGGATTTTGTTAGTAGGTTACCCTTAACACATACTAAGAAAGATTCTGTCTGGGTGGTAGTAGATCGATTAACGAAGACTGCTCATTTTCTACCAGTTCGTACGGATTACTCGTTGCAGAAGTTGGCTAAACTGTATGTATCTAAAATCGTGAGGTTGCATGGGGTACCAGTGTCTATCATATCGAACAGGGATCGTAGATTTACATCACGATTTTGGAAAGGTTTGCATGAGGCTTTGGGAACAAAGTTAAACTTCAGTACGGCTTTTCACCCTCAATCAGATGGTCAGTCGAAAAGAGTAATCAAGATTTTGGAAGACATGTTAAGAGGTTGTGTGATCGACTTCAGAGGTAGTTGGGAGGATTTTCTACCATTGGTAGAGTTTGCGTATAACAATAGTTATCAATCCAGTATTCAGATGGCACCCTATGAAGCGTTATATGGTCATAGGTGTCGTACTCCTACTTGTTAGACTAAATTAGGGGAACGATAGTTGATGGGTCCTGAACTGATATCAGAGACGGAATAAAAAGTAAAGGTAATTTGAGCGCAATTAAAGGAAGCTTCGGATAGACAAAAGTCGTATGCTGATTTGAAGCGTAAGGATATTGAGTTTGTGGTGGGAGATCAAGTCTTTTTGAAAGTATCCCCATGGAAAAAGATTTTCAAATTCGGAAGGAAAGGCAAGCTGAGGCCAAGGTTCATTGGACCGTACCGTGTGTTGAAGCGTGTAGGACCAATGGCTTATCAACTTGATTTACCTCCGGAATTGTGTTAGATTCATAGTGTTTTCCATGTTTCTCTATTGAGATGCTATAGATCGGATTCATCGCACATAGTACCGGTAGAAGAAGTGGAATTAAGGCCAAATTTGTCTTTCGAGGAGGAACCAGTGAAAATCTTAGATCGCGATGTTAAGATGTTAAGAAAGAAAACTATGCCGTTGGTTAAGGTTCTTTGGCGTAATCACAGAGCGGAGGAAGCTACGTGGGAGCCTGAGGATGCAATTCGACAACAATATCCTCATCTCTTTTAGCCAGGTAAATTTTGAGGACAAAATTTTCTTTAATGAGGGTGGAGTTGTAACATCCTAAAATTTGAGTATTGATATGATGCATGTTTTGGTGCTTAACTTGTGTATAATTAAATTTTGCATGATTAGTATAGTCTTGAGAAGACTTGAGAACTATTTGGAATTAGAATAAATTTTAGTAAGGAATATTTATTTGAAGTGAATCAAGTGACTTTGAGGTTTAAGTAAATTTAAGTGACAAAAACTAGCATAAGATGAGCTAGTAGTATGGTGGTATTGGCGCATGTATGTTTGCTTGAGGGGAGAGGTTTGAATCTCCGAGAATGCAATTTGAAAGCTTTTATTTTTGCTTTTCCTTAGCAAATGTCGATCATGGATAAGAATTAGGATGAGTTGGATTATTTTTTATGGCAAGAAGACCATAGGAAAAAGGTAAGTGTTAACTTAAGGAAAAGAATCATATAGAAAAGGTATGTAGAGGGGACATAAGGCTTAAAACAAGGGGTGATGTTTTGGAAAGTTTGGGGTGACTAAAGTTTGACCATTTAACTAATGTACTTCGACGGTTTTTGGGGCTAAGGGTTGGCCAAAATTTTGAAGGCATTTGGATGAATTAGGAGCTGGTTGTGCACATCTCTCTTTTGGTCATTTGGTGTTTTTTTCTCAAAGCTTGTTTCTCTCTAATTCTCTCCTCTTAGCCGAATGTATATTGGACAAAAGGTAAACCATTTTCTTTTCTTTTCTTTTGGCCATTTGAGTTTTGACCATTTTGGTTTTATTTTGTTTATTCTCTCAAACCTTTCCTCCTAGTGCCGAAATCACCAAGACCTTAGAAGGCCATCTTTTCTTTTCTTTTCACCCTTGCCGAATGGACACAAGCCTCAAATTCATTTATTTGTTCATCTTCCATTCTTGAAAAGAACTGAAACCTAAACACCTTATTTTCCTTTACCCTTCTTCATCTCTTTCTCCTTACAAAAATCTCTCAAACAATTTTCTCCCTTTTATTTCACCATGGCCGAATGTTGATGGTAAAACCTTTAGACGAATCTTTCTTTTATTTTTAATCTTTTCTCCTTCAATCAAATCCTTCTTTCTTTGTAGTGATATAGTGGAGTGCCGATTTCTTTTCTACATCTTAAGTTGATCATAGTTATTATAGATCGGGTGAAAAAGGAGATTTCATTAGTCAAGGTAAGGGGTTATTTTGAAAAGGGATTCTAATTTTTTTTATCCTTCTATTTTGATAAGATTGTATTGGTTTAATTCTATCATAAGGACTCTATCAATTGACTTCCACCTTTTAAACGAAAGAATCATGTGGTAAGCCAATCTCGCTCTTAAAATCAATTGGTGGTGATAAGGGAATATTAGTTTGACTAACATTTATTTGTCAATGGAGGCAAGCAAAATAGGGACGAAAAGAGTTGTTAGTAGTGTTCGAAGAGGGGTGGTTCCATTATTCCCCCTAAATTCAAGAGAAGGACTATTTTGGGAATCTGAGACTTTCCACCGAGTTATGGACCCTCATCCGGCGAAAATCAATTATTCGAAGTCAACGTACCCCCGAACCATTGTTTACTCGTGGTTCTGAACCTTTGATCGGAGAGAAATTGCAAATAGTGGTTGTTCGAGATTCCAAGTGTAAGATCTAGATCGCTTAACATTAGAATAGTTTTATATTAAATATTAGTGTTCTAATCCATCGTGATATGTGTTTAGATATCGACGAGCGAGAAAGTGTAGTTCTCACCGTAATCAGGTGTGTAATCTCACACCGTATCTCATGGGTTAGATGACTATATCGTATAAATCGTTGGATGAAATCACAAGTTAGTGAAATCGGGAAGAATAACATAGTTATCACCTTAATGATAAAATTTTGAAATTTGTATTAAGATCATGAAAATTTTGACATTGCCCTTAACGAGCTAATTTGATAAAAGTGATAAATGGGTCATATGTGATATTTGATAAATAGGCCATATGTGATAAGTGATAAATGGGCCATATGTGATATTTGATAAATGGGCCATATGTGATATTTGATAAATGGGCCATATGTGATATTTGATAAGTGGGCCATATGTGATAAGTGATAAATGGGCCATATGTGATAATTGATAAATGGGCCATATGTGATATTTGATAAATGGGCCGTATGTGATATTGATAATTGGGCCATTTATGATAATTGATAAATTGGCTATATGTGATATGAGATTTCATGGGCTAAAATGTGAAATGGGCCAGATCGTAATAACTTATATAATGGGCCTTATGTTGGAATAATTATATGAATGGATTGTTATGCATGCTATATACATGATTGCATGGGTTGGGCTATTTGACGAAGAGAAGTTCTGGTAGCTTTGCTAAAAAATTTTGGTGGCTCTGCGACAATTCTGAAAAATGGCAAATGCCATGTAAACTCTGTGAATGTGGTGGCTTGTCCATGAAATTTGAAATACGGCTTAATGCCTACTTCGGTGTGTTGGCGGGGTGGGTGACTAAAGCTCCCCACAAGTGTGCTGGTTGGTACGGGTGGTGTGTAGCGGATGGAAATCTAGGTTTGGTTTTGGGTATTGCATATCACTTGCATTTCATACATGCTAAATTATTATATTTGTAATGGGCTTAGGCCCAAATAAATGCTTAAATGGTTTTGGCCCAGTGGACTATGGTAAGTGAGTTACACACTGAGTTCAAAGTAACTTACCCCAATTTTTTTACCCCTCTTAGGTAATAATATTTGATGGAGGCTTGGGTCGGAGATGACTTCGTGTAGAGGCTATACTACAAATGGTGGTTTATAAAATTTTAAGACTTCTTTAATAATTTTTATTAAGTACTATTTTTATGGCGATGTAATAAGGCCTCTTTAATTATGGATTTTATTATGTTTTAGTTTTCCTAAGTTGGATTGGTTTAGTTTTTATAAATGTTTTTCTATAACTCTCATATAAAATAAAAGTTTTTCTTAAATATCATTGAAACTTAGGAAATTCTTTTAAAACTTTTCTATGAAATATTTCGACTAAATAAATCCAAAGTTTTTATCAATTACTACTCTATAGATCAAATGACAAATTCTTGTATTTTTAATTATGGTTTTCAATGAACTTCGATTTTTCGATAAAGTCATTCTCTTAATCGTTTTGGAATTTGATTTCTACTTCGTTAAATGATTTGAATGTACGTTAAATTTGTGTGGCATGCCAAAATCCAGGCTTAATGCATAGGCCGAGTTTGAGGTGTTACATTGTCGAACTCAAGGCTTCATTCCTCATATATTTCTTCTTTGTTGGGACAAGGTTTATGATCTGGCTCAGGTTTGTAGCTTTTTCCTTTTTCCTGTGGTGAAATTTGAATAAAATTGTTATCAACTAAATTTACTTTCTCACCTTCGTCATTCGATGTCTTGGCCGAGTCAATAGCTTGTAATCTGATCAATTTATTACCTACACTGATTATAAGTTCTCCTGCACCAACATCAATTTTAGTTTTGGCAGTTGCTAAAAAGGGTCTTCCTAAAGTTAAAGGAATCAAATTATCCTCATCCATGTCTAAAACAACGAAATCTACTGGGAAAACAAATTTCACAATTTTTACGAGAACATATTCAATAATACCCCTAGGAATTCTAACAGTTTTATCAACTAATTGTATACTCATCTTAGGTTTTTTGGGTTTCCATAGACCTAGCTACTTAAACATTTTATAAGGCATGACATTTATACTTGCCTCTAAATAAGCTAATGCATTATCAACGGTTAGTCTACCAATTAAACATGGAATTGTAAAACCCCCTGGATCTTTTAGCTTTCGTGGTAGTTTATTTTGCAACATTGCTAAGCATATTGCGTTCAGTTCCACATGTGGTTCCTCGTCTAACTTACGCTTGTTCATCAAGAGTTGTTTTAAAAATTTTCTCGAATCTGGCATCTATGACAGAGCTTCAAGAAATGGTAAGTTAATATGTAATTTTTTAAAAATTTTAAGAAACATACCGAACTGTTCCTCTATATCATCTCTCTTGATGCTTCGGGATAAGGTATGCGAGGTTGGTACTCTTTGATTATCGGTTTCGGCTTTTCTTGTGTTACCTCAATTTTTCCTTCTTCTACCTCACTTTCTTGTATTGAATTGGGTTCATCTAACCCTACATTTTCCTGAGTTGTTATGGCTTGGATTTGCTCCTTTAGGTTAATCTCAGTGTTGCTTGGTAGACGCCCTTGCGGTCGTTCGAACGTTAACTTTGCAAGTTGTCCAACTGACTTTGTAACTTCCCCGACTGACTTATTGATCCATTCCATCGATGTTCGTTGGTTTTTAAGTGTTGCCTCAGTGTCTTGAAGACGGTTTTCTGTGTCTGCCATGAATTTTGTCAACATCTCTTCAAAGTTGGGCTTCTTTTCCTATGGATAGAGCTGATTTTGGAAATTTGGTGGAGGTTGTTGTCTTTGATTTCCTTGATTTCCTTGACCTCCCCACAAAAAATTTGGGTGGTTCCTCCAACCTAGGATTATAGGTATTACTATAAGGATTATTATTAGATCTGAAATTATTACCTATATAGTTCATCTGTTCGCTTTCTGTGCCTGGTTGGTAGGGTAGGTACTCAGGATTTTCCATAACTCCACTTGTGTCGCATTGCATTACTGGATGTACCTGCGAAGAACACAAACTATCAAGCTTTTTATTCATCATGTCTACCTGTGTTGATAGCATGGTTATTGCATCGAGGTTGAAAGCTCCGGCTGATTTTGTTTATTTTGTCCTTGTAACTTGCCACTGATAGTTGTTCAGTGACATCTCTTCAATGAATTCATAGGCTGCTTCAGGAGTTTCCAGTGGCTGAATCTATTAGTTGTCTCGTTGAGGGATTTACACCATTGTAAAAAGTTTGGACTTGTAGCCACAAAGGTAATCCGTGGTGTGTACATCTCCTTAAGAGATCCTTCTATCTCTCCCATGCACTGTATAATGTCTCTAAATCCATCTGTACAAAAGAAGAAATATCATTCCGTAATTTGGCCGTTTTGGCTGGTGGGAAATATTTTAATAAAAATTTCTCGATCATTTGATCCCATGTGGTTATTGACCCTCGTGGTAGCGAGTATAACCATTGTTTAGCTTTATTCCTTAATGAAAAGGGAAATAACTGAAGCCGTGTGGCATCGTCTGAAGCGCCATTTATTTTTAATGTATCACAGAACTCTAAAGAATTAGCTATATGAGTATTCGGGTCTTCGTCCTGCAAACCATCAAATTGAAAAAATTGTTGAATCATTTGTATAGTGTTAGGCTTTAATTCAAAATTATTAGCAACTATAGCAGGCCTAACAATACTAGATTCTGCTCCTGTTAAATTAGGTTGAGCATAATCATACATAGTACACGGAGCATTTGCCACATCTCGTGGTGGATTATTTTCATCCATCCCTTCAGTAGGATTGGATTCGTCTTGTTGGTAATTTAAGGCTCGCCTGATTTCTCTGTGACTCCTACAAGTGGTAGCTTTGATATCAGTACTATTGTATATTAGAGGTCCTGTCGGGTTCCTTCTAGTCATAAACTAGAGGTACCTACTAGGCAAAGAAAGAAATAAAATTAGAAAAAACAATAAAATAAAATAAATTGCGAAAATTAAAAAATAATGGCTAAAGTAATAAAAATAGAGTTTTCTTAATATTTTAATTCCCAAGCAATGGCGCCAAAAACTTGATCGTCTAAAATTGTCGAGTTTTAAAATTTAAAAAGAGAATAATCGAACATGGAAACTAACTCTGACAATGACTTAAGGCAAGTGCACCTATCGAACAGTAGTATAGTTTAGGCAAGATCAAACTGTCGAACCCAAGGGAATTAAAAGTACTAATACTCACTTTATTTCTATTATTTAGCCTAAATATGAAGTGATTGATTGATTAAACTAAAAACTAACTAATTACTAAACTAAGATGCAAGGACAAAAAGAACAAATTGAAGAAATATCTTTTAGAAAAACTCAGTTGATTACGACGATACCTTAGAAGGAATCCACCTAGACTTCACTTGTTATCTAACACTGAACCAGATGATTTATTCACTTAGCTTGATCCATAAGACTCCCTAATTTATATTAAACCCTCTCTCGAGGTGAATAACGTCTAACCCTAGGTTGATTAATTGAAATATATTTCTAATTAAAACCCCTAGAATCGCATTAACTCGATTTATGGACTCCCATATTAGGTTTCACCCTAATCCCTAAAACCCTCTGAAGGAATTGAAGGAGAGATCACCGTCTTGAGTAGAATTCTCGCTTCTTGAGATGGATCAACTGGCTATCTTCGAGTGATTCCCACGAATCTGTTCTTCTGGCTCGGCTTCTTGGCCTAGCCGATCGCTTAATCGATCGCTCCCTTCAGTCACACTTAGGGTATTTATATAGGCTCTTGGAATGCATTTCTTTCTCCCAAGTATCCTTTTTAGAGTGAAATTCCTCTTTTCCACGACAGGGCCATGGCCATGGCACACGCCCGTGTAAATTGACTTTAGGTTGTGTTTTGATTCTATTGATTGAGGCACGAGGATGTAAATCGTGGTAAGGCTGTGTTCTAGTTCATTGACGAGGCACATCCGTGTGGCTTGATGTCCAGGCCGTGTCGATTTCCACTTTGGCCCAAATTGGCCTGTTTTAAGCCCGTTTCTCGTTCTTTTCGTCCCTAAGTGCTTTCTTGAGTATAAAATATGAAAGAAAGGATTAAAAGCACCTTTTTACATAAATCAAGGAATAAATCATCCAAAAGTATGCTAAATGTGGGATTAAAATATGTTACTTTTACAGTTTATCACTCTTGCCTCCACGTCACCTCGTACCCTGCAAGAGAACAAAACAATAGCAAATCAAAAGAAAACAATTGTATTTTTCTTATTTTTATTTTTCAAATTCGGTTACAAAAATCGAAGCAAACATTTGTAAATCTTCTTCACGATTTTTTAATACAAAGAATACGAAGAAATCAAAAAAAGGTTATTTTTGCCTTCGTCATTTCTTTCTTTTTTCCTCTTCGAAATCATATACATACATATATTGATTTTCATTTTTTATATACATGATATATACAAAGAAACAGAAATTCAAAGGTTTTAATTTTTATTTATTTTTAATCTCCTTTAATTTTTCAAATACTGTTGGGTTGGCTTTCGATTTATTCCTTTGGTGCATGCGAAAATAAAGAAAATAAAAAGGAAAGATTCACCATGGTAAATAGAGGTTACCTGTTTTCTCCATCGCAATCAGGGTCAAGATGGGGCCCTTGGTTGAAAAGTAGGCCAAATCGGCGCTCATAAACACGAATCATACCTTCGTGCACCACTCTTCGCCATTCACAGCAGCGTCTCTTTTAGTGGTTAGTAGAGGGTTTCGAAGGCAACTGAGAACGAAACAAAAATAGGGGGCTAGGGTTTAATATGTTTTAACTTGGTTTTTAAAAGGGGATGATCGTCATTAAGAAAACAACGTTGTTAAGGCTCATCACAATAGCCTCAAAACAACGCCATATGAGGCAAGCTCACCCGACCCAATTTGGTCTCCCAAGGATTCGAGCGTTTTATCAAAAGGGTTAATTTGTGCATTTGGTCCTTCTCTTTCACGTTGTTGTTCGATTAAACCTGCTATACATTTCTTTTAAGTCTTAATTGGCCACTATAATTTGCATACTATTTCAATTTAGCCTAGTGTATATGCTGCATTTGGAACCACAAAATATTTGCTAGTTTAGCCCCCAATAGTTTATGCGCATTTTAGTTTGATCCCGTGCATGTTTAAATGATTTTATCTATTATAAAATAGTCTTTTTAATTTTGTTTTGTTTCAATTAAGTACCTTTTGTTTTCATACATAATCTTTGCATTTTTATCAAATTTAATTCATTTATTAATTTAGTTTTAGTCCTTTTCATATAAGATATAAAACATTCATATACTACATGCTTTAAATTATTATTTATATATTTTTTTTATTTTAACATGTTTTAATCTATTTGTTTATTCACTTTACAGGAAAAAAAGTTTTATTATTGTGTTTTATTTTAAATTCATATTAAATCATTTTATTTTAAAGTTTTAATATATACTAAATTCATATACTATTCATGTTAAATATTTTCTTCATGTTATTTACTTTGAATATTAATATATGTATAGATTAGCTAATTTAAATTATTTCATACTTTTACTTATCTTAAAAATTATTTTACGATTACTTATTTTAAGATATTGTATATTAATTATTTTGATTATTTCACACATATCTTGTCTTTAAATAATGTTGCATAATATTGGTTTTATTGCTTTTCATTCTACAATTTTTTTTTTTTTTTTTTTGTATAATATCTTCCTCCATTTTCATCAATTGCTAAGGTTAAGATTGTGTTACATGATTATTGCTATTGTATGAATTATAAATTGTTAATTTGTAATTATTAATTATTTGTGATTCATCATTGTAATATTTGATGTATGGATTAATATCTTGCATTGTATATTAGTATTCCGTTGTATCTTATGAAAATGTTATGTTTTAATGTCATTTCAGTTTTAAAATCTTATTATTCAAAGTTTTTTTGAAATGAGGCGATGCTCGTGTTTGGGGGTTTTGAGAAAATCGTGCCCTAACTTACTGGGTTCCGATTTTCCTCGTTGAAACCTAGCAACTGAGTACCCTATTTTCCTCTTAAATCCAAATGCACAATATTTCAAATAAAAAAATTATTCTCGGGAATTTGAGACATTGCGCCCTAACTCACTAGGTGTGATATTTTATCATCTCGAGATAAGAATTTTAAAAGAACAAAGGCAATATTCCGTATTCGGGAATTTGAGAAATAGTGCCCAACTTACTGGGCTTAGATTTTTCATTTGACCTAAATAATTGAATATCCTTCATAATTTTAAATGTATGAGTATTGAATGTCCAAGGATAATCATATTTTTGAGGATTCGAAATGTTGTATCCTAACTCACTAGGTACGATACTTTGTTCTTTTGGAATAAGCGGTCTTGGCATCAGGCTTAATTTCTTTAAGTTTTCCCTAACAAAAAGGATCGTATTTTAAAAAAAAATTTGAATTTTTGACGTCAAGATATTAATAAATCAATTCGGTACCAATTTTGGGCGTTACGGGGGTGTTAATCCTTCCTCGTACGTAATCGACTCCCGAACCTATTTTCTCAATTTTTGTGGACCAAAGCCATCGTCTTAATAAATCAAAATGTTTTAATAATCCATCTCAAGGTGATCTGATCACACCTCGAATAAAAAGATCAGTGGCGACTCTATTTCCATATTTTAAAAGTCGATTCCCCTTTTTAACCTTCGAAAAAAATTGGTTTCGACAGCTTGGTGACTCCACTAGGGACCCTGTAAGAGAGTCAAGCCGTAAAATTGATTAATTTCTGTCCTTTTGTTGAAAATTGAAAATTTTATTTGAAAAATTACGATCCTTTTATTTGCATTCACTTGCATCATCTCATTTGATTGTTATGGTTCGAGTCTTGTAGAATACTTTTGCATCATATTGCATGATCGTCGGGTCATACCCTTTTCAGTGGGGGTGAAAAGCTACTCCTTCGTGAGGTTTTCACCTCCGTTCAAGATAGTGAATCACTTTCGGGATATATCTGTACCTATGTCTTCGTTAGATTTTCATCTCCGTGCAACCATAGGGAAATGTATTCCCCTAAACCTAACTCGGTCTATATGAGCTTATAATGGGTGAAGATCGAGGAATCTGCTGGTTCGGATACCTCAACTTTAGAACCAAACCACATATAGAGAGACCTAGGAGCCTACCCTAGATAAAGCCACGCCAAACCCTAGTGGTCACCCGGACAGGTGTTTTGTGTTGTTTATTTCTCTCGTACTAACGTGTTTGCTTTTTTTTTGATTGCATTGCATTGCATTATCATAGAAAGGAGATGTTGATTAATATTCAATTGCTAAATAGAGGAGTTTGTCATAAGAAATGAACTTCTTGATAAAGTGGATTATAATACGATTGTCCGGACATGGTACAAGTAAACAATGAAAGAAGGTTGATAGTCCGCAGAATAATACAAGACTTCACCTAAGGATTCAAGTCGAAAAAGAAATATTCAAGAGCCTTCACGCCTTGACTTTCTTAAAAGAGCCAACAAGCACCGTAGGGATAAGTGAGCAAAGGGTCATGGCCTGGATCAAGCAACAAGGAGCTTGAAGAAACATCTGTTGAGAAAGTCCATGGGACACGACCATAACGGTAGATACGAAGAAAAAGATTGGTATCCTTACTTGGACTATGAGGGCGAAATTGTATATGTAATCCATTTTATGTAAAGATATTTGTTTTCTAGAAAGGTTCTTCTAATGGAATTGAATTCAGAATCAACATCTCTATTTCTTCTTGCATTCATTTTATGCATTTACATTTCATGCATTTGCATTACATCATTTGCATGGCATTTCATGCATGTGCATTACACCATTTACATTAGTTTTTACAAAATGACCCTGATTAGGTGAAATATTTTCAGTTAACCTAGAAGACATGGAATAAAGGTTAGAGAGATTAAAGCAAAGGCAAATGCTGATGCAAGAGCAGTTGGCCAAAATTCAACGGGATATGTGAGGTCAAATGAATATGATGTGCCAGTTAACCCAATTACTGGTCAGAGGGCTTGGAAAAAAGAGTTGCCCAGTGGTCAGCAGTATGGATGATGATGAAGACATCGTTTATTCCCTGATAAATATCCCAACTCAACCAGACACGTATTCACATGGGATACCCATCATTATTTGACCCCAACATCAGAATGATACTTCGGCCCTGTTGAACTTCCCGATGGGGTCAAGTTTTAACAAAGAGGATGATCAAGCCAAATCGGTTGTATTGACAGAAACAAAGGAAAGGGGAGAGTGGACTTTAAAGGCCCCAAAGAGGAAGGATAGGGATGTAAATAATACAAATGGGTATAACAAGGGCCATTCGAAGCCTTTTATAGTAAACCACCCAAAGAAGGTAGTTACCAGTTATCTGGTCTCCCCAAGAGAAGAACTCAATCCAAAACTGAGCTTAGAGAATCCCCATTTCACACCTATTCCAATGACGTATAGAGAGTTATACTAGAGCTTATTTGATATGCATGTTGTAGCTCCTCATTACCTGAAACCAATGCAACCCCCATGCCCCAAATGGTATGATTTGAATGCTCAATGTGAGTACCATGCCGAGATTATAGGACATTCAATAGAAGATTGCCTTGCTTTCAAGAAGCTGGTTGAAAGATTCATCAAAATAGGAGCTCCTCTGGTGCCAAAGATCCATTACTCAACCATGCTGCTAAAGGGATAACTATTGTGAGTACCATGATGAATGGGGGCATGAGATCAGGAGTACATCAAGTTCAGGCCTCTAGTGCAAAACCTGATACTGGCGAATTTTAACATTAATGATGTATCTGAAGAGTGAACCGAGGAATAGATTTTTCCAAGCTTCTGCCTTTACGTACTTGGGATGTTTTGAAAAATAGAACTGTGGAAGAGATCCTTATATTTTTAGAACTAATCTAGAGCAATATTCAAAACATGCTTGTTGCTTTAAGCCTAGAAGCAACAAGAATCTTTTTGTTAAATAGGCTTGTGTCCAGAATTTTTATTTCAATAAAATGCCTCCTTTTAAGCAAATATGTTTCTTTACATACTGTACATTCTTTTGTATTTTAGAATATTCTTTATTCATGACCATACCATAAATAATCATCTTTAAAATCATTTATTCTTTGGAATTTGCCTTCGTACCTACAATAGGTACCAAGATATCAATGACATGAGCGACGTTGTTATTGACTCCTTTTTGAATGAGATATGAGTTCTAAGGGATCTAAGGACTTTGAAGATGACAGAGACTGTAGCCTATCTTTTGATTTGTTAAGGATGGTAAAACAAGTGAAAATAGACTCTACCTTGCAAAGGGTCACTGTTTGTCGCGAGTCTAGGAAAGGAGTGAAAATCCAAGCCTAGCTCGCCGCAGAAATAAGGCAAGACATCTTTGAGCTATTTTCAAGAATTCAAAATGTTTTCGTACGATCATATTAGAGCAAGCTAGGCTATTGAAATGTTGGTATGCTGTTAAGATTGATGTTCGGAGAACCCATGCTAATAGTTATACAATAGTCAGGCTAATTATGAAGTTTAGGCTGCTGGTCTACCTAGAAAGGAAAATTTCATAAAATGCCAAATTGAGGAAGACAGGACTTATGTGCCTCCTCCATTTTGTCTAAATGTGGCACACAGATGTTATGAGGTCGATCTCGTCCAAGAGCATTTAGCCGACACCAATTCATCTTTGTGGATGTCAATCTCTTCACTAAGAGGGTAAAGGTCGCTTCATATGCCAATATTACAAAGTCGATAGTCATGAATAAAAAAAAAGAAGAAAAATGTTGAAAAGATCATACTTAATCGCACAATGTCAAATGTTTGCGGTCTGTTCAAAGATCAGGTGCCACATCATAGTGTAGCAAAGGCAGAAAAAAATAAAAAACAAAAGATCATAAAAAAGACCAAGACTTGTAAGGATTGGCATACAGAAGTTACTATTTACCCGCTATGCTTATCAAACGTTGGCCAAGACTGTCACCAGGGCAACACATTTCTCATTGGCTTTGCCCGTTGGAGTCAAAATTTTGTTAGAGCTAAAATTGGATGAAGCAGAATGGATCCAATCTCAATATGATCAGTTGAATTTGAAGAGAAAATGTTAAAATCTATCTGTCACGGTCAGATGATGCAAGCTCACAACAAAAATGATTCGCCTTAGAAAATTTCATGATAGAGCTTTGAAGAAGACTTTTTCCATGCAAAAGGATTTCAGAGAAAAATGGAGCCCAAACTAGAAAAGACTTTATGTAGTGGAAAAGTCTGTTCTGGAAACATTGACCAAATGGATGGTAAGGATATGCCCAATATGGTGAATTCATTCAAGAAATATTTCACTTAAAAAGGAAAAGAAAAAAAGAAAAGAAAAGAAAAGGAGAGGCCAAGGTGAAAACCCGTAAAGGGCACTTTGAGACCAAAAGTGATTTGAGTTGAAAACCCGAGAAGGGCGGCTCAAATTTTGACCAAAAGTGGGGCATACAGCAGTCTTGCTATGCCTGAATTAATAATGAAGAAGTTTGCTACATCTTGGGGCATCGACAAAGTACTTCAGATCCCCTAAACACATGTTGAGCTTAAAATGGTCCTCAAGAAGTTTGAACAGAGAAGCTCAGGCACGATATCTGGGGCACCTAGTTTTCCATCTTATCCATTTTGAATTTGCTATCTTTGATTACCTTATTCTTTGCAAGATACGCCTTTAATAAAATCCCTGCTTAATTGCATTTGCTAGCTTTAATTAACTTGCTTGTTTCGAGCTATTCTCCCAAACAATTTCCTTATTGTCCATGGTTATGATCCTTTTCAAGCACTTTGCATTGAAATAACGATTAGTGGACTGATAACACTTTCACAAAATAAGTTTCGCATATTACTCTATAAGCTTATGGATAATACAAGAACTTGAAATAGGACTATTGTTTAAAACTCACCAAGTTTAAGGAAGAGTCTAAACTGAGACTATCTCTCCGAATTTTTGTCAAAAATGGTGGTTGAACCAAAAGATAAGATATTGCATCAGTAATACAAACTTGACGAGAAATGGGCGATGTTAACCCAAGTGTAAAAGGGAAATCATTCTCAAAAAAATGATATTCTGCATCACAGTTTGGACATGGGCGTATGCCCCAGGCCGAGTGAACAAGTCAGTATACGAAGGATTAACACACGATCTAGGCCCACGGGTGTGTCAATGCCGTGTGAATATAGTCAGTAACTCCCCACAGTTCAAAGCCACGGACATGTTGTGAGAGTACACAGGCGTGCCCCCATTCCACAAAGGCGTGTGCCCTAACCGTGGGAGTTTTGGAAGAATGTTGGGATTTTTGAGCACGTTGTGAGCACATGGTCGTGTGTGACTACACACGGGCGTGTGTGTCATCTAACACGGGTGTGTACACCCTGTTTATATGGGAACAAAATTTTTCGGGCCGTAAGAGTTCCAGATATAGTCTCGAGAGCCCTCACAACTGTGAGTGAGGTCTTGTAAGTCAAAAAGTAGTTGTTGTATTGACATCAAGAAGAGTAGTTGCATTGAGCCTAAGTGGTGTTCAAGTAGTTTTATACGGTAATGCCTAATGCTCGATTTCGACGGGAATTACAGGTAAGGGGTGTTACATTTAGTGGTATCGAAGAATGGTTTAGTCGGTTCTCAACTAACCTAGCTTGAGTAAGAGTCTAGCTATACATGCCATAGGTGGACTATGATAGTGTGATATCTCTCGGCTCTAACGAAATTGTTTTGTTAAGACAAGGATGGTTCCCAACCAAGCTAAGCCAAAAATGTTGTAAGTGATAATGAGGTAATTGAAATACTCCTATGCATTGATGAGATTCAAGGAGGTATGAATAGAAGTATATGACATGTGTGTGATAATGCATTAGATGAGAGTTATAAAGTAGTAAGCTTATATTTATTGGCTGAATGTGCATAAAATGTTATATACTCAACCTACTGGGTTAGGTGCATATAGTGAGTAAATTTACCCAGAGAATGGGGTATACGTGTATGTATGATTATTTGAATGATGTATGATCAATATGTCCACATAGTTGAATCTCATGTGTGATTATTAAAGTAGATGATTGTATAACATTTTATTTTGTGACTCTGTATGAAACTATGAGTAATATGGTGTGAGAGTTAAATTGGGAAGTTTGATTAAATAGAATGCAGGGATGAGTACAGTTGTTTAATGATAAAATGATGAATAAGACTAGGGTTGGACCATGGTGATACATGTGATCCCATGTAAGACCATGTCTGGGATATGGCATTGGTGACGATACGTGATTCTGTGTAAGACCACGTCTGAGACCTAGTATTGGTATGAGATTTCGTGAAAGACCATAGCGAGGCTATGGCATCGTGATGACATGTAAAGAAATAAATGGACCATGATGTTGTGATACGAATAAGACCATAATTGGATTATGGCAATTAGATAAACGGCGTACTCAAACTCGTAAGACATTCTTTAGTTGATGAGTGGTTGTAAGAGAAATAAGAGTTAAATGTTGAGTACTTGAGCAAATATTAATATGGAACTTGAATTATTAAAGTCACAATTCGAAAGTATGAGTGATAGAGACGATTGTAGTGTGATAAACGTGGAAACTCACTTGGAGTGAGTTGTGTGACTATAATACTATTTCATTGATGATGAATTTTAAATCATATGTATGTAGACACAAGAGTCAAGTCAAGGGGCTCTGTGACCTCACCCTCCTTACCATTGTCAAATTATGATGAGATGCTACGAGAGTCAAATTGAGTAAGTTTGCATCTGATTAACACAGTATTTATGTTAGCATTCTGGGAATGTTCTGTATCACATTGATACATGACACTCTATTAGATAAAGTAATTGTGGTTGAACATGGGGTTGAAGTCCTAGGGGACTATAATGAAAAGGCTTTCATTAAGATGTAAAATAGATAAGGTCTCGTATAATACCATGTTCGAGGCATGGCCTTGGCACCAAGTTATGATTTCGTATAAGACTACATCCAGAAGGTGGCTTCGATAATGGATACGAGAATCATATAAGACCATATTTAGAATATGGCATCGATACTTGATGTGAAAGTCCATCTAAGACCTTAATCGGGTTATGGCATTGGCATTTAGAGGTGACTCCACATAAGACCACCTTGGGAGTGTGGCATTGGTTTTGTGCCTACATAAATGATGAGGAATGTATGTCTCTGATTATCCCAGTAATCAATGGGACAAATAAATGAATTTAGAGGTAGAAAGGATAATTGTACTAAAGTCATGTGAATGAGTGAATACAGGCACTCGTGAACGAGTCACAAGGAAATGAGTACAGAATGTGGCATGGTATGTGCTTAATAGAGGCAATTGCAAGCGAGTAGGAAACCTAAAGTTTATGATTATCGAGGTCTTCTTAAATTGATGTTCACTAATGAAAATAATTATTAAGGAGTTGAGGACAAAATGGTTCAGGAAACAATGTTTGAATTGTGAGAGTGTTCAATTGTGATAACCATGGTTGTATGGATCATAATGATCTCTTTAAGTATTATGTGTAAATATCTTTTGCCTTTCAGGGATGATGTAGTTGTTTATTTCATGAATCAAGATCGTGCGAGAATATTTGCTGATTGTGAAATCAGATTAAATGGTTGTCGATTTAGTAATTGGAATTGACATTCCTTTATCTCCTCGTAATCTTATTTGGATACTTTGAGGAGGAAGTTTGTGATGATTCTAGTATAAGGAGTGGAATCGTGAGTTTCACGTTGAGGGATGAGTTTTGGGTAAGCCAAACGGAGTTAATGAATTTGATAGAGATGTCCCTACTATTGTGAGATATGATGGTAGTAAAAGTTTTAGATTAGCATAGCAAGAGAAACTCGGGTGAGAGTGTGCTTAAGGTATGTTCTCAGTATGGAGAAAAGAGTATATTAACGTATTGAGATATGATTTGAGTTTTGTGTATATTCACATGTGATTCAATAAGGAGAATAAAATTTTGTGTGTATGTGAGTAGAGAACATATTATAAAGATATGCTCATCGAAATGTTCAACCCATGAGGGTTGAGTTGAAAGCTATAGAGGAACTATCAATTGAAAGTTCTAGTACTAACTTTAGTCTGAATCGAGAGAAAGAGTTGACCGGTTAGTGATCCTGAGGCGATCACTTTCGTGATTGTATTGTGAGTTAGGTGTTATGAAATGATTTATGGGAAACTTGATGTGTATTTTCTAAATTTTAATGAGTGGGAGTGTCTTATGCTGCAAAAGATTTGAAATGAAATAGTGGAAATGGCTTGAACTATTGCAGTGGTGAGTATAGTTAGTGTAATACTTCTTAGATAATATACATAGCGCAGATGTCTGGATGAAAGATCCACATTGGATAAAATTTCTGTTGTTGATGTTTTCCTCGAGATAGAATTGGAATGATGAGAAAGCCAGAACTTATACAGAAGCTTTGGTATGGGATTTAGTAGTAGCATATCTACTAATGTAAGAATAAGGAAGTACAGTTACGAGCATAGATGTTTTGGCAATAGAGTACATTTTATGATATGATTGAGTTTATGTTCAGAAGTAGTTGACCACTAGAAGTTGATGTTTTCAAAGCGTACAAGTTGAGACTATTACATTTGGTGAATACTTTGATGAGGAAGTGAGATAAAACCTTATAGATTTTAAATTCGGTTTGATAAAATTTCCTAGAAGAAGAATGTTATTCGAATTATAGTAAATCAACTAGTAAGGATCCGAACAAATCATTTGGACATGTGCAAAGTTCCAAATTAGTGGATCATTCAGTGTATGCCCTGGAGGAAGAAATATCTAAGTCGCAAGTGGTACATCGACCTTGTGTATGATAACTTAAAGATTGTTGACAAAGGGAACTTGTGGAAATGAAATTGTGATTTTGAAGAGTTTATGGAAATATTCTAAGAATGATAGTAGCAACTCCTTCTAACAAGATTTTCGGGGACGAAAATCCCTAAGGGGGGAGAATTGTAATAGCTCGATTTAGGGGCTAGTCAGAACAGTGATCTCAAAATCACTAATTCGAGGTTAGAGAAAATTATTTTCATGTTACATTATGTGTTATAACATGTTTATAAGGATGCATGAAAATTTTGGTGCCTTAATTTTAGCAATTTCTAGCTAATTTGTGAAAAAGGACTAAATCGCATAAAGTGCAAAAGTTCTGGTTTATTTGCAAAAGGTGGAAAATAGCTATGGGCTATTAATTGGAGGCCCCAATTGTGCAATTTAGCCTTGTTTTAAGTGAGTAGGCCGGCATGTAGACAAGAGGGGACAAGAACTTTTAATTTGGTCAAAGTTGGTGGAATAAATGAATAAAATAAGATGAATAATTGAAAAGCTATCATCTTTCTAGTTTTCTTCCCTTCTCCACCAAAAATATCAACATGGTGGGATGTTTGAGAGATCAAAATTTCAGCAAGCTTTATTCCACACAAGTAACTGATTTTGATGACTTTTCTTGATAAAAAAAATTGTACTTTTGGAGTCCCTAAAGCTTAATCTAGCTAATGGGGGGACTAAATTGCAACATGGTTGAAAGTCCAGGAACTTACCATGATAGATTTTATGCTGGTTGTTGAGTTTTATGGAAGAAAATGAATGGTAGGATGATGATAAACAACTTTTGTGAAATGTGTTGTGGTGAAAACACCTAATTTGGGCTAAAATGCAAAGGTTGTAATTTGTTCATTTAAGCATGAAATAGTTGGAATTTGAGATAGTTGTAAGAGGATTAAATGTTCAGATAGGCTTGTTTAGCAAGGAAATGTGATAAAAATTTATTTACGAGCTTAGGACAAATTCATAATTTTGCCAAAGTATAGGGGCAAAATGGTTATTTTTGCCTAAGTGAGTGTTAAGATGTAATATGATCATTAAGTGACTAAACGCGTAAATTTCATTGTTCTAGATCAAAGAAAACAAGATTCGGACCTAGAACAGAAGAAAAGAGAAATGTGGCCAAAAAGTCCTTTTTGGCCTTTTCGTCATCGAGGTAAGTTCATATGCAAACCTTGCGAGTACGTACGGGTTATTTAATATTCCAATCTTGTATGGAATGTACAGTTATGCAATGAATGTATTAAATAAGTGTTGATGAGTTGTTAAGAGATTTGGAATCTAAGAATAGTAAGAAATGCAAATATTATGAAAAGATGATAGTTAAGGTTCCGTGTAAGACCATATTGAAATATGGCCTCGGTGAGAGATTTTGAATAGGACCATGTTGGGAACATGGCATCGATAGGTTAACTTGTGTATGATGTCAATGTAATGTTATGTGTACGAGACTTAAGGGAGTTACTTAACGATTTTAGTGACTCAATAAGTATTTGAGAATTGAGAATGAATGTATTGTACATGAGAGGTGCAGGAAATGAGTTAGAACTAAATTGAAGTGGACTCAATATTTGATGAACCCATAGTGGGTGATATGTAAAGGATGCACTTTAGTTGCATAAGTTATAATTATTGTTGCATTGTGTGAATGCGAGCAATTATAGTGGAAAACTAAGTAAGAATGATAGTGAGTGAGGATGTTCATGGATGAACATTTGAATTAGAGAAATGTATGTGGATAAATATTTGTGAATGTATAATAACGGTGAGCTGTGTGCAAATACACCTCAATGAGGGTTATTAAATGATTGGCTGTGTGTGATACCATCAACCATATAATCATTGGTGGGCTACGTGCGTTACCACCTGATTAATTATTAATTGATAGGCTATGTGCGATACCATCACCTATATTATTATCGGTGGGCTCTGTGTAGAACCACAGTAATCGATGGGCTGTGTACGATACCATCGCTTATAAATGATTGGTGAGCTAACTGCGAAATCACCCAAGTATAATTGATTGGTGGGTCTGTGTGATACCACCCTATAAGAGATTCAATGGTGGGCTAGGTGCGTAACCACTGGAGATTAGTAATATAGTGGCTTATTGAAAATGCTTGACGTGTTGCTTTATATGATCTTGTGACGATCAGTGCAAGAATGTATTCTACTTAAACGAGCAGTTGGCTTGTGGCATGGTAAGAATATGGTAAGAGATAGAATGAGTAAGCTTTAAGGATGATTGAGTAAGTAACCGTGAGTTCATGAGAAAAGCTCATCATAATAACTTGAAATCATGTATATTCAATGAATGTTAGTGTTTATCAGTTGTATGCAGATGAACTTAATAAGCATTATTGCTTACTCCTTTTCTTTTCCCATTTCTTATAGGTTATTTTGGCTAGCTCGGGTTGGAGGCTGCAGGAGATGTTTTCACACTATCGAATAAATGCTTGGTATGGTGCTCCAAGTCCTTATGAGTCATGGCATGTATAGGGATTCTTTTAGAATTGACTAAGTTCTAATTGATGTAGCCAAATTGTGTTGGCCTAAAAGAACTTAGAGTTTTGGTTGTGTATAGCCATAGATGATGGCTTAAGTTGTTGTAATTGTATTGGAAGTAGTTCTCCCTAGTGTATACGATGAAGACTTTATTTCTCTTATGATTAAGTGTCTATGATTTAAGAGTTAAATTGATGCAATATGGAGTTATGTGATGATGATTGTATGTATGTATGTATGTATGTATGTATGTATGTATGTATGTATGTATGCATGCAAATAAGAGTGGCAAAAAGGCTTGGAAGATAGCCTCTAAGTGCCCACACGGTTGGATACATGAGTGTGTGTCTAGACCACGGGCAAAATCCACGGCCGTTTGTGTGGACCACAGGTGAGACACAGTTTGGACATGGGCGTCTGCCCCAGACCATGTGAACAAGTCAGTATACCAAGGATTAACACACGGTCTAGGCCCACGGGTGTGTCAAGGCCGTGTGAATATAGTCAGTAACTCCCCACGGTTCAAAGCCACGGGCATGTTGTGAGAGTACACGGGCGTGCCCCCATTCCACATAGGCATGTGCCCTAATCGTGGGAGTTTTGGCAAAATGTTGGGATTTTTTAGCACGTTGTGAGCACATGGTCGTGTGTGACTACACACGGGCGTGTACACCCTGTTTATATAGGAAAGAAATTTTACGGATAGTAAGAGTTCCCGACATAGTCTCGAGAGCCCTCACATATGTGTGTGAGGTCTTATAAGTCGAAAAGTAGTTGTATTGACATCAAGGAGAGTATTCGCGTTGAGCCTAAGTGGTGTTCAAATAGTTTTATACGGTAATGCCTCATGCTCGATTCCGATGGGGATTACGGGTAAGGGGTGTTACATTGCATAATATTGGTTTTTATTGCTTTTCATTCTACATTCATTTTTTTTTTTTGTCTAATATCTTGCTCTATTTTCTTCAATTGCTAAGGTTAGGATTGTGTTACATGATTATTGCTATTGTATGAATTATAAATTGTTAATTTGTAATTATTAATTATTTGTGATTCATCATTGTAATATTTGATGTATGGATTAATATCTTGCATTGTATATTAGTATTCTGTTGTATCTTATGAAAATGTTATGTTTTAATGTCATTTCAGTTTTAAAATCCTATTATTCAAAGCTTTTTTGAAATGAGGCGATGCTCGTGTTTGGGTTTCGAGAAAATCGTCCCCTAACTTACTGGGT
Organism: Gossypium rotundifolium; assembly: GCA_025506655.1. Classification (NCBI taxonomy): domain Eukaryota; kingdom Viridiplantae; phylum Streptophyta; class Magnoliopsida; order Malvales; family Malvaceae; genus Gossypium; species Gossypium rotundifolium. The sequence continues at coordinate 45,244,513 of CP106732.1, read as the reverse complement.
TCCGATTTTCCTCATTGAAACCTAGCAACCGAGTACCCTCTTTTCCTCTTCAATCCAAACTCACAATATTTCAAATAAAAAAACTTATTCTCGGGAATTTGAGACATTGCACCCTAACTCACTGGGTGTGATATTTTATAATCTCAAGATAAGAATTTCAAAAGAACAAAGGCAATATTCCGTATTCGGAATTTTGAGAAATAGTGCCCTAACTTACTGGCTTCGATTTTTCATTTGACCCAAATAATTGAATATCCTTCTTAATTTTAAATGTACGAGTATTGAATGTCCAAGGATAAGTATATTTTCAAGGATTCGAAATGTTGTATCCTAACTCACTGGGTACGATACTTTGTTCTTTCGGAATAAGCAGGTCTCGACATTAGGCTTAATTTCTTCAAGTTTTCCCTAACAAAAAGGATCGTATTTTTAAAATATTTTTGAATTTTCGATGTCAAGACATTAATTAATCAATTCGGTACCAATTTTGGGCGTTACGGGGGTGCTAATCCTTCCTCATACGTAACCGACTCCCGAACCTATTTTCTCAATTTTTGTGGACCAAAGTCATCGTCTTAATAAATCAAAATGTTTTAATAATCCATCTCAAAGTGATCTGATCACACCTCGAATAAAAAGATTAGTGGCGACTCAATTTCCATATTTTAAAAGTCGATTCCCCTTTTTAACCTTAAAAAAAATTGGTTTCAACATGTAGCATATCGACTAGCTTTACCATCAAAACTTGAAAAGATTCATAATGTTTTCCATGTTTCTATGTTACATCGATATAGATTCGATTCGTCACATGTGATTTCTCAGGTAGATGTTGAAATACAAGCAGATTTGACGTATAGCGAAGAACCGATAAGGATTTTAGCTCGTGAAATCAAAGAATTGAGAAATAAACGCATAGCCCTATTGAAAGTTCTTTGGCATAAACACAATATTGAGGAAGCTACATGGGAACCTAAGAAAGCTATATGAAAATACTACCCTAACCTATTCACTGGTAAGATTTTTTGGGACTAAAATCCCTAAGGGGGGAGAGTTGTAACAACCCGTTTTTAGGTCAAATCAGAATAGTGGTATCAGGACCACAAATCTGAGGCCAAAATATTTATTTAATTATTTTATTAAAGTTTTCAGCATGATAGAATTACTGTGTGAAAGTTTCATAAAGAAATTTTACCGTTTGAATGCTTAATTCTATAAAAAGGACTAAATCGCGTAAAGCATAAAATTTGTGTTCTATTAGCTAAAAGTGTTTAATAGCTATAGAACCATAATGTTAAGGTCCTTATGTTGAAATTATACCATTAACATGATAGTGGATGATAGTGGCTTGGTAAATTTGAAATTATTAAAGTTCATTAAGGTTAATTTAGTAATTTGGTAAATAAAGCTTAATATTAATAAAACAAATAAAAATCCTTTCTCCATCCATCTTGTTCAACCGAAAGTTAGGGCTAAGGAAATCCATTTCTTTTCTCTTCATTTGGCCAAGCTATTTTATGTACGGTTTTTGCTCGGTTTTTAATGATATCTATGTTTTTGTAATCATTGCAGCTCAATCTAGCTAGCTTGTACATTTAATTTCAAAATTGTTAAAAATTTTGAGAGTTTCCATTGTTGAATCTATGTGTTCTTTGATGTTTAATGATGAAATATGAATATTTATTTATAACGGCCTGATTTGGGGCATAGTCAAAAGAGTGGTGCAAGACCACAAATCCGAAGTAGAAATATGTGCTTTATGATTTTTACGAGACTTTTGATGTGTTTGCATGATTGTGTGAAAATCTCATGAAGAAATTTTATTAATTAGTGATTGCAAAGATTAGAAAATATGAGATTCTAGAATATTTAAGTATGTAATAGCATCATAAAAATTATTAGAAGTCCTTTTTTAGCAATCAGACCATTATATATTAAGATGGATAAAAATGGACATGGGAAGAAAAAATCTCAAGGAATGGCCTTAAGGGTATTTTTGTCATTATTAATGAATTAAAAAGAGAAAAAGAAGTCAAAATTTTTTCATCTTCTTCTCCCATGGCCAAAAATCACTTAGGAGCCATAGCTAGGGTTTCTTCAACATCCAAGCTTGATAGTAAGTGCATCCTAGCCCCATTTTTAATGTTCTTTGTATTTTTGAGATCTTTGTAGCTCGATTTAGTTATTTCTAGCTATATTTTGAGCTATGGTTCATATTCAAAAATTTACCCATGTATGACATGCATGTATTTTGATATTTTATGGAAGAATATGAAAGTTTGATGTAGAATAAACATCATTTCTAAGTGATTTTCATGAAAAATGCATAAAAGGACCAAATTGTAAAAGTTCTAAAAATGGCCATACATGAGTGAAATAGTGGAAATTAAAGGCTGTTATACCTAAGAGAATGATTCGGCTAGCCTTAAAATACAAGAAAGTTGAATTAAAATCATTTTACAAGCCAAGGGTGTAACACCCCAAACCCGGCCCATGCGTTATGACCGGATCTAACATGTCACATGAGGAAAACGTATAAAGCCCTTGTGATTTGTACTAAAATAAGTGTTATTTGGTTATGGTTAAGAAAACGAGTTTGGATGTAAACATTTGATAAAATACAACTATTTTTTAGAGGTTGATTAATGAATCAAAAATCGAGGTAGTGAACGTTAAAACGTGACTCATGAAAATGTCGTTGGTAATTTGAAAGAGAATTCGAGTTAAAACATTTGTACATATTTATAAAAAAAACTTTTGTTAATCAATTTTGGAAACCGTTATTTATGATTTTTTTTTTTTAGAAAATTCCCATTTAAAATAAATAAAGCAAGATAACAAGTACGTCAAACATAAAGTAAAAATAAATTATTCCAAAGCCTTATTACAACTTAAAAACCCAAAATAGTAAAAGTAATAAAGTAAACATAAATAGAAATCTAAAGTTCAAAAACATCATTTCTGAAGTATGGCCTCCATCGAGTCATCCAAGGCCCAAGTCCACATCACTGAGCATTACCTGCAAGGGTTAAGGAAAAGAGTGAGTTACAAGAACTCAGTGTATAATCCCCTTACGGTCATTCACTGAGTCTGAACCCATTTTGCATAATTTTGGGCCTAAGCCCATTTACATAACAATAATTATATGATATGAATGTAACCCAACCCATCCATCCAATCACACCCCCGACCAGCCAATCACACCTGTGGGGATCAAGTCAACCCACCCTGCCGCTCACACCAAATTTGTAGTCAAGCTGCTAATCACAAAATATTTGTGGCTGAACCACAAGAATCAGAATTATGTAATCATATATTTATATTGTGGCAATGCCACCAGGCTACACTGCTCTTCATTCATTATTCCATCCCATGCAATATGTCCAGATGCAACATGATAAAAATATATCCACATAAGTAACAATTATCAATTTAATGAACAATTTTGTTGAATCGGCCCATTATAGCAATTTGGACTATAGGGGCATTTTCGTAATTCAACCCATAAGGGCATTTTCATATTTTTTGCAAATAAATACCGATTTTGTCAGATCTTTAGAAATATTGTAATTTACACAAGTTACTCAATTTTTGCCATATTACGATTTTAGCCTTGTAAATAACAACGTTCTATTTTCCATCAAGATATCGAATCATGAATATACGGGATTTCGGGTGAAATTCCACACCTGATTCCTGTAAGGACTAAACCTTCTTGATCTTCGGCACCTAAAACACCATTACACTCAATTAACCAACAAACGAGGTTTTTCTTAATCCAAATATTTAAATCTAACAATCTAATAAAGTTCTTACCCTTAGAATCGTGTACGACCACTATTTGTCTATTCTCACCGGATGATGGTCCCCAACCTAGTGGGAAATCTCAAATCGCCGATACCGCTCTACACTTGAACTTAGGAGTAGGAATCACAAATCCACTCCTTTTGAGTTCTCCAATTGCTTTTCCTTTCGAATCGGTACCACTTGCCTCCATTGGAAAAAGTCTTAATCAAAACAATATTACGATGATATAAATCAATTGTCTAAGGAAAAGATTTGAGCTAGGGTTGATGTTTGAAAATTTACCCAAATGAGAAATTCTTGTGTTTTGATGTTTAATGGTAGAATATGAATACCCGGTGTGTAACACATGACTTTTACTAAGTGATTTTTGGAGAAATTGTCAAAAAAGACTAGTTTGTAAAAATTGTAAAATGTGTGTAAGTTTGTGAATAAACAGAAATTGTGGACTGCTATAGTTATGAAAATGGTTCATCTAGGCTTAAAATACAAGGAAATTGAATAAAAATCATTTTACGAGCCTAGGGGCAAAAGTGTAAATATGTAAAAATTTAAGGGCAAAAATGTAATTTTTCCATAATATGATTTTTTGGATTACATTGAATAATGTGACTAATAAATAGACTAAATGTGATATTATAGATCAAATAAAATGAGGTTCGGACCTAGAACGGGGGGAAAACGAGAAATTAACGGTTAGGTCCTTCTTTGCCATTTTTGGTGTCGAGGTAAGTTTGTATGTAAATAATGCATCATTTTTACTTACGTTTTTATGTTTTGATATATTTTATGAGATGTGGCTGAATATTGAATGAAATTGACAAAGTATTGAAATGTGAGAAATTTCTCGGTTAAACCTTAGGAATAAAAATGGATACGAGTGACATGTTCACTAGAAACCTATGTGAAATCTAAGTGAAATAAGTGATCTGGGTGTTGGTCCATATGTTCTACTGGTGGCTGAGTTATCCGATATGTGTTACGGATACTTGACAGCTTGTGTAAGCAGCACCGTGTAGTTTCGTCATGACCGACAGCTTGTGTGAGCAGATCCGAGATTGTGACTATGTGAAACAGGTGCTGGTCTTATAAGTTCTATCAGTGGCTGGGTAATTTGGCATGTGTTGCGGATACCCGACAGCTTGTGTGAGAAGCACTGAGTAGTTATGTATGACCGATAGCTTGTATGAGCAGACCTGTGAATGTGATTAGTTCGAGAGCGAGCCTATGTGAAAAGTGTGATATGAAGTATCTTTAGCTACAAGTGGCACTTATGTGCAAATTTCCAATGTATCCAATAATATTCCGATGTGTTCAATAGAAAAATGACTAAGTGTAATTGAATGTGATTATGTGATGAACAAGTGCAGGTACATGTGTATATATATTCATGAGCAATGTGCTTGATATGTGATCGAACTTTGGTAAGGTTGATATGGAGTAAGTGCTACAATGAAGACTTGTAAATATTTGATGATGACTAGTTATTGGCATGGTTAACTATGGATATACTTTAGTGTTATATGTGTGTAAATGAGAATTAATACAAAGAAAATATGATAGATTAAAATTAGCAATAAAACAGTTTGGACAGCAGCAGTTGTATCACTTTGAAAAAATCACCAAAAATGGTGGAAATCGAATTAGAGGTTGAATAAGATATGAAATTAAATCTTATTGAGTCTATTTTCATATAAATAAAACAATGTAAGCAAAATAATTTCATATTCTGAGATATTTGAATTTTTGTAAGACAGAGTCAAAATGATTTTGGAATCCACTGTTCTGACTTGGGAAAATCATTAAAAATGTAAAACAATAATTATGGTTTATAATTTATATTCTTAAAATCTTTAATGAGTCTATTTTCAAAATAAACAAACAAGAACATCATCTGAATTCCTACAATGAGATAATTAATTTTTAGTGAATAGGGGTCTGAACTGTCGGACAGCGAGAATAGGGGTGACTTTAATGAATAAACTGTACTTATTTGCTAAACTAAAAATTCTGAAAATTTTATGGTTATAAGATATGAGAGTCTAGTTCAGTAAAAATTAGTGGATCTAAGTTTGGAGTTCCATAGCTCAAGATATAAATAAATTAGTTACTATGACTTGAGCAGACAGCTTGAGATGAACATGAGTAAATAGTGCAACTATGTGCAACAATGATTGTATTATCTTGAGAACATATTGTGAGGATTGGTAAAAACATATTAATTAATTGCTTATTATTTACATGATAACTTACTAAGCTATATAGCTTACCCCTTTCCTTTCTTTTTCCTATAGTGTCACAAATGCTAGCTCGAGTTGGAGGTCGTCAGAGATTCTATCACACTAAGAAGTTATAGATTGGTATCGATGATTTTTATTTTAGCTTTTTAAGTCTATGGCATGTATAGGTACTTGGTCATTTGTGTACATGTTACTTTGAGTTGTCCTAGAATATTGGCCTATGTTAATTGAAGGTCATTGTTGTATAAGGCCATTTGATGTGGCCAATATTTGTTATGTTATAAGTCTATGATGAAGCATTACATGGATGTTCATGCTTGTTTGGGTTGGATAAGTGAATGTGTGATAATTATGTGTGGCAAATACTAAATGTGAATGGTTGAGTAATTTATATGCTATGATTAGTTAAGTGTATGTGTGGTTGTGCATGATGAATGTGATTTATAAATGGTGTGCGAATGCCATGATGTGGTTATTAGGATGCCTAAAAAAATGTCATGTGTGTGTTGATAAACTTGGTATAAGTGTGCAAGTGTTTTTGGATAGAAAAAGGCTTGATAAATAGCCTAACTTTCATCCTCACGGATGGCCACACGGCACGAGCATATGACTTGGCCATGCGACCCTAAATGGTTGATGACATCATAAATAGAGAGTTACACGGGTCGAGGACACGGGCGTGTCGCAAGCCACAAGGGCGTGTGGCCCTGTTTTGTGGTAAAACTTTTTAAGTATTTTAAAGTTCTCAGTTTAGTCCTGGACCGCTTCCAAAGTATGTTTTGGGCCTCGTAGGCCCTTAATAGGGACAATATGATTATGAATGAAAAGTTTTAAATTTGAATGGAAATTTGTGACTCAGAAATGATCGATTATATGTGATTAAGTCTGGTAATACCTCGTACCCTATTTCAGTGACAAATACGGTAAGGGGTGTTACATAACATAACATGAATCAACATAAATTTCATTAAAACCTCATGAACATAACATACTCAATTATATTCTTACCAATAGTTCATCATATACCGAATCTATTTCCTTTGAGTTTTTCGTACATACCTGTACTAACTCGTAACATAATCACATACTTTCTCATCTTTGACATACCCGTTGAACCACTTGGAATACTATCGGATACACAGAAAGATTTACACATAAGTGCCACATATGTAGCCAAAGCTACCAAAAATCTCATAACACATATAGGCTCACTCTCGAGCTATCCTCGGGCCTGTTCACACAAGCTGTCAGTCGAGACGTAGCTACGCGGTGCTGCTCACACAAGCTGTCAGGTATCCGCAACATATGCGGGTATACCCAACCACTGGTAGAACATACAGGTCTAGCACTTGGGACACATAAATCACATAATTACATATTCACATGGCTTCTTAGTGACATATCACTTGTATCCTAATCTATTCCTAAGGTTCAACAGGGATTTCTCTCTTGCTGGAACTTCGTCGAATATGCTTATAGAATCAATCATACAATCCATGCAATATCAAAACATTAAAATACAAATATAACATTGCATTATTAACATATGAACTTACCTCAGTACAAAAAAATATTAGAAATGGACCTAATCGTTAAAGACTTTGTTTTTCCCCCGATCTAGGTCTGAACTTTATTCTTCTTGATCTATAATAGCAAATTTAACTCATTTAATACTCACATTATTCAATCCAGTCCAATAATCACATTATGGCAAAATTACATTTTTCCCTAACTTTTCAACATTTTACACTTTAGTCCCTAGGCTCGTAAAATGAAATATAGTCAATTTCTTCAAAACCCAAGCCTAGCTTAACCATTTTCATACTCATAACAGCCTACATTTTCATTAAATCACACTTCCACTACATTTTTTACAACTTTTACAAATAGGTCCTTTTTGACATTTTCATCAAAAATCACTAAGTAAAAATTGTTTATCCAACATCAAATTTGCATAATATACCATTAAACATCAAAAGACACAAATATATAACATGGGTAAAATTTTAGACTTTGATTTTCTTTCAAATTAGTCCTTGAAATATCTAAATCAAGTTACAACATTAAAAAAAACATAAAAATCATTAAAAACGGGATAAGGACGGACTTACAATCGAGCTTGAAAGTTGGCCAAAACCCTAGCTATGGGGACTCTTCAAATTTCGGCACTAAAGGATGAAATTGGAGAAGATGACATCTTTTGTTTTAGTTTTATTTGTCTTATTTACCATTTTACCAAAATGCCCTTAATGCCAAACTTTGAAATTTCACCTAACCATATCTATTTTTATCCATACTAAGGTATAATGGTCCAAATACTATTTAAGGACCTCCAATTTAAAATTTCATAGCAATTAGACACCTCTAGCTTCTAGAATACACATTTTGCACATTTTGCAATTTAGTCCTTTGAACTAAATTGAGTGCCAAAACATCAAAAGTTTTTAACGAAATTTTCACAAAATCATTCTATAAAACTGTAGACCATAAAAATACAATAAAAATAAATTTTACTACGTCAAATTTGTGGTCCAGAAACCACTGTTCCGACTAAACCCAAAATCGGATTGTTACAGTGTCCTTCACAAGGCCTGACCACACGGGCGTGTGACCCCTGCACCTAGGAAAAATTTTGAGATTTTGTGAAAAATTCTCTAAGTACCCGGTTTAGTCCCGACTCATTTCTAATGCATGTTTTGGACCTCGAGGTTCATATAAGGGACTTTATGTTTGATTTTTGACATGAATATTGTATAAAATGAAATATCTATTTACTTGATCTGTATATTCTAGTAATGCTTCGTAACCCTATTTCGACGAAGGATACGAGTTCGGGGTGTTACAACTAATGTCATTAGTGATAGAAAATAGTTTGTTTATAGAATAATACCTTGAGATAGGATAAAAAGTGATTGTTTTTTTAGGAATTTAACTGGTGCGAGAATGATTTTAATGTTTGGTATATTAAAAATTATCAATTTTTTTTTTAGAAATATAACCTTTTTCTATAATTAATTTTTATTAATCATGGTATTGTGATTCCTTTAAATAATGGTGGAGAAGAAATTTCTCTATATAGTTGGTGATAAAGAATGAGACAGATGAATGTGGAAGCAGATCGTTAAATTTGTCAAAGTTGCAGATTTATCTTAGATCTTTAGATGAACGTAAACTGAAATAAGAAACAACAAAAACAGATTAATTGTCACAACGGAAAGTCAAAAGAAAATCAAACAAAAGAAAGATGAACCAACTGGTAAGGAGTCTAAAAGAGAACAAATTAGGGTTTCTTGGATGGAAAGAAACGTCCTTGGACCTCAATAAAATGCCCCAACCAGATTTTTGATGTGTTTCTTGATGGAACAAGGTAGGAGAACGTCTTTTTTGAAGCAATTTTAACCTAGAACAAAAATCAATAAAATCAGTTAGCTAAAACATCAAGAACTAGCTTAAATAAGCAAAAAATGATAAATTAAGGATTGAAAAGAGAATATAATGTCCTAAGAAGCCTTGGAAACATTAAGAATCCACAACTCCTTTCAATGGCTCTAATTCTCCCTCCAAGAAAGAGATCTTGGCAAGAAAAAACTTGAAGATGATTCCCACAACCTAAAAGATTGTTAAAATAGCATCTAAAAGAAACTCAACAACAATTCTTGAAGAAAAACTCAAAGAGAATTATTATTAACTCAAAAAAACATAAATCAATTGTATGTGTTTAAGGGTGAATGTCCATGCAACTTATAGGCCCCCAAAAATAAGTTTTCCTGACCCTAATAGAATACGTAACATGACAACTCATCAAATAAATAAAATAAAATAATTCTAAGTGTGGACTTTTAATGGGAATTTAGCCAAAGGAATTAAATGGGCTATTTGGGCAGAATTCTTACATGATGATCCACCTATTAAAATAAAATTGGACCTATAGTTTAAATATTTTACAATTTGGGTCACTTTGATAATTTGGCCTGATATTCAATTAAGTTACTTTCCAAACTTCAGGATGGACTTGTAGACATCTTAATGGTCCATTTTTCAAGAACTTGGTTTTGTTATTCGTTTGCTCTCTAAATTGGCTAGCTCAAGCTCATACATGAAATCTGATGCACCTTGGCTACAAGATTCGGTTTCTTGGACCAAGATTTCAAAGATTTAAAATCTTGATTTTCTTGATCCTTGAAATTTTCCGTAATAACAAAATTGGACCAAGATTTGGTTTCTTGATTTTCTTAAAAACAAGAAAGTGAATCTTGATTTTCTTTTTCGGTCGTGTGCGTATCTAAGGCCTTGGTAACGAAGTCTTGGATGGTCCCGTTCAATCTTGCTCGGATTTGCTTGGCCTTCGACCTTGTTATTGGGCCATAAGGAAATTTGAGGTCATCACGTTCACGAGCCTTATTTTGGGCCTTGAGACTCGCATCGTTCTGCTCTTCCTCAAAAAGATTCGTCCTCAAATCTGAAACATCAAAGGGAGATAAATCATCAATATTAAAAGTTGAACTTATATTGTATTCACCGGGCAGATTTATTTGATTGGCGTTATCATTGATCCGCTTGAGTACTTGGAAAGGCCCATCTCTATTATGGCCTTTGAATTGGACCGAGCTACTCCTATCAGTTGGAATATAAAATTTTAGGGTAAACTTAACTTAAACGATTTAAAAATACAAGCTTCAGAGGTGCAACGGAGTAAGTCTTGAGATTTGGGCAGCAAGCCTTGATACTTAACCCTGATATTATAGTTTTTTGGTTACTAACTTGCAAGTCTCACTTACGAAAAAGTCTTGTCTTGAGACTTGATGCAATGGACCTCAAAATTGGATCAAAATTCTTTTTTTAATCTCCTAGACATTATCAAATAATACCAATAAGTTCTAAATAGTTTTTAATCATTTTCAAAGCTTACTTAGACTCAAGTTCATCATATAAACATACTCAAATCTATTCAAAATTGAAACTTGACTTATAAACATCTAAAGTAATTTAAACAAACTGAGACACCAAAATTTTTACAAACTTGGTATGAACAAATATTAACCTATATACATGTCATATTAAGCCACTATAATGCAAAACAATCAGAAATATGTTTGTACTCCCATAGGATTGGTTGTGATCTGCAAATGTAGCAAACCAGCATGTTCTTGGAACTCAACCTATGCATTTTAGTTAATGAACGTGTTAATGAGACTTTCATCACTATTAATTGTGACTACGGGTTATTCTACTTTCACAGGTATAAAAATTTAACCTCATTCCAATATTAGTTTTCTTGAAAAGATCAATACACTTAATAATAATTCATCTCATTCGTTCACCTTACACTTCAATGTGATTATAACTTATTAGCCTTAGTTCATTTGATGAACATTCACATAATTCATTCAATCTTTTAATTTCATTATCGAATTATACAAATATTTCTCCAACTTAACAACATCGTTTCCTTCATTACCAAAAACTTATTACATTAATTTGTTAAATTCTCTTTTCTCATTATTTGAGTAATAGTTTATCACCAGGCTCTTATTGAATTATACAATCATATCACACTTAGAGTAAATCACTATCTGTTGCCCTATTTATCTAAAAGAAATACTCATTAATTCATTTGATTTTCATATTAATTTCAAACATATAGCCCTTGCTCCACATACAATTCACACATATATAAAATGGAATAAGATTGTATGGAATAAAGACGTCTAGGGTTTAAGGTCTAAGGTTCAGAGTCTAGAGTCCAAGGTTCAAGTTAAAGAAAAAAATATCAAAATGATATGTTAATAACATAGAAAAAGATGTTGAAATGACATTAAATAATTAGTAAAGGATATTGGATGAATGATGTCTCTATTTTATACAATCTTTTCGCTGTTGATTATAATGAATTTGGATGATAAATTAAAATATCAATTGCTTGGAATTTTACTCCAACAAAAAATTGTAAACCCCGCACCAGCTTAAATTAGACCAAATGGGAAGAAAATAGAAATGAAAGCTAATTTTATTGGTTCTTTTTTACATAAAAATTCCAATTCCAATTAACGATAAGTTGTAATGAAAAAAAAAAAAAAGTAAGCTAAATATTGAAAGATCACAAAAATGTTAGCAAGACTTGTAAGAAAGCACAAAGCTTAAAAGAGAAACTTACAAATCCTTTAATGTTCCTAACGTTCTTGCAACAAAGTACGTGCAGCCACCTAGTAATATTAAAGTTATTCCCAAGTTTTGGACTCTCACTCCTTAAAGGACAAGTAAGCAATGAAAGTTTGATGTTGTGGAGGGTAATTCCATTATTTGCAAATGATAAAGAATGAGGAAAAGCAAATAAAAATGAAATAGGGAAGAAAAGAAAAGAAAATGAGAAATTTTATATTAGTTTTCATTATTTTTAAATTTAATTTATATTAAACATTATATAATTTGTATGTTTTAATAATTTATTTTTATATATAGTAGATTATAACACGTTCATAGAAGGATACATAAAATGAATTATTAGCAAATACAATACACATTAAAAAGAATATGAACACCGATATAATTATTTTTATGTATATATATTGATGTATTTAATTTTTTAAATGTATTTAAGGTATTGTAAATTGATATAATTTTTACATACTAATAATTAGTTTCAGGCATAAAATCTGTGTCATTTTCATGTTATCTTTAACTTTGCGTTTTAATTATTCACTATGTTCTTTTTTGTTTTATTAATTTTATATTTTTAATAGTTTAACCATCTAATTCAATTAAAGAAATTTTTTATTTTTCATGTCGTAATTCCATTCATAAGATATTTTGCACATGATGTATTCATGTGGAATGCGATTTTGATGATATATATCATATTTTAAAATTTAATCTAATTTTGCAATACGTATCAAGCAAACATATTCTAGTAGAAATCAGTTCTATCCCTATGCCACTATGAATAATTAGGTACTGAATTCGAGTAGGCGAATATGTATTTAGGGATAATTATTTGGTATATAAGTGATCTAAAAATTTTAATTATAATAAATGGGGTTAAAATTTTGTCCTATATTTTATTTATTTTAATTTTTAAATGCAATTTTAGTGCACATAGTAAAATATTAAACTGTTTATGAAACTAAAATTTTAATTTTAATAATGTGAATTTTGTTTTAGAATGATAGGGAAATTTGTTTTAGTAATAAAATAATTTTGGAGGCCCATAACCCTGCTTTTGAGAACAAAATTTAGCATCGTTTGAGGGGCCAGGGTGAAGGTTTTAATTGAGAAGCCCATTTTGAGATTATATTGTAATATGAAAAAACACAGAAGCTTATTCTCCCATATTATGGGCCAAACCTTTCAGGCCTTTTCAAAATCCCAATGTCCAACACTTTCGCCAAATTAATACTATATATGGCTCTATACAAATTATTCCGGTCACTAGTAATAAAATCATTAAATTTGAGCAACATTAATGGCTGAACAACTATGAAAAGTTTAAAATCAAATTTTATTTCAATTAAACTATATTTTGAATTTTGAAATTTTATCATTCACCATATCTTTTATTATTGTATAAGGGAAGAAACCTTCATTGTATAAGGGAAGACAGTAGAGACAAATGGGTCATAAGAAAAAAAAAAAAAAAAAAAAAAAAAGCAAATTCAACTTGGGAGATGAGTGCAAGTGCTTAATTAATTAGCCCAAAGCATGTTTCACCAGGGAATAAGTGACAAAAGTTTATATTTTTTATTATAGTAAAAATATAACTTTATTATTTTAATAGTTTATATTTTATAATTTTAAAAGTTTGAATCAAATTTTTATCAATTTGGAGGGCTAAAGTACAATTTTACTATTAGTAATTTAAAATTTCATCAATTATAAAAGACCTAACTAAAAAATTTTCATTTTAGGGAAGTCCGAAACCCCTTCCAACCCCCTAACTCCACCGTAGTATTACAAATGTCAATTTGTAAATATTCAATTAAGCGTGAATTTCACACAAGTAAATATTATATGTATCATTAAAATAATGTGATCAACATTATTTATTTTTAAATATTTAATTCAATTTTAATAGTATAATAAATTTTTAACAATAGTGGTAAACTTAAAATATTTTTAAATGATTTTAAAATTGACTTTAACTTATTTTGTAAAATTATAAGTTGAATTTCTAAATTGTTGAATATAAACAAATTGAAAGGATTTATTATAAAAATATAACTTGCGAAACACAATTAAAATTTATATAAAAGGCTTGGGTTTAGGTTGCAATATCCTCTCTACTAATGCTTACTTTCTTTCCTTGCCACATATCAATTATTTAGTGTGTGAATATATTAAAACTTATCATTAATAAGAGTACCTTGTAATATTATATATATATATATATATATATATATATATATTATATATATTTAATAATTTTAATAGTGTATTTAATTTCTAAAATAGCCACAAACTTTAAAAAATTTGGACAGTTTTAAAATTTATAATGACTTATTATGTAAAATTATAAGTTGAATTTCTAAATGATTGAATATAACTAATTATAACAATATAACTTGTGAAGAATTATATAAAAAGGTGCAGAAGTTTGTGTTGCAAAATTTTCTTCTATTAATGCTTACTTTCTTTCTTTATCACATGTTAATTATTTAAGGTGTGAATACATTCGAAACTTACTATTTATAAATATACCTTGCAATATTATATATATATATATATATATATATATATATTTGTGTGATGCACAAATTTAATATGGATATAAAATGATTTGAAATATAATGCCCTTGTAATATTTTAAGTATATTACATGCATAAAAGTTAAGGAAGACAAATATTAATATTAAATAAATAAAATAAGCAAAAATTAAATTATGTCTAAACCTTACTTTAGTATATATTATATATGAGTAATTTAAATAAAACCTGGTAAAATTTTGAATTATAAACATTAATTTTTCTTAAAAATAGAAACAAATATATTCACATAGATTCTTTAACCTTCCGTAATATTTTGAATGATAAGTAATGTTGAATTTTAGTTATAAAATACTTTAAAGAAACACACACACAAAAAAAAAGGTTTTAGTAATGTGAAATATATTGTAGTAAGCTGCAAAATCCAAAATTCGGTGTACTTTAATAATTGTAATTGTTTTAAATTCATAAATTAATTAAGTAGAATAATTAAAAATATTGTTTATCATACCAAATAAATAAGTGGGATTATTTTGAATAATTGTAATTTTATTTGAATTTAAATTGAAAGTATTATATAATATTTGTTGATTAAGTCTTAACTTGATTGGTATAGAGATTATTATTAATGCAAAATAACGTGGTTCGAAAGATGAAGCGCATTATCCTCCTATTTATGAGTTGGAAAAATCCATAAATCAATAAAATGGAATAATTAAAAATACTATTTATTATAACAAATAATCAACATTAAATTCTGAAATTATTTGTAATTTAAATGAAACTGAATGTTTAGTCACCGAGCATAACATAATGTTTGTCTTAGATGTAAGGTAAATCAATATTTGCTTAATATAATAATTAACTGTAATTTGTATTCACCTAAATTTGAATGTCTGTTATTTATGGGTAGATAAAAAAAGAAGCTAGAATATGCAATTTGCATCAACCTAGGTGGTCATATCAAACCTAAATTAAGAAAATAGTTCAATTTTTTTCCCGAGTACAGTTCTTTTTTTCCGTAAAGATACTATTTGAATGTCTGCTATTTATAGGAAGATGAAAAAGTAAGAATATGAAATTGGCTACATACAATTAAGATGAATTATTACGATTTCGTAATCATATAAAATTATGAAGATATTAAGATTAATTAGTATATTCAGTATATATTTTCTGACCATGCAATAAACACATTAACAAATAATTGATTGAAATAAAAATTTTCCAAAAGTTTTTCATTTTAAAGTAATTTTAAATATAATTAGTATGATTCTCTTATTTTGTGTTGGGTTGATTATTTGTTTGTGTTAAATTATGAAGTACAAATTTGAAAATTTTTTTTAAATATAATTAGTATGATTCTCTAATCCTATATACCTTTAGATATTTAGACCCTCTAGTTTTTGAATTTAAAGATGTAGGTCCGATTGTTCCCACAGTTAAAATTCTTACATTAAATTTATTAACGTGACATTTTAAAATTTTAAAAATCACTTGGTAATCACGTAATAATAAAAATAACATTAAAAATATTTATATGGATATTTTGTTAAAAACATTCATTCGAACTCGTCATGATAAAATAATATTTTTGTTGGAATATTGTTCTTAAGAAAATTTAATGTAAACATTTTGATTGAAATAGTTAACAATATTAAATATTCAGACTAACTAATGACATTATAAATGAAATAGAAAACTACGTATCCGTCTCTAAGACCCTTAGAGCATTCAAATTATACATAACCTAGGAATATTTTAATCGAAAAATAAACAATATTAACTATTTGCACTAATTAATAACATTATAAAATTACAAGGACCAAATTAAATTAGAAAATAAATAGTAGTATTAAATCTCAAATATATGTGTAATAGAGGGACCAAAATTGAAATTTTATGTAGTAGCCCGATTTAGGGTCTAGTCGAAATAGTGGTTGAGAGACCACAAATCCGAGGTAGAAATATGTGTTTTATGACTGTTATGAGGCCTAAAGCATGTTTGCATGATTGTGTGAAAAATTCATCAAGAAATTTTATAAATTAGTGAACAATTTGTCTATTAGGACTAAATTGCAAAGATTGGAAAATATGAGATTCTAGAAGATTTAAGTATGAAATAGCATTATAAAAATTATTAGAAGTCATTATTTAGTAATTAGACCAATATATTTCAAGATGGACAAAAATAGACATGGGAAGGAAAAATCTCAAGAAAGGGGCCTTAAGGGCATTTTTGTCATTTGGTTAATAAAAGAATTAAAAGGAAAAAAGAAGTCAAAATTCATGTCCATCTTCTTCATGCTAGCCGAAATTTTCAAGCTTTTCGTAGCTAGGGTTTCTTCATCTTTCAAGCTTGATTGTAAGTACCTCTTAGCCCCGTTTTTAATGTTCTTCATATTTTTGAGATCCTCGTAGCTCGATTTAGCTATTTCTAGCTATATTTTGGGCTAGGGTTTATGTTCAAAAATTTACCCATGTATGACATGCATGTATTTTGATGATTTATGGAAGAATATGAAAGTTTGATGTATGATAAACATCTTTTTCTAAGTGATTTTCATGGGAAATTCATAAAAATGACTAAATTGTAAAAGTTATGAAAATGGTCATACATGAGTGAATTAGTGGAAATTGGGGGCTGTTGTAGTTAAGAAAATGATTCAGCTAGGCTTAAAATACAAGGAAGTTGAATAAAAATCATTTTACGAGCCTAGGGGCAAAAGTGTAATTATGTGAAAGTTTAGGGAAAAAATCATAATTTTTCCAAAGTATAATTCATGGGTTAATTTAGTCAATGTGAGTATTAAACAAGTGAAATTGTTATTATAGATCAAGAACAAGGTTGTGGACTAAATCGAACAACTATACGTATTTTGAGTACCGAGGGAAGTTGTGTGAAATTAAAGCTACATAATGTTTTTTTTATATTTTTATTTCTTGATATTATGAGAAATGAATATTATTTTTATGAAAATCGACTAATGATGTGTCGATGAGAGTATGATAAAAATATGTTAAGTTCAAGTCCCGGTTGAACATTCGGAATAGCAAGGATACTAATGTCACAACATGAGATAAGGAAGGTCCCGTATAAGACCATGTCTGGGACATGGCATCGGCACCGAATGTAGGTCTTGTATAAGACTATGTTTGGGACATGGCATCGGCACCGAATGTAGGTCCCGTATAAGACCATGTCTGGGACATGGCATCGGCATCAAATAAAGGAGGTCCTGTATAAGACCATGTCTAGGACATGGCCTCGACACCAAAGAAAGATCTCGTGTAAGACCATGTCTGGGACATGGTATCGACATCTATATACGATCTCGTATAAGACTATATCTGGGATATGGCATCGACATCGAGATATGAGATCTCGTGTAAGACCATATCTAGGATATGGCATTGGCATTAAGATGTGATCCCATGTAAGACCATATCTGGGATATGGCATTGGCATCGTGATACATGTATGTAACAGCTCAATTTAGACCCTAGTCGGAATAATGGTTTCGAGACCACAAATTCGAGGTCAAAATAATATTTTAATGATATCTTTGGTGTTGATTCTATGTGACATAGCTTGTGTGAAAATTCTGTGTGATAATTTTATCGGCTGTGTGTTTAATTAAGAGAAATGACTTAATTGCATAAGGTGCAAAATGCTGTGTGCTGATTTATATGTGATTAATTATTGTTGGCTTTTTAAGGTGGAGGCCTTATGTTGTTAATAATCCATTTTTTTTAGATAGTGGATGGTTAAATGACAAGATAACCTTAATGTATATTTGTCTTATATGTTTATTAAAAGGTTAGTTTGGTAAATTAATAATTATGTTTAATATGTTATAATAAAACATGGAAAATGATCAGTGTTATCATCATTGCTCCATCGAAAATTGAGAGTGAAAGAAGGGTTTTAAGCTTTGAAAATTTTGGCTATTGTTTATCTTGATTTAAGGTATGTTTGAGCTTGATTTTTGTTAATTTTTACGTTTTTGTAATCGTTGCTTGTGCTCTAACTAACCCATGTTGAAATTTTGTGAAGTGATGATGTTTCTGTGATGAGCCATTGATGAATGCATGAGCTATGTGCTAGTTGATAGTCAAATATGAAAACTTGGTGTTGGGTTAACATAGTTTGAATTGGGATTTTTAGTGAAATTGAGCATTTTAGACTTAATTGAGAAAATGAGTAATTGAAGGATTAAATTGTAAAATAAATAAAAGGTGTGGGCTTGTATGAGCATAGTGAGAATTTGGCTAGGCATGGGTACAAGCAAATTATGTGTATTTGGTGATTTGATGAATTAAGGACTAAAGTGTCGAAATGAGTAAATGTGAGGGCTATTTTGTAAATTGCTCTACATATGTATGTGTGGATCAAATTGAATGAATTTATGATTGAATGGATTGAATTTGAATGTGTATAGACCAAGAAAGGAGAGGTTCGGATTGAGATCGAGGCAAAGATAAAGTGCTCGATTAATTGATCGTTTCACTATTCAACATCTGAGGTAAGTTCGGATATAGTACAAGTTGTTAATTTGTGTTCTATGTGATGTGAATTGAATAAATATCTATATAACTATGAGTTTAGAAATGCTATGTGCTGAATCGAATTAGAAAGCACTAAGAGTACGAAATTAGAAACACGATAGAAATGATTGGCACTGTGTGTGTGCGAGTTGATAGAAGCTTCAGCTTATTGAATCGGCACTGTGTGTGCGATACCGATATAAACTCGATTTATCGTAATGGCATTAAGTGTGCAATGACAAGTATGTTAGGTTTACAAATTGGCACTAAGTGTGCGACATAAGCAAGAGAATAACAAAGATTGATCGAAGTATAAAGTCGAATGATTAAGTAGCATGGCTGGTGAAGTTACTATATGTTGGCAAAGGTATGTATGATACCTATGTGGTTAATGAAATTGAAAGTAAATGAATGGAATGCTATGTGAGTATTGGATGAAGTTAAACTTGTGTACCATTGGTAAATTATCTATGTGATGGTTAAACGTGTATATTAAATTGGTTCATTAAGTTAATTGTATTATAATTCGAACTTACTAAGCTTTGAAAGCTTACTATGTGATTGTTTCTCTGTTTTACAATGCCAGTAAAGTTAGCTCGGATCCGGGGATCGCCAGCATCTCAATCACACTATTGACAATCTATTTTGGTACTTTGGAAAGATGTATATAGTTGAATTATGGCATGTATAGGCTAGTAGATAAGATATGTCCTGAAATGTTTAATCCTTGCCATGTGAGTTGGCTTGGAATTTGAATGATGTTGAACTTATGAATAAGTTATGGAAATGGTATATTTCATGATGGTCTGGTTGATGATAAGATGTGGTTTGAAGAAAGTTTATGACATGGATTACATGATGTTTGGTATATTCATGTTTTGATGTATATTTTTCACTTTGAATGGTTTTAATTGTGATGACAATGAGCATGAGAGTAAATGGTTTAGTTGGTGATTGGATAATGCATGAATTTGTATGTTTGAATGCCTTTGAAACCATGAATTGGTATTGTAGTGTTGCTTGTAGGTATGATATTATTGTGGGATGGAAATTTGGCCTTACAAATGGCCTGCTTTGCCTACACAGTTATAGCACACAGCGTGCCTATAGACCGTGGGATAAAGTCAGTAGCTAGCTTATGAGCATATGGCCATTGTATATGGGCGTGCCTAGTAGCCGTGTAATAAGTTAGTATATTTCCTAAGAGCACATGACCGTAGCACATGGGCATGCTTGATGGTCATGTGAAGAAGTCAGTATATATGCCCTATTTGACACGGCCTGGACACATGGATGTGTCTGGTAACCATGAGAGGCACACGATCTGGTTGCACGGGCGTGTGACCTCAACAATTTTGAATAATGCTTGAAAATTTGAAAACTTTTGTAGGCATTTAGTTTAGTCCCGTCCCCTTTCTAACATTAGATTAAGGTCTCGTAGACCTAGATGGGGGACCATATGTTTGTATTTGAGCATGTATGATTAATAATAGACTATGTGTTATGGAATGGATGTATGTTATTATGGTTGTTCGGTAATGCCTCTTAACCCTATTTCTACGATGGTCTCGGGTTAAGGGTGTTGCATTTTATTGGTATCAGATCTATGGTTTAGTCGATTCTCGGACTAACGTAGCGTGTGTGAGTTTAGCTATGCATGCCATCTATGAAATTGCGATAGTGTGATGAATTCTGACAGATGAAAATGTGTTTTCATATGGTAATGGATCTGATCGGCGATTCTTGACGATGTAGAGAAACGCTAGCGCTGCCCCGCTCAAGGGGCGATCTGCCCACATCTAGGCCAAATGAAAGTTGTGAGGGTGGAGAGGCTAAGCAAGCCTTCTTCCATATGATGAGTGAGTGGTTTTCAGAGTTTGTTTGAATGAATCCGGCTGCTCCACAACCTCCACCCCCACAAGTACCTATTGTACCACAAGTGATAGATCTGATTTGACTAAATAAACCTCCGATGGATAATATTCAAAAGTAAGGGGCCGAAGAGTTTAGGGCCACATCCGATGATGATGTTGAGAGAGCTGAGTTTTGGCTCGAGAATACAATTCAAGTATTCGATGAGATGCGTTGACTTCTGATGAATGTATAAAATGTGTTGTTTCGTTATTGAGAGATACTGCGTATAATTGGTGGAAAACCTTGATATCCGTGGTTCCAAGAGGGAGAATTACCTGGGATTTCTTTCAAGTTAAGTTCATAAAGAAGTATATCAGCCAACGATTTATTGATCAGAAACGTAAAGAGTATCTAGAGCTGAAATAGGGCCGCTTGTTAGTTACTGAGTACGAGCGAGAATTTGTGAGATTGAGCCGGTATGCACGAGAATGTGTTTCGACTGAAGCTACTATGTGTAAATGTTTCATTGAAGGTTTAAATGAGGACATCAGGTTGTTGGTTGGGATACTTGATATAAATGAATTTGTTGTGTTAGTCGAAAGAGCATGCAAAGTTGAGGAGCTCAGTAAAGAAAAGAAAAAAGCTAACTCTGAAACTCGTGATCAAAGAAAAAGATCTATGAGTAAGTTTTCTCAACCTTCGACAAAGAGATTTAGAGATGCAAGTAACTGATCAAATACTTCATATGGACATCCGAATAAAGACCGTGTAAGACTAAGTGTTAGACCGAGAATTAAGCCCCAATTGAATCAAGTGTTGATAGTGCCAAAAGTAACAAACCTGAGTATAGACAGTATGGAAGACGACATGTGGGAGAATGCTGGAGCAAGTACAACAATAGAGTTTGCTATAAATGTGGATCATGAGATCACTTTATTAGAGACTGCCCAAAGATGACTGAGGAAGAAAATGTTCAAAATGTGAGATCAAGTAATGTGACGGCTAGGGGTAGACCACCTAGAAATGTCGGGAATGTTAGTGGAAGTCAAAGAGGGACCACTGATACAGCTGTGAGATCAGAGGTGAGAGCACCTACCCGAGCTTATGCTATACGAGCACGAGAGAAAGCGTCATCTCCAGACGTCATTACTAGTACTTTTACTCTATTCGATACTGATGTGATTGCATTAATAGATCCAGGAACAACCCATTCATATGTGTGTATGAATTTAGTATTGAATAAGACTCTACCTGTTGAGTCTACTGAATTTGTGGTTAGAGTATCGAACCCCTTAGGCAAGTGTGTCTTGGTGGATAAGGTGTGTAAGAATTGCCCATTGATGTTTTGTGATTTATATTTTCCGGTCTATTTGATGTTGCTTCCATTCGATGAGTTCGATATAATTCTGGGTATGGATTGGATCACTTTGCATAATGCTATTGTGAATTGTAAAAAAAAGAGTATTGAATTGAGAAGTGAGTATAGTGAGATAGTTCGGATTGAATCCAGTGATATGAAAGAGTTACCGACTATTGTATCTGCAATGAAAGCTATGAACTATGTGAGAAAGTGTTACGATGCATATTTAGCATATTGATTGATACAAAAGTGTCAGAAAAGAAAGTTGAATCTGTACCTGTGGTTTTGAGTTTCCAGATGTGTTTCCTGAAGAGTTACAAGGATTACCTCTAATTCGAAAAGTTGAATTTGGTATTGAGTTAGTGCCGGGAACTACTCCTATCTCAATAGCTCCGTATAGAATAGCACCGACTGAATTGAAAGAGTTGAAATCTCAATTGCAAGAGTTGACTGATAGAGGATTTGCACGACCGAGTTTCTCTCCCTGGGGTGCTCCTATATTGTTTGTGAAAAAGAAAGACGGTACTATGAGAATGTGTATTGATTACCGACAATTGAATAAAGTGACGATAAAGATAAAATATCTGTTGCCTCGCATTGATGATTTGTTTGATCAGTTGAGAGGAGATACAGTGTTCTCTAAGATAGATTTGAGATTGGGCTACTATCAGTTGAGAGTTAAAGAATCCAATGTATCAAAAACTACTTTCAGAACGAGGTACGAACATTACGAATTCTTAGTGATGCCTTTTGGATTAACAAATGCTCCTGCAGTGTTTATGGATCTGATGAATCGGGTATTTAGACCGTATTTAGATCGCCTTGTTGTGGTGTTAATTGATGATATTTTGATCTATTCATGTGATGAAACGCAGCACGCCGAATGTTTGAGAATTGTGCTACAGACTTTACGTGATAAACAATTATATGTTAAGTTTAGCAAATGTGAATTTTGGTTGAGTGAGGTTATTTTTCTGGGACATATTGTGTCAGCTGCGGGAATACGAGTTAATCCGAGTAAAGTCTCAGCTATTTTAGAATGGAGGCCTCCGAGAAATGTATCTGAAGTCTGTAATTTTCTGAGACTAGCGGGATATTATAGATGGTTTGTGAAGGGTTTCTCGATGATTGTGACGCCATTGAAAAAGTTGCTATAGAAAGATGTTAAATTTGAGTGGTCGAAAAAGTGCCAACGGAGTTTCGATCAGTTGAAAACGTTGTTGACAGAGGCACTTGTGTTAGTTCAACCAGAAACGGGTAAAGAGTTTATAGTTTATAGCAATGCATCGTTAAATGACTTGGGCTGTGTGCTGATGCAACATGGCAAAGTCATTGCTTATGCTTCGAGGCAACTAAAGCCGCATGAAAAGAACTACTGACGCACGACCTTGAATTGGCCGCGATGTGTTAGTATTGAAAATTTGGTGTCATTATTTATTTGGTGAGAAATGTCATATCTTTATAGATCACAAGAGTTTGAAATACTTGATGACTCAGAAAGACTTGAATTTGCGACAGAGAAGGTGGTTCGAATTGTTGAAAGATTACGAGCTTGTGATGGATTACCACCGGGTAAAGCTAATGTTGTAGCTGATGCCTTGAGTCAAAAATCATTATATGCCTTGCGAGCTATGAGTACTCAGATAGATCTGTGTGATGATAGTGCGGTTTTAGTCGAGTTGAAAGTAAAACAGATGTTTGTACGTCAAATTTGTGATGCTGAAAAAGATGATGTTGAAATGATGGCTAAACAAACTTAGTGTGAGTCGAATGTTAATTCAAAATTTTGGGTTCATAGTGATAATTGTCTGAGATTTAAAGATCAAATTTTCATCCCGAGAAATTCAAGGTTAATTTAGATGATTTTGAATGAAGCTCACAATAGTCATTTGACCATTCACTCGGGAAGTACGAAAATGTATAACGATTTGAAACAATTTTATTGGTGGCATGGTATGAAACGGGACATCTCTGACTTTGTGTCGAAATGTTTAATTTGTCAGCAAGTTAAAGCTAAAATCAGGTTTCGTCTGGTTTGTTACAGCCAATTATGATTCCCGAGTGGAAATGGAGAGAATTACGATGGACTTTGTGTCGGGGTTGCCTTTATCTCTGGGAAAGGAACATACTGTAACAGCCCGATTTAGGGCCTAGTCAAAATAGTGGTGCGAGACCACGAATCCAAGTTAGTGAAATGAGTTTTAAGGTTTAAGAGATGTTTGCATGATTGTATGAAAGTATCATGAAGAAATTTTATGAAATTGTCTTTGAATGGTCCACTAGGACAAAATTGTAAATGTTGCAAAATATGAGATTCTAGAAGCATTTAGTATGAAATAGCTTTGGAATATTATTTAGAAGTCCTTAAATAGAAATTTTCCCAATTTATAAATTTTGGACAAAACTGGACATGAGTTAGTAAATTGTGAAAATTTAGTGAGAAGGGCATTTTGGCCAATTATCAATTAAATGATTAAAAAGGAAAGAGATGAAAAAATCTTATTCATCTTCTTCCTCCTTGTGCTGAAAATTTGAGAGACTCCACAGCTAGGGTTCTTCAATTTTTGAAGCTTGCTAGTAAGTGCATCTTAGCCCTATTTTTAATATTATTCGTATTTTTGGAGTCATCGTACCATGAATTAGCTATTTTTGGCTATAAGTTGAGCTAGAATGCATGTCCATAAAAATACCCATGTATGACATACTTGTAAAATGATGTTTTATGGAAGATTATGAGAGTTTGATGTTAGATAAAATTCTTTTCCTAATTGAATTTCATGAAAAATGTTAGTAAGGACTAATTTGTAATAGATATGAAATTGGTCATACATTTGTAAATAGTAAGAATTTGATATTATTATAGTTGAGAAAATGAATCAGCTAAGCATGAAGTTTAAGAAAGTTGAATGAAAATCACTTTACGAGCCTAGAGGCAAAAGTGTAATTATAAGAAATTTTAGGGGTAAAATGGTAATTTTGCCAAGGTATGAGTTAAGAGTTAATTTAGTCAATGTGAGTATTAAATGATTTAAATTGTTATTATATATCAAGAAAAATAAAGCCCAGACCGAAATCAAGGCAAGAACAAAGTCGAGGACTAAATTACAATATCTACATACATTTTGTACATTGAGGTAAGTTTGTATGGTTTCCAAGCTTCATGAATATTTTCTTTGTATTGCTTGTTATGTTGTTAAATATACATTACTTTCATGAGAATGTTTAATGGTATGTTAAACAAAGAAATTAACGAGATTATGTATGCGAAAGTCCCGATTGAAGTTGAATTACCTAGGATGCTCAATCTACCACATGATATAAGAAAGTCCGTATAACACCAAGCCAAGGCATGGCATCGGCAATCAAGAAAAGATGTCATGTAAGACCAAGACAAGTATTGGCATTGATGAATTATTATGGGATGAAGACCCATATAAGTCCAAGCTAAGGCGTGGCATTGGCGAGTCTCCAAACAAAGATGTCATGTAAGCCCAAGACAAATCTTGGCATTGAGGAGTTATCATAAGATGAAGATCCCATGTAAGTCCAAGCCAAGGCATGGCATTGGTGAGTAACAAGGAAGATTTCATGTAAGCCCAAGCCAAGGCATGGCATTGACAAAGAAAAGTTACCAAGCAAGACCATGTCAAGACATGACAATAGTAAGTTCCCAAGGGAACCCACAAGGAAGAACTTGTATAAGTCCATGTCAAGACATGGCGTCGATATCAAGTTAAGAAATCCCATGTAAGAGTATATCAAGGATGTAGCATTGGCATCAAGATACTTGTGGGATGAGATTCACTATCCTCTGTTATTCATAGTAATTCATCGAGAAAAAGAGTAAAGATTGAAAGAGAAAGCAAGAAAGTTAAGTAAGTAAAGCTATCACCAAGTTATGTTAGTTAAAATTAACTAAGAATATTATTCATGTTATGAATGATGAAGTTGAGATTATGCTTATCATAGTAGGGTATGCTGATCTATGTGATCAAGGTATCTTGTTTACTTTCAAGCATGAGACTGGTAAGTACCATGAGGAATATAAGAATCAGTAAGAGTAAGTAAACTTAATTATTTGAGATTTATGATGCCATTGTTTATGATGAATGGTTTATGTTAAGCAAATATATTACTATATGCACTACATGCAAACTTATTAAGCTAAATGCTTACGTCTTTAATTCTTCTCTTTCATGTAGTCCTGCCAAGCTAAATAGTGGATCATTGACGTCAAGCTCAAAGTACACTATCAATCATTATTTTAGTATAGCCAAGTTGTTTTTGTTTAAGTATGGCATGTATAGGAATCATTTCATTTTGAAATATGTATTAAGAAAAGCCAAAGTATTGGCTATTAAGTTCATTATTTTTTTTTTTTTGTGTATGGTTAATGAGATTGGTCAAGCTTGACTAAGTATGTACGTATATTAATATTAATGGAGTATGCAATTTTTTTTTTGTTAATGTTAGATGAAGTATTTGAATTGTGGATTTTGGCTGAGATTGGTCTTGATTTCAGGGTGGTAATTGGATTGGTAAATAGCCTCTAAGTGCCTGCACGGATAGACACACGGGCATGTGTCTAGGCCGTGTGTTCCCTGCATGTTAGTGTCTTAGGTCAGAATAGACCACGGGCTAACCCCACGGCCGTTTGTATAGGTCGTGTGTGACACACGGTTAGCACCTGGGTGTGTACCCCAGGATGTGTGAATAAGTCAATATGTCAAGGTTTGACACACGGTATAGGTCCACGGGCATGCCAAGACCGTGTGTAAACTATCAGTATCCACCACGGGTGGAAGACATGGGCATGTCTTATGGGTACACGAGCGTGTCCCAAACCACACGGGCGTGTGATCCCTGTTTTGAGAGAAAAGTTTATAGTTGAGTTTCGAAAGTTTCCGACGTAAGTTTTTAAGGTCTCGTAGGCCCATGAAATGTATGAATTGACTAAGAAATAGTAGTTTTTAATTTGAACAAAATTTTATAGCCCGTAAGTACATGTTTAAGAAGGTTCAAGCTTAGTAATGTCTCCTATCCAATTTTAGCCTTGGACTCGGGTATGGGGTGTTACATTTAGTGGTATCAGAACACAGTTTAGTCGGTTCTAAGACTAACGTAGCATAAGCAAGAGTCTAGCTATACATGCCATACATAAGAATATTTTTATAATGATAGTGTGACGACTCCTGACGACTTAAATTATGTTTATACATATAGTAGATGGATCCTGATAGACCAGTGGCAGATGATGTAGAAAGTAATGCGCCGGCTCCCGCTGAAGGGATGGTGCCTGATGACGATGAGAATAGACCCACTACGGTGAGTCAGAGAGAAGGAGAAGAGGCTAGAGAAGCCTTCCTCCATATGATGAACACATGGTATCTGAGTTCATTAAATGAACCCGAATGCACAAACCCTCAGACCCCGCCTATTCCTCAACCCATCCCAGTAGCCCCTCAAGTAGTAGAGGTGGTAAGAGGAGACAAACCTCCAGTTGATAGGATCAGGAAATATGGGGAAGAAGAATTATGGGCTAAAAGAGATGATGATCCAGAAAAGGTCGAGTTCTGGTTAAAAAATACCATCGGGTATTTAATGAGTTATCATGTACATTTAAGGAATTCTTGAAGTGTGTATTTTCTCTTTTAAAGATTCTGCCTATCAATGGTGGAACACCTTGGTGTTGGTTATATCAAGAGAAAAGATCACATGGGAAATCTTCCAATAAGAGTTTAAGAAAAAGTATATGTAACATCCCGAAATTGGGCCTAGTAGGATTGGGCCCATTAGGCCTTGAGCATGAAAGCATTTAAAATTTTTAGAGAACAAGAGAATGGCTTTATTTCAAGTTGGACTTATTGGTAAGGTGATTTTAGAAAGTTACGGGGTTTCTAGGAAGTTCGGGTTCAAGTTAGGCCATAGGAAAATTTTAGTGTTGAAGCATTTAATGGGGAGAAGGCTAGTGGCGTCTAGCATAAGGGAATAATTGGGCAACTTGCTAGCACAAGAGGAGCTTGTGGCTTAGTGGTAAGTGGCGTGAATGGCAGAGGGGAGAGCTTGGGTTCGAATCCCACCTAGTGCACTTATTTTGGATTATTTTTTTTAGTGCTTTAAGATAAGTGTCGGCCATGGCATCAAAATGGAAAGGGAGACTTTTTATTGATGGAAAGATGGCTAAGGATTATGGTAAGGAGGAAAACAAGAGAAAATGAAGGAAAGAATCAAAAGAAAAAGGTAAGAGAAGGGAACATGTTGGCCTATTTTGTGGAGGATGTTTTGGAAAGAATATTTTGGGTCAACACTCATCTTTTTGGTAAAGATGATACAAGGTTTGGTAAGGGGGGAAAAAGAAGTCAATAGAGTTTTGTAAGTTTTAGGACATGTAAAGTGTTCTTCTTTGGAGCAATTTGAGTTTTCTCTTTTCCCAATTTCTTTCCTCTCTTGCCGAAACTCTAAAGCCAAAATTGTGCACATTTTTCCTTTGTTTTGCCGAAACTATCAAGCCATCCTTTGCTGCTACTTATCATTCTCTTAGCCTTGGTTTCAGAAGTTGATTGGTAAGTGGGTGATTAGGCCAAAAATTGGTGGTAAGATGTTACTCTTTATTTCGATGTTTTGCACCGCTCATGTGATTCTATTTTGTGGTGATGATATCAATTTCTTGCTCTTGTGGAAGGGCCAAATATTGGATGAAGGCTAACCCTTTGGTACATCACTTATTTATTTTTAGGTACTCGTTGCAATAGCCAAAGTGCAAGGCTGGATTTTAGAACCTAGTAGGGAAGGATCATGATTGTGAGGGCAACGAAGAGTGGTTCTTTAAGAAATCCGAATAAGGTGTGTAAACCCATACCCCTTCCGAATACATGTTGGAAATGGTGTATAATCCCACACTTCTCTGAATATCTACATGAAATGTTTTGTGTTTCGGTCAAAAGATCGAAAAATCAAAAATTTGCATATGTGATCACTCGGGCGTGCGTATGTTCGTAGTGGTAACCATATTTTGCAATGAAACAATTTTTGGTTAGCAGCAGTGACATGATATTGAAAAATCAAGAAAATAGGAGAAATGGAATTAAAGAGTCAATAAGATATAGAATTAAAGCTTATTGTGTCAATTTTTATATGAAAGATAAAGAGAACAAAGAGGAATTTTATATTCTGTGATATTTTAATTTTAGTGGGCCTAGTTCTGAATGACTTCGTGGTTCCCTATTCTATCTTGGAAAAATCATTGAAAATTTTACAAAGTGAATTATGAGTTATAATTTATGTGTATAGATTCTTTATTGAGTCTATTTTCAATAGAAACAAGTGGAAGCAACATATGAAAACTGTACAAGGAGATATTTGAATTTAAGGTAAGAGAGGTCAGAACCGTTGGTCAGTGAAATAGGAGAAGCATTAATGAATAAACTGTACTAAATGGCTAAGGCAAAAATTCTGGAAAACTTATAGTAAGAAGATATATGAGTCTAGTTTCAAGAAAAATTTACGGATCTAAATTTTGAGTTTCCTAACTCGAGTTATAGTCAATTTAGTCAATATGACGCAGATGGACAGTTTCAATTTTTATGCCCCAAATTAGTAGTTAAGTTCGGGGTTGCGAACTTACGAAAATACCCTCAATGGGTAAAATTATTGAAATACAGCTGGGTTACAAAATTACCAAAATTCCCTTATGGGCTGAATTACGAAAATTTCCTTATGGGCAGAATTACAAAAATGCCCCTATGGGCCGAATTATGAAAATGCCCCAATGGGCCGAATTACGAAAATGCCCCTATGGGCTAAATTGTTGGAATGCTTTAGTGGGCCGAATTACTGTAACATCCTAAAAAAGGGCCTATACATTTCTGACTTAAATATACGAAATGACATGTTTTATGAGTTTTGAATAAATTTTGAACATTTTTGGAAGCCTGAGAATGTATGGAAATGTTACATTAAAAATAGGAAAGTGACCATTTTGGAAACCTAAGTAAATTAGGAAAATGAACATTTTGGAAACCTAAGCTAAAAGAGGAAAGTAAACATTTTAGGAAACCTAAGAAATGTCAAGTTTACAGAGCCGAACGAAAATTTTTGGAAACCTAGAAATGACTTAGAAATTTGAGTTTTAAAGTTTAAAAGAGGTAATTAAGGCAAGGAGGCCTTAAAAGAAAAAGTACGTGAAATTTGACACACAAACGGGCTTGGAAAAATGGCCTGAAGATGTCACTTAGGGCCTTTGGAAATGGCACCACATACAAGGGTGTTGGGCCTGAGTTCAAGTCACATGGGAAGTAAATAAAATAAGGTTTATTTTTGCTTCTAGAAGCCCAAAAGGTGGACGGCACAAGGCTTGCAAAGAGGAGTTTCACTCTCTTTAAATTCGGATAATTAGAAGATAATAAGAATTATACTTTATTTGTTTTAAAATTAAAGAGATAAAGTTATCACATAAGGAAGAGTAGTGGCCAAGCAAAGGATTCTTGGCCTAATTTAAACTATAAAAGGATGAGACTAAGGCTATTCATTATTCATTCTCCTCTCTTTTCTTTTGCCAAATATTCTTTCTCCTCTCCCTCTGCCGAAATTCTTCTTGAGCATCCATTCTTTTTTTCCTCTTCTCTTTTAGCATCCTAGCTGATTCCTTCTAAGCCTATTATTCCTCTCTTCTTTCATCTTTGAAATCGAATACATAAGGGGATCATAGTCGATTGTTCATCAAGTCTCTAAGCCGAATCTCAGAAGTGGTGGCAGGAGGGATCTGTCGATTTCCATATAAAGGGTAAGGATCTATAGTTATAATTGTATTCCTTTCTTTTAAGCCGAAAGTTAGTCTAATCCCTCCTATATTTTATTGATCGAAATATGGAAGGTGAATTTTAGGATTTTAGATCTAAGGTATTTCGGCATCTCCATTAATCAAGAAGAGAGTTTCAGGATTTAAAAGATTTAAGGTAAGATATATATATTCGGCCAAAGGCCATGTTTATGTTTTAATGTTCGATTAAATCTAACATATGGTTAAAGGAATTTCGGCAGCGTCTTAATCAAGTGACGATTTCGAAATTTGTTTGGAAATCAAATTCATTTAAGGTCAAGAGATCTAGCATCGTAGATCAAATCTTCGGGATCTAAGAATTTCGGTAGAAACAGGTGTGTAAAACTCTTACACACTTTATTAATTAATCATGCCATATTGTTGCCTTTTAATCTTTTGCTAGTTTTGCTTGTGGGCATGAGATCGGATTCGGGTAAGTCCCTATTATTTTGTTTATGAGATATGATTGAGTATGCCATCATATCTTTGTTAAATGCATGATTTGTGAAATTGATATGTAAGCATGATGATGGTGGGATTGATGAGAGGAGG
Organism: Gossypium rotundifolium; assembly: GCA_025506655.1. Taxonomy (NCBI): domain Eukaryota; kingdom Viridiplantae; phylum Streptophyta; class Magnoliopsida; order Malvales; family Malvaceae; genus Gossypium; species Gossypium rotundifolium. The sequence goes on along the minus strand of CP106732.1, from coordinate 45,212,643 downwards.
GGATAATTTTATGGATCGTCGCATGATGGTTTTGACCACAAGATGGGTTAGCCCCATCGATTATTTGTGACCTATGGTCATCAATGGTTTTGACCACAAGATGGGTTGGCCCCATCGATTATTTGTGACCTATGGTCATCGGTGGTTTTGACCACACCGATTGATAATTCGACTAAGTCCCGGTGGTTTGGTACCACCGATGGTTTTGACCACACTTGATATATTGTGACCTATGGTCATCGGTGGTTTTGACCACACGATGGGTTGGCCCCATCATTTGATTTGTGACTCTAAGTCATCAGTGGTTTTGACCACCAGTGGTTTTGACCACACGGGGTAGTTAAGGAGTATGGATGGTTAGGTTAGGTTGGGTTGCATGTGCATTTTTACTAATGACTTGTGTATGAGTTGTATTTTTCGGGTGGGGGATTTACACACTGAGTCTTGGTGACTCACCCCTTCCCTTAACATTTTGCAGATGAGTAGAACGCGGAGATGGAGCCGGAGAGGACTCGAGGCGGCCATGCTTATTCGATGAATTTGATTTTAATTTATTATCTTTAAGTTTATTTATTTTATTTTCTAAGTCATTTTATTTTGGGATTGTAATAAGGCCGCTATTATAATTTTGGATGATTATTTTGTTGTTTTATTTTACATATGTTATACTACAAATGGTATTTATAAATGTTAAGTAAACCGATTAAAAGTAATTTTCCAAATTTAATAACTTCTACGAGATTTTCAAAGATGTTACCATCGGGTAACAAAATTCACCAAGTCAACCATAACTTTGCCGATTTTAAAATATTACATGATCAACCATTTTCAAAAGGGTTTATCAACCCAACTATATTTATAAAAAGCCCAACTAAGTTTTCAAACCCCGTTTCCACACTTTAGCTAAATTTTATCAAGTTCTCACCAAATCTTCAAAATGATTCAAATTATTTACTCCGTGACATACTAGATCCGGTCAAGACTCATGGGCCGGGTTTGGGGTGTTACAATTACAAAGTTCTATAATTGGCTGATTTATTGTAACAAATTTCTGGATTAATGATTGTTATTTATATTTTAAATATTATGCTTTATTATGTTGCATTTACATAATTTTGCATGGGATGGGAAAAATGTTGAAGAGAAGTGTAGTCTGGTGGCACTGCCACAAAAATGTTTGTTATTATGATTCAATATGATTCCGGTGGCTTGGCCACAATCAAAATATATTATAAATGACAACTTGTCTGCGATTGGTGTGTTTTACGGGGTGGGTTGACTTGATCCCCACAGGTGTGATGGGATGGTACGAGTAGTGTGTAGCGGATGGATTACTAGGATGGGTTGGGTTGCATACATTGCACACATATATATATATATTCTATTATGTAAATGGGCTTTGGCCCAAGATTATGCTATATGGGCTCAGGCCCAAGATATTGCTTTATAGGTTCAGACCCAGTGGATGACGGTAAGGGATTATACACTAAGTTCTTGTAACTCACCCTCCTTTCCTTCTTAATCCTTACAGGTAATACTCAATGATGTGGACTTAGGCCATGGATGACTCGGTGGAGACCATACTTTGAAAATAATGTTTTTGAACATTAGTAAACTTCTTTACCATTTTAATTCGTTACTATTTTGGGTTTTAAAGTTGTAATAAGGCCTCTAGAATATGTTTTATTTTGCTTTACATTTAGGCGTACTTAATATCTTTCTTGAATTGTTTTAAATGAGGATTTTCTAAAATCATTAATAACAGTTTTCCAAAATTGATTAAAAAATGGAGTTTATAATAAATATGGACAAATAATTTAACTTGGATTTTCTTTCGAAATTTTCCACGTCATTTTCAAAAGTCATGGTTTTAAGGTTCGCTAGTTCGATTTTCAATTTACCAATCAACCTCTTGAAATTAGTAGTATTTTATTGAATATCTATATTCAAAATTATTATTCTTAAACTATAACTAAATAACACCAACTCTAGTACAAACTCAAGTTCTTTAAACATTTTCTTTGTGTGACATACCAAATCTGGTCGTAACGCATGGGCCGGGTTTGGGGTGTTACAGTATATCAGCCAAAGGTTTGTGGATCAGGTAAGAAAAGAATTCTTAGAACTGAAGCAAGGCATGATATCTGTGACTAATTATGAGCACGAGTTTGTACGACTCAAAAAATACACTCGAGAGTGTGTATCCATCGAGGCTATCATGAGCAAGAGATTTGAAGATGGACTAAATGATGACAACAAGTTGTTTGTTGTTGTCCTAGAACTAAAAGAATTTGTGGTGTTAGTAAAGAGAGCTTGTAAAGCCGAAGAGTAAGTAAAAGAGAAGAGAAAATCTGAAATGGAGTCTCGTGACTCGAAAAAGAGACAGTGGGATAAGTTATTCTAACCCTTTTCCAAGAAGTCAAGAGATTTCTCCACCCGATTGGCTACTTCCACTGGGTTTTCAAGGAAGGATAGGAGTAAGCAGTATTTGGGAAATAAGACACAAACTACTTCAGTTGCTAGCATAGGGAATATTCGATCTGATAGACCTGAATACCTATTGTGTGGCAAACGTCATCTCGGTGAATGCCGAGCTCATGAAACTTCTTGTTTCAAATGTGGTTCCTAGGATCACTTTATAAAAGATTATCCTGAGAAGATGAAAGAAAAGAGAACTCAAAACCCTAGATCTGGGGGTATAGTCGGAGGTAAACAGCAGAAGAACCCTAGAAGTGGGATAGGTGGTAGACGTAACCCTAGAGAACAGGCTGCGAGACCCGAGGGTAGGCCACTTGCGAGGACATATGCCATTCGCGCTCGCGAAAAGGCATCTTCTTCTGATGTTATTACGGGTACCTTTTCTCTTCATGATATTGAAGTTATTGCTTTAATAGATCTCGGATCCACACACTCTTATATTTGCATGAAACTAATATCCAGTATGAGTATGCCTATAGAGTCTACAGAATTTGTGATTAAGGTGCCTAATCCTTTAGGCAAAAGTGTTTTAGTTGATGAAGTATGTAATGATTGCCCATTGATGATTAGAGGTCATTATTTTAAAGAAAACCTTATGTTGTTACCATTTGATGAGTTTGACATCATTCTTGGTATGGATTGGCAAACCACCCATGAGGTAATAGTAAATTGTGGGAGGAAATACATTAAGATAAGATGTGAGAATGGGGAGACCCTTCATGTAGAATCATATGAACAAGGTAGATCGCTGGTAATGATTTCTTATATGACGGCACAGAGGTACATAAAAAAAGGGTATGAGGCATATCTAGCTTTTGTGATGAATGATAGAGAAGTGGAGTTAAAGATTGAGTCAGTGCCGATAGTATGTGAGTCTTGGATGTTTTTCCTGAGGAATTACCAGGATTACCACCAATTAGAGAGGTGGAGTTCACTATTGAACTAGCTCCCAGTACTATACCAATATCTATTACTCCTTACAGAATGGCTCCAATGGAGTTGAGAGAGTTGAAGTTACAGTTACAAGGGTTGACAGATAAAGGCTTTGCAAGATCAAGTTGTTCTCCCTAGGTGCTTCAGTTTTATTTGTGAAAATGAAGGATGGTACTATGAGATTGTGCATAGATTACAGTCAGCTTAATAAAGTAACGGTGAAGAACAAGTACCCATTGCCTAGAATCAATGATTTGTTCGGTCAATTGAAGGGAGCCACTGTGTTCTCCAAAATAGACTTGAGATCGGGGTACTACCAGTTGAGAGTAAGAGACTCAAATGTGTCAAAGACCGCTTTCTGAATGAGGTATGGGTATTATGAATTTTTAATCGTGCCTTTTGGCTTGACCAATGCCCCTACGGTATCCATGGATCTAATAAATCGCATTTTAGGCCATACATTGACAAGTTTGTACTCGTTTTTACTGACGACATATTGATTTATTCCTGTAATGAGCTTGAGCATGCTAAACACCTACGGACAGTTTTACAGATTCGACGAGAAAATCAGTTTATGCCAAGTTTAGTAAAAGCGAATTTTGGCTCGAGAAAGTAGGATTTTTAGGACATATTGTCTCGAGAGATGGAGTACGAGTGGACCCAAGTAAGATTTCGGCTATAATGGACTAGAAACCACCGAGGAATATCTCAGAGATTAGATGTTTTCTAGGCCTAGGAGGATATTATAGATGATTCATCAAGGGATTTTCCATGATCGCAACACCGATGACAAAATTGTTACAGAAACATACGAAGTTTGAGTGGTCAGTAAGATGTCAACAAAGTTTCGAGAAACTGAAGGCATTGTTGATAGAAGCTCTAATTTTAGTACAACTCGAGTCGGGGAAAGAGTTTTTGATATACAGTGATGCATCCTTAAACAAATTAGGCTATGTAATTGCTTATGCCTCAATACAGTTGAAGCCTCATGAGAAAAATTATTCGACACATGATTTAGAGCTGGCTGCCATAGTCTTCGCATTGAAGATTTGGAGACACCATCTATATGGTGAAAGATGTTAGATTTCCACCGATTACAAAAGTTTGAAGTACTTGATGACATAGAAAGAGTTGAACTTAAGGCAATGGAGATGGTTAGAGTCGATAAAAGACTATGAGCTAATCATTGACTACCATCCCCGAAAGACGAATGTAGTCGCTGATGCTTTGAGTAGAAAATCTCTATTCGCATTAAGGGTATTGAATTCGTAAATGACTTTGTTCGATGATGGTTCTATTCTAACTGAGTTGAGAGCTTGACTAGTATTCCTCCAAAAGATCATTGAGGCTCAAAAAGAAGATAGTGAATTGCAAGCCAAGAGAGCTCAGTGCAAGTCAGATGTTGAGTCTGACTTGTGGATTCATTCTGATGGATACTTGATGTTTAAAGATAGAGTTTATGTGCCGAGAAATGAAGAGCTTATTCAGAGAGTTTTACAGAGGCACATAATGGATGTTTATCTATACATCCGGGTAGTACAAAGATGTAAAGTGACTTGAAGCAACAATACTGGTGGCCGAGAATGAAGAAAGATATTTTAGAGTTTGTCTACAAATGCTTAATTTTTCAATAAGTAAAGACCGAACACCAAGTACCCTCGGGTTTGCTTCAACCATTTATGATTCTCGAGTGGAAATGAGACAATATCACTATAGATTTTTAACGAGATTACCGCTGTCTCCGAGCAAGAAAGATGTTGTATGGGTTGTGGTTGATAGACTCACAAAGTCAGCCCATTTTATACCTGTACGAATTGACAATCACTAGACAAGTTGGCAAACTTGTACATTTCAGAAATAGTAAGGCTTCACGGAGTTCTGTTGTCAAACATATCGGATAGAGATTCGAGATTCACATCCAAATTTTGGAAGAAGTTACAAGAAGCTTTGGGTACAAAGTTGAGCTTTAGTACAGCTTTTCATCCTCAAATTGATGGTTAGTTAGAGAGGTTAATTCAAGTACTCGAGGATATGCTCCGATGTTGTATTCTCGAATTCCAAGGCAGTTGGGAAAAGTTTCTCCCATTGGTAGAGTTTGCCTACAATAATAGTTTCCAGTCAAGTTTGAAGATGACGCCTTGTGAGGCTCTTTATGGGCGTAAGTGTCGGATGCCTCTATATTGGATTGAACTTAAAGAAAACTAGATTCACGGGGTTGATTTGGTTAGAGAAATCAAATAGAAGGTGAAAGTAATTCGAGAAAGTTTAAAGGCTACTTCTGACAGACAAAAATCCTACTCGAATTTAAGAAGAAAAGAAATAGAGTATCAAGTCGGGGATAAAGTTTTCTTGAAAGTGTCACCATGGAGAAAAGTTCTCAGATTTGGCCAAAAGATAAGTTGAGTCCATGTTTCATAGGACCATATAAGATTACTGAGAGAGTAGGGTCGGTAGCTTATCGATTGGCTTTACCGTCTGAATTAGAAAAGATACATGATGTGTTTCATGTGTCCATGTTGCGACACTACCGATCAGACCTTTCGCATGTAATTACTCCGTCAGAGGTAAAGATTCGTCCTGACATAACTTATGGTGAAGAACCAACAAAGATTTTAGCCTAGGAAGTCAAGCAACTAAGGAATAAGAATATCTCCCTTGTTAAAGTATTATGGCAAAGAAATGGAGTAGAAGAAGCTGCGTGGGAACCAGAAGAAATCATGAGAAACCAGTACCCAAATCTTTTTGCTGGTAAGATTTTTGGGGACAAAAATCCTTAAGGGGGGAGAGTTGTAACAGCCCGATTTAGGGCCTAGTCAAAATAGTGGTGTGAGACCATGAATCTAACTTAATGAAATGAGTTTTAAGGTTTAAGAGATGTTTGCATGATTGTGTGAATGTTTCATGAAGAAATTTTATGAAATTGTCTTTGAATGGTCCATTAGGACTAAATTGAAAATGTTGCAAAATATGAGATTCTAGAAGCTTTTAGTATGAAATAGCTTTGGAATATTAATTAGAAGTCCTTAAATAGCAATTTTCCCAATTTACAAAATTTTGGACAAAAATGGACATGAGTTACTAAATTGTGAAAATTTAGAGAGAATGGCATTTTGGTCATTTATCAATTAAATGACTAAAAAGGAAAAAGATTACAAAAATCTTATTCATCTTCTTCCTCCTTGTGTCGAAAATATGAGAGACTCCATAGTTAGGGTTTTTCAATTTTTGAAGCTTGCTAGTAAGTGCATCTTAGCCCTATTTTTAATATTCTTCGTATTTTTGGACTCCTCGTAGCATGAATTATTTTGGCTATAAGTTGAGCCAGAATGCATGTCCATAAAAATACCCGTGTATGACATACTTGTAAAATGATGTTTTATGGAAGATTATGAGAGTTTGATGTTAGATAAACATCTTTTCCTTATTGAATTTCATGAAAAATGTTAGTAAGGACTAATTTGTAATAGATATGAAATTGGCCATACATTTGTAAATAGTAAGAATTTGATATTGCTATAGTTGAGAAAATGAATTAGCTAAGCATGAAGTTTAATAAAGTTTAATGAAAATCACTTTACGAGCTTAGGGGCAAAAGTGTAATTATGAGAAAGTTTAGGGGCAAAATGGTAATTTTTTCAAAGTATGAGTTAAGAGTTAATTTAGTCAATGTGAGTATTAAATGAGTTAAATTATTATTATAGATCAAGAAAAATGAAGCCCGGACCGAAACCGATGCAAGAACAAAGTCGAAGACTAAATTGCAATATCTACATACATTTTGTACATTGAGGTAAGCTTGTATGGTTTCCAAGCTTCATGAATATTTTCATTGTATTGCTTGTTATGTTGTTAAATATAGATTACTTTCATGAGAATGTTTAATTATATGTTAAACAAAGAAATTAACGAGATTATGTATACGAAAGTCCGATTGATGTTGAATTACCTAGGATACTCAATCTACCACATGAGATAAGAAAGTCCGTATAACACCAAGCCAAGGCATGGCATCAACAATCAAGAAAAGATGTCATGTAAGACCAAGACAAGTCTTGGCATTGATGAATTATTATGAGATGAAGTCCCATGTAAGTCTAAGCCAATGCATGGCATTGACGAGTCTCCAAGCAAAGATGTCATGTAAGCCCAAGACAAGTCTTGGCATTGAGGAGTTATCATGAGATAAAGATCCCATGTAAGTCCAAGCCAAGGCATGACATTGGTAAGTAACAAGGAAGATTTCATGTAAGCCCAAGCCAAGGCTTGGCATTGACAAAGAAAAGTTACCAAGCAAGACCATGTCAAGACATGACAATAGTAAGTTCCCAAGGGAACCCACAAGGAAGAATTCGTGTAAGTCCATGTCAAGACATGGCGTCGATATCAAGTTAAGAAATCCCATATAAGACTATATCAAAGATGTAGCATTGGCATCAAGATACTTGTGGGATGAGATTCAGTATCCTTTGTTATTCATAGTAATTCATCGGGCAAAAGAGTAATGATTGAAAGAGAAAGCAAGAAAGTTAAGTAAGTAAAGCTATCACCAAGTTATGTTAGTTAAAATTAACTAAGAATATTATTCATGTTACGAATGATGAAGTTGAGATTATGCTTATCATAGTAGGGTATGCTGATCTATGTGATCAAGTAATACAGTTATCTTGTTTACTTTCAAGCATGAGACTGGTAAGTACCATGAGGAATGTAAGAATCAGTAAGAGTAAGTAAGCATAAGTATTTGAGATTTATGATGCCATTGTTTATGATGAATGGTTTATGTTAAGCAAATATATTGCTATATGCACTACATGCAAACTTATTAAGCTAAATGCTTACGTCTTTAATTCTTCTCTTTCATGTAGTCCTGCCAAGCTAAATTGTGGATCATTGACGTCGGAGCTCGAAGTACACTATCAATCATTATTTTTGTATAGCCAAGTTGTTTTTGTTTAAGTACAGCATGTATAGGAATCATTTCATTTTGAAATATTTATTAAGAAAAGCCAAAGTATTGGCTATTAAGTTCATTATTATTTTTTTGTGTATGGCTAATGAGATTGGCCAAGCTTGACTAAGTATGTGCGTATATTAATATTAATGGAGTATGTAATTTTTTTGGTTAATGTTAGATGAAGTTTTTGAATTTTGGATTTTGGCTCAGATTGGTCTTGATTTTACGGTGGTAATTGGCTTGGTAAATAGCCTCTAAGTGCCCACACGGATAGACACACGGGCGTGTGTCTGGGTCGTGTGTTCCCTATATGTTAGTGTCTTAGGTCAGAATAGACCACGGCTAACCCCGTGGCCGTTTGTACAGGCCGTGTGTGACACACGGTTAGCACCTGGGTGTGTGCCACAAGACGTGTAAATAAGTCAGTATGTCAAGGTTTGACACACGGTATAGGGCCACGGGCGTGTCAAGACCGTGTGTAAACTATCAGTATCCACCACGGGAGGAAGACATGGGCATGTACATGGGCGTGTGACCCCTATTTTGAGAGGAAAGTTTCTAGTTGAGTTTCGAAAGTTTTGGACGTAAGTTTAAGGCCTCGTAAGCTCATGAAATGTATGAATTGATTAAGAAAGAGAAGTTTTTAATTCGAACAAAATTTTATAGCCCATAAGTACATGTTTAAGAAGGTTCAAGCTTTTAATGTCTCGTATCCAGTTTTAGCCTCAGACTCGGGTATGGGGTGTTACAGATGCAATATGGGTGATAGTTGATAGATTGACGAAATCAGCTCATTTCATTCCGGTGAGAATAGATTATTCACTTGATAGATTAGTTGAATTGTACATTACTGAGATTGTGAGATTGCATGGAGTGCCACTATCTATAGTGTCTGACTGAGATTCGAGATTTACTTCGAGGTTTTGAAAGAAATTACAAGATGCATTAGGCATAAAATTGTATTTCAGTACTGCATTTCATCCACAAACAAATGGTCAATCCGAGCGAGTCATTCAAATCCTCGAAGATATGTTAAGATGTTGTGTACTTGAGTTTGAGACTATGAGGGAAAATCATCTGTCGTTGATTGAATTCGCGTATAATAACAATTATCAATCTAGTATTGAAATTGCACCATATGAAGCTCTTTATGGTCGAAAATGTCGAACTCTATTGTATTGGACTGAGCTGAGTGAGGATAAGATTCACGGGGTTGATCTTATAAAAGAAAAAAGCAGAAAGTGAAAGCAATTCAAGATAGTTTGAAAGCGACCTCAGATCGTCAAAAGTCATATGCGGACTTGAAACGGAAAGAAATCAAATTTGAGATTGGTGATAAAGTGTTTCTGAAAGTGTCTCCGTGGAAAAAGATACTTCGATTTGGCCGGAAAGGCAAGTTGAGTCCAAGATTCATCGGGCCATATGAGATCATTGAACGAATAGGGTCGGTTGCTTATAAATTGATGTTGCCACCTGGGTTAGAAAAGATTCATAACGTATTTCATGTGTCAATGCTTTGAAGGTACATATCTGATTCGTCTCACGTGATTACTCCTATTGAAGTTGAAATTCAGCCACATTTGTCATACAATGAAGAACCGATTCGACTTCTGGCACGAGAGACTAAAGAGTTGAGAAACAAAAGAATTTCCTTAGTGAAAGTGTTGTGGCACAAACACGAAAATGAAGAGGCTATGTGGGAGCCTGAGAATGTTATGAGAAAGCAATATCCACATCTATTCATTGGTAAGATTTTCGAGGATGAAAATCCCTAAGGGGAGAGTTGTAACAACCTGGTTTAGACCCTAGTCGGAATAGTGGTTTCGAGACCACAAATTTGAGGTCAAAATAATATTTTAATGATATCTTTGGTGGTGATTCTATGTGACATAGCTTGTGTGAAAATTATGTGTGATAAGTTTATCGATTGTGTGTTTAATTAAGAGAAATGACTTAATTGCATAAGGTGCTAAATGCTGTGTGCTTATTTATATGTGCTTAATTGTTGTTGGCTTTTTAAGGTGGAGGTTTTTGTTGTTAATAATCCATTTTTTTAGATAGTGGATGGTTAAATGACAAGATAACCTTAATGTATATTTGTCTTCTATGTTTATTAAAAGGTTAGTTTAGTAAATTAATAATTATGTTTAATATGTTATAATAAAACATAGAAAATAGTCATTGTTATCATCTTTGCTCCACCGAAAATTGAGAGTGAAAGAAGGGTTTTAAGCTTTGAAAATTTCGGCTATTGTTCATCTTGATTTAAGGTATGTTTGAGCTCAGTTTTTATTAATTTCTACGTTTTTCGTAATCTTTGCTTCGTGCTCTAACTAACCCATATTGAAATTTTGTGAATTGATGATGTTTTTGTGATGATCCATTGATGAATGTATGAGCTATGTGCTAGTTGATAGTGAAATACGAAAACTTGGTATTGGGTTAACATAGTTTGAATTGAGATTTTTAGTGAAATTGAGCATTTTAGACTTAATTGAGAAAATGAGTAATTGAACGATTAAATTGTAAAATAAATGAAAGGTGTGGGCTTGTATGAGCACAGTAAGAATTCAGCTAGGAATGGGTAGAAGCAAATTATGTGTATTTGGTGATTTGATGAATTAAGGACTAAAGTGTCAAAATGTGTAAATGTGAGGGATATATTGTAAATTGCCCTAAATATGTTTATATGGATCAAATTGAATGAATTTGTGATTGAATGGATTGAATTTGAATGTGTATAGACCAAGAAAGGAGAGGTTCAGATCGAGATCGAGGCAAAGATAAAGTGCTTGATTAATTGACCGTTTCGCTATTCAACGTTCGATGTAAGTTCGGATATAGTACAAAGTGTTAATTTGTGTTCTATGTGATGTGAATTGAATAAATATCTATATAACTATGATCTTAGAAATGCTATGTGCTGAATCAAATTAGAAAGCATTAAGTGTGCAAAATTAGAAATGCATAGAAATGATTAGCACTGTGTGTTCAAGTTGATAGAAGCTTCGGCTTATTGAATCGACACTGTGTGTGCGATATCGATATAAACTCGGTTTAACGTAATTGCACTAAGTATGAGATGACAAGTTTGTCAGGTTTACAAATTGGCACTAAGTGTGCGACATAAGCAAGGGAATAACAAAGATTGATCGTAGTATAAAGTCGAATAATTAAGTAGCATGGCTGGTGAAGTTACTATGTGTTGGCAAAGGTATGTATGACACCTATGTCGTTGATAAAATTGAAAGTAAATGAATGGAATGCTATGTGAGTATTGGATAAAGTTGAACTTGTGTACCATTGGTAAATTATCTATGTGATGGTTAAATGTGTATATTGAATTGGTTCATTGAGTTAATTGTATTATAATTCGAACTTACTAAGCTTTGAAAGCTTACTGTGTGATTGTTTCTATGTTTTGTAGTGTCAGTAAAGCTAGCTTGAATTCGCGGATTGTCAGCCTCTCAATCACACTATCGGCAATCTATTTTGGTACTTTGGAAAGATGTATATAGTTGAATTATGGCATGTATAGGCTAGTAGATAAGATATGTCCTGAAATGTTTAATCCTTGCCATGTAAGTTGGCTTGGAAGTTGAATGATGTTGAACTTATGAATGAGTTATGGAAATGGTATATTTCATGATGGTCTGGTTGATGATAAGATGTGGTTTGAAGAAAGTTTATGAAATGGATTACATGATGTTTGGTATATTCATGTTTTGATGTATATTTGTCACTTTGAATGGCTTTAATTGTGATGACAATAAGCATGAGAGTAAATAGTTTAGTTGGTGATTGGATAATGCATGAATTGGTATGTTTGAATGCCTTTGAAAGCATGAATTTGTATTGTAGTGATACTTGTAAGTATGATCTTATTGTCGGATGGAAATTTGGCCTTACAAATGGCCTGTTTTGCCTACACGATTATGGCACACGGGCATGCCTATAGACCGTGGGATAAAGTTAGTAGCTAGTTTAAGAGCACACGGCCATGGTATACAGGAGTGCCTAGTAGCCGTGTGAATAAGTCACTATATTGCCTAAAAGCACACGACTTTAGCACACGGGCGTGTTTGATGGCTGTGTGAAGAAGTCAGTATATATGTCCTATTTGACACGGCCTAGACACATGGGTGTGTCTGGTAACCGTGGGAGGCACACGGCCTGGTTGCACGGGCGTGTGACCTCAACTGTGTTGAATAGTGCTTGAAATTTTGAAAACTTTTGTAAGCATTCGGTTTAGTCCTGTCCCCTTTCAACATTAGATTAAGGTCTCGTAGACCTAGATGAGCGGCCGTATGTTTGTATTTGAGCATGTATGATTAATAATAGACTTTGTGTTGTGGAATGGATGTATGTTCTTGTTGTTGTTCGGTAATGCCTCTTAACCCTATTCTAGCGACGGTCTCGGGTTAGGGGTGTTACAATGTATGATGAGATTGAATATCCTTTGATATTCCGAGTAGTTCAATGGGCAAATAACTAAGTTTATGTACAAATGATAAAGAGCTAAGTCTATGTTTAAGAGAATAAAAGTGCTAAAGTTGTGTGATGAAGTGATATAGGTACCCATAAGTAACTTACGAGATATAAATGCAAAATGTGATGTGTGATTCGGTAAGATTGTGCATGAGTAAGTTATGTTGATGTGTTTGAGAACTTGTGTTGCTATCATCCCATGAGATGAATAGATGTTATCATAAGTCTTTATGTTGCTATTTATTTCATGCAAACTTACTAAGCTTTATGCTTACCTTTCTCTTTTCCCTTTTCCTTGTAGTATCGCCAAGCTAACTCGGGGATCGTAGAACGCCAGAGTTCGGATCACACTATCAACTATTCTTTTAGTATAGTAAAGTTGATTTATTTTGGGTATGGCATTTATTGAAACTTGGTCATTTTGTTATGTCATATTTGTTTGTCAAAGTGTTGCCTATTATTATAACTCATTCATTTTGTAAATGGCCATTGGGAATTGGCCAATACTTGTTAAGTTATATATATATATATATATCCAATGATGATGATATTCATGAAGTGCAAGTTTGTGTAATTGATCGAGTAAAATGTGAAGTGTATGCATGATGAATGTATGATTCTTCATAGTGTATTATTTTTATGTTTTGTTTTGCTTGTGAGGGTATAAGTGTGTTTGTTTTTCAAGGTGGCACTTGGCTTGGTAAATAGCCTTCTAATTGTCTACACGAGTAGACACATGGGCGTGTGCCTAGGCCGTGTGTGACACACGGTCAGCCCCAATGGGTGTGTTGATAGGCCCTATGTCCCCTGCATCAAATTTGCGAAAATTCAGTTCGTCAAACGGACTAGCACACGGGCGTGTGACTAGGCCTTGTGCCCCTATGTGTTTGCTGACATCATAAATAGAATACTAATGTTTTCACACACAGGTGAGGGCACAGGCGCGTGCTAGGCCGTGTGAAACCCCTTTAGGTTGAAATGAAAATAAAATCCACACGGTTAGAAACATGGGCGTGTGTGGCTACACGGCTTGCCCACACCGGCGTGTGGCCCTGTTTTAAGTAAAATTTTCTAAGTGTGCTAAATTTTTCGGTTTAGTCCTGAACCATTCCATATGTATGTTTAGGGTCTCGTAAACCCATAATAGGGACATTATGAATATGAATGAAAAAGTTTTAAGTTGGAACGAAATTTTATGACCTGATGTTGTATGTTTGAGCAAGATAAGTTCGGTAATGCCTTGTATCCAGTTCCGTGTGAATACGGTAAAGGGTGTTATATTTAGTGGTATCAGAGCTACGATTTAGTCGATTCTTGGACTAACGTAGCGTATGCATGAGTCTAGCTATACATGCCATACATATGAGTATTTACATAATGATAGTGTGACGACTCCTAACGATTTAAATTGTGTTTTCATATAGTAAATGGATCCCGATAGAGCTGTGGCGGATGATGTAGAAATTAAGATGCCGGCCCCCACTCAAGGGACGGTGCAGACTAAGAATGAGAATAGACCAACGACTGTAAGTCAGAGAGGAGGAGAAGAGGCTACGGAAGCCTTTCCCACATGATGAATGCATGGTATATGGAGTTCGTTCGTGCGAACCCGAATGCACAACCCCCTCCACTCCTACCTATTCTTCTGCCTACCCCTGTAGCTCCCCAAGTGATGGAAGTAGTAAGAAGAGAAAAGCCTCCGGTTGATAGAATCTAGAAACAAGGAGCTGAGGAATTTTGAGCTAGTAAAGATAATGATCCGAAAAGAGCAAAATTTTGGCTTGAAAATGTCATCGGGGTATTTGATGAGTTATCTTGCACACTTGAAGAGTGCATGAAATGTGTGGTGTCCCTCTTGAGAGATTCCACTTATTAGTGGTGGAACACCCTTGTGTCGGTTATACCAAGGGAGAGAGTTAATTAGGGGTTTTTCCAAGAAGAATTCTGGAATAGGTACATTAGCCAAAGATTTATTGACCAAAAAAGAAAGGAATTTCTTGAATTAAAACAGGGTCGGATGACAGTAACCGAGTATGAGAGTGAATTCGTAAGGCTTAGTAATGATGCTCAAGAGTGTGTATCCACTGAAGCCATTATGTGTAAAAGGTTTGAGGACGAATTAAATGAAGATATTCGATTATTTGTTGGTTACCTAGAATTGATGGAATTTGTTGTGCTAGTGGACAGAGCTTGCAAAGCCGAGGAGTTGGTTAAAAGAGAAAAGAAAAACTAAAATGGAGTCTCGTGACTCAAGAAAGAGAGAACTGAACAAGTCATTTCAATCCTCATCTAAGAAGTCAAGAGATTTCACTACTCGATCAGCTACTTCAGCTGGATTTCCAAGTAGTTGTAAGGGTAAACAGTACTCGGGTCTAAAGCTCAAACCACTTTAGTTGCTAGTGTTGGGAAAGCTCGACCAATAGACCGGAATGTCCAAAGTGTGGTAGACGTCACCCCGTTGAGTGTCGAGCACATGAGAGAGCCTGTTTTAAATGTGGTTCCCAAGATCATTTTATTAGAGAGTGCCCTGAGATAGTCAAAAAAGAGAAAATTCAGAGTACAAGATCGAGAAGTATTACTAGAGGGAGACAGCAAAGAAACCCAGGAAATGGAACGAGTAGTAAGAGTACACCGAGAGAGCAGACTGCAAGATCTGAGGGTAGAGTGTCTGCGAGGACTTATGCCATTCGTGCTCATGAAGAGGCGTCATCCCTTGATGTAATTACAGGTACATTTTCTCTCTATGATACTAATGTTGTTGCTTTAATTGATCCGGGATCTACCCTGTAATAGCCAGATTTTGGGGCTAGTCAGAACAGTGGTTTTGAGACCACTAATCGAGATTGAGGAAAATTATTTTGATGTTATTTTATGTGTTATGGCATTGATATAGCTATGTGGAAATTTTGGTACTTTAATTTGAGCGATAGCATGCTTAATTGTGAAAAAGGACTAAATAGCATAAAGTGCAAAAGTTATATTTTCAAGGTAAGGGTGTCTAATAGCAATATAATATTAAATTGGAGGTCCTTAAAGTGCAAATAAGCCATTAAAGAAGGGATGGCCAGCCATAGAGACAAGATTATTAAATGGGTCAATTGGTTAGGTAGAAATAGGTGACTAAATTGCTTTTTATGCATAAAATAAGGAAAAGAGTGATATCACCTTTTCTTCAACATTTTTCACCACCGAAAATACCAGATTAGAGGGGGTTTTGAAAGCTTTGAAAATTTCAGCAACTTATCCTCATCCAAGTAAGTGGTTTTGGTGGTTTTATTTGATAATTTTTGTATTTTTAGAGTCCCCAAAGCTTAAGCTAGCTAATGAGGGGACTAATTTGTAATATGGTTAAAAGTCTAGAGACTTTCCATGAGAATGTTTATGTTGTTTTCTGAGTTTTTATGGAAGAAAATTAATGTTAGAGAGATGAGAAACAACTTTGGTGAAAGGTGTAGTCATGAAAACACCTAAATGAGACCAAGTTGTAAAGTTTGTGATATTGTAATAAATGCATGAAATAGATGAAATTAAGAGTATTTGTAAGAGAAATAAATGTTCAGATAGGCTTGTTTAATGAGAAAATGTGTTGAAAATTGATTTATGAGCTAGGGCCAAAATCATAATTTTGCCAAAGTGTAAGGGCAAAATGGTCATCTTTGCCTAAGTATAGATTTTGAGGTATTATGATCATAAGATGATTTAAATGAGTGAACTTTGTTGTTATAGACCAAAGAGAGCTTGGAATCAACCTTGACCGAGGAAAAGACAAAGTTATGGAATAGACCATCGATTAACGCATTTTGCACTAAGGTAAGTTTATGTGTAAATGATGCATTTTATATACACATGTTGTTACTAATTAGTGCATTGTATGATTGAAGACATGTATGATTTAAGTGGATTGAATTTGGTAGTAATTGAATAATTTTTGTATGAGTGACGAAATAGATGTGTAAATATGAAATAACATTCGTAGTAATAAATAGTGGGCTGTGTGCGATACCACTATAACAAATCTTGATGGTGGGCTAAGTGCGTTACCACCTTATTTCTTAATTACGATGGGCTGTGTGTAGCACCATCGTCTATTTATCATTTGGTGGGCAATGTGCGATACCACCATAACTATCCTTTTTGGTGGGCTATGTGCGATACCACCCTATTAAAGTTTGATAGTGGGCTAAAAGCGAAACTACCGAGTAATTGGTATTATGAATGGTTTATTGAGAAATTATGATGTGTTGTATCATGTGGCCTTGTCGTGTTAAGTGTAGGGATGCATGTTAATGAGTGTGAGCATTAAGCTTGTGATATGGTTAGAATGTGGTAAGGGAGGAAATAAGTAAGCATGATTATGAATGTGGACTATTCTTGCTTAGTATGTAATGTTATTTATTGTTTAGCACATACTATGATGTTATTTGTTTACATGTAAACTTACTAAGCTTAAAGATTACTCCCCTTTCCCTTGTTTTATAGAGTCAAAGAGCCGGGTTGGGATACGAAGATAATCGAAAGATCACCCACACTATCAGCTCATCTTGGTATATTTTGAATTAGCATTTTGAGTATGGCATGTATAGGGCCTAGACTAGGTGAAATATTTTTATTTTGGCCAAGTGTGTGTTGGCTCCTTATAGACAAATTCTTTTGTACATGGCCATAGTTAATGGCTCAATACTATTAATCAATGATAAGAAGAGGTTATTCATAATTGTGTAGAGTATATGAATGGATTGTTTGGCTATGAAAATGCATGATTGAATTGTTGGTAAAGGGTGAAGTTTGAGTGAGTTAGGGTGATGAAAGAGCTTGGCAAATAGCCTTGTTCTTGTCCATACGGGCGTGTGTCTAGGCCGTGTGTGACACACAGTCAGTTCCATGGTTGTGTGACCAGGCCGTGTGTCCCCTTATATATTAGAATTTCAAGTCAGCAAGCTTAGTAGTAAACACACGGGTAGAGACACGATCGTGTGTCTCAACCGTGTAGGAGGCATGACCACGGACATGGGTGTGTGCCTAGGCCGTATGAAGTCTGCACCTTGATTTTAGAATTTAAATCGCCACACGGTTGAAGCATACAGGCGTGTGATAAGCCATGTAGAATAAGTCAGTGTCAACCACGGGTACATCACATGGACGTATGGCTGACCGTGTGATGCACGTCTGTGTCGACCACGGGTGCAAGGCACGGGCGTGTGAAATACCACACGGGCGTGTGGCCCCTATTTAGGTAAAATTTTCCTAAGTGCGCGCAAGTTTTTGATTTATTTTCGAAACCTTCTAGAAGTGTGTTTAGGGCCTCGTAGGCCCATTATAAGGATATTAGAAGTGTGTATGGAAAAGTTTTAATTTGGAATAGAGTTTGATAGCCCAAAGTTGTATGACCATATGAGTTAAGTACAGTAACACCTCGTATCCGATTCCGGTGTATAATATGGGTAAGGGGTGTTACATACCCACTCATATATTTTCATGAAATTAGTATCTAGTATGAGTATGTCTCTAGAGTCTACAAATGATAAACCGTAAAAGAAACAAAATTGAGACCCGCATTTAGTATGCTTTTAGATGATTTAGCCCATAATTTATGTAAAAAGGTGCTTTCAATCCTTTCTTTTCATGTTTATACTCAGGAAAGCACCTGAGAACGAAAAGAATAAGAAACAGGCTTAAAACGGGCCAATTTGGGCTAAAGTGGAAATCAACACAGCCTGGACATCAAACCACACGGTCGTGCATCGTCAAAATACTTCACACAGCCTGACCCTAGATTTACACGGTCGTGCCTCAAACAATAGAATCAAAACATGGCCCAACCACGATTTACACGGGCATGTGCCCTAGTCGTGCCTCTGCCGTAGGAGAGAGCAATTTCACTCGGATTTGGATACATTGAGGCAAAGAAACACTTTCCAAAGCTTATTCAAACACCGAGTAGAAACTATACTCGAATTAGGACACTTAGGTCCAAGTAAAGCATTCTAAAAGTCTATATAAACATCCTAAGTGTATCCTGAAGAGGGGTTAGGCGTTAGGCGTTGAGCTAGGCCAAAGAGCCGAAGCCAGAGCAGTTCCGTTCAGGGAATTACTCGAAGATAGCCAGTTGATCCATCTCAAGGAGCCGAAATTCTACTCAAGACGGTGGATTTCTCCTTCAATTCCTTCAGAGGGTTTTAGGGATTTCTTATGTTTTGTTTTATCTTTTCTCTTGAGATGTTTTCTTTATTCATTATGAACTAAACCCTTCAGATACCTGAAGGGGATGAAACCTAGATAAATCTTATTATTGTTTTCTGAATTGTATGATAAATACTTAGTTTGTTCTTAATTATGCATGCTTAATCCAAATCTGATGTGCTTAGGTGGAGGAGGAATAGACCCTTCTTAAGAGTAGATCTAGCATAATTAAGCGAAGTTGACTGTACGTCTAGAGATAGGGTGACGAGATTTTACCGGATTAGGGTGAAACCTAATATGGGAATCCATAGATCGATTTACTGCTATTCTAGGGGGTTATTATAAGAGAATGAGATTTCTACTAATTAACCTAGGGTTAGACATTATTCGCCTCGAGAGAGGGTTTAATATACGTTAGGGAGACTTACGGATCAAACTAAGTGAATAAATAGTATGATTCAGTGTTAAATAGCAAGTGAAGTCTAGGTGGATTCTTCCTGAGGGTATCGTCGTGATCAACTGAGTTTTTCATCAAGTTATTTCCCAATTTGTTCTTTTTGTCTTTGTGTCTTTAGCTTAGTAGTCGTTAAATTAGATTAAATCAATTAATCACTCCATATTTTACTCTAAATAATAAAAACAAAGTGAGTATTAGTGCTTTTAGTTCTTTTGGGTTCGACAATCCAGTCTTTCCTAAGATATACTACCGTTCGATAGGTACACTTGCCTATAATTGTTGTCAGAGTTAGTTTCCAGGTTTGATCATATTCTTTATAAATTTTACGATCAAGTTTTTGGCGCTGTTGCTGAGGAGCTAAAATATTAAGAAAACTCTATTTTTATTACTTTAGCTATTATTTTTATTTTAAATTTCGCAATTTAATTTATTTTACTTACTAAATTTTCTTTCTTTCTTTTCCTAACAGGTACCTCTAGTTTATGGCTAGGAGGAACCCGAGAGGACCACTAGTATACGATAGTGATATCGAAGCTACCACATGTAGAAATCGCAGAGAAATCAGACAAGCCCTAAATTACATAGAGGAAGATCAAGAATACAGATCCAATCCTACTGAAGGGATGGACGAGAATAACCCACTAGCACGGATGTGCGAGAAAATAATGCTCCATGCATAATGTTTGATTATGCTAAACCGCATTTAACAGGAGCAGAATCGAGTATTGTTAGGCCTACTATAGCCGCTAATAATTTTGAACTAAAGCCTAAGACAATACAAATGATTCAAAAGTTTGTTCAATTTGATGGTTTGTAAGACGAAGATCCAAACACTCATATACCTAATTTCTTAGAGTTATGTGATACCTTCAAAATAAATGGCATTTCTGATGATGCCATATGTCTTCGATTATTTCCTTTTTATTAAGGAATAAAGCCAAACAGTGGTTAAACTCATTACCATAGTGTCAATCACTACATGGGAGCAGATGACCGAAAATTTTTTATTAAAATATTTCCCACCGGCCAAAACGGGCAAATTATAGAATGATATCTCTTCTTTTGTACAAATGGATTTATAAACATTATACGACATATGGGAAAGATACAAGGATCTCTTGAGGAGGTGTCCATACCATGGTCTACCCATGTGGCTACAAGTCCAAACTTTCTTAACCGTGTAAACCCCTCAACGAGGCAACTAATTGATTCAGCCACCGGTGGAATCCTGAACAACAAAACTCACAAGAACCTACGAGTTCATTGAAGAGATGTCACCGAATAACTATCGGTGGCAAGTTACAAGGACAAAGCCGACAAAATCAATAGGAGTTTACAACCTCGATCACAAAGGACCATGCTATCAACACGGTAGAGATGATGAATAAAAAGCTTGATTGTTTGTATTCTTTGCAGGTACATCCAGTCATGCAGTGCAACACCAATGGAACTATGGCGAATCCTAAGTACCAACCCTACCAACCAAACTAGGATGAGTATACAATTAGCTGATAAAACTGTTAGATTCCTAGGGGCATTATTGGAGATATTCTTGTCAAAATCAATAAATTTGTTTTCCAGTAGATTTTGTTGTCTTAGATATGGATGAGGATAATACAATCCTCTTAATTTTGGGAAGACCCTTCTTAGCAACTGCCAAGACTAAAATTGATGTTGGCACAGGAGAACTCATACTTTGTGTAGGTGACAAATCAATCAGTCTTTAAGCTCTTGACTCGGTTAGGACAACAACCGATGAAGGTAAGAAAGATAAGTCAGTCGATAATCAATTTGTACGAACTTCATCACAGGAAACACCACGTGAAGAAAAACCTGAGCCAACCCATAGAACCCAAACCGACAAAGAGAAGGATCAAAACCTTAAGGTCGACAGACTAGAAGAACAGAAGACACACGTCAAAGGAAAACCACACGAAGCAGAACCGAATGAGCATCTAGAAGAGCTCGTAAGAACATTCAATCACTACAAAAATAGGAGACTAGGTACTGTTAGACAAAGCAGATCCGCACATCATCGCAACAGACCTGAAGCCAAAGGGAGAAATCCTTCTTAAGGTACACAACATCTTCCCACACAGAACAGTCGAGGTAAGCAACCCAACATTCGAAACCTCTAAGGTAAATGCTTTTCGATTTGAACTTTGTCAAGAAAATAGAACTTTAAGCAAGAGGGAAGATATTCAAACCTTTAAACCTCCTTGATTCAAGTACAAGGAAAAGTCTAGCTTCAGACTATAAATAAGCGCTTCTCGGGAGGCAACCCGGGTACTAACCCTACTTCTTTTTACATTTGTTTTCATTTTATTTTATTTTCTTTCTCTTTCTCTTTGTAAACTAACCAAAAGTGCAGATTAGAACACACGTCCTACACACGGCCGTGTCCGTGGCCGTGTGGACCACCGGAATCCCTGTACTGACATAGCAGAGGCTGTGCGAATCAAATCCCAACCACTGTTTGACGTCATAGATCCAACCACTCCCCCACAGGCACCGATAAATTGGCACGGTCGTGTGCCACGATCGTGTGAAGCTACTGACTTACCAGACACGGGAAAACCACGCCCATGCTACCTAACCGTGCCAACACACTGCCTTTTCAGAAATGGGCGTGGCATCTAAAAATGGGCGTGGGTGAACCAACACACCTAGACATACGGCCATGTGATGCGGCTGTGTAATTCAACACACCCTCGATCCACGGGGGTGGGAATGTGCCAGATTGGAAATCCTATTTAAACCCCACAGCCCTTCTTCTTCTCCCTTCAATCTTTCTACCTTCTTTTTCTTTCTTAGAAAAGGTGTCCAGACTCTTGAACTACACTAGAATCATGCCGAAGAAGTGTAAGAAGGCAAGTATTGTCTCCTCAAATGAGACCCCACACATAAGTTTATGTCGGCCGCTTCATCCAAACACAAAGGCAAGGGTCTTTGAGACCTTTTCGGTTTTATTTTTCTTTTCTTTTTTGCTTCAATTTCCTTCCCTTTGGCTCTCTTATGCTTAATCTAGTTTATTTGGTTTTAGTATCTTTGTTTTAGGTTCTAAAGGCTGCTTGGGAATCACGCACCATAGCCTTAGAGGTCACACCCACCTCGTGAACCATCCAACAATAAAGACTCCTTAGTCCATTAGTCTTTTCTTTTAATTTTAGTTTTCTTCTTAGTCCCCTTCTCTTTATTTTCTTTGTCTTTAATTATAGTATTAGTATATTATTAATGTTTCTTTAGATTTCTTGGCTACATCTTTGCAAGCTACCCAATTTCTTTATCTAGCACAAAACTCATCGGTAGACACCCTACCAAGCCCATAGAAAACGCCACCACCGCCTCCACCCATCTTCAATCATGACCTTGGCCAACTCCCGGAGTCATCCAAAATTCAGGAAGTATCACTTCTCCCCTTCTCTTTTGATTTCACTATTATAAGATTATTTATCTATCTTTGTACATTGAGGGCAATGTACATCTTTAGTGTGGGGGGAATTAAGTGCCTAACTTTTTGCATGATTCTAAAAATCCTTAATTTAATCTTGTTTTTAAGTATTTTTCTCATATTATTAATTAGGATGAAATTTCTAATGATTTATGGTTTTTATTGATATGTTTTGCATTAAGTCATTGATAACTGTGCATTGATTATTTAAACCCTAAGATACTAGAGAATCAAGCATGATAAGTCTATTTTTCAAGAATCAAAAATTTTCTAGGTTGTTGAACTGAATTTGAATATTACCTTGAAGTTTGAAATTTACTGGGATTGATGTCAAATACCCATAATTTTTGTGAGATTTTGAGCCTTATAGAGCATATATTCTTTTTCATGCTCACTTTATTGATTATGAGTGTGTCAACACTAAATTGTTATTCTAGAACTTGCCTAGATTATACATATCGAGACCACATTAATGATTTGATATACTGAGATGATAAAGGCACCTAGGTTTTAACCCATTCACTCCACTAAAAAGCCTACCTTCACAATCAACCCTTAGTGAACCCATTTGATCCTAACAACCCTTTTATTGATTTACCCGCTAAATTTTAACCCAAAACCCTTTGTATTTGTTATCACCATTCTTTTGACTACCCTTTTATCTAGAATTGATTTAACCAATTGCCGAATTAGTTTATTTCAGTTGTTAAAGTTTCCTTTATTATGTTTCTAGCTTGTTCTAGAAAAAAAGAAAGTATATTCAAGTATTAGTATATGATTAAAGGAGCTTATGCGCTTAAATTCCAATTGTTGAAGAAGAGCTCTATTAAAAGTATTATCAATAGTAGTATTACTAGTTTCAAAGTAATCATTTATTTTCTAGTTCATAATTTATCAAGTTAATCTTGATTTTCAACCTTCTAATTCAGCCTTTATCCACACCTTTAACCTAACCTCTATTACAACCCTGTCAAAGACCTTTTGATTTGTGTATCATCTCATATTACAGTGGTGGAGATTTGATTTTCAAGCAAGCCTATGGGATTAACTTTTCAAGTTCGACTTATGAATGCTTTCTCTTGAACCTTAAACACTTCGAGTGCTTTGATTAAATCTTTAGTGAGGATGTCAATCTTTGTCGGTTTTGGATTAAAGGTAATTATTTAGATAATGGGAGATGCCTATATTTTCGAGCTACAAACTATACGGCTTAGAATTGTTTGAATCTTTAGGAGTCTTTGAGCTAAATTATCCATGTGTAAATTATCTTTGAATTATGATGAGGCATTGTTGATAGGAATTGTGAATTATGGAAACTTTGTTTTAATTGTAAGTTGAGAATTTTGCTTGAGGACAAGCAAAAGCTTAAGTGTGGGGGTATTTGATAAACCGTAAAAGTAACATATTTTAGACCTGCATTTTGTATGCTTTTGGATGATTTAGCCCTTAATTTATGTAAAAAGGTGCTTTTAATCCTATCTTTTAATGTTTATACTCAAGAAAGCACCCGAGAATGAAAAGAATAAGAAACGAGCTTAAAACGGGCCAATTTGGGCCAAAGAGAAAATCGACACAGCCTGGACATCAAGCCACACGACCGTGCATCGTGAAAATACTTCACACGGCCTGACCCCCGATTTACCTGGCCATGCCTCAAACAATAGAATCAAAACATGGCCCAACCACGATTTATCACAGGCGTGTGCCCTGGCCATGCCTCTGCCGAAGGAGAGAGCAATTTCACTCAGATTTGGATACTTTGAGGCAAAGAAACACTTTCCAAAGCTTATTCAAACACCGAGTAGAAACTATACTCGAATTAGGACACTTAGGTCCAAGTAAAGCATTCTAAAAGTCTATATAAACATCCTAAGTGTATCTTGAAGAGGGGTTAGGCGTTAGGCATTGAGCTAGGCCAAAGAGCCGAAGCCAGAGCAGTTCCGTTCAGGGAATTACTCTAAGATAGCCAGTTGATCCATCTCAAGGAGCTGGAATTTTACTCAAGATGGCAGATTTCTCTTTCAATTCCTTCAGAGGGTTTTAGGGATTTCCTATGTTTTGTTTTATCTTTTCTCTTGAGATGTTTTCTTTATTCATTATGAACTAAACCCTTCAGATACTTGAAGGGGATGAAACCTAGATAAATCTTGTAATTGTTTTCTGAATTATATGATAAATACTTAGTTTGTTCTTAATTATGCATGCTTAATCCAAATTTGATGTGCTTAGGTGAAGGAGGAATAGACCCTACTTAAGAGTAGATCTAGCATAATTAAGCGAAGTTAATTGCACGCCTAGAGATAAGGTGACGAGATTTTTCCAGATTAGGGTGAAACCTAATATGGGAGTCCATAGATCGATTTACTGCTATTCTAGGGGGTTATTAGAAGAGAACGAGAGTTCTACTAATTAACCTAGGGTTAGACGTTATTCACCTCGAGAGAGGGTTTAATATACATTAGGGAGTCTTACAGATCAAAATAAGTGAATAAATCGTATGAGTCATTGTTAAAAAATAAGTGAAGTCTAAGTGGATTCTTCCTGAGGGTATCGCCGTGATCAACTGGGTTTTTCATCAAGTTATTTCCCAATTTGTTCTTTTTGTCTTTGTGTCTTTAGCTTAGTAGTCGTTAAATTAGATTAAATCAATTAAATTAGATTAAATCAATCAATCACTCCATATTTTACGCTAAATAATAAAAATAAAGTGATTATTAGCACTTTTAGTTCATTTGGGTTTGACAATCCGGTCTTGCCTAAGCTATACTACTGTTCGATAGGTACACTTACCTATAATCATTGTCAGAGTTAGTTTCCATGTTTGATCATATTCTTTATAAATTTTAAAACTCGACAAAACAACGATCAACATAATTGATGATAAAAGTATCCAATCCCTTAGA
Organism: Gossypium rotundifolium; assembly: GCA_025506655.1. Lineage (NCBI taxonomy): Eukaryota > Viridiplantae > Streptophyta > Magnoliopsida > Malvales > Malvaceae > Gossypium > Gossypium rotundifolium. The sequence continues at coordinate 45,186,799 of CP106732.1, read as the reverse complement.
CAAATGTGTATTAGTTGATAAGGTATGCAAAGATTGCCCATTGATGATTAGAGGCCATTATTTTAAGGCGAATCTCATGCTATTACCATTTGATGAATTCAATATAATTCTTGGCATGGACTGGTTAACCGCTCATGATGTGACAGTAAATTATGGAAAGAAATACATTGAATTGAGATGTGAAGAAGGGGACACTCTTCGTGTTGAATCAAATGAATAGGACAGATCGCCTGTAGTTATTTCTCATATGTTCGCCTAGAAATATGTAAGAAAGGGATACGAAGTTTATCTTCCTTTGTGATGAATGCCAAAGAAACTGAGTTAAGAATTGAATCAGTACCGATAGTATGTTAGTATCTAGATGTATTCCCAGAAGAATTGCCAGGGTTGCCTCCAGTTAGGGAAATTGAATTTGGCATTGAGTTACCCCCTGGTACTGCACTTATATCGATTGCTCCATACAGAATGGCTCCAACTAAGTTGAAAGAATTGAAGGCACAGTTACAAGATTTGACGGACAAAGGCTTTGCACGACCGAGTTATTCTCCGTGGGGTGCTCTAGTACTATCTGTGAAAAAAAGATGGTTCCATGAGATTATGTATAGATTATTGGCAACTTAATAAGGTAACCGTGAAGAACAAGTACCTATTGCCAAGGATCAACGATTTGTTTGATCAATTGAAGGGAGCCACTATTTTTTCTAAGATAGACTTGAGGTTCGATTATTACCAGTTGAGGGTCAAAGACTCAGATGTACCGAAAACCGCATTTTGGACAAGGTATGGGCACTATGAATTTTTAGTTATGCCTTTGGGTTTAACAAATGCCCCTCCTGTGTTTATGGATTTAATGAACCGTATCTTTCGGCCATATTTGGATAAATCTGTTGTGGTTTTTATTGACGATATATTATTTTACTCTCGTGATGAGAATGATCATGCTGAGCACTTGAGGATAGTTTTGCAAATTTAACGAGATAATCAGTTATATTCCAAGTTTAGTAAAAGTGAATTTTGGATTAAAAAAGTTGAGTTTTGGGGGCACATTGTCTCGGGAGATGGAATCCGAGTTGACCCAAGCAATATTTCAGCTATTATTGATTGGAAACTGCCAAGAAATGTATCAGAGGTTAGAAGTTTTCTGGGCCTAGCTGGCTATTACAGATGGTTTTTCAAGGGATTTTCCATGATAGCAACTCCAATGACGAGGTTGTTACAAAAAGATGTGAAGTTTGAATGGACAGAAAAATGCCAACAAAGTTTTGAGAAACCAGAGACAATGTTGACTAAGGCTCTAGTTCTAGTACAACCTAAACCAGGAAAAGAATTTGTGGTCTATAGTGATGCTTCCTTGAATGGATTGGGCTGTATGCTTATGCAAGAGGGCAAGGTGATAGCATATACCTCCAGACAATTAAAGCCGCACAAAAAGAATTACTCGACACATGATTTAGAGTTAGCTGCCATTGTGTTTGCATTGCAGATATGGAGACACCATTTGTATGGTGAAAAATGTCAGATATTCACCGATCATAAAAGCCTAAAGTACTTGATGACTCAAAAGGAGTTGAATTTAAAGCAACGAAGATGGTTAGAACTGATTAAGGATTATGAGCTAGTGATTAACTACCAACTGGGAAAGGCTAGGCTAGTGATTATAAGCTAGTGATTGGCCATAGTGATTGGTATTATGAGTTGCTATAAGAGTAATAAAGGATCGGCTAGGCTTGTTAAAGAAAGAAATTTGATTAAAATTATTTTATGAGCCTAGGGGCAAAATCATAATTATGTGAATGTCTAAGGACAAAATGATAATTTTACCAAAGTAGGAATTTTGGAATGTCTTGATTAATGTGGTGATTAAATGAGTGAATTTTATCAATATAGATCAAGCAAAAAAGAGTTTGGACTTAGACCGGGGGAAAACCAAGTTATTGGACTAAATCAAACAAGTCACCCATATTTTGTATATCGAGGTAAGTTGTACGTAAATAAAACAACTGTATTGTTATTATGCAGTAAACAATTGATATTGCATAAAATTTTTTATTATTGTTATGAATATGCATGACAAAATTTGATGTGGTATACTCCCGATTGAACCTTAGGAATAGATTGGATATACAGGCCATTACATTTGGTTGATATGTATGCTAGTGTTAGACCATGTCTGGGACATGGCATTGGCCACATTATGAAAGCCAGTGTAAGACCATGTCTGGGACATGGTATCGGTGATGATATATGTCCTAGTGTAAGACCATGTCTGGGACATAGCATCGGCCACATTATGAATGCCAGTGTAAGACTATATCTGGGACATGGCATCAGCCACATTATGAAAGCTAGTGTAAGACCATGTCTACGACATGGCATCGGTGATGATATGTGTATTAGTGTAAGACCATGCCTAGGACATCGCGTCGGCCACATTATGAGAGTCAGTGTAGGACCATGTCTGGGACATGGCATCGACATTGAGATGAGAGCTAGTTTTAGACCATGCTAGGACATCGCATTGGCCTCGATATGTGAGCCAGTGTAAGACCATGTCTGAGACATGGAATCGACATGGTACCCTCTTGTGTGAGGCTTGTTAGGTATCCTTTGGTATTCTAACTGGTTCAACGAGTAATTTAGAGCTTTTTTCAAAAGTGAGAAAAGTTACGACTATGTTGTAAGTGATACAGGTACCTACACGAAATTCATGAGAAATGAGCCCGATTTATGTTGTATGATTAGTAAGGATGAAAATGAGTAATTTATGCCTTTAATCATTTGAGAATTATGTGCAAGTTTATAATATGCTATGAATATGATAATGCATGGAAATTATTGTTAATTATTTACATGCGACTTACTAAGCTTTATGCTTACTCACTTTCTTTTCCATTTTCTTATAGTATAGCCAAGCTAGCTCGAGGATCAAAGGACGTCGAAGGCTTGATCACACTATCAATATGAACATTTAGTATAGTTAGATTTATCATTTTGAGTATGTCATGTATAGGGACTTGGTCTTTGTCAAGTGCCATATTGTTTTGGCCAAATGTGTTGGCTTGTCTTGAAGATTGATTCAAACGTGTGTCTAGGCCGTGTGTGACACACAGTCTGCCTTATGGGCATGTAGTCAGGCCATGTGTCCCTCGCACCTTAATTTGGTAAAATAGAATGCCCAGTAGTAACCACACGGGCTAAGGCACGGCCGTGTGTCTCAACCGTGTGGATGACACGGCCGTAACACATGGGCATGTGTCTAGGCCGTGTGAAGTCTACACTTTATTTTAGGAATTTAATTCACCACACGGCCTAAGGACACGAGCGTGTGCCTTGGCTGTGTGACCTTAATGGGTTGATGACGTTAGAAATAGAATGCCCAAGCTTTTACACAAGGACGGAGACACGGGCGTGTCATGGCCATGTGAGGGGCATGGGCCATGGACACGGGCGTGTGCCAGGTCGTGTGAAAACCCCTATAAGTTCGAAATGAGAAATAAATTCACACGGACATGAGACACGGGTGTGTCCCTATATGCTTATGCCGTGTGAGTTACACAGTCCTTCAACATGGCCATGTTATCAGGTCACACGGTGTGTCGCCATTCCACACGGTCGTGTGCCCCTATTTTTAGTGACTTTTTCTAAATTTTTCTAAAGAACTCGATTTGGTCTCGAACCATTTCTAAAATTTGTTTTGGGCCTCGTAGGTCCATATTAGGGACTTTAAGGCAAAGTTTGGAAGGTTTTAAATTTGAATGAAATCTCATAGCCAAGAATTATTTGTATGCATGTTTTTAAGTAAGGTAACACCTCGTACCTTCTACCTGCGTCAGATATGGGTAAGGGGTGTTACAAAACCACTATTACGACTAGACCCAAAATCGGGATGTTACATGCAAGGCTAATGTATCACTAGATACCGTTGCTAATTTAACCCTCAGCTACCTTAGATGATTAAACATGCACTGATTAAGTATCATGCCAATTAATTACAATTTCATTCCATTTAAATAATTAATTCATTAGTTACCTTACAATTGTAATGCAAGAATAACTTGGTCATGGTTTTACTTAATCAAACATCTTACCGAGGCCTATAACAACACAAACACAATTTTAATAAATTAAGTGGATGAAATGCAATCAACCTAACACAAATTAAATTTAAGCCAAATTAATTAAATTAAACATAACAACATCACAAATATTCATAGACATGTTCATCATAACAACAAGAAAATTAAAAGGATAGGGAACAAGAATCAAATTCGGTGATCCTCTGAAGCTTGACTAGTTTGCTCTGCACCTTATTCTCTGCTTATTATTGGTGAATCTAGGGCTCCACGAACACTTGGATGATACTCCAAATGGTGGTTGATTGACTCTTTTTCAAGAGGTGAAATCGGCAAGGGAATAGGGGAAGGAAATGAAGAAAAATGGAAAGGAATGAAGAGAGAAAAATAAGAGAGAAGTGAAGAGATGAGAACGGTTGAGATGTGTTTGAAGCGAGCAAAAAAGGGGGTATTTATAGGTTGAGATGGCTGCTAAAATTAGAAAAAATCAGCACCCATAGAGTCCCCCCATGGCCAGCCACACATGTGGCAAGTTTGAAGAATTCAAACTTGCTATTTTAAGGAAGGGGCAAATCTAGAAAGGCACAAATAGTAGAGGGGTTTGAATGCAATTTGAAGGAGTCTTCAAGGGCCATTTTGCAAGTTAAATAATCAGCCAAGCAAGCTGATTGGGTCAGCATGTCGGACTATTTTGGGCTGCCCAATGCCCGGTTGGATTGGTTTTCTCGGTTCAGCTCAACTGGGCCACTTTTCATAATTAATTAATAATAAATTATTTAACACAAATTAAATTGGATTAAAATTAAAATTAATTATATTATGAATTAATACACATAATTTGGAGCATCTTAGAGCCGTTTTTCGCCCTTTGTGCGAATCTGTCGAAAATGATCAAAATTAATCAAAATTTATTATAAAATTAAGTAAAATTTAACATGTGAATAATTTAAGTACAATTTAATTATTTTATAATAATTAAATATTTTTCTAGAAGAATTTTACCGAAACTTCATGAATTTGTGTTAAAAAGGGTATGAAAAAGTGTATATTTTCATGTTTCCAAACATCGAGCCCAGTTTCTGGCTTCTTTGATATATTTTTTTTCGATTTTTTCACTCCATGATATCTACACCTGTTGTGGGAAAACTAAACACAATGAAGGTTAATAAAATAAATGGAATAATAATAAAAATAATAATGAAACAAAATTTAAAAGAAGGAATAAAAGTTATTTAAAAACCAGCACGATCTGTGTCGCCACCATAAAAGAACTTCCAACTAGTTCTCAACATTTTGATCCGACGTTTGTTCCTCTGTCGATGTATATGAATTAGCCTCTCCGGTCGATTCCATTAATATTGCCTTATTTTCGACTGTCGCGGCATCAACATTACAAGGCACTTGGTACCAAATCCGAGCCAACCCCAAATCATTTTTTGGGGTATTATTACCTCAAGCTTCCTTCTCTCCATTTCGCGTGAACTTTTGGACACTCGAGTTTTGATGCCTTTTTCATATTAGAATGAGTCAAACACATCGATCTCTTCGGCTGCTACCTTTTCTACTATGGCTAGAAGGTGTATTAGCTCTTCTACATGTAACAGCACATTTTTTGTGGTGTCAGAAACGGTGGTCATAGGACCACAATTTTGATGAGGGAGTAAATATTTTAATAATTATTTAAGGTCTATGGCGTTATAATAGAGTCTTATTAAAGTTTCATTAAGAAATTTTGAGTTTAAATAGTTAATTAGGTAAAAAAGACTAAATCGTAATAGAAGCAAAAGTTGAATTCTATTGGTTAAATGGTTTACTTGAATATGGAAAGGAAAACTAATGAATATAGATGGTAACTATGCCATATATGTTGACAGTGGACAATTATGGACATGTTTATGCTAGTATTTAAGTTATAACATAAGTGCAAAAGAGTTAATAATTAAATAAGCATGAAACAACGACTATCATCTTTTTTTCTTTTTGTTCATTCAATCGAAAATACCATTGAAAAAGGATTTGGAGGTTTTGGCTAGACTTATTTCATTGCATTTATATGCTTGAGTCTAGTTTTTAATGATTTTTAAGTTTTTGAGCTCGTTTTAGCTTAAACTACTTAGCCCGAGGGTTAAATTGCAAAATTGTTTAAGGCTGACGGATAAGCCATGAGTGAAATTGATGTGTTGTGATGTTAATTGATAGTTTAATTTTTATTGTTAAATGTCCATGATTTGTTAAGTGGATTTTTATGAATGTAAGGTTTAGGGATTAAATTGCTTAATGTAAGATTTTCGTATATATTGTATGAAATAATGGAAAAATGTAGATTATTTAAGCTTAGGGAAGAATTAGTTATCATGGGTTTAAGTTAACATGGTTAAATTTCAAATTACGAGGTTAAGGACTAGGTTGTGAAAAAGTTAAAATAGGAGGGTAATTTTGTAATTTAATGATAATATGAATTATAGATTGAATTGAATACTTGAGGTTATTTGAAATACTTAATTGAATTAAATTATTTATTTAGATCAAGAAAGTAACAACCGGACTTAAACCGGGGAAAAACAAAAGCTTTGGATTAGTCTCTAACTCGACATTTATCGAGGTAAGTTCGTATGGATTATAATCTTGTTAATGATAGTTTAATTGATTATTTGTTATATTATTTAGTTATAAACTAACTTGAAAATATATACGTCGATGTTTTGAATAATTGACGGTTAAATAATCCCGTTAGAACCTTAAGAATTCTTAGGATACGAATGACATGTCATTAGGGATTTCATGTTTTGGGTGCTGGTCTTGAATGTCCTATTGATGGCTGAGGCCTTGTATTTGTTGCAGATTCTCCACAGCTCATGTGAGCAGCATCGTGTAGCTAACATTCTGACCCACAACTCATGTGAGCATTATTGAAAAGGAAAGGTTACGGTTATATGGAAAATGCACACTATGTGTGAGCATTCCCTAGTATTCAATGTAATTTTAGATGGTTCAACGGGTAAGTTTAGGTTAATGGCAAGGCATGTATACAATTGGATAATTGTTCATAATCTTAAGAAAAGGTAAATTTGATGAATACAAATGATTTATATGGAACAAAATAAGTATGTGATGAATGATATTTACATGGAGATTCACTTATGATATGGTTGATTTTCTATATGTCTTATGTATGAACTTACTAACTTGTGAGTTTCGTGGTATATATAGGATTTTATTAACCTTATGAATATGGTAATGATGTTAAGCATATTTCATAAAATGAGTCTAAGAAAGGTGAGTGAGTTTATATGAGCTTACTAAGCACTAGTTGCTTACGTAGTTATTTTCCTCCATTTCGTAGATTGTCAGAAGCTTGATTGGTTGGAAGATTGTCAGTGATGTATCACACTATCCATCAGTCACTTTGGTAGTTTTCGAGTTATTTTGGCTAAGGTTATAAATGGCATGTATAGGACTTTTTTTAGTGGAAGTTTTTGAATATGCTAATGATCAACTTGGTATGAATATGTCTTTTGCATATACATTTTGTTTCTTTGAAGTTATGGTGTTTTGGCAAGTTTGTGTCCTTTGGTTACATTTAAGTTCTTTGTAATATATGGTGTGGTTGGTTTGTTTATATATTAAAAGCCATATGATTATGGTCATTTTGGTATGTTTATTATGAAAGGTGAATGGTTTGACAATTGATTTCATTAGGTAGCTAACTCGACTATGTTTTGTGCTTGATAGGTGGCATTATAGCCTTGTTTTGATTGAAGTTGCTTTGGTATTATATTGAATGAATTGGTATGTTTATATGGGTTTGAAATGTGTTTAGGTCTATTGAATGTTTGCACAATGGAGTAGATTTTTTAGCAAGTTTGGGATTTAAAATGGCTTATTTTAGGGTTAAATTATAGAGCATACTACTGGGACACAGTCAAGTTACATTACTGCACACACACACATAGCTACACTACGGCCGTGTGTCACTTATTATTTTAGGTGTGGGTATCACATGACCTAAGACACAACTATGTGTATCAAGTCAGTGAGTTACACAGTCTAGCACACGACCTAAGACATGGCCATGTGACACAAGTCAGAGAGTTACACTGTCTGGCACAAGGTCTACGACACAGTCGTATGACCCAAGTGATAGTACTAGAAAGAACATATGTTTTCTACCTACTTATTCGTTAATTTGTCCCCATTTAATTATCTTTAGTACATATTTTAGCATTTTCAGTTCAGTAAATTGAATTTTATAACTCAATGGATCTTAGCCTATTTATCCTTATTTTTTCATGTTTTGGTATTGATGTCGCTGCATGAGTATTTCCTAATTGCGCCCAGAATTGTCGCCGCACCTGACAGCTATCTGGATAAGAACAAATACGTCTAAGCTATCCAGTCTGGTATAACCAACTTGTACGTACAGAGGCAACATGATTCTGATGAAAGGACACCTGTGCTATTTGGATAGATATTAATATTCACGTAAAAAGGAAACAAAATGAGAGGCTTTTTGAGGGGTATTATCTTCTTCAACCTATATTTTGAAGCTTTTTGGCTATGGCAACTTAAGTCTCCTACGAGTGAACCGACGTGAAAGGGATGCAAATCAGCTCCTGATGAGGAGCCTTGAGTGTGACACAAGAGGGAATGGAGAGATTCAAGTCAAGATTGTCTAGGAATAGTATTCTCCACTTGTTTCTCTTATATTTCTTTTCTAAACGATGGTGATTACTTTCTATTTCATGTTTGTACAAAATGCACATTGTACGAGCCCATTTGTCCGGTCCATTTCACAATCCCATTAGACCAAACCCAAAACACTAGACCCAACACTAACCCAAGACCCAAAATTAAAACCCAACAGCCCACTAACTTAACCAATCACCCAATTACTTAAACACCCCAAAAATAGAAAAATAAACAAAACACAAAAAAATCGAAACCCTAGGTGCGCCTGCACCTAGGTCTTCGCTCGACTTTGCCGTGTGCTCTTCCTCGATCAAGATCTACCACTCGTCATGTCGCCACCAAGCACCTGCAAACATTAAACAAGACGATGTATCAGGAACAAGTTGTAAACTACATGGCTATATAAGCCGATTCAAACCATTGTAATAGAGGCTTTTCTTTTTGGAGAAAATAGAGAGAAAATCAAAAAAGGAGATTTTTCAATTCAAGAAAGAAAAATGAATATTGAGAAATTACAAAGCAAGATCGAAACTAAAAGGTGGATTTTCGTTTTTTACTTTCTATTTCGCTTATCTTCTATTTATTTTTATTGTTTTCAAACTCTTAAAACGAGCAATAACAAAGAAAAAGGAAGAGAAAGAAACTCACCAAGTCCCCAAGGTTCTCGTCGGAGCGCTTTCCTCCGTCGTCAAGAAGCCCGATCGTCGGCTAAAAAAGAGATGAACAGATTTAGAGGAAAAGAAGGAAGATGGGGGTTCGCTTTTGTTTAAAAGAACTTATAATCTTTAAAAAAAAAAGGGATGAGTGATAAAAGATTTTTAATGAAGTAATTAATGCTAGTGGAGGCCAGCATGACATTGATGGTGATATCGCCTATTCACCTTAAATGGGGAATTTATGCGCTTAGTCCTTCTCATTTCCGTGCTCCCGCAATCAAGTTTTCAGATTCTTTTAATTTGGCCCTAAATGTCCATTCGATTTCGATTAAGTCCCCCTAACATTGTGCGTTTTGACAAAAGGGATTAATTACTATTTTGGTCCCCCCTCGTTTCACGCGTATTCCAAATGGTCCCTTTTCTTTCCTTTTATTTCGAATTAACCCCAAAATTTTTATCTTTAATGCAAATTAATCCTGATTTAATTATTGTGCAAATTTTTTAGTCTTTTTTGTTAATTATATTAATATTGTTATTATCATTATTATATTTTGATATTTTATTATTAATACATCTCACTAACTTTATTATTATTATTTTTATTATTTATTTTGATTGTATTTTCATTATTATTTGATTCTATTACTATTATTTATTATAACATGTTATTATTTGTTATTTTGGTTGTACTTCCACTATTATTTGTTCATATTACTATTATCTATTATGACAATTGTACATGTTATTATCTTATTTATTTACTAATATTATGATTGAGACGATCATTTTATTATTATTATTGTTATTATCTATTTTGCTATTACCTTGTCCGTATTGTTACTCCCATTTTATTTTTTTATGTGCATATATTTTATATATATTATTTCATGTGTTAATTGCAACAATTATTCTTTTGCATATATCATTTTGTTTTACTTTGAAGTTATGGTGTTTTGGCAAGTTTGTGTCCTTTGGTTACATTTAAGTTCTTTGTAATATATGGTGTGGTTGGTTTGTTTATATATTAAAAGCCATATGATTATGGTCATTTTGGTATGTTTATTATGAAAGGTGAATGGTTTGATAATTGATTTCATTAGGTAGCTAACTCGACTATGTTTTGTGCTTGATAGGTGGCATTATAGCCTTGTTTTGATTGAAGTTGCTTTGGTACAAATGAGGTGCCTTTGAATGACATATTGGTTAGGAGAATTATATTGAATGAATTGGTATGTTTATATGGGTTTGAAATGTGTTTAGGTCTATTGAATGTTTGCACAATGGAGTAGATTTTTGAGCAAGTTTGGGATTTAAAATGGCTTATTTTAGGGTTAAATTATAGAGCATACTAATCACGAGGGACTTTGATTACGAGAGCATTGACACACATAGCTGTCCTAACGTGTGTCACTCATTATTTTAGGTGTGTGTATCTTTTCGACCTAAAGACACAACTATTGTATCAAGTCTTTTCTTAAGTTACAATCCCAGCACGACCTAAGACATGGCCATGTGACAAAGTCGAGAGTTACCACTGCTCAAAGGTTTGTAACGATCAATGACCCAAGTGATAGTACTAGAAAGAACATATGCTTTCTACCTACTTATTCGCGAATTTGTCCCCATTTAATTATCTTTAGTACATATTTTAGCATTTTCGATTCAATAAATTGAATTTTATAACTCAATGGATCTTAGCCTATTTATCCTTAATTTTTTAACGTTTTGGTATTGATGTCATCGCATCCTATTTCCAGAAGCAAAGAAATGTCAAAATTTTGACCTTAATTATCCATAAGAACAAATATGTCTAAGATGTCCATCTTATAACCAACTTTATAAGGCAACATGATTCATGAAAGGACACTAATTATTTGGATAGATATTAATATTCACGTAAAAGGAAACAAAATGAGAGGCTTTTTGAGGGTATTATCTTCTTCAACCTATATTTTGAAGCTTTTGGCTATGGCAACTTAAGTCTCCTTGAGTGAACCGACGTGAAAGGGATGCAAATCATGTTGAGGAGCCTTGAGTGTGACACAAGAGGAATGGAGATTCAAGTCAAGATTGTCTAGGAATAGTATTCTCCACTTGTTTCTCTTATATTTCTTTTCTAAACGATGGTGATTACTTTTGCTTTCATGTTTGTACAAAATGCACATGATTTTTGGGTTAAATGTTATTTTATTCAATCTTGCTTCTACTGTTTAATCTTTGGGTTTGAATTTTTTTAGCATGGAAATGTTATTGCGGTCACTAATACTTGAAAGTGTAGCGACAGTTCAAGCTAACAAGCATGACAACGAAGTTGCTTGAGGATTAGAGGAATTTAATCCAATTGATCTTAATAGTGTTCCATTTCCATCATCGGAAGGTGTGGTTAATGTGCATGTTTAAGTCTTAAATTAAATATAAAAGTTAAGCTTGGTAAGATATTCATTGCAATTTAATGCATCGACAATCACTTATCCTTTTATACCTTGTGAGCACTTAGTATTCTATTGAATATTCATGTTGGGGATCCCAACTTATCATTATCATATTTTATCTAAATGTTTTCAAGTTATTGCTTCGATAACTACTCTCACAATTTATCTTGTTTCTATCTATTTATTGCATTGATATTGATAGACAAAAGACAACCATCCTCGTGGGATCGATATCTGACAGACTCATATCTGTCTACTATACTTGCATCGATAGTGTACACTTGCACATTATTGTTGTGATGTTAAACAGCCAATCAAGTTTTGGCGTCATTGTCGGGGATGGCGTTTGTTTGATATTTTTTTTTTGTTTTTGCACTTTGTTTTTTATTATATAATATTTAGTTGCCACTAACTTTTTTCTTTTTTCATTATTTTCACATTTTATTTTAGGTGTTTGATGACCCGAAGCAATTTGGAGTTTATTACCGATTTTGATCCAAAAATTGAAAGAACTGTTTAGAGGAGACTCAAGAACAAAGGAATATGGCTTTACCAAGAAAAAATGAAGCCATACCCTAGGTGCAGCACCAAAATGCTAATGACCCACTATTGCCGCAAGACGCTCAAATACAAAATAGGACTATACGAGACTCTGTAGTACCTGTATGGGATGACTTACAATCGGGAGTTGTTAGGCTGGCAATCCAAGCTAGGAATTTTGAACTCTAGCCAGTAATGTTTCAAATGTTGAATTCTAATGGGCAATATGCTGGACTGCCACATGAAGATGCACAAGAACATCTTAAATCATTTTTATTTATTTGTGCTTCCTTTAGTCAACAATGCATTCTTGATTACGCTTTGAAGATGCAATTATTTCCTTATTCCTTGCAGGGAAGATCTTGTACTTGGTTCCTTGGGCTACCTGTCGGACTAATTACTTCTTGGAATGCACTAGCAACACAATCTGTTTTGTGCTTTAACCCGTCGAAAATGAATACTGTCTTCGAAATGATATTACAGCTTTTCATCAGTTGGGAACGTTATAAATCTGTAATATCACATTATATGGGAACGTTATAAATCTAAGCTTCAATGTTGCCCCATTCACGAAATTTGATAGGAAACACAAATTGAAATTTTCTATCATGGGCTAAATTCACACACGAGGAATCTTGTTGACGCATTAGCCAATGGTCCTTTGCTGGATTGTACTTATAATGATGCTGTTGGAATTCTTGAGAGAATTGCTCAAAATGATTATCAATATCCTACCTCTAGAGCTACACAAGCAAAAGCTACTCCGGGAGTTAATGAATTGGACGCAATATTTGCACTTAATGCTCAAGTTTCTTCTCTTGTAGATATGATAAAAATATGTAAGGGACTAGTGGCGTTGCACCTATACAACTCGCTCAACAAGTTGATGTTCCTACCTTTTGTTGTGAGATTTGCAGTGACAACTATAGCTATAAAGATTGTCCACAACATACAGAGAATGCCTTTTATGTCAGCAACATCCGCAACAATTCTTGTGGCAACTCTTATAATAATTTTGCATGCAATCAACAATCTTAGGAAACTCGACTGTTGGACAAAATGCTGCAACATTCTGATATGGGAATATATCTACTCAAGGTAATTATAATCCAAGACAAGGGAATTACAATCAACAATAGCATAACTACAATCAGCACACTCAGATGCATCCACAACAAAGCCAGATGCATTCACACCAGAATCAGATGTAGCCACAACACTCTTCAATGTCGAATCAGCATGTTCAAGTACATCGACAACAACAATACATGCAAGCTTCTCATTCTGACCCGTTAGCAGCTCTTGATGCTTTAATGTGAGAGAATATTACTCGCACAGAAGCTATTGTGCATGGGAATTCATCTTCTATTCGAGCGTTGGAAGAACAATTAAGGCAACTTACTTCGAATCTGAATACTTGACCACTGGGCACACTACCTAGTGACACAAAAATCCCAGTCCGAGGGGAAAAGAACACTACTAGGCTACCACTCTCAGGAGTGGTAAACAAACTAGTGATCTAACTACTCTATCGTAGCACCTCAAGATACTAGTGAAGTGATCCCTAGTAAGAAGGTTGAATCTAAAGAGCTTGTCGATGTACCAGAAAAAGAAGTTCCACAAATTTTCACTCATATGCCTAATATTCAACCAGCGAAACTGTCGATGCAATCAAAGGTGTTTACACAATCAGATGTATCTCCACCTTTACCTTTTCCATAAAGATTCTGGGAGAATGAGTAGAATAAGTAGTACCAATAGTTCCTGAACACACTGAAGCAACTTTAGGTCAATATTCCTTTAGAAGGATGTAGTGCTATTTTGACAAATAAGTTGCCCCTCAAAATGAAAGATCCTGGGAGTTTTGCTATCCCATGTTCATAGTCAATAATAGGGTGGTATCACACACAGCCCGTCATAAATAAATAATAAGGTGGTATCGTATACAGCCCACCAACAATGATAATTAGGGTGGTGTCGCACACAGCCCACCAACAAGGATAATTATTCGTACTTACATCTCTATTCCGAGGTTCATATGAGAATTACTCATTATCTATCATTTTCAATCAACCTCACCAGTAAGTAGTTTCATCCATACAATGCATCAATAGATAACAACATATGTATTGAAGATGTGTTATTTACACATAAACTTACCTCGGTGCAAAATGTGTTAATTAACGGTTTAGTTCGTAACCTTGCCTTTTCCTCGGTCAACGTTATTTTCACGCTCTTCTTGATCTATAATAATAAAATTTACTCATTCCATACTACATAACTCATGATACAACAAAATTTCTACTTAGGCAAAAATGACCATTTTGCCCTTATATTTTGGCAAAATTACTATTTTGCCCCTAGTCTCATAAATCGTTTTCCATCACATTTTCTCATTAAACAAGCCTAACTAAAAATTTATTTCTCTTACAACAATTCATAAAACCAATCATTTCATGCATTTATTACTTAATTACAACCTTTACAAATAAGTCTCATTTAGGTGTTTTTATGGTAATACCTTTCACAAAAGTTATTCCTTAACCCTCTAACATTTATTTTATTCAATAAAAACTAAAAAAAATAACATAAAAACTCATGGAAAGTCCCTAAACTTTCAACTATTTTTCAAAATAGTCCCCTCATTAACTAACATAAGCTTTAGGGGCTCTAAAAGTACAAAAATCATCAAGAAAGACCTTTAAAATCACTTACTTGCAAGAGAATAGATTGGCTAAAAGTTTGAACTCTAAAAACCTATATTTTCTCTTAAATTTTTGGTGGAAGAAGAAAGGTGAATAGTTAAAGATGATATCTTCTTCCTTTGTCTTATTTTATTCATTTTAGTCACTTAATACCACCAAATTTTTGACCAATTTTAATGACCTTGTCTCCCTTGCCCTATGGCTGGCCAACCCCTCTCTCATTAGCCTAATTGCACTTTAAGGACCTCCAATTTAATATTCTATAGCTATTAGACACCTCTAACTTGTAAAATAGAACTTTCGTACTTTATGCGATCTAGCCCTTTTTACGCAATTAAGCTTACAATCGCTAAAATTAAAAACCAAAATTTTCATGCCTGCTTTTTATCATGCTATAACACATAAAATAATATTAAAATAATTTTCTTAAACCTCGATTAGTGGTCCCAAATCCATTGTTCTGACTAGCCCCAAAATTGGGCTATTACAGAAAGAGTTGAAAGCACAGTTGCAAGCATTAACAGACAGAGGTTTTGCTCGACCCAGTTCATCACCTTGGGGTGCGCCAGTTTTATTTGTTAAAAAGAAAGATAGACCATTGAGGTTATGTATTCATTACAGACAGCTCAAAAAAGTTACAATAAAGAACAAGTATCCATTGTCTCGTATTGATTATTTGTTTGACCAGTTAAAAGGTGCCACTGTATTTTTGAAGATTGATCTTTGTCAGATTACTATCAGCTATGAGTAAAAGACTCAGATGTATCGAAAATAGCCTTCAAAACCAAGTAAGGGCACTATAAGTTTCTTCTGATGCCGTTCAATTTGACTAATGCACCTGCAATTCTTATGGACAGATTTGTGATGGTATTTATTGATGATATCTTGGTATATTCTTGAGATGAAAATGAGCATGCTGATCATTTGAGAATTGTGTTACAAACCCTGCTTGAAAACAATTGTATGCAAAATTCAGTAAATGTGAATTTTAGCTTCGAGAAGTTGATTTTCTTGGACATATAGTATCTGCTGAAGGCATCAGAGTTGACCCAAATAAAATATCAGCAATTTTTAATTGGAAGCCACAGAAAAATGTGTCTGAATTCAAAAGTTTTATGGGATTAGTCTATTACTATCGGAGATTTGTACAAGGTTTCTTGATGATAGCCTCTCCGATGACCCGTTTATTATAGAAGGATGGGAAAAATGAATGGACTGATAAATGCCAACAGAGTTTTGATAGGTAGAAAGCCTTGTTGACTGAAGCACCCGTACTAGTTTAGCTTGAATCGGGTAAAGAATTTGTAATTTACAGTGATGCATCATTGAATGGTTTAGGCTGTATCTTGATGCAATAAGGTAATGTAATAGCCTATGCTTCTAGATAGCTAAAACCACATGGAATGAATTACCCGATACATGATTTAGAATTTGCAGCCTTTGTGTTTGCTTTGAAAATTTGGCGACACTATTTGTTTGGTGAGAAATATCATATATTTACTTATCATAAAAGTTTAAAGTATTTGATGTCGCAAAAGGATTTGAATCTAAGGCAGCACCGTGGCTTGAACTGTTAAAAGATTATGATCTGGTTATTGATTGTCATCTAGGAAAAGCGAATGTGGTTGCAGATGCTCTGAGCAGAAAATCCCCGTTTGCCTTGCGAGCAATGAATACCCAACTGTTGTTATCTGATGATGGTTCAATCATAGCTAAGTTAAAAACTAGACCGATGTCTCTGTAGCAGATTTTTAAAGCTCAGAAAAATGATGATGAACTACGAACTAAACGGGCATAAGTGTGAGTTGAATTCTGATTCAGAATTTCAGATTGGGTCCGATGGTTGTTTGTTATTCAGAGGCAAAATATGTGTATCGAGGAATTCAGAACTTGTACAGAATATTTTGAACGAATCTCATTATGGTGCTATGTCTATTCACCCGGGAAGTAACAAAATGTACAATGATTTGAAAAAGATGTACTAGTGGTCGGGACTAAAACGCGATATTTTTGAATTTGTATCTAAATGTTTTATATGCCAGCAAATTAAAGCTGAACACCAAGTACCTTTGGGATTATTACAACCAATTACGATACTGGAATGGAAATAGGAAAGAGTTACTATGGATTTTGTATCAGGGTTACCTTTATCTCCAAAAAAGAAAGATGTCATTTGGGTAATCATCAACCGATTAACAAAGTCTGCACACTTTATTCCGGTATGTATGGATTTCAATCTGGACAGGTTAGCAGAATTATATATTTCTGATATTTTTAGATTACATGAGGTACTGGTTTCCATTATTTCTAATAGAGATCCTCGATTTAGATCCCGATTTTGGACCAAGTTGCAAGAAGCTTTGGGTACACAGTTACATTTTATTACCGTATTTTATCCTCAGACTGATGGAAAATCTGAACGTGTGATACAGATTTTAGAAGATATGCTTCGGTGTTGTGTGTTGGAATTCGAAGGTAACTGGGAAAAATATTTGCCTTTAGCTGAATTTGCATATAATAATAGTCAATCAAGTATTAAAATGACACCGTATGAGGCTCTGTATGGTCGTAAATATAGAACTCCATTGTACGGACAGAACTCAGTGAGAAAAAGATACACGAAGTTGATTTGATCTATGAAACTGAAGAAAAGGTAAAAGTGATTCGGGATAGTTTGAAAGCGGCCTCTGATCATCAAAAGTCTTATGCTGATCTAAAGCGAAAAGAGATAGAATTTCAAGTTGGTGATAAGGTATTCTTAAAAGTATCACCTTGGAAGAAATTTTTTCGATTTGGCCGTAAAGGAAAACTGAGTCCACCGTTCATCGGACCATATGAAGTTATTGAAAAAATTGGACCTATTGAATACAGATTGGCATTACCACCAGAGCTTGACAGAATTCATAATGTTTTTCATGTATCTATGTTACGACGATATCAATCAGATCCTTCACATGTTATTTTTTCGACAGAAGTTAAAATTCAGCATGACATGACTTACAGTGAAGAACCGATCAAAATTTTAGCACGTGAACAAAAGAATTAAGAAATAAAAAGGTAGCTTTAGTAAAAGTTCTTTGGCAACAACATAGAATAGAAGAAGCTACCTAGGAACCGGAGGATACCATGAGAAAGCAATACCCGGATCTCTTTACTAGTAAGATTTTCGAGGACAAAAATTTTTTAAGAGGGGAGAGTTGTAATAGCTCGTTTTCAGTGAAACCGGAATAGTGGTTTCGAGACCACAAATCCGAGTCAAAAAGAAAATTTATTTTAAAATTATTGCATGGTCTGTATCATGATAGGAAAGGCGTATGAAAATTTCGATAAGAAAATTTTACCGATTTCATGTTTAATTATAGAAAGGGTCAAATTGCATAAAATGCAAAAGTTGAGTTTTAGTAGTTATAAGTATTAACTAGCTATGGAATTCAAAACTTGAGATCCTTATATGGTAATTAAACCATTAAGAAAAGTTAGTAGATATTTTTGATAATTCATCCATAGAAATTTAGAAAAAGAAAAGGACTAAATTGGAATTTGGAATAAATAAAGATGATAATAGCCCAATATCATCTTATTTCATCATCTTCTTCCCCAAAATTATATGAAAACCATAGGAAAGAGAAAGAGAAACAAGCAAGTCTAATTGGATAAGCATTCTTGTCCCGTTTTTAGTAATTTTTATATTTTTGAGATCGGAATAACTTAATTTATCTATTTTGGGGGTCAATTTGAAAAGATGTTAAAGTATTGAAATTTTTCATGGATGAATATGCTAAAATATGAAATTTATGGTAGAAAATGAAAGGTTTTGATAGATAAACAACTTTTGTAAAGTGAATTTTCATGGAATTGTGATTTAGGGACTAAATTGTAAAGATGTAAAATTCATGAAAAATTTCTAATTTTTATGAAATATATGTGGTGTAAATGTTATATGTAAAAATCGGTTAGGCTTGGAATAAGGATTAAATTGCATGAATTTCATTTTCCGAACTTAGGGATGAAATTGTCATTTATGAAAAGTATAGGGGTAAAATGGTAATTTTGTCGAGGATGTGAATTAAACTAAATTGAATTTGAAATGGATTAAATTGACGTTAAATTCATTTATATAGATCGGGTAACTCAAATATGAAGTTAGATCGAGGAAAAGAAAAAGTGTCGGATTAGTATATTTCTATATACGAACAAATGACGAGGTAAGTTCATGTAACTAAATTGTGTATTTATATGTTTTAAATTGAATAATATGTATGTGAATTGTATCATTGTCATGAATATGAAATAAATCTTATATCTGACAAAGCCCGATACATGATAAATCTCGTTTGAATAGATGGAAATTCGATGGATACAGTATTTTCCATATTGGTTGTGGTCCTGCATAAGTTGCGGATACACCATAGCTCTTATGAGCATCCTATTATAAGCCTTCTCGAGCTTCTCGTTATATGGTTCTTGAGAGCATCCTGATTAGTAGTGATCTTGCATGTGTTGCGGACTACCGCAGCTTTTTGTGAGGGTCCTGCTATATGATCGGTTGTGATCCTGCATATATTTCGGACACAAATGCAACTCTTTATGAGCATCCTTATATAGGCTCTTTGTGAGATTCCTGACATGGCTCGCTTGACCATCCTGTTATATGGCTATCTAGAGCTCCCTGATAATAGCTCTTCGGAGTTACCTGTTAAGCTCAATGAGCTTCCTGTTCTAAACTCTTATGAGTTTCATGATTTAGCCCAGATAAGCTTCTTGTTACATGGCTTACATAAGCATCCTATTATATGGCTCGAGAGAGTGCTTCCTGAGTATGTGCCCTAATTGGGTACCCCTGATTATGAGTTGATGGGTTATAGATTTGTACACTTCAAGTGTACTACATGTGTATCAATCGATATTTCAAATAAATTCAAAGGGAATAGTTTTGACATGGTTGAATTGAACTTAAGATGATTGATTATGGAAATGCACATGTTATATGGAAATACGATATGAAAAGTACATGTTTATGAAAATTATTACATGATGAGCTCATCTTTGATTTTTGATGTTTACATGATATACATGACTGACAAGTTTCTTGAGATCATATGTGTTTGGGCAAATGGCCATAATGATTTGGATGCATGTTTGTATACTTATTTTGAATGTACATAATTGGTAAGTTAAATTCTTATTATACGAACTAATCAAGCATTTAAACGCTTACTCAGTTTTCTTTTCTCTGTTTTATAATGCTTGAAAGCTCATAAAGGTTGGAATCGGTCGAAGCATCATCACACTATCCTTCAGCTCGTTTTGGTATAAATAGTAAACTTGTTTTGGTATAATGGCAATGTATAGGTTAACTTGGTCAAAGTTGGCATGTTTGTAATCTAGCCATTGGAATGGCTAGTAATGATATATTTAGTGAATATATTCTTGAGGTTATAATATGGTTAATATAAGTGTCATTAGTACGGTTAGATTGAATTATGGTAAACACATATATGTCTTTTAAAAAGGTACGTTTGAATACATGTGATGATATATCAAGTATAATGTTAATGTTGGCTTTGTTTTAACATCTTGAATTGATTAATATATGTATACAAGTATTAATGTAGGTACAAAGCAAAATTTGGGTGAGAAATAAGGTTTGGAAATGGCATTATTTTCGTCCATACGGGTAGACACACGGGCATGTGTCTCAACTGTGTGTGACACACGGCCATGCGCACGGGCATCTGGTTTGGCCGTGTCCCTTGCATCTTAAAAATTGAAAAACAGAATGCTCAAAATTGGTCACACGGGAAAAGATACAGTCGTGTGTCTCAGTCGCCGTGAAAACACACGGCCCAACACACGAGTGTGTGTCTTGGACATGTGAATCCTGCACCTAATTTTTGAAAATTAAATTGTCCACATAGCCTAGCACACAGGCATGTGGCTAGCCGTGTGACCCAAGTTAGTAGCTACCATAATTTGAACATGGGCTGGGACACAGTCGTGTGCCTCACATCAAATGCACACAAAGCCTAAGACACAGGCTTGCCACTTGGCCATGTGAGCCACACAACCTGACCACATGGGTGTGTGTCCCTTACACCTAAGAAAAAATTTGAAATTTCGCGAAAAATTTTCTGAGTTTTCGGTTTAGTCCCGATTTGACTCTAATGTGTATTTTGGGCCTTGAGGACCCAATTAAGGGACGATATGATTGAATTAGGATTTGAATAGTCAATAACATAAAATTTTCTGTAATTGATCCGTAAACTCCGGTAATGCTCTGTGACCCTATTCCAGCAACAGATTGGGGTTAGGGGTGTTACAATTATCAAATGAAATGATGTGCAAAATGGTTATATGCATAGTTTATATGTTAATGGAAGCTTTTGGCATGAAAGTTTATGTGAAATGGCTAAAGATTGATCTTGAATTGATAGTATGCAATTAGTTAATGTTTGTGTTATATTGACTTGAATCATGAAAGTATCATTGAGCTTTATCGATCAATATACGATTTGTTTATTCCGTGTGCAGGTATAGGTGGACCTTGGAGTCTCGAAAGGTGAATTCAGCATCTAGTTTGCTACCCTTAACTCAACAAAGTTTGAATAGCTCTTTACATATCGATAAATGGCATGTACCTACGGTTGAACCGGTTTTTAGGTTGTAAATGGTAGATGTTGTGTAATTGAGTATTGGATTAATGATAATGTAATGGTCCATGCATGGCTAAGATGGCTAAGATCTTTTTGGACTTGAGATGTATAATTGAACTTATTGATTGTGTTGAGTTGCCATTTTGGTGTCTTAAGACCACCATATTTTATTAGATGATAGATTGAATCAAAGGAGATAAGAGTTGAAGGAATTTGTTTCCATCGTCGTGACACTAGCCTTCATCTTCGCGACGTTTACTTACTATCTTTGAGATCGCGACACCGCATCATAGGAGTCGCGAATCCAACCCGAAACATTTTGTAAACTTTGCATTTTAGTTCTCAAATGGTCTCAATTTATCAAAAGAGCTTTCATAAGCTCAGATAAACCCCAAAAAAGATTATATATTATAATATGATGATGTAATGAACATGTTAATGAATTTTGAATCGATATAAATTGTAACCATAGTTATTCTGGTAACTAATATGGCATCTTATAGCTCAGACACGATGATCGGATCGAGTATGGGGTGTTAAATAGATCATGGAAAAACAATATTTAAATTGCGGAGAAAATAGTTTTAAATAGTTAACATAAAAATTTGAGTTAATTGTTGTATATTATTACAATTTTAAAATTGAAACGTACTTTTTACTTGTACGTTTTAATATTTTATAATTAATATAATAATTAAATGCCTAAATTAATACTAGTTTTGTAATCTAACAAATAAATAGTTGCTTTAAATTTAAGGAAACAGTATTTCAGCATATAATTGTTTTATATAAGTGAAACTTTTTTTAGGCGTAATGAGTTCTTTTACTTCGAATTTTATAAAAAATGTAAATTTAATAATTAAAAGAAACGGAAAATTAAAGAAAAGTTTTGAATACTTTCTTTTATTTTATAAATTGGAAGGCTTGATAATTTATTATGCCTTTTATAAACTTAGTGAATATTTATTAAAGATGTAATGGAGTGTAACGAATAGAAATACAGTGCAAATGAAGTTAACCCTAATGATATTAAGACTTAGTTTAATATTGTTTATGATTTTAAAAGCATGATTAATCAAAAGTGAATTTGAAAAGCGACATAAAAATGTTTTAAGAATTTAAAGAATTAATATCTTATCAAAATTTGCTGTGAAGAATTAAAAATATATATTTAAATATAATGATGAAAGGTAAATGAGGTTATTTTTGTTATGCCCTTTGGTAGATTGTTGGTGTGGTTTAAAAGAAGTGCTTTTGCGATCAAAATCAGTTTACTTAGCAACTTAATTGGTAATTAGAAACCTTAAAACCGTTAATTAAGCTAGCATTTCACTGTTGGAATCTCAAGTCATTTTCCCTGGAAAGATCTGAATCCAAAGCACGAACACTTACTGTATAGTACTTTTAAAAGAGTGTTGGATTAAAGGTGGAAAACTTTAAAAAGATCTTTAAACTGTTGTACACACAATTAATGGTGATGGGAAACTTTTGAACAGCCTTTGCTTCTCTTTTTATTTCGACACATATTTAATGTACTTTACACCTTAGTAGTAATTATGGAAGTCTTGAAAGGCTTTCATCAATCTCACCTTTTTCTTCTTTCCATCTTTTTCTTTTCTTTTTACATGCACTTGGACATGGTTACTTGGAAACAATATATTTCCCTTCTTTACGGGGTTTAATGTTTAATTTATTATAAACAAATGCTACATTTCAGTATATGACTTAGTAATTAATAAGTATAACGATAAATTTTAACTACTTACATAATTTGTTTGTGATAAAGAGGAGGAATTTTTTTAGAGATTTTTTTTTTCAAGAGTTTTACTCATCCTTTTATTTTCAAGTTAAATCCTGGTAAATATATAAATAGTCACACTACTATAAGTGTGTTTCGCTTTTAATCATCTAAGTTTAAAATTTTCTATTTTAGTCATTAAAGTTATCGAAATTTAATATTTTAGTCACTCCTCTATTAAAACACTAGCAAAAGCTTCTTCGTTTTTTTCCATAATAAAATTTTAACCCTCTAATATTTATAAATTCTACCAATTTGGTTTTAATTCTAAAAATTCAACAAATTTAGCTTTCAACTTTACACATTTTTTTTCAATTTAGTCTTCATTCATAAAAATTAAAATTTAAAATTTAAAAATAAACAAAATTATTTAAAAGTTTATTTTTTCAATAAAATACAAAAGATTTTATAAAATACATAAAATTATAAAATACTTATAAATAAATGAATATATATTTTTCTCACTTTCTAACATGATATTTATTTATTAAAATAATAATTTTATAGATAAAACAATTTAAAGGAAAAAATGAAGAAAACTCAAGCAGATTTAACTTTTCTCTTTTTTCAACATTCACAGCCACCATGTTCAAGTTGGGTCAAAAACTAAACCCTAAAGTCAAAAAAGGTAAGAATCAATTTCTTTAGGTTGTCGCCTAAAACAGGTTTTGTTGCTTTTGAAGCTGTGCTTGAGTTGGGCATGGTTGTGGATATTTAGGTGAGGATGAAGTCTTGGAAGCCCTGTGGGTGGAAGGTCATGTCAGCAACTCCATAAGCAATTCCTAGTTCGATGATGCAATGTCAAAGAATATGGAAACCAAAGATTTCAAAAAAAGGGTTATTAGTGTCGATGGTTGTGGGTGAAGACAATGCTCACACTCAACAAATTAGGTGAGGACTATGGAATAAGGCCAGACGTATAATAAATAAATTATATTTATAAACTAAAACTAATAGAAATGGTAAGGAATGAAGGCGAAAGTGGATCAAAGAATCAAATTCAAGTGGTTCGACTCAAAAAGAAAATATTTGGATCTGATTTGAAAAGAAGAAATAAATAAATTTAGTAATAATGAAGTCAAAAACAATAGAAGAAGAATTTTGATAATAAAGAACAAAAAACAAATAATAATAATATATCAATAAATAAATAGACGAAATTTAAAAGTGGAAGATGGATTGAATAAACCGATGGCTATGGTGGATAGAAAGAAAAATGTCCAATTAAACTCTTTGAGATATAAGTCCTAACAAACTCAATTAATGGCTCTAATCAACCTTCCAAGAAATAATCCTTGGCAAATTGAAGGATGAAGAATGAATTACCATGACTCCTTGAAGAAAATCAAGAAGAAAACTACTTCTAAAAATCACAAGAAAGAAATCTTGCTCAAAGAAATAAACTCCTAGAGTTAAAAACTTCATTAATAAAAATAATTATGTGCTTAATGAACAATGAAGAAGCCTTTACAATAGGCTAGCTAAATAAATCTAAATAAAACTTTTAAGTAGACTAGAACTTTAATTAACCTAAACAAGAAATAGTTTTAAACTAAACTTTCTTGTTGACATAAAACTCCTAAATAACTTAAAATACTTAATAATAATAAATTTGGAATAATAAAATAATAAGAGCTAGTAAATATAATATTGGGCTCATGTATAATAAAAATAAATCCTAAAACTCGAACCCAATATGATTTAAACTTGAATTAAAAGCCTGAAACTCGTATTTCTCGTCACAATCACGTCCAAAAAGTCTGCTCGCGCAGTCTTTATTAAAACGGTCATAACTTGAGCTTCTGAACTCAAAATCGAGTTATTCAAAGTGTTTTTCGAAGCTAAGAGATATATCTTTGGACTCAATGAAGACATATCAACTCCAAAACGCCTGGCTCCCATCTAAAAAGTCATCGCAAGTCTGCTGATTTCTCAAACTTAAAAATTGGCAACTTCGGTGAATAGAATTTAATCAATTTCATCCTATCTGTGCATGTATCATTCCCTCTTTCCTCGAAAGATTCGTCTTCGAATCTCGTATTTGGTTGAATAAGAAATAATATTTATCATAGGTGGAATGGTTTAACAGAGCTCCTCGCAAAGGATGAACAAATTCCTGAAAGAATGAAACAAGTCCACTAGACAAATTCAAGTTAAGGTTAGTGAAAACATAATTATTCCTCTCTTTCAGATAGGTTTTCTCTTTATTTATATTCTCTTTTTCAATGTGAATTGAACTCTCTAATTTTACCTTACAGAAATTTTCACTCACCAAAGTTGGACCATCAAATTGACTTTTATTGCTCAATGTCTCTTTTTTCTCAGTCTTTTTCCATGAATCATCCTCATTTCCCTTTAACCCCTCACTAAAATTTTGAACATTAAATTCATCATAACATAAATATGTATAAGGAGAATAGATGTCTAACCCATCCAAATTCGTACACTCTAGGAAACAATTCTCACTACCAACTTTTTCTGGTTCACAAAGTTCACTATCACTATCATCATAGTTTGCACTATTATTACCATCATAGCTCGCACTATTACTATCAACTTCTTCGACATAAACTTTGAGAAAAGGTGTAATGTTAGATATAGACTCAATAATAGGCACAAAATCACACTTACTGTATTTACAAGTGGTGTCACTTGAAGTTTCTTGCTCATTTATGTCATTATCACCAATGATAGCAGTAGACGAAGACCCCTCAATAGGTTATGTGCCATACTTACGTTCCTCGGCTTCAAATGATGTTTTCTATAGACAATGACACAAGATCAAGTACAATTAGTGGATTAAAACCATAAACAAGTACAAATGGAGAATAGCCAATTGTAGAGTGAATAGATCAATTTTATGCAAATTTAACAAATCAAAAACATTCTTCCCAATTTTTAAGGTTCTTACCCACAACAGCTCATAGTAAAGCACCTAAAACTCGATTGACTACCTCAAGTTGTCCATTGGTTTGGGGTTGACATGTAGTAGAATATAATAATTTAGTACCAAGCTTATCCCAAAACACATTCCAAAAGTGGCTTAAGAACTTTACGTCTCTATCAGATACACTGGTGCAAGGTATCCCATGTAGGCGCAACACCTCTCTAAAGAATAAGCCAATCACATGTGTAGTATCATTCGTTTTGTGACAAGGAATGAAGTGAGCCATCTTTGAAAACCTGACAACAACAAAAAAGATACTATCTCGACCTTTTTTAGTTCATAGCAAACCAAGAATGAAATCCATGGATAAGTCTACCCATGGCTAAGAAGGAATCGACATAGTATAGAGCCCATAAGGCATTACCTTTGATTTTGCTTGTCTACAAGCGATACATTTAGAACATACCTTTTCAACCTCCTTCTTCATGTATGGCCAATAAAAATGTTCTTGTAGAATATCTAGTGTTTTGGCGATACCAACATGTCCCATTAAGCCTTTAGTATGTGCCTCACGAAATAATAACTCTCTCATGGAACATTGTGGAACACATAACCTATTTAAGCAAAAAAGAAACCCATCTACAAGATAAAACTTGTTAAAGGCACCATTCCCACAATTGGAAAAAATATTTTCAAAATCATCATTTACGTATAAATCTTTTATATGATCAAACCCTAAAACTTTAGCATTTAATGTAGTTATCAAAGAATATCTACGAGATAAGGTCTCAGTAACTATATTTTCTCTACTTGTTTTGTATCTAAATGCATATGAAAATGTCTCTATGAATTCTACCTATCGAGCATGTCTTTTGCTCAACTGACCTTGTCCTTGTAACCATTTTAGGGATTCATGATCCGTATGGATAATGAATTCATGTGGCAGCAAGTAATGTTTCCAAACTTGTAGAGCTCGAACTAATGCAAGCAACTCCTTTTGTAAGTTGAGTAGTTTAATTGCACCCCATTCAGTTTTCCACTGAAATATGTGATTGACCTTTTTTTCTTTTATCAATACGGCACCAATTCCAATACCTGAAGCATCACATTCAAGTTCAAAAGTATTAGAAAAATCAGGTAATTTAAGAACCGGAGTAGAACATAATTTATCATTTAAGGCTTGAAAAGCCTTTTCCTGAGCTTCTCCCAACGTAAAACCCAGACTTTTAATAACCTCACTTAATGAGGTGACAATAGTGGGGAAATCCTTCACAAAACGTCTATAAAAACTTGCTAAACCATGGAAA
This sequence comes from Gossypium rotundifolium, assembly GCA_025506655.1. Taxonomy (NCBI): domain Eukaryota; kingdom Viridiplantae; phylum Streptophyta; class Magnoliopsida; order Malvales; family Malvaceae; genus Gossypium; species Gossypium rotundifolium. The sequence continues at coordinate 45,159,059 of CP106732.1, read as the reverse complement.
GATCTCATCTCGATAATTGATTTAGGGGTGGGCCACTCTCTAATTGCCTTTACTTTGTCCTTATCGACATGAATACCATAAGCACTTATTATAAAACCTAAAAAGATTAGTTTATCACAACAAAAATTGCATTTATCAAGGTTGGCAAATAACTTTTCGGTTCTCAGAATGTCCAAAATAGATTTAACATGGAAAACATGATCATCTAAAGAAGTTAAGTAAATCAGAATACCATCAAAATATACTAGCACAAATTTACCCAAATAAGGCCTTAAAACCTAATTCATTATTCTCATGAAAGTACTAGGTGCATTAGTTGACCGAAAGGCATAACAAGCCACTCATATAATCCAAACTTAGTTTTAAAGGTTGTTTTCCATTCGTCCACTTTCCTCATGCGAATTTGGTGATAACCACCTTTTAAATCAATTTTTGTAAAAATTGTTGAACCATGTAACTCATCATGCATATCATCAAGTCTAGGGATTGGATGTATATACTTTACCGTTATTTTGTTGATTAGGCAGCAATCAACACACATTCGAAATGAACCATCGTTCTTAAGCACCAATAGGACAGGGATGTCACAAGGGCTCAAACTTTCTCTAATGTACCCCTTTTGTAATAGCTCTTCCACTTGCCTTTGTAACTCCTTTGTCTATTCTTGATTGCTTCGGTAAGCTAAACGGTTTGGAATGGTTGCACCAGGTACTAAGTCAATTTGGTTCTCTATGCCTCGCAAAGGTGGTAAACCATCAAGTGCCTCATTGAAAACATCCCCATAATCCTGCAAAAGAGATGTAAAGACACTAGGCAAAAAATCGTTAAGGTTAGCTAAAGATAAATAATTTTGCCTAAACCTTACAAGGATACAAGGTTGTTTGTGATATAGGGTGTATGAGCCCATTTGCCCGGCCCAATTACAAAGAAAAAAATTAAAATTACAAACCAGAACCCAAACCCGAAGCCCATTTTTTTACAACCCAAATTAACCCAACCAAAACCCAAACCCAACAACAGACCCATTTTTACGAACGGCCCAGAAGGCCCAAAAGCCAAATTTTTTGCGGCAGGTAGGGTTTCGAAAACCTAGCGCCAAAAGCCTAGGGCACCGCCTCCTGCACCACGCCTCCACCGCCTCCACCCGCCCACCAGCACGACAGGCCGACCACCGACCTCACCGCCTCCACTTGCGCCTGCAAAATGGAAAGAGAGAAAAGACAACACAAACAGAGGCAATAGCAGAGATTGAAACAATAAAAAAGAAGTATTTTGTAATGGCTATAAAAGGCCAAGAAAAACAGAGTGTAAGGATCTTTTTTTTTTTACACGAATAGAAAACCAAAAAATATTAAGTCACAGCAGATCTAAGCAAAAAAAACAACAATAATACAAAAAGGGTTCATCGAAACCGAAAGAAACAGAGGCCGGAGGTATTGTTTTTTTTATCTTTATGTTTATTTGTTCTTTTTTCTCATTTTACGAGTCTGTTTTTTTGTTCATGAATGTATAAAATATGAAACATTAAAAGAAAAGAAATAAACACACATAAAAAGGAAAAGACATAAAAAAATAAAAAAAACATTTTTACCTTTTCCTACCACCGTGGACGGTGGCTTGAGCGCCTGCACGCCGGCGACGATCGTGGCGCCCCCCGGCCGAGCTCACCCACCGCAGAGAAAAAAAAGGAACCAAAGTTTGTTTTTTTTTAAGGAGGCGAAATGAATTTTTAATGAAAATTGGCTTATATAGCCAAACCAAAACGACGCTGCTTTTGGTCGGCATATAAGCCCCAAAACGACGCTGCTTTTGCCCTATCCGACCGAATCCGACCCGCCACCTAGGATCCACAGTGTTTTTAAATGGAAGGGCTAATTGCACTTTTAGCCCTTCCGCTTTTTTTATTATTTTCAATTAAACTTTCATTGTTTTAAAATTTAGTCCGCACATTTAATTTGATTTTTAATTTGGTCCCCCCTTGCTGTTGTGCATTGGGCCTGAGGGGTTTATTGCACATTCGGTCCCCCTGGCTTTTAACGCATCACAGAAAGGTCCTTCCTCCCATTTTTATTTTCAAATTGGCCCCAAATTTCGTTTTTGATTCAATTTTAGTCCCTTTTTGCTATTTTCACTTATTTTTTTTATTATTAATCGTTTTATTACCTTTTTTATTTAATCGTTTTACTATTATTACTATATTACTATATTAGTATTATTACTATTATCATATTACTATTATATATTATATATTATTACCCTATATTTATTATTATTACTATCATTATATTATTTTTATATATATATATATTTTGTTAATTACTTTCATTTTATTATTTATTTTATTAATCTCATTAATATTATTTTAGTATTACTACTTTTTCTTAAACATTACGATTCTTATCATTACCATTTATCATTATTATTTTTATTATTATTAACTTTTAGTATTATTTCTTTTGCTTTTATCATAAATGTGTTACTATCGTCACTCTTTATTTTACCATTATCATTATTATCATCATGTTATCATCAAATTAATTAATTTACCATTATTACGTATATCATTATTATTTCTTTTATGCAACTCACTTCATAATTTATTTCTTTTATCGAATCGTGTTGCATTAACCTTTAGTCATCAAGTTTTTCTAAATAATCGATATTTCGTGTTAAAATTGAGGAATCGAACCCTAACTTCATCGGGTTCCGCTTCCTTCGCTTAAACTAAACAACGGAATATCCCTTTCAAAAGTCACAAATTCGGTTTTAAATTGACATTTCGTGTTAGCCATTCGAGTGAATCGAGCCCTAACTTCATCGGGTTCCGGTTTCTTCTCGTTTAAAGCTAAACGACGGATGTCTCTTTGAAATTATAATTTAAATTTTAAAACTAAATACTTGATCTCGAAAATTGAAATGTCGCTACTAACTTCTCGGACTCGACATCTAGATACTTCGAGATGAGCTTTTTCTTAAAAGTAGAGGCAATCTTCCGTGTTTGAAATCTTGAGAAATCAAGCCCTAACTTCATCGGGTTTCGATTTCATTTGACGAATAACTAATATCCTCATCAAAAATGAAAATCAAGTTTTAAAGGACGAGCTTAGTTTCGGGAGTCTAAAGTATCGCGCCCTAACTTACTGGACACGATACCTTATCTCTTCGATAATAAGAGAGTCTTTATGTCCCTTTCAATTCCATCGAATTTTGAAAATAAAAGCATTGTATTTTCGAACCTCTAAAGTTTTCAACAAATAGGGCATCAATCAATCGGTTTGGTACCAATTTTGGGCGGTCGAGGTGCTAATCCTTCCTCGCACGTAATCGACCTCCGAACCCGCTTTTCTCAAAGTTCGTGGACCAAAAAGCACTGCTTTAGTAAATTAAATGTTTTATTAAAACAAAGGTGATCCGATCACACCAAATAAAGATCGGTGGTGACTCCTTCCTTTTCTTTTAAAAATTGAGTCGACCGCTGCTTACTATTTCATCCAAAAAATGGTTACGACACTTGGCGACTCCACGGGACGCGAGGTCAAGCCATAGGTTGATTGATTTTTGTCCTTTGATTAAAATGGTTTTGGAAAATCATGCTTCTTTAAAGCACTTTCAATATTGGTCTTGTAAATACTTTGGCATTGCATTGCATGACCGCTGTGGTCACACCTTTAAGTGAGAGCGAAGCTATGCCTTCGTGAGGTTTTCACCTCCGCATGGGCTAGTGGATCGCTTTGAATACATCCGTACCTATGTCTTCGTGAAGTTTTCACTGCATGGCCATAGGGAAATGTATTCCCGAACCGAACTTGGTCCGTATGAGCCTATAATGGGTGAGGATCGAGGAATCATGGTTCGGTACCTCGAACTTTAGAACTAAGTCAAGATATAGCAAACCTTAGAGCCCACCTTAGGTAGAGCTATGGCAAACCTTAGTGGTCACCTAGATAGGCGCTTGTTTATTTTACTCGCTTTATATTCCCCGGTACTAACTTGTTGTGTTTCTTTCTTTTGTGCATATCATTCCATATTTTAAAGAGACATCGATTCACGGTCCGCTTCGAAGTTAGGAAGTCGGTTATGGAAAGCGAATTCCTTGATAAAGTAGAAGACAATGCGTCCGTCGCATATGGTCGAGCAATGCCAATTAGAAAAAGGAGATAGCTTAGCCGAAGGGTATGTGTCAGAGTTACGGAATTTCACCAACATCAGTGTCACGCAGAACGAGCTCCAAGAGTTGAAAGAAATTTGGACGCAGTGGGATGATGAAGCAAAACAGTTGTTCTATAGTACTTACGGCGACCTGCCTTACTTGCTTGATGTTAAAGTAGATAAGCACCTGTTCCGAGCAATGACCCAGTTCTGGAATGCCGCTTATAGTGCTTTCTCCTTCGGAAGATGGATCTGGGTCCCACAGCTTGAGGAATATACGACCTTGTTACGCTGTTCGAGGATTCAAGTTGACAAAGCTTATTCCAAGGCGGTTAATGGCCCAACCTTCAAGAAGTTGATGAATATCACCGAATGAGCGAACAGTGGTCTCTCACTAGAATGCAAAAAAGGGCGAGGTAAATGCATACCGGGACATGTTTGAGAGACTGATCTGGCGCATCCCAATACGAAGAAAAAGATGACATCTTCGCCTTGTGTATTTACTACCGTAATCTTCCAAAGCTTTAAGGCACATTGATGAAGCGCTTATTGATCTATTCAACCGATTAGACAAAGGGGTCACACCTGCTCTCGCCATCTTAGCCAAACATTCAGATCCTTGACCGCATGTCAAAGAATGGGTGAAGGTAGGTTTATTGGATGTCGCAATGTTGTTGGCGTGGTTTCATAGTCACTTTTGGAAAATAGAGAAAGTGTCCCGCTTGTTCATGTCGTAAAATTACTCCCGTCAAGAGTTAGCAACCACGCCTAGAAGAGAGGATGTGTCCGAAGAAAATTGGATCACACTCTTTCAAAACCTTCAAGAGGACGACATCGAGTGGAAGGCTCCTGGATAATTCCTCGATAGGATCCTTTATCGCTATGGAAGCTTTGACTGGTTCCCCTATTGGGAATTTGGGTGCCACCGCCACGCCTTTGCTAGTCCCGAGACAATATAGTTCAAGACAGTTTATACCAAATGACATACTGGGCTAGCTCAATACGAGTTCTCATATGAAGGGGAAGCTATAAGAAAAGGGTTAAAGAGGTTTCTAATGCCTGGAATCAGATTCACAGAATGAGGAGATTATCTACAGGCCCGAGGATGACCCCAGAATACATTGAATGGAGGGCAAGGAGAGTCAATGATAACATTCCTGAGCCAAATCCAGAAGGTGCCCGATCGAGAGAAGAATGCATGCGAGTGGTCCCGCGGAATTGAAGATTGTGAAGCAAGATTTTGAGCGGATGAATTCGTAACTCGAAAAAGGATAGAAAAGTCGGAAGAAGAAAAATGCTCCTCCGCTAGAAGTGGACAATGAATCGAGGTGAGAAACTCAGAAAAGAAAAATGGAAGGTAGAAGAAGACCGAGATAGCTTGAAGACTGAGTACAAAAAGATGCGCTTGACAATAAAGAACGCAGGATTAGGGAAGACTTCGGAGCAGTGGCAACAAGAAGTCAGAGAGGAAAGAGCCAAAGTCTGCAGTTGGGAGAAAAAGTTTCATGAAATACGAGCGCAAAAGGAAGACTTAGAGAAGGGCAGGACAGAAGACCAGAAAGAGAAAAGGGGATTAAAAGCTAGAATAATGAGCTTGCGATCTCTACACCACTATCAAGTCGAGACTCAAAAGCCAATTAAAGTCGAGCCCAACAAAATAGAGGAAATGAAAGGCGGGTTGAAGAGTTAGAGTCGGCATTACATAGTAGCGAGCTCCAGATCGAGCTTCTGGAAACGAGAGAAAGATGCTGGGAGGAGGAGCTTAGCCATTCTTACGAGCAAGTTCGAAGTCGGGACTACCTCATGGGAGAAACGATAACCTAGATTCGAGAAGTAGCCGATCACCCATGACTTTGGGCGAGGAGGTCACATATTGGGCATAAGATATGGGCTCCTACCGGGTCATGATGAAGAGCTAATCTCCCTGCTCGAAAAAATCAAAACCTTAGGTCTTAGGGCGAGAGCATATATGTAATCTACTTTATGTAAAGGGTTTTGCCTTCTAATAAAGTTTTCTAAAATGAAGTTGATCAGAATCGATGTTTTCTTCCTGCATTCATGCATTTGCATTGCATCATATTACATACATTAAAGTTTATAAAAAGAAGCCTAACTGGTTAAAATTATCAAAAAAAGGAAAAAGAAAAGAGAAAATCTGGGAACTGAACACTGCTACGGGACTCATACTAAGACCAAGAAAATGGATCAAAGATTTGAGCAATTTCAGAAAGAAATGCAAGAATGGATGCAGGAGCAAATGATGAAACTCCAGCAAGATATGATGGAACGGATGCAAGAGTCCCAAAATAACATGATAAGTCAGCTGGCGCAACTATTGGCCAATGAACGAGGAAAGGGCGCCGCTGCTAGCTCAGGGAATAATGACGACCCTGCTTACCCTCCGGGATTTACCCCGCCAAATACCCAAGCACCACCAGAAATATATCCCCAAAGGACACCTGTTGTTATCAGGCCACAGTGCGAGTTGAGATCATGATGCCGCCGCACCTCTCGATCGTTCAGGCGCTAATCCCGGAGAAGGTCCGACTAACCCTATAATCCCCGATTTTGATGAAATGGCTGAAATGGATAAGGCAAAAGTGAACCTTCCCAGACAACTCGAGGATCGTTGCAAATGGTTAGAGGAAAAGTTTAAGGAAATAGAGATCACGACCATCGCTACGGGTGGACGCTAAAGACTTGAGCCTAGTCCTGCACCTCGTACTTCCGCCAAAATTCAAGACCCAGATTTTGAAAAATACAATGGGACCAATTACTCAAGCACACATCACAATGTTCGCCGACGGATGGCAGGACATGTTAACAACGATCAACTGTTGATTCATTGTTTTCAAGATAGTCTAACTGGGTCCGCGGCCAAATGGTACAATCAGCTCAGCCGTACCCAGATCAAGTCATGGAAGGACCTAGCACAGGCCTTCCTGAAATAATACGGGCACATAGTCGATATAGCCTCGATCGAATCACACTCCAAAATATGGAGAAAAGCCAAACGAAAGTTTCTGCAATATGCCCAATGGTGGAGGGAAGTAGCCACAAGTTCAAATGCACCGCTTTTGGAAAAAGAGACGCCATGCTTTTTATTAACACTCAAGGCCCTTTCATAACTCATATGATAGGAGTACAACTAAGAGCTTCTTGATATAGTAATGGCAGGGAGATGATCGAGCATGCTATAAGGGTGGCAAAATCGAGACAGAGAAAGCACTAGGAGAGTCGCTCCAAGAAGAAAGACAATGAGGTAAACAATGTGAGTACATATAATAGAGGATACCCGGCGATCGCATTAATCGACCAAAGGCGATTCTGACCAGCAACCGTAAAGAGAAGACAGAATCGAACTAGACCAAATAATCGAAAGGATCCAATTTACGCCAATTCGATAACGCATAAAAGAGTTATACCGATTTTATTCAATGAGCACATCGTGTCCCGCTTTATTTACAACCCTTGCATTTCCATACCCTAAGTGGTACGACCCAAACGCTCAATGCGATTATCACGCAGGATAGAGGGCATTCAATAGAGAATTGCCTCACCTTCAAAAAGGTAGTCGAGAGGCTAATCAAAATGGGTGTTATAGCACTTGATGACTTGGTAAGAAAGGGAACCCATTGCCTAATCATGAGGAAAAGGGTGAACGAATCGGTGAAGAGATTGTGAGAAAGATCAAGAGAGACGTCACCGAAGTGAAAACCCCATTGCGAATAGTCTGGAAGGAAATGGTAAAAAGAGGATTGATAGAGTCAGATTCTACAGGAAGCAAAATACATATAAAGAATTGTTGCGAATTCCATAAGACGAGGGGGCACGAGATCCAAGAATGTGTCGAGTTTAAAATTTTGGTACAAGGCCTCATGGACAACAAAGAGCTGGAGTTTTATGAAGAAGGAGTGGAGGAAGAGGAAATATGCGCGACCGAGGAAGAATTGACAAAGCCCGGAGGTAATTACCCGAGAATCATCATTTCGCGGAACACAGAGGGCGGAGTACAGGGAAGACCGAAAATCACAATTCAGAAACCTGCTTCCTTTCCCTACCAAGATAGTAAAAGGGTACCTTGGAATTATAATTGCAATGTGACAACACCAGGAGCGCAAGGTTCCACTAGTATTTCAGAGGAAGTCAAGAACGAGGGTTTCTATACGCGAAGTGGAAAGCGTTATGATCCTAAAAATAGGAGAACGGAGCAAAGAAATCAAGATCGTGTCGATTGGGGTGAAAAGAACCCAAGCCATTATCAATGAGCCCGTAAAAGAGGAAGAGGCTAAAGAGTTCTTAAAATTTTGAAACACAATGAATACAAGATGGTGGAACAACCGCACAAACAACCAGCCCGTATCTCCGTGTTAGCACTACTTCGAGCTCAAGTGCATCGCGGGCGTTAATGAAAGTATTGAATGAGACCTATGTTACTAAAGATATATCCAAACAAGTTGGATCGTCGGTTAGTAACATAAGCGATAATTTCATCTACTTGATGATGAAATCCGTCACGGAGGTATGGGGTCAACAAAGGCATTACACATAACTACCCGCTGCAAGGGATATACCTTGCCAAGTGTGCTAATAGATAATGGGTCAGATTAAATGTCTTACCACTAGCCACACTCAAGAGGTTGCCAATAGATAGTTCTCATATGAAATCTCGCCAAAACATAGTGAGAGCATTCGATGGCACCAAAAGAAGAGTGATGGGAAGAATAGACATACCATTATTGATCGGGCCTAATACCTATGAAGTAGACTTTCGGTCATGGATATCAAGCCTTCTTACAACTCGCTTACTAGGAGGCCCTGGATTCATTCAATTAAATGCAATGTACTTCATCATCGCACTGTAAATTGAAATTGGTAATAGAAAATCGATTGGTAACTATAAACGCCAAGATGATATCATAGCAATCGTTACCAACGAAGCACCATACCTAGAGACGAATGAGGAAGCCATTGAATGTTCATTTCGATCCTTAGAGTTCGTGAATGCGACTTTCATTTCGTAGGAAATAAAGTCCGTCACCTAAACTATCCAAGACTACCGGGATGGGATTGCAAATGACATGGGAAAGGAGTTCTACCGGAAAAGGATTGGGTAAATATCTCCAAGGAAAGTCCAGCCCGATCTTTGAGAGAAAAGGGATCGCTTTGGTTTAGGTTTCAAACCGGATGCTAAACAAATGAAGAAGGAGATGGAGAAGAAACAAGAAAGGAGAAATGCCAGGCTGAATGGAGAAGACGTTAAGTGGGAACCGATGACATTTCCCCACATATCTAACACCTTCAGATCGGGGGAATGATTTACCCAGAAAAGAGTCTCCTAGAGGGAATGTCCTCACATCAATGCCATACACGAGGAGGAGATTGATCAAATAAGCTTGTCGGCATCCGCCCATATGAACTCGAAGCACATTAGACAATTGACTTGCAGAGGAATTTCCTGTAGTGTTTAGAGATTTTGCAGAGTAATATTCTAACACTCATGTTGTTTTTAAGCCTAGAAACAATGAGATTTCTTTTGTGAAACAGCTTATGTTCGGACATTTTGTTTTAATAAAATGCATCTTCAATTCTACTCAATATTCTCTTATTTTACATTTTACCATTTATTCTTTGTTCTCATTCATATCATGTGAATAATTGTCCTCAAATTCATTTACTCTTTATACACCCTTCGATACCCATTACAGGTCCCTAGACATCAATGATATGAGTAATGATACTACAGATCCAGAGGTCTGCTTTGAGCAAGACATGTGTTCAGAGGAATCTCAGGACTTTGGAAATGACACAGAATGCGACTTGCCTCCGGATTTGTTGAGAATGGTAGAGCAAGGAGAAAAATAGATCCTACCCCATAAAGAGTCGATAGAAACGGTGAGCCTAGGAGAAGGGCAAGAGGTGAATATTGGAACTTGTATTATCAGCAGAAACCAAAGGGACCTCATCGAACTACTCCATGAATTCAAGGATGTGTTCGCATGGTCGTACCAAGATATGCCCGACTAAATCGATATTGCAATACAAGCGATCCCCATAAAAGAAGAATGCAAGCCACCCAACGAAGCTCGAAGAATGCGACCAGACGCCTTGTTAAAGATAAAAGAAGAAGTCGAGAAACAATTTAATGCCGGTTCTTACAAGTGGTCAAGTACTCGGATTGGGTGGCTAACGTTGTCCCCGTCCCCAAGAAAGACGGAAGGTACGAATGTGCGTGGATTACGAGACTGAACAAGGCCACCCAAGGACAATTTTCCACCGCCTCACATCGACACTTTAGTAGACAATACAAACAGGTATTCGTTATTCTCCCTTATGGATGGCTTCTCGGGGTCCAACCAAATAAAAATGCATCCTGAGGACATGGACAAGACAACGTTTATAACCATGTGGGGAACATTTTGCTACAAGGTAATGCCATTTGGGCTAAAAATGCAAAGGCGACATATCGAGAGCCATGGTAACCTTATTCCATGACATGATGCACCGGAAATTGAGGTTTACGTCCGACGATATGATCGCCAAATCCAGAATCAAGAGGAGCATGTGCAGTCTTGAGAAAATTGCTCTTGAGGTGAGAAAATTTCGGTTGAAGCTTAACCCAGCAAAGTGTACCTTCGGAGCTCGGTCCGGAAAGTTGCTTGGGTTCATAGTCAGTGAAAAGGGGATTGAGGTTGACCCAGATAAAGTCAGAGCCATACAAGAATTACCTCCACCACGTACCCAAAAGAAGTTAGAGGTTTCTTAGGAAGGTGAATTACATCGCTTCGCTTCATTTCACAACCGACCGAGAGATGTGACCCATATTTCGCCTCCTCAAGAAACACAACCTGAACACGTGGGATGAAGAGTGCCAAAAGACCTTCAAAAGGTGAAACAATACATCTCATGCCCCAGATTAATCGTCCTCAACTGCACAAGCCCTCATCCTTTATCTAACGAAAGATTTGATAATTCGATGGGATACGTGCTAGGTCAACATGATGAATCGGGGAAGAAAGAAAAGCAATATACTACCTTAGTAAGAAATTCACCGATATGAAATGAGGTACCCGCCAATCGAGAAATTATGTTGTGCCTTGATTTGGACAACTCAAGGTTGAGGCAATACATGCTATATCACACGACATGGCTCATCTCAAAGCTAGATCCCTTAAGTATATGATGGAATCTACCGCCTTGAATGGAAGGATGGCGGTGGCGATCCCGCTTCCGAATTTGACATCGTTTATGTAAATCAAAAGCGGTAAAAGGGAGCGCGATAGCGAACTTTCTAGCCAAGAGAGCCCTTGAAGACTATGAGCCCTTAGATTTTGATTTCCCTAATGAAGACTTGATGTACGTGGCAGACATTGAAGAAGGTACCTCCGAAGACCATCCTTGGAAATTAAATTTTGACGGGGCATCAAATGCCGTGGGTAATGGAATTGGGGCAGTCCTGATATCCCCAAAAGGAGACTATTATCCATTCACTTGCAAACTGGATTTTGATTGCACTAATAATATGGCTGAATATGAAGCTTGCATCATGGGGCTCCGCGCTGCTATCGAATACAAAATCAGGGTATTAGAAGTCTATGGAGATTCTGCCCTGGTAATCTATCAACTCAAAGGAGAATGGGAAACCAGGGATCCAAAATTGGTTATCTATAAAAGATTGGCCCAAGAACTTGTCAAAGAGTTCGATGACATCACTTTCAATTACACGCCTGAGGACGAGAATCGATGGTCGATGCTCGCCACCCCGCTTCTATGGTCCGAATAAATGAAAGTGAAGATATGAAGCCAATACAAATGAGCATTCATCAAGACCCAGCCCATTGCTACAATATCGAGGAAGAAGGGAAAACTGACCCACCATGGTACCACGATATATTGCGGTATGTGAAGAATTGTGAGTACCCCGATCAAGCCACTGAGAATGAAAAAAAGACGCTGAGGAGATTAGCCTGTGATTACGTCTTGGATGGAGAAGTCCTATACAATAAAAGGAAGGATCAAGTGCTACTGAGGTGTGTGGACGCCACCGAAGCTAAGTTAATCCTAGAAGAAGTCCATGAAGGTGTCTGTGGAACTCACGCTAATGGTTTCACAATGGCCGGACAAATAATAAGGTTTGATATTACTTGGTCCACCATGGAGGAGATCAGATCAACTATGCCAAAAATGTCATAAATGCAGATTATGGAGACAAGATTCACGTACTTCGTCACCTTTACATGTTATGACTTCGCCATGGCCATTTTCCATGTGGGGCATGGACGTCATTGGGCCAATATCTCCGAAGGCATCGAATGGGCATCGATTCATCTTTGTGGTCATCGACTACTTCACGAAATGGGTAGAGGTCGCCTCATATGCTAACGCCACTAAATCGGTTAGCGGTTCTTGAAGAAGGAAATCATTTGTCGATATGGAATGCCCGAAAGGATCATATCGCACAACGCTACCGAACTTAAACAATAGCACGATAGCGAGGGTTTGTAGCCAATTCAACATCAAACACCACAATTCATCACCGACGCCTAAAAATGAATGGGCAAAGGAAGCAACCAACAAAAACATCAAAAGATAATAGGAAAGATGATCGAGACTTACAGAGATCGGCATGAGAAGTTGCTGTCAGACTTATGCTTATCGAACGTCCGTCCAACCTCTCTTCGGGCAACGCCTTTCTCATTAGTCTATGGGATGGAGGCGGTCCTACCTATTGAAGTGGAAATACCTTCTCTCCGAGTATTGTCGGTGAAACTAGACGGTTGAATGGATCCGTGCTCGATATGACCGGTTGAACTTAATTGAAGAAAAGAGATTGAGGCTATCCGTCACGGTCGATGTATCAAAAGCGAATGATGCGAGCTTACAACAAAAAGTTCGCCAAGGAATTCCACGAAGGGACCTTGTCTTGAAAAAGATCCTTCCCATACAAAAAGACCACAGAGGAAATGGATGCCGAATCGAAGGACCGTATGTGGTAAAGAAAGCTTTCTGGGAGGTGCATCGATTACGACAGAGATGGACGGAAAAGCTTGCCCAACCCCGTGAACTCGATTCGCTTAAAAATACTTTGCTTAAAATAGAAGAAGCCAAGGTGAAAACCCGCAAAGAGCACTTTGAGACTTCAAAAAAAAAAACCGGAGAGGCCAAGGTGAAAACCCGCAAAAGGGCACCTTGAGACCAAAGGGCTTTTGAGTTGAAAACCCAAAGAGGGCAGCTCAAACTTTGAATGGACACGTCATGATCTCGCAGCGCCATAATCAACAGAAGAGGAGGTACGTTGCATATCGGGGCATCGACAAAATACTTCGAGTCTTCTAAACACATGATAGGCTCAGAGCAGTCTTCTTGAAGTTTGTATATAGAAGCCCAATTGGCGATGTCTAGGGCGTCTGATATATGTTGTTATTTTGCCATTTTTGAATCCTTTTCTCCGTAAAAAGAAGAGGAATATGTCCCCAATCAATTTTCTTTGTTTCATATATAAATTCATTTTGATTCTCTTTGAAATCGATCTCATCGTTATCCATCATTAACATGATGCATTAAAAACAAATTGATGAACTAATGATTTCACAAAAGAAAGTTCCACGATCACTTTGGAAATCTCTAGATGAAACAGAAGCCAAAAGCAATGCAGTTGTTTAGAACTTTCATGAACACAAGATGAAGACATTGGAGAAAAGGGTCTCAATAAAGGCCATTTCTATGAAGTTTCTCACCGATTCAAGAATTATGGCAAGGGTAAATAATGTTGCTTGGTCACCTTAAAAATTTAAGACAGCCAATTTTCGATAAAGAAAGATTCAAAATCCTAAATGGTTGAGAGTCGAACGAACCAAGTCGAACATTCTTCAAGTAGGAGTTGTGACTCCCAGGGAAGGCAGCTAGAAGTTAAGGCAGACCTGGGTTTTAAGGCCTAAAATAGGCTTCAAAATTTCCACAGGGGCAAGCCATTCATGTGAAAGCGGTCACTGAGAGGGAAACGAAGATAAAACCTTGACAGACAAATGAGTGATAACACCTTAAATAGGAGTCCTACTCATAACATTCCGACTCATCATACTCATGCATCCTAATCATTAGGCATAAGCATGTATTCATTCTGCAGGATACGTCCTCAAGAAGGATAGTACGGTTGAGCAGATCTCGTCTCCCTGAGTATGCAAAGGGAATGATCAAAGATAGTCGATTTGACCTTCTTGAAGTTGCAAGAAGCAGATGGAAGATCACAGATTTGACATTCCTGAAGTTGCAGGAAGCAAATCGAAGACATCAGTCGGGTGATCCTTGAGTTTGCAAGGATCAGATTGAAGAAAGCAGATCTGACGTTCCTGAAGTTACAGGAAGCAGATCAAAGACTCAATCTGGTGATCCTTGAGTTTGCAAGGATCAGATTGAAGATAGCAGATTTGACCTTCTTGAAGTTGCAAGAAGCAGATCCAAGATAACAGATTTGACGTTCCTGAAGTTGCAGGAAGCAGATCAAAGATTCAGTCTGGTGATCCTTGAGTTTGCAAGGATCAGATTGAAGAAAGCAGATTTGACGTTCTTGAAGTTGCGAGAAGCAGATCGAAGATAGCAGATTTGACCTTCTTGAAGTTGCAAGAAACAGATCGAAGATAATAGATTTGACATTCCTGAAGTTGCAGGAAGCAGATCAAAGATAACAGATTTGGCATTCCTGAAGTTGCAGGAAGCAGATCGAAGACATCAGTCTGGTGATCCTCGAGTTTACAAGGATCAGATTGAAGAAAGCAGATTTGGCGTTCCCGAAGTTGCAGGAAGCAGATCAAAGATTCAGTCTGGTGATCCTTGAGTTTGCAAGGATCAGATTGAAAGAAGCAGACTTGGCGATTCCTAATGCGGCAGAAGCAAATCGCAGTGAGCGGATTAAAAACGAAAAATCCCACACCTCTAAAGTTGCGGCGATGGGGTGGATCAAAACAACAAGATGCGATAGACGGAATAAGGCTACAAGAGGAGTCGGGGCTTAGCAAGCCCGGGCAAAATGGGCCTTTTGAAAATCTTTGCTCCATTCTCGTTATACGATAATGAGCAAAGAGGGGCAGCTGTATGAGCCCATTTGCCCGGCCCAATTACAAAGAAAAAAATTAAAATTACAAACCAGAACCCAAACCCGAAGCCCATTTTTTTTACAACCCAAATTAACCCAACCAAAACCCAAACCCAACAATGACCCATTTTTACGAATGGCCCGTAAGGCCCAAAGCCAAATTTTTTAAAGCAGTTAGGGTTTCGAAAACCCTAGCCTGCAAGCCTAGGCACCGCCTCTCGCACCACGCCTCCACCTCGCCTCCACCGCCCATCACATCGGCTGTGGTCGGCCACCGACCACCGCCTCCACTTGCGCCGCAAAATGGAAAGAGAGAAAAGACAACACAAACAGAGGCAATAGCAGAGATTGAAACAATAAAAAGAAGTATTTTGTAATGGCTATAAAAGGCCAAGAAAAACAGAGTGTAAGGATCTTTTTTTACACGAATAGAAAACCAAAAAATATTAAGTCACAGCAGATCTAAGCAAAAAAAACAACAATAATACAAAAAGGGTTCATCGAAACCGAAAAGAAACAGAGGAGGTATTGTTTTTTATCTTTATGTTTATTTGTTCTTTTTCTCATTTTACTAGTCTGCTTTTTTTTTGTTCATGAATGTATAAAATATGAAACATTAAAAGAAAAGAAATAAACACACATAAAAAGGAAAAGACATAAAAAAATAAAAAAAACATTTTTACCTTTCCTACCATCGTGATCTGATGGTCGGAGCCCCGGCACGGCGACGATCGTGGCGGCCTCGGCCGAGCTCACCCACCGCAGAGAAAAAAAGGAACCAAAGTTTGTTTTTTTAAAGGAGGCGAAATGAATTTTTTTATGAAAATTGGCTTATATAGCCAAACCAAAACGACGCTGCGTTTTGGTTTACGCATAAGCCCCAAAACGACGTCGTTTTGCCCTATCTCGACCAATCCGACCCACCACCTAGGATCCAGCAGTTTTTAAACCAAGGGCTAATTGCACTTTTAGCCCTTCCGCTTTTTTATTATTTTCAAATAAACTTTCATTGTTTTAAAATTTAGTCCGCACATTTAATTTGATTTTAATTTGGTCCCCCTTTGTCATTGTGCATTGGGCCCGAGGGTTTATTGCACATTCGGTCCCCGGCTTTTAACGCATCACGAAAGGTCCTTCCTCCCATTTTATTTTCAAATTGGCCCCAAATTTCGTTTTGATTCAATTTTAGTCCTTTTTGCTATTTTCACTTATTTTTTTATTATTAATCGCTTTATTACCTTTTTATTTAATTGTTTTACTATTATTACTATATTACTATATTAGTATTATTACTATTATCATATTACTATTATATATTATATATTATTACCCTATATTTATTATTATTACTATCATTATATTATTTTTATATATATATATTTTGTTAATTACTTTCATTTTATTATTTATTTTATTAATTTCATTAATATTATTTTAGTATTACTACTTTTTCTTAAACATTACGATTCTTATCATTACCATTTATCATTATTATTTTATTATTATTAACTTTTAGTATTATTTCTTTTGCTTTTATCATAAATGTGTTACTATCGTCACTCTTTATTTTACCATTATCATTATTATCATCATGTTATCATCAAATTAATTAATTTAGCATTATTACGTATATCATTATTATTTCTTTTATGCAACTCAGCTTCATAATTTATTTCTTTTATCGAATCGTGTTGCATTAACCTTTAGTCATCAAGTTTTTCTAAATAATCGATATTTCGTGTTAAAATTCGAGGAATCGAACCTAACTTCATCGGGTTCCGCTTCCTTCGTTTAAACTAAACAACGGAATATCCTTTCAAAAGTCACAAATTCGGTTTTAAATTGACATTTCGTGTTAGCCATTCGAGTGAATCGAGCCCTAACTTCTCGGGTTCCGGTTTCTTCTCGTTTAAAGCTAAACGACGGATGTCTCTTTGGAAATTATAATTTAAATTTTAAAACTAAATACTTGATCTCGAAAATTCGAAATGTCGCGCCCTAACTTACTGGACTCGACATCTAGATACTTCGAGATGAGCTTCTTTTTCTTAAAAAGTAGAGGCAATCTTCCGTGTTTGAAATCTTGAGAAATCAAGCCCTAACTTACTGGGTTTCGATTTCTCATTTGACGAATAACGGAATATCCTCATCAAAAACGAAAATCAAGTTTTAAAGGACGAGCTTAGTTTCGGGAGTCTAAAGTATCGCGCCCTAACTTACTGGACACGATACCTTATCTCTTCGATAATAAGAGAGTCTTTATGTCCCTTTCAATTCCATCGAATTTTGAAAATAAAAAGCATTGTATTTTCGAACCCTCTAAAGTTTTCAACAAATAGGCATCAATCAATCGGTTTGGTACCAATTTTGGGCGTGTCGAGGTGCTAATCCTTCCTCATGCGTAATCGACCTCCGAACCCGCTTTTCTCAAAGTTCGTGGACCAAAAAGCACTGCTTTAGTAAATTAAATGTTTTATTAAAACAAAGGTGATCCGATCACACCAAATAAAGATCGGTGGCGACTCCTTCCTTTTCTTTTAAAAAAAATTGAGTCGACCGCGCTGCTTCTTCAAGCTTTCATCCAAAAAAATGGTTACGACATAGGGCTCTCCTTACATCTTTTTACTTGCAAATAAATTTTGCACTTTGTTTTTATCGTTAATGAACAATGAAGAAGCATTTATATAGGCTAGCTAAATAAATCTAAATAAAACTAAGTATAATAGAACTTTAATTAACCTAAACAAGAAGTAGTTTTAAACTAAATTTTCTTGTTGACATAAAATACTAAATAACTTAAAATACTTAATAATAATAAATTTGGAATAATAAAATAATAAAATAATAGGAACTGATAAATATAATATTAGGCTCATATACAATAAAAAATTAATCCTAAAATCTGAACCCAATACGATTTAAACTTGAATTAAAAGCCCGAAACTCATAATATCCGTCACAATCACGTCCAAAAATTCTGCTCTCGCAATTTTTATTAAAACGGTCATAACTTGATCTTCCCAACTCGAAATCGAGTAATTCAAAGTGTGTTTCGAAGCTAAGAGATATATCTTCGAACGCCATGAAGCCATCTCAACCCCAAAATGCCTGGATCTCATCCAAAAAATCATCGCAAGTCTGTTGATTTCCCAAACTTAAAAATTGGCAGCTTCGGTGAATGAAATTTAATAAATTTCACTCCATCTGTGCTTGTATCAAGAAGGAAATGTTGAATATAGTTTAAGTCTTGACTGTGGGTTTTTAAAAAATATATTTTATTCATAAAATTATTATTTTAATAAATAAATTTTATGTTAGAAAAAATAGGTATTCATTTATTTATAATTTTATATGTATTTTAATAAAATCTTATATAACTTTATCGAAAATGAACTTTTAAATTTTTTAATTTTTAAAATATTAAAATTAATTTTTTAAGAATCAAGATTAAATTAACAAAATGCGTGAAGTTGATGACTAAATTTGTTGAGTTTTGTAAACATTGAAAACTAAATTTATTATTATGTTAAAGAAAAAGTCACGTCAACATTTTGTTAACAATTTAATAGAAGAGTGACTAAAATATTAGGTTTCAATAATGTTAATAATTTTTTTTAAACTTAGGTGATAAAACAAAAATACGCTAATAGTTAGGTGAGTATTATTTTTAACTATTTTAACATATGTATTAAATATTAAATATCATTTTTCCTATGTTATTACACCGGTGAACAAATGTGCAAAAATTGAATATTTTTCCTTTCTTTTCTATTCTTTAATTTTACAACTTGTATTTTACAAAAATTAAAAGGTAAATTAATTTTTAAAGAAAAACTACAAGTTGCAATAATTATAATCAAAATTAAGAATTACAAATAGTAAATTGAATAATAATTCACCAGAATAAATTTAGATTAAATTAACATTACAAGATTTAAACATGAGATTTTAAAGTTTTAAGTCTTGAATTAAATTCTTTCATTTAATTTTGCAGCGTTTTGTTGGTGCAAAGTTTTTTTTTCTTAGTATGATTAAGATATATTTCATCTACGGTTCATGATAACAAAATTTTTTAAACTCATAATTTTTTTTTTTTTTTAGAGAATGAAATATGTCTTATTGATTTGGTTGCTGGGAAGTTTATTGGAACTTGCAAACACCCGCAATCACCACAAGAATTAAAAATTTATGATTAACGCAAATCGCGTGAAGTTGGTACGCCCTAACTCTTCCTTTTTTCCCTTTGATTTGCTTTAATAAAAAATAAAAGGAATTCGCAGGTGGTATATGGTACAACATGCTTTGTTTTGAAAATAACAGGCAATTAGTGAGGATGAACAAGGTAAAGGTAAAATAAAATGAAATAAATCTAACTTTATGTTGCCATTTATGATCATAGGGGAATA
This sequence comes from Gossypium rotundifolium, assembly GCA_025506655.1. Lineage (NCBI taxonomy): Eukaryota > Viridiplantae > Streptophyta > Magnoliopsida > Malvales > Malvaceae > Gossypium > Gossypium rotundifolium. The sequence continues at coordinate 45,139,412 of CP106732.1, read as the reverse complement.
AATTCATAAACGTAATTTATTCAACTTATTTAATTATTTTTAGAAGTTGACATTTAATAGGTTTAAAATTTAAATCTCATAAATAATTTAAGATTAATTTAGTTATAGCTTCGGTATATATTATGATAAATTTAGTTTTTAATGTTTATATTTTTGTTAATTTATTTTTTATTTTTGAGTTAAATTTAGCAATTTTAGAAAAAGTAAAATTATTTTTTACAAAAATACTAACTAAAGCATTAAATTTTAATGATGGTAGTGTGGCAACCGTATAGCGATTATATGTATTTTATATTGACATGACATTATTTGTCTTATATGTCATGATAGTGCCATGTTAATAAAGATTAGAAAATTTAAAAATATTTAAATATATATATATAAATAAATTCAAAAATAATATATCTAAGTCCATAAAAATTAAAAAAAAAAAGCATGAAGTACATGTGGATGCGGGCTATCATGTTTAAAATTTTAATGTTGTAGTCAGTGTTTCCATTAAAAAAAAGCTTAAGGGTATAAAAAATCTTTAAACTTTTTCAAAAAAAAAAAACAATTAAGCCTTTTTTTTTTTTTTACAATCAAATAGGTAATTGAACTATCAAAATGTAACAAAAAAAAAAAACCTTTAACTATTAATTTTAACGGTTGACTGTTAAAGTTAATAACCTCGAGTTTTTTCTTTCTTTTTTTTAGGCATCTCCGCCATGTGTCATACTATGGTTGTGACACATAGCGAAAAAATGATAAAAGAATATTAAAATCAATAAAAGATTAAAAGATTAAAAATAAAAATTATTAAAATATATAAAATATAGAATTTTAAAAATTATGAAAATTATAAATTTTATCTTTGCCATGTGTCAAGTCATGATTTGATATGTGATGAAAAGGATAAAATATTATTATAATCAATAAAAATTATAAAAAATAGGGAAAATATAAAATTATTAAAAATTATAGAAAATATTTAAGATTTATTAAAAATTGGAATTTTTTAAAATTTTCAAAAAATGTATTAAATGTATAAAAACCTAATGAAAATGATTGTATGTACCAAGAAAACAAATAAATAATTATAAATTAAAACAAAAATAAAAAATAAAAATAAAAGGAAGATTGAAACTGTCCCATTCAATCTTTTATTCTTATATATCAAAATAGTGCAAAGCCTTCTTGTTTCTATGTCTCATCGTTTCTTTGTTTCTTCACCAATTTCGTATCATGAGAGGTAAGAAGTTAAGCTGAGTAATATTAAAGAAGTATTAAATTGGGAGAAAAATTGAAGAAAATTGTATAAAGAAGTCTAGGACTTTCATGTTTTAATAAATTTCTATAGTTTTTTTGTACTTTAAATATATCTTTTTATTAATTTTAATACTTTTTATCTTTTTTGCTATATGTCACAACCACAGCATGACACATGATGAAGATACCTGAAAAAAAATTAGGATCATTAACTTTAGCGGTTAAAATTAATAATTAGCCTTCTTGTTACATTTTAGTAGTTTAAATACCTAATTGAGTGAAAAAAAAAAAAGAAAAATAATGGCTTAATTGTTTGTTTAAGAAATTTGAAGGCTTTTACACCTTTAAACCTTAAAAAAAAAATCAATTCAATTATTTTGAAACGATACCTAAAATTTACTCTTTTAAATGGTTAAAAGTCAAATTTAACTAAAACTAATAATAGCTGACAAAGAAATTAAAAATTAATGACTACTTTGTCTGTAACATATAAAGAAAAAAAGTCAAAACTGATGCATTTTAAAATTAGTTTAAGAACTTACCAAAAGAAAAGTTAGCTTAAGTGAAGATAAACTTTTTGTAGTTTTCCCTGTCCTCTTTTTTTCTTGTTTTATTTTCATTCCACATTTCCTTTCCATGCAAGTTACCTAATAAAGTTACGCTAAGAATTGAAGCATGAACTCTTTTTACACGTCCTCACGTCCCCCATATTATCATTTTATTCAACTCCAAATATATATCCTGTAAAATGTAAACCCTACCAATGACCCATCAACACCTTCACAATTATTCATCGACTCTTTTCAACCTCTTCTTCCATGCCTTCTTCTACACTACTCTTCAGCATCTGTGTCACATGCTAATCCATGTGAAACCCAGCTCTAGACACATCCCGCCAAATCAATGTTCATCATTATGATCAATTACATATATCTGCATATATAGTATATCGTAATATAGTATATTTCAAGACGGGGACCGGTTCTCAAGAGCATTACACGTGTTGGAAAATTATTATTTTTAGAAGTATTGCCAAGTATTTGACACGTAACGCTACAGGATCATTCCCCATTGATCGATCTAACATGAAATCTGACAACTAAATGCACCAAAGGTTCCTCTCTCATGCCATGTTATTATGTATATCAAAAACAATATATATACCAAAATACATACTTTCATCACCATTTACAATGAGTATGGATTCGTTATTTAATTGTTCCTATTGGGATAATATTAAATGAACGAACTCCCAGTGTTTTACCTCTATGAGGCTCCCATGCATTGGTTCTTGAATGTAGGGTAGGAGGATGGAACTATTCATAAATCTTTAAATCTTAAGCTAATTAAATTAGATGATAATAAACACTTAAGTGTGCACAACCTGTAATTTGTTGTAATATTAAGGATGCAGACTGAAATAAGACTGAAAGAGTAGGGTAGATTAGAATAGAGAAAGAGGGCGCATGGGGAAATGGTGTCTCCTTTTCTCTGCCATTGCCAATAATTGAGGCTTTAAACTTGGTTTTATTTCAGCTAAGGCACCAATCATGGGAGTTGGATGAATCTAGTGGAGTCCATCTTTCCACGTACGAAAGAGCCGAGGTTGTAAAAAAAGAAGAAGAAACAGCTTTGGAACCATGTTAATGTCCCTATTCAAGAAATCAATGTGTTTATATATATATATATATATATTCACATCAAACAAGGCCCTTTAAGTGGATTCCAACTCCTCATTCAACCATAGATTCCCCAACCTTAGTGGTGGGTTTCCCTTTCAGAAACCTAACCAAAAAGATTACTATCCATTCTATCCTTTCAAAACAAAGATAGCCTCTGAATAAAAACAAATGAAGTCTTCTTCTCGCATGTGGGGTTCCTCCAAATCTATGTACTCAATGGGTCAGGCTGTTTGTGAGCAATTCTATAGGGACTACTAGCATACACATTATCATAACCTAAAATTTATATATTCTTTGTGGGGTTTCAAGACCGATCACAAGATTATTACTCTTCAAATAATGAATGTGTTTTTAAATTGGATTTCAATATCATGTTTGCTAGTCATGGCAACTCAATTCCCTTGTCCGAGGAAAGGGTGTATGTAGATCTATGGTATTTGAAAATCGAGGCAGCTAAATATAATAATTTAACACTGGGACAAGCAAAAATAGATTAATCTTAACATGTATAGTGTAGTTACACAAATGGCAATATTTTTTTCCTCATATGGCTCATACATATACCCACAATATCTAATAAATAACTATTCTTTGATATTTTTATTACTTTCCTTCCCCAATAATAAAGGGGCTTCAATAAATTTAGAATATTTTACCCAATCTACGAGGTGTAACTATTGGTTGAGTTCATCAAGCTTTTGGATTTATATATAAAACAAAAGAAGTCAAAACCTTACATTAATCACTTGAATTACGTTTTAGATTTAAATAAAACATCTTTATAAATAAAAAAAAAACTAGCTAGAAAATCAGCCTAGTGGTTTCATTTATTAATAATAATAAACTATAGTTTAAAAACTGCTTTGCAACAATTATTGATGTAATAAAAGAACATTTGAGAACATGAAAAATGTGTCTCAATTTAGTATCAAGTTGCACATGAATGCAACATTGACCAAATTAAGCTATTATTTGTTCTTATGGAAAGGAATGAAAAGAGAAACCCAGATTGTATCTGGTTATTATTTGTTGGATTTAAATTGTGTTTTTGGCATGCACGTTTTAATGAAAAGGAGAGCAACCTTTTTTCCAAATATCTACCCTCATAAACCTACCCTTTTGACTCAGCAGCTGAATTAAATGTCATGCATTTTTACGATATAATAAATAAAAATGGGGCCACCCTCTGCCAAATCTTCCCTGGCTTTGATGATTCTTAAGCTAAAAAAAGAAGACAAAGTCAATAGGCTATTGTTGTTGGTTCTAGGGGATGCCATTAAATGTATTCATAAGCTTTCTGTTTGAGGAATAAATAATAGGAGAAACAGAAATGTAGACATTAACAAATGCCAATTATGAAGGGTTTTTAAGTTTCCACGACAGTTGTCGGTTGCATAAGATAGTAGTTTATTAATATTGAATAAGATGATCAATAATGGAGGAATATAAATGCATTAAGAATTATAACAAGTTATCAAAATCCTTTTAAAATAAACTCCAAAACAAATGAATATTCACAAGTATTTTAGAGTGATTTCTTAAATAATTAAAAATTATAGAAAATTATTAATTTTAAATAATTTATTAAATTTTTGTTTAAATTTTTGAGATTTTTTTAAAAAGTTTAAATACTTGTTGACGTGGCAAACTGTTGCATTAGTATAAGGCACTTGTGGTACATCATTTGTCATTATTTAGTTGCTTCATTAGCCACTTCATCACTAAACAGTAGAAATAGATGAAACTTAATAGGGACTAATTTAACTATTTTTTAGTAAAAGATGAAAAATGCAATTTGATTCCTATTATAAAGGCCTACATGTTATTTTTATCTAATTCTACTATCCTTAAATTCCATGTTACTTACATAAATTTTTTTAACAAAAGGGTGAGTTTGCTCTTTGATCTAACTTATAGGGACTAATTTGCCTATTTTTTAGTAAAAGAGGCAAAATGAAATTCGATTCGTAGTATAAGGGCCTATACGATACTTTTATGTAATCCTACCATCCTTAAAATATTCCATGTCACTTACATAATTTTTTTTTTTTCTGACAAAAGGGTGAGTTTGCTCTTTGATCTAATTTAATAAGAACTAATTTGCCTATTTTTTTAGTAAAAGAGGCAAAATGCAATCTAATTCCTAATATAATGACCTCTATAGTACTTTTGTCTAACCCTACTCATCATTTAATACCATGTCACTTGCATTTTTTTTTTAAATGCCAAATCATTACTTAATTGCACAAATGAATGAATTTTTTTTACAGAAAAATCAATTTACATTTTTTAATATACAAAAACTAATTTACCTATTTTTAAGTAGAGAAAATAAAATATAATTCGACTCTTAGTACAAGACCTCCATAGTTCTTTTACCTCATTTATCATATCAATAGTAAGGTTGTGCAATTAAGACAAATTTACTAAAGGTCATTCTTATTTCATGTTAAAATGTGTAAGTTTTGGTTACTTGGTTAACGTTAGTTGAGATAATTATTGCCTTAATTAGACAGCTGGTAGGATGATAAATTTAGTCCTCTATTTTTATATCTTTTGTCAATTTAGTTTTTATTATTTTCTTAAGTTAAGTTTGATCATTAAACTTTCAAAGGTGTCAAATTACTTTTTGTTAGAGTTGTGTGACCCGAATCCCATTACTTGTAAAGAAATAAAATAAAGAGGCAAAATAGGGAGATCTGTGAAGACGAATGACCAGAATCCAGCAGAAATTGAATCTGTATATGACTATACTTATTCTATTAGACATTAATTATAACAGAATTGTTTAACCCTTAAAAATGGAGTAGCCGAACTCTTCTTGTATTTTTGGTTTTTCAACATTAGTGAACTTCTCTTCTTCTTTTCGTGGTTTTTCTCAATAAGGGTTTTTCACGTAAGATCTGTGTGTTCTTATTTTTCTTTCTTATTGCTTTGTGATCATTCTTATTGCCATTATCGATGTTAAATATAACACTTTTTTAAAAGAAAATGTTTAAGCAAAACATTAATTTTTTTAATGATTTTAGCGTGGAAACCTACATAGCAATCTATACGTACTTCATGCTGATATGACATTATTGTCTTATATGTCATGTAAACAAATAAGCTAAAAATTTTGAAAATATTCAAAATTTTAAAAATTATAAAAAGTCCATAAAATTAAGAAAAATTAACATAAAGTACATGTAGATTGTCATGTGGGCTACCATATTTAAAAGTTTAACTTTTAGTCAATATTTTTTGTTAAAAATAACAATTCAACTATTTTAAAAGATTAATGATTAAATTTTGCTCTTTTAAAAGGTTGAGAACCAAATTGATAAAAATATAAATGATAAAAGTTAAATTTATCTTTATCCTATACAATTTAATGTTGAAAATCTTCCTTGTTAACAAAACAAGCATACAAATCTTTGAATGAGGTATGATTTGCACACAAGGTTTAAACTCCAAACATAATGGAACGAAGCATTTGCCATTAAATCACTAACATGTTAGCATAATTGATATTTGTTGTTGATATGATAATATTCATTACGTTTATAATTACAATAAACTTATGTACCAAAAGAGAGAGAGAAAAGACAGTAATAAAATAAATCCGAAGAGCATTAGGAGACCACTTTTGAATCTATTCCACTCTAGATTTCAGTCCAAAATCAGGGTCTGGAATATCCTTTTTACCTTTTTCCTTTATTGAAGATGCTGATGGAATAAGAGATTTTTCGTAAAACATGGTTTTTTTCAGAGACATGTATGTAATTATAACCCCAAGAATGAGTTGAAAGCAAGGTGCGAATATAAAGGTGGCAACCTACAGGTCAGTAACACTCGCATCTATTTATCCTCAATTGATACGGTAATAATGCAACCATTTAGAGGCTCGTCACTCATTTTGTTACCTTCTATAAGAACTTTCAAGACTATATATACCCTCAAATATTCCTTTTTTTTTTTTTTTTCTTTACGATTTTTATAATTTAGTCAAAGTTTTGTGTGCATACATATCCTATAATTTTCAAAGGCTTTGAATATAAGTTAAATTTTCATTTATTTTAAAGGTTTCACATATGATTTTAATCTTGAGAATCATTAAAATATTCATACTCATTTTTACTATTATTATTGTAATAGGCTAATTTTGAACTAGGCTTGGAATAATTAAAAACCAAATAAAAACATAAAATAAGTCTAAATTATTAAAGTCCATTTACAATATCAGATAGCTCAAACTAAACCTAACCCAATTACAAGCCCAAAATTAACCTTAGCCCACAACAAATCAGAAAAAAGAAAAAAGAAAAAACCTAGCTAGATACACTGCAACAGCCTCTAGCCCGCTCCACCGCTGCACGCCACGTCAGCACCTCCATACACTGCGTGCCAGCAAGCGTCCTTCACCGTACCTACAAACCAAGCAAAAAAGAACAGCAAAGCAGGAGAGGAAAAAACAAACAGAAAAATGTAAAAAAATTCGGCTATAAAGCCGATTAAAATTCATTTGTAAAAAAAAAAAAAACTTTTTTTGAAATACAAAAAAACAGATACATCAGAGAATCAAAAAATTTCCAAAGGTGCTATTTTTTTCATCTTTTTATATTTTCTGTTTCTTTTATTTTTATTTTCTCTTAGTTTCTGTTTTACTTTTCATTTACAAAAGAAGAAAACAAGATACAAAGTAAAAAAAAGTTGAGAAATCTTACCTTTTTCTTGCATTTCCGCCGCCGTGGGTGGCCGAGGACCGCCCTCTCCGATGAAAGAGGGCATTTTTCGGGCTAGGGAGTCGAAAAGCCAAAAAATGGTGACTTTTTGTTTTTCACCACCATGACGGGGTCGTCGTTGCCGAAACAACCGAGCTTAGCCGAATTCGAAGGGGAGAGAGTTTTGAGAGATTTTTTATTTTTTAAGGGGGGTTGAAAATGAAATAAAAAAAAAAACTTTTAGGGCTTTTATAAAGCAATAAAACGACGCCGTTTCAATGAGTACAGAAAAGCCCCAAAACGACGTCGTTTTGGGGAGGCCGACACGACCCGCCTCAGGATCCGCATGTTTTTTATGTTGATGGTCTATTTGCGCGGATAGCCCTTCCGCATTTTCGATCTGCTTTAATTTAGTCCTTTTGCCACTTTTTCTTAGTTTTAAATTTGACCGTAGAATTTATTGCGTGTTTCAATTTAGTCCCTATCCCATTGATGAACTGGAAGTGAACACGTGTCCAGTGATTGGGATTTTTTCCATTTGGTCCTCGCGTGTTTCCACGCTTGTCATTTTAATCCCTTAACCCTTTTTTGTTTAATTTGTTTATTTTATTAGGATTTTTACCCCAATTTTTGTTTACATTTCGATATTAGTCTTTATTTTATTGTTAATTTTAATTTTTTCTTTTTCTTTTTTTCTCATTGATTTAATTCCAACCTTTTCCACAAATTTATTATTTATTCATTTATTTCTTTTATTTGGTTATTTATTTATTATTAATTCGTTATCTTTTTACACTAAGAAGTATGGACTATTTTTCAACTATTTTTCAATCTTTTAAATACGCATTTTATATTATTTTGTTATTATTTACACATACTATTGTTGCATTGTTTTTGTAACAGTCCAAATACGACCCTAACCGGAACGGTGGTTTCAGAACCACGAATCTGAATTAGAAAAAAATATATTTTTATTTATTTATTTGATGTCTATGTTAAGTGTTTATGCATGAGTAAAAAGGTCGTAGGAAAAATTAAAAGTTTGGATGTTTAATTTAATAAAAGGATTAAATTGCTAAAATGGCAAAAATTGTAAGCATGAATTAGAAGAGTAAATTAGATTGTTTATATAATTCAAGGATTTGCATGTCAAATTTCCATCTTTTAGGCTAGTGGACTGCAATGATGAAGGGGGAGGATTTTTTTTGTATATTATAATGTAAATAATATATTTTATGAATAATAATATATGTATTATATTGTTTAACTAAATAAAGATGAAAAGAAATTGAATTTCTCTTTCCTTCCTTCATCTTCCTCCCCGAATTCACTTCAAAGAAAAAGGAAAGATTTCATTCCCCCATCATTCGGCCATTGCATGTGGTTGGGAAGGTGAGAATTTGAGCTTTAATCTAGTAATTTATATGTGAATGAGTTGGTTATTTTGAATATCACCGAAAGCATGTTGAATTTGTTTTGAAGTTGATATGTTGAGTTTCGGCTATGAGAGATGATTATAGTTGGATACGTTAATGAGTATTAGATGAATGGAGATGGAAAATTAGATGAATAGGAGAGTAGCAACTTAAGCTTGTAGAAATGATAGGAAGGATTGTTTCAATTTGGGCATGAAGATGCCTTTGTATATTCGGCCGAATGTTGAGATGGCCATGAGTGTGGGGTTTTCTTTCTTGATTAATTGTTTGGTTATATATATATATATATATATGTATATCGTGAAATAGGATAATTGGTCAAGGATGATTGCTTAAACTTTGAGGTAATTATTGATTGAAATTAATATTAAGGGTGTAATTGCATAAATAAAATAGTAGAAGGGTTCGAAGGTTGGAAGAATGGTTAATGGAGGCTAGAAGGGACCTATTAAAAATTCGGCCTTAAGGGGCTTATTCGAATTTTATATCTATCTTTTGTCCTAAGCTTAAGGATTTGATTGCAAGAAAGTGAAACTAGTGGGGTAATTGTACAAATTGATAAGTTATATAATATGAATGAATTAATTGTAACAAAAAGATCCAATTAAGCTTGAGGATATTTCGGCTTAAGTGTAAAAGTGTATAAGATTTTTATATTTGTATGTTATGTGTCGATTTGAGATGAATGAAATGACTTGAATAAGATTCTTTTAAATTTGAATTAGATCAAGGAAGAAAAGACTTGGAAAAGGACCGAGGAAAAGCTAAACTAGACGAGTAGCGAAAAACCACAAACGTCATTCTTCGAGGTAAGATTTCAAGCAAACGAGTTAATTAAACCAATTCTTTGTACATTGATAATGTTTAATGGTTATTGGATGATTGAATTAATATCGCTGAATGAGTTGTGGAGATTATTTAACTATTTGTATTATGTAAGGTAAGTTAAGATGCTGAATGAGTAATATGAATTTCGTACCACCTTGAATCTGAATGCAATGTGTATAAACATGTGTATACTCTAAGTGAAGGCAAGAAATGTATTCAAAATAAGGACATAATATGAGGGTAATGTGCTAGATATTTTAGTTACATTGAACATGGGAATATAATTATTTTCATGAACTAATGCATGGGCGATTCTATGCTTAGATGATTGTTGGCTCGATTACATGAATGATTTGGTATTTTTATATGAATTACGAGTTTACAAAATGTACTATGAGTACGAAACTATGATTGAGTACTAAGTTTGCAGGTGAATAAGTAACGGCTCTGTGTGAGCGATACGTTACAGGATTTTTGAGTAACGGCTCTATATGAGCGATACGTTACGGGATTTTTGAGTAACGGCTCTGTGTGAGCGATACGTTACGGGATTTTTGAGTAACGGCTCTGTGTGAGCGATACATTATGGGATTTTTGAGTAACGGCTCTGTGTGAGCGATACGTTACAGGATTTTTTAGTAACGGCTCTGTGTGAGCAATACGTTACTAGATTATTGAGTAACGGCTCTATGTGAGCGATACGTTATAGTGATTTTATCGAGGGTACTAATCGTGCGAAACACTGTTAAACTTATTTATCAATGTGCAGGTATGTGGTTCGCTTTAAAGGACTATGTTATAAATGCAAATGGGTATATAGTATCGTTGGGAAATAGTACCTTGGAATTATGTATGAAAGACTAAGTTTCAAATGGTAAGTTTATATATAAAAGTGCGTTTAATCATACAATATCCATGAATTGGTTCTTGAAATCTTGATTGTTCAGTCTTGTTGTTTGGTATGTGAATTGCTTACTGAAAATTTTAGTAGAATAAATGTACTTAGTTTAGCAAGCTGAAATCTTACTAAGCTGTGAAGCTTACTTTCTCTCAGTTGTTTCTAGGATTTGTAGATCACTTTTGGAAGGTTCAACTTAAGCTCGTGGATCAATTAGGAAGCTCATCATACCATCATCTATTTTGGTACCCCCTTATTGATGGATTAATCCTTGATGATTATGGCATGTATAAGCTATTTTGTTTTTTTTTAGGATTTGTATAAGATGAATCTTTAATGGGTGTATGCCATACGAAAATGGCTAAATTGTGGTACTTGATTTTGTGTATGTCCGGTCATGGGGTTAATCCTTTTATGAAAGTATAATTATTTATGTGTTTATGCTTGAGATATAACAATATAGCTTGAATGACCTTTCGGTTGAATTTGTTTTTTTAATTGTGCAAAGCCGAATGTGGTGATTATGTATTGTAGTAACTAATATTTCATGTTAGTCGTGTATGAGTAATGAGTTGGTTTATATGTAGGGCTATCTACGAAATAGTCTTTGATTTTGATAATGTGACCTTGTTAATTGAAATTGTTTTTGAGTGATTGACAACTTGTTATAAAAAGAGAGCAAAGCTTGTACATATTTAGTTAAGGTAATGTGAATGACCACATGAATAGAAAATGATCTTTATTGAATAATGTTTACGGATTGGGTTTAGTTTAGTAATACCTCTTAACTAAGATCTGGCGATGGATACAGATTAGGGGTGTTACATTTGATTGGTATCAGAGCTACGGTTTAGTCGATTCTCAGACTAGCGTAGCACGTGAGAGTCTAACTATACATGCCATAATTTACAATGTGATAGTGTGATGACTTCTGATAGTGGAATGTACTTATTTCTCTTATATAATAATGGATCTGGATCCTAAGCCAACATTAGCTGATGATGTCGAGAGTGTGGCCCCTGCTCCCGCACAAAAGACTGCGTCGAAAGAGTCTCGACCTGCTGCTAGTGGCCCAGATGAGAGGGTAAAGCATGCCTTTCATAATATGATGAGTGATTGGTTCAGTCATTATTTACGAACCACTCCGGCTGTTCAACCACCCTTGAATCTAAATGTTCCACCTGTAACACCAATGGTACCTTCAGTTGCCAATCCTGAGCGAGCAACTAAACCACCTGTTGATCGTATTCGAAAGCATGGAGCTCAAGAATTTAGAGCTAAAGATAATGATGATGCGGAGCGAGCTAAATTTTGGCTCGATAATTCTATCCGTGTTTTTGATGAGTTATCTTGCACACCCGATGAGTGTTTGAAGTGTGCCATATCATTATTACGAGATTCTGCCTACTACTGGTGGAATACTCTCGTGTCAGTTGTTCCGAAGGAGAGAGTAACTTGGGATTTCTTTCAGAGTAAATTTCGTAAAAAGTACATAAGTCAGCGCTTTATAGATTCTAAGCGTAAAGAATTTCTTGAGCTCAAGCAGAGTCGTATGACGGTGTCTGAATATGAGCGCAAGTATGTGTGACTTAGTCGCTACGCTCGCGAATGTGTATCCTCTGAGGCTGTTATGTGTCGAAGATTCGAGGATGGTTTGAATGAAGATATCAAACTTTTGGTTGGCATTCTTGAGATTAACGAGTTTGTTGTGCTAGTTGAAAGAGCTTGTAAAGCGGAAGAACTAGGGAAAGAAAAACGAAAAGTTGAAGTTGAATTTAAAGAATTTTGAAAGAGATCCGCGAGCAGATTTTCGCAGATGACAACGAAGAAGTTCAAGAATGATAGTAGTCGATCCAAATCTAATACCAGAATTTCAATTCGAGAACGACCACCAGTGAGTTTGCGAGCTACATCTGTGGCTAGTGTTAGCAATGCTTGATCGAGCAAACCTAAGTGTCAGTAGTGCGATCGATGACATTTCGGAGAGTGTTGGGGTAAATCTTTTAGTCACGCTTGTTATCAGTGCGGTTTGCAAAGTCATTTTATACGGGATTGTCTAGAGATGTTGAGAAGGGTATTACTCAGAGTGTGAGACCGAGTGATACTACAGCTAGAGGTAGACCAGCTCGTAGTGGGGGAGGTAGGAGCAGTGCTCAAAGGAGAGCTTCAGATGCAGTTATTCGAGCAGATACCCGTGTACCGGCTTGAGCTTATGCTATTCGTACTAGAGAGGAGGCTTCATCTCCAGACATTATTACTGGTACTTTCACTCTCTTTGATGTTATTGTAACTGCTTTGATTGATTCGGTTCAACTCATTCGTATGTGAGTGAAACATTAGTATCCAGTAAGACTCTACCTGTTGAGTCTACTAAGTTTGCGATCCGTGTGTCCAGTCCTTTGGTCCATTGTGTAATAGTTGATAAAGTATGTAAAGGTTGCCCGTTGATGATTCGGTATTCCTGCTTCCCAGCTGATTTAATGTTGTTACCTTTTGACGAGTTTGATATAATTCTGGGAATGGATTGGCTAACTTCGTATAATGTAGTGGTGAATTGTAAAAGAAAGATTATTGATTTGAGATGCTAAAACGATGAGATCATCCGGGTTGAATCTAATGATTTGAGTGCGCTACCTACTGTAATATCCTCGATGTTAGCCTAGAAGTATGTGAAAAGAGGATGCGAAGCTTATTTGGCTTATGTGCTGGATAATAAAGTATCCGAAAAATAGATTGAATCAGTACCAGTTGTGTGTGAATACTCAGATGTGTTCCCTGAAGAATTACCGGGTCTACCACCAGTACGAGAAATTGAATTTGGAATTGAACTAGTTTTCGGGACAACTCCGATTTCAATAGCTCATATCGAATGGCACCAACTGAATTAGAAAAATTAAAAGCACAGTTGCAAGAGTTGACAGATATGGGTTTTGCACGACCGAGTTTCTCACCGTGGGGTGCACCAGTTCTGTTTGTAAAAAAGAAAGATGGGACCATGCGAATGTGTATTGATTATCGGCAGCTGAATAAAGTGACAATAAAGAATAAATACCCTTTACCCCGAATTGATGATTTGTTTGACCAGTTAAAAGGGGCTTCAGTATTTTCAAAGATGGATTTGAGATCGGGTTATTATCAATTGCGAGTCAGAGATACGGATGTGCCAAAGACTGCGTACCGAACGAGGTACGGATGCTTTGAGTTTTTGGTTATGCCTTTTGGACTTACTAATGCACTTGCTGTTTTTATGGATCTGATGAATCGAGTCTTCAGACAATTTTTAGATCGGTTTGTAGTAGTGTTTATTGATGATATACTGATCTACTCCAAAGATGAAATCGAGCATGCCGAGCATTTGAGATTGGTGCTACAAACTTTGCGAGATAAACAGTTGTATGCAAAGTTTAGTAAGTGTGAATTCTGGATGAAGGAAGTTAGTTTTTTAGGTCATGTCGTGTCACCATCGTGTATCCATGTTGACCCGAGCAAAATATCGGCCATTATTGATTGGAAACCACCAAAGAATGTTTTTGAAATTCAAAGCTTTCTGGGAATTACGGGTTATTACCGACGATTTGTGAAAGGTTTTTCTATAATAGCTACCCTGTTGACCAAGCTATTGCAGAAAGATGCCAGGTTCGAGTGGTCGAAAAGGTGTCAAAAAGCTTCAATCAGTTGAAAGCCCTCTTGACCGAAGCTCCAGTGTTAGTACAACCTGAATCGGGTAAAGAATTTATTGTTTATTCTGATGCTTCTTTGAATGGTTTGGGCTACGTTTTGATGCAGGAAGGCAAAGTCGTAGCCTATGCTTCGAGACAATTGAAGCCACATGAAAGAAATTACCCGACACATGACTTAGAACTCGCAGCTATTGTGTTCGCATTAAAAATTTGGCGACATTATTTATACGGTGAGAAATGACATATTGACTCACATCACAAAAGTCTAAAGTATTTGATGACTCAGAAAGATCTGAACTTGAGACAACGTAGATGGTTAGAGCTGTTGAAGGACTATGAGTTGGTGATTGACTACCATCCGGGGAAAGCTAATGTTGTCGCAGATGCATTAAGTCAAAAATCATTATTTGCTCTTCGTACATTGAACACACAGATGGTTATGTTAGGTGATAGTTCGATCATAGTCGAGTTAAAAGTAAGACCGATGTTTATTCAGCAAATTTGTGATGCACAGAATGCTGACAAAGATATGAATGTTAAACGAGTTCAGGGTGAAAGTAATGTAGAGTCAGAGTTTCGAGTTGATGAAAATGGTATTTGAAATACAAAGGCCGAATGTGTGTACAAAGAACATGGACTTGATTCAGATGTTATTGAATGAGGCTCATAATAGTCAAATGGCGATACATCCGGGTAGCACAAAAATGTATAATGACTTGAAACAATTCTATTGGTGGCCTGGTATGAAACGGGACATATCTGAATTTGTATCGAAATGCTTAGTTTGTCAACAAGTGAAAGCCGAGCATCAAGTTCCATCAGGACTTCTTCAACCGATTATGATACCTGAATGGAAGTGGGAACGAATCACTATGGACTTTGTGTCAGGATTGCCGTTGACACCGAGTAAGAAAGATTCAATATGGGCTATTGTTGATAGGTTGACGAAATTAGCTCATTTTATTTGATGCGTCACAATTTCTCACTTGATAAGTTGGTGAATTATACGTGTCGCAAATTGTACTGATTACATGGGGTACCTATCTCTATTGTTTCGGATAGAGATCCAGGGTTCACATCGCGATTTTGGAAGAAACTGTAAGATGCTTTAGGTACCAAGTTACATTTTAGTACAACTTTCCACCCTTAGTCAGACGGTCAGTCTGAATGAGTTATCCAAGTACTTGAGGATATGTTGAGATGTTGTATTCTTGAGTTTGAAGGTACGTGGGAATGATACTTGCCTTTGATTGAAATTGCGTATAATAATAGCTTTCAATCTAGTATCAAATTGGCACCCTACGAAGCGTTGTATGGTCGTAAATGTCATACACCCTTGTACTGGACTGAACTTGAAGAAAACAAGATGCACGGGGTTGATTTGATTAAGGAAACTGAACAGAAAGTGGCAGTAATTCGTGATAGATTGAAAGCGGCATCGGATCGTCAAAAGTCTTACGCAGATTTGAAGCGTAAGGACATTCAATTTCAGATTGGAGATCGAGTATTCTTGAAAGTATCACTGTGGAAGAAGATACTCAGATTTGGTCGTAAGGGAAAACTGAGTCCGAGGTTTATTGGGCCCTATGAAGTTATTGAACGTATTGGGCTGGTTGCGTACAGATTGAGGTTACCATCTGAGTTAGACAAGATTCATAATGTTTTTCATGTGTCGATGCTTCGACGCTATAGATCTGACCCTTCTCATGTAATTAGTCCAACCGAGATTGAAATCCAGCCTGATCTGACTTGTGAGGAAGAATCGATTCGTATTTTAGATCGTGAAGTAAAAGAATTATGAAATAAGAAGATATCGTTGGTCAAAGTGATGTGGCATAAACACGGGATAGAGGAGGCAACTTGGGAAACTGAAGAATCAATGAAAGAGCGTTACCCTCACCTATTTGCTGTAATATTTTCGAGGACAAAATTTCTTTAGGGGGAGAGTTGTAACAGCCCAAATACGACCCTAACCGGAACGGTGGTTTCGAAACCACGAATCTGAATTAGAAAAAAAAATATTTTTATTTATTTATTTGATGTCTATGTTAAGTGTTTATGCATGAGTAAAATGGTCGTAGGAAAATTTAAAAGTTTGGATGTTTAATTTAATAAAAGGATTAAATTGCTAAAATGGCAGAAATTGTAAGCATGAATTAGAAGAGTAAATTAGATTGTTTATATAACTCAAGGATTTGCATGTCAAATTTCCATCTTTTAGGCTAGTGGGCTGCAATGATGATGGGGGAGGATTTTTTTTCTATATTATAATGTAAATAATATATTTTATGAATAATAATATATGTATTATATTGTTTAACTAAATAAAGATGAAAAGAAATTGAATTTCTCTTTCCTTCCTTCATCTTCCTCCCTAATTCACTTCAAAGAAAAGGAAAGATTTCATTCCCCATCATTCTACCATTGCATGTGGTTGGGAAGGTGAGAATTTGAGCTTTAATCTAGTAATTTATATGTGAATGAGTTGGTTATTTTGAATATCACCGAAAGCATGTTGAATTTGTTTTGAAGTTGATATGTTGAGTTTCGACTATGAGAGATGATTATAGTTGGATACGTTAATGAGTATTAGATGAATGGAAATGGAAAATTTAGATGAATAGGAGAGTAGCAACTTAAGCTTGTAGAAATGATAGGAAGGATTGTTTCAATTTGGGCATGAAGATGCCTTTGTATATTCGACCGAATGTTGAGATGGCCATGAGTGTGGGGTTTTCTTTCTTGATTAATTGTTTGGTTATATATATATGTATGTATATCGTGAAATAGGATAATTGGTCAAGGATGAATGCTTAAACTTTGAGGTAATTATTGATTGAAATTAATATTAAGGGTGTAATTGCATAAATACAATAGTAGAAGGGTTCGAAGGTTGGAAGAATGGTTAATGGAGGCTAGAAGGGACCTATTAAAAATTCGGCCTTAAGGGGCTTATTCGAATTTTATATCTATCTTTTGTCCTAAGCTTAAGGATTTGATTGCAAGAAAGTGAAGCTAGTGGGGTAATTGTACAAATTGATAAGTTATATAATATGAATGAATTAATTGTAACAAAAAGATCCAATTAAGCTGAGGAGATTTCGGCTTAAGTGTAAAAGTGTATAAGATTTTTATATTTGTATGTTATGTGTCGATTTGAGATGAATGAAATGACTTGAATAAGATTCTTTTAAATTTGAATTAGATCAAGGAAGAAAAGACTTGGAAAAGGACCGGGAAAAGCTAAACTAGACGAGTAGCCGAAAAACCCTGAAACGTCATTCTTCGAGGTAAGATTTCAAGCAAACGAGTTAATTAAACCAATTCTTTGTACATTGATAATGTTTAATGGTTATTGGATGATTGAATTAATATCGCTGAATGAGTTGTAGAGATTATTTAACTGTTTGTATTATTCAAGGTAAGTTAAGATGCTGAATGAGTAGTATGAATTTCGTACCACCTTGAATCTGAATGCAATGTGTATAAACATGTGTATACTCTAAGTGAAGGCAAGAAATGTATTCGAAATAAAGACATAGTATGAGGGTAATGTGCTAGATATTTTAGTTACATTGAACATGGGAATATAATTATTTTCATGAATTAATGCATGGGCGATTCTATGCTTAGATGATTGTTGGCTCGATTACATGAATGATTTGGTATTTTTATATGAATTACGAGTTTACAAAATGTACTATGAGTATGAAACTATGAATGAGTACTAAGTTTGCAGGTGAATAGGTAACGGCTCTGTGTGAGTAATACATTACAGGATTTTTGAGTAACGGCTCTATGTAAGCAATACGTTACGGGATTTTTGAGTAACGGCTCTGTGTGAGCGATACGTTACGGGATTTTTGAGTAACGACTCTGTGTGAGTGATACGTTATGGGATTTTTGAGTAACGGCTCTGTATGAGTGATACGTTACAGGATTTTTGAGTAACGGCTCTGTGTGAGCGATACGTTACTGGATTATTGAGTAACGGCTCTATGTGAGCGATACGTTACATAGTGATTTTATCGAGGGTACTAATCGTGTGAAACACTGTTAAACTTATTTATCAACGTGCAGGTATGTGGTTCGCTTTAAAGGACTATGTTATAAATGCAAATGGGTATATAGTATCGTTGGGAAATAGTACCTTGGAATTATGTATGAAAGACTAAGTTTCAAATGGTAAGTTTATATATAGAAGTGTGTTTAATCATACAATATCCATGAATTGGTTCTTGAAATGTTGATTGTTCAGCCTTGTTGTTTGGCATGTGAATTGTTTACTGAAAATTTTAGTAGAATAAATGTACTTAGTTTAGAAGCTGAAATCTTATTAAGCTGTGAAGCTTACTTTCTCTCAGTTGTTTCTAGGATTTGTAGATCACTTTTGGAAGGTTCAACTTAAGCTCGTGGATCAATTGGGAAGCTCATCATACCATCATCTATTTTGGTACCACCTTATTGATGGATTAATCCTTGATGATTATGGCATGTATAAGTTATTTTGTTTTTCTTAGGATTTGTATAAGAAGAATCTTTAATGGGTGTATGCCATGCGAAAATGGCTAAATTGTGGTACTTGATTTTGTGTATGTCCGGTCATGGGGTTAATCCTTTTATGAAAGTATAATTATTTATGTGTTTATGCTTGAGATATAACAATATAGCTTGAATGACCTTTCGGTTGAAGGTTTTTTTTTTAAATTGTGCAAAGCTGAATGTGGTGATTGTGTATTGTAGTAACTAATATTTCATGTTAGTCGTCTATGAGTAATGAGCTGGTTTATATGTGGGGCTATCTTCGAAATAGTCTTTGATTTTGATAATGTGACCTTGTTAATTGAAATTGTTTTTGAGTGATTGATAACTTGTTATAAAAAGAGAGTAAAGCTTGTACATATTTAGTTAAGGTAATGTAAATGACCACATGAATAGCAAATTATCTTTATTGAATAATGTTTACGGATTGGGTTTAGTTTAGTAATACCTCTTAACTAAGATCCGGCGATGGATACAAATTAGGGGTGTTACAGTTTTATGTATTTTCATGTCATGCTTGCTATTATTTTAATCGTGCATTCTCCGTTTTATCGCCTTATTTATTTATATATAGCAACCTAATTATTGATATTATATTCATCTTTGTAATTACGTTATTATTATCATAATATCTTGTCATCTATTTTATGTCATTTTTAAACATTACAACAATTTTCGCCCACATTCGTAACAAAAAAAAAGAATTTTTCAATAATAAGGCAATGTTTCAAATTTTAGAGACTAGAGAAAATCGTATCCTCACTACAACAAAACAGCCCTACGGCGACACTTTTTTTAACCTAAGACGATGCAAAAAAGGTTAGCATAGGTTTCACGACGCTTCGTCCGACGCTTCCAAAATAGTCGTCTATAGTACAGTCAGCATATGCATGGCGACTCTTTTACAAAAGCGTTGCCATAAGTTAACATAAGCCAACCCTTATTGAAGTGTTGTGAAAAGCTTAGTCAATGCCAACTTTTACAAAGGGTTGGGAAAGACCTAGTCAAGGCCAACCTTTGAAAAAGGTTGTGATAGACATGTCTAAGGCAACTTTAAAATGGTTGGGATAGACCAGTCTAAGATAAGCTTTTAAAAAAAGTTGATATATACCTTATCTTAGGCAATCTTATAAAAAAGTTGCGATAAACCTTGTCTAAGGCAACTCTTAAAAAAGGTTGGGATATACTCGTTTAAAGCAACCTTGAAATGGTTGGGATAGACCTTGTTTAAGCAACCATAAAAAAAGGGCGGGATAGAAATTATCTAAGGCAACGTTTTAAAAAAAGTTGGGATAGATCTTGTCTAAGACAACCTTTAAAAAATGTTGGGATAGACCTGTCTAAGGCAACGTTTTAAAAATGTTAGGATAGACCTTGTATAAAGCAACCTTAAAAAAAGGTTGGGATAGACTTGTCTACAGTAACCTTAAAAAGGTTGGGATAGAATTGTCTAAGGTAACCTTAAAAAGGTTGGGATAGATCTTGTCTAAGGCAACTTTTAGAAATAGTTGGATTGACCTGTCTAAGACAACGTTAAAAATGTTGGGATAGACTCATTTATAGCAACCCTAAAAAGGTTGGGATAGAGCTTTTCCAAGGCAACTTAAAAAAAGTTGGGATAAACCCGTCTAAAGCAACTTTATAAAAGTCAGGGTAAACCCATCGAAGGCAAATTTAAAAAGGTCGGGATAGATCTTTGTCTCATGTCCAATATTTTTTATGACATTTTCCCCAATTTTTAATAGCATATTTTGGTGAAATATGAGCAAATTTATATGTATTGAGTTTGGAAAAGTTTGTGTCAATATTAATTGAATAAGAAATTAACATAAAATGATCATATAAATACAAAATTATCATTAAATAATGCAGTTAGTAATTTATATACAAAATCCTAATAGAAATAGTAAACAAGTTGCAAATATGTTGTCAACCTATTTCACATGACATCAAAAAATTATACAAAATCCTAATAGAAGCAGTCAACACTTGCAAACATGTTGTCAACTTGATTCCCATAATATCAAAAAATTCTACAAAATCCTAATAGAAGTAGTCAACACATTGCAAACATGTTGTCAACTTGATTCCCATGACACCAAAAAATTATGGGACAACTACATTCATCAACCACTATAATATATATGATGCAGTAAGCATCATTCATCATCATCTGAACTGAAGGCTTTATCATCAAGTCCGCTAGTCTGAAAGTCAACTACAAAAATAGCAATGTACATTTTCTATTTATACAAGTTAGATGAGAAACAACATGAACACATGGGAAGAATATTTTAATATTAAGCAAATAACCATAAATTGAAGCTAAATAAAGAATTTTCATCAGTACATAAACTAAATATTAGTTGATCAAGCAATGAAGACATCTAAATATTAGTTGATCAAGCAATGAAGACATCAAATAAGAACCTAGCATTCAATTACAACAATCAATGTCTATTAAACCATTAACAAACTTATTGACAATCTAGATATAAAATAGTCACCTTACTATGCTTTCTATGAAAAACCTAGAACTTACTTGACATTCCCTTTGCCATACACTCATTGATGAGAGCCTTATACTTTTTCTCACGAGCATCCATAATATCCATGAACTTTTCCTCTCAAATTTCAGTTAATTTCATAAATCTTTCTTCTGCCTCAGCTATCAAATGAGCTTTTCGCTTCTCGACCTCCATACGAAATCGAGATTCTGCTTCCTCAAGCAGAGTTTTCTCTCGAATTGCTTGTTCGGTTTGAATTGTTTGTATTTGCTCAACATGTTTAGCGCTCATCTCTTCAATCAATGTACTAATGGCCGATGTAGATTGGCTTCCTCAAGTGACTGACCCATAGCCAAACAACCTAGATTTGGTCACCCCACATCCATATCCCATCATTTTTCCATCCTTGTCAGGGCCGAACAATTGTGTATAGACCTCGTTTTCTAATGCAATGTTATCTTGAGGTGTGAAAGAACTGTCAGGTGTTGGCATAGAGTCTTTAACCATCTTGCATACTTCATCCTACAGTTCTCTTTAATTAGAAAAATATATTTTGAAAAAAAAATAGATGTCAAAATAAATATAAATAAATAAATAATACCCATTTATTTCTTACATAAACTTGTTCTGCTGCCTCACTGCTGAATTTGTCACTCCCTTCTTTGCGCAAATGTTGAAATTTAAATTGCTCCAAACGCGAAGGTTCACGGCCTTCCCTCTCAACCTATTATATAGCAACAAAAAAAATAGTTGTTAACAATATTCAACAATGAGCGCAGAATAATGAATATAAGTTACATATTGATCAATATGTAATACTTACAAACTGTGCATTGAGGGTTGCATATCCTGTACTACCAGCAGTGTGTGCAAAAGGCACTTTTTCGGGATTGTTTCGCCTTTTCTGATTGTGCCTATTGTTTAAAGTAATGAGAAAAAATACGAGAGTAATAGGAAAACTAAGTTTATTATGCCTCATTCAATAAATCACGCATTTATGCACCCCTTACTTTGATCATACCATATGTGGGATCAAGAAAAATAAGACATTTAGTCTAATAAAAGTGCTTACCGTAGCTTGTGGTGTTCACCATCGCTCCACTAGCCACTTCCATTGATCATGATGCACACCAGAAGGATTGTTTTCGTATATTTCTTCAACCGGTCGACCCTCTTGGATCATCTCTTTGTAGTATCTAGTTTTCAAAGTCGATTTAAACTCCTTCTGGAGTTTTCCAATATGTGAGAGGATGTTAGAGTCCTCCACCTTGCCTTGGAGATCAAACTTTTCCTACACATATAACAAAATAATGTAACAAGTACTCATTACATACAATTTCAAATAATGCAAAATTATTGTAATACTTTAAATTACAAAATGAATATGTACTACATACATGAACGATTCTCAATATGTTTTCCAACACATATTTAGAAAGATGTTTCCAATGTTTTGTATTCAAAGGACAGATAGAACCAGTCCTTGCAATTGTACCGAGAAATTCAGCCAATTTGGATGCTTCCTTTCCAATAGCTGCCCATATTGGTTGGCATCTACTACTATACGAGTTCCAAGTTGAAGATTCCATATATCTTTCATGTTTGTAGGCCCTCGCTTTCTCTTAGTACCTTTGGTAGCCTCTGTCAAAAGTAACAATTATATTTTAGATATGAAAATTGAAAAAAATAATAATGTATCTTGCTGAAATCTTGCTGAAATTTTTAATAAAAAAATTGAATTTTTGAGGAAAAATAACAAAACTCCTTTCTGTTTGTTTAAATAACAAAAAAATTCAAAGCTATAAACAAAGTGAACTCTAATTAATAAAAAAATTCGAGGAAAAAATCGATTCCTTTGAACCCATTGAAAAATCTTACAATTAATAATATATCTCTTTCTTTAAAAATGTCTCAAAATTGCTCCGGTTTATAACAAGGTTAATAGCACATGATAAATAATATAAATAATCCACTAAGATTGAAAGTGATCACACCTCTGACGACGAATAAGCTTTCACCACTAACGTCAATAATCCATTGCATCTTGAGACAGAAACTCTTAGGAAGAGATTTAAAAGAAAAAAAAGAGCAAAGTTAAATAACTTCAGCTAAACTAATGGCCAACATGCATTACTTGCTCTTCTTGACTAGTTTCAACGATATCCATAGCTCTCCTAGTTGCAAGATACTTATATATTTTTTGCTCTTAGAGGAATAATTAAGTTTTTTTTTAATAATCCATCTGATGCCTAGTTATGGTCCTTAGTTTGCCTCTAGCTAGATAAACCAAGATACTTAAAAGATAAAGGGCATGCTATTAAGTTTCAGATACGTCAAAATATGGGTTAAACCAAATACTGCATACTTCTTTTTCATGGTCTTATTAAGTATAGCAGCAAACCAGAATGTCTGTATTTAGAGAGTTCAAAATTAAGAGAAATGTATAATAGTTCAATACTTGTTAAACTAAAAGTCAATTACTATCAACCTTTCCATCAAAATTGTAAGATAATCAACATATAAAATATCTTCAATAAATTCATGATAAAATTTTAAATCTTCAAAATATGTTATTAATTAAAAAACAAGATTTTAAATCTATTGAAGAACAAAGAGAAATGTAAAAGCCCATCAAGTTTAACAAAGAAAATAAATTGTCCGAAAGTTGTGAAAAAGTAAAGTGCAACAGAAGACGAAGAGGAATCTATGAAGGAAAGAAAACAAAACAAAAAATTCGTACAGTAATGGAGTGGAAAAGAGGATCAGTGGGGCCAAAAACCAAACACAAAGTTAAAGCCGAAATTTTTTGTTTCTCTATATATTGTAAACAAAAAAGAAAACTAGACTTTGAAGCCGTTAGCCATCAGTCAACTTAATCAGAGAAAGAATATCAAAGAAAGAATAAATACTAGCAGAAGGTAATAAACTAGTTTGAAACCAGGGAAAAATAAGTGAGGAAGCAATGGAGGTACCAGCCGGAGTTGCAGGTACATCTTCTGCTAATTGCGTTGGAGTTTCATCTCCCGTGCTTAGACTATCGGTAGTAGCACTTCCCAATGTATTCAAACCTATTGAAGAATGGCTCGAAGAGAATCTTACACCTTCTAATGTTCACCTATTGCCAATAATTTTCCTAGAAAACAAAGTGGTAATGGTTAAGGATGAAGCACCCAGTAGAGCACCAAAAACTTCATGGGTTTTGAGGAGGAAAATTGAGAAAAAATGATTTTTCAACCTACTATTGCTGGGAAACTTGAAACCCACTGTAATTTTGGAGCAAGGTTTGCTTCTTTATTTACCTAGGGTTTGGCCGACAATTGCAATGGAATGTCCATTCAATTGGTTTTTATATATTGTTTAAAATAATGACTTCATTTTATTAACATCAGGGCTGAAACTAACCTAAAAAACCAAAAACCAAAAACCAAGCAAAGCAAAGAAAAAGACCAAATCAAGCCCCAAAAAATACAATAAAATATAGCCAAATAAAATGTATAGAAATAAATGTTTACTAAATCTATACGTATAGAAAAAACTTGTGAAGCAACATGTTTACTAAATCTACACATATAGCAAAAACTTTAAAAACATTAGTGAATAATATATTTAAACTATAAATATCCTAATAAAAGATTAAATAAATATTTAATTAATATAGGAATTAGTTCAAACAAGTCACTATAATATGGGAATTATGTTTGTAGGTACTTTACCTATATTCTAGGTCCCCAAGCTTAATACATACATTTTATGTGAAACTCTATAATTCAAAGTAGTGGGCCAATCCTTTCAATTTTAGTCCCCCAATTTTATTCTTAATTGGGAAGCAAATATCCTAATAAAAGATTAAATAAATAATTAATTAATATAGGAATTAGTTCAAACAAGTCACTATAATATAGGAATTATGTTTTTAGGTACTTTACCCATATTCTCGGTCCCCAAGCTTAATACATATGTTTTATGTGAAACTCTATAATTCAAAGTAGTGGGCCAATCCTTTCGATTTTAGTCCCCCAATTTTATTGTTAATTGGGAAGCAAATATCTAAATATTTGCATCAATTTATATTCTATTTAAAAGCAGGGCCGAAACAAACCCAATCAACTAAAAACATTTTTTGAGAAGAATGCATCTTACATGTTGAAATCAGGAATAGCGACAACATTGAAAAGATCCAGGTCATACTCAAGACCAAAAACCTACAATAGAATAAGATTTTAAATGAAGTGATCAAATAATCTCAATACCACAATAAGAACAATGTAAGGATATACAGATTGACCTTATTGACTCCCCATCATATTGTAACTTACAAGATTAATGACCAACTTTCCTCTTATTATGGCCCATTCACTTAAAAATTAGCGTACCAATTACTTAAAAAATTTTGACCCATAAGCATAATTGAACAATAATGTCATGTGTATTTTCATTCAAGGACGAAGTAGAAATCATGACTGACCGGTCTTCCAGGATGGAAGGGAATTTTAGGTCCACCGGTGACCTCAACAAATGATAATGCTTAAGCAAGATACAAGAGAGTCCAAACTATAAAATCACCAAAATCATGAAAACAAACATAAACTGCTTAAACCTGAAAGAAAACACATACACATTAGATTTAAAAAAATTACAAATTAAATACTTGATAAAAGTCAGCGCAAGAGATGATACAAAACTACTCTTTGATCGGCTACAGAAGATTGATGGCAATAGTGAGACCGGTGTTAGCCTTGTGTGCAAGCTCAGTGACATGCTTCACGATACCAAATGGACCTCCTGTAGTGGTCTTCCAATCTAAAGTTCTAGCTAAGTGCCACTTGTCCACAACCATTACCTTCATTTATACGAATATCACATTCAAATTAACGGGGAAAAAATCAAAAACAAAAATCACAGTTCATATTCAAAATTCAGATTTGAAAACGAACCTTTTTCTAAAATGAAGCAATGTAGGGTGCAAGCAAATGAACCAGTTGACACGAGCTGAGCACGCAAGCAGTGTGACAAAGACGTGTTGCTTATAACATGTTAACAAGGTAATCATGTCAACAAGGCATAAAAAGTATTCACACATGGAAAAGAAAATAATCCCAGTACTGAGAATGAAGCTTATATGCTGAATAAGACTATATTTGTGGCTTCCAACAGTATATAATTTCATAATTCCTATAACCCAAATTGACTTCAAATATATAAATGAACATACATAGATGTTAATATAATATAAATGTCAATTACACTAAATCTTTGCACTTCAAAACATCGTTCTTGTTCAAAATAAAACTAAAATTATTAAGTTACAATATGACAATCACATTGCAGATATTCATCATCTTCTACAAGGGTTTCAATGCTTAGATTGAAGAAATCTCTTGGTTTTATTCCGATAACATGGAGCCATCCTTCACTCTTGCCATCCTCGACATAAAATACTTATTTTGCTTGAGAAGCCAATATGTATGGATCGTTCGAATCATGAATCCCTACATGGATAAGCTCAGAAAATTTCACCATAATAAAACCATATGCATCCTTCTTCATACTCCTAGGAGATTTAACATTCACCCAATCACATCTAAACATGATAACCCAAAACCTTTCATAATAGTTTAGCTCAACAATTTCAATGCAATTGCCATAATAGTTTCTCCCGTCAGCAAAAACCATCACGCCACTATTTTGGGTCTTACGATATTGCTCAAGTTTTTTTGTATGGACACTAAAACCATTAATTATAAGCCCATCATATGTGGAAACCACCTTATGCGATTCTCGAGCAAGAATAATTACATCAGCATTGTAACACGCCGTACCCAAGTCCGATGCTAAGACTGGATGCGAGACATTACCATGCTTGAACTCACTTAATCAAGTACTTACTGGCTATAAAATTTCATTTTGACTTAAAACCTTTCTTTCTTGGTCTAGACATATGTATCATGGTCATACGAGGCCTTAAACACTTGTTTGGACTTTCGAAACTTATCAAAAATCCTCTCTCAAAATTAGAGTCACACCCCCGTGGGGTTTGGGGCACGCCCGTGCACCCCTAAACACGCCCATGTTTCCTATCCATGGGGAGCTACTGACTTATCTGACACAGCCTTGACTTATTTAACACAGCCTTGACACGCTCGTGTCCTCCAACCGTGTGGAGCTACTGACTTATTTGACACGGCCTTGACATGCTCGTGTCCTCCAACCATGTGGAGCTACTGACTTATTTGACACGGCCTTGACACGCCCGTGTCCTCCAACCGTGTGGAGCTACTGACTTATTTGACACGGCCTGAGCACATGCCCATGCCCAAGCCATGGGTCTTACACGGCTCATGCACACGGCCGTGGGATTCACCCGTGGCCTATTCTAACAAGTAATCATAAGGTGCAGAGTTCGCACGGCCAAGACACACGCTCGTGTGTCTAACCGTATGGACACTTAGAGGCTATATACCAAGCCCTTTTCCATCCTACATTTATTACATTAATATACTGATTCAATAAAGTCTCAAATCAATGACTAAAACACATGAATTCATACATTTGATTCATGAAAATAAAGTGTTACTACCATACAATTACAATAACTTAGCCATCATCAACGGCTATACACAATTAAACTACAAACCCTTTTTGGCCAACATAGTTTGGCACATTAACCATAACTTACCCAACCTTAAATTCTAGTCCTATACATGCCATGACTCATGAGGACTTGATACCTCGAATCGAATGTTTGCTCGATAGTGTGAAAACATCTCCAGCGGCCTCCAACCCGTATTAGTCAACATAATCTATAAGAGATAAAAAAAAAAGGAAAAGAGTAAGCACTAATGCTTAGTAAGTTCATCTGCATAATCTGGCAAATATTAATATTCATTAAATGTAGAGAACCACAAGAGATTATACTAGGTCATTCCCATTAACTCAAGGTTGCTTACTCAACCACTCTAGAAGCTTACTCATTTTATCTCTTCTGCATAAACGAGCTAATTGCTCGCTTACAAAAGAATCCATTCCTGCACTGATTATCATGTAATCATATAAGACATCACATCAAGTCTTATTAATAAGCTACTCATCTTTCGGTGGTTTCTCACTTAGCCCACCATTATCATACATTCATAAATAGTCATCCACATGTAATACTTTAATTCAATTGTTCATCCGAGAACACCCTCACATTACTACTCTTACTTAAATTTTCCACTATTTTTATTCGCATTCCCACAATATAGCAATAAATCTAACTCATGCAACAAGGTGCATTAATTTCTCATATCCCAATAGGGGTTCATCATATATATATAAATTGAAATCATCTCAATTCAATTCTGATACATACTTGTGCCTTTCGTAGCTCAACCGCATACTTTCTTTACTTCAACATGTACTCTGAAATACTCAAGTTATAGAATAACTCTCTTGAGTCTCATACTCATGAAATTACATAGAAATTATACCCCGATAGGGTCTTACTTGAATTAACATATCGATGCCATGTCCTTGACACGGTCTTATACGAATCCTTACATTGAGGCCATAATCCAACATGGTCTTATACGAGACTTTAACTATCATCTCAACATTCTTCATGCATTTCATCCAAGGGTATTTCATACATCCATACAACATCAAAATACTTACATGAATTCATACATAATTTCAATAATTGCATGTGAACTTACCTCATTGTCAAAATAGCCGAAAAAGACTATTTGCCCACACTTCTCTTTTCACCTGTTCTAGGTCTGAAACCCATTTTCTTTAATCTAAAATAATGAAATTTACTGATTTATTCATTTATAGATCATAAAATACCATAATACACACTTTAGGAAAAAATGACCATTTTGCCCCTACACTTTGGCAAAATTATGATTTTACCCTAGGCTCATAAATAAATTTTTATCACATTTTCTTGTTAAAAAGCCTAGCTAAACATTTAATCCTCTTACAACTATCTCCAATTTCAACTATTTCATGCTTTAATGATCAAATTACAACTTTTGCATTATAGTCCCAATTAGGTGTTTTCATGGCAACACCTTTCACAAAAGTTGTTTCTCATCATCCTATCATTCATTTTCTTCCATAACAACTCAGCTAACAACTTATAATCTCACATGGTAAATCTCTAAACTTTTTACCATATTGCAAATTAATCCCCCCATTAGTTAGCATAAGCTTTGGGGACTCCAAAAATGCAATTTTCATCAAGAGAGAGCATCAGAAGGACTTACTTGAAGAGACAATAAGCTGCTAAAATTTTAAGCTACCAAAGCCCTTCTATGGCTTATGTTTTCAGTGGAGAAGGAGAATAAATGAAAAAGTTGATAGCTTTTTGTTATATCATCTTATTTTATTCATTTCCCAACTAATACCACTAACCTTTTTAACATAATAAATACTCTTGTCCCCTATGCTTTAGTATGGCCGGCCAACTCACTTAAATAAGGGAAATTTTCACATTTGGGACCTCCAACTTATAATTCATAGCTATTTGGCACCTCTAGCAAATAAAATAGAACTTTTGCACTTTATGGGATTTAGTCCTTTTTCACAATTTAGCTAGAAATTGCTAAAATTAAGGCACCATAATTTTCATACACCCTTATAATCAAGTCACATAACATAACATGGAAATAATTTTCTCTAACCTCAAATTAGTGATTACGAGATAACTGTTTCGACTAGGCCCTAAATCGGGCTGTTACAAGCATCAACTTGTTCAACTTCCATCTTTGGAATCTAACAATATAGTAGTAAAATCAATTAACTCTTATTCTATGATAAAATTTCTACAATGTTCCCACATTACATAAATAATATAATAAATTATTTTAATCCATCTTGGGAACTTTTCAACCATCCATTTGTCCTCTGTGCGTTTACTAATTTGAATGCCACCACAAATAGCTCGCTCAGACTCCAAAAATTCTCTATAATATATTCAGTATTTTGCAAAAATTATTCTCAAAATGTATACAAATTAGGTGATAACTTTATTTGTCTATTGGTTAATAAAAATAATCGAATGACAAAATTTTCCTCAGGAAACTCACTGACGATATGGTGATAACTTATTGCATGCACTAGAACATAGCGGTTTGCTTGTGCAAGAGATCGCATGTCCAATATCTTCATGTTCATGGTGCCAATTGGATGTCCTCCAGAAGAGAAAATGTACCATTTTTGAGTATTCCCATCATTCCTCGGAGGACGGGAAAATATTGTCTCAACAACAGAAAAATAACGAGAGCAAAATGTAAGACATTCTGAAACTATGTACCCTTCACATATAAAACCTTCAGGATAAGCTCTATTTCGCACCGAAGCTTTCAATCCCATTAGATACCTACATCACATACATTTATTTTTACATACTTATTATATTCTATATTAAAATAACAAAAATAAAATATTGTGAAATATTATTGATATATTTCATATACCTTTCTATCGGGTACATCCACTTGTATTGAATAGGTCCACCAAGCTTAGCCTCCATCGGTAAATGAATAATCAAATGAATCATGATTGTGAAGAAACTTGGAGGAAATATTTTCTCCATTTCACAAAGTGTTAATACGACTTGGCTTTGAAGTTGATCAACTTCTTGTGGATCAAGACTTTTTGCACATAATCGCTTGAGGAAATCTGATAGATTCGTAATAACACTTAGCACCTTCTTTTCTACAACTCCTCTTAAGCATATAAGAAGCAAATCTTGCATGAGAATGTTACCGTCATGACCTTTGAGGTTGCTCAACTTGTGCTCTTTCAAATTCACGCATCGAGATATATTCGATGCATACCATCGGGTACCTTCAAGTTCTTCACAATGGAAAGAAAAATATCTCTTTCCTTTGATGTAAGAGTGTAACATGCTTGTGGTAAGTACTCTTTCCCGTTCCTCATTTTTGGATGAAGATAACTTTGGATTCCCATATCTTGTAGGTCCTTGTGTGCCTTGATGTTATGTTTACCACAGCATGAGAGATTAAGAAGGGTGCCAATGACATTTTCACATACATTCTTCTCGATGTGGATGACATCCAAGTTATGTCGAAGTAGATTGTAACGCCAATAAGGCAAGTTGAAAAATATACTCCTCTTCTTCTATAAAGTCTCTTCTTGATTTATGAGATTTGCTTTATCTCCCTTTACCACCAATTCTTCAAAGTTGTTAAATAAATCACACTCCTCGTGTACATCAAGTTCTACCGACCCTTCATCTAGTTTTTCTCTATCCCTCTTTTGAGCATTTCCATAAATAAAATTGACACTTCAACTTCCCTTAAGATATCTTCCCCGGATCGTGGTATAGGAGCTACCATATACTCTATAGTTCCATTAAATTCACTACTCTATTTTTGAAAAGGGTGTTCAGCTAATAACCATCGATGATGACTAATAGAACTTCCGACCATATCGTAGCCATCGAGATTTAATATTTTCAGCACATATTGGGCAAGCAACCTGACCTTTTGTACTCCACCCTAAAAGATTAGCGTAAGACGGAAATCATTGATTGTCCAAAGAAGACAATCCCGTAAAGTGAAAGATTCAGAAGCTGATGAATCAAAAGTATCAACTTCTGTCCACAATTGCTTCAACTCTTTAAATAAAGGCTGCATGTAGACATCAATGTCGTTGCCAGGTCCTTTTTCACCGGGGATAACCATTGGGAGTATCATTGATGATTGTTTCATGCATGCCCATGGTTCCAAATTATAAGGAATAAGAAGTACGGGCCATGTACTGTGACTTGTACTCATTGTTCGGAATGGATTGAATCCATCGCTAGCCAAACCTAGCCTAACATTGTGAGGATCAGATGCAAAATCAGGAAACCTTTTATCAAACGCATCCCAGGTAGAACCATCAGCTGGATGTCTCAATATAACATCTTTGGTTCGTCCTTCTTTATGCCATCTCATGGATTGTGATGTCTTGGAGGATTGAAATAATCTTTTAAGTTTAAGAATCAAAGGAAAGTACCGTAATACCTTGGCAGGCTTAGGATGGCGACAACTACCATAAACTTGTTCATATATATCCAACTCATTAGAAGATTGCCATCTTCAGCTTTTATAGACATCACAACTGATCTTTTTACTAGCATCGCCCCAGTATAACATACAATCATTCGGGCATGCAAATCTTCACATACCTAAGATTTAGTGCAGAAATCTTCTTCTTCGCTTCATAGTATGTAGTCGGGATTGTGTTTCCATCTGGAAATGCCTCGTTTAAAACTCCAATAAGCATGTCAAAGATTTTTCTAACCATCTAAAAGTGCTTTGAAGTGGTAAAGCCGAAGTAGGAATGAGACACATGAGAACTTGACACAACCAGGATAGAGCGAAATATCACAATCATCTAGAAGAGTAGTTGCTCTATCCGTAGTCCTTTGGGCCTCATTAACATCATACTCCTAACCAGTATTCTCAAACTCGCTTGGAACTCCATCAAAACTCTCATTAAGAGTTGGGATGTTGATACCTAGAGCATCCATTATGAGATCTCTTAAATCAGCTTCGTTGTCTTATGACAACGTACAAATTGACGGAGAAGTTCTCACTGTTTGGTCAGTTTTCACCGATGTTCTTTCAATGGATTCTCCATGAAAAATCCAATGCTTTTATTCCTTTATTATACCATGAAAACGAAGATGCTCACCCACAATACGTGGTTCATGCAATAGCCTATTATTGCAACGATGGCACGGACAATATATTTTTCTGTTAGAAAGTGATTTTCCAATTGCAAATGATAGAAATCTTTCTATTCCAGCTAGGTGATTGGTGCTAAATCTTGGAGCATCCATCCAACTTTTATCACCCATCAGTTAAAGTAATTAATATTAAAATAGATTATCAATTATGCCTAATCCTAAGGTTCATGTGTGAAAAGATACGAGCTTTCTATTAAACTAATAGGAAAAGGAAAAGAAAAGAAAAGGTATTTCAAGTTTACGTTTGGATTTACCATAATTTTTGTTAAATTATGGGTATTACAAGTGTGATTTTTATATATAGTAATTAAAAGAACAATAATGATAAAATGAATTGCAGCAATTACAGTTTCATGTGAAGACGAAAGGAATATATTTTTTTTATTATTGGCACACCACATACACACATTATATATATATATATATATAATTTAATTTTAATGCCTTTCTGTTTTTCACATGTTAATGAGTGGGATTGGCCACATGGTCGGCTCTTCACTATCATCTACATCTCACAAAATTGCACATATAAATTTTACAATAAATTTAATAATTTTAACTACTTCATACTGTAATCGATTGAGTTTTAACTAAATTAATATTGATATTGTTATCAATATAGAAAAATGTAAATTTAAGTATGCTATCGCATTAAAAACCATATAAGATTGTACAGAGATTATGAGGTTAGAGGAACAAGTTATGGTAAGCTTTCTATACGTGCATTTGAAGGTGATGGAATGGGTAGAAGTCTCCTTGAAGTATTTTCAAAAAAAGGTGGATGTGACATGTTTTTTTGAATATTTGTAGAGCATGAATAAGACAAATGTAGAGTAAGAAATTAAGATTTGCTCAAGTGACCAAGTCATCTTAGAGAGATGTTGTCAACTTACTTACTTGAAGAACAGGATTTGTGAGTACAATTAAAATCATAATACTGTATTAAGGTTCATCAGTTAAAGTCATTATTTAAATATAAATGATTCAAAATATTCAAAAAATTCAAATATATATTTTTATATTTATAAATTAATTAATTACTAACAGGGTATACAGGTGGATGTCATGTTAGCAAAGTTAACAAATGTTAAATTTTCCATTCTTTTTTAGGTGATCTCACAAACAATGCAACAAAAAATAAGTATAAATTGACAAACAATGCAACTACAAAGATAGAAAAATTTAAACGTAAATTTAACAAAAAAAAAAAAGGAAAAGAAAAGGTTAACTAACCTTCTGGTTATATCAAACTGGTAAATTCAATATCACATATATCTCAATTATAGTAGAAAGGTATATGCTTCGAGATCTTGAATTTAGCCTAAAAGTTCACAAAAATGATACAATCAACAATAGAGGTCAAAAAATATTCATATGAGGCAAGCTCAATGCTAATTAAGAAGGGAAAATAAATTGTAAGTAATTAATTATTAAATTTATTTATTTGTTTCATTTATGGGGTAGCATGTAGTTCGAACACTGCAGTTGTATAATTTTGTTGATTTGTGGCTACAAACAGCAGCAACAGCAGAGCAAGTACCAGCCACCATTGGTTCATCCGCCAAGGAATTCTTCATGGTGTTGGCATATGCACGAAAATCCCCAAACGAGTAATAATGCTTTCTTTATTTCATTCTTTTCCCCACCACAATCAATAATCTCTCTCTCTATATAAAATATATTGGAATTTCATTGATGATAGAGTAGGACATTTTGATCCTCCGGCATGTATTTTCTTCTACCTAAACATATGTATTTAGTGAGTTCATTCTTCTACAATATGTTTCTTACAGCACTCAAATGCGCAATAAATTGATTTGGTTCCCGGTTCAGAACTAAGCAATTATGTGAATGCCAAAATGAGGGAGAAAACAAAGGATACAATCTGTGCTTTGCGGGTGATGAAGGAGATATGAGGGAACAATGTGGTACAAATTGACAGTGCCTTTGTGAATGTAATCATGATAAGACATAAGACTAGAAAAGACTTGGTTCAAACATGTTCATGAATCATTTAGCCATTAAACTGAATTTCATCAAAGGCAAGGCAATGATGCAAATTTTATTCAAACACTTGACCAAATCCTAACACAAATAAAGAATTACTCATGATGCCATAACTGAGGTCATGATATAATGATATGCTACTATTTTCCATGCTATGCCACTATGCATGGGGCTAAAAGCTTGAAGACGACAGTAAACAGCACCAGTTACCTTAAATATGTCACCAACGGCGGCTACACATAAAACTCGGATCTACGAAATGAATTTCATTTCAAATGAAAATAGCTAACTTACAATACAATATGATTTGAGAAGTTTGAAAGAGAGGGCAACAATGAGATATTTTTGTAGGAAAGACAAGAAGAAAAATATGATCTCCATGAAACCTTTATCAATATTTAAGTTTAAAATATGAGATATAAGAAAAGGGACTTATGATATCCATAGAATTTTTAATCAAGGCAAAATCTAAAGTTATCATATCATAATTTTCATGGAAAGGAAATAGAAGCACAACTTATTTTTGTGTCCGCACATTCAATTCATAATTTGGTTCTCAAACTGATAGTCTCAAAAGTATCCATGCCCAAACTAAATCCTGCAACATTATGCCACAAAAGGCCAAAAAATTTTAAAAGAAGGCTTTATATGAGACTAAATCAGGTAGCTTAGGATGAGAAGAACAAAGGGTATAAGTGAACTTACCTCCGAAAATTAATAGATATATGTGGAATGTAGGAATCTTAGACCATTCAATTCCAGTCTCCCTCTCACATCTTGTCTCTAATTGAGGGCAATGTAAAATGTCAATTCTTTCTAATTTGGAGAGGCTTCGCATAACATCTACAGGAGGCAGGTACATGACCTTATTGCATAAATGGATTCTCAGATGCTTTAGAGAAGAGAGATTTCCCAACCACTCTGGAAAGGCTTCTATTCCTCGAAACCCTTCTATTGTCAATTTTTCAAGGGTAGAGAAGAACTAAAGTTGGTAAGGATTCTCTATCGATGGACCCTCAATTCACACCGTTGATTCCTGCATTATTCACAAGCTTGCATTAGTTTTTCAATTTGGCCATTTTGGAACCACAGCTTCTACCCACAGAGAAAAAAAGTCGAAACCGATTACCATGACAGACTAGTAGCTGGAGCAAGTGGTGGACGGCAGATGTACCAGTGGCTGGAGCAGGTGGTCGACGGCAGATGAACCACTACCTGGTGCAGGTGGTGGACGGCAGATGCTTGGTCTTCTTTGGCCAACAGAGTTTGGAGTGAGAATAAGTGATTTTTATGGGTAAGAATCAAGGTAAGTTTGGCAATTGACCGATAATCCTATGCCATGTCACCGTTTCATTTTTTTTTATTAATTATTTATTAATAATCAAAATTAATATAAAATCTTCATATTTTCTAATAATAAAATAACTATCAGCTTAATGTGATTCAAGCTTAAATAAATAAAAAATAAAATATAATTTTAAAATATATATACGAATAATTATAATTATAATTACGAACTAAATATATAAATATATGAAATTTTATATAAAAATAAATTTGAATATAGCTCACGTTTTTGAATTTAAACGTATGATATTCATGCAAAAAAAAATTATTAATCGAGTTTATCTATAGTCACTAAAAACCTTCAACTGTTGTATTTAAATGATGAATGTTACAAAAATAATATATATTTTACTCGTTTTTCTAATATATAACATACATCTATCTATTTGTTGATAAAAGTACCTCCAAGACCTTACATTAAAATCAGATTGTAGATTACTCTTTTCACAATGTAACAAAACAAAAAACAAAAACAAAAAATTCTAAAATATGATGTCTTGTACAAAAAATTCCTATTTTGTTTTTTAAATTTGATGTCTTGTACAATATAATATTATTTTATAAAGCCCAGTTCATTTTATTCAAAAATAAAATTAAAATAAAAAAATTCTTTACACTCTCTTTAACTTATGCTCACACAGACACTATCGTTCTAAGCAATCCTACCCATTTTTTAAAATGGCGTCGTTTTGATTAAACCAGAATAATTTTTTGCGGCTTTTTACACTATAACGCCACTACAGCCCAACACTTCTATTAGTCAATAATTTAATAATCCAAAAAAATTAAAAATCTAGTCAATAATTTAATAATAACATTGGACAAAACCGACATATTGAAAGATCTAAGCTAAATATAAATCTCAATATTTGTACAAAATGAGAGGCTTAAATCTGAGCACTCTGTCCCCGACATCAATTTTTATCAAGAATGCTTAGTGATATGTATTTTAATTTAGACGTGATTGTGTGGTTGATTTTTAGTTTTTTTTTCCCTTAAATATCTAAATTGAATAACTAAACAAACCAACACTAATGTTTTTTAAACCGAACTAGTTCAGCCACCAATTCACCAATCCGACCGGTTCAATTAAAAAATCGTTACAAATTAAAAAATAGAAACCCCAATTCAACTGTCAATTTAATCAGTCCATGCCAGTTACTAGTCTAACCGAATCAAAGCCATTCTTTAGACTAGTAACCCTGGCTAGCTGCCAATCCCACCAGCCAATATTGTCCGGTTCAAACATCATTGACCAACATTTAAATAGTAAATTGATTTCTAGAATGGTATCATTATCCAGCCTAACAATAAATGGGAAACCGAAAAACCTGTTCAATCCGAACTGATTAATTCTAATTAGATTAGTTTGATTTCTAACATGAACACGAACATATGACATTCTAAGAACCCTACAAATAAGGGTAGAAAAGGCTTGATTAAAAATAGCTCAGTTCCGATTGACATCGGTTAACTGATTTATAGACCAAATCATTCTTTAGTAGCATTGGTCTCTCCATCACTCACGTCTTCATTTGATCTACCCTAAACCCTAAACCTTATAATTCTAAATCCTAAATTCTAAAAAACTCACTCTAAATCATAAACCATAACTCTTAAATATTGGAACCCTAAACTCAAAACCATAACCCATGAACTACAAACACCTAAACCCTTAACTACAAACCTTAAACCCTAAATTAATTAGATAAAATTTTAATATTATATATTCTTTCAATATTTTAGGAAATTTAAATAACATTTTCAATTTACTAATTAATTTTGTTTCTCTAGAGATGCATGGGTTACCAATTTTTAAATTTTAATATATATAAAGTTTATCTATTATTTCTTAAATAATTTAAACTATAATTATAATTTTAATATATTCATACTAATGTTATCCCTAAACCCATAATAAAAAATCCTAAAATCCTAAACCCCAAACCTATAAACACAAAACCCTAAAACATTAAATAATAAACTATAATCCTTAAACCCTAAACTCTAAACACAAAACCTTAAACCTAAACTAAATTGATTTTTCATGGCATTTTATTAAAAACCTTATTCACACTCGAAGCTATTAAGTTATTTTTAATTTGAATATATATAATTATTCACAAAACTGATGATGTAAAATTTTAAGAATATTCATATTTTAAATCCAACTTTTTGGTGCTACACATTCAAAAAAAGCCAGGATTAAGGAAATTTGGAACTTTAAATGTTTATACAAAGAGTTAGCCAGAGCGTATGTTGATAAGTCTATCCCAACACTTAGGAAAGCGTCGCTCTAAAACTGTTGTCTTAGGACTAGACAAAAGCCAACTCTTATTCAAGCGTTGCCTTAGGCATACATATCCAAACCCATATACAAAGAGTTGGCTAAAGCGTAGTCTATCGCAACACTTAGGAAAGTGTCGCCACAATAGTGTCATCTTAGAACTACAAAAAAGCCAACTCTTATTCAAGCATTGCCTTAGGAATACATATCCCAACACTTATATAAAGAGTTGGCTAAAGTGTAGTCTATCGCAACACTTAGGAAAGTGTCACCACAATAGTGTCATCTTAGGACTACACAAAAGCCAACTCTTATTCAAGCGTTGCCTTAGGCATACATATCACCACAATAGTGTCATCTTAAGACTACATAAAAGCCAACTCTTATTCAAGCGTTGCCTTAGGCATACATATCCCAACCCTTATACAAAGAGTTGGCCAAAGCATGGTCTATCCCAACACTTAGGAAAGTGTCGCCACAAAAAGTGTCATCTTAGGACTACACAAAAGCCAACTCTTATTCAAGCATTGCCTTAGGCATACATATCACAACCTCTATACAAAGAGTTGGCCTAAGCGTAGTCTATCCCAAAAATTAGGAAAGTGTCACCACAAAAGTGTCATCTTAGGACTACACAAAAGCCAACTCTTATTCGAGCGTCGCCTTAGGCATACATATCACAACCCTTACACAAAGAGTTGGCCAAAGCATTGTCTATCCCAACACTTAGGAATGTGTTGCCACAAAAATGTTATCTTAGAACTATGTAAAAGCTAACTCTTACTCAAGCGTCGCCTTAGGCTTACATATCCCAACCCTTGTACAAAGAGTTGCCCAAAGCGTATGTTGGCAAGTCTATCCCAACACTTAGGAAAGTGTCGCCCCAAAAGTGTCGTCTTAGGACTAGACAAAGCCAACTCTTATTTAAGCGTTGCCTTAGGCATGCATATCCCAACCCTTATAAAAGAGTTGGCCAAAGCATATGTTGGCCAGTCTATCCCAACAGTTAGGAAAGTGTCGCCCCATAAGTGTCGCCGTAGGGCTGTTTTGTTGTAGTGCTAACTTACGGGATTTTGATTTTTCTCGTCAAATCTACATAACCAAAATACCAAACATCCTTTTAAACTTTAAAATATATAAATATTGAATAAAAAACACATAAAAGGCAATATCCTGTGTTTAGAAACTCGAGAAGGTCGGGCCCTAACTTATAGGGTTTCGATTTTTCTCATTGGATCTAAATAATTGAATATCCTTCTAGATTTAAGTTTGTGAGATTTCAAAAAAAAAAAAATAAAGATAAAAATAAAGACAAGCTTATTCTCAAAGGTTCAAGGTTTCGTGTCCTAACTCACTGGATATGGCATTTGGTTATCTCGAGACCAACGGGTCTTTAATATTTGTTTCAATTTATTCAAGCAAACTTTTCGTAAAATTAACAAAAAATTATCGTATTACATTTTTTAAGTTTTCAAATTTTTGAAATTTAAGACATTAATTAATTAATTAGGTACCAACTTTGGGCTTGAAGAAGGTGTTAATCCTTCCTCACACATAACCGACTCCCGAGCCCATTTTCTCAAATTTTGTAAACCAAAATCATTATTTTAATAAATCAAAATATTTTATTAAAACGATCAAACTACGAGGTGATCTGATCACACCTCATAAAAAAGGATTGGTGGCGACTCTATTTTCATTTAAATAAAAGTTGACCCCATTTTTCAAAAAGAGATGGTTTTGACAGCTTGGCGACTCCACTAGGGACACCAATAATATGAGAGTCAAGCCATAAATTGATTAATTTTTGTCTTTTTGTCGAAAAATCGAAAATCTATTTTTTACAATTGCTCCACTTTATCCGTCTTTTTCGTGGTTTTCATCATAATATGTTTTCTTTATTTAAATCTGTTAATGTGTCTCAGCATTTTTGCATTGCATTAGTCAGTCGATTTTACCCCTCTTAAGTGGGAGCGAGAAGCTATTCCTTCATGAGGTCTTCACCTCCGTATAGGATAGTGGATCACTTTCAGGATACATCCGTACCTATGTCTTCATGGGATTTTCATCTCCGTATAGCCATAGGGAAATGTATTCCCCTAAACTGAACTCGGTTTGCATGGGCCTATAATGGGTAAGGATCGAGGAGTCTGTCGGTTCAGGTACCTTTACTCTAGAACCAAACCCTATATAGCGAGCCTTAAGGGCCCACCTTAAGTAGAGTCACGCCAAACCCTAGTGGTCACCCGAGTAGGTGCTTTACTTATTATTCTTTGCTTACTTTAAACTGTGTATGAAGTACTGACTTGCTTTGTTTGTAATGGCATGACATTTTTCATCACAAAAAGGTGTTGATTCACATTCGGTTCCTAAATAGATAACTTATCATGGAAAAGAGGTTTCTTGATAAAGTGGAGGATAATATGGCCATCCGGATTTGGGCCGAGACAACGCAGTAAGAGAAAGGTGATAGTTTAATCAAGGGATACGTATCGGAGTTACGGGATTTCACCAGCGTCAGCGTAACTCAGAATAATCTTCAAGAATTAAAGGAGATCTGGAGCCCGTAGAATGAAGAGATCAAGCGGCTGTTTTACTATAACTATGGAGATTTTCCCTATCTACTCGATGTGAAGGTAGACAAGCACTTATTTTGAGCCCTCGCCCAATTCTGGAATCCTGCTCTCAGTTGTTTCACTTTTGGGAAAGTTGATTTGGTACCTACCATGGAGGAGTATATGGCCTTACTTCATTGCCCGAAGATTCAAGCCGACAACATATTCAAAAGCCGCTAATTTCTCGACCTTTTTGAAGAAACTATAAGCATCGCAGGGATGAGTGAGCAGTAGGTGGCAACCCGGATCAAGCAGAAAGGATATAGTAAGTGTATCCCTTGGAAAAACTTGAGGGATCTGATTCTAGTACATCCGGATGTGAAGAAAAGGGTTGATGTGTTCGCTTTGAGTATTTACGATTTGGTTGTCTTCTTCAAGGCATTGGGGCATGTAGATGAGGCAATCTCGGATCTTTTTGATTGACTTGACAAAAGGGTCACGCCGGTTCCTACGATTTTAGCTGAAACTTTTTGATCTTTGAATGCGTGCCGAAGAGCGGGCGAGGGCAGATTTATAGGCTATGTGCAAATTTTGTTGGCATGGTTCCATAGCCATATTTGGAAAGTGGAAAAAGTCTCCTATCGAATCTTCTCCGAAAACTATTTTCCCTTGAAAGAGATAGTGGCTACGCCAAGACTGGATGATATTACGGAGGAAAAGTGGTTGATATTACGCCTAGACGGGATGATATTACGGAGGAAGACATTGAGTGGAGAGCCCCTTGGATGGTCATCGATAAGATCTTGTATCGATGTGGAGATTTTGATTGGGTTCCCTTGCTTGGGATATGGGGGCTGTCGGGTATGCTTCCTTACTTGTGTTAAGGTAATACAGGTTAAGACAGTTCACGCCGACAATATAAGGGTTAGCTCAGTGTAAGTTCGAATATAAGGGGGATAACTACAAAAAGAAAGCTCGTGAGATATGAAACGCTTGGAACAAAACTCGTAGAATGAAGAGGTTTGCTACTAGTCCAATGGCTACCCCTAAGTATGATCGGTGGTGGGGGTCAGAGAATCAATGATAACATCCCTACGTCAAATTAAGAAAACATCTGATCAATAGAAGAACACTTGCAGGTGGTCCCGACTAAACTAGAGTTCATCAAACAGGATTTTGAGAAGAAAAGTTTAGAACTAGGAAAAATAATCGAGCAGTTGGAGGAGAAAATACAGTTGGGGTTAAATGCCAAATCCAAAAATTAGAAGCTGAGAAATTAAGGAAGGGAAAGAATAAGGCTGAAGATGATTTGGATAGTTTGAAGACGGATTACAAGAAGCTGCGTATGTCAATTTGGGCTGCTGGTTTGGGTAAAACATATGAGCAATGGCAACAAAAAGTCCAAGAAGAAAAGGCTAGAGCGGATCAGTGTGAGAAGAAGTTCCATGATACTCGAGTACGGGAGGACGCCTTAAAAAAGAGTTTGTTAGAGAGACAAAATGAAAAGGAGAAGTTAAGAGCTCGGGTGGCGGAGTTAGAAAAGTCATTACACCAGCATCGTAGTTGCAACTCCGTAATCAAATTAAGGGCCAGCCTAAGTAAGATTGAGGAACTAAAAGGGAGGATAGAAGAACTTGAAACCGCGCTACAAAATTGTGAACTCCAGGTTGAACTACTGGAAGTAAATAATGAGTGGTGGAAAGATCAACTTCATCGCTCTAAAGACTAAGTCAGGGATAGGGATTACGTCATGGGTGAAGCTTTGGCTCAAGTGCGAGAGGTGGCTAATCATATACAAACATTGGCAGTCCAGGCTAATGTACTGAGTTTAAAATATGAGTCAGAGTCAGATCGAGGCCGAGAGTTAGCTTGGCTTCTTAAGCAAGTCAAGACCTTAAGCATTAGGGCAAAGCCATATATGTAATCCATTTTATGTAAAGAAATTTGTTTTCTAGAAAGGTTATTCTAATGAAATTGAATCGAAATCAATGCCTTTTTCTTTTGTATTCACGCATTAAAATTGCATTGCATTGCAT
Organism: Gossypium rotundifolium; assembly: GCA_025506655.1. NCBI lineage: Eukaryota > Viridiplantae > Streptophyta > Magnoliopsida > Malvales > Malvaceae > Gossypium > Gossypium rotundifolium. The sequence continues at coordinate 45,095,910 of CP106732.1, read as the reverse complement.
CGTGTACACTAAAACTCACAAAGAAACTCTAAAATCATGGCAATTACCCTGGAACATCATTATGGTACACAAAGAAAGACTAAAGCCATGGATCAAAGGTTAGAAAGATTGGAACAACTACAAGAGAGATGTAGGATCAACTGCAAATACAGATGCAAGAATAGTTGGCCAAAATCTAACAAGATATGAGGGATCAAATGCTAGAATCCCAGAGAAACATGATAATCGAATTAACGCAATTGCTGGCTCGAGGGATAGAAAAAGAAAGAGCCCTATGATCAATACCGGAGATGACAACGAAGACCCTGCTTATCCTCCAAGCTTCACCCCAACGAAAACCTAAGCAAAACCACAAAGGGTGTCAGTCAACATCAGACTCCAATATCTGACCGGTACTTCGGCACCGATAAACTTCCTGACGGTTTAGGCTCCAACCCTGAAGATAATCTAGCAAATCCCATTGTCCCCGACCTTGATGATATAGCAAAATGGGAAAAGCGAGAGTGGAGCTCCCAAATCAATTGGAAGATAGATGCAAATGGCTAGAGGAGAAATTCAAGGTGTTGGAAAGCGCTGATTACCATTGTCGAATTGGCACTAAGGAATTGAGCCTGGTCCCAGATCTAGTTATCCCCCCAAAGTTCAAAATGCAGGAATTTCAAAAATATAACGGGACCAACTACCTTGAGGATCACATTATGATGTTCTGTCGGAGGATGACTAGATATATCAGTAACAATCAATTATTGATTCACTGTTTCCAAGGCAGCTTGACTAGGGCTGTGGCCAAATGGTATAATCAGCTAAATCGTGCCCAGATTAGTTTGTGGAAAGACCTGGCACAAGCCTTTATGAAGCAATATGGCTACGTGAAAGATATGGCGCCTGACCGAATCACACTATAGAATATGGAGAAAAAGCCAAATGAAAGTTTCAGGTAATATGCTCAAAGGTGGAGGGAAGTTGCCACGTAAGTCCAACCGCCATTCCTAGAAAAGAAAACTACCATGCTCTTCATTAATACCCTGAATGCACCTTTTATCAATCACATATTGGGAAGGGCAACTAAGAGCTTCTCAGAAATAGTGATGTCGGGCAAAATGATAGAAAATGCCATAAGGTGTGGAAAAATAGAGGACGGGGAAAGTATAAAGAGGTCAGCCCCAAGAAAAAGAGAAAATGAAGTAAATAATGTGAGCATGCATAACAAGGGTTATGAGAAACCAATCACTATGAACCAACGGAGAACAGTAACCACTGGTCATCAAGGCCTATCGAGATGAGTCTAACACAAGGTAAAATATGGAGAAACTCCAGTTTACGCCTATTCCAATGATGTATAGGAAGTTGTACCAAAGTTTATTCTATGAACATGTTGTATCCCCTTTCTACCTAAAGCCAATGCAACCCCTATACCCGAAGTGGTATGACGTAAATGCCCAATACGAATACCATACGGGAATTATGGGAAACTCGATAGAAAATTGCACCGCTTTCAAAAAGTTAGTCGAAAGGCTCATCAAAATGGGCATTGTAAAATTTGATGATCCGTCTGTGCAGAAAATTTGTTACCCAACCATGCTGATAAGGGGGTAAATTCGATAGTCGAGAACGCAGGGAAGAAAATCAAGGTGAATATTGTAGAAGTGAAAACCCCATTGAAAGAAGTTTGGAAGAAAATGGTGGAAAGGGGGTTACTCACACAAGACTCAAGGAATAGGTCCCCAGAAGCAAAGAATTATTGTCAATTCCATGATGAAGAAGATCATGAGATTAAAAAATACAGTAAATTTAGGGCCTTAGTACAGGGTCTAATGGACAACAAGGAGCTTGAATTCTTTGAGTATACTGAAGGAGAAGAGGTATGCACCTCCGAGGAGGGTCGACAGAGAAGGTCTATTAGGCCAACCACCCAGTGGTAATTATCTCACGATAAAGAATCAACGAATCCGAAGAAAGAATTGCACTAAAAATTATAATCTAGAGACATGTTGCTTTTCCTTATAAAGATAGCAAAAGAGCGCCTTGGAACAATGACTGCAATGTGACAATCCTGGGAGAGGTAGGCCTTGTCAGCACGCCAAAGAAAGGTCAAGATGTGGGTTTCTATACACGTAGCGGAAGATGTTATGATGCCCCAAATACAAAAGTCGAACCTATAAAAGGGAAATTCGTAGTGGTCGAACAAAGGAGAGAGAAGCCAGAACTACCGGTTAATGAGCCGGTAAACGAGAAAGAAGCTAAGGAATTCTTGAAATTCCTAAAACATAGTGAGTATAGTGTCGTGGAACAATTGCACAAGCAGTCAGCTCGCATATCTGTACTGGCTTTACTCTTAAGCTCAGAGACACACCGTAACGCGCTCGTGAAGGTGTTAAACGAAACCTACATCGTTGATGATATTTTAGTACACAAGCTAGACCATCTCGTCAACAACATAAACACCGATAATTTCATCTTCCTTAATGACAATGAAATACCAGCGGGGGGCATAGGATCCACTAAAGCTCTGCACATCACCACCCATTGCAAGGGGTATACATTACCGGGATATTGATTGACAATGGATCAGCGCTGAATGTATTGCCCCTATCCACATTAAATAGGTTGCCCGTGGACAGCTCTCATATGAAGACATGCCAAAACATAGTGAGAGCATTTGACAACACTGAAAGGAAGGTAATAGGAAGGATTAAAATACCTCTCTTGATCGGTCCAAACACATACGAGGTAGACTTCTTAGTGATGGACATCAAGCCTTCTTACAATTGCCTATTGGGGAGGCCTTGGATTCATTCAGCAGGGGCCGTACCATCATCACTGCACCAAAAGCTAAAGTTAGCAACGGAGGGCTGACTGATAACGATAAACACAGAAGAAGATATTATCACGTCTGTTACCAGTAATGCGCCATACATAGAGGCTGATGGTGAAGTGATAGAATGTTCCTTTCGGTCGCTAGAATTTGTGAACGTAACCTTCATCGTCTAGGGAAGTAAGATAACAATGCCTAAAATATCCAAAGCCACGAGGATGAGCTTACAACTGACAGTGGGAAAAGTAGCATTGCCTAGAAGGGGCTCAGGAAATACCTCTATGGACGGGTTGAAGTACCAACCTTGGCTGACAAACAGGATTGCTTTGGCTTGGGGCATAAGCCAGACGCAAAGTAGAGGAAGAAGGAGTTGGAGAGGAAGCAAGATCAAAGAAGAGCACGGTTAAGCAGGGTAAAGGTCAAATGGGAACCAATGACCTTCCCCTATATATCAAGAACATTCGTGTCAAGAGGAATTATTCACATTGAACAGAGGGTGACAAGGGAAGAAATTGATGAAGATATGATGGGAAAGTTGAGCATCAACGCCATACCTGAAGAGGGAATGGTGGAGGAAAACTTATCGGGCATCCGCCCTTATGAGCTTGGAAGTGTTCTGAATAAGTGGATTGCGGAAGAGATTCTTGTAGTTTTTAGAGATAATTCAGAGTAATGTTCAAAACACGCTTGTTTCTTCAAGCCTAAAAGCAATAAGAATCCATTTGTGAAATAGACTCATGTCCAACATCTTTATTTCAATGAAAAATGCATTTTTTTGTATCACTCTGAGCAAATACTCTTTTATTCTTTCATTTCATTCATAATCACACCATACAAATAACTATTCTTAGATTCATTTGTTCTTTGGATATTCCTTCATGCCTACAACAGGTATTCAGATATCAACGACATGAGCGACGCTGCTACTGGCCCAGAATCTCCTTTTGAGCGAGACTTGTGTCTATAGGGATCTCAGGATTTTGAAGATGAAAGAGGCTGTAACTTATCTCTAGATTCGTTAAAGATGGTAGAACAAGATGTAACAACCTTAACCCGAATCCGTCACTGGAATAGGGTTAAGAGGCATTATCGAGTAATCAAAACATTTTAACAAATCTATTTACGACACAAAGTTATTCATCAGTATATCTCATCAAATACATAACATAAATCTCTTATTTAAAGTATATACGACCTCAATTATAGGCTAGAGTAGGATCAGGACTAAATTAAAACACATGCAGAAATTCTAGGAAACATACAAACTTAATTTAAAAATACAGGGGAGACACGCCCGTGGGGGTAGGCAGTGCCTCTCCCACGGCTACATGACACACTCGTGTGACCTCCCCGTGGTTACATACTGCAAAAATCAACATGGCTAACAAGCACGCCTGTGCTAAGGCCGTGTCCTATGAGGTCATATCTTCCATTTCTCGCACGACTTGTAGGCACGCCCGTGCCATGGCCGTGTGCACTTTAATCCACATTCTGCCAATTTACCCACGGTCTAAGGCACGCCTGTGTGCCCCAAACGTGTAACATTATAGGCTATTTTGCAAGGCCAACATGCCACCCACTTAGGGTTAAACCTACAACCCAATCAACGGAAAATCTCATGCATATATTGCCATCTAAAAGCATACCAATTTAGCAATTCAAAACGTGCAATCAATACCAACTCTAATCATACCCAATTCAATACCAATACTTATTCTATCCCAAGCATAATTCATTCCCAATCTCACTACCCCTACTAGCATTTATCAATGCAAAGTTACCATTAAATAACAAATATCTCAATTCACAAATCATGCCAAAAGATGTATCACATATACCAAAACCATTCAAGCTAAAACTAGCACATATCTAGCCACATACCATGGCTACTTAAAAAATCAAACATGATTCAAATGACCAGCCTATACATGCCATATTACAACTATATACATCCTTTCAAGAGTACAAAATAGAATGCCGATAGTGTGATTGAGAAGCTAACGATCCCAGATCTGAGCTAGCTTTACTGACCCTGCAAAGCAGAGAAACAAATCACACAGTAAGCTTTCCAAAGCTTAGTAAGTTTGAATTATAAAACAATTAACTCAATGAACCAAGTCAATATACACAATTAACCATCACATAGATATTTTATCAATGGTACACAACTTCAACTTTATTCAATACTCACATAGCATTCCATTCTTTCATTTCAAATTTCACCAATCTCATAGGTATCATACTTACCTTGCCAACACTTAGTTAATCACTAATCATACTATCTAACCATCACATAGATAATGACACAACTAAGCACAATATCAATCTCAGCCACATACTCAATTATCTATTCAATCAACAATTAAATCTATTATCAACCACATAGGTTCATACGTACCTTGATCAACACATAGTTACATACAATTTATGCTACTCAATTGTTCAATTTTTACCTTTCGTTCAACCTTTGCTATTCCATTGGTTTATTCACACACTTAGTGCCAATTTCATACCACTCAATTCCTTGATTTTACCTTTATTTCAACCTCTGCTATTACTCAAATGAATTTGCACACTTAGTTCCAATTTGACAACCGAAGCCTATTTATCATCGCACACTTAGAGCCGATATGTTAAACAGAACTTATATCGGTAATGCACACATAGTGCCATTTCGATGAGCCAAAACTTCTATCGTTACACACACACACAGTGCTATTCATTAAAGCCGTAGCTTCTATTGTTTCGCACACACAGTGCTAGTTGTTAATTATAATCGCACACTTAGTGTCTATTCTTTTATTCGACTTGCCTCGATGTCGCACACACAATGCCAATTCAATAAGCTGAAGCTTTCGTATCATGGCACACATAGTGCTATTCATTTCTTATAATCGCACACTCAGTGCCTTAATACAAAATCAAACTCGATTCGATATCGCACACACAGTGCCAATCACAAAGCCAAAACTTCTATTATTTCACACACAAAGTGCTAATCTCCTCGGTTACCCTCCCAAAAGCGCACACTTAGTGCCACATAGATTCATTTCTCACATAACATTTATAAATCAATAATATCATAACAATTCATTTCACAACATTTAAACACAGCTAAGTACACATATTATAACCGAACTTACCTCGAATGTCAAAATACCGAAACGGTCGACTAATCGAGCACTTTATCTTTGCCTCGATCTCGATTCAAACCTCACCTCTCTTGGTCTATACACATTCAAATTCAATCCATTCAATCATCAATTCATTCATTTTGATCCAAACACACATATTTAGGGCATTTTATAAAATAGCCCTTATATTTTCACATTTTGATACTTTAGTCCCTATCTCACAAAATCATCAAATACTCAAAAATTCATTAAACTATGCTTAGGCCGAATTCTCCTTAGTCTCATAGGACTCCACACATTTCATTTATTTAACATTTTAGTCCCTCAATTTACATTCTTCACAATTTAGCACAAAATACTCAATTTCATCAAAAATCCAAAGACAAAACATGTTAATCCAACACCAATAATTCATATATCACTATCATCTAGCACATAGCTCACACATTCATCAATGGCTCATCACAAAAACATCATCAATTCACAAAATTACAACATGGGCTTGATAGCAGAAGAAGCAACGATTACAAAAACGTAGAAATTATCAAAAACTGAGCTCAAGCATACCTTCAATCAAGCTCACAATGACCGAATACCCTAGCTTGATTTCTTTCTTCTTTTTCTTTGGTATTTTCGGCTAGAATGGATGAACACATCCACTAGCTTTTTTTTTCATTTGTTTTATTATTAGCATATTAATAATTCATTTCCTATTTTGCCCTTAATAAAACCTTATTAATAAACATTTAAACTTTGGGCATGATTGTCCATCAACTATCCACTATCTAAATAATGGGCTAATTGCTTCATAAGGCCTCCACCTTAAAAATCCAACTACATTTAAGTACTCATAAATCAGCACACAGCATTTTACTCTCTATGCAATTAAGTCCTTTCTCTTAATTCGACACTAAAATGGTCAAATCATCACACAGGCTATGTCACATATCATTCACACAGAAAATGTCATTAAAACATTTTTACGACCTCGAATTCGAAGTCTCAAACCACTATTCTGACTAGGGTCTAAATCAGGCTGTTACAACTCTCCCCCTTAGGGATTTTCGTCCCCGAAAATCTTACTAGTGAATAGTTGTAAGTGTTGCTCTCTCATAACGTTCTCAGGCTCCCACGTAGCCTCTTCAATTCTGCGTTTCTAACCATTTTAGTAATATACCCCAATCAATCAAGTGAATAATTTGTTCTCATCGGAATGAAATGAGCTATCTTCACCAATCTATCAACTATCACACAAATTGCATTCTTTCTTTCCCGAGACAAAGGAAATCTCAAAGTCTATAATAACAGATAAACTTGATGTTCGACAATTTGTCGAAAACAAATCATTTCCACACATAGTCGAGATGTCTCTTTTCGTATCATGCTATCAATAAAAGCTGCTTGAGATCTATACACATTCATACTCTTGAATGCACATCAAACGATTATTATAAGCTTTATTCAATATTAACCAATCATCTCTAAATTCATTGGAACATAATTTCGGTCTCTAAATCTCGAACAATCAGCATTATCAACTCAAACTCTAATTCCACATTCGAATTACATTGAACTCTTTTTGCTAAAAACTCATTATCAATCTTTTGAGTCTCACATATCCATTTGTATAAACAATGCTTTTACTTTCAATTCAATACAACCGCATCATCATCACACGATCCATCGATTACTCATAGCTCGTAAGGTATATAATGATTTCTGACTCAAAGCATCAGCTACAATATTAGCTTTACCCAGGTGATAATCTATCATAAATTAGTAATCTTTCAATAATTCTAACCATCTTCTCTGTAGCAAGTTCAAATCTTCCTGAGTCATCAAATACTTTAAACTCTTATGATTAGTAAAAACATGACATTTTTCACCGAATAAATAGTGACACCAAATCTTCAATGCAAATACAATCGTAGCCAATTCAAGATCATGCGTTGGATAATTCTTTTCATGGGGTTTTAACTGTCTCGAAGCATAAGCAATGACTTTTCCTTCTTGCATCAGCACACAGCCCAAACCATTTAACAATGCATCATTGTAAACTTTAATTTTTCTTTGCCCTATTCAGGCTGAACTAACATTGGCGCTTTCGTCAACAACACTGTCAATAGCTTAAAACTTTCCTGACACTTTTCTGACCACTAAAATCTAACATCTTTCTGTAACAACTTCGCCAATAGAGTCTCAATCATCAAGAAGCCTTTCACAAATTGTCAATAATATCTTGCTAGACCAAGAAAACTACGGACTTCAAATGCGTTTCTCGGAGGCTCCCATTTCTATAATAGCAGAGATTTTACTCGGATCAACTCTTATTCCCTCTGCTGATACAACATGCTCCGAAACCAACCTCACGCAACTAAAACTCAGATTTACTACACTTAGCATACAGATGCTTCTCACGCAATTTCTGTAACAAAATTCTCAAATGCTCGAAATATTGTGTCTTATCGCAATGCTACAACAAAGCAATTCAAATACGGTCTAAATATCTGATTCATCTAATCCATAAGCACTGCAGGATCATTCGTTAGTTCGAAAGACATTACTAAGAATTCATAATATCTATACCTCGTTCTGAAAATAATTTTTGACACATCAGATTCTTTAACTTTCCTTTCTGATACCTATGTATCAATCACACATGCCAAATAGTCTTCGCAATCCTTTATCATATAACTCAACTTTCATCGAATGATAACAATATCAAATTAGCCGAAAAGCAAACATCCCGAAAATCAACGGACAACTCTTGCATATTTTATCCACTAAGACACACTTACCTAAGGGTTCGATACACTAACCACAAATTTAGTAGACTCAACAGGTAGAGTCTTATTCGATACTAAATTCATAAAAGCATAGGAATGGGTTGATCCTTGATATATTTATGCAATCACATCAGTATCGAATAGAATTATAGTACTGGTCATGACGTTTGGAGATGATTCTTCCTCTCTTGCTCGTATAGCGTATGCTCAGGCAGGTGCTCTCGCTTCTGATCTCACAGCTGTATCAATGGTCTCTCTTTGACTTCCACTAATGTTCCCGACATTTCTGGTTGGTCTACCCCTAGCCGTCACATTACTCGATCTCACATTCTGAACATTTTCTTCCCCAATCATCTTCAGGCAGTCTCTAATAAAATGATCTTGTGATCCACATTTATAGCAAACTCTATTGTTATATTTGCCCCAACATTCTCCACATGTCATTTTCCACACTGTCTACACTCAAGTTTGTTACTTTTGGCACTATCAACATTAGATTCATTTGGGGCTTGAAATCATAAACCAATACTTTGTTTCGAACGATCTCTACTTGGGTGTCCAAATGAAGCATTTGTACGGTTGCTTGCATCTTTATATCTCTTTGCTGAAGATTGAGAGAAATTATTCATCAATCTCTTTCTTTCATCACGAGCCTCAGAATCAGCTTTCTTCTTTTCTTTACCGAGCTCCTCAGCTTTGCATGCTCTTTCAACTAATACAACAAATTCATTTATATCCAGTATTCCAACCAACAACTTATTGTCTTCATTCAATCCTTCTATAAAATGTTTGCACATAGTAGCTTCAGTAGAAACACACTCTCTAGCATATTGACTCAATCGTACAAATTCTCGCCAGTACTCAAGAATGCATAAACGACCTGTTTCACTCTAAAAACTCTTTACGCTTTCGATCAATGAAGCGCTATCGATATACTTCTTTCTAAACTTGACTTGAAAGACATCCCAAGTTATTCTCTCTCGTAACTCATCGATATCAACGCTTTCCAACAATTGTGTCGTGTCTCTCAACAAGGAAACTATACACTTAATGCACTCTTCGAGGTTCAGCGACATCTCATCAAATACTCTGATTGTATTTCAAGCCAAAACTCAGCTCGCTTAGCATCGTCATCAGCTGTGGCCCTAAACTCTTCGGCCCCATACTTGCAAATCTTATCCACAGGAGGTTTATTCAATCTGATCGGATCTACAACTTGTGGCACAACAGGTACTTGTGAGGGTGGTGGAGGTTGTAAGGCAGTCGGATTTGTTCTAACAAATTCTGAACACTATTCACTCATTATACGAAAGAAGGCTTGCTTAGCCTCACCTTCCTCACCACTATCATTTGGCCTTGATGTGGCCGATGCTGTCCCTTGAGCGGGAGCAGGTGCATTACTCTCTACATCGTCAGCAACTGCTCGATAGAGATCCATTACTATATTAAAACACATTTCAACTGTCAGACTTCATCACACTATCGCAATTTTACAATATGGCATGTATAGCTAGACTCACACACGCTACGGTAGTCTGAGAATCGACTAAACCGTAACTCTGATACCAATAAAGTGTAACAACCTTAACCCGAATCTATCGTTGGAATAAGGTTAAGAGGCATTATCGAGCAATCAAAACATTTTAAAAATCTATTTATGACACAAAGTAAGTCATCAGTATATCTCATCAAATACATAACATAAATCTCTTATTTAAAGTATATAAGACCTCCATTATAGGCTAGAGCAGGATCGGGACTAAATTAAAACACATGCAGAAATTCTAGGAAACATACAAACTTAATTTAAAAATACATGGGAGACACGCCCGTGGGGGTAGTCCCTGCCTCTCCCATGGCTACATGACACACCCGTGTGACCTTCCCGTGGTAACATACTGCCAAAATCAACACAGCTAACAAGTACACCCGTTTGCTAAGGCTGTGTCCTATAAGGTCATATATTGCCATTTCTCGTACGACTTGTAGGCACGCCCGTGCCATGGCCATGTGCAGTTTAATCTACATTCTACCAATTTACCCACGGCCTAAGGCACGCCTGTGTGCCTCAACTGTGTGACATTATAGGCCATTTTTCCAAGGCCAACATGCCACCCACTTAGGGTTAAACCTACAACCCAATCAACCAAACATCTCATGCACATATTTCCATCTAAAAGCATACCAATTTAGCAATTCAAAATGTGGAATCAATACCAACTCTAATCATACCCAATTCAACACCAATACTTATTCTATCCCAAGCATAATTCATTCCCAATCACACTACCCCTACTAGCATTTATCAACACAAATTTACCATTAAATAGCAAATATCTCAATTCACAAATCATGCCAAAAGATGTATGACATATACCAAAACCATTCACGCTAAAACTAGCACATATCTAGCCACATACCATGGCTACTTACAAAATCAAACATGATTTAATTGACCAGCCTATACATGCCATATTACAACTATATACATCCTTTCAAGAGTACCAAAATAGAATGCCGATAGTGTGATTGAGAAGCTGACGATCCTAGATCCGAGCTAGCTTTACTGACCTTACAAAGCAGAGAAATAAATTACACAGTAAGCTTTCCAAAGCTTAGTAAGTTTGAATTATAAAACAATTAACTCAATGAACCAAGTCAATATACACAATTAACCATCACATAGATATTTTATCAATGGTACACAAGTTCAACTCTATTCAATACTCACATAGCATTCCATTCTTTCACTTCAAATTTCACCAATCACATAGGTATCATACTTACCTTGCCAACACTTAGTTAATCACTAATCATACTATCCAACCATCACATGGATAATGACGCAACTAAGCACAATATCAATCTCAGCCACATACTCAATTATCTATTCAATCAACTCTTAAATCTATTATCAACCACATAGGTTCATACGTACCTTGATCAACACATAGTTACTTACCATTTATGCTACTCAATTGTTCAATTTTTACCTCTCGTTCAACCTTTGCTATTCCATTAGTTTATTTGCACTCTTAGTGCAAATTTCATACCACTAAATTCCTCTTGATTTTACCTCTATTTCAACCTCTACTATTACTCAAATGAATTTGCACACTTAGTGCCAATTTGACAACCGAAGCCTATTTGTCATCGCACACTTAGTGCCGATATGTTAAACAGAACTTATATAGGTAACGCACACACAGTGCCATTTCGATGAGCCAAAACTTCTATCGTTACAAACACACAGTGCTATTCATTAAACCCGTAGCTTCTATTATTTCACACACACAGTGCTAGTTGTTAATTATAATTGCACACTTAGTGTCTATTCTTTTATTCGACTTGCCTCGATGTCGCATTACACAAGCCAATTCAATAAGTCAAGCTTTAGATCATGCACACACAGTGCTATTCATTTCTTATAATCGCACACTCGGTGCCTTAATACAAAATCGAACTCGATTCGATATCGCATATTCAAGTACCAATCACAAAGCCAAACTTCTATTATTTCGCACACAAAGTCTCGATCTCCCTACATTCCCTCCCAAAAGTGCACACTTAGTGCCACATAGATTCATTTCTCACATAACATTTATAAATAAATAATATCATAACCATTCGTTTCACAACATTTAAACACAGCTAAGTGCACATATTATACTAAATTTACCTCGAATGTCAAAATACCGAAACGGTCGACTAATCAAGCACTTTATCTTTGCCTCGATCTTGATCTGAACCTCTCCTATCTTAGTTTATACACATTCAAATTCAATCCATTCTATCATCAATTCATTCATTTTAATCCAAACACACATATTTAGGGCATTTTACAAAATAGCCCTCACATTTTCACATTTCGACACTTTAGTCCTTATCTCACAAAATCATCAAATACTCAAAATTTCATTACACTATGCTTAGGCCGAATTCTCCTTAGTCTCATAGGAGTCCACACATTTCATTTATTTCACATTTTAGTCCCTCAATTTACACTCTTCACAATTTAGCACAAAATACTCAATTTCATCAAAAATCCAAAGACAAAACATGTTAATCCAACACCAAGTATTCATATATCACTATCATCTAGCACATAGCTCACACATTCATCAATGGCTCATCACAAAAACATCATCAATTTATAAAATTACAATATGGGCTTGATAGTAGAAGAAGCAACGATTACAAAAACATAGAAATTATCAAAAACTGAGCTCAAACATACCTTCAATCAAGCTCACAATAACCGAATACCCTAGCTTGATTTCTTTCTTCTTTTTCTTTAGTATTTTCGGCTAGAATGGATAAACACATCCACTAGCTTTTTTTTTTTCATTTGTTTTATTATTAGCATATTAATAATTCATTTCCTATTTTGCCCTTAATAAAACCTTATTAATAAACATTTAAACTTTGGGCATGATTGTCCATCAACTATCCACTATCTAAATAATGGTCTAATTGCTTCATAAGGCCTCCATCTTAAAAAGCCAACTACATTTAAGTACTAATAAATCAGCACACATCATTTTACTCTCTATGCAATTAAGTCCTTTCTCTTAATTCGACACTAAAACGATCAAATCATCACACAGGCTATGTCACATATCATTCACATAGAAACTATCATTAAAATATTTTTGACCTCGAATTCGAGGTCTCAAACCACTATTCTGATTGGGGTCTAAACCGAGCTGTTGCAACTCTCCCCCTTAGGGATTTTCGTCCCCAAAAATCTTACCAATGAATAGTTGTGATGTTGCTCTCTCATAACGTTCTCAGGCTCCCACGTTGACTCTTCAATTCTGCGTTTCTCACCATTTCAGTAATATACCCCAATCAATCAAGTGAATAATTTGTTCTCATCGGAATGAAATGAGCGATCTTCACCAATCTATCAACTATCACACAAATTGCATTCTTTCTTTCCCAGAGACAAACGAAATCCCGACAAAAAGTCTATAATAATAGATAAACTTGATGTTCAACTTTAATTTGCTGACAAACAAATCATTTCCACACATAGTCAGAGATGTCTCTTTTCGTATCATGCTATCAATAAAACTATTTCAGATCGTTATACACTTTCATACTCTTCGAATGCATACCAAACGATTATTATAAGCTTTATTCAATATTAATCGAATCATCTCCAATTCATTGGATCATAATTTTGGTCTCTAAATCTCGAACAATCAGCATTATCAACTCAAACTCTGATTCCGCATTCGAATTACATTGCACTCTTTTTGCTAACAACTCATTATCAATCTTCTGAGTCTCACATATCCACTGTATAAACAACGGTTTTACTTTCAATTCAGCTACAACCGCATCATCATCAACATATCCATCTGATTACTCATAGCTCGTAAGGTATATAACGATTTCTGACTCAAAGCATCAGCTACAATATTAGCTTTACCCGGGTGATAATCTATCATAAATTCATAATCTTTCAATAATTCTAACCATCTTCTCTGTCACAAGTTCAAATTTTTCTGAGTTATCAAATACTTTAAACTCTTATGATCAGTATAAACATGACATTTTTCACCGAATAAATAGTGGTGCAAAATCTTCAATGCAAATACAATCGTAGCCAATTCAAGATCATGCGTTGGATAATTCTTTTCAAGTGATTTTAACTGCCTCGAAGCATAAGCGATGACTTTTCTTTCTTGCATCAAGACACATTAAAACCATTCAACAATGCATCATCAGAACTTTAATTTTTCTTTGCCCGATTCAGTTGAACTAACATTACGCTTTCACAACAACACTTTCAATGGCTTAAAACTTTGATGACACTTTTCCGACCACTCAAATCTAACATCTTTCAGAATAACTTCACAATGGAGTCGCAATCATCAAGAAACCTTTCACAAATCGTCAATAATATCCTCGCTAGTCCAAGAAAACTACACTTCAAATCGCTTTCTGATGCTCCCATTCCTATAATAGCGAGATTTTACTCGGATCAACTCGTATTCCCTCAGCTGATACAACATGCTCTGAAACCAACCTCACGCAACCAAAACTCACATTTACTACACTTAGCATACAGATGCTTCTCACATAATGTCTATAACAAAATTCTCAAATGATCAAAATATTGTGTCTTATCACAATGCTACAACAAAGCGATTCAAATACGGTCTAAATATCTGATTCATCTAATCCATAAGCACTGCAGGATCATTCGTTAGTTCGAAAGACATTACTAAGAATTCATAATATTTATACCTCGTTCTGAAAATAATTTTTGACACATCAGATTCTTTAACTTTCTTTTCTGATACCTTTGTATCAATCACATATGCCAAATAATCTTTGCAATCCTTTATCATATAACCCAACTTTCATCAAATGATAGCAATATCAAATTAGCCGAAAATTAAACATCCCAAAAATCAATGGACAGCTCTTGCATATTTTATCCACTAAGACACACTTGCCTAAGGGTTCGATACTCTAACCACAAATTCAGTAGTCTCAACAAGTAGTGTAACAGACCAAATCTGACCCTAATCGAACGGTGGTTTCAGGACCACGAATCCGAGCTTGAGAAATATTTAAATATCATATTTAGTGTTTATTATATATGAATTTATATGTATGAAATTTTCGTAGAAAAATTTCATCGTTTGAGTATTGAATTTGAGAAAATAGACCTAATCACGTAAAAAGTAAAAGTTGCAAACTAAAGTGTAATGTGTTAATTTGAGCATGGCTTTTAATATGAGGTACTAAAAGGGCAAATAGCCCATTTTTTAGTTAGTGGCCGGCCATCATAATGCATGTAATAATGTTTGTATTTTATATAATATAAGTTATTACATTTTATGTTAAAATAATTAGTTAATATATGTTAATAAAATAAAAAAATAAGAAAGCCATGCATTGTTCATCTTTTGGCCGAAAAACACAAAAGAAAAAGGGAGAAAAGCCTTGAAACATTCGGCCTTATTCAAGCTTAATTAGGTAAGAAATCTAGCTCGGTTTTTGTTAATTTTACGTTTTTAGATCGTTGCTTAGTATATTACCCGACCCATGCTAGAATTTCTAAGATTAGTGTGTATATATGATTCAACCATTGATGAATTCTTGAGGTTTTTGATGTTTGATGATGGTAGATAAAAGATAAGTTAAAGATTAGTATATTATGTATTGGAAGTTTTGAAGAATTTTTGTTTTTAGGGCCAAATTGTAAAAGATGAAATTCTAGGGGGTTTATTTGCAAAATAAATAAAGTGTGAGGGCTTGTAAAGTCCCTAGGAATATTCGGCCCTTGTATAGTCTTAGCTAATTTGGTGTATTTTGTGTGTTATGCAAATAGGACTAAATTACAAAGATGTGAAATATTAGGGGTAAAATAGTAATTTGCCCATTTATGTGCTTAGGGACTAAATTGATATGAATTGTGCTTGAATGAGCTAAATTTTAATGTGTTTTTGAGCAAGAGCAAAGAAAAATGGATTTAGATTGGGGAAAGACGAAGGTTCTCGAATAGCCGATTTGCACGGTCTATCGACAACCGAGGTAAGTCCTTAAGCAAGTATAGGTTATCAAATTATTTATGAACGTATTAAATGATAGTATTTGATAAAATTGAGTATAGGATCTTGTGTTAGCCGAATGTGGAAGTTTTAGAATGGATTGGTTGAAATTTTATTCAATGTGATGTGAATAAGTGTTTTGGTTTGCTATGTGATAAAATATGTGAATTATAAGTGGTGATTTAATTCGGCTTTAATGCCTAGCGTGCTTCGTGTTTGATCTATTTCAGGCTTTAATGCCTAGCAAGCTTCATGCCGTTGATCTATTTCGGCTTTAATGCCTAGCGTGCTTCGTGCTTGTGATCTATTTCGGCTTTAATGCCTAGCGAGCTTCGTCTTGATGATCTATTTCGGGCTTTAATGCCTAGCGTGCTTTATGCCTTGATATGCTATAAATGGAGATTACGAGAATCAAACAAGGTGAGATATATATATAGTTATGTGCTAAAAGTCCGGTAAGAATTTGCCTACTATATTAGTAAGGAAGAAAGTGAGTTAAGTTCTTTTGTTTTGAATCAAATTTGATGTGTAGAAATAGTTAATTGCTCAAGTTCTATATTATGTAATGTTGAATCTATCATTGATGTGAATATATATAGCTTATATGTGATGTTGATAAAGTATATGTTCAGGATGATATGGTGATGATAATCGATACAAAAATGTGACCTTAGTATTCGGCTAGTGTATCATATATATATATATATATATATATAGAAATAAGTTTATGTACAATAATATTTGTTGAAGATTAAAGTGTTTACCTGTATGTTCATTAAAAGTGTATGTGCTTAAGACTTACTAAGCCAGTGAGCTTACTCTGTTTATGTTTGTGTTCTACTTTATAGATCAATAATTCAACTACGGGCTCCGAGGATCATCAAGACAGTCGACCACACTATCACTCTCTTTGGTATAGCTATGTTTTGTAAACTTTTGAATCAAAGGCATGTATAGGCTTTGTTTTGATAAATAATGAATGATGTTGGATTGTAAATATAAATATAGCCTTGCGAATAAGGCTGTTGCTTTTGGTTAAGTTTAGGTTTCACATTTTGATATAATAGCTTGCATGATATTACTATTAGGTATGTGATTTCGGTCATGCTTTAAATCATACACAGAAAATGATCATATGATATATATATATACATGGTGTAAAAATTGGGATATGCTCTTAGCTAATAAGGATAAATGTTGATGCTAGATGATTTAAAGCATGTAATATGTTAGTAAGTTAATAGGTTGCTATATATATTTATTTTTGAAAATGGTTTAGTAACGCTTGTTTATGTTGTTATTAAATTATCATGTTCGGATGTATCATGAAAGTTTAGTTCATATTATGTTATGTGTGAAATACATTAATGAGCAAATTGATGTGTACTCATCTATAGATATTCGGCCATGACTTTGTTAGTTTGGAGCTTAAATTTTCCATTGAGTGCTATCGTATGTTCATTCATGAGAAATAAATGGCTAAATCATTGATGTAATATTTAGCAAAGGTGTGCTTATGATGGAGTATATTTATGTAATGAACATTCTTAGAATGTGACAAGAAATTATGAGATAAATGAGTAGATTAAAATATATATGGTATAATCGAATGAGGATAAGTATATAGGTCAATGTTATAATTATATGTGGTTTAGAAATGAGAAATGATCTTGTTTGAAAGTAATGTATATGTTCAAGATTGATATATGTTTAAATGTGTTGATGATAGAAAAAAATGAAATAAATGAACAAGTACCATTTGTCTATTCACCTTTTCTTTAAAATGACCAAATGAATAGTACTCTATAGTTTGAATGAGTTTACTTATTTTATTATGTATAATGCAATTGATATTATATTTGTGATGACTTGTTTATTGTAATATCATTACTTAAGTATTAAGATTCAATTGATTAAATGAACTTGGTGGTTAGAAGAGTAGCATCTGTTAACCCTACTCCGACGACGGATATGGGTGTTACATTTTATTGGTATCAGAGCCAGGTTTAGTCGATTCTAGGACTACCGTAGTACATAAGAGTCTAGCTATACATGCCTTTGAATTTTATATGTGATAGTGTGGTGACTTCTGACAATTTCAATTGTATTTTATATAGTAAATGGATTCTGATCCCGATAGAGTCAGTATGATGATGTGGAGAGTGTTGCGCTGGTCTCGCACATGGATCGGCGCCATTAGACTCTCAACCGATTACGGGTAACCACGAGGAGAGGCTAAACAAGCCTTCTACCAAATGATGAATGAATGGTTTACCCATTTGTTCGAAATAATCCAAATTGCACAACAACCTCCACCCCGAATAATCGACTCGGTACCTTCAAAGACTTCATGATAGATCCAATGAGATCTAGTAGGCCCCTGTTGATAAAATTAGGAAATTTGGGGCCGAAGAATTCAAGGCTAATGATGATGATGATGCAGAGCGAGCTGAAATGTGGCTTGATAACACTATTCGGGTACTTGATGAGCTATCCTGCACTCCAGAAGAATGTTTGAAATGTGCTATATCTTTACTTCGGGACACTGCCTATCACTGGTGGAATACACTAGTATCAGTGGTTCCAAAAGAAAAAGTGACATGGGATTTCTTCCAGAATAAATTTCGCAAGAAATATATCAGCCAGAGGTTCATCGACCAGAAACGTAAAGAATTTCTTGAACTAAAATAGGGCAAATGACGGTGATCAATATGAGCGAAAATTTGTCGATTGAGCCGATATGCTTGGGAGTGTGTATCAATGAAGCCATTATGTGAAAAAGGTTTGAAGATGGTTTGAATGAAGATTTAAAGTTGCTTGTTGGCATTCTTGAAATTAAAGAGTTTGTGACATTAGTCGAACGAGCTTGCAAAGTCAAGAACTTGGGAAGGAGAAAAGAAATCTTTGAGATGAAGCTAGAGACACTCGTAAAAGACTGCTTGGTAAGAATTTCCATTCCACATCTAAAAGTTTAGAGATGACTTCAGGTGACATAAAGCTACTTGGATTCACCTAGACGTGATCGACCTCAAGTGAGCTCCCGAGCTACCTCGATGGCGGTGTTGATAACGTTCCACAAAATCGAGTTGAATGCAAACATTGTGAAAAATGGCATTCGGGAGTTGTAGAGTTCATGATCGGTCCCGCTTTAAATGTGGATCCTCGGACCATTTTATTTGAGAGTGCCTGATGTTAGTGAAAGCGAATCTGACATGTAACTCTAGACCGAACGGTGCATCCAAGACGAGGCGCACCACCCTGCATTCTAGCAATGTAGGTGGTAGTCGAGAGGGATGAAGAACATGACACCGATCGAGGCTAGAGCTCCACTAGAGCTTATGTTACTCGAGCTAGAGAGATCTTGCTTCTCGGATGTCATTACTGGTACTTTTACCCTTTATGATACTACTATAATTGCATTGATTGATCCTGGTTTGACCCATTCATATGTATGTGAAACTCTGGTATTCAGTAAGACTCTTCCAGTTGAGTCTACTGAGTTTGTGATTCGCATGTCCAACCCTTTGGGTAGATGTGTGTTTGTTAATAAATTGTGTAAAGGTTGTCCATTGATGATTCGGGATTTTTGCTTCCCAGTCGATTTAATGCTGTTGCCTTTCGATGAGTTTGATATAATTTTGGGAATGGATTGGTTAACTTCACATGATGCAGTGGTGAATTGCAAAAGAAATCTTATTGATTTGAGACATCAAAATGGTGAGATCATTAGAATTGAATCCAGTGATTTAAGTGGGTTTCCTACAGTTATATCATCGATGTTAGCCCGAAAGTATATGGAAAAAGGGTGCGAAGTTTATTTGGCTTATGTCTTCGGATAATAAATTATCGAGAAATGCATTGAATCAGTCTGATTGTATGTGAATACCGGATGTGTTTCCTGAAGAACTACCGGTTTACCCCCAGTACGAGAGATTGAGTTTGGCATTGAATTAGCACCGGGAACGACTCCGATATCAATAGCTCCATATCGGATGGCACCTCTTGAGCTAAAGAGTTGAAAGCACGGTTGTAAGAGTCAACAGATAGGGGTTTTGCACGACCAAGTTTCTCTCCTTGGGGTGCACCAGTTCTTTTGTGAGAAAGAAAGATGGAGCGATGCGAATGTGTATTGATTATCGGAATCAATAAGGTAACTATAAAGAATAAGTACCCATTACCTCGGATTGATGATTTGTTTGATCGGTTGAAAGGGCTTCAGATTTTCAAAGATAGATTTGAGATCGGGTTATTATCGATTCTTGAGTCGAGATTCGGATATGCCAAAGACGCATTCCTGATGAGGTACGGACATTTTGAGTTTTTGGTTATGCCTTTTGGGCTTACTAATGCACTGTTATTTTTATGGATTTGATGAATCGGGTTTTAGACGCTTTTGGATCGATTTGTGGTAGTGTTTATTGATGACATATTGATCTACTCCAAAGATGAAATCGAGCACACTGAGCACTTGAGATTAGTGCTACAAACTTTGCGAAATCAGTAGTTGCATGCGAAGTTTAGTAAGTGTGAGTTCTGGATGAAAGAGGTCAGCTTTTTGGGACATGTTGTTTCAAAGATCGGGCATTCGAGTTGATCCGAACAAAATCTCGGCTATACTTGATTGGAAGCCACCAAAAATGTTTTCGAGATTCAAGCTTTACGGACTTGCGGGTTACTATCGACGATTTGTGAAGGGTTTTTCTATGATAGCTACCCGTTGACAAAGTTATTGCGAAAAGATGTCGTGTTCGAGTGGTCGGAAAAGTGTCAAAAAGTTTTGATCAGCTGAAAGCCCTTTTGATAGACGCTCCAGTGTTAGTTCAGCCTGAATCGGGTAAAGAATTTGTTATTTATTCTGATGCTTCTTTAAATGGTTTGGGATGCATTTTGATACAGGAAGGCAAGGTTGTAGCCTACGCTTCAAGACAATTGAAGCCGCATGAAAGAAATTACCCGACGCATGACTTAGAACTTGCAGCCATTATTTTCGCATTGAAAATTTGGCGTCACTATTTATTTGGCGAAAAATGTCACATTTATTCAGATCATAAAAGTCTAAAGTATTTAATGACCCAGAAGGATCTAAATTTGAGACAACGCAGATGGTTGGAATTGTTGAAAGGCTATGAGTTGGTGATTGACTATCATCCGGGAAAAGCTAACGTTGTTGCAGATACGTTAAGTCATAAATCGTTGTTTGCTCTTCGTGCAATGAATGCACAGATAGCTATGTCTGGTGATGGTTCGATCATAGCGAGTTACAAGCAAGACCGATGTTTATCCAAAAATTTGTGATGCATGAAAGTTGACAAAGATTTGATTGTTAGACTAATTCAATGTAAAAAGGTACGTAATCGATTTTCGATTGATACAAATGGTATGCTTGAATTTTAAAAGCCGAATGTGTGTTCAAAACTTAGATTTGATCTGAGATGATTTTGAGTGAGGCCCATAGTGGTCGATTATCAATACATCCGGGTAGCACAAAGATGTATAATGATTTGAAACAGTTCTATTGGTGGCCGGGCATGAAGCGGGATATATCTGAATTTGTTTCGAAATGTTTAGTTTGTCAGCAAGTAAAAGCTGAACATCAAGTGCCATCCGGACTACTTCAGCCAATCATGATACCTGAATGGAAATGGGATAGAATTACAATGGATTTTGTATCCGGTCTTCCTATGACACCGAGTAAGAAAGATGCCGTCTGGGTTATAGTTGATAGATGACTAAATCACTCATTTTGTGCTTGGGTTTGTGCAGATTTTTCACTCGATAAACTTGTTTGAATTGTATGTATCGCAGATTGTGAGATTACATGGTGTACCGAGTTCCATTGTTTGAGCATGGAGACCCGAGATTTACATCGCGATTTTGGAAGAAGTTGCAAGATGCCTTAGGTACTAAACTACATTTTAGTACAACTTTTCATCCACATCGACGGTCGGTCGAGCGAACTATTCAGATACTTGAGGACATGTTGAGATGTTGCGTTCTCGAGTTTGAAGGTACGTGGGAACAATACCTACCTTTGATTAAATTTGCTTATAATAACAGTTTTCAATCTAGTATCAAGATGTCACCCTATGAAGCCTTGTATGGGTGAAAGTGTCGAACACCATTATCTTTGGATGAGCTCGTGAGAATAAGATACACGGGTTGATTTGATTAAAGAAACTGAATGAAGTAGCTATTATTAGAGACAATTTGAAAGTCGCTTGGATCGTCAAAAGTCTTATGCTGATTTGAAGCATAAAGACATTGAATTTCAAGTTGGAGATCGAGATTTTAAAGGTTTCTCCGTGGAAGAAAGTGCTCCGTTTTGGTAGGAAAGGCAAGTTGAGCCCGAGGTTCATTGGACCGTATGAAATCATTAAACGTGTTGGGCTGTTGCTTATAAGTTGAAGCTACCCTCCAATTAGAAAAGATACATGATGTATTTCACGTTTCTATGCTCCGTGAGATCTGATTAGATCCGTCACATGTGATTGCTCAAATCGAGATTGAGATACAACTCGATATGATGTATGAGGAAAAATCGATCCGTATTTTAGCTTGAGAAATGAAAGAGTTAAGAAACAAAAAGATCTCCTTAGTGAAAGTATTACGGAATCGACGCGAGTTGAAGAGGCTACGTGGGAGCTTGAAGATTCAATGAAGCAACAATATCCGACGTTGTTTAATCGTAAGATTTTCGATGACAAAAATCTTTAAAGGGGAGAGTTGTAATGCATCGAATCGACCCTAATCGAACGGTGGTTTCGGACCACAAATTCGAGCCCGAGAAATATTTAAATATCATATTTAGTGTTTATTATATATGAATTTATATGTGAAATTTTCAGAGAAAATTTCATCGTTTGGGTATTGAATTTGAGAAAAGGACCTAATCGCGTAAAAAGTAAATGTTGCAAACTAAAGTGTAATGTGTTAATTTGAGCATGGCTTTTAATATGAGGTATTAAAAGGAAAATAGCCCATTTTAAGTTAGTGGCGCCATCATAATGCATGTAATAATGTTTGTATTTTATATAATATAAGTTATTACATTTTATGTTAAAATAATTAGTTAATATATGTTAATAAAATAAAAAATAAGAAAACCATGCATTGTTCATCTTTTGGCCGAAAAACACAAAAGAAAAAGGGGAGAAAAGCCTTGAAACATTCGGCCTTATTCAAGCTTAATTAGGTAAGAAATCTAGCTCGGTTTTTGTTAATTTTTACGTTTTTGAGATCGTTGCTTAGTATATTACCCGACCCATGCTAGAATTTCTAAGATTAGTGTGTATATATGATTTGGCCATTGATGAATTCTTGAGGTTTTTGATGTTTGATGATGGTAGATAAAAGATAAGTTAAAGATTAGTATATTATGTATTGGAAGTTTTGAAGTATTTTTGTTTTTAGGGCCAAATTGTAAAAGATGAAATTTTAGGGGGGTTTATTTGCAAAATAAATGAAGTGTGAGGGCTTGTAAAGTCCCTAGGAATATTCGGCCCTTGTATAGTCTTAGCTAATTTGGTGTATTTTGTGTGTTATGCAAATAGGACTAAATTACAAAGATGTGAAATATTAGGGGTAAAATAGTAATTTGCCCATTTATGTGCTTAGGGACTAAATTGATATGAATTGTGCTTGAATGAGCTAAATTTTAATGTGTTTTAGAGCAAGAGAAAAGAAAAATGGATTTAGATCGGGGAAAGACGAAGGTTCTCGAATAGCCGATTTGCACGGTCTATCGACAACCGAGGTAAGTCCTTAAGCAAGTATAGGTTATTGAATTATTTATGAACGTATTAAATGATACTATTCAATAAAATTGAGTATAGAATCTTGTGTTAGCCGAATGTGGAAGTTTTAGAATGGATTGGTTGAAATTTTATTCAATGTGATGTGAATAAGTGTTTTTGGTTTGCTATGTGATAAAATATGTGAATTATAAGTGGTGATTTAATTTGGGCTTTAATGCCTAGCAGGCTTCATGCCGGTGATCTATTTCGGGCTTTAATGCCTAGCGTGCTTCGTGTTGGTGATCTATTTCGCTAGCGCTTTAATGCCTAATGCCTAGGCTTTATCTTTGGTGATATGCTATAAATGGAGATTACGAGGATCAAACAAGGTGAGATATATATTTAGTTATTTGCTAAAAGTCCGGTAAGAATTTGCCTACTATATTAGTAAGGAAGAAAATGAGTTAAGTTCTTTTGTTTTGAATCAAATTTGATGTGTAGAAATGGTTAATTGCTCAAGTTCTATATTATGTAATGTTGAATCTATCATTGATGTGAATATATATAGCTTATATGTGATGTTGATAAAGTATATGTTCAGGATGATATGGTGATGATAATCGATACAAAATGTGACCTTAGTATTCTATTAGTGTATCATATATATAAATATATATAGAAATAAGTTTATGTACAATAATATTTGTTGAAGATTAAAGTGTTTACATGTATGTTCATTAAAAGTGTATGTGCTTAAGACTTATTAAGCCAGTGAGCTTACTCTGTTTATGTTTGTGTTCTACTTTATAGATCAATAATTCAACTACGGGCTCCGGGGATCATCAAGATAGTCGACCACACTATCACTCTCTTTGGTATAGTTATGTTTTGTAAACTTTTGAATCAAAGGCATGTATAGGCTTTGTTTTGATAAATAATGAATGATGTTGGATTGTAAATATAAATATAGCCTTGCGAATAAAGTCATTGCTTTTAGTTAAGTTTAGGTTTCACATTTTGATATAATAGCTTGCATGATAATACTATTAGGTATGTGATTTTGGTCATGCTTTAAATCATACATGAAAATGATCATATGATATATATATATACATGGTGTAAAAATTGGGATATGCTCTTAGCTAATAAGGATAAATGTTGATGCTAGATGATTTAAAGCATGTAATATGTTAGTAAGTTAATAGGTTGCTATATATATTTATTTTTGAAAATGGTTTAGTAACGCTTGTTTATGTTGTTATTAAATTATCATGTTCGGATGTATCATGAAAGTTTAGTTCATATTATGTTATGTGTGAAATACATTAATGAGCAAATTGATATGTACTCATCTATAGATATTCGGCCATGACTTTGTTAGTTTGGAGCTTAAACTTTCCATTGAGTGCTATCGTATGTTCATTCATGAGAAATAAATGGCTAAATCATTGATGTAATATTTAGCAAAGGTGTGCTTATGATGGAGTATATTTATGTAATGAACATTGCCGAATGTGACAAGAAATTATGAGATAAATGAGTAGATTAAAATATATATGGTATAATCGAATGAGGGATAAGTATATAGGTCAATGTTATAATTGTATGTGGTTTAGAAATGAGAAATGATCTTGTTTGAAAGTAATGTATATGTTTAGTATTGATATATGTTTAAATGTGTTGATGATAGAAAAAAAATGAAATAAATGAACAAGTACCATTTGTCTATTCGCCTTTTCTTTAAAATAACCAAATGAATAGTACTCTATAGTTTGAATGAGTTTATTTATTTTATTATGTATAATGCAATTGATATTATATTTGTGATGACTTGTTTATTGTAATATCATTACTTAATTATTAAGATTCAATTGATTAAATGAACTTGGTGGTTAGAAGAGTAGCATCTGTTAACCCTACTCCGGCGACGGATATGGGTGTTACAAGTAGAGTCTTATTCGATACTAAATTCATACACACATAGGAATGGGTTGATCCCTGATATATTTTTACAATCACATCAGTATCGAATAGAATTACAATACCGGTCATGACGTTTAGAGATGATTTTTCCTCTCTTGCTCGTATAGCGTAAGCTCGGGCAGGTGCTCTCGCCTCTAATCTCACAGCTGTATCAATGGTCTCTCTTTGACTTCCACCAATGTTCCCGACATTTCTGGTTGGTCTACCCCTAGTCGTCACATTACTCGATCTCACATTCTGAACATTTTCTTCCTCAGTCATCTTTGGGCAGTCTTTAATAAAATAATCTCGTGATCCATATTTATAGCAAACTCTATTGTTGTATTTTCCCCAACATTCTCCCACATGTCATCTTCCACACTGTCTACACTCAAGTTTGTTACTTTTGGCACTATCAACATTAGATTCATTTGGGGCTCGAATTCGTAAACTAGTACTTTGTTTCGAACGATCTCTACTTGGGTGTCCAAACGAAGCATTTGTACGGTTGCTTGCATCTTTATATCTCTTTGCTGAAGATTGAGAGAACTTATTCATCAATCTCTTTCTTTCATCACGAGCCTCAGAATTAGCTTTCTTCTTTTATTTACCGAGCTCCTCAGCTTTGCATGCTCTTTCAACTAATACAACAAAATCATTTATATCCAGTATTCCAACCAACAACTTAACGTCTTCATTCAATCCTTCTATAAAACATTTGCACATAGTAGCTTCGGTAGAAACACACTCTCTAGCATATTGACTCAATCGTACAAATTCTCGCTCGTACTCAGTAATAGACAAACGACCCTGTGTCAGCTCTAAAAACTCTTTACATTTCTGATCAATGAAGCGTTGGCTGATATACTTCTTTCGAAACTCAACTTGAAAGAAATCCCAGGTTATTCTCTCTCTCGGAACTACAAATATCAACATTTTCCAACAATTGTAAGACGTGTCTCTCAACAAGGAAACTACACACTTAATGCACTCTTCAGGGTTCAGCTGACATCTCATCAAATACTCTGATTGTATTTTCAAGCCAAAACTCAGCTTGCTCGGCATCATCATTAGCTATGGCCCTAAACTCTTCAGCCTCATACTTGCAAATCTTATCCATAGGAGGTTTATTCAATCTGATCGGATCTACAACTTGTGGCACAACAAGTACTTGTGGGGGTGGAGGTTATGGGGCAGTCAAATTTGTTCTAACAAATTTCTAAAACCATTCACTCATTATACGGAAGAAGGCTTGCTTAGCTTCACCTTCCTCACGACTATCATTTGGCCTTGATGTGGCCGGCGCTGTCCCTTGAGCGAGAGCAGGCGCATTACTCTTTACATCATCAGTAATTACTCGATCGAGATCCATTACTATATTAAAACACATTTCAACTGTCAGACTTCATCACACTATTGCAATTTTACAATATGGCATGTATAGCTTAACTCACACACGCTATGTTAGTCCGAGAATCGACTAAATTGTAGTTCTAATACAAATAAAATGTAACAACCTTAACCCGAATCCGTCACCAGAATAGGGTTAAGAGGCATTATTGAGCAATCAAAACATTTTAACATATCTATTTACGACACAAAGTCATTCATCAGTATATCTCATCAAATACATAAAATAAATCTCTTATTTAAGGTATATACGACCTCAATTATAGGCTAGAGCAGGATCGGGACTAAATTAAAACACATGCAGAAATTCTAGGAAACATACAAACTTAATTTAAAAATACAACGGAGACACGCTGGTAGGGTAGGCGATGCCTATCCCATTTGCTAAATGACACACCGTGTGACCTTCCCATGGTTATATCGCCAAAATCAACACGGTTAACAAGCACGCCAGGTGCTAAGGTAGTAACCTATAAGGTCATATACTGCCATTTCTCGCACGACTTGTAGGCACGCCTGTCATGGCCATGTGCAGTTTAATCCACATTCTGCTAATTTACCCACGGTCTAAGGCACACCTGTGTTCCCCAATCATATGAAATCATAGGCCATTTTTCCAAGGCCAACATGCCACCCACTTAGGGTTAAACCTACAACCTAATAAACCAAACATCTCATGCACATATTGCCATCTAAAAACATACCAATTTAGCAATTCAAAACATGCAATCAATACCAACTTTAATCATACCTAATTCAATAATAATACTTATTCTATAACGCGCGCGAAATGTCAAGGGACTAACAAGAGAAATATCCTGAGTCTTTTGTGTGCAGCGTTTTGGGCCAAACTGAAGGATTAAATTGAAAACGAAATAAAACAAACGGGGTAAAAATTAAAAGAAAAAAATTGGATTTTAAACCAATTAAAAAGTGGAAGGACCAAAAGCACAATATAATAGCTCGATTTAGGGCCTAGTAGGAATAGTAGTGTGAGGCCATGAATTCAAAGTAAATTTATGAGTTTTTAAGGTTTATTTCATGTTTTCATGCTAGTGTGAAAGTTTCATGAAGCAATTTTGTTAAATTGAGGTTGAATGGTCCTAATGGACTAAATTGCAAAAGTTGCAAAATATGAGTTTCTAGAAACTTTTTGTATGAAATAGCTGTAGAATGTTAATTAGAAGTCCTTAAATAGAAATTTTCCCAAATTATAATTTTTGGACAAAAATGGACATGAGTTAGTAAAATGTGAAATTTTTAAGAGAAGGGTATTTTGGTCATTTATTAATTAAATGATTAAAATAGGAAAAAGATAGTAAAAATCTCATTCATCTTCTTCCTTGGTGCCAAAAATTTGAAGAACCCCATAGCTAGGGTTTGTTCATTTTTCAAGCTTGCTAGTAAGTTCATCTTAGCCTCGTTTTTAATATTCTTCGTATTTTTGAAATTCTCGTGTTATGAATTAGATATTTTTAGCTATAAAATGAGCTAAGATGCATGTTCAAAAATCTAGCCATGAATTATATGCTTGTAAAATGATGTTTTATGGAAGATTATGAGAGTTTGATGCTAGATAAATATCTTTTCCTAAGTGAATTTCATGAAAAATGTTAGTATGGATTAATTTGTAATAATTATGAAATTTGTCATTCATGATAATTATATTGAGAATTGATGATTGTTATAGTTGAAAAATGAATCAACTAAGCATGAAGTTTAAGAAAGTTGAATGAAAATCACTTTACGAGCCTTGGGGCAAAAAAGTAATTATGAGAAAGTTTAGGGGCAAAATGGTAATTTTGCCATAGTATGATTTATGAGTCCATTTTGTTATTATGAATATTAAATGAGTTAAATTATTATTATAGATCAGGAGAAACGAAGCCTGAATCAAAACTGAGGCAAGAACAAAGTCGAGAACTAAATTGCAATATCTACATACAGTTTGTATATCGATGTTCATTGATTTGCTTAGTATAATGTACATTATTACCATAGAAATGCTCAATACTATGTTAAATAAAGAAATCAATGAGATTAAGCATGAGAAAGTCCCGATTGAAGTTGAATTACTTAGGATACTCGATCTACCACATGAGATGAGAAAGCCCGTATAAGACCAAGCCAAGGCATGGCATCGGCAATCAAGCAAGTTATCATGTAAGTCCAAGGCAAGTCTTGGCATTGAAGAGTTATTATGAGATGAAGACCCATGTAAGCCCAAGCCAAGGCATGGCATTGGTGAGTCTCCAAGCAAAGATGTCATGTAAGTCCAAGACAAGTCTTGGCATTGTAAAGTTATCATGAGATAAATATTCCATGTAAGTCCAAGCCAAGGCATGGCATTGGTGAGAATCAAGGAATATTTCATGTAAGTCCAAGGCTCGGCATTGACCAGTTTATGAGTAAAGATACCAAATAAGACCATGTCAAGACATGGAAATGGTAAGTTCCCAAGGGAACACACAAGGAAGACTTTGAGTAAGTCCATGTCAAGACATGGCTTCAATACCAAGATGAGAGATCCCATGTAAGACCATATCTAGGATATGGATTTGGCATCGAGTTATATGTGGGATGAGATTCCATATCCTCGGTTATTTATGGTAATTCATCGGGCAAAATGAATAAAGAGTAAATGAGAAAAAAGAAAGTTAAGTAAGTAAAGCTATCATTAAAGAATGCTAGTTAAAGCTAACTAAGAGTATTATTCATATTATGAATGATGAAGTTAAGATTATGCTTACCATGACTGAGTATGTTAGTCTATATGATTAAGTGATACAGGTACCTCGTTTACTTCACGAGCATCAGACTAGTAAGTGTCATGAGATATATAAGAATTAGTATGAGTAAGTAAGCTTAAATAGCTAAAATTTATGATGCTTTTGTGTATGCCAAATGGTTTATGCTAACTAAGTATGTTGCTTTATGCATTATATGCAAACTTACTAAGCTAAATGCTTACGTCTTTAATTTTTTCTTTCCATGTAGTTCCACCAAGCTAATCTAGTAGATTATCGTCATCGGAGCTCGAAGCATACTATTAGTCGCTATTTGGTATAGCCAAGATGTTTATATTAAGTATGGCATGTATAGGAAGTATTTCATTTTTAGAATATGTCTTAAAAAGGGCAAATGTATGGGCCATCAAGTCTATTATCATTTTGTATATGGCTAAGTGATTGGCCAAAATTGACTAAGTATGTATGTTTATTGATATCAATGAAGCATGTAGTATTGTTCATGAAAGATGTAGCATTTGAGTTGTTCAACTGAGTATGAGATTGATCTTGATTTCAGGGTGGTAATTGGCTTGGTAAATAGCCTCTAAGTGCCCACACGGATAGACACACGATCATGTGTCTAGGTCGTGTGTTCCCTCTATGTTAGTGTCTTAAGTCAGAACAGACTACCGGTAAATCCCACGGCCTTTTGTTTAGGTCGTGTGTTACACACAGTCAGAACATGGGAGTGTGCCCCAGGTCGTGTGGATAAGTCAGTATATCAAGGTATAGCACACGGTCTAAGTCCACGGGCGTGTCAAGGCCGTGTGAAATTAGTTAGTGTCAACCACGGTTGGAAGACACGGGCATGCCTTAGGGGTACACGGGCGTGTCCCAAGCCACATGGGTTTGTGACCCCTGCTTCGAGGAAAAGTTCCCATTTGAATTTCGAAAGTTCCTGGATATGGGTTTAAGGCCTCATAGGCCCATGAAATTTACGTTTTGTCTAAGAAAGAAGAGTTTCTATTTCGAAACAAAATTTTACAGCCTGTAGGTACATGTTTAAGTGCGTTCAAGCATGGTAATGTCTCGTATCCAATCTTAGCCTTGAACTCGGGTATGGGGTGTTACATGTAATAAAACACTTATTAAAAAAACACGCGGATCCTGATGTTGGAGTGGGTCGGGTCCCGTGGGTCAGCTCAAAACGACGTCGTTTTGAGGCCATTGAAACAGGCCATAAACGGTGCCATTTTGGGTCCCTTGTAAAAAAATTTTCCCCTTTTTTTTTATTTCTGCTGCTTGTTCTCAAAAAAGGGTCCCCCCATTTCCTTTTCTCTCAATTTCTGCTGGAAAGAAACCCATATTCCGACGAGGGGACCACCGTCGGCGCTGTCGCCGGCCATCACGCACGGTGGCTAGACTTTCAAAAAGGTAAATATCTTGTATTTTTTTAAAAGAAAATTTTAAATAATAATATGCATGTATGTGTGTCGAAAAATAGAAAAAAAAAAGAAAAAAGAAGGCTTCTAAAATAAATAAAAAAAGATCACCTCTTTTGCCTTTGTTCCGATTTTTAATGTTTTTTTAGTGCTTATGCTATGTTTTGTTGTGTTTAAACTCTGCTTTTGGTGGTTGTTGATTTTGGTTTAGTTTTAAAAATGCTATTTTTTAGTATTGATATAAAAAACCGAATATTACAATAAATTTTTAGTTGGCTTTTATAGCCAATTTTTACAAGTGTGTTGTTGTTTCTTTTTAACGTTTGCAGGCGCAAGTTGCAAGGGCGGTGGAGACCAATGGCGGTGGCCGAAAGGATATGATGGGTGCGGAGGTCGTAAGACGAGGCGTAATGCTTAGGGTTTTTTCTTTTTTCTTTTTTGGCCGAAAGTTAGCTTAGGTTTTGGGTCATGTGGGCCTTGGGTTAAGGTTAATGTAATTTGGTTCAGTATTGGTTTTAATGGTTTTGGGTATTGGGTTTTCTGATATTTGTCTGGTTTGCTTGTATTGGGTCTATTTATGGGTTGGTTGGGTTTGGGTCTTTATGGTGCCCGAGCAATAAATGGGTTTTACAGCTGCCCCTCTTTACTCATTGTCGTGCAACAGGAATAGAGCAAAGACATAAAGAAGATCCCAATTTTCCTGATCCCGTTGAGTTTTGATTCTTCGGTGTTCCTATTCTTCAAGTAGCCTCATTCCAGTCCACTGCATCTTGTTGCTTCGATCCACTCCACCGCAACTTTAGGGAGATGAGATATGTGGTTTCACTCTATTCCGCTATAACTTCAGAAGTATAGAAATTGGTGCTTCGATCTGCTTCATCTACTGGGATTTTAGGGAGACAAGGATTGGTAATTGATCCTGTTCCACTGTAATTTCCAGGGAAACAATATTTGCAATCTTTAGCCTATTTCACTGTTGGTCAGGGAGATAGGACAATGGCTTAAATCATGTTCCACTACTGTTTAGGGAGACAAGGTTTGCCTTCGATCTTTGTCCCACTACTGTTTAGGGTGACAAGATCTAAAATCTTCAACCTATTCCCCTGCTGGTCAGGGAGATAGTATGGTGGCTTGAATCATGTTCCCTACTGTTTAGGGAGGCAAGATCTACAATCTTCAACCTATTCCATTGTTGGCCAGGGATATAGGACGGTGGCTTAAATCATGTTCCACTACTGTTTAGGGAGGCAAGATTTTCCTTTGATCTTTGTCCCACTACTGTTTAGGGCGACAAGATCTACAATCTTCAACCTATTCCCCTGCTGGTCAGGGAGATAGGACAGTGGCTTGAATCATGTTCCCTATTGTTTTGGGAGACAAGATTTACAATCTTCAACCTATTCCACTACTGGTCAGGGATATAGGACAGTGGCTTAAATCATGTTCCCTACTGTTTAGGGAGCCAAGATTTTCCTTCGACCTTGTCCCACTACTGTTTAGGGTGACAAGAGCTACAATCTTTAACCTATTCCACTGTTGGTCAGGGATATAAGACGGTGGTTTAAATCATGTTTCCTACTATTTAGGGAGCCAAGATTTTCCTTCGATCTTGTCCCACTACTATTTAGGGCAACAAGATCTAAAATCTTCAACCTATTCCACTGCTGGTCAGGGATATAGGAATGTGAAATCACCGATGTTACTACATTGTCCTCTAGGGAACTTGTCTTGTATAATCGGTTTCATATGCTCATGATTTATGCCAAATGATTAGAATGCTATGATCGGAATGATTCTAACACTCCTAGCTAAATGTATTATGGACACCATTTGCATGAATACAGAATGTCATGAGAATGATCCCTCATATAATGATTAGGATACAATGATCAAAATGAATCAAATGCTCCTAACTAAATGATATTATGTGTAACACCCAAACCTGGCCCAAAATGTTACAGCCGAATTCAAATGCTACGAGGAAATATGTCTGAAAAGAATTTGATTTAATGGGTGAAAACATGTTTTGTATTTTAAATATTTACTTAGTTTATAAAAGAACAAAAACTTTGAAGGTTGTGTGTAGTTTAAAACATTGTACGTTTGGAAATTTCAAGAGAAATCGAGTTATTTAAAATACTCAGGTTAAAACTCAAGTTTAATCTTTAAGTTGTAAATTATTTCCAAAATCGTTCCCAGTTTTTAATCGATAATCTATCTAACTCACAATAAAGTAAAAAAAAAACCCAAATATTTAAATGGCCTTATTACATTAAAAGAAATTAACCCAAAAGTACTAAGAATTTAAGTGCATAAAACATTAAAACAACTTCTGCATGGCCACCACGAATCCATTCCAGCCCGGTCCATGTATCACACATCACCTACATTGTTTAATAAAATAGGGTGAGTCGAACAGACTCAGTGTGCAATTATTTCACATGTTTCCCAAATGGTCTTGGCCCAAACCACACAATCCACATAGCACACATGATGATGCAAAAATGTTACCCAACCCATCCTAATATCCATCTTCTACACACCCCCATATCCTGCCATTATACACCAGGGGATTACTAAATCGACCCTCCATCCGTTACACACCTCTTTGGCAGTCAAGCTGCTCAAAGCTAATATAACGTGGCCTAGCCACCGATCACCATGTGACCAAATATATCGTGGCCTAGCCACCGATCACTATGTGACCAAATATGTCGTGGCCTACCACCGATCACTATGTGACCAAATCTCGATATCCATGATGTGACCCATGGTCATCATCAAACCACGATGAAGCACAAAGCAAGCATCAATCCCTCGATGTGGCACATAGCCGACATCAAGTCGTGATGTGGCACATAGCCAATCACCACCACGTACATAAATGTACACCCAGTCCTTCATTTCACATATACATCTCGATCCCATGCATGTGCATCATGCTATAGTAATTATGACAGAATAATACATGGACATATTAGGTGGACATACAACATGCTCGCAAATAACCACAGTAATCAACCACAACTACACCTTAGATAGAGTACTAACCTGGTTATCGAGATACCCCATTAAGGGTAACAAATCCACCACAACCACTGTACCAGTTATCACAAACATAACACATATAATTAATTGACTAATCATAAAAACAGTGAATTAACCACACACCTGATAACCTCGAGCACTAGACTCTCAACGTCGAAACTGTCCCTAAGCGAAACTACCGCTATCTACCTACGATCCTGCTTCGACGCTGGCCCACACTGCGGTGGCCAATCCCAAACCATAGAAACCGAACGTTTCTTGAACTTAGGGGTAGGGTCAACCCCTTTCTCTCCTTGACTGGTACTTCATCCATTGAATGGCACTTAATCAAGAGACCCGGTTAAACATTAAACCAATCTAAATGAGACAACACCAATCTTAATCGAATACTCTTACCACAATAGATCCGAGTTCCAAAGGCTCCTCCTCAGCCTCTGCAAAAACTCCCTCCTACATCAATCTAGTTAGAATCGGCTAAACTGCATAAAGCCAAAAGATGTGGCCTTTGGCCGAACCAAAGGTACACCCCCTTACCTTGCTTAATCAAAACCCGAAAGCTCTTAGATACCCCCAACATCGGCTTCCAAAAATGGACACAAGGTTACCACCTTGAATAGATTTGGCCACACCTATACAAAGTTATGCATCTAACTTTCGGCAACCAAAAGAGAAAGAAAAGAATTGAATAGAATAAACCCTTACCAACTATTAGATCTGATGGAATAGTGTCTGACAGATTCAGCCTAGAGTAACAGGTTTGAGAAATAGGAGAAGAAAACGAAAAAGAAAGAGAAAAGATGCCTTAGAAGATTCGACCAAAACTCAAAGAAATAGAAGGGTTATTCAGCTTCTTAGCAAATGAAAATAAAAGAAAGGGTGAAGGTTTATGGGTGTTTCAGCTATGGTGGAAGTGGAGAGAAAGGTTCAGTTTTGGTGAGGGAGTGAACAATTCCAAGAGAAAAAGAAGAAAAAGATGAATGCCCCAAATGGAAGTCTCACTTTTGGCCCCAAATGGAAGTCTCACTTTCGATTTTGGCCTCTAAGAAATAGAGAGAAAAGAAACACACTTTTACTAGTTTTTGGTACACCACTTTTCGGCAAAATGAGCTAAAAGAAAAGAAAAGAAAATCAAAGGCAAAATGACCCCTAAATAACTACACACATTCGGCACCCATATATCCCACTACCACCAACCGAAATGCCACCCCCCAAAGCCCCATATTCGGCCAACTCTTCCTCTCTCACCCAAATCCCCTCTTTTTCTCCTACTTTTCCTCTTCACCTCTCATTCAAATGAATTTGAATGTTTCAAACCTCTCTAAAAGCTCTCCACCACTTATTCAAACATCTTGACCAAGTCTTCCTCCTATCCTTCTAGAGTCCAAATGCCGCCCAACTCTCCCATTCCCTTGATGCAAAAAGCAACCCCCAAAGTGCTTCCACTGCAGCTCGAACCTTGCCCCACTAGCTCCCTGAGGCGTCACTCCCCTGTGCACTAAGTGGCGCCTCCCAAGCCACTTCACCACATCAATTCTTGTTTCCTAAACTCCACACAAGAACTCTTAAGGGCTATCTCCTAGTCCCCCCTAAAGGCTCTAAACCAAAAATTTACCTAAGGTCCAAACTTAGCCTTATGATTTCTCGAGACCCCCAAACACATACAAGTAGCATAAAGAGCACACTACCACATACATGTAACTTAGAAAGAAATGCAAGACCTCTAAACCTCAGATGTTATAGTTCTACCCCTTTAAAAATAATTTTGGCCTCAAAATTACCTGGTCAAAATAAGTGAGGGTATTGTTGTCGCATCGCTTCTTTCGACTCCCACGAAGCTTCTTCTGAACCATGGTTACGCCACAATACTGTAACTAAAGGAACTAATTTCTTTCGAAGTACCTTCACATCTCGCTCCAGAATCTGAATCGGTTCTTCTTCATAGGACAAATTTGGTCTCAACTCAACTTCCTCAACTGGCACCACGTGAGATGGATCCGATTGATATCGACGTAACATTGACACGTGAAACACATCATGCATCTGCTTCAATTCTGACGGCAATTCCAATTGGTAAGCCACTGGCCCTACTCGCTTCAAAACCCTATAAGGCCATATAAACCTGGGACTCAGTTTACCCTTGCGTCCAAATCTCATCACCTTCTTCCATGGTGAAACTTTTAGGAACACACTATCACCCACAACAAATTCTATCTCTTTCCACTTAAGATTCGCATACGACTTTTATCTGTCAGATGCCTCTTTCAACAGTGATCGGATTACCTTAACCTTTTCCTCTGATTCTGCCACTATCTCTGAACCCAAAACATAATGTTCACTTAATTCTATCCAACACATAGGAGTCTGACACTTTCGCCCATTCAATGCTTCATACGGTGCCATCCGAATACTTGTTTGGTAACTATTGTTGTATGCAAACTCCGCCAAAGGCAAGAATTCCTCCCAGCTACCCCTAAAGTCGATAACGCAACCCCTCAACATATCTTCTAACACCTGAATCACCCTTTCAGACTAGCCATCTGACTGTGGATGAAATGCCGTACTGAAGTCCAACCTGGCACCCAAAGCCTGATGCAACGCCCTCCAAAACCTTGACGTAAATCTAGGATCCCTATCCGATATGATCGACACCGACACTCCATGCAGTCTCACAATTTCTACTACATACAGCTTCGCTAATCTTTGCAGAGGGTAATCAACCCGAACAGGTATGAAATGCACAGACTTTGTCAACCGATCCACAATCACCCATACCGAGTGCTTCTTAGTAGGCGTAAGGGGAAGCCCACTTACGAAATCCATTGTGATCCTCTCCCACTTCCATAGCAGAATCTTCATTGGTTGCAGCAACCATGAAGGTACTTGATGTTCAGCCTTGACCTGCTGACACGTCAAGCACTTCCCCACAAATTCGCAAATTTTACGCTTCAATCCAAAGCCACCAAAAGCTTCTCGTAGATCCTTATACAACTTACTTCCTCCTGGATGCATAGCGTAAGGGCTACTATGCGAATCCCAAAGAATCTTCTGCCTCAATTCTACATCCTCCGGCATACACACCCTACCACGAAAACACAGAACTCCATCACCGTTTACACTATAATCCTCTAACTCCCCGCTCTGAACTTGTTGAAGTCGAGTACTCAAAACCTCATCCGCCAACTGTTTCAGTCTTACTTGACTTAACCACGTCGACTTCACCTGAAGTTCCGCTAACAAACTCCAATCGTCGTAGAGACTAAGATGTGCGAACATAGCCCTCAGATCCGACACCACTTTTCGACTTAATGCATCCGCCACCACATTCGGTTTACCCGGGTGGTACTCAATCGAACAGTCGTAATCCTTTAATATCTCCACCCACCTTCGTTGTCTCAAGTTTAGCTCCTTCTGAGTCAACAGATACTTCAAGCTCTTGTGGTCCGTGTCACTGACTTCTCTCCATCAGATAATACCTCCATACCTTCAAAGTGAAAACGACTGCTGCCAATTCCAGATCGTGCGTCGGATAGTTAACTTCATGCGGTCTTAGTTGTCGCGACGCATAAGCAACCGCCTTCTCTTCCTACGTCAGTATATTACCTAATCCCTGTGAGAAGCATCACAATACACTACAAAGTCTTTCCCCACCACCTGGATCAAAATCGGGGCTTCTGTCAAAACTTTCTTTAGCTTCTCAAAGCTCTCCTACTACTTATCCGACCACACAAAAGGTACCTCCTTTCTCAACAGCTTAGTCAAAGGTGCCGCTATAAAGAGAAACCCTCAACAAACCTCCTATAGTACCACCATTATATAAACTGCAATTTACGCTACCAACTTAGGTGGTTTCCACTCCAGTACTGCCTCAACCTTCTAGGGATCCACCCTTATTCCTTCCGCGGATACCACGTGACCCAAAAAAGTAACTTCACTCAACCAAAATTTGCACTTGCTAAACTTGGCGTACAGCTTCTTTTCCCTTAAAATTCGCAGCACCACCCGTAGATGTGCATCATGTTCTTCCTCTGACTTTGAATACACTAGGATGTCATCTATGAACACCACGATGAATTGATCCAAGAAAGGTTGGAAAACCCGATTCATCATGCCCATAAATGCACCGGTGCGTTAGTCAACCTAAACGGCATTACCAGGAATTCGTAGTGCCCATATCGAGTCCGAAACGTCGTCTTATGGATATCAGCCTCCTTCACCCTAAACTGGTGATACCCCGCCTCAAATCTATCTTTGAAAAGACCGCAGCTCCTTTGAGCGGGTCAAACAAGTCGTCTATCCTCGGTAGCGGTACTTGTTCTTGATTGTTAGTTTATTCAACTGGCGCTAATCTATGCATATACGCATAGACCCGTCCTTCTTCTTCACGAACAACATTGGTGCTCCCCACGGAGACACACTGGGTCGAATAAACCCGCGATCTAGCAACTTTTGGATTTGGGCCTTTAGCTCAACCAACTCCTTTGGTGCCATCTTATAAGGAGCGATAGACACCGGCGCTGTTCCTGGCAATAGGTCAATTCCAAACTCTACCTCCCGATCCGGAGGTAACCCTGGGAGTTCTTCTGGAAAAATATCCGCAAACTCCTTCACCATCCTGACCTCCCCCAAAGCTACTTCCTTAGCATCCAAGGCACTAACCAACATCAGAAAAGTCGAGCACCCCTTCTTCACCATCTTCACCGCCTTAAGAGCAGACACTACGTTGGATAGGTAGTCTCTTCTCTCACCTATCACTGCAACCTCATAATTCTTGGGAGTCCTTATTAACATGCACTTAGCAGCACAATCCAAATTTGCACGGTAGCTTACTAACCAATCCATCCCTAGAATTAGGTCAAATTCCCCGAACGGCAGCTCCATCAAGTCAGCTGGGAATACCACCCCCTGAACCTCTAAAGGCACGTCTCTAAAGAGTTTATCTACTACCACAGATTTCCCTAAAGGACTAAGTATGGTCATCTTCCTAGGGATAGTCTTAGAGTTCACATTCAAGGTTCCAGACACCATACTAGCAATATACGAATGCGTTGACCCTACATCAATTAAAGCAGTAAAGGGAATCCCATAAATAACAAATGTACCCATGATAGCATCCGGTGCGTCCCCCTCCTCACGACGTCTAGCTGCATACACTAACCCTGGCTGCCTTGCATCTAAGCTCCCAGCACCTCTACTCGGTGCTCCACGACCTCGGCCAAAACATTTCCTCCACAGTTCAGCCCACGACCTCTTGACATCTGTGAACCACCCCTTCCTGGGTGCACATACCCTTGACCCACTGACTGAGCCCTATCCGCATTCTGAGGACAATTCCTCACAAAGTGAGTCTTGGACCCACACTTGAAACACTCCCTAATCCTTCCCCAGCACTCGCCTACATGGATCCTCCCACACTGAGCACAGGGACGGACCTGATTCCCAACAGCTCG
Organism: Gossypium rotundifolium; assembly: GCA_025506655.1. Taxonomy (NCBI): domain Eukaryota; kingdom Viridiplantae; phylum Streptophyta; class Magnoliopsida; order Malvales; family Malvaceae; genus Gossypium; species Gossypium rotundifolium. The sequence goes on along the minus strand of CP106732.1, from coordinate 45,055,833 downwards.
GCATAGTAGTACGAGTAGAATTATCCACCCTAGGCTTTTTCTGGAGACCCCCTGAAGACCTTGACAATCCAAAACCTCTCTTGTCTTGGCCTCTATTTCTATCTCTATTCTGCCTTTCAGCTCGCTTAACTTCCTCGGTGATCCAAGATTTCTCCACCAAAGTGGCAAAGTCCCTCTCACGCTGAGGAGCTATCAACACTCGCAGTTCATCTCGGAGCCTATCCTCAAACCTCACGCAGCGTTCATAATCAGTAGCAACAATCCCTCTAGCATACCAACTTAACCTCAAGAATTCTGCCTCATATTCAGCTACTGACTTACCCTCTTACACCAGATTCAAGAACGCCTTCCTCTGTGCGTCCACGTAGCTAGCTCCAATATACTTCCCCTCAAACTTTACCTTGAAGTAACTCCAATCTACTCGGTCCGCTGGAGTACCTTCCTTGACGGTAAGTCACCACTAATAGGCCTTATCCCATAATAGAGATACAGTGCCCTTCAGCTTTTCCTCAGCAGTGCACTCCAAATCATCCATGATCCTCTCGATTGCCTCCAACCAATACTCCGTCGCATTTGGAGCCACCCCTGAGACACCTCTGAATATCTCAGCTCCATTCACCCAAAGTCTCTCAGAAACAGACTTTCGAACCCCGGTACCCACATTTGCTTCCGCAACTCTTTTCAAGACTTACAGCATAGCGTGAGATACTGCTCATCTCCACCCGTCTGATCTTGGAACTCAGCTTCTACCGCAGGCGGTATCGTTTCATTCCCTGATCCATGACCAGACCCAACTGGTTTCGATATTGACATTCTGCCCTTACCACGTCCACGCGTATTACGACCTCGTCCCCTAGAACTCATGTCTATCGTAGCGTTTTAATCTGTTTAAGAAATTTTATGCATTACTTATTGTTCCACTGATTACCCACAAGCAATTTTATGTAAAGACATTTGATAGTAGTTCTTTCGGTCATTCAAAGTTTTTTTCTCAAGTCCTCCACCCTAACTCAAAAATCTCATTCATCCATCAATACTATCCACTACACACATTCACCACTTTGAACATTTTCTTTCATTCCCAACCCAAGGGTATTTTCATAATTTGTCCTATAGGGGTATTTTGGTAATTTTCCAAATTAAGGGTATCTTATAATTTTGTAAAATAGGGGTATTTTGGTAAAAATCGAGGGTAGTATGGTAATTTCATAAACCGAGGGTATTTTAGTAATTTTTACAAATCAAGGTACTTTAAAAATTTTACAATCGGGGTAATTTGATTGTTTTACAAACCAAGTGTTTGGTCCCTTTCGGGTTTTATTTATAGATTTGGCCCGTTAACGAGTCCTCACGGTTAAGGTGAACAATCACTGCCCACCAAGTAGGATTCCAGAAAAGATGAGGTGAGTTGCTAGGACTGCTTAAATCCAAAGCTCATTCGGAATCCATGCCTAGACATGCGCATGCTTGTTACCACACCTAAACTCTGTGACTTATTCCCGGGTTTGGTGAAATGAGTTAAGTCTTATGAAATTTAGTGTTGGAGTAAGCTAATCCTAAGGTTTAATAGTTCCTAACTTACTAATCTATGATCCCATATCACCCTTCACCTTACATATAAATCATGCAACGGTTTAGAGTACTTACCTAGTGGACATCGGGCCGGAGACTCAGGTGCCATGCAAGAAAACCTAAACATCTTGTGAAAATAAAAGTTTTAGTAAAACCCACCTTTGAAAGACGTTTTGGGCCCAAAAGCCCTCAAAGCTGAGTTTTAAACCGGGCTCTGATACCAAACTGTAACACCCCAAACCCGGCCCAAAATGATACAGCCAAATTCAGAATGCTACGAGGAAATATGTCTGAAAAGAATTTGATTTAATGGGTGAAAACATGTTTTGAATTTTAAATATTTACTTAGTTTATAAAAGAACAAAAACTTTGAAGGTCGTGTGTAGTTTAAAACATTATACGTTTGGAAATTTCAAGAGAAATTGAGTTTTTCAAATACTCAGGTTAAAACTCAAGTTTAATCTTTAAGTTGTAAATTATTTCCAAAATCATTCCCAGTTTTTAATCGATAATCTATCTAACTCACAATAAAGTAAAAAAAAAAACCCTAAATATTTAAATGGCCTTATTACATTAAAAGAAATTAACCCAAAAGTACAAAGAATTTAAGTGCATAAAACATTAAAACAACTTTTGCATGGCCACCATGAATACACTCCAGCCCGATCCACGTATCACACATCACCTGCATTGTTTAAGAAAATAGGGTGAGTTGAACAGACTCAATGTGCAATTATTTCACATGTTTCCTAAATGGGCTTGGCCCAAACCACACAATCCACATACCACACATGATGATGCAAAAATGTTACCCAACCCATCCTAATATCCATCCTCTACACACCCTCGTATCCTGCCATTATACACTAGGGGATTACTAAATCCGCCCTCCATCCGCTACACACCTCTTTGGCAGTCAAGCAGCTCAAAGCTAATATAACATGGCCTAGCCACCGATCACTATGTGACCAAATATATCGTGGCCTAGCCACCGATCACCATGTGACCAAATATGGCGTGGCCTAGCCACCGATCACTATGTGACCAAATCTCGATATCCACGATGTGACCTATGGTCATCATCAAACCATGATGAAGCACAAAGCAAGCATCAATCCCTCGATGTGGCACATAGCCGAAATCAAGTCGTGATATGGTATATAGCCAATCACCACCACGTACATAAATGTACACCCAGTCCTTCATTTCACATATACATCCCGATCCCATGCATGTGCATCATGCTATAGTATATGATAGAATAATGCATGGACATATTAGGTAGACATACAACATGCTCACAAATAACCACAGTAATCAACCACAACTACACCTTAGATAGAGTACTAACCTGGTTATCGAGATACCCCATTAAGGGTAACAAATCCACCACAAACACTGTACCGGTTATCACACGCATAACATATATAATTAATTGACTAATCATAGAAACAGCAAATTAACCACACACCTGATAACCTAGAGCACTAAACTCTCAACGTCGACACTGTCCCTAAGTGAAACTACCGCTATCTGCCTACAATCCTACTCCCACGCTGGCCCACACCCTGGTGGCCAATCTCGAACCGTAGAAACTAAACGTTTCTTGAACTTAGGGGTAGGGTCAACCCCTTTCTCTCCTTGACTGGCACTTACATCCATTGAATGGCACTTAATCAAGAGACCCGATTAAACATTAAATCAATCTAAATGAGACAACACCAATCTTAATTGAATACTCTTACCACAATAGATCCGAGTCCCAAAGGCTCCTCCTCAGCCTCTGCCAAAACTCCCTCCTACATCAATCTAGTTAGAATCGGCTAAACTGGATAAAGCCAAAAGATGTGGCCTTTGGCCGAACCAAAGGTACACCCCCTTACCTTGCTTGATCAAAACCTGAAAGCTCCTAGATACCCCCAACGTCGGCTTCTAAAAATGGACACAAGGTCACCACCATGAATAGATTCAGCCACACCTATACAAAGTTAGGCATCTAACTTTCGGCAACCAAAAGAGAAAGAAAAGAATTGAATATACCAACTATTAGATCCGATGGAATAGAGTCTGACAGATTCGGCCTAGAGTAATAGGTTTGAGAAGTATGAGAAGAACACGAAAAGGAAATAAAAAGATGCCTTAGAAGATTTGGCCAAAACTCAAAGAAATAGAAGGGTTATTCGGCTTCTTAGCAAATGAAAATAAAAGAAAGGGGTGAAGGTTTATGGGTGTTTCGACTATGGTGGAAGTGGAGAGAAAGGTTCAGTTTTGGTGAGGGAGTGAACAATTTCAAGAGAAAAAGAAGAAAAAGATGAATGCCCCAAATGGATGTCTCACTTTCGGTTTTGGCCTCTAAGAAACAGAGAGAAAAGAAACACACTTTTACTAGTTTTTGGTACACCACATTTTGGCAAAATGAGCTAAAAGAAAAGAAAAGAAAATCAAAGGTAAAATGTCCCCTAAATAACTACACACATTTGGCACCCACATATCCCACTACCACCAACCGAAATGCCACCCCCCAAAGCCCCATATTCTGCCAACTCTTCCTCTCTCACCCAAATCCCCTCTTTTCCTCCTACTTTTCCTCTTCACCTCTCATTCAAACAAATTTGAATGTTTCAAACCTCTCCAAAAGCTCTCTACCACTTATTCAAACATCTTGACCAAGTCTTCCTCCTATCCTTCCAGAGTCTAAATGTCACCCAACTCTCCCACTCCCTTGACGCAAAAAGCAACCCCTAAAGTGCTTCCACTGTAGCTTGAACCTTGCCCCACTAGCTCCCTGAGGCGTCATTCCCTTGTGCACTAAGTGGCGCCTCCCAAGCCACTTCACCACATCAATTCTTGTGTCCTAAACTCTACACAAGAACTCTTAAGGCCTATCTCCCCTAGTCCCCCCTAAAGGCTCTAAACCAAAAATTTACCTAAGGTCCAAACTTAGCCTTATGATTTCCCGAGACCCCCAAACACATACAAGCAGCATAAAGAGCAAACTACCACATACGTGTAACTTAGAAAGAAATACAAGACCCCTAAACCCCTGATGTTACATTATGGATGAAATTTGAATGAACGCAAAATGTCATGAGAGTGATCGCATTTTAAAACCTTAGGGTTGTAATTGCTCGTTCGTTCGTCAAGGTTGCATCATGGACACAATATCTCGTCTTCTCTTGTAACTAATATTTTTGACAGAGAATCTGGGGAGATAGTCATAATTTTAAACTCCTCTTTCTCGAATGTTTACATCCCCTAAGCGTAGTGGTTCTAAACAACAGTCCTATTTCAAGCTCCTGTGCTGTTTAGAGACTTCCAGAGTGATAGGCCAAACTCCTTTTATGGAAGCATTATGGGTCCATTAACCGTTATTTTAATTGCAAACTACTTTAACAGATTTAAATGAGGGGCAACACTGGAATTTATGAAGAATAGAATTGAATTAATCAACAAAAGCGAACATTATTGGAATACAAAAATGGGCAAAAAGAAAAAGTAGGTGCCCCAGATATCGTGTCGAGCTTCACTATCAATCTTTACGAAGATCATCTTGAAATTTGAATAGATGTTGGGAGATCTGCGATTAACTGTAGATGTCCTGAGGTGTAACATTCCTCCTTTTTTGCTAATTTTGAGAGGACAAAATCGTCACATACCCCTTTCTTTTTTTAGAATTTGAGCCACCCTTTTGGGTTTTTGACTCAAAATCCTTTGGTCTTAAAGTGCCCTTCCGGGTTTTTACTTTGGCCTCTCGGTTTTTTTTTTAAAAAGGTCTTAAAGTGCCCTTTTCGAATTTTCACTTTAGCCTTTTCCTCTTCAAGAATAATACTTCTTGATTGAATCCAAATTTATAGGATTGGATAAGTTTTTCTCATCTATCTTGGCCAAGATCAGTGCTCCTCTAGAGAAAGCCTTTTTCACCACATAAGGTCCTTATCAATTTGGCATCCATTTCCCTATGAAATCCTTTTGTATGGGGAGGATCTTTTTCAAAACTAAGTCTCCCTCGTGGAATTCTTTTGGGCGCACCTTTTTTTTGTACGCTCGTACCATTCATTTTTTGTACATCTGACCATGACGGATAGCTTCCAGCCTTTTTTCTTCAATCAAATTTAACTGATCATATCGAGCCTGGATCCATTCTGCTTCGTCTAGCTTCAGTTCGGACAAGACTCGAAGGGACAAAATTTTAACTTCGATGGGCAAAACTGCCTCCATTCCATAGACCAATGAGAAAGGAGTTGCCCTGATGGAGGTTTTCACTGATGTTCGATAGGCGAAAAGGGCAAATGGACTTCTCGTTCCAATCTTTGTAAGTCTCAGTCATTTTCCCCACTATCTTTTTGATGTTCTTATCAGCTGCCTCCACTGCACCATTCATTTTTGGACGATATGGTGACGAATTGTGGTGTCTAATCTTGAATTGCCTGTAGACTTCTGCGATCATGATGGTGTTCAAGTTTAACACATTATCGGATATGATCCTCTTAGGCATTCCATATCGACATATGATTTCCTTTTTTAAGAACTTGCTGACTGCTGATTTTGTCACATTAGCATATAAAGCGGGCTCTACCCACTTAGTGAAGTAGTCGATTACCACAAATATAAAACGATGTCCATTGAAAGCTTTTGGCAAGATTATTCTAATGACGTCCATGCCCCCACATAGAGAAAGGCCAATGAGAGGTCATAACATGTAGAGGTAAAGGTGGTACATGAATCTTGTCCCTATAAATTGGCACTTATGACATTTCTTGGCATAATCAATGCAATATCTTTTCATGGTAGACCAATAATACTCGAATCTTATAATTTTCCTAGCCATTTTGAAACCATTGGCATGTGTTCCACAGACACCCTCATGGACTTCTTCTAAGATTTTTTTAGCCTCAGCGTCCACACACCTCAGTAATAATTGTCTTTTTGTATAGGATCTCTTCATCTAAGACATAGTCACAGGCTAGTCTTCTTAACGTCCTTTTGTCATTCTCAGTCGCTTGATCATGGTATTCATGATTCTTCACGTATTGCATTATATCATGGTATCACGGATGATCATTTTTCCCCTCTTCTTTGATGTTGTAGCAATGGGTCGGGGCCTCATAAATACTCATTTGGATAGGTTTCATATCTTTTTTTTTACTCAGACCATGGAAGCCAAGGTGGCCAGTGCATCAGCCATCTGATTTTCATCTCTTGGTAGATAACTGAAAGTGATGTCATCGAACTCCTTGATCAATTCTTGGACCAATCTTTTGTATTTGACTAGCTTGGGATCTCTTGTTCCCCATTCCCCTTTGAGTTGATAAATTACCAGTGCAGAATCCCCATATATCTTTAGTACCCTAATTTTGCGTTCTATAGCGGCACAGATACCCATAATAGAAGCTTCGTATTCTGCCATATTATTCGTGCAATCAAAATCCAATTTACAAGTAAATGCATAATGATTTCTGTTTGGGGATACCAGAACTGCCCCAATTCTATTCCCCACAGTATTTGATGCCCCGTCGAAGTTCAGTTTCCAAATACGATCTTCTGCGGTACCTTCTTCGGTGGTTGCCACATACATTAAGTCTTCATTAGGGAAATCGAAGTCCAAAGGCTCGTAATCTTCCAGAGCTCTATTGGCTAGAAAATTCGCTATTGCACTCCCTTTCACTGCCTTTTGGTTTACATAAACTATGTCAAATTTAGAAAGCAAAATTTTCCATCTAGCCATCCTTCCATTAAAAGCAATCGATTCTATCATATATTTTAGAGGGTTTAGCTTTGAGATGAGCCAAGTCGTATGATACAACATTTACTGCCTCAATCTTCGAGTTGTCTAGATTAAGGCACAACACAGTTTCTCGATTGGTGAGTACCTTGTTTCATATTCAGTGAACTTTTTACTAAGGTAGTATATTGCCTTCTCTTTCTTTCTTGACTATGAATCCTACCAGTTTCCCTAACCTGGCTCCGAAGGTACATTCTGTTGGATTAAGCTTTAGCTGGAATTTCCTCAACCTCAAGAATAATTTCCTCAAGACTTGCACATGCTCATTTTCAGTCCGAGATTTGGCGATCATATCTTCAACATAAACATCAATTTCTTTGCGCATCATATCATGGAATAGGGTTACCATGGCTCTCTGATATGTCACTCCCGTATTTTTTAGCCCAAATGGCATCACATTATAGCAAAACATTCCTCATATGGTTACAAACTTGGTCTTATCCATGTCTTCAGGATGCATCTTTATCTGGTTGTATCCTAAAAAGTCATCCATGAAGGAGAACAGCGAATAACCTGTCGTATTGTCCACTAAGGTGTCGATGTGAGGCAATGGGAAATTGTCTTTCGAGCTAGCTTTGTTCAGATCCTATAGTCTATACACATTCGTACTTTCCCATCTTTCTTAGGGACGGGGACGATATTGGCTACCCATTCCGAGTATTTAACCACTTGCAAGAACCCTACATCAAATTGCTTTTTAACCTCTTCTTTTATTTTCAGCAAAACATCAGGCCTCATCCTTCGAAGTTTCTGTTGGACTGGCTTGTACTCCTCTTTTATGGGTAGCCGGTGTACCACAATATCAGTGCTTAGCCTAGGCATATCTTGATACGACCATGCGAAGACATCTTTGAATTCTTGGAGTAACTCAATGAGGTCTCACTTTGTCTCTACAGTAATACAAGCTCCGATCTTCACTTCTTTCTTTTCTTGTCCGTCTCCCAAGTTCACTATTTCTAATGACTCTTTGTGAGGTAGAATCTATTTCTCTTCTTGTTCTACCATCCTTAACAGTTCAGGAGACAGGTCACAACCTTGGTCATCTTTAAAATCCTAAAAATCTTTCGTACCCATATATTGCTGAAAAGGACATTCTGATTCATTGTAGTGTTACTCAAATCATTGATATTTGGGGACCTGTTATGGAGATGAATAAAGGCCCATAGAAGAAATGAATATAAGCATATTTATTGGTATGGTATGATTATGAATGAAGAATGGAAATATTTAAAAGAATATCTAAAGAATAAAAGAATAATCATGATGATGAATGAAGTGAAAAGAATAGAAGAAGATTTGCTCAAAAGGTAGCAGAGATGTATTTCATTGAAAATAATGATATCTTAGACATAAGCCATGCTTCACAAAAGGGAATCTTATTGCTTTTAGACTTAAAGCAGTAAGTGTGTTTTGAATATTACTCTGAATAAATTCTAAAAGCTACAAGAATCTCCTCCGCGATCCAGTTGTTTAGAATGTTGCAAGGCTCATAGGCGGATGCCATTCTAGTTTTCTTCTTCATTTTTCCTTCGGATACAACATTGACGTACATGTTTCCCCATGTTTCTTTTGTGGTTTTCTCATTTTACGTTCCTCGTTCTAGATGGATAATCCTTCCTGATATAAAAGTCTTACAAATGTGGGGAATTGTCATCGGTTCCTGTTTAATCTCATCCCCACTCAAATGCGCTTTCCTTCTTTCTTGTTTCTTCTCTAACTCTTTCTTTCTTTGCATTGCGTCCAGCTTGAATCCTAAGTCAAAGAGGTCTCATTTTTTTCAATCTCGGGGCCTCGATCTCTCCTTGGAGATACCTTCCAAGTCCTTTCCCAAGTACAGCTCCTTTCATGACCATCAGTTGTAAACCCATTCTCGTAGTTTTGTATTGACAAATTCCAAAGAGCGAAAGGAACAATCAGTTGTTTGTCGCTTGCCTCTAAATATGGTGCACCGTTAGTTACAGCTACGATGATGTCCTCTTCAGCATTTATCATCACCAAACGGCCCTCTATAACTAACTTCAACTTTTGGTGCAACGACGAGGGCACTGCTCCCGCTGAGTGTCTCCAAGGCCTTCCTAGTAAGCAATTATAGGACGGCCTAATATCCATTACTATGAAATCCACTTCATAAGTACTTGGGCTAATTAATAGAGGTACTTCGATCCTCCCTATTACCTTCCTTTCAGTTTCATTGAATGCCCTCACTACATTGTGGCAAGCCTTCATGTGAGAACTTTCTATGGGTAATCGATTCAAAGTCCATAGTGGCAAGACATTGAGCGTTGATCCATTGTCGACCAGCACTCTTGGTAATGCATACCCTTTGCAATGTGTGGTAATGTGGAGAGCTTTAATGGAACCCATACCTCCTGGCGGGATCTTGTCATCATTAAAGAAAATAAAGTTATCAGCACTTATATTGCTAATCAGGCAATCCAGCTTGTTAACGGAGATATCGTTAGCAACATAAGTTTCATTTAGTACTTTCATCAATGCGTTGCGATGCGCCTCTGAGCTTAACAGTAAGTCTAGCACAGATATGCGAGCCGATTGTTTATGCAGCTGCTCTACAACACTGTACTCACTATGCTTTAAGAATTTTAAGAATTCCTTAGCCTCTTCTTCTTTTACTGGCTCGTTTATAGGCGATTCCTGTTTGATCGCCTTTTCCTTCTTTTGTTCGCCCATCAAGGCTTTCTTTTTTGTGGGCTCTATTTGTGTGTTTGTCGCGTCTTAGCACCTCTCACTACGCGTATAGGAGCCTACCTCCTGATTTCCCTTTGCAGTGCTAGATGAGCCCCCCTTCCCAGGAATCGCCACATTGCAGTCATAGTTCTAGGGAACTTTTTTGTTATCTTCGTAAGAAAAAACCACAGGTTTCTGAATCACGACCTTTGGTGTTATCTTTTACCCGACTTCATTTTTCTTCGGTCGCGAGATGATGACCAATGGATAGCTAATTTTCGAGACCTTTCCTACTGATTCATCTTTCAACGCGCAGATGTTTTCTTCTTTTTGGCATTTATCGCTTTCATAAAATTCCATCTCTTTATCGTGCATCAACCTTTGTACCAGAATTCTAAACTCAATACAGTTTTGGATCTCGTGCCCTTCTATGTTATGGAACTCACAGCCATTTCTCATTTCTTCATATTCTCCTGCCGGATCTGATACAGCTAGTCCTCTCTTCCTTATTTCCTTTTAAACCTATATCATCGGGGTTTTCACCTCCGTAATATCTGTTTTAACTCTTTTCCTCACATTCTCACCTATCATATTTACCACATTATTAGCATGATTAGGTAGCGGGTGCTCCGTGCTAGGGGCATCGTCAAATTTCACAACGCCCATTTGGATGAATTTTTCTACCAATTTCTTGAATGCGAGACAATGCTCTATTTCATACCCCACAATCCTCTGCATGGTACTCGCACTGTGCATTTGCGTCATACCATTTATGGTATAGGGGCTGCAGGGGCTTTAAGTAATAAGGGGAAACAACATGTGCATCAAATAAGTTCTGGTACAATTCCCTATATGTCATGGGGATCGGCATAAATTAGAGTTTCTCCGTATTCTACTTTGTATTGGATTCCTATCCAGATAGGCTTTGATGATCGGTAATTGTGGTTCTGGGCTAGCTCACAGCGATTGGCTTCGAATAACTTTTGTCATGAGCACTTATGTTATTTACATCATTCTCTCTTTTCTTCGTGTTCATCTTTCTAGCACCTTCTCCCGCCTCTATCTTGCCGCATCTGATTGCATTTTCTACCATTTCTCCTGACATCACGATATCTAAAAACTTTTAGTAGCGCTTCTCAGCATGTGATTAATAAAAGGAGCCTTCAAAGTATTGATGAAAAGCATGGTTGTTTCCTTCTCCATGAGAGGTGGCTAAACTTGTGTTGCTATCTTTCTCCATCGTTGGGCGTATTGTCTGAAGCTCTCGCTTGGCTTTTTCTCCATATTTTGCAGCATGATCTTTTTGGGTGCTATGTCTGCCACATGGCCATAGTGCTTCATGAAGGCCTGTGCCAGGTCCTTCCGTGTCTTAATCTGGGCATGACTGAGCTGATTGTACCATTTGGCCGCAGATCTGACCAGACTATCCTAAAAACAATGAATCAGTAATTGGTCATTATTAACGTGTCCCGCGATCCGTCGATAGAACATCGTGATGTACACTTCGAGACAGCTAGACCCATTGTACTTTTCAAAATTCAGAGTTTTAAACTTTAGCGGAAGTACCAAGTCTGGGACCAAACTTAAGTCCTTAGCGTCTACTCCGTAACGGTAGTCAGCAACCTCCATTGCTTTGAACTTCTCTTCTAACCACTTACAATGGTCCTTGAGTTGTCTTGGTAGGTCCACCCTTACCTTGTCTATTTCTACCATTTCATCAAGATCAGGGACCATAGGGTTAGCTGGACTATCCCCTGGGATAGAACCTGAGCCTGTAGGAAGGTTCGCAGGTATCGCAGTACCGACCTGATGTTGAGGCCTGATGGTAATAGGCGTCCTTTGGGGATACATATCTAGTTGTGCTTGAGTGTTTGGCGGGGTAAAACCTGGAGGGTAGACAGGGTCATCATTATCATTCCCTGAACTAACAGCAGTGCCCTTTCCTTTTTCACGTTCTTTAGCCAGCAATTGCGCCAACTGACTTATCATACTATTTTGGGATTATTGCATCCATTCCATCATGTCTTGTTGTATTTTGGCTAATTTCTCTTGCATTTGATCCTACATGTCCTTCTGCATCTGCTCTAATCTTTCTATTCTTTGATCCATTATTTTCATTTTGCGTCGTGTACCGTAACAATGCTTAGTTTCCAAATTTTCTTTTTCTCTCTCTCTCTTCCTCTGTATTAATTTCAACTAATTAGGCTCTCTCTATGGACTTAAATACATATGATGTGATGTAATTCATGAATTCAAGGAGACATCGATTCAGATTCAACTTTATTTTAGAAAAATTTATTAGAAAATAAAATCATTTACATAAAGCGGACAACAAATATGCTTTCGCCGTAAGGCCTAAAGTTTTGATTTTCCCTAACAAAGAGGTTAGCTCTTGACCACGATCTGACTATAGCTCATACTTCATGCTCAATATATCAGCCTGTGCTGCCAAAGTCTGTAGGTGATCAGCTACCTCTCAAATCTGAACTATTGCTTGACCCATAAGATAATCCTGACTTCTAACTTGATTATGGGAATGGTGGAGTTCTTCCTTCCAATGCCCTTCTCTTGCTTCAAGATACTTGATTTGGAGTTCACAATTCTGCAATGCTGATTCTAATCTTTCAATCTTGCCTTCATTTCCTCAATTTGTTCAGACTCGACTTCAGCTTGTTTTCAAAATTGCGGCTTTGATGGTGGTGAAAAGACCGTCCTAATTCAGCTACTTTAGCTTTTAATCCACTCTTTTCCTTTTGGATTTCTGCTAACCTCTTTTCTAGGGCCTCGTTTTGCATCTGCATCTCCAGGAACTTCTTCTCCCAATGTTCAGCTTTGGCCTTTTTCTCTTGAACCTCATGTTGCCACTGTTTTGAAGTCTTCCCCAATCTAGCATTTTTCATTGATAGACGCAGCTTCTTATACTCTATCTTTAGGCTGTCTAAGTCTTCCTCGACCTTTTCTTCCCTTTTCTTAACTTATCGGCCTCTAGTTTCTAAACATCCATGTCTAACCTCAGATACATTTTCTCTTATTCCAACTTCTCTATCCTCTTTCCAAGCTCTGAACTCATCTTTTCGAAATCTTGTTTCAAAATCTCTAACTCTGATGGGACCACTTGCAAGCATTCTTCTCTTGATCGGGTGCCTTTTGGATTCAGCTCGAGGATGTTATCATTAATCCTTCTAATCTTCCATCCACTATATTCTAAGGTCATCATTGGGCTTGCAAATAATCTCTTCATTCTATGAATTTGATTCCAAGCACCAGAAATCTCTTTAACCCTTTTCTTATAGTTATCCCCTCTATATGAGAACTCACATTGAGCCAACCCATATGTCGTTGGTACAAACTGTCTTGATCCATATTGCCACAGTATAAGTGTAACAGCCCGATTTAGGGGCTAGTCAGAATAATGATCTCGGGATCACTAATTTGAGACTTGAGAATTTATTTTCATGTTATATTATGAGTTAAAACATGATAGCACATATGCATGAAAATTTTGGTGCTTTAATTTTAGTGGTTTTGTGTTCAATCGTGAAAAAGGACTAAATCGCGTAAAGTGCAAAAGTTCTATTTTATTTCTAAAGGTTCCAAATAGCCATAAATATTTAAATTGATGTTTTTAAAAGGCAATTTACCCATGTCATGTGCTTGGCCGGCCATAGACTTAAAGGGAGACAAAGATGGACAAATTTGGTAAAAGTTAGTAGAGTCGGTGGCAAAATTTGAGTAGTTTAATATTAGAATAAGGAGAGAAAAAATTATCATCTTTTCTCCTATCATCTTCCACCAAAAATTAGCAAAAAATAAGGGGTAGAAAGCTTCAAAATTTTTAGCAAGCTCTCATCCATTCAAGTAAGTATCCTAGTGAACTTTTCTTGAAATAATTGTACTTTTGTGACCCCCAAAGCTTAAGCTTTCAAATGAGGGGACTATTGTGCAATATTGTGAAAATTTTAGAGTTCTACCGTGAGAACCATATTAGTTATTTACTGCATTTTTATGGAAGAAGTTGAGTTTTAGTTGTTAGATGAACAACTCTTGTGAAAGGTGTTGTCTTGGAAAAACCTAATTTGGACCTTGATGAAAAGGTTACAAATTTGTAGTAATTATGTGAAATGTTGAGTTTTGATGATAGATATAAGAGCATTAAATGTTCACCTAGGCTTGTTGAAGGTAGAAATGTGATTAGAATTAATTTTCGAGCCTAATGGCAAAATGGTCATTTTGCCCAAGGTCTAGGGGCAAAATAGTAATTTTGCCTAAATATGATTTTTGAAATGCTTTTATTAATATAATTATTAAAATGAGCTAAATTTCTCTTATAAAGTAAGAAGAACCGAGGACCTGCCTTGATCGGGAAAAGAATAAAGTCCTAGACTAAACCGACGAGTTAGCTCATTTCAAAATCGAGGTAAGTTGTTTGTGATTTAAACAACATTTTTATTAGCATGTTGAGAAATGCTTTTCATTTTGTTAATGAATGGGATTTTGAAGTCTTAATGGGCCATATTGATTAGAGAAATGACATGATTGAGATATTAAATAGATAAGGTCCCGTATAAGACCATATTCGGGACATGTCCTCGGCACCGAGTTGAAATCTCGTATAAGACCATATACGGGATATGGCAACAATACATAAGAGGTAATACTGTATAAGACCATATTTGGGATATGGCTTCGGTAATGAATACAGAAATCATATAAGACCATATCTGGGATATGGCATCGATACAAGAGAAGTAATTCCATATAAGACCATATCTGGGATATGGCATTGGAACCTGAGGTAATTCCATATAAGACCATGTCCGGGACATGGCATTGCCTCTAGGGGAGACTCCATGTAAGACCACCTCGAGGATGTGACAATGGCTTTATACTTACAGTAGTGATGATAAACGCACGTATTTGACTATCCCTTGTGAGTAGTGGGATAAGTAGATGAATTTAGAAGTAAAAATGTAAAAGATATTTAAGTCATGTGATTGAGTGAATACAGGTACTCATGAATGAGTCACGAGGAGTCAGTTTCGATACATGGCACGGAATGTGTTAGATAAGAGCAACTAGAAGTGAGTATTGTCAAGAAACCTTGATTTGTGTACGATTAGCTAATACCGTGGATGGATTATTTTATGAGCATTATTATTGATATTTATTTCCATGCAACTTACTAAGCTTTATGCTTACCCTTTTTTCATTGCCCTTCTTTCTTATAGTATTACCAAGATAACTCGAGGATCATGGACGCAGGAGTTTAGAAATCACGCTATCAACAACACTTTGGTATAACAATTTTAGACTTATTTTGAATATGGCATGTATAGGACTTGAGTATTTTTTTAAGTTGTAATTGTTGGTCAAAGTGTTGGCTATGTAAGTTGTAAAAGTTATTTTGTAAATGGCCTTATGAATTAGGAAAATACTTGGGAAATTCTTTTGTTTAATGAAGATGGAATTCATGAAGTGTTTATCTCTTTTAAATATTTTGTATGTTGGAATGAGTCCTTAGATTTGCTTATGGGATAGGAGTAGTAATGCTTTTGAATGGAAGTATGCATGTGTACATTCTAAGGTGGAAATGGCTTGGTATATAGCCTACCAATTGACCCCATAAGTAGACAAACGGGCATGGGTCTAGGCCATGTGAGAGGCATGGCTAACCCATGGGCGTACACCCAGGCCATGTGAAGTCTACACCTTGCCCTTAAGATTTAAATCACCACACGGTTGGGGTACACGGGCGTGTGAATAGGCCGTGTGGAGAAGTCAGCATACTAAGATTTTACATACGGGCCAGGGCCACGGACGTGCCATGGCCATGTGAATTTAGTCAATGTCAACCACGGGTGGAAGACATGGACATGTCTCAGTGGTACACGGGCATGTCCCTAGACCTACACGGGCGTGTGGCCTCTGTTTTGTCTAAAAGATTTTTGAACTCGTGAAAGTTCCTGGAAAGATTCTGATACCTTTTAGAAGTGTGTTTAGGGCCTCGTAGGCTCATATTAAGGACATTAAGATGAAGATTGAAAATTTTTGAATTTGAACGAAATTTCATAACTTGGAAATGTATGTTAGTATGTGTTTAAGTTAGGTAATGCCTCGTGCCCTGTTCTAGCGCCAAACATGGGTAAGGGTATTACAACAAGTAAAGGGCATACCAAATGGCTCCCCAAATTCCAAGTAAAGGAACCCAGTCAAACTCTCACACCGATAAAGGATTTCTTCGGGAACCATCCAAGGAGCCCTCCACCCGATGTCTTCTTCTTGAAGGTTTTGAAGGAGTGCCATCCAGCTTTCCTCAGACTCGTATTCTCTTCTTGGTGTAGCTACTATTTCTTTCAACGGTGAGTAATTCTCAGAGAAAACCCGATAAGACACTTTCTCCACCTTCTAGAAATGACTGTGGAAACCAGGCCAATAACAACTACGCGCATCTAATGAACCTGCCTTCACCTGTTCTTCGACTTGCATTCAAAGATCTAAACGTCTCGGCTAAGATCACAGGTACAAGTGTGACCCCTTTGTCTAGTCGGTCGAACAGATCAGTAACTGTTTCATCTACATGTCTTAGAGCTTTAGGGAAGATTACCATATCGTAAATACACAAGGCAAAGACATCAATCTTCTTCTTTACATCTGGATGTGTTAGGATCAGGTCCCTCAAACTCACCCAAGGTATGCATTTACCCTCACCTTTCTCACAGAATTACAGTGAGACCCACTGCTCACTCATCCCTGTGATATTCATTAACTTCTTCACAAAAGTTGGGACATTACCAGCCTTAGAATAAGCTTTGTCAACTTGGATCCTTGAATAGCGAAGCAAAGTCGTATATTCCTCCATCGTGGGCACTAAATCTACTTTCCTGAAAGAGAAACAGCTATAAGCAGAATTCTAAAATTAAGTTATTGCTCGGAACAGATACTTATCTACCTTGACATCGGGCAAGTAAGGTAGATCGCCATAAGTCCGATAGAACAACTGCTTTGCCTCATCATCCCACTGGTCCATATCTCTTTCAACTCCTAGAGCTCATTTTGCGCGACACTAATACTAGCGAAATCCGTAATTTCGACACATACCCCTCACCAAGCTGTCCCCTTTCTCTAATTGCCTTTGCTCTGACCATGTGCGGACGGCTACATTGTCTTCTACTTTATCAAGGAATTCGTTCTCCATAACTAGCTTTCTAACTTAGAAACTGGCTGTGAATCGATACCTCTTAAAATATGAAATGACATGCACAAAAATAAAACATAATAAGTTGGTACCGCTGAATGAAATATAAATCACACCTATGTGGGTAACTACTAAGGTTTGACATAGTTCTACTTAGGGTGGGTTCTTATGTTTCTACGTGTGGTTTAGCTCTAAAGTTCAGGTGCCCGAACCAGCAGATTCCTCGATCCTCACCATTATAGGCTTATACGGACCAAGTTCGGTTCAGGGGAATACATTTCCATATGGCCATGCGAAAGTGAAAACTTCACGAAGACATAGGTACAGATGTATCTCGGAAGCAATCCACTAGCCCATACGAAGGTGAAAACCTCACAAAGCATAGCTTCTCGCTCCCACTTAAAGGTGCGACCAAAACTGTCATGCAATGCAATATGTGCAAAAAAAAACACAAACAAATGCAACAAAAGGATCATAATTTTCAAATCAAATTTTCAAATTTTCGACATAGGACAGAAAATAATCAATTTACGGCCCGACTCTCTTTATGTCCCCAGCGGAGTCACCAAGCTGTCGAAACCATTTTTGAAAAAAATGGAGGTCGACTTGGATTTTAAATGAAAATGAAAAAATGGGAGTCACCATCAATCATTTTTTGATGAGGTGTGATCGGGTCACCTCTTAATTCAATCATTTCAATAAAAGTTTAAATTTATCAAAACGATGATTTTTTGTCTACAAAATCCAAAAAATAGGTTCGAGAGTCGGTTACGCAAGAGAAATGGTTAGCACCCTCGATATGCCCAAAATTGGTACCTAATTGATTATTTGATGTCTTTATGTCGAAAATTTGAAAAGATTTGAAAATACGATCCTCTTTACTTAAAGAAAAATGGAATAAATTAAAGAAAGATGTCAAGACCCTCCTATTTCGAAGAAGTAAAATGTCATGCCAGTAAGTTAGGGTACAACATTTCGAATTCCCGAAACTGAGTTTGTCTTTTGACTTTAAAAACTCGTGTATTTAAGTTTAAGATGGATATTCGGTCATTTGGGTTAAATGAAATATCGGAACCCAATAAGTTAAGGCACGATTTCTCGAAGTTCCAAATACAGAATATTGCCTTTATTTTAAGAAATCTTTTCCCGAGGTAACAAAATGTCACATCCAATACGTTAGGACACAACATCTCGAATTCTCAAGAAATAGCGTTCTTTTTATTCAAAACTTATTTATTTTAAAAAGATATTCTGCTATTTAGGTTAAATGAGAAAAATCGAAATCGAGTAAGTTAGAGCATGATTTTCTTGAATTTCTAAATACAGAATATTGCCTTTATGAAAGAAATCAATTTTGTATCGGGTAAAAGTTAATATAACAATAAAATATAAAACAAATTACAATACTAATATATACAATGAGAATAATAGTAAATGCATTAATGTAAATGACAATAATATGAGCAAAGATAAAAATAAGATAAATAAATAAAGTAAATAAGAATAAATAAAAATAAAAATAAAAACCTATTATAAAAAGCGAGTAAGTAAGCGAATGAAAATTAACAAATTAACTAAAATCCAATAATAAACAAATAAATAAATTGGGTAAACATTAGGTAAAAGCATTTAAGAATGTAATAATAATAGTAATAAATAAATAATAAATAGTAAAAATAAAAATATATAATAAATAAATAAATAAATAAACAATAGGGATAGTAATAATAAATGGTAATAATGTTACCATAATAAAAATAATAATAGTGATATAATAATAAGAGAAATAAAATAATTGATGAATATAAAAAAAAAAACAATGAAAACAAAACAAAACAAAAAAACAATAAAAGACAGTAGTAATGGGGTAATAATAACAGTAATAATAAGGTCAAATAATAATAGTAATAATAATAACATTAACAGTAATAAATAAAATCTAGTAATAATGATAGAAATTGCTAAATAACTAAAAATGGGCTAAATCGAATTTTAAAAAAAGTAAAGGGGACAAATTATATAAAATAAATAATAGAAGGACTAAACTGAAACGCGCGCGAAATGGCAAGGGACTAGCAGCAGAAATATCTCGGGTCTTTTGTGAGCAGCGTTTTGGGCCAAACTGAAGGATTAAATTGAAAATAGAATAAAACAAACGGGGTAAAAATTAAAAGAAAAAAACTAGATTTTAAACCATTTAAAAAGTGGAAGGACCAAAAGCGCAATAAGACCTTATTAAAAAAACACGCGAATCCTGATGTTGGAGCAAGTCGAATTAAATGCGAATTCGACTCAAAACGACGTCGTTTTGAGGCCATTGAAACAGGCCCTAAACGGTGTCATTTTGGGTCCCTTATAAAAATAATTTTCCCTTTTTTTTATTTCTGCTGCTTGTTCTCAAAAAAGGGTCCCCCTTTCCTTTTCTCTCAATTTCTGCTGGGAAGAAACCCATATTCCGACGAGGGGACCGCCATCGTCGCCGGCCACCGTACTTTTGAAAAGGTAAAAATCTTGTATTTTTTTAAAATAAAATTTTAAATAATAATAATATGCATGTATGTGTGTCGAAAAAAGAGAAAAAGAAAAGAAAAAGAAGGCTTCGAAAATAAATAAAAAAAGATCACCTCTTTTTTGCCTCTATTCTGATTTTTAATGTTTTTTAGTGCTTAAGCTATGCTTTGTTGTGTTTAAACTCTGCTTTTGGTGGTTGTTGATCTTTGGTTTATTGTTAAAAATGCTATTTTTGGTATTGATATAAAAAAACGAATATTACAATAGATTTTCAATTGCCTTTTATAGCCAATTTTTACAAGTGTGTTGTCGTTTCTTTTTAATGTTTGCAGGCGCAAGTTGCAAGGGTGGTGGAGACCAGTGGCGGTGGCCAGTGGTGGATGTGATGGGTGCGGAGGTCGAGAAGATGAGAGGCAGTATGATTAGGGTTTTCTTTTTTCCTTTTTTGGCCGAAAGTTGGCTTAGGTTTTGGGTCATGTGGGCCTTGGGTTAAGGTTAATGTAATTGGGTTTAGTATTGGTTTTAATGGTTTTGGGTATTGGGTTTTCTGATATTTGTCTGGTTTGCTTGTATTGGGTCTATTTATGGGTTGGTTGGGTTTGAGTCTTTATGGGGCCTAGGCAATAATTGGGTTTTACAATCCTTTTACGAAAAGTCTATAATATCCCGCTAAACCCAAAAAGCTTCTAACTTTTGATACGTTCCTTGGCTGTTTCCAATCCACAATAGCAAAAATCTTACTCGAGTCAACTCTAATGCCATCACCCGACACAACGTGTCCTAGTAATCCGACCTCTCGGAGCCAAAACTCACTCTTGCTAAACTTAGCATACAATTGCTTATCTCTTAAAGTTTGCAAGACAATTTTCAAATGTTCTTCATGATCATTCTCATCCCGAGAATAGATCAATATGTCATCAATGAAGACAACCACAAACTTGTCCACATACGGTCTGAAGACACGGTTCATCAGATCCATAAAAATCGCAAGTGCATTCGTTAAACTAAACGGCATGACCAGAAACTCGTAATGGCCATACCTTGTTCGAAATGCAGTTTTCAACACATCTTGCTCTTTCACTTTCAACTGATAATAACCAGACCTTAGGTTTATCTTAGAGAACACTGAAGCTCCCTTCAGTTGATCAAAGAGATCATCAATCCTTGGTAAAGGATACTTATTCTTCACTGTCACTTTATTGAGTTACCTATAGTCTATGCACAACCTCATAGATCCATCTTTCTTCTTCACAAATAATACCAGAGCACCCCACGGTGAGTAGCTCGGTCTCACAAAACCTTTATCCGTTAACTCTTGCAACTGAACCTTCAGTTCTTTCAACTCTACAGGTGACATCCTATACGGAGCAATTGAAATAGGTGTCATTCCTAGAATTAACTCAATCCCAAACTCGATCTCTCTCACTAGAGGTAATCCGAGTAACTCCTCCGAGAATACATCCAGATACTCACATACCACCGGCACTAATTCAATCTTCACCTCAGAATTTTGAGTATTCAATACAAACGCGAGTTAGGACTCACATCCCTTTCTCAAGCATTTCTCTGCCACTAAGGAAGAAATCATCATTGGTAGACTATTTGATCCACCTGATTCAACTTGAATAACATCTCCACCTTCACATTTCAGCTCGATAAACTTACTACCACAGTTCACTAAGACACTATGCGTAGTCAACCAATCCATGCCAAAGATTAAATCAAACTCATCAAACGGCAACAACATCAGGTTTACCGAAAAATAATGACTCTCAAACATCAAAGGACTATTCTTACACACCTTGTCCACTAACACATGCTTACCTAACGGGTTTGACACCTTAACCACAATGTCCGTAGACTCAACGGTCATACTCAAACTAGATTTTAGTCTCATGCAAATATAGGAATGGGTAGACCCTGGGTCAATTAAAGCAATAACAAAAGTGTCATAGAGAGAAAAAGTACCCGTTATCACATCTAGGGAGGATGCCTCTTCGCGAGCGCAAATGGCATACTTCCTTGTAGGTGCTCGACCCTCCAGTCTCATAGCAGAATCTCGCGATGCACCTCTACCACTAGCTCCCCTCCCGTGTTCTTTGGTGGCCTACCCCCCGTAGGTACATTGCTATATCTTATCTCTTGCTTCTCTTCCTTGTCATCCCTCTCGGGGCAATTTCGGATAAAATGGTCGGGGGAACCACACTTATATGATTTATTTATTACCCCAACACTCTCTAGTGTGATATCTACCATAACTTGGACACTCTAGTTTGTTCTTCGGATTGCCCACACTTTCCATCGAGGTGGCTTGACTCTTGAACCCTAATGAGTGTTGCCTTGATCTCGAGTTGAATATCCCACTGATGTAGTGGTCGAGGATTTGCCTCCTTGGATCTTTTCGATTGAGCTTGGTGTGATTTTCCCATTGGCCATTTTCTCGCATCTCGAGCCTCATTCACCACCCTTCTATTTTCCTTACTTAGTTCTTCGGCCTTACTTGCCCTATCAACTAGCATTACGAACTCTTTCAATTCCAGAATACCAACTAGGAGTTTGATATCCTCATTCAGTCCATCTTCAAACCTTTTACATAAGTCGGTCTCCATCAACACTCATTCTTGAGCGTATTTGCTAAGCCTAACAAACTCGCGCTCATATTCTGCTACTGACATTCTTCCTTGCTTCAACTCAAGGAATTCCTTCCTTTTTCGACTTGTAAATCTCTGGCTTATATACTTCTTCCAAACTCTTCCAGAAAGAAGTCCCACGTCACCCGCTCTCTCGAGACTACCGACGTCAACGTCTTCCACCAATGGTATGCCAAATCTTTTAGCAAAGATACGACACACTTCAGGTTCTCTTCAAGTGTACATGAGAGTTGATCAAACACTCTCATCGAGTTCTCCAACCAAAACTCTGCCCTCTTAGGGTCATCATTTATCTTAGCTCTAAATTCCTCAGCCTCATGTTTCCTAATCTTATTCACCGGGGGCTTCGTTACTCTCACTACTTCTATACCTTGAGGAGTCACTGGAAATGGCTGAGGTATAGGAGAAGGTGGAGGAGGTTAAGCATTAGGATTTGCTTGAACATACTCCAAGTACTAGTTACTCATCATCTAGAGAAAGGTTTCTTGAGCCTCATCTCCTTGACCCCCAGTCTCGGGTTCACTCTGCACAGGCGCGGTCCCTTGCGTGGGAGCTAGCGCATTACTAGATGCGTCATCAGCAGCCGATTAATCGGGATCTATACACTATATAAAATAAGTTTAAAATCATCAGAAGCCAACCACACTATCATTATACGCTTATGGCATGTATAGCTAGACTCTGACACCCACTACGGTAGTCCTAAAACTGACTAAACCATAGCTCTGATACTACTAAATGTAGTACCCCTTACCCGTAATTCCCATCGAAATTAAGTCGGAGGCATTACTGGATTAAAACCATGTGATCGCCACTTAGGCTCATTGTGACTACTTACTTAAGTCACCTCAATAACATCATTCTCTATTTATGAGACCTCACACAATTACATGAGAGTTCTTGAGACCTTATCGGAAGCTTCTACGATTTTAAAAATTTGTCCACCTAAACAGGAATTACACACCCGTGTAAGGTGAGACACGCCCGTGGAGTTCACCCACGCCCATGCCCTCAACCCGTGCATAAAAACCCAAGCATACTGCCAATGCCCCATGACTAGGGCACACGCCCGTGCTCACCACCCGTGGTGAACACTGACTACACCACACGGCCTGAAGTCTAGACACACGCCCATGTGGCTAGCCCGTGGCCTATATTTCTCAAATCTGTCAAAGAGACAAGGCCAATGCACACGCCAGTGGGCTGGCCGTGTGTCACACATGACCTATACACATACCCGTGTACCTATCCACATGGACAAGAACAAAGCTATTTGCCAAGTTCTTCTCACTCCCCAATCAAACACAACATGCACTCATCTAATTCATCTATAATCAACTCATATTGAAATACAAACCCACATGGATAACTACATCTTTTCATATAATAAAATAGCCAACAACTATTGCATTATACAAAATAGATTATCCGTCTAAAGGCCAACACATCTTAGCCATTTACAACAAAATTTACTAACTTTTCTAGCCTCTATACATGCCATATACAAAACATCAAGTCTACTATACCAGAGTAAGCTGATAGTGTGGGTGATCTTCCGATTAATCCACGTATCTTGATTCAACCCTCTTTCTCTATAAAACAAGGGAAAAGAAAAAGAGTAAGCCTTGAGCTTAGTAAGTTTACACATAAACAATTTATGCATTCTAGTATAAACTAAACAACAATTAGCATTATACTACCAAATAAATTCACATCCACAATTATGCTTACTCTTTCTATCCCTTACCACATTTCCAACACATCATAAGTCACATAATTATAATCATTGACATGCACCCCTGCACTCAATATCACATTTACTCAATATATGATACATCATTATTCTTAATAATACATCCACAAGCTAATTTCTCGGTGATTTCGCACTTAGCCCACCATAATCTATTTATAAGGTAGTATCGCACTTAGCCTACCAACAAAGGTATTCATAGTGGTTTCGCACATAGCCCACTAAATAATATACTTAACTATGGTATCGCACACAGCCCATCGTTGTTAAGTATTAAGGTGGTATCGCACTTAGCCCACCATCAAGCATTATCACTACACATTTACATATCTACTTGTAATCCATTCATCCATTCACAATATCTACTACATTCATTCCACTTGAACCACATCGGTTCTCAATCATTCTCAATCATGCTATACACTAGCTAGCATCAACAAATTGTAAGTATGAATGCATTATTTACGCATAAACTTACCTCGGTACTCAAAAGTATAGAGATGTGCAATTTAGTCCACCACCTTGCTCTTGCCTCAATTTTGATTCAGGCTTCATCTTTTTTGATCTATAATGATAAATCAAATCATTCAATACATACATTGATTAAATTGACCATTATCTCATACTTTAGCAAAATTACCATTTTGCCCCTAAACTTTCTCATATTTATAGTTTTGGCCCAAAGCTCGTAAAGTGATTTTCATTCAACTTTCTAGTCTTTCATGCTTAGCCGAACCATTTATTCAACTAAAGCAATCATCAAATCTCTCTAAATCACACATATATGACCAAACTCAAAACTTTCACAAACAAGTCCCTACTTGCATTTTTCATGGAAATCACTTAGCAAAAGATGCTTCTACTACATCAAGCTTTCATATTCTTCCATAAAACATCAAAATACATGCATGTCATACATGAGTACATTTTTTAACATCCATCTTAGCTCAACATATAGCTAAAAATAGCTTACTCATGCTACTAGGACTTCAAAAATACGAAGAATATCAAAAACGGAGCTAGAATACACTTACTAGCTAGCTTGAAAAGTTGAAGAGCCCAAACAATGGCTTCTCTCAATTTTCGGTAGCTTGGGGAAGAAGATGAATGAAATTCTATCATCTTTCCCTTTTTAATCATTTAATTGACAAATGACCAAAATGCCATTTTGTCAAACTTTCAAATTTTAACCAATTCATGCCTGATTTTGTCCAAAAATTAGAATTTGGGAAAATTACTATTTAATGATCTCTAATTGGTAATCCAAAGCTATTTCACACGAATAGCTTTTAGAATATCACATTTTGTAACTTTTACAATTTAGTCCTTTTGGTCAATTCAACCGCAATTTAATAAAATTGCTTCCTAAAACTTTCACACTAACATGCAAACATGGCATAAACCTCAAAAACTCATACATATGCCTCAAATTTATGATCTTGTACCAATATTCTGACTAGGCCTTAAATCGGGATGTTACATATTTTGTATTACAGGAATGTTTGCTTTCTTTAATTAATTCATTCTTTTCAAATTTTATTCTTGATAAATTTCTATTTTTTCCAATTATTATGATCATTTTCAAGCATTTTGCATTGAAATAATGATTAATGGACTAATAATACTTTCACAAAAAGAGTTTTGCATATTATTCTGGAAGCTTCTAAATAGTACAAGAACCTGAAATAGGACTATTATTTAGAACTCACCAAGCCTAAGGGTTGAAAATATTTGAGAAAGAAGAATCTAAATCGTGACTAGTTCTTTAGATTTTCTATCAAAAATATCGGCTGACCAAGAAGACAGGATATTACGTCAGTCACACAACCTTGAAGAGCAACGAGCAATGACAACCTAGACATTAAAAAGGGATCATTCTGGATCCATGCAAATATCATCCATAACACATCTAGTTAGGAGCATTCGATTCATTCTAATCATTGCATCCTAATTATTTGGCATAAGCATAGGCCCATGAAATTGATTCTTCAGTTTAAGCATAGGCCCATGAAATCGATTCTACAGATTATGTCCCCTAGAGGACGGTGTAGCAAGATAGGTGAATCCACAAATCGCATCTCCCTGAAGTAGCAGTGGAGCAGATTGAAGTCACAGATCTTATCTCCTTAAAGTTGCAATGGAACAAATCAAAGATGGCGAATCTCATCTCCTTGAAGTTGCAGTGGATCAGATTAAAGCCATTAACCTTATCTCCTTGAAGTTGCAGTGAAGCAGGGTGAAGATAGCGGATCTTATTCCCTGAAGTTGTAGTATAATAGATTTAAGCTACTAGTTACAAATCTTATACCCCTGAAGTTGCAGTGGAGCAAGATAAAAAAAATACACAAACCTTATCTCCCTGAAGTTGCAGTGAAGTAGGTTGAAATTACCAATTCTTATCTCCTTGAAGTTGCAGTGGAGGAGGATAAAAATGTACAAATCTCATCTCCCTGAAGTAATAGTGGAGCAGATTGAAGTTACAACTCTTATCTCCCTGAGGTTGCAATGGAGCAGACTGAAGATAGCGGATCTTATTTCCCTGAAGTTAAGTGGAATAAATTAAAGCTACGAGTTACAAGTCCTATACCTCTGAAGTTGCAGCAGGTCGGATCAAATCTATCATGGCGAATCTTATCTCCCTAAAGTTGTAGTGGAGCAGATTGAAGCCACAAACTTATTTCTCTGAAGTTGTAGTAGAGCATACTAAAGATAGTAAATCTTATCTCCCTAAAGTTGTAATGGAGTAGATTGAAGCTACAAGTCTAATCTCCCTGAAGTGCATCGAAGCACTAATTCCTATGCCCCTGAAGATGCAGTGGGATGGAATGAGGCTACTTGAGGAAGAGGAGCACCAAAAGAAGTCAAGGCTTGGCAAGACCAGGCAAAATTGGCCCTTTAAAAGACTTTACTTCATTCCCATTACACGATAACGAGCAAATAGGGGTAGCTGTAATAGGCCAATTTTAGCCTGGGCCCTGAATAATTAAAAACCAAATAAAAACATGAAATAAGTCCAAATTATCAAAGTCCATTTACAACACCAGATGGCCCAAACTAAATCTAACCCAATTACAAGCCCAAAATTAACCCTAGCCCACAACAAATCGAAAAAACAAGAAAAAACCCTAGCTAGGTGCGCCACAACAGCCTCCAGCCCGCTCCACCACCGCACGCCACGTCAGTACCTCCATACATCACTGCGTGCCAGCAAGCGTCCTTCACCTTACCTGCAAACCAAGCAAAAAAGAACAACACAACAGGAAAGGAAAAAACAAATAGAAAAATGTAAAAAAATTTTGACTATAAAGCCGATTAAAATTCATTTGTAAAAAAAAAAAAACTTTTTTTGAAATACAAAAAAATAGATACATCAGAGAATCAAAAAATTTCCAAATGTTCTAATTTTTTCATCTTTTTATATTATATGTTTCTTTTATTTTTATTTTCTCTTAGTTTCTGTTTTACTTTTCATTTACAAAAAGAATAAAACAAGATACAAAGTAAAAAAAGGGAGAAATCTTACCTTTTTCTTGCGTTTCTATCGTCGTGGGTGGCCGAGGACCGCCCTCTCCGATGAAAGAGGGCATTTTTCGGGCTAGGGAGACGAAAAGCCAAAAAAATGGTGACTTTTTATTTTTCGGCCATCATGGATGGCGGCACCGTTACCAACGGTCGGCGATAGGGGTGTTCAATCGGTTAACAGACTGAAATAACATTAACCGAATTAACAGACCTTTCAAAATTTTAACAGATTAACCAACCGAAATTTTTCAATAAAATTATGAGCGAAATTTTTGATTAATTGATCGATTAACGAATTAACCAAAAATTATATGTTTTTTATTTTGGTTAAAATTAACCAATTAATCAATTAATAGAATTAACGAATTAACCAAATTAACCAAATTAACGAATTAACGAATTACCGAAATGAATCACTACATAATTAAAAAATTACATAATTTTAGTTTTAGTTTTAGAATTTTTTATTTATTAAATTATTTGTAATTTTTTGATTGGGTAATTGGGTTGGGTTGGATATTTGGGTTTGGATTGGGTTTAGATGAATAGTGGGCCTATTTATATATTATAATTTTATTTATTAATTTTTTCGGTTAAACAGAAAAATTTCAGTTAACTGACCGATTAACAGTATTAGGTCGGTTAACCGAATTTTTTTGGTTTTACCCGAATTTTGTACACCCCTAGCCGGCGACCACCACGGTGGGCCGACGATCGGAGCCTAGCCGGAATTCGGAAGGGGGGAGAGAATTTTGAAAGATTTCTAATTTTTTTAAAGGGGTTGAAAATGAAATAATTTTTTTTGGGGGGCTTTTATAAAGCAATAAAACTGCGTCGTTTCAATGAGTGCAGAAAAGCCCCAAAACGATGTCGTTTTGGGGAGGCCCACCCGACCCGCCTCAGGATCCCGTGTTTTTTATGTTGATGGTCTATTTGTGCGGATAGCCCTTCCGCATTTTCGATCTGCTTTAATTTAGTCCTTTTGCCACTTTTTCTTATTTTTAAATTTGACCACAAAATTTATTGATTGTTTCAATTTAGTCCCTGTCTCATTGATGCGCTGGAAGTGGACACGTGTCTAGGGATTGGGATTTTTTCCCATTTGGTCCTCGCATGTTTCCGCGCTTGTCATTTTAACCCCTTAACCCTTTTTTGTTTAATTTTTTTATTTTATTAGGATTTTTACCCCAATTTTTGTTTACATTTCGATATTAGTCCCTAATTTTATTGTTAATTTTAATTTTTTAATTTTTATTTTTTTCTCGTTGATTTAATTCCAACCATTTCCACAAATTTCTTATTTATTCAATTATTTATTTTGTTTGGTTATTTATTTATTATTAATTCGTTATCTTTTACACTAAAAATATGAACTATTTGCAATCTTTTAAATATGCATTTTCTATTATTTTGTTATTATTTTTGCATACTATTGTTGCATTGTTTTATGTATTTTCGTGTCATGGCTGCTATTATTTTAATCGTGCGTTCTCCGTTTTATCGTCTTATTTATTTATTTATCGCTACCTGATTATTGATATTATATTCGTCTTTGTAATTACATTATTATTATCATAATATCTTGTCATCTATTTTATGTCATTTTTAAACATTACACCAATTTTCGCCGACATTCGTAACAAAAAAAAATTTCAATAATAAGGCAATGTTTCAAATTTTGGAGACTCGAGAAAATCGTATCCTATCTTACGGGATTTCGATTTTTCTCATCAAATCTAAATAGCCAAAATACCAAACATCCTTTTAAACTTTAAAATATATAAATATTAAATAAAAAAACACATAAAGACAATATTCCGTGTTTAGAAACTCGAGAAGGTCGGGCCCTAACCTACGGGGTTCCGATTTTTCTCGTTGGATCTAAATAACTGAATATCCTTCTAGATTTAAGTTCGTGAGATTTCAAAAAAAAAATAAAAAATAAAAAATAAAAATAAAGACAAGCTTATTCTCAAATGTTCAAGGTATCGTGTCCTAACTCACGGGATATGACATTTGGTTATCTGGAGATGAGCGGGTCTTTAACATTTGTTTCAATTTATTCAAGCAATTTTTTGTAAAATTAACAAAAAATTATCGTATTGCGTTTTTTAAGTTTTCAAATTTTCGACATTTAAGACATTAATTAATCAATTCGGTACCAATTTTGGGCGTGACGAGGGTGCTAATCCTTTTTCGCACGTAATCGACTCCCTAGCCCGTTTTCTCGAATTTCGTAGACCATAATCACTGTTTTAATAAACCAAAATATTTTATTAAAACGATCAAACTACAAGGTGATCCGATCACACCTCATAAAAAAGGATTGGTGGCGACTCTATTTTCGTTTAAATAAAAGTCGACCCTGTTTTTTAAAAAGAGATGGTTTCGACAATTATTGTTATACCTCTACGAATAAGGACGTGTGGCAGATCGAAAGGTCACCTGAGGGATGTACTCCACCTGCCACAAATCGAGAGGTCGCTAGAAGCTTCACTCCTCATTTTAGCCACTTAGCCTTTTGTTAAAGACATTATTGTTTTAGTCACCAAATCCCATGTAGGTTCAACTGCTCCGTACCTTTAATCAAATGAATAACATGGTATGTCTTGTCACAGATATTCTTGTCCCATTGAAGACATGCACCCTTACACATCTCACAATGATGGCTTGATTGCAAGTCCAGCACATTAATGTTATTCTGCATGGGACCTCACCTATAAAGAGCCCCTAAAACGATAAAGAGAGGATCAGCTCTCGAATATACTTGCCTATACTCTGTCAACTTACCTTCAGCACTTAGTCTTCATACTTTCTTCACCTCCAGTCTCTATAACTTCCAACTCTTTGTCCCGATTGAGTGAAACAGCCTCCATCAACACCACTACACCCTCCTCTTTATTTCTTCCTTATTGTACCTTTGTATCAACAATTATATATTTTTGTTTTATATTCCAAATGCACCAGTTTTTTTATCAAATTCTTTCACTTTCAAAAGACTATAAATCTTCTCCACCCTCCCTCAGTTAGTCCATTTACAATGTCCACTCAGTTAAATACCAAACTGTCTGTCCACTAATGAAGTGACAAAGGCAGCGTTCTTTATAGAAAAAGCTAAAAAAAATGAACTTATTGACAGACAAGGTTGGATAATAGCTGAGAAATTTGGCCCCAAAAAAGAAATTAGATTAAAGTTAAAAGCAAAAGCATAAGCATAGGCTTAGCTTTTTATTTTGAGTTAACAAAAACAAAAGCAATAACTTAAAATTAAATTTGCAGATGCATATATTCAGTACCTGAAATTTAAGTGGTAAGTAGCGCATCAGACTTTTTAAATCAATTTTCAATGAATATGCTTAATATTATAATTCCCTTCCACGAGAAAACTTTATATTCATCACAGATATAGTGAAAATGAGATAGTTTTGTTGTTTATGTTGTTCGTATTCAAGTGTTATCGTCCAATGTAAGTAAACATTAGATATGAGTATGTTCAATCATTTTTTAGACTAGGCATTATAATTGCTGAACCATTTCTCAATACTTATATTTGAATATATATCCAACATAAATATTAAAAAAATTAAATGAAGAACCAAAGCAACGTAAACTTGCTTTTGTTAATAAGAGGGATAAAGAGATAAACAAGGAGAGTAACATTTCTATGCATAATAGACGAATTATGAAGCTACAAGTCATTACCCTCGTACCATGCTAGTTACAAGATGTGCAAGGCCTTCAAGCCTAAAGATACAATACATGTATTATATAAATATATATATTCTTTTTTTTTTCTTGTTCATTTTTCTTTATCTTGAACAAGAATTTACTACATAATTTCATCCCAACCCTTTATATTTCTTTTTGCTAGGGTGGACAAATATTTTTCCATATCTTCCTAACTTTTAGATTTTGGATTAAGCTCCCATAGATAATTGTTTCCACTCAACCAGACGCCGTAAAAAATCCATAACCTGCAAGAAAGGAAAGATTATGTTAAGTTACTAAAACAAAAATAAAATAATACTTGTTTGTGCTAGTTTTGGAACTTACCTCATCTGGTTCTTGTAAAGAATATGATGCATTGGTGTCTTTGGGGTACTTTGAGACAAGAATTCCGAAACCTTGTCCTCTGTCTCTCAATATCTAATAACAATGGGGAAAAAAACACAACTGTTAGCACAAGATCTACAAGTTTAATAAAGCAAAGACATGCCTTGTCATTAATTTTGAGCATTGGATACCTTAAATGCATCTTCATCTGTGCGATCATCTCCAATATAGACAGGGAAAACATCGGTACAGTTAGCGAATCCTATAAAAAGATGTTTATAATAACTGTTAGTACACATCATCCCCTCAATACATCAAATATTATTTATATTAAAGAAAAAAACAACTTACCAAGAGATTCTAGTAAAAATTCAAGGGCTTTCCCTTTGTCCCATTTAATAGTAGGACGGATTTCAAGAACCTTTCTGCCTTGAGTTAGTCGTAGCTTGGGGTACTCCTTTAAAACTGACTTAACCTGTTGTGCCAGTTCACTCCATTTCTGTTGTTTTGAAGCAAAGGGTCAAGTGCCAATAAAATAGTCGGAATAATTCTAAGTTAATAATAGCAATTTGGCTTTTTTTATTACCTTTTCATCAACACAACGGAAGTGTACAGAGACACAGAACTTGTTGTTCTCCACCTTAGCTCCTGGAGTTGATTTGGTGGTCTCAACCAATTGTTTGTAAACCTCGTCAATCATGGGAAGAAATTCACTTGCTGGTTGGAAAAGAACATGTTCTGTCACTTTGTCAGTTTTGGAACGTTTCTCTGGCCCTTTAATGTCCATGCCATGACTTCCAGCGTAGTACAGTTCAGCTAATTTCACAAATTTATACACCTACAATTTGCAAAAACAATGAAAAAAAATATATTTAAGTTCGGGGGAAAAAAGTTGGTATGTTTTTTTTTTTTTAGAATAAAATCTGTGGCCAGGAAATGCACCTTGTCCCTGCATCTGCCACTCACTATAGCAGTAGGAAAACACTTTGCTAGCTTTCTCACTGTCTTTCTCATCTGGTGTACATAAGCATGAAAATGTAAGTATTGATGAAAATACTCAAAAGGGTTATACAAAGGTTAACCATAGTTTTATATAAGACAAATAGGCAACCTTGTTG
This sequence comes from Gossypium rotundifolium, assembly GCA_025506655.1. Classification (NCBI taxonomy): domain Eukaryota; kingdom Viridiplantae; phylum Streptophyta; class Magnoliopsida; order Malvales; family Malvaceae; genus Gossypium; species Gossypium rotundifolium. The sequence continues at coordinate 45,022,994 of CP106732.1, read as the reverse complement.
GACATGAAAGCTCGATCTGGATCCTCAACAATTGGTGAAAGTGTGCCATCGTAGTCCAGAAACATTACTATTTGTTTCCCTTTCGATGCATCTATTATCTGCTCAAACATCTCCAGGGCAGATGGATGGTGTAGCTACAAAACAAATCAGAATCTTTATTGGGTTGAAGAAAGAGCAAACCCATTTTTATTGAAGGGTTGAAATAGCTTTAGAACTTACATTCCAGGAACCTTGATCATCAGGTGTGGATTTTATATGAGTTGGTGAAGAAGCTCTCATGGAATCAACCCATACACTGGCTCTTGCCCCAGCATTGATTTCAAGGTTGTGAAGCAACCTCTTTGTTGAAATGGAGATATAACCATGAGGTGCTGGCGGCTTTTGAGCTGATACCGTCACTGTGATTGACATGTTGAGGACAGATTTTGCATTAGTCATTATATTTTGACCACCACCACCCATATTCTTTGCTCTCTCTTCTAAGAAACCCACTATAACAAAACAAAGCATTTTTAGTAAAAAGCTACCTTAAAAGCTAAAAAGCCCACAGTTCTCAATAGGTCCCCAAAATACAGAATAACAACAATAAAGAACTTACCCATTTTGTGGATATTAAGGTGTCTAAAAAGAACCAAGTGTTAAGATGTTAATGTGAAGGTAAAGAGGAGGAGGAGGAGGAGGAGATTTGAAACAGAGGAGTTTACAGAGTACTCAAAGGAAGAATAGGCAGAGAAATAGGGAGAAGAGAATGTATGTGAGAGAGACATAAGGGGATTGAAAGCCCATTTTATAGCAAACCAGACACAAAGCGACGAAACAAACTAACTATGCCTCTCTCCTAAATATGGGACCCACCGTCCTCCATGACCATATCCTGAGTTTTTGCTTTAAGGGGCTCCACCGCCACGTGGTCCCACAACCCAAATCCCATGCCTTTGTTAAAACAGCCGTCTTTAGCCTAAGCAGTGTGAAGTAAAAAGGCAGTTTTAACAGGCTGCTAGCAGTTATGCCATTTGGACCATAGCCTTGGATGGCTCGCATCATATGGGTTTGTGCCACCTGTGCTCACCAAATCGCATCATTTAGCTTGTTAGGTCTGTTCTTTAGTTCTCTATGCAAAAGTTTTATTATATAAATAAATCTCCTTTAAAACTTCACATGAAGCTAGTCAGTATATCTAATTTGATCCAATAGAAAATTATTGCTGTGTTTCTATTGGCTGAATCTAGTCCAGTCTTGAGAATTGAGACAGAACAGTGCCCAGCTCTGCCCAATGTTGGGGCTCATTTAATTAATTAATTATTGTTTATAGTTTATCCTCATTTTCTCTGCTCTTTTGTTTCTGTAAGTGGAAGCATCAGTCGATTACCATTACTTGCATGCCAAGGATGTGATTTACGGTACGAGATTCGATATATCCCTCGCTTACTCAACTTGTTCAACAATTGTCGATTAATTTCAACGTAATAATTTGAGATTCACAAAGAAATTTGCTAACATGGGTTAATCTAATCAAACAATCAAAAGTAACACATGTTTAATTCAAGAAACGGGGAATTGATTCTTCAACCCCTTTGACTGGAAGATGTTTTTGAATCCCATATTCCGTTGTCGAAGCAACTTATTTTTTTATCTTACTTTATCAAAATGGAAGAATAATGATAAAATTATTTTATAAAAATTTTGACAGTATTTTAACCTATTTTATATAAAAAAAAACTTACAAACTTTAGATATATAAACATTTAAAGCAATTCTCAATACTTAAATTTTTCAAACATACCAATAAATTAAGTTTCATGCTTTATTATTTCATTAAAAAAAATTATAAAATACTTGCAAAGAAAACATAACGAAAATATTTAAATTTAGTTTACAATACAATATATATATATATATATATATATATATATATATATATATATATATATAAGCCTAGGTACATGTCATTTATATAAATTATAAAGTCAACTTTTCACCAACATTGTTTGAGTTGATCTTCGGTTCTTTAGATGCTGTTGGAATGACTTACCGAATCTAACTACTTGCACACAGAAAATAAACAAATCGTGCGCTAAATATTTTTTTATGCTCAATGGTGTTAATCTCATATAAATCATTACATAAGTATTGAATATAAATTAATTGATAGAAATAAATTAAAACTTGATTACAAATATAATTAATAACATCACAATAAAAAAAAGATTCTAATATTAATAAACTTTAATATTACGATATTGACAAATCAAATAAAAAATATTTTAATCAAATTCAAAACCACATAATTAATTTAATTACACAATACAAATCCTCTTATTTTGCCACTTGTATTTATTTCTTTAACAAGTGACGGGATTCAAGTCACACAATCTCTAACATTTATCATTTCAGTTTCATTTCATGCTCAAATTATATATCTCCTAATATAAAATTAGACTTCCAATACAAAACATGCTATACATTTGCTTGTTCAACCATTTGAAATATTAATATTTAAAGTCAACCCAAAATCTTGAATTTATTAATTTTATCATTGAAATCATAGTTTTCAATTCAAAATATAATCTTTTAAATACTAATTAAACCATTCAAAATTCATTCGAATTCATAAAAATAAAATTTATATAGTTAATCATAATAAAATAAATACTAAAAGCATTATGTAATAAAAATAAGATATTAGTTCAAATCTAAGTTTCAATCGCTTTGCTTCTTTTTTTCGCCTTTCTCCTTGAGATGCTCGCTTCATTTTTAGCTATAATAAAAGTAACTCAATACGAAACAATGACATTTATCCACTATAATCCTAAAAGTAATAATAACAAACTTAAATATGCATGGTTCATCAAGTTGACAACTTAAGTTTCGTAGTCCGAAATTCGCATTTCTTTTGACTCAATTATCCGTTTTCAATTCTGTCTTCATTAGAATACTCATGCTTCACAAGCTATCATTTAGCACCAACATTACACAAAGTGGCCAAAGTTTTCTACTTCCCCTTCACCATGGCCGAATGTACCAAGTAGGCTTCCCATCCATTTTTATTTCTTTTTCACACTTCTAACAAGTTAGAATTCATCTTCTAATCATTTCCTATAAAAAAATATAATTATTTCACTTAAGTTTTTTAAGCTTTCATCAACATTCTTTAATGGCAACTTTCAATGTACTTGATAAAATAAAAACTAATTGTACATATATATATAAAACAAGTTTCAAAGATTCAAAATCTATGAAAATTTTGACTTGAATTTGAACGGAAATGATGAAAGAAATTTGTTTTTCTTCCCTAACTTGATAAATGATAAAAAAATAAAAATGAAGAAATATGTTGATCTCTCTTTTACATATATTATAATAGTACTTATTAAAATATTTTTATTTTAAATAAAATATTAAATAAAAATATTTAATAAAAATATAATTTAAAAGATATAATGAAATAATTGATTTTTTTTTAAATTTGTCATCAAGTCCTTTCCATCAAAATAAAAATGAAATACTTGCACTTTAATTCCTATACTTTTTCAACTTATTTAATTTAGTCCTGAACTCGATACCGAATTTTTAACCTAACCACATGCTCGACTAATAATTCTCTATGTTTTCATGTCTGACAATTTCCTCTAAAATCGATCACAATTTCTTGTACTACTATTTATTTATAGATCACCTATTCAAAAACTTCTACTATAATTATTCTTCTTTCTTAAAAAAAAGTGGGGATGTTACAGAACGCTTGTAACACCCTTAACCCGTATCCGACGCTGGAATAGGGTTATAAAGCATTATCGGTGTTTACATTCCAGAACTATCAAAAATTTTAAAACATTTCTTTCATATCATCAATCACAACAAACCAATCAATAGCATACATATTGTCCCTTATACGAGCCTTCGAGGCCCTAAAAATACATTAGAAACAAATCAGAACTAAATCAAAAACATATAGAAATTTCAGGGAAAAGATGAAAATTTACCAACTGCAGGAGTCACACGGCCATGTGACTCACACGGCCAAAAGACACGCTGTGTCTTAGGCCGTGTAGGGATTCGAAATAAGGACACACGGTCGCATCCTAACCCGTGTCCGTACCCGTGTAACTCACTGACTTGGGTTACACGGTTAAACCACACGCCCGTGTGCCAAGCCGTGTACCCTTCGAAATAACCTCACACGCCCATGTAAAACTTGACTTGTAACACTTTGAAAACTACAGGGGACACACGGCCGTGCTTCCTGGCCATGTGTCACACATTGCTGAGACACACGCCCGTGTCTTTGCCCGTGTGGACGAAAATAGGCTATTTTACAAGCCATTTTTCTCACCCTTTTCAACATGTACCTATAATCCCTTTTGCATATATACATAAGCCCTAAAAAGGCACCAAAATCATGCATAATCAAGCCAAACACATATGGTATAATAACATCCAACCACTATGCTCAAAGGCACCTCAAATGACAACATTAAAACATGTATAACCATGTACTCAATTTGGCCAAAATAATAGATTAACTTTTAACTACGTTTGCATAATTACACAACATGTAAATCATTTACCAAAACATACCATTTGGAACCAACTGAACCACATAATCATTAGCATCAAATACATATATGCTTACTATGGCAAAACACCAATTCACAACAAGTTATATGGCATATCTAATATGCTCATTCAACTACTTTTCTATCTACCATCATTCAACCATAACAAGTTATATATCAACCATTACAAGGCTACTTATATACACCTTATAATATATATCACTTTACCAACACAAGACCAAAATGAAAACTAACCAAATGGTCATTTCCACAACCAAAACACATAGGCTAACATTAGCCAAAATACTTATACATGCCATTATAACCTTAACCAAGATATCAAAATCTACCGATATAATCTCCGGATAGTATGATAAATCTCCAACGAGCTTCCAACCCGATCGAGCTTCCGATAGTCTGTAAGTAAAGAAAAATAACTACGTAAGCAATGAATGCTTGGTAAGCTCGTATACACTTTAATCATATCTATCCATTTCATATATAATATATATATATATATATATATCAAGAATAATTATACACCAATACCACACTATTCATGAAACCAAATTCAACAACTCACAAATTGAATAATTCCACAGCATCACTTATACCTTTATCCCTAACAAAGTAGGATTTTATAAACTTTAAATCCTTTTCAATTTTCTTCCTTTCGTTTGCATGCCATTACTTTCCATTACATTTACTTCCTTTAACTTAAATAAAATCATCAATTTAACTTATCATTCTCTTTTCCATCACTCATTTCATACACATAATACACAAGACACAAGCATATCATCAACCATAGCCACAAGCTAGTGCATTTAAACATAGCTCTTTTAGAACTAATCACATGATAAACCATTTCATAAGAATTTGCATAATTTAAACCTTACCACTTTTTCGTGAGTACAAGCATATTTTCATTTGAGCACTTACTATTTCAATACGACTTATAAGTAAACATAATACCATTCAACCAACAGCTTGGCACTTGCCTAAGCATTAAACACCAACACACATTTGCGCACTTGAACAGATTTCATATAAATTCAACATTAATAACCTAATTTTCTCAACATGTCACACTTGAGTTCATTACTCGTCTCAAGTTACATAATTACCATGTATCAACATATCAAAGATATTTATATATGTACATGTCATGATACATATCATTATTCTATCGTTTCATGATATACATATATCATTCATTTCAATATATCATGTACCATCATTTCCATGTATTTCATGTATATACCTGTATTAGCTCGTATCAAACTCATATCGTCTCGAAACAGCACATTTTTCGTTGAACCACTTAGAATAATAACAAATACGCGGGAAATCTCGCACACTATGTGCCAACACATGGTCGAAACCATCTCTATCTCATATCTCATATAGATGCTCACTCTCGAGCTATCACCTTGTCTCGCTTTCACACAAGTTTGGCGGTCAAGGCGTAACTAGGCGGTCTTTGCTTCACACAAGTGACGATATGATAACATATGCCGAAAAACTTCGTACCACCGGTAGAACGCACAGGACCAGCACCCAAAACATGGTAACCCCTAATGACATGTCATTTGTATCCTAAATATTCCTAAGGTTCAAACGGGACTCGATAGTCATCGTGCGTTGTTGAATTTCCCTCGTTTAATTATAAGCCAAATTGTATAATAACATATATATATCTCGATTCATTTTCAATAAAAATTCACATAATAACATTCAATTTAATCAAAAACATACATAGCATAGTTCATGCAAACTTACCTGGCTAAATTACAGAAATACCAAAGTTCAAGGGCATTTTGGTAATTTTTCATTTTCCTCGATTTTCCACCTGATCTTGATCTAAATTAATAATTTCATTCAATAAATTAATTTAGAGAATAAAATAATTCATTTCATACAATTTGGTTATTTTTACATTTTTACAAAATTACCCCTAAAGTTTTACTTTTATTCAATTTAGTCCCTGAACCCAAAATATGAAAATTAACCATTTTTACCCAAAATTGAGCTTAGAAAAATTATCATGAGCCCATCATGCAAAAATTTCACATTAAATGCTTGTACTTTTATCAATTTAACAAATTAATCCCTAATCAAAAAATTCATCAAAATCACTTAACAAAATACTTATAAATATAAATCAACATTTCAAATTCATCATATAACATAAAAAATCACAAGATTCATCAATGGAAACATTCAAAATATTTAACAGTTTCAAAATCGAAGGTACGAGCTAGCTAGATCTATTTGCAATGATCTCAAAAACATAAAAATTATTAAAAATGGGACGAAAAATACTCACATGCAAGCACAAATAGGGATGGCCGAGTGAAGCTTCATCCGTGGCTTCTTTTTTACCTTGCTATTCGGTTGAAGAAACAAAAATAAAGATGCATGTTTTATTTTGTTTCTTTAATTATTAACTATTTACTTATTTAACTTTGAAAACTAACCAAAATTTCAATAATTTCAAGCCATTACCATCCACTACCAACTCTAATGGTCTAATTTTCATATAAGGATTTTACTATAAAGTTCTATAGCTATTTAATACCTTTAGCTATTAGAACTTAACTTTTGCACTTTACGCGATTTAGTCCTTTTTTAATTAATTAACTATCGAAACGATAAAATTTTTCAACAAAACTTTAATACCACCTTCATTACACTCCGTAAATATTTACGGCTCCGTAAATATTTATGACTCGATTTATAGAAAATGAGGTCTCGATACCTCAATTTCTAAAACCACTTGACCTTAGGGTCATACCACTTGAACTTAATAAATCGCTTATAAAAAAAAACCACAATATCAAAAACCTTTTTAAAATCACAATTAACTCTTGAATACTAAATATAATATTTACAAATTTACTTTTCAGATTTGGTGGCCCCGAAACCACTTGTTTAGCACCAACGAAAAAGCAATTTATTATAATGCTCTAATTTGATCAATTTTTGTCATTATGCTTATTGAATTTTAAATTTTCACTCCAAACCCATACGATAGCATTTGTAGGGTTGTAAATGAACCGAGCTTGAACGAACAAACCTCTGTTCATTTTTGTTTGTTTATTTTTAAGTTTGTTTGTGTTCAGTTTGTGTTCATTAAGAATTTCAAATATTTGTTCATGTTCATTTATTTAAAATTATGTGTGTTCATGTTCATTTATTTAATGTTCACAAACATGTTCATTTAACTTAATCGAACATGTTCGCGAACATATTCATGAACATATAATTGAATATATTCAAGAACAATGTTAATAAAATAATAAATAAACAAACAAACAATAAATACATACACATTTATATTGTTTAGATATAAAATAGTCAAATATGAATTTTAATAATTATATTATAAATGAAAAATTACAAACCAGTATAATTTTATTAATATATATTAATGGAACAATGAACGAGTTTTAAGATAATTTTATTGATATATACTAATAGAATTTTTATAAGAAAATATCATTAATAAATAAAGGAGTCAATAAACGAGCTTGTTCATGAACATAAACGAACCGAACACACTCTGTTCGTGTTCGTCCGTTTATGAAACTAACATAAAAATTTTGTTCATACTCGTTTATTTAGCTTAATAAATGAAAATAAGCGAACGTTATACGAACGGTTCACGAACAGTTCATCGAACGTTTTGTTCATTTACACCCCTAAGTATTTGTTAGATCAAATCCTACTATTAATCTTAGACTATACATAAGTTACGGATTTAAGCTGTAACACCCTAAATTAGGGGTTATTTGTAATTTAAATATTTTCCCATGTGTGTGCTTGAAGAATTAAATTCTAGGATTATTAAGCATGTTCTAGGGCTTAGAACTAACCCCGAGCTAGGTCGGACTTGGAGCTAAAAACTTCTTTTTAAGTGTTTAAAGGAGGGAAGCTAGGTGAGATAGGGTTAAGAAAATTTTCGAAAGGAACTTGACACAAAGAACTAATTGGCTAAGTGGTTCCATCGCCACTTAAGTGTTGGAGGTGAAGAGGCGCAGTCACGAGTTGAGTGGCGGGAGGGCGTTTTGCGTTTTGTTTTTTATACATGCGGTGATGGGCTTAAGTAGAAAGGCCTTAAATAATTTTATGGGCAAGGTTTGGACAGGGAAAGGCGTTGATGGAGTGGCTTGGGGCGCCACTTAGGGGTGTTGGCAAAGGACTCGGGTTGAGTCGTGGCGGATCTGAGGGAGTTTTATTTTGGGCTTTGGCGTTAAAGGAAAAGGGCTCGGTATAAAGGCTTTATAAATAAATGGTGGGGTAATGTGACATGAAAGTCAAATTGGGAGAAGTGGCAAGGCGTTAGAAGAGAGCTGCGGCGGTGGGTCTTGGTTTGAACCCAGGAGCTGCACTTTGGTTTTATTTTTTTCAATCTTTCTTGGCGTGAATGGGAGAGTGTTGGCCTAATTTTGGACTCTTAATTTAATGGAAGAGTAGCTATTAGTGTTTTATTTTCATTATAATTGATGAGAAGTGGCTAGGAGATAAAGATGTAAGATAAACCTTGCTTAATTTTTGATAATTAAAGGTCAGTAGTTAATCACAAAAGCTAAGTGTTGGCCGATTATAGGACTCCTTGAGGGCTGTCCATATTCGGTTTAACACCTAGAGAAAGAGGCCAAAATTCTTCAATTTTCTTTTCTTTCTCTTCAAGTTCTTCTTCTTGAATTTTTCCTAGCCTCTCTTGTCAAATTCTTCAAAATTCTCTTCTCTTCTTGCTTCCTTTTTAGCTGAATCTACCCTCTCTTTTAAGAGAAAATTCCAGCCCTTCCATCTTGCCTTGGCCGAATCTCTTAGGGGCTGTCAAACCTCTCTTTTGTAGTTCTCCTAGTGGCGTTGGGGTAAGTATGTTCTTCCTTAAAGGAATCGGGTTGTTCCTTCTCTTTTGGGATGGCCGAATGAGTTATAAAAATCACAAAGATGGTATTTCTTGTTGTAGTTAACAGCAAGGTGCGTTGTTGGAGACTATCGGGTGTTGATTTCTCAAAGGTAAGCCACCTACACTATTCGGCCATAGGCCACTTCCCATAGTTTCACTTATAGTCGATTCTAACAAGTGTTTGGTAGGGATCTCGACAAGCCAAGTGAAAATTCAGGGATTTTGAATTATTTTGGGGCTAATTAAGGCTTCGGGATTTGTTAGGAAATCAAATCCGTTTAAGGGTCAAGATCTAGCATCGTAGATCGAATCTTCGGGATCTAGGATTCGTGGTAGTATCAGGTGTGTAAGAACTCACTACACACTTTGTTAATTTACATGATTATTGTTGTTGTTATTCACCTTTTTGGTAGTGTTTTGCTTATGGCTAAGCATGGAATCCGGGTAAGTCCCCTAACTTGTGATTTATGATATATGATTTGCATGCCATCACATGATGTTAAATGCTATGACATGATATATGATAATTGATATATAAGCATGTGATGGTGGGATTGATGAGAGGAGGGGGATGATTTTATGGATCGTCGTTAGTGGTTTTGACCACAAGATGGGTTGACCCCATCAGTTATTTGTGACCTATGGTCATCGATGGTTTTGACCACACCGATTGATAAATTACGACTAAGTCCCGGTGGTTTGGTACCACCGATGGTTTTGACCACACTTGATATATTGTGACCTATGGTTATCGATGGTTTTGACCACACGATGGGTTGGCCCCATCATTTAATTTGTGACTCTAAGTCATCGATGGTTTTGACCACAGGGGTAGTTAAGGAGTATGGATGGTTAGGTTGGGTTGCATGTTTGCATGTTAATTAATAAATTGTGTATGAGTGCATTTAGGGTGGGGATTTACACACCGAGTCTTGGTGACTCACCCTCTTCCATTACCATTTTGCAGATGAGTAGATTGTGGAGATGGAGCCGGAGAGGACTCGAGGCGGCCATGCTTATCGTTGGATTTGAAATTATTTTGTTATAGTTTAATATGATTTATTTTCTAAGTCTTTCTATTTTGGGATTGTAATAAGGCCGTTATTTATTATTTGGATGTTATTTTATTTATGTTATGTTACAAATGAAGTTTTTAAATGTTAAGTGAACCGGTTAAAAGTAATTTTTTTTAACTTAATAAAGTCTACGGGTTTTCAAAGATGTTACCATCGGATAACAAAAATTAAACCAAGTCAACTATAAATTTGACGATTTTAAAATGCTACATGATCAACCGTTTTCAAAAAGGGTTATCAACCCAACTAAATTTATAAAAAGCCCAACTAAGTTTTCAAACACAATTTTTATACCTTAGCCCAATTTTATCAAGTTTTCACCAAATTTTCAAAATGACTCAAATTATTTTACTCGTGACATCTGGATCCGTTCGGGACTCATGGTAGGGTTTGGGGTGTTACATTTTAATATCGAGCCAGGTTCAAAACTTCGGTTGTGGGGGCCCAAGGCCCAAAATGTTTTGTTTTTGTTAGTAGGCCTTATTATGATGTTTTGAGAAACTGTTTTGGCTTGAACAGCATGGCACCGAGTCTCCGGCACCAATCCACCCAAGTAAGTACTTCTATCCATTTTTGTGATATTTGATGAGGGTAGAAGGGTAAATTGGGAGCGTAGACTACTAGAGTAGAAAGCTGTTGAACTCTGGGCTAGCATATCTCATCTATGCATAAGATTTAATAATTACCTAAACAACCACGTGAGTTGTCACTAAGCAAAGGATGTGGCAATCGTTATCGCATGTTTAGGATTGGATTCGATGGGGCACGGTATTTAGCGGTCCTCGTGAATCACCTCCTACTCACTCGAATCCTACAGTGCGTAGTAACGTTTCATCCTAGTGAGACAACACACTCACAGGCTAAACTCAATAACTAAAACCCGAAAGGGACTAGCCGTTTTGTTTTTAAAGTAATTAAAACCTTGTTTAAAAAAAAGACCAAAATACCCCTCAGTTTGAAAAATAACCCAAATACCCCTGGCTTGTAAACTACCAAAATACCCTCCATATGAAAAATTTTCAAATAGAAATTTCCAAAATATCCTTCTTTTGTGAAATCACTTAGAACCCAATTTTAGGAAATCATTTTGTGAAGATACCCTGATTATGTAAAATTACTAAAATACCCTTAGGGGTAAAATTACGAAAACGCCCTTGAATTATGAAGTTTCCAAAATTCCCACGGTTTTAAATCAAAAATTTCATCACATAAAAAGTGCCCAAAAACCTTAAATTGCAAAAACATCATGATTTTAAAAATTACAAAATTGCCCTTAACCTACAAAATTACCATAATGACCCTGAATTTCAAAAATTTTTACAATACCATCAATCTGGAAAATAAATTCTTAGAAAGAACCTTCAAAGTTTTACAACTTTTGAAATATCTCTGATTTGCTAAACTTTATAAATTCACCTTGATTTGTGAAAATTTCCAAAATGCCCCTGAGCTTCAAAATTACCGAAATACCTCAGATTTCAAAATTTTTCCAAATATCCCGGAATTTAAGAGTTCCAAAATACTTTTTGACAAAATCATCCGAAAATTTTATTTTTGAAAAATTACGAAAATACCCCTGTATGACAAATTACGAAAATACCCCTAGGTAGTGGAAAAACAATCACCATGAAAACTACAATGTCTCTTTGGATTGAATGAATGAAAGACTGTGTGTTTGTATGATTATGAAAGAACCACTCTTAAAACTCTTATCATAAAATTCCTTCGCAGATAATCTAGTGAAACATGTACTAATACATAAAATTCTTAAACAGATAAATGCAATCGTTAGAATGAGTTCAAGAGATCGTGGACGTCCGTCGCGTGGCGTGGTAGGGTAGGATGACCTTATGCGAACCAACAAGGTCCGGTCATGGGTCTGAAATGAGATGCGGATCTGCCGATAGTGGAAACTGAATTTCAAGATCAGACGGGTGGTAATGATGTAGTGTCTCAAGGCGTACTCTGGTGTTAGAGCGAGTAGTGAGGCGGTAGTCTGAGTGAAACCCGTAAATCATGGTGAACGACTCAAGACTATGAATGAGGCATTTAGAGGAGTTTTGAGTGGCACCAGGTCTTGACGAATCTTGGTTGGAAGCAACAGAAAGAATCATGGATGACTTAGATTTCACGGCTGAGGAGAAGTTGAAGGGCATAATATCTTTGCTTCGGGATGAGTCATATCAGTGGTGGCTCACCGTGAGGGATGGAACAGTGGCGAAAAATCTTACTCGAGAATTCTTGAGGATGCCTACGGAAGAAGTATATCGAAACCGATTCGTGGATGCACAATGAAAGGCTTTCTTGAACCTAGATTCAAGGCAATAAGACGATGGCGAAATATGAGGCCGAGTTTCTCGGTTGAGTAGGTATGCTTGTGGTATTGTGGGTACTAGAGCATGGTATGTCAGTTGAAGATGGCCTGAGAGATGAGTGAGGATGATGATGGCTCCACAACAGGAACGGGAGTTTGCAGTCCTAGTGGAGAAGTCGAAGGTTGCTGAAGGAGTAAGACAGTCCGTTAGACGGAACCAAGATCGGAATTGGAATAAGAGGAGCTCCGGACCTTCAAAGTTTTCGGGTAATCAGTAGAAGAGGACGAGGTTTGGTGGGTCAGAGCAAGCTGCTAGGCCTGCTGCTGCTGCTGCTAATCCTCAATGGCCGCCACGGTGTGATAGGTGTGGGAAGTCTCACAAGGGGGAGTGTTGTAATGGTAATAGTGGATGCTTCGAATGTGGGTCTATGGAGCATCGTGTTAGAAACTGTCTAAAGAAAGCGAAAGGCCGAGGATGAGGTCGGGATCGTGCACCAAGCAGAAGGGATAATCAACAACCGACAAGGGGTCGTAGTGCGGAAGAGGAGGAAATGGTCTTTGCGCGGGTCGTGGGGCATCGAGGAAATCTGGGGTGATCTTGAGGCTAGACAACTGGTTTGGTTTATCTTGTAGGCGTCAAGAGGAGGCGACCTTGCCGGACGTCATAACCGGTATGTTCTTGATCTTTGGTGTGCCTTATAATACCTTGATAGACATTGGCTCAACCCACTCTTACATTGCAAGTAGTATAGTGGAAACCTTGCATCTAGACTCTGAGCTTACTTCTAGGAAGATGACTGTATTAAGCCCCCTAGGTCACTCCATAGAAGTCAGTAAACTTTATACGGACGTACCCCTAGAACTTCAAGGGGTCGTGTTCTTGGCCGATTTGATGGAACTACCGTTCCGGGAGTTTGACCTAATTCTCGAGATGGATTGCCTAGTTAAGTATCAGGCTAGCCTGGATTGCGCAGCTAAGTGCATGGTGCTAAAGACCGAAGAAGGTGATGGGGTGGTGATGATAGGTAAAAGGAGAGATTACCTGTCTAATATGGTTTCTGCATTGAAGGCGGAAAAGATGGTGAAGAAGGGTTGTGAAGCTTATGTGGTGCATGTTTGTGCCTTGGAAGCTAAGGATGTTGCTGTGGGAGATGTCCGGACTGTAAGGGACTATGTGGATGTGTTTCTAGAGGAACTTCTGGGTTTACCTCCGGACCGTGAGGTTGAATTTGGGATAGATCTATTACCCGGAATCGCGCCCGTATCTATAGCTCCGTATCGGATGGCACCGAAGGAATTAGTGGAGTTGAAGGCGCAGATCCAGGAGTTGTTGGATAGAGGATTCATCCGACCAAGTGTATCACCGTGGGGAGCTCCAGTGCTGTTTGTCAAGAAGAAAGACGGGACAATGAGGATGTGTATAGATTATCGGCAGCTGAACAAGTTGACGATAAAGAACCGATATCTTTTGCCTAGGATTGACGATCTGTTCGATCAACTCAAAGGGGCATCGGTGTTCTCTAAGATTGACCTTAGGTCAGGGTACCATCAGCTTAAGATGAAGGAGGCTGATGTCCACAAGATAACATTCCGTACTCGGTATGGACACTACGAGTTTCTGGTAATGCCTTTTGGTTTGACGAATACACCGATAGCGTTTATGGACATGATGAACCGGGTTTTCCAACCCTATCTGGATCGGTTCGTCATGGTCTTCATAGACGACATTTTGGTGTACTCGAAGTCGGAGGAGGAGCATGGCGCATATCTTCGTGTGGTTCTACAAGTTCTAAGGAGAAAGCAATTTGTCGCTAAGTTCAAAAAATGTGAGTTCTGCTCAAGGAGGTAACCTTTCTAGGACATATTGTTTCAGCCGAGGGAATTAGGGTGGATCCCCGCAAGATTGAAGCGGTATTGAAGTGGAAGCCACCAAAATAGGTTGCAAAAATTTGAAGTTTTCTCGGGTTAGCAGGATATTACAGGAGATTTATGGAGAATTTCTCCTTAATCGCAGCACCGATTGACTAAGTCTTTGAGAAAAGGAGTTCCGTTTGTGTGAAATGAGAAGCGATGAGAGAGTTTTGATAAGCTGAAGAGGATTCTGACAGAAGCACCGGTGTTAATTCAGCCTGAGGCTGGAAAGGAGTTCACGGTGTACTGTGATGCATCACATATCGGATTAGGGTGTGTGCTGATGCAAGAAGGGAAGGTGGTCGCGTATGCGTCACGGCAGTTGAGGCCTCAAGAAGCTAACTACCCGGCACATGATTTGGAATTGGCTGCTATGGTTTTTGCTCTGAAGATCTGAAGACACTACTTGTACGGGGAAAGGTCAGTGGTGTACACAGATCATAAGAGTCTAAAGTACCTCATGACTCAGAAAGATTTAAATCTGAGGCAGCGGAGGTGGATTGAGTTGCTGAAGGACTACGACTGCTCAATCGAATACCATCCGGGGAAGGCTAATGTGGTAGCTGATGCATTGAGCCGAAAGGTGGTAGTAGATTTGCGAGCTATGTTCACTCACCTAAGTCTCTATGAGGATGGGAGCCTTTTGGCGGAATTGCAAGTGAAGCCTTCTTGGATTGATGAGGTTAAAGAGAGGCAATTGACCGACGAAGCTTTGAGTTTGCAAGTACAAAATGGTGAGGCCGAGGGTTCAGTTTGAGCAGTGACGGAGTGTTGAACTTTCAGGGGAAAGTATGCATGCCTAAGGATGATGAGTTGAGGCAGCGAATCCTTAAAAAAGCACATAGCAGTGTGTATGCTATGCACCGAAAGCGACAAGATGTATCGAGTTTAAGGGAAGCGATTTTGGTGGCCGGTCTTAAGCGGAAATGGCGAGTTGGTGGGCGGTGTCGACATGCCGACAAGTGAAGGCTAAGCATCAATTGCCATCGAGGTCATTACGGTAGGTAAAGATCCCACATGGAAGTGGGAGGACATTACTATGGATTTTGTAAGTGGGCTTCCCTTACGCCCGATGAAAGATATCTGATATGGGTGGTAGTAGACCGGTTGACTAATTCGGCTCATTTCATACCGGTAAGGGTTGACTACTCGCTTCAGAGATTAGCCAAGTTGTACATCGCAGAGATAGTACGGTTGCATGGGGTACCTATGTCCATTATCTCAGATCGGGATCCTCGGTTCACGTCGAGATTTTGGAAGGCCTTACATCAGGAGTTAGGCACAAGGTTGAATTTCAGCACGACTTTTCATCCGCAGTCTGATGGACAATCGGAGAGGGTCATCCAAGTGTTGGAAGACATGTTGAGGGGTTGTGTGTTGGATTTTCGTGGTAGTTGGGAGGAGTACCTACCGTTGGTAGAGTTCGCTTATAACAATAATTATCAAGCGAGCATTCAGATGGCACTGTATGAGGCGCTATATGGTCAAAATGCCGTACTCCTACCTGTTGGACAGAACTAGGAGAACATCGGATGTTGGGTCTAGAGTTAGTGGCAGAGACGGAGGATAAGGTTAAAGTAATTCGAGCTCGTCTTAAGGAGGCGTCGGACAGGCAGAAATCCTACGCCGATCTTAAGCGCAGAGAGGTTGAGTATGCTGTGGGTGATAAGGTCTTCTTGAAAGTATCACCTTGGAAGAAGGTGCTAAGGTTTGGTCGGAAGGGCAAGCTAAGCCCAAGGTTCATCGGACCGTACACGGTGTTAAGCAGCGTGGGGCCGGTAGCTTACCGACTTGAGTTACCGGAAGAATTGAGCGAGATCCATGATGTCTTTCATGTTTCGATGCTAAGGCGCTATCGATCAGATCCCTCACACGTAGTTCGGTTGAGGAAATTGAGGTGAGCCTAGACTTGTCTTTCGAGGAGGAGCCAGTACAAATCCTGGATCGAGATGTCAAGGTTCTGAGGAGGAAGTCAGTGCCTTTGGTAAACGTGTTATGGCGGAACCATGGTACGGAGAAAGCCACATGGGAACCCGAGGATGTGATGCGGTAGCAATACCCCCAGCTCTTCTGATCCAGGTAATTTTGAGGCCGAAATTCTTTTTAAGGGGGGTAGAACTATAACACCCTAAATTAGGGGTTATTTGTAATTTAAATATTTTCCCATGTGTGTGCTTGAAGAATTAAATTCTAGGATTATTAAGCATGTTCTAGGGCCTAGAACTAACCCCGAGCTAGGTGGGACTTGGAGCTAAAATTTCTTTTAAGTGTTTAAAGGAGGAAGCTAGGTGAGATAGGGTTAAGAAAATTTTTAAAGGAACTTGACACAAAGAACTAATTGGCTAAGTGGTTCCATGCGCCACTTAAGTGTTGGAGATGAAGAGGCGTGGGTCACGAGTTCGAGTGGCGGGAGGCGTTTTGTATTTTGTTTTTTATACATGCGATGATGGGCTTAAGTAGAAAGGCCTTAAATAATTTTGTGGGCAAGGTTTGGACAGAAAGGCGTTTGGTGGAGTGGCTTGGGGCGCCACTTAGGGTGTTAGCAAAAGGACTCGGGTTGAGTCGTGATGGATCTGAGGGAGTTTTATTTTGGGCTTTGGCATTAAAAGGAAAAGGGCTCAGGTATAAAGGCTTTATAAATAAATGGTGGGGTTATGTGACATGAAAGTCAAATTGGGAGAAGTGGCAAGGGGCCTTGAAGAGAGGGCTGCGACAGTGGGTCTGGTTTCGAACCCGAGGAGCTGCACTTTGGTTTTATTTTTTCAATCTTCTTTGGCGTGAATGGGAGAGTGTTGGCCTAATTTTGGACTCTTAATTTTGGCTGGAAGAGTAGCTATTAGTGTTTTATTTTCATTATAATTGATGAGAAGTGGCTAGGAGATAAAGATGTAAGATAAACCTTGCTTAATTTTGATAATTAAAGGCATAGTTAATCACAAAAGCTAAGTGTTGGCGATTATAGGACTCCTTGGGGCTGTCCATATTCGGTTTAACACCTAGAGAAAGAGGCCAAAATT
The DNA here is from genome assembly GCA_025506655.1 of Gossypium rotundifolium. Classification (NCBI taxonomy): domain Eukaryota; kingdom Viridiplantae; phylum Streptophyta; class Magnoliopsida; order Malvales; family Malvaceae; genus Gossypium; species Gossypium rotundifolium. Next base: position 45,005,199 of record CP106732.1, on the reverse strand, counting down.
CTTCAATTTTTCTTTTCTTTTCTCCAAATTCTTTCTTTGAATTTTTCCCTAGCCTCTCTTGTCAAATTCTTCAAAATTCTCTTCTCTTCTTGCTTCCTTTTTAGCCAGAATCTACCTCTCTTTTAAGAGAAAATTCCAGCCCTTCCATCTTGCCTTGGCGAATCTCTTAGGGGTCATCAAACCTCTCTTTGTAGTTCTCCTAGTGGCGTTGGGGTAAGTATGTTCTTCCTTAAAGGAATCGGGTTGTTCCTTCTCTTTTGGGATGGCCGAATGAGTCATAAAAATCACAAAGATGGTATTTCTTGTTGTAGTTAATAGCAAGGTGCGTTGTTGGAGACTTATCGGGTGTTGATTTCTCAAAGGTAAGCCACCTACACTATTCGGCCATAGGCCACTTCCCATAGTTTCACTTATAGTCGATTCTAACAAGTGTTTGGTCAGGATCTCGACAAGCCAAGTGAAAATTCTGGGATTTCGAATTATTTCGGGGATAATTAAGGCTTCAAGATTTGTTAGGAAATCAAATCCATTTAAGGGTCAAGATCTAGCATCGTAGATCGAATCTTCGGGATCTAGGATTCGTGGTAGTATCAGGTGTATAAGAACTCACTACACACTTTGTTAATTTACATGATTATTGTTGTTGTTATTCACCTTTTTGGTAGTGTTTTGCTTATGGCTAAGCATGGAATCCGGGTAAGTCCCCTAACTTGTGATTTATGATATATGATTTGCATGCCATCACATGATGTTAAATGCTATGACATGATATATGATAATTGATATATAAGCATGTAATGGTGGGATTGATGAGAGGAGGGGGATGATTTTATGGACTGTCGTCAGTGGTTTTGACCACAAGATGGGTTAGCCCTATCAGTTATTTGTGACCTATGGTCATCGATGGTTTTGACCACACCGATTAATAAATGCGAGTAAGTCCCGGTGGTTTGGTACCACCGATGGTTTTGACCACACTTGATATATTGTGACCTATGGTCATCAGTGGTTTTGACCACACGATGGGTTGGCCTCATCATTTAATTTGTGACTCTAAGTCATCAGTGGTTTTGACCACACGGGGTAGTTAAGGAGTATGGATGGTTAGGTTGGGTTGCATGTTTGCATGTTAATTAATAAATTGTGTATGAGTGCATTTCCGGGTGGGGGATTTACACACTGAGTCTTGGTGACTCACCCCCTTCCATTACCATTTTGCAGATGAGTAGATTGCGGAGATGGAGCCGGAGAGGACTCGAGGCGGCCATGCTTATCGTTGGATTTGAAATTATTTTTTTATAGTTTAATATGATTTATTTTCTAAGTCTTTCTATTTTGGGATTGTAATAAGGCCGCTATTTATTATTTGGATGTTATTTTATTTATGTTATGTTACAAATGAAGTTTTTAAATGTTAAGTGAACCGGTTAAAAGTAATTTTTTTTAACTTAATAAAGTCTACGAGTTTTCAAAGATGTTACCATCGGGTAACAAAAATTAAACCAAGTCAACTATAAATTTGACGATTTTAAAACGCTACATGATCAACCGTTTTCAAAAAGGGTTATCTACCCAACTAAATTTATAAAAAGCCCAACTAAGTTTTCAAACACAATTTTTATACCTTAGCCCAATTTTATCAAGTTTTCACCAGATTTTCAAAATGACTCAAATTATTTTACTCCGTGACATACCGGATCCGGTCAGGACTCATGGGCCGGGTTTGGGGTGTTACATAAGCTATGTTCTCCAATTTGTTTTTTTTTTCTAGTTTTTATACTTTTTTTGAAATTTGAAATTTTAATCCTAACCTAACTGATAGTTATTATATTCGTTAAATTAAATTATGTTATTTATCTTATGTGATAAGTCTTATAACATAATTTACACTACAACAAAACAGTCCTATAGTGACACTTTTTTTTGACATAAGACGACGCAAAAAAGGTTGCCATAGGTTTCGCGACGCTTCATCCGACGCTTTCAAAGTGGTCGTATATAGTGGGGTTGGTATATGCATTACGACGCTTTTGAAAAACCATCACTATAAGTCAACATAAGCCGACTCTTGTTGAAGGGTTGTGAAAAGTTTAGTCAATACCGACCTTTTAAAAAGGTTGGGAAAGACCTAGTCAAGTCCAACCTTTGAAAAAGGTTGTTATAGACATGTTTAAGGCAACGTTAAAAAGGTTGGTATAGTTCTTGTCTAAGGCAACTTTTAAAAATGATTGAGATAGAGCCGTCTAAGGCAACCTTAAAAAAGTTGGGATAGACCTTGTCTAAGGCAACTTTTGAAAACAGTTGGGATAAAGTCGTCTAAGGCAACCTTAAAAAGGTTGGGATAGACCTTGTCTAAGACAACCTATAAAAAAGGTTGGGATAGACTTATCTAAGGCAACCTTAAACAAGTTGGGATAGACCATGTCTAAGGCAACCTTTAAAAAGGATTGGGATAGACCCGTCTAAGGCAACCTTAAAAAGGTTGGGATAGACCTTGTCTAAGACAACCTTTAAAAAAGGTTGGGATAGACTTGTTTAAAGCAACCTTAAAAAGGTTGGGATAAATCTTGTCTAAGGCAACCTTTAAAAAAGGTTAGGATAAACCCGTCTAAAGTAACCTTAAAAAGAATGGGATAGACACGTATGATGTAATTTTTTTATTTAAATATTAATATATTTTTATAAATATTTACAGTGAATAATGATAGGAATTATGCTTTAAATACAACTAAAAATATAAAATTAAAATTAAAATTAAAATAAATATTGAATATTCACTACAAAAATTGATCCAACAATTAAATTAATATATTAACATTTAATTTGAAATGTATACTACTACCATTCAACTCAATGTACAAAAGTGAACAAATAAAAAACTACCTAAGATGATGGACATTGATATTGATGTTGTACTACATAAAGCTAATACATTTTGAAACTGCAACTTCAATTCCAAGAAACTTTGTTGATCTCTTATTTCTACGAAGGTAGCCCCAAGAAACTTCAATTCCTTTTGTTAAGTTTTTCCTTCTCATAATCCTGTCCTGCAGTCTGCATTAAAGTAATTAAATGACAGTGGAGTATAATTAGGGAACCTTCTCCCAAACAATTTATTTGGAAACAAGATACAAACCTCTGCTCCATGAGGCCCAATGCGGTTACGAGATATAAAATTGATTATCAAGGTAGCAAATTCATCGGGTACATCCTCCTACAAATTCAACATTTAGAAGTTTCAATTAAAGATAAATAAATATGCCAAAAAGAACATCAGAAATATAATTGATGTGAACTCAGTATAGCATGCCTGTATGTCTAACAACCACCATTTGAAACTTGCCTTGCATTTGACCTATTGTGAGCGCTCTGTTACCCCAAAAAATGCAAAGAAGTTAACAAATTGTTAACCAATAGTAAAGAATATGCTATATCGTTAAGAATCTATCATTTGTTACGTTTGCACCTAATGCCAAAGAATTAGAAAAACTTTCATTGAACATCTTTCAAGAATAATATCAAACAACTATGAGTCAAGGGTAAGTAATGTTCAACTTATTTTTTAACTTATAGTATATTTGGAGGACCAAACCTTGATACCCATGTCCATTGATGTGACTTGGACATAAATGTATCATGAAAAATGAAGAATTGGACCAACATAAACCATTGTACCTCAAATATCGAAAATGATATAATAGTAAAAATCACTAAAGGTATTTTTTTATTTGAATATTTTAAACACGATTATGACATGGAATGTAACACCCCAAACCCGGCCCAAACACTACAACTGGATCTGGTATGTTACTAAGGAAATTTTGTAAAACATGTCGCATTTTCAGAAAAACATTTTGGTAAAGTTTAACCTTTTATTAGGTAAAATTTATAATTTATAGTTTTAAATAAAATATGCCTTTATGAATTAAAACCCAAATTTAAATACATGCCTTAGTTCAATTAAAAATAAAATTTAAATAACTAAAAGTAATAAAAGCCCGTAATAAAACAAAATATAAGCGGTGGCCCATGGCCTTATTACAACAGATTTAAAATCCATTAAATAAGAATATAAAATAATAACTAGAGTCTTTTGTTGGATCCAAATGTTCTTTTCCATGGCCACCTTATTTGCTCTCCACCCGGTCCGATGCACTAAATGCTATCTGAATGTTAATTAATTGGTTGAGTCATGAGACTCGATGTGCAACCCTCATGCACCATTAGATTTGGGCCTTAGCCCCATAGAACTAAAATAATCGAATTAATATACATAATAAAAATAATATGCAAGCCCAACCCAAATCCTAGGTTTCCATCCGCTACACGCCCCTGCACCAGCCATTCACACCATTGGGGATTTCTACAACCAACCCACACCGCTACACGCCTTGATGGCGGTCGTGCTGCTCATCATCAGATCATGGTAGTAGCCACTACAATGAGATCACGGCAAAAGCCGCTACAATGATCATGGTAAAAACTACTACAACAGATCACGGTAAAAATCGCTACAACAGATCACGGTAAAAATCGCTACAACATATAACTTCCTCCTTTCATCAAACCCAACCCATGTAATCACATAAAATCAATATACTTATATCGTTTAATTAGAACATTCACTAACCTGATGATTTGTTTTTACCCTCTTTGGGTTTCTCTATTATGCGGGATTTTGGCATTTATCAAAACATATAAGACTTATAATCATATATTAATCAAACAGATCTAGATGGTGGGAAAGTGTTACACTCGATATCGCGAAATCCAATATTCTTAGTCGATATCCTTGTTATCCCGATCTAAAACTTTGCTCAAAAAGCGGAAAGATGTGACAATAGGGCCTCTCCTATATTCGGCCATGGTTAGTGTTCTACCGATTTCATATATTTATAAATAAACCAATCTCCTTACCTTGAAATCCGAAAATAACACGACTTGAGTGTTCTTGATCTTTGACTTAGATATCTAAGCGTTGGACTCCTCTTGAGATCCGAAATGCCAAAAATAAGAAAAACCCTTGATTAGTCACTAAATAGCCATTCGGCTAGGGACTTTGAAAAGCCAGAGAAATATTGGAAACTCAAAATCGACATATACCTATTGTTTTCTTTAGATTAGGCACAAGCAGACTTTACTGAAGAAAATTCGGCAACTTCAGGAGGTGAGATCTAATAATTTCGATTTTTAGAAGATTTAAGAATTGAAGAGATGGCTAAGAGAGATTTGGCCAATGAATATTAAGGAGAAGAATAGAATAATAGAGATGTGATTTCAGCTTTTAGGGATTAGAAGAAAAATAACAATAGAGGTTAAAAGATTCGGCCAACCAGGAAATTTTAGAGAGGAAGAAAGGGTGAAGAAAATGGTGGTTTTCGGCTTTTGAGAGGAAGAAGATGAGAAAAGAAAATAAAAGAAAGGCTTCCAAAATTTGACACACCCTCTTTATATAGAAAACCGATTCCTCCTTTAGTAGAGATTGATTTTCACCAACACCGCCACACATGATAGCTCCTATCCTTTTCCTTATCTTAATCTATTATCTCCTCAAAATAGTCTTTATCTGCTTATTATCCTTAAAGACTAAATCCTAAATAATAGCCTTTATCTGCTTATTATCCATATAGAACAAATATAATAAAATTCCCAAAAAAATAGCCTTGTGCCATCCACTTCCCTAATCCCTAATGCCAAATTTAAATAACTTAAATTGGAAGATTTGGCCTCCTTAAAACTTAAAATTTGGGCCCCTAACACTTAAATTAACTCATTCCACATATTCACCCATTAAACGCATAGGCCCAAAAATTTAGGATGTTACATGAAAAGTTAATACAAAGACGATACAAATACATGGATTAGTATCTGCTTATATTCTCTAACCCGAATGGGCATGAATCAATAACGTCCAAAAGTCAAGGTTAAATTGCAGTTCCAAAACACTCTTAATCTCTATTCAGAAACTCCTTGTAACCCTTGTAGAACTAACCATAGTCCAAGCTTTGCGCTATACTCTACAATAGTCTCGAAGCGATTCAAATGATTTAAGTTCAGTAAACTCATTCCATCAGATTGTACACCACCTGTTTGCTGCCATCATAAAAAACATAACGTCGGTAGCAAGAGGCATTGGCATCAACATTCATGCCACTAAAATTTTCGTGACATTCAAAGGATGCAAACATATTGTTTTTCAACTTTCTGACTCGAAGATATAATGAAGTCAACGACAAAACTCGGAGGAAGCAATATTCATCATTTTATCATCTTCCTCACAACTATGAAGGTTTTGCTTTCCGTCCAACTTGTGACACTCGTCTTAGCACTTGGGTTAGCACCAATTAATAACATTATGCCAAATTAAAATAAATAAATTAATCCCAAATTTCAGCATAATAGATGGCCTAAAACAATAATTAGACCATTAAACAAATAAGAAATTAGGTTAAAAAACACCTCATCGATCCGAAAAATAGTTGCAGCACGAGCAATTTGACTCGCTAACTGAAAAAAAAAAGGAGAGATTAAATGAAAATTTGTAACAGAGGCGAAAAGAGTGAATAGAAACAGAGGATTTTCCATTACTCAAGTGGCGAGCTCGAGAGGTCGGCGTTGTCGACGATGGAACCAGCGATAGCTACAAATGATAGTGGGGATATCGTCGGCTTTTTTGGTTTCACCGTTGGTTTCTTTCTCGGTTTGGTTTTGGCTTCTTTTTACGGTGAGAATCATTGGGGCGTTGAGAAGAGTGAGGTTTGTTTGGGTTTACGCTAGGTCATTGGTTTTAGCTTCCTTTCCAATCTCTTCTTATCCTTCTTCTTCCCATTTCATTTCAATTAGTGTGTGTGCATGTGATGAATCTGAAAGCAGTGACACCGAACCTCGCGTTCGACAAAAAGGCTTTGGGGGAAAATTGGGGGAAAATAAAAGTGGTATACATGAACCAAGAGTGGGAAATTGGGGAAAATAAAAGTGGGAAATTGGGGGGAAAATAAAAGAAGAAAAGATTTCAGGTGGGATTTATGGGGTGGGGGGGAATCAATTTTGGGAAAAGGAAGGAAAGAAAGAAGAGATTTCATTTGAAATTTTGGGATAAAAACACCTAATTACAAAACGACACCGTTTTGCAAAAAAAAATTATACTATTTAAACTAATTAAATAAATCTAAATTGTATTAGAATTAACATTTGTAATATAAAAATATTTTTTCAATTCCAATTCAATTAAAAAAACAAAATTCCATTTACAAAACTATAAAAAATATTATTATTTTAAGCAAAAATGTTAACTTTATTTTAATTTAAATTTATTTCATAACACAATGAATAAATAGATCCATTTAATAATACAAAGACTAAAATAGAAATTTGTTAGACTTTCACCTTATTTGATAAGGTAATTCTTTTTATTGAGCGAGTATAAGTATAAAATAAACATTAAAAACATGACTCAATCATGACTTTCCTAGACCATAATAATATTGGACAAAATTGACATATTGAAAGATCTAAACTAAATATAAATCTCAATATTTATCCAAAATGAGAGGCTTAAAGCTGAGCATTCTGTCTCGGACATCAAATTTTATCAAGAATGCTTAGTGATATGTATTTTAATTTGGACATGATTGTGTGGTTGAATTTTAGGTTTTTTTTTTAAATTTTTAAATCGAATAACTAAACAAACCAACACTAATGTTTTTTTAAACGGAACCAGTTCAGCCACCAATTCACTAATCCAACCGGTTCGATTAAAAAATCATTAAAAATTAAAAAATAAAAACCCCAATTCAACTGTCAATTTAATTGGTCCATGCCAGTTACTGGTCTAACCGAATCAAAGCCATTCTTTAGACTAGAAACCCCGGCTAGCTCCCAATCCGACCAGCCAATATTGCCCGGTTCAAACATCGTTGACCAACACTTAAATAATAAATTGATTTCTAGAATGGTATCATTATCCAGCCTAACAATGAATGAAAAACCAAAAAACCTGGTCAAACCGAACTGATTAATTCTAATTAGATTAGTTCAATTTCTAACACGAGCACGAACATATGACATTCTAAGAACCCTACAAATAAGGGTGAAAAAGGCTTGATTAAAAATAGCTCAGTTTCGATTGACATCGGTTAACTGATTTACAGACCAAACCGATTTTTAGTAGCATTGGCCTCTCCTTCACTCACGTCTTCATTTGATGTCCCTAAACCCTAAACCTTATAATTCTAAACCCCAAATTATAAAACACTTACTCTAAACCATAAACCATAACCCTTAAATATTGGAACCCTAAACTCAAAACCATATCTCATAAACTACAAACCCCTAAACCCTTAACTCCAAACCTTAAACCCTAAATTAATAGATAAAATTTTAATATTATATATTCTTTCAATATTTTAGGAAATTTAAATTAACATTTTCAATTTACTAATTAATTTTGTTTCTCTAGAGATGCATGGGTTACCAATTTTTTAATTTTAATTTTGTTTCCCTAAATTAATTTTGTTTCAAATTATGTTATATCAATAATTGTGTTAATAATTTATAAGAACTAGATCAAATTAAAGTTCATATATTCAATTGCACATTAAACCATTGTTCATGTATGCTTTTGGGATTTATCTCATTTTGATATTTTATTATTTGAAAAATAATAATTTATATTTATCTTATTTATGATAAAAATTTTAAATATATATAACATAAATTTTGAAACATTTATATTAAAAAATCCTAAAATCTTAAACCCCAAACCCATAATTACAAAATCCTAAAATCATAAACCCCAAACCCATAATCACAAAACCATATAACCTTAAACAATAAACTATAATCTCTAAACCTTAAACCCTGAACTAAATTAATTTTTTGCGGTATTTTTATTAAAAACCTTATTTACACTCGAAGCTATTAAGTTATTTTCTATTTGAATATATAAATATTCACAAACTGATGACGTAAAATTTTAAGAATATTCATATTTTAAATCCAATTTTTTGGTGCTACACATTTAAAAAAGCGGAATTAAGGAAATCTGGGACGTTACACCTTTATACAAAGAGTTAGCCAGAGCGTATGTTGACAAGTCTATCCCACTTAGGAAAGTGTCGCCCCAAAACTGTCATCTTAGGACTAGACAAAAGTCAACTCTTATTCAAGTGTTGCCTTAGGCATACATATCCCAACCCTTATACAAAGAGTTGGCTAAAGCGTAGTCTATCGCAACACTTAGGAAAGTGTCGCCACAAAAGTGTTGTCTTAGGACTACACAAAAGCCAACTCTTATTCAAGCGTTGCCTTAGGCATACATATCCCAACCCTTATACAAAGAGTTGGCCAAAGCATAGTCTATCCCAACACTTAGGAAAGTGTTGCCACAAAAGTGTCATTTTAGGACTACACAAAAGCCAACTTTTATTCAAGCGTTGCCTTAGGCATACATATCCCAATTCTTATACAAAGAGTTGGCCAAAGCATAGTCTATCCCAACACTTAGGAAAGTGTTGCCACAAAAGTGTCATTTTAGGACTACACAAAAGCTAACTTTTATTCAAGTATTGCCTTAGGCATACATATCCCAACTCTTATACAAAGAGTTGGCCAAAGCATAGTCTATCCCAACACTTAGGAAAGTGTCGCCACAAAAGTGTCGTCTTAGGACTACACAAAAGTCAACTCTCATTCAAGCGTTGCCTTAGGCATACATATCCCAACCCTTATACAAAGAGTTGCCCAAAGCGTATGTTCGCAACTCTATCCCAACACTTAGGAAAGTGTCGTCACAAAAGTATCGTCTTAGGACTATACAAAAGCCAACTCTTATTCAAGCGTCGTCTTAGGCATACATATCCCAACCCTTATACAAAGAGTTGCCCAAAGCGTATGTTCGCAACTCTATCCCAACACTTAGGAAAGTGTCGCCCCAAAAGTGTCATATTAGGACTAGACAAAGTCAACTCTTATTCAAGCGTTGCCTTAGGCATGCATATCTCAACCCTTATAAAAGAGTTGGCCAAAGCGTATGTTGGCCAGTCTATCCCAACACTTAGGAAAGTGTCGCCCCATAAGTGTCATCTTAGCACTATTTTGTTATAGTGTTAATTCAATGAATTCAACAAGATTAGTACAAAAGTTCCAAAAATAAATAATTTACGGAATTAAAATAAATAAATTAAAATAAAAGGAATTAAATTTACAATAATAAAAAATTTTACCCAATTATTATCATCCGAAAATGTGTAACCTTTTAGGAACGACTTAGAATTTATTATAATTATTGTACAACGATACTACAATCATATTAAAATTTTATTTTTTAAGTATAAAAACACAGTTTTTTAATGATGTTTATAAATATTTTTAATGGTTATAATTTTCGTAACACAATTATTTTATACTTTGGCATGTAACGAAATATAAAATTTTGCTACTAAAAACACATTTCACATTATATTAAAAGTGGATTTTACGTAATGTTTCTTTTATTTTCCCATCACAATTGTGGTATCCTTTTTCCATCAACCCAACATTAAGAAACAACGAAACATCGAGAGATGACCAAAAGAACCCATAGAAACCTACGTGTCTGGTGTAGCCTATATAAATCGGCCCCTTTCCTCCAACTTGTGGGTTTCTCGGCCAGGGACAATAGCCACGCAGTTTGTTGTGTTCAATGGCCGACACCGCATGTGTGTGGCTAAAGGGCATCTCCTCCCCTGATATCAAATTTTCCACGTGTCATTTCATCAAACGACCTGGTGTTCTGTAGGGACACATTAATAAAAAAACAGGGGCCAAATGTTTGAGGAACAACAAGCCACCGCGATGGTCGATCGGCTGATTCTGTGGTTAAAAATTGGTGCCTCCCACTGTGTGTGTTATTTTCGCACTTTTTCGTTTTCATTTGACAATTGTTTTGTTTTCTTTTTTTTCAAGCAGTTGGAGATGATGAATAATAAATATATTTTCCTGGAAACAAAACAGCTTAGCGGCATGCTGGCACTGGACTCTGGACATTGTTGTAATAGGTATAGTATAAATTGAATTAAATATGGACTCTTTTTTTTTCCCTTTTGTGATTCCTTTCTTATGCACATGGCTTGCAATTGAATGATGTCAAGTCACATTATATACCAAGTTTCTATTATATAAATAATAAAAAAAGCGTACTGACCAAAACCGTTTTAAGGCCAATTCTTATCCTACCCTAACCCATATTATTATTATTATTTTGTGTCATTACAAATGTCGCATTTTAAAAACACTCAGATTTCTCATTTGATTTACTCATACAGAAATGGAAGGAAACAAAATTGAAATATTTAATAAACAAGGATAAAAAATTATGGCATGGATTGCATCTATTATTTTGATTGCCAAAAAAGAAGGGATATATACCTAACTATACATTATAAGATACGCTAATTTGAAAGGGATTAAAAGCACTGTATATATTGATCACATGGGTTGTACTAAATATTTGGTCACATGGGTTTTCTCATGGGGTAAAAGATAGGACGTTTGAAATAACATCAACAATGGGGATAGGCCTTTGGGTAGATAGTCAAATACATGCACTACTCATATAATTGGTACTTCTTTTTTGTCGGGGAGGGTTAAGTCAATCAAACATCAAATGGAATTTTCTTTAAATTTTACTTGGAACAAAAATAAAATTAAAATCGATTCTCATAGTTTGATTGTTGAATTTTGTTCTATTAAACTTATTTCGTTCATTTCATCTTTGGTTCACAAATAAAAGCATATTTTTTTACTTGAATTGAATTCTATTTTCAGTTAGTATTTATAAATTAACAAACAAAAACTAAAATAAAAGATACAAAAAGAGAGTAAATTTTGTGAACCATTTCTATTCAAATAATAATACTTTTTAAGGTTATATTAGGATGATTTTAAAATTAAAATTTTTAGGTACCAATAAAATTTTGACATCATCAAATTATAAGGATATGAAATTAATATTATACATCCATCCATATTTAACTTACTCTCCAACTCTAGGTTTTTTAAAAATATATAATTAATTAAAATATTATAAATCAAATAACAGATAAACTTTAAAATTTACACAATCCTTTTACTGAAGATTCAATGCAATATAATTTTACTTTTAAAATGTATAATATGAAATATAAAACAATTTAAAATGGAAAAAGAAAAAACCCACCATTTAGAAATTAATTTTTTAAAAAAATTGGTTGTACAAAAATAAAAAATATTAACTTCTGAAAAAAAAGGTAAAATGATTAAAAATTGTAAAAGAAGAAAACAATGTTTGTTTATAATTTAAAAAATAATTATTTTAAATAATTCAATTAAAGTTAAATTAAGTTGGAGAAGATAGTAGATATAGATGAGTGTAAAATAATACTTTATTAATTTTAAAATTTAATGATGTGGCACTATTTTATTGGTGCCTAAAAACTATGCATTTTAGGATGATGCTAATATAAGTTATTCTTTTTTATTTCAATTTTTAAAAGGATAAATTTTAAAATTTTAAATTATACATGAACTTTGATCTAATGTGTAATTTTGTACATGAATTTTGTTTTTGTGCGTTCTAAATATAAAAATTTGATTTGATCCAATTCTCACAAATTATTAACACAATTATTTATATAGTATAATTTGATGTTTATATATTGCATATATAAATAATTATATTTATCGATAAAAATAAATTGTTGTATTTATTTCTTTAAATGCATATAATTAAATCAAAATTAAAGTTTCATATATATATATATATATTTGAACCACAATCAAAGTTTCTATAATTGCATCAAATCAAAGTTCATATATCAAATTACACATTAAATCGAGTTCATTTATAATTTAAAGGTGTATCCTTTTAAAAACATAAAAACCTCACAAACTCATTACAACTAGTTTAGTATTTTCTTCAAATAAAATCAAATAAATCATTTAATTAATTTGTTTTGAAAAAATATTTAATATATTGTTAGTTTATGTGTCTCATGCATCATTAATAAATAATAACATGCCACCTTATCATTAAATAAAATAAAAAAATGTGAAAAACTTATAAATAAATATTAATAACTTTGATGATTAGGGCTTTTGCTTTTTGGATAATTGGGGAGGGAGATAAAGTAGTCACAAATTGAATTCAAGCTTTCATGTCTCATAATATAATATTCTTATTATTAAGTTAAGAGATTGTTGACAAGATTAAAGATCTTGAGTTTAAAGTTTAGGAATTAAGGTTAAGTATCTAGGAATTTAGTATTTATTTATAATTCATTTGTTATCTTATATTTTATGTAATGATAATGTATTATATATGTTATTATTGTAAGACTCAATTTTTTGCCCGGAGCCCAATAAGTAAAATAATCCAATAACATGCCCAAAATAAAAAATCCTAACTAGGAAACCCTAACCCACAAATTTCAAAACAGCTTTAGCCAAGACTTTGGCCGCCCTAGCCTCCCATTGCCACCATGCCTCCACTCCCCACGTTCTCCACCACCATGCGCCCACGGATCACGTTACTCACGTTCACCATACCTGCAGCAAATAGAGACAGTAAACAGTTGTAAATATGGCTATAAAAAGCCATAGATAATCATTTTAAAATGGGTTTTTTTTTTAGAGGAGATAGAAAGGAATATACTCTAAATTTCTTAGATACCTATACGCAATATCAGTTGAATCAAGCAAACTATTGGCAAAGAGGCAAACATTTGAATAGATAACCATTTTCAAAGGTGATTTGCGCAAATCTCTGTTCTATATAGTTTCTTTTTACTTTTTTACTTCCAAAAAAATTCGAAAACAAAAGAAAAGGGAAGAAGCTTATCGGGCCTTCGTTCTTGCGAGCAACTGGTCGACTAATCGGTGTGGTATGGCGGCGGATAAGAAGTTAAGGGGTTTCAACCCCTGGATAAATAAAAAGGGAAGGTTTCTGTTCTTCTATTTTGAAGCAGAAGGATAGAAATGAAAGAAATTTTGCTTTATGTTATTTTAAAGCAGTAACAAACGGCGCCGTAAAAAAAAAGGAGGTGGACCAGTGCAATTTTACCCTCAATGGGTAAATTCCACGTTTGGTCCTCCTTCTTCTTGCGCCCTGTTTTAATTGTGTCCCCTTTAGCTTTTTCTTTTTTAAATTTGCCCCTAAATTTTATGCGCCGCTTCAATTTAGTCCGCGCTCAGGTGTTGCGTTTCAGAGGGTGGGATTATTTTCCATGTTGGTCCCTCTATATTGCGCTCGCATTTCAATTTAGCCCGTTTTCTTGCTTTTCATTTATAATTCGCTCCCAAACTTTTATTTTTAGTTTAATTTCGCCCTTTTTATTTTTTTCCTTGTGATTTTCTTTTATTATTTATTATTATTACACCTATTACCATTATTTTTAATACTACCATTTTTAATATTATTACCATTATTTACTTATTAATATTTCTTTATTTTGCTTATTATTATTATTATTATTATTATTATTATTTTATTATTATACTTATTATTTTAATATTATATTTACCCTTTTCTTATTATTACTATATTCATTAAGTTTATTAGTATTATTATTATTACACCTATCATTATTTTTTATATTTATTATTATATTCGCTAGTATTAATTTTTAATTTTATTATTGCCCCTATTTTACATATATTATTATTATTAAAATTGTTTTTTTCTATTATATTTTTTTATCAATATTATATTTTTATTTATTTTAAACTTTTATTATTATTATTATTACTATTTTTCATAATCATTATTTATCTTTTTTTATTAATAGGATTTTATTTTTACTAGTACTATTATTATTATTTTAATCATTAATATATTTTTTAAACCTATTATCATTATTCTTATTATTCTTATTATTATTTGTTTATTAGTATATTTCAAAGTTATTATTATCATTGCCTTTATGTTACTATTTTCTTTTATTTCATTTTTGTTTATTTTATTTTTATCGTATTTTATTTTTACCTTCATTATTGTTATTCATGTTCGATCACCGTAATGTTGTTATATAAACTAGAATAGCAACTCGTTTTACATTTTATTTTAAATCATATCATATTTTATTCAATATATTACAGTTTTGGTTTCAAAATAGTAAACCCTCCGTGTTTTAAGGTTCGAAAAGAGTCGTACCCTAACTTACTTGATTTCGATTTCTCTTTTCGAGTCTAAAGAACCTATTACTTTCTTTTAAAAAGTTGAATAGAAAACTTATTCTCGAGAATTCAAAATCGTCGTGTCCTAACTCACTGGATGGGACGTTTCGTTATCTCGAGATAAGGATTTTAAAAAAACAAAGGCAATATTCCGTGTTTGGTATTTTGAGAAATCGAGCCCTAACTTACTGGGTTTCGATTTTTCATTAGATCCCATATAACCGAGTATCATTCTTAAATTTGAACTCATCAATTTTAAAAGTCAAAGGACAAGCTCAATTTTGGGGAATTTGAAATGTCGTATCCTGACTCACTGAAAGTGACATTTTATTTCCTCAAGATAAAAGGGGTCTGATTGCTCATTTTTATTCAAGTTTTTTTAAAAATAAATCATATTTTAAAATCTTCTAAATTTTTGATATTAGGACATTAGTTGATCAATTAGGTACCAATTTTAGGCGTTACGAGGGTGCTAATCCTTCCTCGTGCGTAACCGACTCCCGAACCCGTTTTCTTAAAATTCGTAGATCAAAACGTTTTCAAAAATGGCCCAATCACACTTCAAAAAAGGATTGGTGGCGACTCCGTATTTCTTTTTAAAGTCGATCCGTTTTTCATACAAAAAATAGTTTCGACAATTATTATTTATCCATATTGTATGAAATTTTTTTTGTTATTTTTACCAAATTCGAGATATGTCTATTTATAGCAATGAAAATCGGGGTCTCGCTTGTCAATATCTTTGACTTGGGGGGGTTGGTTGAAGGAGATACAATGTAGTACAGTCAATAACAGGAGGAGAAAAGGAAGGACAATGAATTGAGGGATGTTTTTGGTAGGTAGTGGCAATGACAGGGGCCGGGGGCGGGGGGAACTTGTGCATTGACGTTTGAAAATGGAAGAGGCAAAATCATCTGTCTGATGGCCGACTTTTCTGTGCGCATGCACCCGAGGTGACCCCTATTTTACATGTCGGCCCACTGCTCGCCCACTTGGCTAATTCGGCTCTTTTGCTCCTTCTCTATTGTCTCTTTGGTGGAAATAGAAAAATGAAATTTGGGTTTTGAGACTTAAGATCTTCAACTCTTGATTTGCAAATGATTAAATCCTATAATGATGGAAAGGAAGATTAATGTCGTGAATATATGTTGGTTGCCAGCCAATTGCCAGAATGGAAAAATATCAGACAGTTTTTGTTTGTTTGATGGGACTTTTGATTATGGACACACAAGGCCCCCATTGAATTTTCTTTTTGAAAACCCACCTTTGATAAATTACAAAAAAAAATCGACTCCTTTTGAGTCAGACCTTTCGGAAAAAACCTTATCACCCTTGTTCCCAAACTTTCTCTTTTTTTTTTTTCTTCGGTACAAGACGACGAATGGTAAGCTGTTATGATAAACTAAAAAAAAAAAAAAATTAAGTGGTATTAAAATCAGACCAATTGAATTGAGAATCTATTAAGATGTTAATTTGAAAAGATGGTTGAATCAATTGACTTTAGAATCAATATAAGTCAATTGAATCAAATTAAAAAAATTAATTGTATCAACAGTTAAATCGATTTTTTATAAAATTTTAATTAATTATTTGATTAAATCGATCAAACTGAGCAGATCGGTCAAACTGAAAAACGGTAATCTAAATAGTTCAATCATCAACTTGTTTCTAAAAACCTTGGTATATGTTGTTGTTGTTATAAGTTAAAAATTTGTGCATTTATCTATTTCATTATGTTTGAAATATTATATTTATAATAATTTTACAATTATTTTTTATAATTTTGGTTAAATTGCCTTTAAGTTATAGCAAATAACATGTTTTAATAAAATGTGGAAAGAGGTAATGATATTGACAGAATGATCGAAGTGACCAAAATAGTTCTTGTAGTACTATACTGAGAATTTATGCATAGTATAAGGGCCAAAATAGATATTAAGCTTAAATTTTTAAAAGAAGTATAAAAATAATTTCAAAGCGATTCCTGGCTCACTACTGCTTTGATTTACCTTCTTTTTCCTTAAAATCAGTGTGTTTGGAGTAGATATAACATGGAAAGATGGGTAGTGACTCGATCGAAAAATTGTATTGGTTAACTTTATTTACATTTCGTTTTTTCAACCTCTAAATTGGAAGCCAAAACCCAAAAACATTAGAAAGAAAACAAGACTTACAAAGAACAAAAAAAAAAAAAAAGAAGTCAAATCATTCCCAATTAGTTTCAATTTGTTGACAGGATTACATAGCAAAATCAACATGATCCTCTAAACATTAAAGAGATGTATATATACATGGTTTAATTATAATGGGTTGAATGATTACCAAGAACTTTTAATCTTAATTTAATTTTGTCGAGTTTTAAAATTTAGGATCAAATTTTTATATTTTAATTTTGACATAATTTAATTTTTTATGTTTATAATGTCATTAATTATTTCAAATAGTTAATATTTTAACTATGTCAATTAAAATAAAATCGTGTATTTTTTTAAAATAATTTCTTTTAAGTAAATTCTGTTTTAGTTATCTTCTAACTAATCATAGCAATATAATTTTTTTTTGTTGGAATGAGTATGTTTAAGAAAATTTCCACTTCAACATTTTAACGGAAACTATTAACTGTGTTAATTATTTGAATTTATTAATTTATTGTTTAATTATTTTTAACTAATCATATTAACATATATATTTTATTGGAATGAGTATATTTATGAAAAATTTACTTCAATAGTTTAATTGAAATTATTAACCATTTTAATTATTTAGAGTCACTAATTATTATATTATAAAAGTAGATAAAAATTATTTCAAATTAAATCATAGTGAATAAATTTCAAATTCGAGTATATTAAAAAGTCAATATCATAATTTGTCATTAGATGAGAAAATTATAAAAGGATGAAAACCACAATTTGACATTATCTTTCTACATTTCACTTTCCCATCCTCTCCTTCCCCTCCTTTCTTTTTCTCCCGCAAGGTCCTAGTCACTTCTCTTGTCTCCTCAAATGCCCCACCCACCCAACTAAATAAATTAAAAAATGAAAAATGCTGGGGTAAGCACTTCCCTTTTGGATTATTTTTAAGAATTTAATTTGGTCTCCCCTCAAATGCCCCACCCAACTAAATAAATTAATAAATAAAAAAATGTTAGATGTCAAATGCTGGGCTAAGTACTTCTACGATGCTTAAAAGATGTATTTACTTTTGGTTATTTTAATTTTTAAATAAAAATTTATTTTGGTCTTTCAAAACTTCAATCTTTCATATACTCTCTCTTTAAGTATATAAAAGTATTAATTACTATCCTAGTTAGTGGAGTTAAAATTTGTTAGTTCCTTATAATCGTGACAATATTTTATTATTTGAAACAATTAAGTAAATACTTTTTGTACAAAGCCCAAAATTGCCCGGCCCAATTACGAGAAAAAAATTTAAAATTACAAACCTGCACTCCAACCAAATCCGCACCCAATTAACCAAATTAAACAAACCCAAAACAAAAAAACAAAAACAAAAGAAAAAACGAATCGAAAAAAATAAAACCTAACAGCCCAAAAGTTAAATTTTTTTTAGGGTTTCTAAAACCCTAAAACTTATCAGGCCAGACCTACTCCTTTCGACCTCTCGACTTGACCCTCACCTACCTCCCTGCTCTGCTGCCTTCAGTCCATCGCCACTCCACCGCCACCACTGCAAGACAAAAAACCGCAATAGCGATTCTGATGAAATGAAGGAGATTTGTTTGCAGTGTTCAGTCTTGGCTATAAAGCCATACAAAGACGATTGTAAAGGGGGCTTTTTTGGCTTTTGAAAAAAACAGAGAGAAACGTTTGTAAAAGGGGGGGCTTTTCAAAAAAAACAGAGAGCAAGATAGCAAAAAAAGAGAGCCTTTTCTTTTGTTTCAAAAAAAAGAAACTAAGAATACAAAAAATCATCAGAAACCGAAAACAGAAAGCAATAAAGGTTGATTTTTTACTGCTTTTTATTCCAAAGCAAACTTCTTCCTTTCTTTTAATGCTTCATTGTTTTATATTATTTTTACTCTTTTTTTACGAATAATAAAAGAAAGGGAACCTACTGAATCCATGATGCGTCGTTTGAGCCTCCTCTCGTCGTCGGAACCGATATCGAGCAAAGGGAGGGGTCTTCGTCTGGTTTTTCAAAAACAAAAATGGTTAGTAAATAAAAAAAAACAAAACAAATATATTTAAAAAAAAAAAAACCATTTTGATTTTCCTACCACCAGACGGTGGCGACAACGCCGGTGACCTGGATTCCTACTAGAATTCTCTGAGGCCCTCCCTCTCGGACTTGCAGAGGGAGAAAGAAGAAAACTCTCTCTCCTCTTTTTTTTAAAGAACCGCTGCAAATGAAAAAAAAAACAAAAAAATTGAATTTATAAAGATTTGAAAACGACGTCGTTTAGGGCTCGACATGGCCCCAAAACAGCGTCGTTCATCGACCAAGAAGCGACCCGACCTGCCCAGAGGATCCGCGTGTTTTTGAATGGAAGGGCTAATTGCGCTTTTAGCCCTTCCGCTTTTTTTATTGTTTTCAATTAAGTTTTTGTTATTTTAAAATATGGCCCAGAGATTTGGCCCGATTTTCAATTTAGTCCCTTTTAAAACGCTGCGTTTAATTGTTCTGGGTAAATTTGCGCTCCCAGTCCCCCATATTTTTGCGCGCATTACAATAGGGTCCTTTGCCTTTTCTTTTATTATAAATCCGCTTGTGATTCTATTTTAATTCAATTCGGTCCTCCCTTTAATTATCATTGTTATTTAATATTTTTTTTGTTTATTTATTATTATTATTGTTTTATTATTATTATTATTACTATAATATTACGTGTTACTATGTTATATTATTATTTTCAAATTATTATTATTATTGTTATTATTATTATTATTCTATTCCTCCATTATTAATTATTATTAGTATTTACTATTATTATTACTTTATTACTAGTATTGTTATTTTTTTTATTTACTACTCCTATTTATTTTATTATTGTTTTTATTATTGTTATTATTATTATTATTATTGCCATTATTATTATTATGACTATTATTATCATTCCCTTTTTACCTTTGTCTACTTATTTACTATTAATTTTATTATTGTTTTTACTATTTGATTATCACTACTTTATTATTATTGATATTATTATTATCATTATTATTATTATAATTATTTAATTTGAATTCGATTTCCATTTTTTAATTTTCACCATTTTATAATTTTTTTTTATTTACGTCATTCATTTCTTATTATTTTATTTATTATCGTTTCATTTACTTATTGTTTATTCGTTCATTGCTCTTTACTCATTAATACTTTAAAGCAATTTATTCATTTACGATCATACTCTTTATTTTCTTATCATTGTTGTTATTATCATTCTATTTGTTTCTAAAGTCCCATTATCGTCAACCTTGTGTCATCATTTAGTTGCTCATTCATTCGTTAATAAGAATTAGATTTATTCATATATTTGTTTAATTTGTTAGTATCATTATTTTGTCTAATATTAATCAATCGATTTTCAAAAATAAGGATCATGTTCGGTGTTTGAAAATTCGGAAGATCGAGCCCTAACTTCTCGGGTTCCGGTTTTCTCGTTTATGTTAAACAACGGGATATCTCCTTTTAAGTCACGATTTTCTCGTTTGATCTAAATGACCGAATGTCCTTTTCAAACAAATACATTTCTAAGCAAAAGCTTAATCTCGGAATTTGAAATGTCGCGCCTAACTTCTGGACTCGACACTTAGATACTTCGGGATAAGTTTCTTTTCCTAAAATAGAGGCAATCTTAGTATTTGAAATCTCGGAAATCTAGCCCTAACTTATCGGGTTCCGATTTCTCATTTGACGAATAACGGAGGATCCTCCTTAAATAAAAACCGAGTTTCAAAAGGCAAGCTTAGCTTCGGGAGTTTAAAGTATTGTGCCCTAACTTACTGGACGTAATGCTTTACCTCTTCGATAATAAGAAAGCCTTAACGTCTCTTCCAATTTTAAAAAAATAAAAGCATTGTATTTTCGAACCCCTTTAAAGTTTTCAACAAATAGGACACCAATCAATCAGTTTGGTACCAATTTTGGGCGTGTCGAGGGTGCTAATCCTTCCTCACACGTAATCGACCTCCGAATCCGTTTTCTCGAAGTTCGTGGACCAAAAAGCACTGTTTTAGTAAATCAAATGTTTTATTAAAACGAAGGTGATCCGATCACACCAAATAAAGATCGGTGGCGACTCCTTTCCTTTTCTTTTTCAAAAATCGAGTCGACCGCGTCGTTTACCGTTTCCTCAAAAAAATGGTTACGACAGCTTGGCGACTCCACTGGGGACGCGAGGGTCAAGCCAAAGATTGATTGGTTTTTGTCCTTTTAATTAAAAATGGTTTTGAAAAATCATGCTTCTTTTGACGCATCTTCAATATTAGCCTCGTAAATACTTTGGCATTGCATTGCATGACCGTTGTGGTCACACCCTTAAGTGGGAGCGAGAAGCTATGCCTTCGTGAGGTTTTCACCTCCGCATGGGCTAGTGGACTGCTTTCGGAATACATCCGTACCTATGTCTCCGTGAAGTTTTCACTTCCGCATGGCCATAGGGAAATGTATTCCCCTGAACCGAACTTGGTCCATATGAGCCTATAATGGGTGAGGATCGAGGAATCTGTGGGTTCGGGTACCTCGAACTTTAGAACTAAACCGCATATAGCAAACCTTAAGAGCCCACCTTAGGTAGAGCCGTCACAAACCTTAGTGGTCACCTAGATAGGCGTTTATTTATTTTACTCGCTTTATATTCCATGGTACTAACTTGTTGTGTTTTTTTCTTTTGTGCATATCATTCCATATTTTAAAGAGACATCGATTCACGGTCCGTTTCTGAGTTAGGAAGCTGGTTATGGAAAGCGAATTCCTTGATAAAGTAGAAGACAATGCGGCCGTCCGCATATGGTCAGAGCAACGCCAATTAGAAAAAGGAGATAGCTTAGCCGAAGGGTATGTGTCAGAGTTGCGGAATTTCACCAATATCAGTGTCACGCAGAACGAGCTCCAAGAGTTGAAAGAAATATGGACGCAGTGGGATGATGAAGCAAAGCAACTGTTCTATAGTACTTATGGCGACCTGCCTTACCTGCTTGATGTTAAAGTAGATAAGCACCTGTTCCGAGCAATGACCCAGTTTTGGAATGCTGCTTATAGTTGTTTCTCCTTCGGGAAGGTGGATCTGGTTCCCACAGTTGAAGAATATACGACCTTGCTACGTTGCCCGAAGATTCAAGTTGACAAGGCTTATTCCAAGGCGGTTAACGGCCCAACTTTCGCGAGGAAGTTAATGAATATCACCGGGATGAGCGAACAGTGGGTGTCAGCTAGAATGCAAAAGAAGGGCGAGGGGAAATGCATACCTTGGACATGTTTGAGAGACTCGATCTGGCGCATCCGACTGAAGAAAAAGATGACATCTTCGCCTTATGTATCTACTGACTTGGTAATCTTCCAAAGCTTTAAGGCACATTGATGAGGCAGTTATTGATCTATTCAGCCGATTAGACAAAGGGGTCACACCCGTTCCTGCTATCTTAGCTGAAACTTTCAGATCCTTGACTGCATGTCGAAGAATGGGTGAAGGCAGATTTATTGGATGTGCACAGCTGTTGTTGGCTTGGTTCCATAGCCACTTCTGGAAAGTAGAGAAAGTGTCCTGTCGGTACATGTCAGAAGATTACTCCCCGCTCGAAGAATTAGCAACTACGCCTAGAAGAGAGGATGTGTCCGAAGAAAATTGGATTGCACTCTTTCAAAACCTTCAAGAGGATGACATCGAGTGGAAGGCTCCCTGGATGATTCCTGATAGGATCCTTTATCGTTGCGGAAGCTTTGATTGGGTTCCCCTATTGGGAATTTGGGGTGCCACTGCCTACGCCCCTTTGCTAGTCCTGAGACAATATAGTTCAAGACAGTTTATACCAGCGACATACGGGCTAGCTCAAGGCGAGTTCTCATATGAAGGGGAAAGCTATAAGAAACGGATTAAAGAGGTTTCTAATGCTTGGAATCAGATTCACAGAATGAGGAGATTGTCTACAGGCCCGAGGATGACCCCGGAATACATTGAATGGAGGGCAAGGAGAGTCAATGATAACATTCCTGAGCCGAATCCGGAGGGTGCCCGATCGAGAGAAGAATGCATGCGAGTGGTCCCGTCGGAATTGGAGATTGTGAAGCAAGATTTCGAGCGGATGAATTCAGAACTCGGAAAAAGGATAGAAAAGTGGAAGAAGAAAAATGCTCCTCCAGGTTAGAAGTGGACGATCGAAATCGAGGCCGAGAAACTCAGGAAAGAAAAATGGAGGGTAGAAGAAGGCAGACGACTTGAAAACCGAGTACAAAAGATGCGCTTGACAATAAAGAACGCAGGATTAGGGAAGACTTGAATGAGGGCAACAAGAAGTCGAGAGGAACGAGCCAAAGTCTGCAGTTGGGAGAAAAGTTTCATGAAATACGAGCAAAAGGAAGACTTAGAGAGGGGCGAGGAAGACCGAGAAGAGAAAAGGGATTAAAAGCTAAGATAAGCAAGCTTGGCGATCTCTACATCACTATCGAAGTCGAGACTCGGAAAGCCAATTAAAGTCGAGCCTGAACAAAATAGAGGAAATGAAAGGCAGGGTTGAAGAGTTAGAGTCGGCATTGCATAGTAGCGAGCTCCGGATCGAGCTTCTGGAAACAAGAGAAAGACGCTGGGAGGAGGAGCTTAGCCATTCTTGCGAGCAAGTTCGAAGTCGGGACTACCTCATGGGAGAAGCGATAACCCAGATTCGAGAAGTAGCCGATCACCTACAGACTTTGGGCGAGGAGGCTGACATAATGGGCAGGAGATATGGGTTCCTACCGGGTCATGATGAAGAGCTAATCTCCCTGCTCGGAAAAATTAAAACCTTAGGTCTTAGGGCGAGAGCATATATGTAATCTACCTTATGTAAAGGATTTTGCCTTCTAATAAAGTTTTCTAAAATGAAGTTGATCAGAATCGATGTTTTCTTCTTGCATTCATGCATTTGCATTGCATCATATTACATGCATTAAAGTTTATAAAAAGAAGCCTAACTGGTTAAAATTATCAGAAAAAGGAAAAAGAAAAGAGAAAATCAGGAACCGAACATCGCTACGGGACTCGTACTAAGACCAAAAAATGGATCAAAGATTTGAGCAATTTGAGGAAGAAATACAAGAACGGATGCAAGAGCAAATGATGAAGCTCAAAGAAGATATGATGGAGCGGATGCAAGAGTCCCAAAATAACATGATAAGTCACCGGCGCAACTATTGGCCAATGAACGAGGAAAGGGCGCCGCTGCTAGCTCAGGGAATAATGAAGACCACTTACCCTCCTGGATTTACCCCGCCAAATACCCAAGCACCACCGAAATATTCCCCAAAGGACGCCTGTTGTTATCGGGCCACAGTGCGAGTTGAGACCATGCAATACCAACCGACTTCCCGATCGGTTCAGCACCAATCCGGAGAATGTCCGCCAACCCTATAGTCCCGATTTTGATGAAATGGCTGAAATGGATAAAGCAAAAGCAAACCTTCCCAAACAACTTGAGGATCGTTGCAAATGGTTGGAAGAAAAGTTTAGAGAAATAGAGATCACGACCATCGCTACGGGTGGGCGCTAAAGACTTGAGCCTAGTCCCGGATCTCGTGCTTCCTCCAAAATTCAAGACCCGGACTTTGAAAAATACAACGGACCGGTTGCCCGAACGCACATCACAATGTTCATCGACGGATGGCGGGGCATGTCAACAACGATCAATCTGGCGATTCACTTGTTTTCAAGATACCTGCTGGTCCATGACCAAATGGTACAATCACTCGGTAGTGCCTCAGATCAAGTCATGGAAGGACCTAGCACAGCCTTCCCGAAACAATACGGCACATAGTCGATATAGCGCTGATCGAATCACGCTCAAAACATGGAGAAGAAGCCAAACGAAAGTTTCAGCAATATGCCCAATGATGGAGGAAGTAGCCACAAGTTCAAATTACCGCTTTTGGAAAAAGAGCGCCATGCTTTTTATTAATACTCAAGGCCCTTTCATAACCCATATGATAGGGAGTACAACTAAGAGCTTTCTTGATATAGTAATGGCGGGAAATGATTGAGCATGCTATAAGGGGTGGCAAAATCGAGACAGAGAAAGCACCGGAGAGTTACTCCTAAAAGAAAGACAAGGAGGTCAATAATATGAGTACATATAATAGAGGATACCCAAAGGCGATCGCGATTAATCACCAAAGGCGATTACAACCGGACAACCGTGGCCCGCAAGACAGAATCGGAACTAGATCAAATTCGAAGGATCCAATTCACACCGATTTCGATAACGCACAAAGAATTATACCGATTTTATTCAATGAGCACATCGTGTCCCGCTTTACTTACAACCATTGCAGCCTCCATACCCTAAGTGAGTACGACCCAAACGCTCAATCGATTACCACGCAGGATAGAGGGCATTCGATAGAATTGCCTCGCCTTCAAAAGGTAGTCGAGAGGCTAATCAAAATGGGTGTTATAGCGCTTGATGACTTGGTAAGAAAGGGGAACCCATTGCCTAATCATGAGGAAAAAGGGGTGAACGCAATCGGTGAAGAGATTGTGAGAAGGATCAAGAGAGACGTCGCCGAAGTGAAGACCCCGTTGCGAATAGTCTGGAAGGAAATGGTAAAAAGAGGATTGATAGAGTCAGATTCTACAGGAGTCAAAATGCAGAATTGTTGCGAATTCCATAAGACGAGGGGGCACGAGATCCAAGAATGTGCTGAGTTTAAAAGTTTGGTGCAAGGCCTTATGGACAACAAAGAGCTAGAGTTTTATGAAGAAGGAGTGGAGGAAGAGGAAATATGCGCGACCGAGGGAGAATTGACAAAGCCCAGAGGTAATTACCCGAGAATCATCATTTCGCGGAATACGAGGGCGAGTACAGGAAGACCGAAAATCACAATTGAAACTCGCTTCCTTTCCTACCAAGATAGTAAAAGGGTACCTTGGAATTATAATTGCAATGTGACAACACCAGAGTGCAAGGTTCCACTAGTATCTCGGAGGAAGTCAAGAACGAAGGTTCCTATACGCCAAGTGGAAGCGTTACGATCCCGAAAATGGGAGAACGGGGCGTGGCGAAGACTGTGTCGATTGAGCGAGGAAAAGAACTGAAGCCGTTATCAATGAGCCCGTAAAAGAGGAAGAGGCTAAAGAGTTCTTAAAATTTTTAAAACACAATGAATACAATGTGGTGGAACAATTGCACAAACAACCAGCCCAGATCTCTATGTTAGCACTACTTCGAGCTCAAGTGCATCGTGACGTTAATGAAAATCTTGAATGAGACCTATGTTACTAAAGATATATCCGTCAACAAGTTGGATCGTCTGGTTAGTAACATAAGCGCCGATAATTTCATCTACTTGACGATGATTTAAATCCACGGGAGGTATGGGGACAAAGAAGGCATTACACATAACTACCCGTTGTAAGGGATATACCTTGCCAAGTGTGCTAATAGATAATGGGTCAACATTAAATGTCTTACCACTAGCCACACTCAAGAGGTTGCCAATAGATAGTTCTCATATGAAGTCCCCAAAACATAGTGAGAGCATTCGATGGCACCAAAGAAGAGTGATGGGAAGAATTGACGTACCATTATTGATCGGGCCTAATACCTATGAAGTAGACTTTACGGTCATGGATATCAAGCCTTCTTACAACTCGCTACTAGGAGGCCCTGGATTCATTCAATGGAGTCAGACCTTCATCATCGCACGTAAATTGAAATTGGTAATGTAAAATCGGTGGTGACTATAAACGCGAAGATGATATCATAGAATCGTTACCAATGAGGCGCCATACCTAGAGACGAATGAGGAAGCCATTGAATGTTCATTCCGGTCCTTAGAGTTCGTGAATGCGACTTTCATTTCGTAAGGAAATAAAGTCCCGCCACCTAAACTATCCAAGACTACCGTGATGGGATTGCAAATGACAATGGGAAAAGGAGCCCTACCCGAAAAGGATTGGGTAAATATCTCGGGGAAAGTCCAGTTCGATCTCGAGAGAAAAAGGATCGCTTTGGTTTAGGTTTCAAACCGGATGCTAAAGAGATGAAGAAGGAGATAGAGAAGAGACAAGAAAGGAGAAATGCCAAATGAATGGAGAAGACGTTAAATGGGAACCGATGACATTTCCCACATATCTCGCACCTTCAGATCGGGAGGAATGATTTACCCGGAAAAGAGTCTCCTAGAGGGAATGTCCTCACATCAATGCCATACGAGGAAGAGATCGATCAAAGAAGATTGTCGGGCATCCGTCCATATGAACTGGAAGCACATTAGACAATTGACTGCAGAGAATTTCTGTAGTGTTTAGAGATTTTGCAGAGTAATGTTCTAACACTCTTGTTGTTTTCAAGCCTAGAAACAATGAGATTTCTTTTGTGAAATAGGCTTATGTTCTGACATTTCGTTTTAATAAAATGCATCTTCAATTCTACTAAATATTCTCTTATTTTACATTTTACCATTTATTCTTTGTTCTCATTCATATCATGTGAATAATTGTCCTCAAATTCATTTATTCTTTATACACCCTTCGATACCCATTACTGTGTCTCTAGACATCAATGATATGAGTAATGATACTCTGATTCAGAGGTTTGCTTTGAGCAAGACATGTGTTCAGAGGAATCGCAGGACTTTGGAAATGACACGAATCGACTTGCCTCCGGATTTGTTGAGAATGGTAGAGCAAGAAGAAAAGCAGATCCTACCCCATAAAGAGTCGGTAGAAACGGTGAGCCTAGGAGAGGGCAAGAGGTGAAAATTGGAGCTTGTATTATCACAGAAACCAAAGGGACCTCATCGAACTACTCCGTGAATTTAAGGATGTGTTCGCATGGTCGTACTCAAGATATGCGGACTAAATCGATATTGCGAAGACAATCGATCGCCTATAAGAGAAGAATGCAAGCCACCCAACGAAGCTCGGAAGAATGCGACCGAGACGTCTTGTTAAGGATAAAAGAAGAAGTCGAGAAACAATTTAATGCCGGTTTCTTACAAGTGGTCAAGTACTGGATTGGGTGGCTAACGTTGTCCCCGTCCCCAAGAAAGACGGAAGGTACGAATGTGCGTGGACTACGAGACTGAACAAGGCCACCCAGAAGGATAATTTTCACGCCTCACATCGACACTTTAGTGGACAATCTGACAGGTATTCGTTGTTCTCTTTCATGGATGGTTTTTCGGTACAACCAAATAAAATGCATCCTAAGGACATGGACAAGACGACGTTTATAACTATGTGGGGAACATTTTGCTACAAGGTAATGCCATTTGGGCTAAAAATGCAGCGCGACATATCGAGAGCCATGGTAACCTTATTCCATGACATGATGCATGGGAAATTGAGGTTTACGTCGACGATATGATCGCCAAATCCGAATCGAAGAAGAGCATGTGCGGTCTTGAGAAAATTGCTCTTGAGGTTTGAGAAAATTTCGTTGAAGCTTAACCCTAAGCAAAGTGTACCTTGAGCTCGGTCCGGAAAGTTGCTCGGGTTCATAGTCGATGAAAAGGGATTGAGGTTGACCCGATAAAGTCGAGCCATACAAGAATTACCTCCACCACGCACCCAAAAAGTTAGAGGTTTCTTAGGAAGGTTTGAATTACATCGCTTGGTTCATTTCACAACCCATCGAGAGATGTGACCCCATATTTCGTCTCCTCAAGAAACACAACCTGCACGGGATGAAGAGTGCCAAAAGACCTTCGAAAAAGTGAAACAATACATCTCATGCCCCATTAATGCACGCCTCAACTGACAAGCCCTCATCCTTTATCTAACAGTACTTGATAATTCGATGGGATGCGTGCTAGGTCAACATGATGAATCGGGGAAGAAAGAAAAAGCAATATACTACCTTAGTAAGAAATTCACCGCATGTGAAATGAGGTACCCGCCAATCGAGAAATTATGTTGTGCCTTGATTTGGACAACTCGAAGGTTGAGGCAATACATGCTATATCACACGACATGGCTCATCTCAAAGCTAGATCCCCTTAAGTATATGATGGAATCTACCGCCTTGAATGGAAGGATGGCCAGGTGGCAGATCCTGCTTTCCGAATTTGACATCGTTTATGTAAATCAAAAGGCGATAAAAGGGAGCGCGATAGCAGACTTTTTAGCCAGTAGAGCCCTTGAAGACTATGAGCCCTTAGATTTTGATTTCCCTAATGAGGACTTGATGTACGTGGCAGACATTGAAGAAGGTACCTCCGAAGACCATCCTTGGAAACTAAATTTTGATGGGGCATCAAATGCCGTGGGTAATGGAATTGGGGCAGTCCTGATATCCCCAAAAGGAGACCATTATCCATTCACTTGCAAACTGGATTTCGATTGCACTAACAATATGGCTGAGTATGAAGCCTGCATCATGGGGCTCCGCGCTGCTATCGAATACAAAATCAGAGTATTAGAAGTCTATGGAGATTCCGCTCTGGTAATCTATCAACTCAAAGGAGAGTGGGAAACTAGGGATCCAAAATTGGTTATCTATAAAAGATTGGCCCAAGAACTTGTCAAAGAGTTCGATGACATCACTTTCAATTACACCCGAGGACGAGAATCGATGGTCGATGCTCGCCACCCCGCTTCCATGGTCCGAATAAATGAAAGCGAAGATATGAAGCCAATACAAATGAGCATCCATCAAGACCCAGCCCATTGCTACAATGTCGAGGAAGAAGGAAAAACTGGCCCACCGTGGTACCATGATATATTACGGTATTTAAAGAATCGTGAGTACCACATCAAGCCACCGAGAATGAAAAAAAGACGCTGAGGAGATTAGCCTGTGATTACGTCTTAGATGGAGAAGTCTTATACAAGAAAAGGAAGGATCAAGTGCTGCTGAGGTGTGTAGACGCCACCGAAGCTAAGCTAATCCTAGAAGAAGTCCATGAAGGTGTCTGTGGAACTCATGCTAATGGTTTCACAATGGCCAGACAAATAATGAGGTTCGGGTATTATTGGTCCACCATGGAGGGAGACTGTATCAACTATGCCAAAAAATGTCATAAATGCCAGATTTATGGAGACAAGATTCACGTACCCCCGTCACCTTTACATGTTATGACTTCGCCATGGCCATTTTCCATGTGGGGCATGGACGTCATTGGGCCAATATCTCCGAAGGCATCGAATGGGCATCGATTCATCTTTGTGGTCATCGACTACTTCACGAAATGGGTAGAGGCTGCCTCATATGCTAACGTCACTAAATCAGCGGTTAGCCGGTTCTTGAAGAAGGAAATCATTTGTCGATATGGAATGCCCGAAAGGATCATATCAGACAACGCGCTGAACTTAAACAATAGCACGATAGCAGGGGTTTGCAGCCAATTCAACATCAAACACCACAACTCATCACCATATCGCCCGAAAATGAATGGGGCAGTGGAAGCAGCCAACAAAAACATCAAAAAGATAGTGGGAAAGATGACTGAGACTTATAGAGACTGGCATGAGAAGTTGCCGTTCGCACTCTATGCTTATCGAACGTCCGTCCGAACCTCTCTTTGAGGGCAACGCCTTTCTCATTAGTCTATGGGATGGAGGCGGTCCTACCTATTGAAGTGGAAATACCTTCTCCGAGTATTGTCGAAGTGAAACTAGATGAAGTGAATGGATCCAGGCTCGATATGACCAGTTGAACTTAATTGAAGAAAAGAGATTGAGGGCTATTCGTCACGGTCAGATGTACCAAAAGTGAATGATGCGAGCCTACAACAAAAAAGTTCGCCCAAGGGAATTCCACGAAGGGGACCTCGTACTGAAAAAGATCCTTCCCATACAAAAAGACCACAGAGGGAAATGGATGCCGAACTGGGAAGGACCGTATGTGGTGAAGAAAGCTTTCTCGGGAGGTGCACTGATTCTGACAGAGATGGACGGGAAAAGCTTGCCCAACCCCGTGAACTTCGATTCGCTTAAAAATACTTTGCTTAAGATAGAAGAAGCCAAGGTGAAAACCCGCAGGGCACTTTGAGACTTCAAAACAAAAAAAAAAAAAAAAACGGAGAGGCCAAGGTGAAAACCATAAAAGGGCACTTTGAGACCAAAGGGCATTTTGAGTTGAAAACCCGAAAAGGCGGCTCAAATTTTGAACGGACACGTCGCGATCTCGCAGCCATAATCGATGTAAGAGGAAGTACGTTGCATATCGGGCATCGACAAAATACTTGAGTCTTCTAAACACATGACGCTCTCGAGGCGGTTTTCTTGAGCTTGTATATAGAAGCCCAATTAGGCGATGTCTAGGCGTCGATCCATGTTGTTATTTTACCATTTTTGGGACCTTTTCCCCAAAAAGGAGGAATATGTCCCCAATCAATTTTCTTTGTTTCATAGATAAATTCATTTTGATTCTCTTTGAAATCGATCTCTCGTTATCCATCATTAACATGATGCATTAAAAACAAATTGATGAACTAATGATTTTACAAAAGAAAGTTCCACGTATCACTTTGGAAATCTCTAGATAAAACAGAAGCCAAAATGTAACATTTGTTTAGAACTTCCACGAACACAAGATAAAGACATTGGAAAAAGGGTCTCAATGAAGACCATTTCTTCAAAGACCTCTTTGATTCAAAGAATTGTGGCGGGGTGAATAATGTTGCTTGGTCATTTAGAAAAGTATAACGGCCAATTTTCGATAAGGAAAGATTCAAAACCCTAAATTGTTGAGGAACGAATCTAAAAACCAAGTCGAGTATTCTTCAAGAAGGAGTTGTGACTCCCGGGGAAGACAACTAGGCAATTAGAAGTCAAGGCAGACCTTTGTTCTAAGGCCTAAAATAGGCTTCAAATTTCCACGAGGCAAGCCATTCATGCAAAACAATCATTGAGAGGGAAGCGAAGATAAAACATTGATGACAAATGAGTGATAACACCTTAAATAGGAATCATACTCATAACATTCTGACTCATCATACTCATGGCATCCTAATCATTAGGCATAAGTATGTATTCATTCTACAGGTTACGTCCTCAAGAAGGACAGTACAATTGAGCAGATCTCGTCTCCCGAGTATGCGATGGGCGAGATCAAAAAAGCGATCAAAGATTCGATCGGTGATCCTTGAGTTTGCAAGGATCGATTGAAAAAGCGATTTGGCGTTCACGAAGTTGCGAAGCGGATCAAAGACTTCGATCTGGTGATCCTTGAGTTTGCAAGGATCAGATTGAAAGAAGCAGATTTGACGTTCCTGAAGTTGCAGGAAGCAGATCAAAGATTCAGTCTGGTGACTCTTGAAGTTGCAAGAAGCAGATCTAAGAAAGCAGATCAAAAATTCAGTCTGGTGATCCTCGAGTTTGCAAGGATCAGATTGAAGAAAGCAGATTTGACCTTCCTGAAGTTACAGGAAGCAGATCGAAAATATCAATCTGGTGATCCCCGAGTTTGCTGGGATCAGATTGAAGAAAGCAGATTTGACCTTCCTGAAGTTGCAGGAAGCAGATCGAAGATATCAGTCTGGTGATCCTTGAGTTTGCAAGGATCAGATTGAAGATAGCAATTTAGACATTCCTAAATTTGTACGAGTAGATCGAAAATAAACAAGTCACATCCCATTGAAGTCACAGCAAGAGTAGATTGAAGCCACATATCGGTGGAGTGGATCGAAGCAACAAGATGCGGTGGGCGACGGCTTACGCACTCAAGGAGAGCACCTGAGAGGCCAAGACCCGGCGTGGCCGGGCAATATTGGGCTTCTTAAAGTCTTTGCTCTATTCTCGTTACACGAAAATGAGCAAAGAGGGGCAGCTGTACAAAGCCCAAAATTGCCCGGCCCAATTACAGAGAAAAAAATTTAAAATTACAAACCCAGACCCAACCAAATCCAGACCCAATTAACCAGCCCAAACAAACCCAAAAACAAAAAAACAAAAACAAAAGAAAAAAACGAATCAGAAAAAAATAAAACCTAACAGCCCAAAAGTTAAATTTTTTTTAGGGTTTCTAAAACCCTAAAACTTATCAGGCGCCGCACCTACTCCTTTCTGACCCTCTGACTTCTGACCCCTCACCTACCCTCTGCTCTGCGCCGCTCCGTCCATCGCCAGCTCCACGCCACCACTGCAAAGACAAAAAAAACGCATAGCGATTCTGATGAAATGCAAGGAGATTTGTTTGCGTGTTCATCTTAGCTATAAAGCCATACAAAGACGATTGTAAAGGGGCTTTTTGGCTTTTGAAAAAAGCAGAGAAAGCGTTTGTAAAAGGGGGCTTTTCAAAAAAAACAGAGAGCAAGATAGCAAAAAAGAGCCTTTTCTTTTGTTTCAAAAAAAAGAAACTAAGAATACAAAAAATCATCAGAAACCGAAAACAGAAAGCAATAAAGGTTGATTTTTTTACTTCTGTTTTTTATTCCGAAAGCAAACTTCTTCCTTTCTTTTAATCTGTTCATTGTTTTATATTATTTTTACTCTTTTTTTTTACGAATAATAAAAGAAAGGGGAACCTACCTGAATCCCGCGGTACGTCGTCGGAGCCTCCTCTCCGTCGTCGGAACCGATATCGGGAGCAAAGGGGAGGGGGTCTTCGTCTGGGTTTTTCAAAAACAAAAAAATGGTTAGTAAATAAAAAAAGAAAACAAAACAAATATATTTTAAAAAAAAAAACCATTTTGATTTTCCTACCACATACGGTGGGCATGACAACGCCGTGTGGGATTCCGTACGAATTCTCTGGAGGCCCTCCTCTCGGACTTGCGAGAGGAGAAAGGAGAAACTCTCTCTCTCTTTTTTAAAGAACCGCGCAAATGAAAAAAAAAAAAAAATTGAATTTATAAAGATTTGAAAGCAGCGTCGTTTAGGGCGTCTGATGGCCCCAAAACGACGTCGTTTGCCATGACTTCCATGACGACCCGAACCTGTTCGGAGGATCCGCGTTTTTTGAATGGAAGGGCTAATTGCGCTTTTAGCCCTTCCGCTTTTTTATTGTTTTCAATTAAGTTTTGTTATTTTAAAATATGGCCCGTAGATTTGGCCCGATTTTTAATTTAGTCCCTTTTAAAACGCAATGCGTTTAATTGTTCAGGTAAATTTAGCTCCCAGTCCCCATATTTTTATGCGCATTACAATAGGGTCCTTTGCCTTTTCTTTTATTATAAATCCGCCCTGAGATTCTATTTTTAATTCAATTCGGTCCTCCCTTTAATTATCATTGTTATTTAATATTTTTTTGTTTATTTATTATTATTATTGTTTTATTATTATTATTATTACTATAATATTACGTGTTACTATGTTATATTATTATTTTCAGCATTATTATTATTATTGTTATTATTATTATTATTCTATTCCTCCATTATTAATTATTATTAGTATTTACTATTATTATTACTTTATTACTAGTATTGTTATTTTTTTATTTACTACTCCTATTTATTTTATTATTGTTTTTATTATTGTTATTATTATTATTATTATTGCCATTATTATTATTATTACTATTATTATCATTCCTTTTTACCTTTGTCTACTTATTTACTATTAATTTTATTATTGTTTTTACTATTTGATTATCACTACTTTATTATTATTGATATTATTATTATCATTATTATTATTATAATTATTTAATTTGAATTGATTTCCATTTTTAATTTTCACCATTTTATAATTTTTTTTATTTACGTCATTCATTTCTTATTATTTTATTTATTATCGTTTCATTTACTTATTGTTTATTCGTTCATTGCTCTTTACTCTGTTAATACTTTAAAGCAATTTATTCATTTACGTATCATACTCTTTATTTTCTTATCATTGTTGTTATTATCATTCTATTTGTTTCTAAAGTCCCATTATCGTCAACCTTGTGTCATCATTTAGTTGCTCATTCATTCGTTAATAAGAATTAGATTTATTCATATATTTGTTTAATTTGTTAGTATCATTATTTTGTCTAATATTAATCAATCAGATTTTCAAAAAATAAGGATCATGTTCGGTGTTTGAAAATTCGGGAAGATCGAGCCCTAACTTACTGGGTTCCGGTTTTTCTCGTTTATGTTAAACAACGGGATATCTCCTTTTAAGTCACGATTTTCTCGTTTGATCTAAATGACTGAATGTCCTTTTTCAAACAAATACATTTCTAAGCAAAAGCTTAATCTCGGAAATTTGAAATGTCGCGCCCTAACTTACTGGACTCGACACTTAGATACTTCGGGATAAGTTTCTTTTCCTAAAATAGAGGCAATCTTCCGTATTTGAAATCTCGGGAAATCTAGCCCTAACTTACTGGGTTCCGATTTCTCATTTGACGAATAACGGAGGATCCTCCTTAAATAAAAACCGAGTTTCAAAAGGCAAGCTTAGCTTCGGGAGTTTAAAGTATTGTGCCCTAACTTACTGGACGTAATGCTTTACCTCTTCGATAATAAGAAAGCCTTAACGTCTCTTCCAATTTAAAAAAATAAAAGCATTGTATTTTCGAACCCCTTTAAAGTTTTCAACAAATAGGACACCAATCAATCAGTTTGGTACCAATTTTGGGCGTGTCGAGGTGCTAATCCTTCCTCACACGTGTCGACCTCCGAATCCGTTTTCTCAAGTTCGTGGACCAAAAAGCACTGCTTTAGTAAATCAAATGTTTTATTAAAGCGAAGGTGATCCGATCACACCAAATAAAGATCGGTGGCGACTCCTTTCCTTTTCTTTTTCAAAAATCGAGTCGACTGCGTCGTTTCACCGTTCCTCAAAAAAATGGTTACGACACTTTTATATGTAAAGTTACTATATAAAACATAATTTTATATAAAATTATTTTATAAATACAATTTTATGACAAAATATTTCATTAAAAGATATATTCATATGAAAAGGTATCTTATAAAAGGCACTTCTATTTAATTTTTATATTAATCATTATGACTATTTTGATTGAAGTGTTAAGGGTTTTGTAGAATGTTAGAGGTAATATAAAATTTTAAAGAAAGTGTTAGAACATGTCTTAAAACACATCATATATATATTTGGCTAGTAAAACACAACTTCATTAATATCAAGAAAACCAACACAACGCTCAGTTTTTGTAACAGTAAAACATCTACAAACAATAAAAAAACCCAAAATTTATTATAAGGTCCAACACAAAAAGAAATCTATAAATCTTGGGCAGGGTTCAAAAAAACTAATGAGGTGTAGGTAAGCCATCCTCGTTGAGAATGTGAACCAAAGAGGATGGCGGTGTCAACACCCAATCTTCAAAGCACATCCTCTTACTCAATTGGCATGCAACCCAGTCAGCCACTGCATTAGCTTCTCTATTAATTTTGTTAATCACGATCTGTTCAAAACTGTACATCATCCTCTTAACTCGTTGTACATATGGATAAATTCTCCGATGTTTACAAACTTTTGTTTTTACCATCTCCTTTTGTAAGATCTCAGGATCAGCTTCTTTACAATCATCCTTTTTGCCAGCTTCAAAGCTTCATACAAAGCCATAGCCTCAGTTTCCAAAACACTACCAACATTCACCTTGGTAGCATAACCAGTAGAAAGCTCATCTTACTCATTCCTCATCACCATTCCAACTCCAACCTTGTCTTTCCCTTTAAAAGCTCTATCACAATTAACTTTTACCCAACCTTTATCAGGTCTCATATATCTCCCTTTTCCCTTGTGGCTTGCACTCATAACAAGTTTGAGGCATTGGTCTTATCCCCCTTCAACACTTCTCCAACAACATATTTAATTCTTGCAATACACTAAAGAGGATTAGGTTCTTGTTTCTTAAAAATCTTTGCACATCGAAACTTCTAAATCCACCAAGAAGAAAAAGCTATATATTCACATTTGTTTACATCTACCTCCTTCCTCCATCATCAGTGGCAGAGTTAAAAAATTTTGTTTGGGGGCCAAACTTATATATTTTTACGATAGTAAAAATATAATTTCATTATTTTAATAGTTTATATTTTTATAATTTTAAAAGGGTTAAATCAAATTTTTATCATTTTTGAGGGGCTAAATTAAATAGTTGCTATTTATCAAAATTGGAACTCAAATCCTCTCCATATCAAACTCCCTAAACCTAGTCACATAAGAGTAAATCATGCTCAATTGTTTCATATTCAATTCCACAAATAGGACAAAAAAGATCTTTCCTAATTTTCTTTATCCAAAGGTTCCTATTTGTAGCTATGACATTGTTACAAACTCTCTACAAAAAAATGTTTAATCCTTGGAAGAACTAAAATACTCCTAATCCATTTCCAGACCTTCTCATCAACCACATTTGAAGATGATAGAGCCTTCCTATTCTCATTTGAACCTTTTTTCTTTGTACTTGGTCAAACCAAGCGATCCCTTTCATTCCCTCCCATAGTTGAAATCTTTTTAATTTGCTTCTCTTTTTCCTAAATGATGACCTTAGTAATGCTATCCAAAACCCATTTCTCCTCGAAAGAATTCATAATTTCTATATAAAGTAATTTACGAAAGTAGGTTTTATTGTAACAAATAATAAAATATCTCCTAAATAATAAAATATCTCACAAATAATAATATTTTCTAACAAGTACCAAAACCACTAACTATTTACTCAAATTCCTAAAAAAACACAATTTTCTAACCAAATACTCAAAATCCTATTGAAAACCCAAGTTTGTAAAAATTCTTCAAAAATTAAAAAAATTGTTTATTAAAAATTTAAAATTATAAAATTATAAAAAAATTGGCATTGTGAATTTTACAATTTATTAACACATTTTACAACTTTTTAATAATATTTACAAAACTAGGTTTCCAATATGACATTAAGTATTTGGTTAGAAAATTGTGTTTTCATTAAGAATTTGAGTAAATAGTTGATGGTTTTGGTAATTGTTAGAGAATATTGTTATTTGTGAGATATATTGTTATTTAGAGGATATTTTGTTATGTGTCATATAAAGAGATTGTTAACCGATGACGTGGTACGTTGACTTCAGGTGTTGATCTCGACGTTGATTGGCGTCAAGGGGTCAACGTGCCACGTTGTTGTTGAAAAAAAATCCATTTAAAAATTGGTTTTCTCACACGGCGAAAAATTAAAATTTTGAAAACTGAGTTGGTTTGTGATATTTATAGCAATAAACATTTTTTCGAAAAATACTTGTGCTTTGTGTGAAACGAATCCTAGACATTGTCGGCTTTCAACCAAACAACCTTCTCCACTATTCTTGTAAAACAAATTTCTTTGAGTGTGAGCTCGAACAATCACAAACCAAATACAGAACCAAAAATGATTTATTTCTTTCAGTAGGTGTTAGCTCTAGTCTTTAAAGTATTTTGATATAACAAAAAGAATTTTAAAAATCCCCTACTTAAATTTGCAAAAATTGTTTATAAGTCTTTAAAATTATTTTCAAAATTTTGGACAAAATAAATTGTTAAAAAGCCTTGAATTGACCTATCTTTGAACAAGTTTTTGAAGTCTGAAGGACTTTTATTGATACTTAGGTGGACAAGTATCCATAGAACTCAAGATGAAAATATCTTAAAAAAATACAAAATTCTATCGGTAGAACTGGGAGTTCTATCGATACAACTCTAGGCTCTACCGATATAACCTGAACTTCTATCGATAGAACGCACTCCAGTGTGCAAGGTAGTTTTGGCTTGGGAGATCTTGTAATAGCCTGATTTTGGGCCTAGTCGGAACAGTGGTTTTGGGACCACAAATTCGACATAAGAAAATTTATTTTTATTATATTTTTATGGTCTACAATTTCACGAAATAATTTCGTGAAAATTTTGTTTGAAAATTTTGACATTTGGGCACTCAATTTAGTCAAAAAGACTAAATTGTAAAAAGTGCAAAAGTTAAGTTCTACATGTTAGAGGTGTCCAATTGTAATGAAATTTTAAATTGGAGGTCCTTAAATGGCAATTAGACCATTGGTTAATTTTTTGGACAAAAATGGACATGAAATATATGAAATAGAATATTTTAAGTTAGGGGCATTTTGGTCATTTAGTGATTAAATGTTTAAATAAACAAAGTTAAAAGCCAATTTTGTCCATCTTCAACCCCATGCCGAATTTCACAAGGGGAAACCATGGCTAGGGTTTTTCAAGCTTCCAATCTTGATTATCAAGGAAAACGAGATTTGGACTTAGAACGCGAGAAAAATAAAGAATATGACGAATAAGTCCTTTTCATCGGTTGTGCTACCGAGGTAAGTTTGTATGTAAATAATACATCATTTTTTTATCATTTAGTTTTAATATTTTGTTCTATTATATGATATATGGTTCAATATGGAGTAATTATTTGATGTAAATTATGAATTGTGATTGATTATGGATGAATTGGTAAAATGTTGAAAAGTGAGAATTCCCGATTGAACCTTTGAAATAGAAAAGATACGAATGAGGTAGGTAGGTCACATGTGTGGTACTAAGTGTAGGCCACTATGTGAGATGGTTTTAGGTTACGTGTATAGTACTAAGTGCAGGCTACTACGTCTACCAGACGGATAGGTCGCATGTGTAGTACTAAGTGTAGGCTATTATGGTACCCGATAGCTTCGATCACATGTGTGGTACTAAGTGCAGGCCACTATGTGTAAGTGATGGTTTTGATCACATGTGTAGTGTAACAGCCCAATTTAGGGCCTAGTCGGAATAGTGGTGTGAGGCCACGAATCTGAGGTAAATTTATGAGTTTTTAAGGTTTATGCCATGTTTGCATGCTAGTATGAAAGTTTCATGAAGCAATTTTGTTAAATTGAGGTTAAATGGTCCATTAGGACTAAATTGCAAAAGTTACAAAATATGAGTTTCTAGAAGCTTTTTGTATGAAATAGCTTTAGAATGTTAATTAGAAGTCCTTAAATAGCAATTTGCCCAAATTATAATTTTTGGACAAAAATGGACCTGAGTTAGTAAAATGTGAAAATTTTAAGAGAAGGGTATTTTGGTCATTTAATTAATTAAATGATTAAAATAGGAAAAAGATGATAAAAATCTCATTCATCTTCTTCCTTGGTGCCAAAAATTTGAAGAACCCCATAGGTAGGGTTTGTTCATTTTTCAAGATTGCTACTAAGTTCATCTTAGCCTCGTTTTTAATATTCTTCGTATTTTTGAAATTCTCGTATTATGAATTAGCTATTTTTAGCTATAAAATGAGCTAAGATGCATGTTCAAAAATCTACCCATGAATGACATGCTTGTAAAATGATGTTTTATGGAAGATTATGAGAGTTTGATGTTAGATAAACATCTTTTCCTAAGTGAATTTCACGAAAAATGTTAGTATGGATTAATTTGTAATAGTTATGAAATTTGTCATTCATGATAGAATATTGAGAATTGATGATTTTTATAGTAGAGAAAATGAATCATCTAAGCATGAAGTTTAAGAAAGTTGAATGAAAATCACTTTACGAGCCTTGGGGCAAAAGAGTAATTATGAGAAAGTTTAGGGGCAAAATGGTAATTTTGCCATAGTATGATTTATGAGTCCATCTAGTTATTATGAGTATTAAATAAGTTAAATTATTATTATAGATTAGGAAAAATGAAGCCTGGATCAAAATCGAGGCGAGAACAAAGTCGAGGACTAAATTGCATATCTACGTACATTTTGTACATTGAGGTAAGTTTGTATGATTTCTAAGCTTTATGATTTATATCATTGAAATGCTTAGTGTAATGTATAATAGTATCATGAAAATGTTTAAAGTTATGTTAAACAAAGAAATCAATGAGATTAAGCATGAGAAAGTCCCGATTGAAGATGAATTACCTAGGATACTCGATCTACCACATGAAATGAGAAAGTCCGTATAAGACCAAGCCAAGGCATGATGTCGGTAATCAAGCAAGTTATCATGTAAGACCAAGACAAGTCTTGGCTTTGAAGAGTTATTATGAGATGAAGACCCTTATAAGCCCAAGCCAAGGCGTGGCATTGTTGAGTCTCCAAGCAAAGATGTCATGTAAGTCCAAGACAAGTCTTGGCATTGAAAAGCTAGCAAGAGATAAAGATCCCATGTAAGTCCAAGCCAAGGCATGGCATTGGTAAGTAACAAGAAAGGTTTCATGTAAGCCCAAGCTAAGGCTCGGCATTAATAAAGTGAAGATACCAAGTAAGACTATGTCAAGACATAGCAATGGTAAGTTCCCAAGGGAACCCACAAGGAAGACCTTATGTAAGTCCATGTCAAGACATGGTGTCGATATCAAGTAAGAGATCCCATTGTAAGACTATATCGAGGATATAACATTGGTGTCATAATCATTTTTGTGAAAAAACAGAGATCGACTTTGGTTTTGAAAACAAAAAAAATAGGGAGTCGCCACCGATCTTTATTTGGTGTGATCGGATCACCTTTGTTTTAATAAAACTTTTTGTTTTACTAAAACAATGTTTTTGGTCTATGAAGTTTTGAAAATCGAGTTCGGGAGTTGGTTACGTGCGAGGAAGGGTTAGCACCCTCGTCATGCCCAAAATTGGTACCAAATTGATTAGTCGATGTCTTAATGTCAGAAATTTGAAAAGGTTTTAAAATACGGATCCTTTAAAATGTTCGGATAATTTGGGCTGAAATTTGGGATTTCTTGGTTCCGAGAGGATACAAACATCACATCCAGCACGTTAGGACACGATATTCTAAACCTTCGTAATCAAAGCTATCTCATGATTTACGAAACTAATTAAAAGGATGTTTAGTTATTTAGTCAAACGAAAAATCGCAACCCAATACGTTAGGGCACTATTCCCCGAATTTCTAAACGCAAAACATTGCCTTATTTAAAAATCTTTGAATGGAATATAATACTTTGCAAGGTGTAAATAACGTCAAACTCAGAAAATAAATATAGATGTTTGGGTTAAAAACTGAGATTTCTTTGTTCCAAAAGGATATAAACATCACATCCAGCACGTTAGGACACAATATTTTGAACCCTCGTGGTCAAAGTCATCTCATGATTTACAAAGTTCGTTGAAAAGGATGTTAGGTTATTTAGTCAAACGAAAAATCGCAACCCAGCACGTTAGGGCACTATTCCCCGAATTTCTTAAATACGAAACATTGCCTTATTTTAAGACCTTTAGATGAAAGGTAGTGATTTTACAAAATGTACAATATCGCATTGAACTAAGAAAATAAGCATAGAGGTTTGAGTCAAAACTGGAGATTTCTTCGTTCCGAAAAGATATAAACATCACATCCAGCACGTTAGGATATGATATTTTAATCTCTCGTAATCAAAGTCGTCTCATGATTTACTAAGTTTCGTTAAAAGGATGTTAGGTTATTTAGTTAAACGGAAAATCGCAACCCAGCACGTTAGGGCACTATTTCCCGAATTTCTAAATACAAAACATTGCCTTATTTAAAAAAAATTAGATGAAATACGATGATTTTACGAAATGTATTTTGTTTGATGATGAACTTAGGTGAAAATACTACTAATAACGATGATGATAATATCAAATAATAGTAATAGCAATAATAATGAAAATAAAATAATACATTAATACTAACGATAATAATAATATAATAATAATAGTAAAATGCTAATAATAATAGTAAAAGGATATAATAGTAATAATAATATACATATAAATAATAATAATATTAATAATAATATAATAATAATAGTATAGTAATAATAAAATAATAATAATAATGATACAAAATGTGTACAATATAATAATAATATAAATATGAGGATGGTGATGATAATAATTAAGTAGTAATATTACTAATAATAGAATGATATAATAATAACAAGTTAATAATAATATAAATAAAAAAAATTATAGAATAAAATAAAAAAGGCTAAATTGAATCTAAAATAGAAGTAAAGGGGCAAATTATATAATATAAACAATAGAGGGACTAAACTGAAACGCGCGTGAAATGGAAAGGGGCTAAAAGGTAATTTACCCGTGTTATTAAACGCAGTGTTCGAACGAGGACTAAATTTAACGCTGCGCAAAAGTTCTGGGCCAAAATTAAAATAACAAAAAACTTGATTTTAAAATCTAAAAATACGGAAGGACCAAAAGCACAATTAACCCAATCGATGAAAACACGCGGATCCTTCAGTCGGGTCGGGTCGCGCTCGTGGGTCTTTGGCCAAACGACGTCGTTTTGGGGCCACTGAAACAGGCCCTAAACGGCTTCTTTTTGATCCCCTTATAAGAGCAATTTTTTCCTTATCTTTTCATTTCTGCTGCTTGTTTTTAAAAAAAACAAAGGCCTTTCCCATTTCTTCTCTGCTAGGGTTTAGACCCCTTTCGCGCCGTCGCCAATCCGTGACGGCGGCCGAAAATCAAGGGTAAAATTCTCTCTTTTTAAGATCTTTTAATATATATATGTAAATAGTTTCAAAAAAAGGGAAACAAAATGATAAATAGATGGAAAATAGTTTCGGAAATGGGGATAAAAAGAAAAAAAGAAAGGACCTTTTGCACGTTTTTTGTTTTTCTTCTCCGTTGCTTGTTGTTTTTTTTTTTTTTTGGTTTGTTTATATGCTTGAATCTATTGTTTTGTTAAAAAATGCTTCTGTTATTCATGAAAAGAAAGTCCCCTTACAAAGAAATATTGATCGGCTTTTATAGCCTAAATTCTGATACATCCATTTATTTCTGTCCTTTCTCTTTTAAGTCTTACAGGTGCAAGTGGCGTGGGTGATGGAGACTCGACATGGGCGGTGCAGCAATGGTCTAGCAAAGCAAGTGGGTAGACGGCCCTAGGTGCGACGCACCTAGGGTTTTGTTTCTTTTGGTTTTCCTTTTTCTGTTTTGGGCTTGTTTAGATTTGGGCTAGGTTTTTTTTTTTCGTTTTTTTTTTCTACTTTGGTTTTGATTGGGCTGATTGGGTTAGGGTAATTTAGTGGGTTAGTTTGATTTGGGTCTGGTTTGGGGTTTAATTTTGGGTTGTAATGCTTGGGTCTATTTAAAGGTTGGTTGGGTTTTAATTTGTGTGGGCCGGGTCTATTTGGTTGTGGTAAATGGGTTTATTTGTCTCGGGCAAAATTGGGCTACGACAGCTGCCCCTCTTTGCTCATTATCGTGTAACGAGAATAGAGCAAAGAAATAAGAAAGACCAATTTTGCCCGGTCTCGTTGGGCTTTAACTTCTTTGGTGCTCTTTTCTTCAGGTAGCCTCATTCCGGTCCACCGCATCTTGTCGCTTCGATCCACTCCACTGTTACTTCAGCGAGATAGGACCTGG
The DNA here is from genome assembly GCA_025506655.1 of Gossypium rotundifolium. Taxonomy (NCBI): domain Eukaryota; kingdom Viridiplantae; phylum Streptophyta; class Magnoliopsida; order Malvales; family Malvaceae; genus Gossypium; species Gossypium rotundifolium. Next base: position 44,960,656 of record CP106732.1, on the reverse strand, counting down.
AGCTTTAATTTGCTTCCCTGCAATTTCAGGGAGATAGGTTTAACTGTCTTCCATCTACTCTGCTACAACTTCAGGGTGATAAAACTCGATGTTTTCGATCTGCTTCTTACAACTTCAGGAAGCCAAATATGCTATTTTCAATCTGCTCCGCTGCAACTTCAGGGAGACCAGGCTTGATGTTTTTGATCTACTCCTGCGACATTAGGAATGCTAGACTTGCTAACTTTAATCTGCTCCGCTACTATCTCGAGGAAACAAAATCTAAACTTTTTTCTTCTTTGCTATCTTCAGGAAGACTTCAATCTCCAGTCTGCTCCACTATCATCTCTAGGGAACAAAATCTGCACTTTCCAATTTACTTCCTTACTATCTTCAGGAAGACTTCAATCTTCAGTCTGCTCCACTAGGGAACAAAATCTGAACTTTCCAATTTGTTCAGAACACCCCAAACCCGCCCACAAGCCCCGACGGATCTGGTATGTCACTGCGGAAGAACGGTTGAAAATCTTTTGACTTTAGAATAAAACATGTAAATTTGTTAACTTTTGAAAACCATGTCCATTTAAAATTATAAGTAAAACTTTATTATTATAAAATGTCCAAATTAAAACTTTTATTTATATACTTTGAATAAATAGGTGGCTAAAAATAAAATCATCTTCACATAGTAATTTAATTAAATTAAGCCCATAATAAAATAATACCAAAAATAATAACAAGGCCCTTATTACAACCCAATATTTAAACAAAATACTTAATTTCAAAATGCGAAAATAATCAAAATCTCTTTTCTGCATGGCCACCTCATATCCACTCCAACCCGGTCCAAGCTCATGAATCACCCGAAATGGTTAAGAAAATTGGGTGAGTCCACGACTCAGTGCATAATCATTACACATGTTTCCACACGTATGGGCTTGACCCATATCCACACAAATCCATGCAACCACCATGCCAAATGTATCCCACCCAACCTAAGTCCATCCATTACACCAACCTTAGCAGACTCTCACCCAAGGTAGTGGCTAATCCACCGATCACAATCGAGTGATCCCACATATCCTACCTCGGCGGACCTCTCGCACAAGGCGTGGTGAGCCACCGATCACATCGTGATCCTCAAATCCTACCTTGGCGGACTTGTCGCTCAAGGTCAGTGGCGAGCCACCGATCACATAAGTGATCCCAACATTAATCCGTCTACGGTGATGCACTCACTATCAACCACCGAGATGGGCACCTAGCTAACATCTCCCTTGATGAAGCACACACTAATCATCAAGCGCTAATGTAGCACGAGGCTAACATTAGACCACGTACATAATATGTACACCCGTCCTTCCTTGATCAAAACCAATCCCCATACAAATATGCAATTGTATCATGTCAAATCATCATATCGAATGAGTATACCTCACATGCTCATTATTATATCACACAGCACCATAAATAATTTAATATCACAATTTACTAACACATGTAACGATTACCCCACACATGGGTATCCATCACTTTAGCCTTTATTGTGGCTATCACACATCATACTCAAGTATACACATTAATAAACAATTAATCGGAGAAAGCAGGTCGATGATTACGCACCGATTAGCAGATTGACTAAACCTCGAAATCACACGTGGCTCCTAAAAGTCTCAAGTCTCCAAATCTCGGTGAGATCACTACGCAAATGCCGACTATACGCCTCCTAAAAGGTTCGCCTTCCCTACAATCGGCCAAAACTAAACAACATAATCATGCTAATCAACCTCTAGGGTATAACCGTAATTTTACCTACCAAGGGCATTTTCGTAATTTACCCACCAAGGGTATTTTCAGAATTCACAACCTGTAATGGCCTTTTCGAAGGCCTAATGTCGCCACTAGCGACTCACCTACCATTTCGGTCGTCTTAGGACGATTGGGCCTAAAACCCGATTTCTACCATCCGAGCCCACATGCTCGTGTGGCCCACCTAGCACAAATCTAGCCATGATATAAGTTCTACCTAGTCTAATACTAACCAATCATACAATTTACTCATATGGGCCCACGGGCCCATTGGGCCCACTTCGCCCATCGAGGCCCAAGCAATTTCAACCCACGAGAATACTACCGATGGCCTCAACTATTGCGTCGAAGCCCCACACGTGCGCCGCATGCGCTCATGTGGCTATTAATGCCGTAACCAGATTTCGACATTTTTTCGCTCTACAACTAGAGTAGAGAGTTACACACCGATAGGACTCGGGGCTAATCCAGCTCCGATCACTCTTGTGCCCAAACGCCTCCAAGATGTGTTTACTCTCCTCCTAGGATGCTCCTTATATAGCTAGCTCTTCACCATCCTTCTTTGTATCTTTTCGATGTGGGATCCTTCACAAGAGAGTTTAAATCCAACTAAAACTCCCCGCCATTCAAACCGCAAAATAAATACTCCCTTGCTTCTCATGAGATTCAACCTAGGCTCCCTTGCAACATAATCCACGCCGCTAACCACTTGGCCACAAGCTTCTTTGTGTCTTAAACCATGCAAACTAAATATAAACTATGGGCCAAATTCTAAGGTCCAAGCAAAAAGAAACCAAAATGCAAAAGCCAAGACTTGAACCTTGGACCTCCTTCCTTCCTTGTGGCGTCACTCCTTGTCTCTTATGTGGCGTCACTTTGCCACTACACCACACACTCCACTTGTGTCATTTTCCTCCATATTTTATTCTTAAGGCCTATCTGCCAACTTTCAGGGTTTTTTTTCACCTAAAACCAAAATTTCCCCAAAGCCAATATTTGATCCCAGGACTTCATAGAGGCCCTCTAACCTTCTAAAATCACTTATCCAATAGGCCTAACTTGCATTTAAGCCGATCTCTTATTCTCCAAAAATTTAAACGCTACTACGCCTAAGGCCCATTGGGCTCAATTCTCCTAGGCCCAATTTTGGGATGTTACAGCTTCCTCACTATCTTCAGGAAGACTTCAATCTTCAGTCTGCTCCACTATCATCTCTAGGGAACAAAATCTGAACTTTCCAATTTGCTTCCTTACTATATTCAGGAAGACTGAAAATACCTCACGTGCGACCCGAGGCTCAACTCACCTCTCGCAATATGAGTTGATTTTTTGAAGATCAGAGATTGAAAAATACCTCAGCATGTGACCTGAGGCTCAACTCACCTCTCGCAAAATGAGTTGATTTTTTTTTTTGAAAAACAGAAGTTGAAAAATACCTCAGCGTGTGACCTGAGGCTCAACTCGCCTCTCGCAATATGAGTTGATTTTTTTTGGGAACAAACAGAAATTGAAAATATCTCGGCATGTGACCTGAGGCTCAACTTACCTCTCGCAATATGAGTTGATTTTTTTTTGGGAACAAACAAAAATTGAAAAACAGAAATTGAAAATACCTCGGCATGTGACCTGAGGCTCAACTCACCTCTCTCAATATGAGTTGATTTTTTGAAAAAGAAATTGAAAAATACCTCAGCATATAACCCGAGGCTCAACTCACCTCTCGCATTCTGAGTTGATTTTTTTGAAAAAGAAAAACAGAAATTGAAAAACAGAATTTGAAAATACCTCAGCATGTAACCTGAGACTCAACTCACCTCTAGCAATATGAGTTGATTTTTTGAAAAAGAAATTGAAAAATACCTCGGCGTATGACCCGACTCACCTCTTACATTATGAGTTGATTTTTTTGAAAAAGAAAAACAGAATTTGAAAATACCTCGGCATGTAACCTGAGGCTCAACTCACCTCTCGCATTATGAGTTGATTTTTTGAAAAAGCAATTGAAAAATACCTCGGCGTGTGACCCGAGGCTAAACTCACCTCTCGCATTATGAGTTGATTTTTTTTTTGAAAAAGAAATTGAAAAATACCTCGACGTGTGACCCGAGGCTCAACTCACCTCTCGTATTATGAGTTGATTTTTTGAAAAAGAAATTGAAAAATACCTCGGCATGTGACCCGAGGCTCAACTCACCTCTCGCATTATGAGTTGATTTTTTTTGAAAAAGAAATTGAAAAATACCTTAGCGTGTGACCCGAGGCTCAACTCACCTCTCGCATTATGAGTTGATTTTTTGAAAAAAGAAATTGAAAAATACCTCGGCGTGTGACCCGAGGCTCAACTCACCTCTCGCAATATGAGTTGATTTTTTTGAAAAATAGAAATGATTTTTTTTAAATATTAGAATTTCAAAACATATCATCTGGTGGAACTCGGATGTCTTCTTTTTCCTTGATTCAGTACAACTATCATCAAAGCCTCTTGCTCTACTGGAGTACCTGTATATGCCATGCGTGATGTTATCATGATATGTACGTGTTTGTCTTAAATGCTTTCCTGCCTACATGATTATGCCATGCGCATTGGGCTTGTTTGTCATATATCCCTTTTTGTTACGATTTTCATGATGGCCTGCATTCATTACTTCGATTCTTGACTTTCCTTTTAGGTTTTGTACCCGTCCTCAAGCTTTACGAGTAATCTGCGTTTCTCGTATATCGCCCTTTTGCCCCTTGTTGAACTTTGTCCTTGCTTTGAGGCTCTTGCACTTACCAAATTCTCATCCAGGTAATGCTCAACATTCCTTTTGTTTAGAGTATGTAATTTCACTATTTATCATTTAAATGAACCAAACATGAGATGCATGAAAATGGCAAAGTAGGTATGAAAGGGATACCTCACACTCATATTTATTTCAAAAGCAACAAGCAAAGAAAATTGACAAGGAATATTTCAATAAAGAAAACATTATAAAAAAGGAAAGCAAGTTCAATTGTCACAAATGCTCTAGATATCCAACGCATGAACTTCTCCACGTTTCTTCATCCTGGATCTTTTCGAGCAAAGCTTCTTGTGTAGAAGATTTTGAGCTTCCGAATCTGCTTCAAATATTATAATCTCGGCATTTGACTCTTTATTCAAATCGCCTTGCTCTTTATGTCTGAACCCCCTTCATTAGGATGCCCTTTCAGGTTTTCATCCTAATCTTTTTGTTTATCAAAATGCCCTTTCGGGTTTTCATCTTGATCCCTTTTTTTCAAGTTGCCCTTTTCGGGTTTTCATATTGATCTCTTCTTCCTTTTTCTTTTTTCTTCTTCTTCTTTTCTTTTTTTCTTTAGGCATAATATTTCTTCACAGCATCTGAGTTCACTGGATTTGGTAACTCCTTCCCATCCATCTCAGTGAGAATCAAAGCTCCACTTGAGAAAGCCTTCTTTACGATGTATGGCCCTTCCCAATTTGGTGCCCAATTTCCTCGAAAGTCTTTTTGTATTGGGAGAATCTTTCTCAGTACAAGTTATCCCTCAAAAATTCCCTTGGCCGCACCTTCTTGTCATGGGCGTTGGTCATTCTCTTCTGGTACATCTGTCCATGACAGATTACCTTCAAGCATTTTTCTTCGATAAGATTTAGCTGGTCATATCGAGCTCGAACCCATTCTGATTCTTCTAGTTTCGACTCCATTAAGACTCGTAGAGAGGGGATCTCAACTTCAATGGGCAGCACAGCTTCCATTCCATAAACCAGAGAGAAAGGAGTTGCTCCCGTAGATGTCCGCACCGATGTGCGATATGCATACAAAGCGAAAGGTAGCTTCTCGTGCCAGTCTTTATATGTCTCGGTCATTTTCCCAATAATCCTCTTAATATTTTTGTTAGCCGCTTCTACTGCTCCATTTATCTTTGGGTGATAAGGTGAGGAGTTATGATGCTTTATTTGAAATTGCTCACATACTTCCTTCATCATCTTGTTGTTCAGATTCAAAGAATTATCTGAAATGATTCTCTCAGGCAAACTGTATCGACATATGATCTCCTTTTTTAAGAACCTGCAAACTGCAGTCTTCGTCACATTAGAAAATGAAGCGGCTTCTATCCATTTTGTGAAGTAATCTATGACCACAAAAATGAATCGGTGTCCATTAGAAGCTTTTGGGGAAATTGGCCCTATAACATCCATGCCCCACATAGAAAAAGGCCACGGAGAAGTCATGACATGAAGGGGCGAAGGGTCTGCATGAATTTTATCGCCGTAAATTTGACATTTATGGCACTTTCGTGCGTAACTAATACAGTCATTTTCCATCATCAGCCAGTAATAACCAAGTCTCATAATCTGCCTAGCCATAGTGAAACCATTGGCATGCGTTTCACAAATTCTTTTGTGGACATCTTCAAGTATTTTTTCTGGCTTCAATAGCATCCACGCATCTCTGGAACACTTGATCTTTTCCTCTTTTGTATAGGATGTCTCCATCAAGAGCAAATCCCACCGCCATTCTTCTGATTGTTCTTTTGTCATTCTCATTAGCTTGCTCGGGATATCTTTGATTCTTGACATATTCTAAGATATCATGGAACCATGGCTATCCATCTACCTCTTTTTCAATGCTAAAACAATGTGCAGGGACCTCATATATGCTCATTTGGAGAGGCATTATTTTCGTTTCTCTGTTTACTTTGAACATTGAGGCCAAAGTGGCCAGGGCATCAGCCAATTGGTTTTCTTCTCATGGGAAGTAATTAAAAGTCACTTCTTTGAACTCTTTGACCAACTCCGCAACAAGATCGTGATATTTAACCAACTTCGAATCTCTCACTTCCCAATCTCCACGGATTTGGTAAATCACCAATGCTGAGTCCCCGAACACCTCTAAGACTTTGATGTTTCGCTCAATAGCTGCACGAAGTCCCATGATGCAAGCCTCATATTCCGCTACGTTATTAGTACAGAAGAAATTCAATCTGGCAGTGAATAGATAATGGTTCCCTTCTGGCGACACTAAGACTGCTCCAATCCCATACCCTAATGCATTCGATGCACCATCAAAGCTCATCTTCCATGATTTCTCTTTTGACAACTCACACCCTTTTTCTGTAATGCACATTAAATCTTCGTCTAGGAAATCGAATCTTAATGGCTCGTATTCTTCCGTTGTTTGAGTTGCTAAGAAATCAACTATCGCTCTCCCCTTTATCGACTTTTGACTCACATATATGATGTCGTACTCTGATAGTAAAATCTGCCATTGTGCCATTCTTCCTGAGAGTGCAGGTGATCCCATCATGTACTTTATAGGGTCCAGTTTTGAAATTAACCACGTCGTATGATACAACATATATTGTCTGAGTCTTCGAACTAACCAGTCTAAAGCACAATAGAATTTTTCAATTGACGGATGCTTTTCTTCATACTCTGTGAACTTCTTTCTGAGGTAGTAAATCGCCTATTCTCTTTTCCCGACTCATCATGTTGCCCCAGTACGCAACCCATTGAGTTTTCGAACACAGTCAGATACAATATTAACGGGGGGCTAGACAAATATTATTTTATTTTATCAAAAGCCACTTGACACTCCTTGTTCCATTCTCCAGGATTGTGTTTTCGAAGGAGTTGAAAAATTGGGTCACACTGGTTGGTAAGTTGAGCAATGAATCGAGCAATGTAGTTCAACCTCCCTAAAAATCCTCTGGCTTCTTTTTGTGTGCGCGGAGGTGGTAGTTCTTGTATGGCTTTTATCTTATCTGGATCAACCTCAATACCTCTCTCACTGATAATGAAGCCTAATAATTTTCCTGAGGTAGCCCCAAACGTACACTTGGCCGGATTAAGCTTCAGCCGAAACTTTCTTAGTCTTTCAAACGACTTCCTGAGGTTCCCAACATGCTCTCTTTCCCCTCGAGCTTTGGCAACCATATCATCGACGTAGACTTCTATTTCTTTGTGCATCATGTCATGGAACAACATCACCATGGCTCTCTGATATGTTACCCGGCATTCTTTAATCCGAATGGCGTCACCTTGTAGCGTAATGTTCCCCACATCGTCACGAATGTAGTTTTCTCCATATCCTTGAAAGCCATCTTTATTTGATTATAACCTAAAAATCCATCCATGAAAGAAAACAACGAATGTTTTGTTGTGTTATCCACCAACGTATCGATGTGTGGTAAGAGAAAATTATCTTTAGGACTTGCTCGATTTAGATCGCGATAATCTACGCACATTCGCACCTTACCGTCTTTCTTCGGTACCGGAACTATATTAGCCACCCATTTTGGATATTTAGAGACTTGTTTCTTGACTTCTTCTTTTATCTTTAAAAGCATTTCAAGCCTCATTCGTCTTAACTTCTGTTGAATAGGTTTGCATTCTGGTTTCAGTGGGAGTCTATGGACCACTACATCCTCGTTCAAACCTAGAATGTCCTGATACGACCATGCAAATACATCTTGGTACTCATGAAGCAAGGCGATCAAATCATGTTTGGTGTTCTCTAAAATGGACGTCCCAATCTTCAGTTCCTGCCTCTTTTCTTCATCTCCCAAGTTTATTGCCTCAACAGATTCTTGATGGGGTAGAATTTGTTTATCTTCTTCTTTATCATTCTTAGTAAGTCAGGAGAGCGATACATAATCTTCAAAGATTTCCTCGACTTCAAATTCTCCTAAACAAATAGCTTTCTCAAAATTGATTTCAGGACTTGTAACGGGATTGTTCATGTCGTTGATATCTGAGCACCTGAAAGGTGAATGGAAAAGAAAACTATAGAGGAGCATCAAAGTATTAGAACCAAACAAACATAATGTTATGGCATGATATGAGGTACATGCAAGGACAGGTCGTGAGAAGAAGGAGAAATTATGAAGTTAACGAGAATGAAAGGACTATGACAAAATGCATCTCCATTAATGTTCATTCAAATGATAAAGATCAAACATAAGTTCTTACAAAAGGATTCCACTATTACTTAGGGGCACACAAAAAGAGAGTTAACATTGAGCATTACTCTGGAGAGGACTTAGAAACTATAAGAAAATCCACAATAGTCTAATTGTTCAAAATGAATCCAGGAGGACAAGGGCGTATCATATTCCGTTGAGCCTTTAACATCTGGTCCCTCATTTCTTGTTGGAGTTTTGTCATTTGTTCTTGCATCTGGTCCTATAAGTCCTTCTGGAATTGTTCAAACCTTTGATCTATTTTTTTGACTTAGCACGTGTACCGTAATGGTGTTTAGTTTCCAGATTTCTCTTTTTCTCCTTCTCTTTTCTTCTATTATAATTTCAACTTATTAGGCTCTTTCTTTGGGCTCAAATGCGTATAATGTGATGTAATGAAAATGCATGTAATGAATGCAAAAAGAAAAAGAAGCGTTGATTATGAATTCAATTCCACTAGAAGAACTTTTCTAGAAAATAAAGCTCTTTACATAAAATGGATTGCATATACGATTTTGTCTTCATAGTCCAAGTGAAAACACGAATCTTTTTCTTCGTATCTGGATGTTATGGTTATGTCCCGTGAACTTTCTTCATAGATGCCTCTTCTAGCTCATTGTCGCTTGGTTCAGACCGCACTTCTTCACTCCCTGATCCTCTGCGGTGTCCATAAGTTTCTTTAAGAAAGTCGAGACATGATGACTCTTGAATTATCCTTGTTGGCCTGGATCATCGGGCAAAGTCTTGTATTCTTCTGTGGACTATCAACCTCTCTCGCCATTTACTTGGACTATACTTGGGCGACCGTATTATAATCCACTTTATCAAGAAATTCATTTCCTTATGACAAACTCTTCTATTTAGTAATCGAATATGAATCAACACCTTCTTTCTAAGATGATGCGATGCAATGCAATGAAAACAAAAGAAACACGTTAGCACAGGAGAAATAAACAAAATAGAGTACCTATCCGGGTGACCACTAAAGGTTTGTAATGATTCTACCTAAGGTGGGCTCTTAAGGCTTACTATATGGGGGTTCGATTCTAGAGTAAAGGTACCTGAACCAGTAGATTCCTCGATCCTCACCCATTATAGGCTCATATGAATTGAGTTCAGTTTAGGGGAATACATTTCTCTATGGCTGCACGGAGGTGAAAACCTCACGAAGACATAGGTACTGATGTATCTCGAAAGTGATTCACTATCCTGCACGGAGGTAAAAACCTCACGAAGGAGTAGCTTCTCACTCCCACTTAAAAGGGTGTGACCCCAACGGTCATGCAATGCAATGCCGAGATTAAAATAACATGCAATAAAAGGATCATAATTTTCCAAATCGAATTTTCAAATTTTCAAAAAAGACAAAAAATAATCAATTTACGGCTTGACTCTCTCTGAGGTCCCCAGTGGAGTTCCAAGCTGTCGTAACCATTTTTGTGAAAAATGGAGATCGACTTTGGTTTTGAAAATGAAAAAAAAGGGAGTCGCCACCGATCTTTATTTGGTGTGATCGTATCACCTTTGTTTTAATAAATCATTTTGTTTTACTAAAATAGTGTTTTTGGTCTGCGAAGTTTTGAAAATAGGGTTCGGGAGTCGGTTACGTGCGAAGAAGGGTTAGAACTCTCGTCACGCCCAAAATTGGTACCAAATTGATTAGTCGATGTCTTAATGTTGGAAATTTGAAAAGGTTTTAAAATACGGATCCTTTAAAATGTTCGGATAATTTGGGCTGAAATTTGAGATTTCTTGGTTCCGAGAGGATACAAACATCACATCCAACACGTTAGGACACGATAATCTAAACCTTCGTAATCAAAGCTATCTCATGATTTACGAAACTAATTAAAAGGATGTTTAGTTATTTAGTCAAACGGAAAATCGCAACCCAATACGTTAGGGCACTATTCCCCGAATTTCTAAACGCAAAACATTGCCTTATTTAAAAATATTTGAATGGAGTATAATACTTTGCAAGGTGTAAATAACATAAAACTCAGAAAATAAATATAGATGTTTGGGTTAAAAACTGAGATTTCTTTGTTCCAAAAGGATATAAACATCACATCCAGTACGTTAGGACACAATATTTTGAACCCTCGTGGTCAAAGTCATCTCATGATTTACAAAGTTTGTTGAAAAGGATGTTAGGTTATTTAGTCAAACGGAAAATCGCAACCCAGCACGTTAGGGCACTATTCCCCGAATTTCTTAAATACGAAACATTGCCTTATTTTAAGACCTTTAAATGAAAGGTAGTGATTTTCCAAAATGTACAATATCGCATTAAACTAAGAAAATAAGCATAGAGGTTTGAGTCAAAACTGGAGATTTCTTCGTTCCGAAAAGATATAAACATCACATCCAGCACGTTAGGATACGATATTTTAATCTCTCGTAATTAAAGTCGTCTAATGATTTACTAAGTTTCGTTAAAAGGATGTTAGGCTATTTAGTTAAACGAAAAATCACAACCCAACGCACGTTAGGGCACTATTTCCCGAATTTCTAAATACAAAATATTGCCTTATTTAAAAAAAATTTTTAGATAAAATACGATGACTTTACGAAATATATTTTGTTTGATATTGAACCTAGGTGAAAATACTGCTAATAACGATGATGATAATATCAAATAATAGTAATAGCAATAATAATGAAAATAAAATAATAATTAATAGTAACGATAATAATAATAATATAATAATAATAGTAAAATGCTAATAATAATAGTAAAAGGATATAATAGTAACAATAATATACATATAAATAATAATAATAATAATATAATAATAGTATAGTAATAATAAAATAATAATAATGATACAAAATGTGTATAATATAATAATATAAATACAGGATGGTGATGATAATAATTAAGTAGTAATATTACTAATAATAGAATGATATAATAATAACAAGTTAATAATAATATAAATAAAAAAATTTATAGAATAAAATAAAAAGGCTAAATTGAATCTAAAATAGAAGTAAAGGGGCAAATTATATAATATAAACAATAGAGGGACTAAACTGAAACGCGCGTGAAATGGAAAGGGGCTAAAAGGCAATTTACCCGTGTTATTAAACGCAGCGTTCAAACGAGTACTAAATTTAACGTTGCGCGAAAGTTCTGGGCCAAAATTAAAATAACAGAAAACTTGATTTTAAAATCTAAAAATGTGGAAGGACCGAAAGCACAATTAACCCAATCGACGAAAACACGCGGATCCTTCAGTCGGGTTGGGTCACGCGTGGGTCTTTGGCCAAACGACGTCGTTTTGGGGCCACTGAAACAGGCCCTAAACAGCTTCGTTTTGATCCCCTTATAAGAGCAATTTTTTCCTTTTCTTTTCATTTCTGCTGCTTGTTTTAAAAAAAAACAAAGGCCTTTCCCATTTCTTCTCTGCTAGGGTTTAGACCCCTTTCGCGCCGTCGCCAATCTGCCACGGCGGCCAAAAATCAAAGGTAAAATTCTCTCTTTTTAAGCTCTTTTAATATATATATATATATATATATATATATATATGTAAATAGTTTCAAAAAAAGGGAAACAAAATGATAAATAGATGGAAAACAATTTCGGAAATGGGGATAAAAAGAAAAAAAGAAAGGACCTTTTGCACTTTTTTGTTTTTCTTCTCCGTTGCTTGTTTTTTTTTTGGTTTGTTTATATGATTGAATCTATTGTTTTGTTAAAAAATGATTCTGTTATTCATGAAAAGAAAGTCCCCTTACAAAGAAATATTGATCGGCTTTTATAGCCTAAATTCTGATACATCCATTTATTTCTGTCCTTTCTCTTTTAAGTCTTGCAGGTGCAAGTGGCGTGGACGATGGAGACTCGACATGGGTGGTGCAACAGTGGTCTGGCAGAGCAAGTGGACAGATGGCCCTAGGTGCGGCGCACCTATGGTTTTGTTTCTTTTGGTTTTCTTTTTCTGTTTTGGGCTTGTTTAGATTTTGGCTAGGGTTTTTTTGTTTTTTTTTGCTTTGGTTTTGATTGGGCTGATTGGGTTAGGGTATTTAGTGGGTTAGTTTGATTTGGGTCTGGTTTGGGGTTTAATTTTGGGTTGTAATGCTTGGGTCTATTTATAGGTTGGTTAGGTTTTAATTTGTGTGGGCCAGGTCTATTTGGTTGTGGTAAATGGGTTTATTTGTCCCGGGCAAAATTGGGCTACGACAATTTGTATCTAGATACATGTGGGATGAGATTCAGTATCCACGGTTATTCATAGAAATTCATCGGGCAAACGAGTAAAGCTCAAATGAGATAATAAGAAATCTAAGTAAGTAAAGCTACTGTTAAGTTGGAAATGAGTATTGCCATGTTATGTATGATGAATGAAAGATTATAATTATCATGTTAAAGTATACTGATAAATGTGATCAAGTGATACATGTACCTTATTTATCTCACAAGTATGAGACTAGTAAGTATCATGAGATACGGAAGAATCAGTATGAGTAAGTAAGCTTTATAGCTGAAATTTATGATACCATTGTTTATGTCAAATGGTTTATATTAATCAAGCATGTTGCTATGTGTATTATATGCAAACTTACTAAGCTAAATGCTTACGTCCTTATTTCTTTCTTTCCACGTAGTCCCGCCAAGCTAATCTCGTGGATCATCGTCACCGGAGCTTGGAGCACACTATCAATCACTATTTTGGTATAGCCAAGTTGTTTATGTTAAGTATGGCATGTATAGAAAACGCTTCATTTGATTATATGTTTTAAGAAGGGCCAATGTATAGGCTATCAAGTTTATTATTCTTTTGTATATGGCTAAGTGATTGGCCAAAGTTGACTAAGCATGTATGTTCAATGTTATAAATGAAACATGTAGTATTATTCATGAAAGATGTAGTAACTTGAGTTGTTGAATTGAGTATGAGATTGATCTTGATTTCAGAGTGGCAATTGATTTGGTAAATAACCTTCAAGTGCCCACACGGATAGGCACACGGGCGTGTGTCTAGGCCGTACATACCCTGCACCTTTATAATTGAAGCCAGGATAGGCCACGGGCAAATCCCACGGCCGTTTGTTTAAGTCGTGTATGAAACACGGTCAGAACATGGGCGTGTGCCCCAGGCCGTGTGAAATAAGTTAGTATATCAAGGTATAGCACACAGTTTACGTCCACGGGCATGTCAAGGCCGTGTGTAATTAGTCAGTGTCGACCACGGGTGGAAGAGACGGGCATGTGTTAGTGGTACACGGGCGTGTCCCAAGTCATATGGGCGTGTGACCCCTGTTTTAAGAAAAATTTTTTAGTTGAGTTTCGAAATTTTTCAGATACGTGTTTAAGGCCTCGTAGGCCCATGAAAGGTATGATTTGACTAAGCAAGAGAAGTTTTTAATTCGGAACAAAAAAATTTTATAGCCCGTAAGTACATGTTTTAAGTGAGTTCAAGCATGGTAATGTCTTGTATTCAGTCTTAGCATCGGGCTCGGGTATGGGGTGTTACATGTAGTACTAAGTGTAGGCTACTATGTGCACCAGATAGTTTCGGCTACAAGGGTGGTACTATGTGCAGGCCACCGTGTATTTGTTATTATTCCGATGAGTTCAATGGGAAATTGACTAAGTGAAAATACATGTGATCATGTAACGAATAAGTGTAATTGAATATGATTATGTGATGAATAAGTGTAGGTATAAGTGTGAAAATTTATGGAAAATGTGCTCAATATTTGATCGAACCTTCGGTAAGATGAAATGGAGTAAGTGAAATTATGAAAGAGTAAATTTAGCAACAAAATAATTTTGGACAGCAGCAGTTGTGTGAATTTGAAAAATCACCAAAAATGGTGGAAATCTAATTAGAGGTTTAATAAGATATTAAATTAAATCTGAATGAGTCTATTTTCACATAAAAGAAACAGTGTAAACAAAAGAATTTTATATTCTGTGATATTCAAATTTTTTTGAGACAGGATCAGAATGATGTTGGAATCCCCTATTCCAACTTTCAAAAGTCATTAAAAATTTTATAAAAATAATTATGGTTTATAATTTATATGGTTAAATTTCTTAATGAGTCTAATTTCAAGAGAAATAAACAAGAACATTATCAAAATTTTGTACGATGAGATAATTAATTTTTAGTGCAGAGGGGTCAAAACTATCAAACAGCGAAATAGGGGAGATTTTAAAGAATAAAATGTACTTATTGGATTAAAAATATTCTGAAAATTTTATGGTAAGAATATATTTGAGTCTAGTTTCAAGGAAAATTTTTGGATCTTAATTTGGAGTTCCGTAGCTTAAGATATAAATAATTTGGTGACTATGACTCGAGTAGACAACTTAAGATGATTGTATTACCTTGGGAACATATTGTGAGGATTGGTAAAAACATATTAATTAATTTCTTATTATTTACATGCTAACTTACTAAGCTATATAGCTTACCCCCTTCTTTTCTTTTTTCCTATAGTGTCACAGAGGCTAGCTCGGGTTGAAGATCGTCAGATATTCTATCACACTATCAAGCTTTTGACTGGTATCAATGCCTTCAAGTAATTTAAGTCTATGACATGTATAGGGACTTAGTCATTTTGTGTATGTGTTATTATGTTTTGGCCAAATGTATTGGCTTGTAATGGTTAAAGGTTATTGTAGTATGTAGCCATGCTAATTGGCTTATATTGGCTAATTGATTGTAAGCCTGTATATATATATTATTTATATGCTAATGTCTTGTGATGAGAGCTGTGTTTGCATGATACATGATGAGTTGTGGGTTATGGCCTAAATACCTAATGGTTGAATGTGCTAGTAGTCTTGATGTCGAATGGCTAAGTTTGGCTCAATGGTATGGTATGATAATTAGATATAATTATGCATGTATAAGAGTTGTTGAGGATACATATTGAGTGTGACCCTGTTTTGAAGAAAAAATTTCTACGTGTTTTAAAATTTTGCTAAAGTTCTCTGTTTAGTCCCGAACCGCTTACAAAGTATGTATTGGGCCTCGTAGGCCCTATTTAGGGACTCAAAGATAAAAAATTGAAAAGTTTTAATTTGGATGAAATTTTATGACTCGATTTAATACATTTACAAGTGTATGTGTTCCGGTAATGCCTCGTACCCTATTTTAGCGTCGAATACGGGTAAAAGGTGTTAGAGATCTACCGATACACTGGTTCGATCTATCGATACAACCAAAGTTATATTGATACCTTGAGGAATTCTACCGAAACAAGTCAAAATAGTAGCCAAATTTCAACCTCCCCTACACTTCTACTGATACTCTGATGGGCTCTACCAATACCAAATGAAACCCTTAGAGTTCTACCGATATAGGAGAACTTCTACCGATAGAATGAGCCCAAAGGTCATATTTTGGAAAGACTTCTACCGATACAAGATTCCTTCTATCCGGTACAACGAAGCTGTAGGCTGTATTTAGTGTTGGTTTTTATGGCTGCAATGACTCTAATTTGTTTCTAACGGCTACAAACGCCACAAAGTTGTTAGAAGACTTATACAAGGTCAAGTCTCCCTATTGAATTCAATAAAAGACAAGAAACAAGTGCCTAACTTCCAAGAACTCAATTTTCCAATCTTTCTCAATCTTTTACTAAATATTTCTTGTACACACTTGTGGGTTAAGTTTTCTATATTCTTTTAAGTGTTTTAACTTTGTGTGAGAGTGTTTAATTTTTTATTATCTACCTTTTAGAGGTATCATCTTATTCATCATTATTTTTCTCTCATTTGTGAGTTGTTACTTAAGGTTTTGGGTAGAAAACCTTAAGGGGAAGTGGTTCTATCTTACATTTAAAAATATAGGGATTTGTAAGGTTAAACCTTGTCCTTAAATGTTCAAATCTAGTGGATTTGAGAAATCCTTAGTTAAGGAAGTGGATGTAGGCAATTGAGCTCGAACCACTACAATTGCTTAAGTCGTTTGATTTTTTCCATTTCCCGAAAACCTTTTAAAATACCAATTCACCCCTTCTTGGTGTATTTCGATCTCAATAGTAGGAAAGTAATTCTCTCTAAATATAAACCAAGAAAATTGTTATTCTCAAAAAATAGAATTTTTACTTAGAAAATAATTTCTCTCTACTTTCTGGTAGAATAACAATATCTTAAAGTTATGTGAAACTTGTTTAAAGAGCTCTACTAGTGTCATCTATTTATAGGGAGAGATAGGAGAATTTTGGTTAAATTAGTAAAACACAAATAGTACTTATTTAATAGAAAAACTAGTCTACTAGATTAACTAGAAGAGTGGGTGACATTGTTGGACTTGGTGCCCTAAATGTAGTATATTCGTTTGTAAAATTGTAATTTTTTGGAACAGATTGTTTAATAAAGTTATTTACGGATTACATTAATATTCTTTGTATAATGTTCTCATATGGTTTTGCATAAAAAGCAAAATAAAAGCAAATATTTGCTCAATGGTTGTCTAATGTTTAATCTAATACTAAATGATATTACGTGGTTAGATCGCAATACAAAAAAATAACTTATATTAGTAGACGAACTGAAACACCCCTCAACCGTCTCCATCACTAGATTAGGGTAACATGAAGTTACACCCATTAATAGAACAATCATAGATTATTTCAGTTTAAAGGTTTAGATTATTTCAATTTAAAAATTTACTTTTAAATCAATAATCAATAATTTTATTCAATAAACATGCCATTCAAGCTAAAATGTGACTTGAATCGAGCTTACAAAGCATTAAAAGTGATTGAGAAACAACCAATGGCAAAATTGAATCAAAAAATGAAAATAAGGTAAAACTGAAAACAGGGGTCACACAGCCATGTGACAAGGCTCTGCCTATGTGGACCAAAGACATGGTTGTGTAGCCAAACCATGTAACAACTTGTGCCCGTGTGGACCAACTTGCACCAAAGTTCAAAGAAACCACACGGGCGTGTCATACAACTGTGTGGGGTGTAACACCCCTTACCCGTATTTGACACCGAAATCGAGTACGAGGCATTACCAGACTTAACATGCTTCATCATGTAATATTGGGACATAAATTTTCATTCAAACTTAAAACCTTTCATTCGTATTCACAACATCCCTATTATGGGTCTACAAGACCCGAAACATACACTTAGAGTGGTTCAGGACTGGACCAGCTGTAACATCCTAAATTAGGGGTTGTCTAAAATTTAATTATTTTCATGTGCTTGCTTGAAAAGAAATGAATACTATGATTACTAGACAGGTTCTAAGGTCTAGTGATAACCTCGGGCTAGGCCTGACTTAGGCCTAAAAGTTTTCTTTAGCACTTGAGAAGAGGAAGCTAACTAAATGAGGTTTTAAAAATTATTTGGAGTGAAGCATGGCACAAGAGATCACGTGATAAGGTGGCTTGGGACGCAACCTTAAGGGCTTGGAAGGTGGCGTCAAAGGGGAGCTTCAAGGGAAGAGGTTCGAATCTTGGGAGTTACAAGGGGGATGTGTTTTATTTTTTTTTTGGGCTTTTTGGCGTTAGAGGAAGGGGGCTAAGTTAAGGAGGCTTTAAAAGATTTTGTGGGTAAGGTTGGACATGAAAGTCGGATTGGTGAAGTGGCATAAGGCTTTGGTGAATGCCGCTCAAGCAAGGGGGAGGAGGACTCAAGTTTGAGTCACGATGGTAGCATAAGGTTTTTCTTTTATTTTTTTTCAAGTTGGCGCCATGGAGAGGGAAGTGTTGGACAGCAATTGGGACTTTGGAAGGATAGGATAAACATCATTTTTCTCTCTATTTTATTTGAAGAAGTGATTAGATAAAATTTATCAAAAGGGTGAGAGTTGGTAGAATAGTGGAGTGTGGGCAAGGGGCTATCGGTTTTAGAGAGTTCTTAGTGTGGCCGAATGCCCTAGACTCATTGGTTGTTGTTTCTTTTTCCTCTCTTTTCTCTCAAATACTTAGCCGAAACTCCCATCACCCTCATCTCCCTCTTTTCTATTTTGTTTCGAAAGTCGAAAGCCATTGTTTCTCTATCGATTTCAACAAGAGCTTTGACCGAATTCTTAGGCTCACAATCTCTCTTTCCTTTGCGTTCTTCTCTTCACCATACTAAGTGCCAAAATCAAAGTTTCTTTTAGGGGCAGAGCCGAATCTATCATTAAGGTAAGGATGCGGCAACTTTTTCTTTCGGGATTTATGTTATGGCCGAATGGCCTTTAGCTCTCTAATGAAGTGATTAAACCATTTGTAGGGAGGGACTTTAGCCGATTGAAGGAAGCTTTCAGGATTTGATTCCCTAAGATAAGGTGGTAAGTAATATTCGGTCAAGGGCCTTGATTATGTATAAGTGTGCAAGCCGATTCTAACAAGTGTTTTGGTAGGGATCTCAACAAGTCAAGTGACAATTTCGGGATTTTGGTAAGTTTGGTAAGTGATTAGTCATATTCGGCCAAAGGCCATTTTTGGTATCTAAAGTATAACCGATTGTGTGCCATGGATCTAGGGACTAATCGGCCAAGGCAAACAAAGGCTTCCGGGATTTCAATTTGTTTTGGTAAGTGATGGTAAGATTCGGCCTAGGGCCATATTTTGGTTATGAGTGTGATTAGTCCTTCGGGATCTTTAGTTTAGCCAAATGGCTATTAGATCTAAGAGTTTATGTGTTGGCCAATTGTAGGGGGAAACAACCTCTTGGGATTTCGCTAGTATACTCGGGATTTGCTAGTCTCACGAGTAAACAGGTGTGTAAACTCTTACACACTTTATTAGCATAGACTGTTTATTATGTTGCTATATAACCTCTCGTGTTGTAACTTTGCCTTGTGGGCATAAGCATGGATTCCGGTAAGTCCCCTATTACGTGATCTATGATGTATGTTTGTGTATGCCATCATATGCGATTGAATGCTATGCTATACATAAATACATGATATATGAGATTATGATATTTGTTATATAAGCATGATGATGGTTGGATTGATGAGAGGAGGGGGATGATCTCTATGGATTGTCACTAGTGGTTTTGACCACAAGATGGGTTGGTCCCATCAGATTAATTGTGACTTCGGTCACCAGTGGTTTTGACCACACCGTTGATAAATTGTGACTAAGTCCCAGTGGTTTGGTACCACCAGTGGTTTTGACCACATATTGATAAATTGTGACCTATGGTCATCAGTGGTTTTGACCACACGATGGGTTGGCCCTATCACTTGATTTGTGACTCTAGTCACCAATGGTTTTGACCACCAGTGGTTTTGACCACGCGGGGTAGTTTAAGGAGTATGGATGGTTAGGTTGGGTTGCATGTTTGCATGTTATACTAATAATTTGTGTATGAGTTGCACTTTCGGGTTGGGGATTTATACATTGAGTCTTGGTGACTCACCCCTTCCCATACTATTTTACAGATAAGTAGATCGTGGAGATGGAGCCGGAGAGGACTCGAGGCGGCCACGCTTGTTCCTTGGATTTGGAATTTTAATTGATTCAGTTCAAGTTTATTTATTTTTCTAAATTTTTGATTTGGGTTGTAATAAGGCCGCTAGTTTATTATTTTGGATGTTTACATAGTTGTTTTTACTTTACTTATACCACATTACAAATGAAACTATAAAATGTTAAGTGAATCGGTTAAAAGTAACATTTTCAAAATTAACTTCTACGAGTTTTCAAAAATGTTACCATCGGGTAGCAAAATTCACCAAGTTAACAATAACTCTGATGAACTTTAAAATTTTAAATGATCAAATGTTTTCAAAGGGTTTTCAACACAACCATGTTTTAAAAAAAAAAAAAACAATCCCTCCTGAGTTTTATCACAACACTGTTTTATAACCTTATCAGAATTTTCAAAATTTTCACCAGAAAATCAAAATCTTTCAAACGTTTTTACTCCGTGACATACCAGATCCGGTCAGGGCTCACGGGCCGGGTTTGGGGTGTTACATTTTTGGTATCAGAGCCAGGTTCAAAACTCAGTGTGGGGGGCCCAAGGCCCAAAATGTTTGTTTTTGTTAGTAGGCCTTATTGGAATGTTTTGGGAAACTGTTTATGGTTTGAATAGCATGGCACCGAGTCTCCGGCACCAATCCGCCCAGGTAAGTAATTCTATCTATTTCTATGAATACTTGATAAGGGTAAATAGGTAACTTGGGAACGTAGAATAGAATGATAGGTACTTGAACTCTAGGACTAGTCTACCCCAACTACTACATAAGACTTAATCGCTTAATTAAACAAACCTATGTCTAGGTCACCGAGTTAGGGTGTGGTAACCATGGTGCGTATGTCTAGGATTGGTATTCGGTGGGAGCTTGGTATTTAAGCAGTCCGCGTGACTCACCTCCTCTCCACTCGAATCCTACCTGGTGCGTAGCTTCGGTTCACCCTAACTAGGAGGACTTATTCATGGGCTAAACCCTAACTAAAACCCGAAAGGGAACTAGCCGTATTTTCATAAAAAAAAAACCCTAGCTTTAAAAACTCTTAAATTTTTTTTTATGTGTGAGAGCTATGGTTTTACAACATTTTTCTGAAAAAAATTTCCGATTTGTAGAATTATTAAAATACCCTTAGTGGTAAAATTACAAAATGCCCTTGGTTTATGAAATTCCCAAAATACCCATAGTTTTAATCAAAAAAATTCCATTACTTATAAAGTGCCCAAAAACCTTAATTTGCAAAATATCAAAAATATCATGATTTTGGACAATTACGAAATTGCCCCTAACTAACAAAGTTACCAAAATGACCTTGGTTTTCAAAATTTTTGCAACACCATCAACTTGGAAAACAAATTCTCAAAAAGAACCCTCAAAGTTTTGCAACATTTGGAAATACCCGGAAACATCAAACTTTACAAAGTTATCTTGGTTTATTACCAAAATACCCTCGAGCTTCAAAATCACCGAAATACCTCTGAATTTCAAAATTTTTCAAAATACCCAGGAATTTAAAAGTTCCAAAATACTTTTTGACAAAATCATCCTAGAACTTCTATTTTTGGAAAAATTACAAAAATACCCCAGTAGGTTAAAATTTCAAAAATACCCCCGGGTAGTGAAATGTTGAAAATGCTCTACACGTTAGCTATGGTCTGTGAATGTTGTTTGTGTGATGGATGTACTTAGAACCAGGAGATAAGTCTGAAACTGGAACTATAGGTAGATTCGATTTCGGAAGAATCACTTTAAAAATTATTTCTCATAAAATTGCTCGTGGGTAAATAGTGAACAATATAATTAATGCATAAAATTCTTAATCAGATAAACGTGAACGAGAAGAATGAGTACAAGAGGTCGTGGACGTCCGCCGCGTGGCCGTGGTAGGGGTAGGATGACCTTGTTGGAGCCAGCAGGGTCTGGTCATGGGTCTGGAAATGAGATGCCAGATCTGTCGGCGGCGAAAACTGAGTTCCAGGATCAGACCGATGGTAACGATGTAGTATCCCAGGCTGTACTACGAGTATTGGAACGAGTTACCGAGGCAGGCGCAGGTGCAGGAGCCCGTAAATCTGTGGTTGAATGACTTCAGGCTAACGGAGCAGAGGTGTTTAGAGGAGTTTCTGGAGTGGCACCCAATGCGGCGGAGTATTGGTTGGAATCAACTGAGAGGATAATGGGTGACCTGGATTTTACAGCTGAGGAGAAGTTGAAGGGTATAATCTCTCTGCTACGGGATGAGTCATATCAGTGGTGGCTCACCGTAAGAGATGGAGCGATGGCTGAGGATCTCACGTGGGAATTCTTCAAAGCTGCCTACCAAAAGACATATATAGGAACTAGTTACGTGGATGCGCAGCGAAAGGCTTTCTTGAACCTAGTTCAGGGTAATAAGACAGTGGCGGAGTATGAGGCCGAATTTCTCCGGTTGAGCAGATATGCTCGTGGTATTGTGGGTATCGGGCATGAACGCTGTGTCAGATTCGAGGATGGGCTGAGATGAGCCGAGGATAATGATAGCTCCACAAAGCGAGAACGGAGTTCGCTTGTCCTAGTGGAAAAGTCTAAGGTTGTTGAAGGGTAAGACAATCGGTTAAGCGGAATCGGGATAGGAATTGGAATAAGAGGAGCTCGGATCTTCAAGGTTTTACGTAATCGCAGAAGAGGATGAGGTATGGTGGGTCGGATCAAGTCGCTAGGCTCACTTCTTCTTGCTAATCCTCAATGGCCGCCACGGTGTGCTTGGTGTGGGAAGTCTCACACGGGGAGTGTTGGAATGGTAATCGGGGATGCTTTGAATGTGGGTCCATGGAACATCAAGTTAGGGACTGTCCAAAAAAGGCAGCTAGGCTGAGGTCAGAGGGTCAGGATCGTGCACCGAATAGGAGGGATAACCAACAGCCACCGAGAGGTCGTGGCACAGGAAGAGGAGGTAATATTTGGCAGAGGTCGTGGGCACCGAGGGAGAGTACTGGGTGACCGAGGCTAGGCAACTGGTTTGGTCTATGCCTCGAGGCGTCAAGAGGAGGGCGACGCACCGGACGTAAACCGGTATGTTTTTTGATTTTTGGAGTACCCTATAGTACCTTAATTGACATTGGCTCAACTTACTCGTACATTGCTAGTAGCGTAGTAAAAACTCTACACTTAGACTCTGAGCTTACTTTTAGGAAGATGACTGTATTAAGCCCTCTAGGTCACTCTGTAGAAGTAATAAACTCTATAGGAGCGTACCCCTAGAACTCCAAGGGGTCGTGTTCTTGGCTGACTTGATGGAACTACCGTTTCGAGAGTTCGATCTAATCCTCGGGATGGATTGGCTAGTAAAGTATCAGGCTAGCCTGGATTGCGCGGCTAAGCACATGGTAATAAAGACCATGGAAGGTGATGAGGTGGTGATGATAGGTAGGAGGAGAGATTACCTATCTAATCTGGTTTCTGCGTTGAAGGCGAAAAAGATGGTTAGGAAAGGTTGTGAAGCATATGTAGTGCATGTCTGTGCTTTGAAAGCTAAGGGTGTAGTTGTGAGTGATGTCCGGACCGTAAGGGATTATGTTGATGTGTTTCCAGAGGAACTTTCGGGTCTACCTCCGGACCGTGAGGTTGAATTTGGCATAGACTTGTTACCTAGAATCGCGCCAGTATCTATAGCTCCGTATCGAATGGCGCCGAAAGAATTGGTAGAGTTGAAGGCTCAGATCCAGGAATTGTTGGATAGAGGGTCCATCCGACCAAGTGTATCGCCTTGGGGAGCTCCAGTTCTTTTTGTCAAGAAGAAGGATAGAACAATAAGGATGTGCATAGACTATCGACAGCTGAACAAGCTGATAATAAAGAATAGGTATCCGCTGCCCAAGATTGATGATTTGTTCGACCAACTCAAGGGTGCATCGGTGTTCTCTAAGATTGACCTTAGGTCAGGGTACCATCAGCTTAGGGTGAAGGAGGCTGATATCCACAAGACGGCATTCCGTACTCGATATGGGCACTACGAGTTTCTGGTAATGCCTTTTGGGTTGATGAATGAACCGGCCGCGTTTATAGACATGATGAATCGGGTTTTCAACCCTATCTGGATCGGTTCATCGTGGTATTCATAGACGACATTTTGGTGTAGTCAAAGTCTGAGGAGAAGCATGACACACATCTTCATGTGGTTCTACAAGTTTTAAGGGAGAAACAGTTGTACGCCAAATTCAGCAAGTGTGAGTTTTGGCTTAAGGAGGTAACTTTTTTAGGGCATGTTGTTTCAATCGAGGGAATCAGGGTGGATCCCCGTAAGATTGAGAAGTATTGGAGTGGAAACCACCCAAGTTGGTTACGAAAATTTGGAGTTTTCTGGGGTTGGTAGGATATTATAGGAGATTCGTGGAAAATTTCTCCTTAATTGCAGCACTGTTGACTAAACTGCTGAGAAAAGGAGTTTCGTTTGTGTGGTCTGAGAAGCAGCAAGAGAGTTTCGATAAGTTGAAGAAGATCTTGATAGAAGCACCAGTCTTGATTCAGCCTGAGGTAGGAAAGGAATTCACTGTGTATTGTGATGCATCGCATACTGGTTTAGGGTGTGTGTTGATGCAAGAAGGGAAGGTGGTCGCTTATGCATCACGGCAGTTCCTCACGAAGCTAACTATCCGACACATGATTTGGAATTGGCTGCTGTGGTTTTCGCCTTGAAGATTTGGAGGCACTATATGTATGGGTAAAAGTCGGTGGTGTATACAGATCACAAGTGTCTGAAGTACCTCTTGACTCAGAAAGATTTAAACCTGAGGCAGCGGAGGTGGATTGAGTTGCTAAAGGACTACGACTGCTCAATCGAATACCATCCGGGTAAGGCTAATGTGGTAGCTGATGCATTGAGCCAAAAGGTGGTAGCGGATTTACGAGCAATGTTTGCTCACCTAAGTCTCTATGAGGATGGGAGCCTTTTGGCAGAATTACAAGTGAAGCCATCTTGGATTGATGAGGTCAAAGAAAGGCAGATGACCGACGAAGCTTTGAGTACTCGGAGGTTGCAGGTACAGAATGGTGAGGCCGAAGGGTTCAGTTTGGGTAGTGATAGAGTGTTTTATTTTCAAGGAAGAGTATGTATGCCTAAGGATGATGATTTGAGGCAGCGAATCCTTAAAGAAGCTCATAGCAGTCCGTACGCTATGCACCCGAGAAGCAGCAAGATGTATCGAGATTTAAGGGAGCAATTTTGGTGGCCGGGTCTTAAGCGGGAAGTAATCGAGTTAGTGGACAAGTGTCTAACATGCCAGCAAGTTAAGGCTGAGCATCAATTGCCATTAGGGCTGCTGCAGCCGGTAAAGATCCCACAGTGGAAGTGAGAGGAGATTACTATGGATTTCGTAAGTGGGCTTCCCCTCACGCCCAGTAAGAAAGATGCAGTTTGGGTGATAGTGGACCGATTGACCAAGTCACCCATTTCATACCAAGAAGGGTTGACTACGTGCTTCAAAGGTTAGCCAAGTCAGATATAGCGTAGATAGTGCGGTTGCATGGAGTACCGGTGTCCATTATCTCAGATCGGGATCCCCGGTTCACGTCAAGATTCTGGAAGGCTTTACATCAGGAGTTAGGCATGAAGTTGAATTTTAACACGGCTTTTCACCCGCAGTCTGATGGACAATCTGAGAGGGTTATCCAAGTGCTGAAAGATATGTTAAGGGGCTGTGTTTTGGACTTCCGTAGTAGTTGGGAGGAGTACCTACCTTTGGAAGAGTTCGCTTATAACAATAGTTATCAATCAAGTATTCAGATGGCACGGTATGAGGCATTGTATGGTCGGACATGCCGTACTCCTACATGTTGGACGGAGCTAGGAGAGCGACAGATGTTGGGTCCAGAGTTAGTGGCGGAGACGGAGGATAAGGTTAGAGTAATTCGGGCTCATCTTAAGGAGGCGTCGGACAGGCAAAAATCCTACGCCGATCTTAAGCGCAGAGAGTTGAATATGCAGTGGGTGATAAGGTCTTCTTGAAGGTATCACCTTGGAAGAAGGTGCTGAGGTTTGGCCAAAAGGGCAAGCTAAGCCCTAGATTCATCGGACCGTACACGGTGTTGAAACGTGTGGGACCGGTTGCTTACCAACTTGAGTTACCAGCAGAATTGAGCCAGATCCATGACGTCTTCCATGTTTCGATATTGAGGCGCTATCGATCAGATCCATCACACGTAGTGCCGATTGCAGAAATTGAGGTGAACTCGGACTTGTCTTTCGAGGAGGAGCCAGTACAGATTTTGGATCGAGATGTCAAGGTTTTAAGGAGGAAGTCAGTACCTTTGGTAAAAGTGCTATAGCAAAACCATGGTACGAAGGAGGCCACATGGGAACCTGAGGATGTGATGCGGCAGCAATACCCCCAGCTCTTCTGATCCAGGTAAATTTGAGCCGAAATTCTTTTTAAGGGGGGTAGAATTGTAACATCCTGAATTAGGGGTTGTCTGAAATTTAATTATTTTCATGTGCTTGCTTGAAAAGAAATGAATACTATGATTACTAGATAGGTTCTAAGGTCTAGTGATAACCTCGGGCTAGGCCTGACTTAGGGCTAGAAGTTTTCTTTAGCACTTGAGAAGAGGAAGCTAAGTGAATGAGGTTTTAAAAATTATTTGGAGCGAAGCATGACACAAGAGATCATGTGATAAGGTGGCTTGGGACGCAACCTTAAGGGCTTGGAAGGTGGCGTCAAAGGGGAGCTTCAATGGAAGAGGTTCGAATCTTGGGAGTTACAAGGGGGATGTGTTTTATTTTTTTTTTTTGGGCTTTTTGGCGTTAGAGGAAGGGGGCTAAGTTAAGGAGGCTTTAAAAGATTTTGTGGGTAAGGTTGGACATGAAAGTCGGATTGGTGAAGTGGCATAAGGCTTTGGTGAATGCCGCTCAAGCAAGGGGGAGGAGGACTCAAGTTAGAGTCACGATGGTAGCATAAGGTTTTTCTTTTATTTTTTTTCAAGTTGGCGCCATGGAGAGGGAAGTGTTGGACGGCAATTGGGACTTTGGAAGGATAGGGATAAACATCATTTTTTCTCTCTATTTTATTTGAAGAAGTGATTAGATAAAATTTATCAAAAAGGGTGAGAGTTGGCCAAATAGTGGAGTGTGGGCAAGGGGGCTATCGGTTTTAGAGAGTTCTTAGTGTGGCCGAATGCCCTAGACTCATTGGTTGTTGTTTCTTTTCCCTCTCTTTTCTCTCAAATACTTATCCGAAACTCCCATCACCCTTATCTCCCTCTTTTCTATTTTGTTTCGAAAGCCGAAAGCCATTGTTTCTCTATTGGTTTCAACAAGAGCTTTGACCGAATTCTTAGGCTCACGATCTCTCTTTCCTTTGCATTCTTCTCTTCACCATACTAAGTGCCAAAATCAAAGTTTCTTTTAGGGGCAGAGCCGAATCTATCATTAAAGTAAGGGTACGGCAACTTTTTCTTTCGGGATTTATGTTATGGCCGAATGGCCTTTAGCTCTCTAATGGAGTGATTAAACCATTTGTAGGGAGGGACTTTAGCCGATTGAAGGAAGCTTTCGGGATTTGATTCCCTAAGATAAGGTGGTAAGTAATATTCGGTCAAGGGCCTTGATTATGTATAAGTGTGCAATCCGATTCTAACAAGTGTTTTGGTAGGGATCTCGACAAGTCAAGTGACAATTTCGAGATTTCGGTAAGTTTGGTAAGTGATTAGTCATATTAGGCCAAAGGCCATTTTTGGTATCTAAAGTATAACCGATTGTGTGCCATGGATCTAGGGACTAATCGGCCAAGGCAAACAAAGGCTTCCGGGATTTTGATTTGTTTTGGTAAGTGATGGTAAGATTCGGCCTAGGGCCATATTTTGGTTATGAGCGCGATTAGTTCTTCGGGATCTTTAGTTTAGCCGAATGGCTATTAGATCTAAGAGTTTATGTGTTGGCCGATTGTAGGGGGAAACAACCTCTCGGAATTTCGCTAGTATACTCGGGATTTGCTAGTCTCACGAGTAAACAGGTGTGTAAACTCTTACACACTTCATTAGCATAGACTGTTTATTATGTTGCTGTATAACCTCTTGTGTTGTAACTTTGCCTTGTGGGCATAAGCATGGATTCCGGGTAAGTTCCCTATTACGTGATCTATGATGTATGTTTGTGTATGCCATCATATGCGGTTGAATGCTATGCTATACATAAATACATGATATATGGGATTATGATATTTGTTATGTAAGCATGATGATGGTTGGATTGATGAGAGGAGGGGGATGATCTCTATGGACTGTCACCAGTGGTTTTGACCACAAGATGGATTGGTCCCATCAGATTAATTGTGACTTCGATCACCAGTGGTTTTGACCACACCGTTGATAAATTGTGACTAAGTCCTAGTGGTTTGGTACCACCAGTAGTTTTGACCACATATTGATAAATTGTGACCTATGGTCATCAGTGGTTTTGACCACACGATGGGTTGGCCCCATCACTTGATTTGTGACTCTAGTCACCAATGGTTTTGACCACCAGTGGTTTTGACCACGCGGGGTAGTTTAAGGAGTATGGATGGTTAGGTTGGGTTGCATGTTTGCATGTTATACTAATAATTTGTGTATGAGTTGCACTTCCGGGTTGGGGATTTATACACTGAGTCTTGGTGACGCACCTTCCCATACTATTTTGCAGATGAGTAGATCGTGGAGATGGAGCTGGAGAGGACTCGAGGCGGCCACGCTTGTTCCTTGGATTTGGAATTTTAATTGATTCAGTTCAAGTTTATTTATTTTTCTAAATTTTTGATTTGGGTTGTAATAAGGCCGCTAGTTTATTATTTTGGATGTTTACATAGTTGTTTTTACTTTACTTATACCACATTACAAATGAAACTATAAAATGTTAAGTGAATCGGTTAAAAGTAACATTTTCAAAATTAAGTAACTTCTACGAGTTTTCAAAAATGTTACCATCGGGTAGCAAAATTCACCAAGTTAACAATAACTCTGATGAACTTTAAAATTTTAAATGATCAAATGTTTTCAAAGGGTTTTCAATACAACCATGTTTAAAAAAAAAACAATCCCTCCTGAGTTTTATCACAACACTGTTTTATAACCTTATCAGAATTTTCAAAATTTTCACCAGAAAATCAAAATCTTTCAAACGTTTTTACTCCGTGACATACTAGATCCGGTCAGGGCTCACGGGCCGGGTTTGGGGTGTTACACCAGCATTTTTTTTAGAACACTTAGAAATTTTTTGCTTAAAACAAGGCGACACTCCCATGTGAAGAGGGAAACATCCGTGTGGCTAGGCCATGTGGTCACACACGCCCATGCCCTTAGCCCATGTGGATTTTATTTTTCATTTCGAACCTATAGGGGTTTTCACACGGTCTGGTGCACATCCGTGTCTTAACCCGTGTGTGAAAACCTTAGCATTCTGTTTATGACATCAGCAGACACTTAGAGGCACACGGCCTAGTCACACACCCGTGTGCTGGCCCGTGTGACGAACTGAATTTTTTGCAAGTTAGATGCAGGGGACACACGACCTGTCAACACGCCCTCAGGGCTGGCCGTGTGACATGTCCATGTGTCTACCTGTGTGGACAATTATAAGGCTATTTACCAAGCCATTTGCCACCTTGAAAAAAAAACAATCATGCTTATACCAATTCAAGCAACACATAACATAGCAATAATACTCATTGACATACACTAATTCATCATTCATCTACTTCACACGCTATTCATTCGATTGCATCGACTTGCACTTCATGAATTTCATCGTCATTGAATATATATAACTTAACTAGTATTGGCCAATTCTAATGGCCATTTACAAAATGAAATGAGTAACATTAATAGCCAACACCTTGGCCAACCAATATGACATACAAAAAAATAACCAAGTTCAGATAAATGCCATACTCAAATTAATCAAACTTTACTATGCCAAAAGAATAGCTTGATAGTGTGAACCAATCTCCGAAGTTCTACGATCCCTTAGCTAGCTTGGCGATACTACAAGGAAATGGAAAAGAGAGGGAGTAAGCATAAAACTTACTAAGTTTGCATGCAATAAATAGCAACATAAAATCTCATGATACATTCATACTTTACTTTAAGTAATAACACAAGTTCTCAAGTGCATTGACATGGCTTACTCATGCTTACTCTTACCAATCACACATCACACGTCGAACTTATTTCTTGTGAGTTACTGATGTATACCTGCATCACTCATCACATAACTTTAGCACTTTGCAGTCATGAATACAAATTTGGCTCGTTATCATCTTTGACATGAACTTAGCACTTTATCATCTTTAGTATGGACTTAGCTCTTTACCCGTTGAACCACTTGGAATATCAAAGGATACTCGAAATTAGTCTTACATGTAATAAGATGCCAATGCCATATCCCAGATATGGTCTTACATGAGATCACATGTCGATACCGATGCCATATCCCATATATGGTCTCATACGGGATCTCAAATTGATGTCGATGTCATATCCCAGATATGGTCTTATACGAGATCTCATATCGATGTTGATGCCATATCCCATATATGGTCTTATACGGGATTCATATTGATGTCGATGCCATATCCCATATATGGTCTTATATGAGATCGTATATCGATGCCATGTCCTAGACATGGTCTTACACGATTTTCCTCTTAGATGGAGATGCCATATCCCAGATATGGTCTTATACGGGATCTCTGAAACACCCCACACCCGGCCCACGAGCCTGAACCGGATCTGGTATGTTCCTAAAGTAAACTGGTTTCAATAATTTTCGTTACTTAGAGAAATTTGTAAAAATTTTGGAAAACTATTATTTTGAGTTGGGCTTAGATTGGAAACCCATTTATTTAATCTTGTAAATCCAATTTGATTTAATATGTCCAAAATAGTTCTTAGCACAATATTTAAAAGTAAAGTAAAAATAAAGAATAATCCACTGGGCCTTATGGCCTTATTACATCAAGTAAACCCAAAATAAAGTTTAAGGTACCAAATAAAATAAAGTCCAAATAAAATAAAATCTCCAATGTAGCATGGCCATCTCAAGGTCCACCGCCTACCACACCGCTTCATCACCGAAAATAATTCCTACAATGGGTGAGTCAATGACTCAATGTGCACACAATACTAACATTCAACAAATCGGGCATTCATGTTCAAATCATCGATCCATATAAAATGAAATTATGATGCAACCCAAACCCAATCCTAATGGTCCATCCGCTACACACCACCCATACACGCCATTCACACCGTGGGGACTACTAAGTCAACCCTCCATCCGCTACACACCATCGAAGGCATTGCCGCAATGACGTGCTCATCGCCCATATACTTTGTGTCATTAGGCACTATGTTCAAATAATGTAACCGAGTTTCCAAATTCAGATAATGTAACCGGTTACCATATTCAAATAATGTGACCGTAGTCACCATATTTCGATTAGTGAGACCAAGTCAACACCTTCGTTGGTGAGACCAAGTCAACACCTACTCTTCCCTTTCACATAAATCCCGAATGCCCCAAAATTTATATATTATGCATAACTTAATTTCATGTTCATATACATATATTCGCATGTTATAAAATAACATATTTCACAATCCTATCGAGTAGGAAGCGTGCACTGGTACTTTTTACCACATTTGTGGTACTTAGCCACATTTACATTCTTATACATAATCATATATTAAAATAATAGCCATATGAAATATCGAAGGTTAGTAAGGGTACACACCTGATTTGCTTAATAGGTTCCTTGAGATCTCGAAAATCCCGATCTAACTTTAGATCTGTTAACCCCTATATTCGGCCATCATATAATACACATTAATAAACCTATTTGGCTTAAAACAAAACCAAATCCTAGTAGGATTTGTAAAAAGACTCACCTTTGCCGATTTGGTGTTTATACAATTCCCGAAAAC
Source organism: Gossypium rotundifolium (assembly GCA_025506655.1). Classification (NCBI taxonomy): domain Eukaryota; kingdom Viridiplantae; phylum Streptophyta; class Magnoliopsida; order Malvales; family Malvaceae; genus Gossypium; species Gossypium rotundifolium. The sequence goes on along the minus strand of CP106732.1, from coordinate 44,928,606 downwards.
TTGGTTTTCCTTTACGATATTCTACCAACCTTAAATCTCAATATGGGTTAGTTTTCGCTTTTTAATAATTAAAGAATTGATCAAAGTAATCACACAAGCCTTGGCGAATGTGTCTCACCTTAATTTCCTTGAATCCAAAATCCCAAATCTCTTCCTTTGATATTCGGCCAAGAGACATAAAAGGGTTATTTTCTAAAATCTTGATTAAATGAATTAAAAGAACAAGAACTAATTGTTCTTACCTTAGATCCTTGATCTTTATATTCGTAATTGTGGAAACCCGAGATCCCTTGTATATTCGGCCATGATCAAGAATAGGATTAGGCCTTTTGCTTTCAAGAACTAGAAAAGAAAGAGAGAAATTGAATGACTTAACCTTACCTTGATGCCTTTAATCAATTGCTTCCTTGTCTTGAGTTACAGAGATCCCGCTATGGAGATTTAACGAGAGATCAAAAGAGAAGGGTTTTGACTTAACAATGACAAAGGAGAGGAGAAGAAAAGATGGAGTCCTTGCTTAGGAGAAATTTGACAAAGAGAATAGGTGCTAGGGAATTTTCGCACACAAATGAAAAGATGAGAGAAAAGTCTCCAACTTTCCTCCTTTAACTGAAATTGCTATGCCAAGAGTCCTTGACTTGGCCACTACTTCCCCACAAGTGATAATATTATCATTTAATTATCACAAGTATTTAATTCATCCTATATCTCCTCAATTATCTTATTAAAAGAAAATTCTTATTTATCACTCATTAATCAAGTTTTAACCAAATAAAACTCCTCCTTACTAGGATTAGGTGTCATCCACCCTTAGCCTTGGAAGCCAAAATAAAACCTTCAATATTTGCTTCCCAAGTGACTCGAACTCAGGTCATTTCCATAAGCCTTAAGTGACACCTTCCGGCCACTGTTCCAAGCCCGATTGTGTGTCAAATCTCACCAACTTTTTCTTTTAAGGCCCTCTTGCCCTTATTTCCTATTTTGGACTTTAAAATTTGTCATTCCTACCTTATTTCTAAGTTTCCTAAAATTTTGATCGGCTCAGAACTTGCCATTTTTCTTACATCTTGTGTTTCCAAAATGTTCGTGTTTCCAAAATGTTTAGGTTTCCAAAATGTTCAAGTTTCCAAAATGTTCAGTTTCCAAAATGTTCAAGTTTCCAAAATGTTCAGGTTTCCAAAATTTTAGGTTTCCAAAATGTTCAAGTTTCCAAAATGTTCAGGTTTCCAAAATGTTTAGGTTTCCATTTTCATGCATTTCCAGGTTTCCAAAAATATCAAAAATTTATTCTTAGTGCTTAAACTTGTCATTTCATACAATCAAACTGAAAATGCATAGGCCCTATTCAGGATGTTACAATCTCAATTCAGTTCCGAGGCTATGTCCCAGACATGGTCTTATACGGGACCATATAAATCTCATGTATTGACGATGGTATCTTTTCTATTCATAAGGTCAACCAGGGCTTTCACATCATAAATCTTCATTATACTCTCATCGAACATCATAGATCAATTTTCATAAAAATAATGTACATTTCATGTAAACTCAAGCATTTCAATACATAATGACATAAGGTTAATTTATTACACACAAACTTACCTTGGTATCAAAATTTGTATAATTGTTTGATTTAGTCCACCACCTTATTCTTTTCTCGGTTTTAGCCTGGACTTTGTGTTTCTTGATCTATAATGACAATTTCACTATTTTAATGATCACATTGAATAGATCGAACCATGAATCATACTTTGGAAAAATTATAATTTTGCCCTTATACTTTCTCATATTTACAAAATGGTCCCTAGGCTGGTATATTGAAATACACTCATTTCCTTGGTTACCCAAGCCTAGTTGAATATTTATTGAGCTCATAACAGCTCACACTTTCCTTCAAAACTAATTTTTACTACATATTTTCTCACTTTTACAATTAGGTCCTTTTTATGAATTTTTCATGAAAATCACTTAGAAAAAGATGTTTATTATACATCAAACTTTCATATTCTTCCTCTAAACATCAAAATACTTGCATGTAATGCATGGGTAAATTTTTGAACATGAACCTTAGCTCAAAATATAGCTAGAAATAGCTAAATCGAGCCATGAGGATCTCAAAAATACGAAAAAAATTAAAACGAGACTAGGAGGTACTTACAATCAAGCTTGAAAGTTGAAGAAACCCTAGCTATGGTGTCCTTGAGAATTTTGACTAGCATAGAGAAGATGGACACCATTTTTGACTTCTTTTTCCCTTTTAATTAGTTTATTAACCAAACGACTAAAATGCCTTTAAGGCCCATTTCTTGAGATTTTTCCTTCCCATGTCTATTTTTGTCCATCATAAGTTATAATGGTCTAATTGCCAAATAAAGACCTCTAATAAATTTTCTATTGCTATCTCATACTTGAATCTTCTAGAATATCATATATTTCAATGTTTACAATTTAGTCCTAATGAATAAATTAATCACTAATTTATAAAATTTCTTCATGAAAATTTCACACAATCATGAAAACATGTCATAGACCTCATAAAAACCATAAAACACATATTTATACCTCGAATTTATGGTCTCACAACTACTATTCTGACTAGGCCCTAAATCGAGCTGTTACATGGGGCACACGACCTTGTGGCAGACCGTGTCACAGACGTGTGTACCCAAAAACACATTTAAATACAAGCCATTTCACACACCCTCTCTTAGGTTTCAAGCCATTCATTAAACAACATCCAAACCTATTCAAAATGTGCCAAAACACAACAATTCACAATCAACCTAAGTGCCTAACCAATATGCCTTCATTAGCACCACAATTTAAACATAAGTAACCAAAACATTATCAACTAATTAAACTTATTCAATAATCAATCAAGTTCTATATACCATATACCAAAAATCATCCATTCATGCCAAACTATCAATTGTAAACATATTTCATTCTAAATTCATGAATTACTAAACCAAAAAGAGTATTTCAAGAACATTCACCAAATAAAACATAAAATGACAAGGTACCATTTCCATGATACCAAATACCAAATTATGTTTATAAATCAAATGGTACAAATCATTATTTTCCAAAAAAAAAAACCAAAATGATATTCCAAGCCAAATTTACTATAACGCCCTCCACTCGACTCGATCAAACGGATCAAAATTTTGGGTGTTACGCCTAAGGGCTGACATATTTAGACTCTTCTATTCACCTATGTTGTAAGATCCCTAACCTGTATTCGTCGCCGGAATAGGGTTACGGAGCGTTACAGAAAAAACATAACTTTAAAACATACATTTGCAAACTTTAATATAAACATACATAATCCATACATAAACATGCATATCCCTTAATCGAGCCCTCGAGGCCTTAGAAACGCTTTAGAAATGATTCGAGACTAAATTGAAAACATTTGAAACTTTTAAGAAAAAGTTAAAAAATTATATTGCAGGGGTCACACAGTCGTGTGACATACACACCCGTGTCTTAAGCCATGTAATAATCAAAATAGGGACACACATTTTGTCCCAACCCGTGTTCGTGGCCGTGTAACTCTCTGAGTTGGGTCACACAGCCAAGCCACACGCTCGTGTGCCAAGCCGTATAACAGTCGAAACGGCCTCACACACTCGTATGCCAGGTTGTGTATCTGCCTGACTTATAACCTTTAAAAACTACAGGGGACACATGGCTGTGTGTCACACATGACTGAGACACACACCCGTGTCTTAGGCCGTGTGGACATGAAATTGGCCAAAATCAAGCCATTTCCATCACTCCTTTCAAGCATGTACCTACAAGCCATTTACACCCTTTGCCAAGGCATCAAAATATACCAAAACATGTACAAAATGACAAATTCATTAGAAAAAATTCCATTCAACCAATATGCCATATAGGCATTTCAATCAGAATCAAAATAATATACCTAAACATAAGCATATTTGATCACATTGCTACCATTTCAAAACATACCATACTTGAACTATACCATGTAAATACAAACTTTCCATTTGGACCATTTCCCATATACATCAAAATCACACAAGTGGCATGATCGTGTGTTAGAGTCTTAAAAATTTATATAATGAATGATCTAGCCTAAAAACTAACTGTGACAATGACTTGAGGTAAGCGCACCTATCGAACAGTAGTATAGTTTAGTGGCAAGACCAGATTGTCTAACCCAATGGAACCAAAAGTACTAATACTAACTTTCTTTTTATTATTTAACCTAGGAATTAAAGGAATTGTTGTTTAACCAAAAATTAACTAACTACTACGCTAAAGATGCTAAGACACAGAGAAGGAATTGGGGAAAATACTTGAGGGAAAAACTAGTTGATTGAGAAAATACCCGAGGAAGAATCCGCCTAGACTTCACTTGTTATTTAACTCTAAACCAGACGATTTATTCACTTGACTTGATCCGTAGGATTCCCTAATTTATATTAATACCTCTCTTGAGGCTACTAACGTCTAACCCTAGGTTGATTAATTGAAATCTCTTTCGAATTAAAACCCCTAGAATTGTATTAACTCGATCTATGGACTTCCATATTAGGTTTGACCCTAATCCGGTAGATTTTCGTCATCTTATCTCTAGGGTTACGATCAACTCCTCTTAACTATGCTAGATCTACTCTTAGACAGGGTCTATTCCTCCTCTGCCTAAGAGCATAAATGCTTGAATCAATATCCTAAAATATCAAAACAAGAATTAAGAACACATAGTTAAGAACAAATCAAGTATTTATCATACAACTCAAAAAATAATAACAAGATCTATCTTAGGTTTCATCCCCCTCAAGTATTTGAGGGGTTTAGTTCATAATCATAAAAGAATACATCTCAGAAGAAAATATAAAACAAAACATAAAGAAAACCCTAAAACCTCCTGAAGGAATTGAATGAGAGATCCTCAGTCTTGAGTATGATTTCGGCTTCTTGAGATGAATCAACTGGCTTTCTTCGAGTGAATTCCATAATTCGCCCCTCTAGCTTGACTCT